>OU893336.1:10505857-13002717 GCA_918026875.4 Diatraea saccharalis
TACGCCTCTAATCTCGTAATCTACATCTATATTATAATTACTGCAATATCAATTCGCATTTTCATCATTTCCACTAATGAAGATTAATATCAATAATCGGTAGAATTAATCTTAGAATCATGAGGTTCAGGGATGTGCGCTTCATCTTCATAACTACATATTTAAAGTAGAAAACAATAAAATAAATTCAAGGAATGTGAGTCAGGTTAGTGATATAATAAGGACTCTTAGACGTTGTGTCCTATATCCTATATCCAAAGAGGTACTGAAGGATTAGGCTGATACTGCTGTGTTTTAAACATATTGTATGATATATTGTTCAATCAATAAATCACGGCCTGCGTATATTTTCTACATATTTGTGACGTTGCGGGGCTCTCAACTTCTTCTCTTCAACTTTAATGCAATTTCTTATTAAACTGAAGTAGAAAAACAATAAACACGTAAAATTATCATTTATCCGACTGACGGACTGAATCAAAATTATCTTTCCATCTAGGCATCATCTGTCCTTCATTACCAGATACTATAAACATCAAAATCGATTTGTGGACGAGAGACATCGGCTTGTATAAATAGATTTTTATGCTTTTTCGAATTTGTATTTTTACTATCCAACTGTGTGCGTGTCTTCAATACTATTGTTGATATTCAAACACATTAACTAGTTATTGTAATTATTATATGATTTGTTGATCAATTATGCATTTTCAATGCTAAACTGAAAAATATTCTTAATGTAAAATGCTTAAATGTAGTGGCGATTAAGTAACAAGTGCTTGAAAAATTCGTCAGTCCAGTTTGGTCCGGTGTAGCTCAGTGGTTAGAGCAGTCGCCCGGATTGCGAAAGGTCATGGGTTCGAGTCCCAACGTAGAGTGCCGGGGACAAAGTGGATTTTTTAAGAATTTTTCGTTGAGAATAGTTATTGTAATAAGTATTTATGTATGTAGGTATTTATATTTCACGATGGATCCCTAAAGGAGTGGATATAAAACATCAAACGCTAGATACATTAAATAAAATCAGTAAATATTAATTGTGATAAAATTAAAATCCTACTCCTATCTAAGTCAGATTACTTAATGTTGTATGTATATAAATAACTCACAAATCAGTGTATTACGTATAATCATATCTTCTTCCTGAATAATTTCATATAAAAGGCGATGAAATATCTTATTTAATTACATTATAAAAATTAGTAACCGAAGCTACGTTCAGGAACACCAATCACTTTTAAAGGTAAGTAGTGATATCGTATTCATCGTCATCATAATCATCAGCCCTTTTATGTCCCCACTGAAGGAGCTCAGACCTTCCTTATTCTGGTAAAGGGGGATGGGTCATGACCCTCCACGTTGTCCCAATTTGGATCGGATCGTATAACCAACCGCAAACGCAGCCGTGACCAAAGGCTGAATGTGGTTTCCGAAGCCAGGCGTAATATTTTTAGGTCACCCATCCCGCTACTGACCCTTGCGAAAGTTGCTTTACATGAACGATCGCGGACCGCGACGCTTATCCACTACGCCACCGAGCCACGCTCTATGTATAGATATATTATTTCACTTATTCAATTTAGCATTAACCAATGCCGAAATGCCTGGGGCTGGTGGAGTTTTAAGTCTTTTTCATTTAAAAAGTTATATCGTATTATTAACTTTTTAACCTATATATACCTATAGAGTCATCGTAGAGTATTATTTCAATACGTACATTTCATATCTATTTATCACCAAGTATTCCGAATTAGACGTCTTGCCGAACGTTGAACCGGGTAATAGAGTTAGATCAAATAATCAACTGAATAGTAATACCTCCCCTGGAGTATATTAGATGTTAATCAGATCGCTATCGCTTGGAATATTATGTGACTATATGAAGTCTCACTATATTATTATAGTACGCCTTGTTTAATTCCGTCTATAAGGTAAGTCTGTGTTCAGCAGAGGGAACTCGGGTTATACTGTATTTAACGAAACTGCATTGCTTTCAGATGAAACTGTCTACATTGCTTGTAATCCTGGCTGTGACGGCTGCAGGTGTCGCTACCCCTGCTGTATTGCGGGATCAATCCATAACAGTTGATGATCAATCCGCAGCAGTTAATGGTCAATCCATAGAAGATGCGTGTGTGGAAGAGGATGGTTCTCATCATAATTTTGACATGGGATTTTACAAGTAAATAATTTTTCGTCATTTGTTTAAATAACTGCCCCTATCGTTTTATGGAATATAACTTTGGAATTATGAAAACCTGCTGAAATCTTCAGCGGCACAGTAGGTATTATATTCGAGTATCGAGTTAAATGTTAACAAATAAACATAACCATCTGTATATTCGTTCTTACTTATTTAACTAGAATTTTATTTGGAAAAATAACAAATTATACCCTTTACTATACGTGCATATTCGTTAATTCTTTCAAAATTTATGATTGAATACGCTCTTTTTTGGGAAGTAGATTAAAAATGTGTGGGAATAGCGATAACGAAGCACCCTATAGAAATACTAAAATAAAATTAAAAAATTGGGGAAATGCATCAAAAGTTTTAGTTTCAACACAGTATTGTCAAAGTATAATAGTAAATTGAAATCATACATACGTACCGAAAATGGCTTGTGTGTAAAAAATCCTCTCCGACTCTCATCGCAGTGTGCAAAGAATAAAGCGGATTTTTTGAGCAATTTTCATTAACAATATTTTTCAGTATATCATGTGAATGCAAAATTTATCGTATATAATAATCACAGTCATGATCAGTCGGAGGATGTTTTCAAAATTGAATAACGGATTTATAAATCGCAATTTAAATTATTGACGTCCATTTATTATATTTCTGGAAGGAGATAATACAAGACACACGCGCATTTTAATTATGAATTAACCAATATCCAGCATATTAATTTTGCTTTTAATAGTTGTGTAAATGTGTATTGTGATCATGTTTATAATTTGTTTTCCCAGTGCTAGAGTCGCCGGTACTAAAACTATGCAGTGGACGTGGAAAGGCGACCAATATAAAGAAATCTTACGCATAAATTTGACACTTCGTGGTGGACGTTCGAAGGTGACCACGGTTGCCGGTGGTATCGGACAGCAGTTTGTTACACTTCAGTTTACGCTGGTTAATGCGTGTCATTTTGCTTGGGATGTAGAAATCGCATTTTTAGAGCCAAACTAACCCATAGCCCAATGAGCCTTAGAGATTAGCCCACCGTCAAATCGTCAGTTCGAATTTGTTGTTTTATATTTCAGTTCTCCTAAAGAACCAAGTTTGCATGAAAAGTGAATTGCTATTACTGGTCGTAAAGACTGGATATAGCACAATTTCTTTACAACACTTTAGCAAGGAAGATTACGTCGCAAAAAAAGCTGTTTAAAAGACAGTGCATTTCCTTATAAAAATATTATATAAACTGTAGGCACTTACTTTTTAATAAAATTTTAATTTAAATGCATGTAAAAATCACTTCACGGTATAGTTATATCGTATGCCTCTAAAATATAGTCGGGCAAAGCGATGGCTGGCTCATGTCATGCGTCATGCTCGTGCACGGGTGCTTCCCGAGGGAATGATCCTATTCTTAACTACCATATTGTCTACGTTTGGTATGCATTTGTATATTTATTTAATAATGAGTGTGGTGTAGCGAAGTAATCTGTTTTTATATTCCTAATATTGTAATAGAAAATTAGATTTTTTATTTTGTATAAATTTAATTACATTATATTGTTTGCCAATATTACTAGTTTCATTTATTCGGAGTTGCCGATCTTAATTATTTACTTGATACGAAATCGAGTAACGTAACGTATAAAATTACCTACTATTATTATTTATAAACAAACCAACGAACATATATGCAATTAAAAAATATTTAAACAGCGACTAGCACCGATTCAATGTTAGTTCATTATTAGGAAGTGAATTGTGGAACTGAATCAACCAACTAATTAACAAGCTTAAAATTATCCATGCTTTTTTTTTAAAATTAATAAGTAAAGAATAATTACAATAAATAATAACTAATAATAATACGAAAACATATTACATTTATTCAATACAATTCAATTTAAATCCAAAATAATATAAAGAAATCATAACTCCAGTATCATTTCAATCGTCTTGTTGTTTTTCAATATCGATAGTTAGTCACTTTATCTCAAACACTAGTGTAATATGTCAAATTAAAATGGCTTTTACATGTTGCTTACGCAATCCAGATGACTGTTACGGTTGAGCGTGATTGGTGATAATTATATTGGAGCGTTCTAATTGACATGTTTAAAATGCAAGTGTGTGCATATCTTTTGTATAATTAGTGGAATATTGTAAGAAGAATCTTGAGCAAGCACCATTTCATCATTGGCAAGAATCTGAAAAACCATGGCAACGCATACACGCCGACTATGCCGAACCTTTTAAAGGACATCATTTTCTGATTGTTGTGGATACTAAAACAATGTAGATTGAAATTCATCAACATCGTGATCAACTATTGAAGCTTCAAATTATTTTTTTTATTTTTTCAAGAAATTGTTTACCACATTTATTAATCATAGTTAATGCTACACTTTTCAAATCAGAAGAATTAGCAAGATTCTGTAAGGTTAATGGAATAGAAAAAAGATTTACTCCCAGAACTATCCAGCTACAAATGGTCTTGCAAACATTTAAACAGAAATTAAAAGCGATGTCTGATAGAAAGAGAGATTGTATGCTTTTCTTTTCAAATATCGAAAAACACCAGTTAACAATGGAAAGACACCAGCCGAACTACATATACATCGACAGCTTTGCTTGGGATGTAGAAATCGCATTTACAGAGCCAGCTAAAACTAACCCATATCCCAATGAGCCTTAGAGATTAGCCCACCGTCAAACCGTCAGTTCGAATTTGTTGTTTTATATGCTGTATTATATTCTCTATTAGAACTCCAACACAATCATAATACTACAATTTTTCAATGAGAATTCACTAAAGTTTTACAGATATAGTTGTCATTGGTTTAGATAGTTTAAGTAAAGCAAAATGTACTTTTTTTTTAAACTAATGCACTAAAACTGGCAATAGAACTGTTCACACCGTCATTAATTGGTAGTTCCCTATTCATTAAGAGTGAAGTTATACTTCACGGAATTGTCATCTGCCATTTATCATTAGGAGGCAAGTTATCTTTATAAATTTAAAAAAGAAGGGAGCAAACCTTGAGCCCTGTAGAACACCCATGATAGGTATTGATCTATCGATTCAGGGGTTTTTTTGCCACTAATATGAACCTCCTACACTGCCATTCAACTAAGAGACAGCAAAACCTAACCAGTTATCTCTAAATTCATAATATTAAGATTCGTGATAAATATTTCATGAACAACGTAATCAAAAGTCTTAAATACGTCACAGAAAACACCTAAAACATTGTGTGCATTCTCCCAGGCATCAATTTTTTTTTCAAGATTCCAATATTCCGAGCAGAAAGCCAACACTGGACTCATGTCATGCATCCTCGTGAGGTGAACCGTTGCTGGTTTTATCATATAGACCAGTTACACTAACCTGCCTTTTTTGAGGGTGGAATTATCCAGAGCCAAAGTCCTGATTAGACATTCTGGAGAGTTAACATTTTGTTTTAATGTCGAGCTTGACCTTAACTCCGTGCTAAGAGTTGAATGGAATTTCAAAATTAACCGTAAATCGTTTATCGTATTTACGTAACAATAACCAATTCTGATTACCAAATAGGCATGCGCAAATCTTCGGCGCCGGCGTGGAGGTAAAAATTCAGCAGATTTCATATTCATTTACAAGATTATACTGGCCCCCACACTAGGCTAGGCCTGACCTGTGGCGGGCTTTGTACCAGTTACAGTTACAGCACAACAACAGATACATGACATTCCCTACTTCATTACATTATATACTTAAACACTACATTATAATCAGCATTTTTTTTTTTATTCTACTTTTATAAGTAAGATCGTTATAGCTACTTTTGGATCCTCAACAGATTTTCAGTATCCTCATAGTCAAGTTCCAGAAGCTTCCCGGGCAACAGTACTTTTATTTCCCTGACCGATTTATTTTTAATTTGAAGGGTGTTAACAAGCTTATTGTAAATGTGTGGGAAAATAAAAGGTCTGAAACGCTGCGCAAAGGTAGTCTTGATCACATGACATGGTATCTTAAAAACTCTTTTTTCGAGTAGTGATTTATATTGGCTTTATGCTACAACTTCTTTGTGAACAGAAATTACTACTCGATATAAAAACAACTTCCTCACGCTCAGTACCCCAGCCTCATGATAGAGCGATATGGTCGGATAGAGTCGACTTTTGAAAAGAGCGGTTTTTAGCACCGCTCTTTGTGTACAATGAGAATACTCTTTAAAGTACCGCCCCAGGTCAAAATGCAGTAGTTCAGTATCGATTGACAGAGGGCCATGTACACCATTTTTAAAGTTTTACCATCTGTTACTTCTCGGAGACTTTTCATCACATGTATTATTTTTCTAACTCTTCCTGCCATAGCTATTATGTGCTCTTTAAACATAAGCCTTTCATCAATTAGCACTCCTAGGTACCTCAGGGTATCCGTTCTATGTAACTGTGCGCAACCACAAGGAGATATTATACTTTGAGAATGGCAGTAGTGGGCTTTGATTATGTTTAGGTCGGTGGGGGCTGAAACTAAGGTTTTGTGAAAACAAAGGAATTTTGTCTTAGACATATTAAGGGTTAAAATGTTCTTATCCATCAGCTGCAATATATGTCTTATACCGTCTTCAACGCTCCGTTTTACCAAATCCCAGGTGTTATCATGAAAAATTATGGCTGTATCATCAGCATAGCACAAAATTTCAGCATTAGGAATAATGTGAGAAGAGATTTCATTGATGTATATGGTGAACAGAATAGGTCCTAGGATACTTCCCTGGGGCACACCAAAAGTGACTGGTTTCGAACCACTTAAGCTATTATCAATTCTTGTTCGCTGTTTTCTGTCAGAAAGGTAGCTTTTAAACCATTTTAGAGCTGTTCCTCGAATACCAAGAGCCTCCATCTTCCCAAGGAGTATTGGAATGGAGACAGTGTCAAAAGCCTTGGTCAGGTCCAGGAAGACCCCTACGCAGCTTCGACCATTGTCGAGGTGAGATGAGACAATATCCGTTAACAGGGCGACTGCATCTTCTGTCGATTTGCCTTTACGGAAGCCAAATTGTCTGTTAGACAGTAAATTATGTGATTCCAGGTAATGCACCAGTCTCTTGTTTATGACTCTCTCCAATAGTTTTGAGAGGCTACTCAAAAGTGAGATAGGACGGAAATTGCTGGGATCATTTTTGGAACCGCTTTTGTATATAGGTATTATAACAGCTGTCTTCCACGTGTCTGGAAAGGTACCCGTAGAGATACTATGATTAAAGATATCTGCCAATGGACGTGAAATTAACCCTGCGACTGCCTTGAGAGTACCATTATTTATGTCATCTATACCAGGGGAACTTTTTGTGTCTAGTTGCTGTATTAACGCAAGTACTTCGTATTCGTTTGTAGGGTAAAGAAAGAAAGAATTAACTGCGCTGGAATCGCCCCTTCTAAAATTCTTTAAAATTTCCTATTTATACTATTAGCATAAATTAGGTATAAGAGGTCCGATGGCGTAGTGGGTAATCGCATTCGATTTAATTTGCAGTTAAATAAGTAAGTAAATAATTTTTATTGCTAAACAAGGACATACATGTATACTTAAGGACATACTTGTATGATCAAAATACTCAGGGACAATCGACAACCCGAGCCCGATAAAAAAGATAAAAAAGTAATTTTCGTAAGGACCTTTCACAGGATGGGTGAACAAAACATTATTATCTTGAGCACTGTGCATAACACTGGCACAATGCTCGTTAAGCCGGTTGGTCTTGGCGGCATCAGCAATCGTTAACACCCACCGACCCGCATTAAGCTCGCGTAGTGGGTTATGGCCCATCGATCTTATTCGATTCGACTCCATTCATAGGAAAAAAGAATTCTTCCAATATACTTCCCACGCAGATGAAGTTTACAACAAATTAATTAATTATTGCTCCAAATGCTTTCTACAATATGTTTCTGTTGAAAAACTTGATGATTTAACTCTATATACTAATGAAAAACCTGGTTCTGATGAAACTGAATTTGCTTCTTTGCTACTTGTACGAAACTTATAAACATTACATTAGTTATAACTCTTTGTCTGTTTTAAAACACTGTGATATTAATTAAATTCTTAATAAAACCCAATTTGAATGTAAGTCATTTATTTCAAAAACAAAAACAATTCATAAAAAACTACACAATTTTTACATTTTTCCATTGCATTTTTCTACATTTGTTTTACGATTTGATACAATTATTCCACTTTTTCTAATAACGATCCATTTATTATCACATGTTTACAATCATCAAAACTGTAAAAAATAGTAAAACCTTATTTGCCTTCTTTATTAACGAGAAAAAGAGTTCTATAGAGGTTTTATACGTTTTATATTAAATTGAAGCTTACATTGGCGTATAAAAAAAGAGATCTATATCGTAAACAAAACCACACGTACTATAAGATATGAACTCAAGTGTTAGAAAATTCTTTCCGACACCACCGGCGATTGTCCTCACTTGTGCAGGCCCACCACGAGGTGTTAAATCTATGGTTACTAATTGGTCATATTGGCCACCAGTCCACGACCACTGCATAATGTGATTACCGATGATAGTATCTCTGGGAAATAATATTATAAATATGAACACAAAACACATTTACGAGTACACAAACATTATATCGTTCTTTCATATTTAAAATGCGCGTGTGTCTTGTATTATCTCCTCCCAGAAACATAATAAACGGACGACAATAATTTAAATTGTTATTAATAAGTCCTTTTCTGAAAAGCTCCTCCGATTGATCATGACTCGATTATTATATTTGATCAATTTTGCATTCACGATGCTGTGCTGAAAAATATTCTTGATGAAAATTGCTTAAAAAATCCACGAAAAATTATTTACTCGTAAAAATCTTCGATAAAATGACGATCACGATCAGCTTCTTCAGTACACGCTTCTATGGATTGATCACTAACTGCTACGGATTGATCCTGCAGTACAGCAGGGGTAGCAACAGCTGCAGCCGTCATTGCCAGGATTACAAGCAAAGTAGACAGTTTCATCTGAAAGCAATGCAGTTTCATTAAACACAGTATAACTTGAGTAGCAGGTACCATATCTGCTGTGGACATTGACATTCCTTATAGACGGAATTAAATAAGGAGTACTATAATAATATGGTGAAACTTCATATTGTAGGTGCCGTTATTTTGTTTTTACAAATCACATAATTTTCTTATTAAATAAAATTTTGTTTTAACATCTAAGATACTCGAGGAGAGGTATCAATATACAGTTGATTATTTGATCTAACTACCCGGTTGTTGATATTACCCGGTTCAACATTCGGCAAGAAGTTTAATGCGGAATACTTGGTGATAGATATGAAGTTTACATATTGTAAAAATACTTTACGACGACTCAATAGGTATATTAAGGTTAAAAAGGTAATAATAAAATATCACTTTTTAAATGAAAAATGCTTAAAAATCAAAATGCTAAATTTAATTAGTGTAATAATACGATATATACAGCGTGGCTCGGTGGCGTAGTGGATAAGCGTCGCGGGCCACGATCGTACATGTTAAGCATCTTTCGCAAAGGTCAGTAACTCGTGGAGTAGTCCTTGCTTCTTAAGGCACGTTCAGCCGTTATGTCCGGGTGCATTTGCACTCGTTAATACCGTCCAATCTGTATTGGGCCAGCATGGAAGATCATGACCCATCGGCCTTTACCTGCATAAGGAAGGCCTGAGCCCCTGCAGTGGGGACGTAAAAAGGGCTGATGGTGATGATGATGAATAAAATATCACTATTTACCTTGAAAAGGGATTGGTGTTCCTGAACGTAGCTTCGGTTACTTACTTTTATAATGTACTTAAATAAGAAATTTGATCGCCTTTTATATGAAATCAATCGATAAAAAAATATGATTATACGCAATACACTTATTTGTGAGTTATATGTATACATACAACATTATGTAATTTGACTTAGATAAGTCTTATAAAAGCGAGTGGGATTTTAATTTTATCACAATCAATATTCTGATACCGATTTACTGATTTCATTTAATGTACCTATTTAGCGTTTGATGTTTTATATCCCGTCCGATAGGGATCCATCGTGAAATTTAGATGAAAAATCCTTAAAAAATACACTTTGTCCCCTACACTCTTAGATGGGACTCGAACCCGTGACCTTTCGCAATCCAGGCGACCGCTTTAAGCACTGAACTGCTTTAAGTTGTCAAGCACTTGCTACTTTTTCGCTACTACATTTAAGCATTTTTCAGTATAGCACTGAGAATGCATAATTGATCAAAATATCATATAATAATAACAATAACTGGTTAATGAGTTTGAATATACTCAATACTCAATCATTTATTTCAAACCATAGTGTTACATAGATGTTACAATTATTATTAAAGTCAAACTATGGACCCTGACGGGCACAGCAACAATACATAGAAACGAGGAAAATATTATGTTTATACTCGTTTTAAAATCAAAATTACAATTTAATGTAAATAGTAATGTCTTATAAGTGCAATATATAATTCATTTTAAAGCATTACAAAAACTCCTTATACAATATGCTTTACTAATCACATTAAAAATACTAATAAAAAAACCAATAATTACATTTTATTAATAGATTAAAAATAATAATAAAATTTGCTAATAATTACATTAAATGATAAAAATAAAATGATAAAAATAAATACATTTTTCTATAAAACAAATGTCAAAAAAAAAATCTAAAATTGTAAAAGATTTGTTGTTAATAAATACATTTTATTATTTGTACAGTTATTAATATTATATAACAAAAATGTCAAAGTATCAAAATTTATTGATTAAGATTGAAAAAGTAGGTAATTAACTATTATTATGGTTTATTTATTTGTAAAAATTATCCATTTTATCCTTCAAAAATTCATTGACGCTATAATAACATTTATTTATTAAAATAGTTTTTAATCATTTTAAAAATATTCTATCACTTAATTCATTCTTTATTTGGTCCGGTAGACTATAGTAAATTTTTATGGACATGATAAGAGGGCTTGATGCGTGTAAACTTAGTTTAGAAACTGGCAAAATTAGTTTATTCCCATGTCGCGTAGGATATTTTACTAGGCCATCTCTTCTTTTCCTATAATAGTCTTGATGTTGACGGACAAACTTACATAATTCTAATATATATATACTTGGCAGAGTAAGAATTTCATATTTTATAAAGTAGGCTTTGCAGCTCTCCGTATTGTTAATATTTACAAGGATACGCAACAGTTTTTTTTATTTGTATGAAAATGGTTTGTGCGACCGTATTGTTACCCCATAAGATTATATCGTAGTTTATCCAAGCGTACGCATAAGTGTAATACATTGTTAGTGCAGTCTCTATATTAGTTGTTGTTTTTATCTCATAGAAAGCGTAAATGAAGCTAGCAATTTTGGATCTCACCTTCTGAACATGAGGCCTCCAAGTCATACGATTGTCTATAGTTATTCCCAACAAACAAAACTCATCAGCGACATCCAATTTGGTCCCATTATAATTATAATTGATATCTATTGACGGTTTCTGGTAAGGGTGAAAAGCCATTAATTGAGTCTTATTAAAGTTAACTTCTAAATTATGATCACGCATCCACTGTGTTACTTTATGCAATAAGTCATCGAGTTGCGTAGAAAGATTTATCTTTGCTCTGACATGATACAAGTAGAGACATGTCATCCGCAAATAATACACATGGCCCAGTCACAACTTTAGAGAGGTCATTTATGTAGACCAGGAATAGTAAACATCCCAGGACGCTTCCTTGAGGGATGGAAGCGTTTATAATTTTACCACTCGATCTTATATTCCTGATTTGATTAGTTCCAGAGTCAAAAAATTCTATTTCTACGAATTGTTCCCTATCCTTTAAGTATGACTTAAACCATTCATGTGCCTTTTCACGGATTCCAATTCCGTACAATTTGTTTAAAAGTATATTATAGAGCACTTTATCATATGCTCTCGTCATATTTAGCAGTATACCTACAGCATGCTATTTTGTATTTACTATATTGTAAAATTCCTGCATATACATGTAAACAGCTAAAATCGTTGACTTCTTCCGAAAACCATTTTGGCACTCATCAAAAATTTTAAAACGTTCAACGCGCAAGCACAACACCCATCATCCTCACCAATAATATTGAATCCGAATTATACAAGTCCCCAACAATCATTGACCTCATATAGTAAATCAACACAAACAGAAGCAATTACACAAACTTTAGATTATGGAACTGATGTCTTAATTAAAGATCCTTCAAATCAAATGCACATTAAAGAAATAGCTAAGAAATTTCACTATAATTTGACGTTATATTCAGGCACGGATCCTGCACTTCGACCTAAATTGCCAAAGCTTAGATATTGTCAAAAACTTTTCCAACTAGTCAATGTTTTTAATTATAGCATACTTAAAGGTTACATATCTACTGATACAAAACTAATCGACCTGGATTCGTTAATATATTGTACTGCATTAACTATCACGGAAGAACTTAACTATAAAATCGCACAAAATTCAGATAACACGCACAAGAAAGATGAGAAAAAACCAGCTTGGCAATATAGGTTAGAGAAAGACATCGAGAGATTGAGAGCAGATATAGGGAAACTAACACAATATATAAATAATAACATATCCCGCAAAATAATTGGAAGAGTTGAATTTTTGCTTAAAACTGTAACCGTACACACAAAACATGAAAAAAATAATAAGAAACCTGAAGAAATATTAGACACATTAAAGCAAAAACTATCGCTGAAAGCCCATAGATTAAAAAGATATAAAAAATCACAGGATCGAAAAAATCAAAACAATACTTTTGCCACAAACGAAAAACAATTCTATAGAAATTTAATAAAAACACCTATCGACAGCAATGAAGGAAATGTAGTTACACCGACTAAAGAACATTTAGAAGAATATTGGTCGGGTATATGGGAAGAACAAAAGTCACATAATAATCAAGCTGATTGGATAGTAAAAGAAAAAATAAGATGGAATGATATCGCCAGTATGGAATACACGGAAATATCGGAAAAAGAACTTAAAGATGTCACAGATAGGCTACACAATTGGAAGGCGCCAGGCATAGATAAAATACATAATTTTTGGTATAAAAAACTCACTTGTCTCCATAATGCATTAGCTAAAAATATATCAGAAGTCATATCAGGACAACAAACGATCCCTGAATTCATCGCTACTGGAATAACATATATGCTTCCTAAAAATACGTACTCATTGCAACCATCTCAATATAGACCAATCACATGTTTACCGAATGTATACAAAATCATTACATCTCTGATTACACAAAAAATTAATTCACATATAGAAAAAAACGAAATACTAGCAGAAGAACAAAAAGGTTGCAGGCGTAGTCACATGGGGTGTAAAGAACAACTTATTATAGATTCAACAATAATGAAGCATGCTACTTCAAAAAATAGAAATCTACATTGCACATATATCGACTACAAAAAAGCTTTCGATAGTATTCCACATTCATGGTTAATACAGATATTAGAAATATATAAAATTAACCCTACAATTATAAATTTTTAAAAAAATATTATATCACATTGGAAAACTACTCTACACCTAAATACCCCCAATAGAAACATAACAACGAGACAAATATCTATTAAAAATGGCATTTACCAGGGCGATTCTTTGAGCCCGTTGTGGTTTTGCCTCGCCTTGAATCCTCTTTCATATCTTTTACAGTGTAATAGGGCTGGATATAACTTCAACAATGATAATAAAGCAACCATATTATCACACCTCATCTACATGGACGATATTAAACTATATGCTAAAAATGAAAAAATGATGAAAACGCTTCTTGAAACTGTTACAACGTTCAGTAAAGATATCAATATGTACTTTGGTTTAAACAAATGTAGAGCTGTCCATATAATTAAAGGTAAAATCCGGTCCGGTGACTACCACATTAATAATACCGATACCATTACAGCGATGGAACCATCTGAATTATATAAATATTTGGGCTTTCAGCAATTAAAATGTTTGGATCACAAAGCTATCAAAGAAAAACTAATTAATGAATACAAAAAAAGAGTAAATGCCGTCTGCAAAACCCATTTACTAGGAAAACATTTGATAAAAGCTATAAATACTTATGCAATACCAATTTTAACTTATTCATTTGGAATCATAAAATGGACAAAAACAGATATAACGTATATAGAACGAACCACACGCACTTTACTTTTTAAACATAATAATCTCCACCCTAAATCTGCAATAGAACGACTAACTATCAAAAGACAGGACGGAGGGAGAGGCCTAATAGATCTACACCATCTTTGGAAAAAACAAATATACAATTTAAAAACATTTTTTAACATTAAAGCTCAAACGAGCGCCATTCACAAAGCCATAGTACAAAATGACAGTAGATATACCCCCCTTAATCTTTCCGAAAGCATTGACTTTGTAAACCCAGGAAATACAGATCCGCAAGAAAAGAAAATAGAAGATTGGAAGAAAAAAGTCATACATGGCAGACATCCCCATGCTCATATAGATACAAACGCTTCAAACATGTGGCTAAAAACCGGTAACCTATTCCCTGAAACAGAGGGATTTATAATAGCAATACAGGATCAAGTCATTAACACTAAAAACTATAGAAAATTTATAATCAAGGACCCTACACTTACAAACGATAAATGTCGCAGATGCTTTACTCAATCTGAAACTATCCAACACATAACAGGAGCCTGTAAAAACCTTACACAATCAGATTACACATTTAGACACAATCAATTAGCAAATGTAATTCATCAAAAGCTAGCACACAAACACAAAATGTTGACAGACACAAATATCCCTTATTATAAATATTCACCTCAAACAGTTTTAGAAAATGCACTATTTAAATTATACTATGATCGCGCCATTCTTACTGATAGAACCATACATTTCAATAGACCAGACATAACACTACAAGATAAAACAAATAAAACTACTTACCTGATAGACATCGCAGTACCTAACACCCATAACATCCAAAAAACCATATCAGAAAAATTAAGTAAATACGCAGACCTAAAAGAGGAAATTATGAGAATATGGAAACAAGACATAGTCTATATAATACCTATAGTCATATCGACCACTGGGGTAGTACCACACCAAACTGTGCGGCACTTGAGGTCAATGGATCTGGGTGGGAATGTCATCGGCATGTTGCAGAAGGCCGCCATTCTGAATACGTGCCGCATAGTCAGAAGGTTCATGCAGTCCGAAGAACAGGAAAAAGATTTAATAAATTGAAGAATGTAATAACTTGGCATGTGCCCGTCATTATATGGAACTGGCCAGCGGCTCAAGCTCACATAATTTCTGGAGGTAGCAGTCGCGAAATGTTGAGTTATTCGGACAATATGATGAATAAAATCAGAACAAATGACATTGTTATATTGGGCTTTGGTACTCATGATAAAGATTTACACCAACTACATTCAAATATTTGTATTTTGTTAAACAAGCTGAAAAAACACTCTGTAATTCTATTACCCATATGTTACAATCAGCACATTAATGAAAAAACTTTAAATTATAATATTAGATTATGGACTAGACATTTTGCTCATTGTACACATATTGACAAATATTTCTATTATTATGACATTATTTTACAAAAAAAAATAATTGTTGACAAAATAAATCTTTGTGTCGACTACATTGAATATAAAGAGAATTATCTTTCTTATGAATTCATAAAAAAACATATTAGGGAATCTAAAAAATCGATTGAAAAAATGAACATTCCAAAGCGAGGTACAATACCTTATTATTTTAAGAAAGTGGGGCCTGATTCTCAAATTAATAACACAAATGAATTAAATCCTTCAAATCAAAGGAAAGCTAATTTTTTTCGAGAATAAGTTTACAATATTTCACCAAAATATACATGGCATACTCTCTAAAAAAGAAATATTTGAACTTACATTATCTAGCCTTAAAAATAAAATAAAACCAGATGTAATTTCCTTAACTGAGAGTTTTATCAAACTGGGGGAAGAAAGTAATGTTAATATATATAACTATAATCTGGCATCAAGCTTTTCAAGGTCTAAAAAAAGAGGCGGATCCTGTATTCTGATTAAGAAAGGTTTAGAATATAAAAAATTAACACATTTTGATGACCTTGCAATGACTTATCACTTCGAATGCTGTGCGGTAAATCTAACTACAAACAATATTATAGTAGTAAGTATTTACAGAATTCCATCCAAAATTAAACGACATATTACATATTTTATGGAAAAAATTGACTTATTGTTACATAGATGTTTAATGAAATTTCCAAAAAAGCATATAATTGTTACAGGTGACTTAAATTTTAATATGCTGTCAAATACCCAAAGCATTTTAGAATTTCGTGACATATTAAAAAAATATAATTTTCATTCCCACATAAATGTTCCCACCAGAGCGCATGCATGCTTAGATCTAATATTGAGTAATATAAAAAACGCAAATGGTTCAGTCTTACCTTTATGTTTATCGGACCATGATACAGCGCAGGTTTTGGAATTTGACATTAAACAAAAAACAGTAATTCCTGATTCTGTCTTTACTTTCAAGAAATGCTATTCGCAAGAAAACATTAATAACTTTAAGAAGCATTTAAGTAGTTTATCTTTTACTAATGTATTTAAGCAAAATGATATAAACACCGCTTTTAATGAGTTCCATGAATTGTTGGTTCTGCTATATAACTTGTGCTTCCCAGAAATAAAAATTAGAAACAAATTTTCCACAAAGCTTCAATGGTTTTCCAAAGGTCTTAAAATAAGTAGTTTAACAAAGAGAATGCTTCGTTTTAAATATTACTCTAATAAAACAAATAAAAATAGATCAAAGTATTTAAAATATAATAGAACTTTAAGAAAATGTATAAACTGTTCAAAAAGGCTTGCAAATCAAAGATATGTCTCTAAAAGTAATAATATCTGTAAGGCAACTTGGAATGTCATACAAAATGAGACTGTTGGTGAACGTTTTAAAAATAATTATATTAATAAATTGGTGTATAATGACGAAGAGGTTATAGACCCCATTATGATTGCTTCTACATTTAATGATTACTTTATTGATGACATAAAAACTAATTCTAATTATAACAAAACAAACGTGATAAATTCAACAATATCAAACACTATTTTTTTACCACCAGTAGATGAAAATACAATATGCAAGACTATAATGTCTCTAAAAAACTCACAATCTGAAGGTTATGACTCTCTTTGCACTAAGGTATTAAAATATTGTAAAGGTGAAATCTGTCAGGTATTGACCTTTTTGGTGAATCTATCATTGCAAACTGGACAGTTTCCTGATAGATTGAAACTATCTATTATTAAACCGTTGCATAAAAAAGGGGACAAATCTGATGTTCGTAATTACCGACCAATAGCGATATTACCAGTTCTCTCAAAAGTTTTTGAGAAAGTCATGCATAATCACCTTTCAACGTTTCTTGACAAATTCCAAGTCATTACAAAACACCAATATGGGTTTCAAAAGCATAAATCGACAACGCATGCTACTTTTGACCTTGTTAATGAGGTACTTCAAAACGTCAATGAAAAAAAATTCACAACAGTGTTATTTATAGATATGTCGAAAGCGTTCGACCGTGTTCCACATGACAGACTGTTAGCTAAACTAGAGCGTAGTGGAATTAGGGGTCCAGCTCTCCATTGGATAAAGACTTATCTAACTGATAGATTTCAATATGTAGAAATTAATCAAATAAGCTTAAAAAAGATTGTTAAATACGAATCTAAAGTTAGGCTTAATAGACTTGGTGTTCCACAGGGGAGTGTCCTGGGCCCATTATTATTTATTTTATATCTAAACGATTTACCAGACATAATAAAACATAAATTGATACTATTTGCTGATGACATTTCTATAATAATAACAACTGACAAAAACTCTTCTTTGGACCAACATAAAAATGACATAATTTGTACCTTAAAATCAATAAACGAATGGACATATAATAATAACTTAGAAATTAATCTATCAAAAACTAATTTAATGAATTTCAATAATTTTAAAACCCAATCGATTGACATAGCTTTTAACGGACAAATTCTTCAGAATGCAACAAGTGTTACATTTTTAGGACTAATAGTTACGCCAACATTGACCTGGAAAGAACAAATAGATAAAATATGCAATAAGGTAAATGGATTTGCTTATGCATTGTACAAATTAACCAAAGTTGCAAGCTTAAATACTGCCATTACAGCCTATTTTGCGTACGTAGAAACAGTTTTAAGGTACGGTTTAATTATTTGGGGTAATGGTACTGATGTAACAAGATTATTGATTGCTCAGAAACGCTGTGTTAGAGCTATATGCAATTTGACATCAGACATATCATGTAAACCTTATTTTATTTCTTTAAAAATATTAACACTGCCCTGTCTGTATATATTAGAAGTGGCGATGTTTGTGAAGCAAAACGAAAAATTCTTCGTGCGATCGAGTAATGTAACTGAAAGAAGTTTGAGAAACCCGAACAAAGTAGTACATACATCGATACCAAAAACAAAATTTTTTTTAAAAAATAGTCTCTTTATGTGTACAACTGTCTTTAATAAAATACCCAATGATATAAAAGATTTGCCGGCTAATCGTTTTAAAATATTATTGCGTAGATGGCTGATTGAAAAAGCTTTTTACTCGATTGGTGAATTCCTTAATGAAGGATAGTTTATCAGTAATTAATTTGTAAGCATGATAGTCGATACAAAGTTTTATAAATAATTTTACATAATTGCATCTGACATACTTATGTTTACTAAACTAAATTCCTTGACATGTTCAATAAGTTTAATATTTCCATTTGACATCTTATACATTTTTTAATTATTTTATTTTATTTTTTTTGTACAATTTGATAAAATTGACATGATTAATAACGTTTTGACACAATTGTAATATTTTGATTAAATACCATTATTGTTAAATTTGACACAATTTTATGTAATTATGAAATATTTTAAGTTTCATCTATTTTATTATTATTATTAGGTATTATTATTATTATTTTTTGCATGCTGTTCAAGATGGCTAAATAGGTCAAAGCTCTTAAACTGAAATATCACAACTGTATATATAACCCTATTTATTGACCCAAAATGTTACTCATAGGCGAGAAGTGTTGGTCCGTGCTTCTTTTCCATCTGCCGTCATTGTGGGTGCAATCTATCTTAACGGACCCATCAGGGAATTGGGCGACCCCTGATGTATCAAGCCTTTGTACTATGATGAGTGGAGTAAATAGAGCGCGTATAGGGCCGCTGCCTGGGGGTCGCCAGGGCTCGCCCGGAGCTGGCGCCGGGTCGAGCAGAATGCGAGCCAGCCAACCCCGAGGGCCGGCACGACCATCTCGCCGGCCCACTCCACCATCACCACCAGCTGGCTTGGGTCCGGCAGGGTCTTCACAGACCCAGCAATCGGTCCCCGCCGCTGGTGGAGTACGCCGCATGAGGTGGACTACTCCACAAAACGAAAACATCATGCGCGCGTACTACAGGGCGACAGAGACAGGTGTCGGCGGAACGGGTTATCGGGCAAGATTGCTTGCTGCGTTTCATACCCTGGAGCCTTCGCTGTCCGTTACGGCGCAAAATTTGGCAGATCGAGTTCGCTTTATTCTTCGGAGAGAAATCTTTACTCCAGCAGAACTCGGTCAACTACGACTCGAGGTTGTGTCGTCTATGAGTCCCGGTAGCAGAAGGCAGAGCAGAAGGCGGAGTAGCATTGCGCGCAGCACCATATGCGACCCCAATGCTACAGTGGCCAGTCCTGCTCCTGATGAAACGGGAAGGGTAGACGACGCAACCGCCCAGAATTTAGAGCAGATCAGGGGGTTACTTGAAGAGGCGATTCTCGAATTTCGCGAGCTCCCACTTGAGGAGAGGCCGAAGATCCCGAGGATACCCCTAAGTCGTAAAAATCGGGATGTCGTTGAGGCAGTAAGCCAAATGCTTCTTCCATACTTGGAAGAGAGCGGCAGTCTCAGTGATACCAACTCGATCCTATTTGGCGCCGCATTGGCGGTCTGTCGATTCATCGGCGCCAAAGTGCCCGCTGGGAGAGCTGAACGGCATACCAATGCCCGGCACAGCGAGACTCCGGCGTGGCGTAAGAGGATTGAGAAACGTATTGCTGAGACCAGAGTCCTCATCGGCAAACTGATTAGTTTCAGGTCAGGCAATACGAGGCCGAGGGTGATGCGTTTCGTACACATGGCAATGGCGGGGATAGATTTCAGTCTTGCAGACCCCACCTTAATGCGAAAAGTGTCGGAGCGCATCGATGACCTGAAACAGAAAATTGCGGCTTGGGGAAGTCGGATACGGCGGTACCGAGAGAGGGCAAGGTTTCGCCAGAATCGTCTCTTTGGGAGTGACCAAAAGAAGTTTTATCGTACATCACATTAGACATCTCATTCACGCATAGACACTCCCTACCACCAGGACCACCCTCACTGAAGAGAGATCACTATATGAGGTTACGAGGTCTCGCTTACTCACGTTAGCTTCCTTCACAGTGCTGATGCCCTGGTACTTTGAAGTAAATAATCAATAATTTTGATTACTACTTTATTCTTAACAAAGTAATAATTAAGAAACATATAAAATGGAATAACCGGGTATACACTGAATTGAGTAAATCGCACTGTAGTAAACTTTACCAGATCGGTGAAAATTATATGTACATAATTTAAGTACATCTTATTGTGATCCTTAACGCTGATTTGTCTATAGCTATAGCAGAACTTGTCTGTTGTTATCATGCCTTTACGACGCTCACCTAACTCAGTCGCCACAAAGGTGTCCTCTCAACACACTAGTGTTGTTCCTACATGCGATTCAGACTCAGAAAGGAGTGGTAGTGGATCAGTTTCTGTACGACTAAAGAGAGCTCATGGAAACGATGATTTACGAGACCTAAGAAACGAATTGCGGGATTTGTTCTCAAGCTTCTCAATTTCAGTAACTGACCGTCTCACTGAAATTAAGCAACAAAACACAGAATTAAAAGAGAGTCTCCAATTTATGTCTGACAAATATGATAGTCTTTTGTTTAAACTCCAACAAATGGAAGAAGAACGTGTCAGCGATAAAAAATCTATTTCATTGCTAGAGGACAAAATTGAAAGTCTGGAAAGAAAAATAAGAGCCACAAGTATTGAAGTCCGAAATGTCCCAAAATTATTCATTACTGACAAAAGAGGTGAGTCTAAATTAGAATTGTGCAAGATAGCTAAAAACTTGACTAATATAGTTGGTGTCGATCTGCAACAATCTGATATAAAAGACATATATCGAATAAACTCGAGTAAAGAAGCTTCCAAGCCTATAATCATTGAATTTACTATTGTCGAGAGCATTATTTACATCGTCAAAACAATCATTACCCCTCTCAACTTTAAACAGTAAAGAGGTGTCATCTGCAAATAATACTGTCTCGCACAAATTCTTCGTAAAGTGAGGAAGATCATTTATATAAATTAGAAAAAGCAATGGTCCTAATATCGATCCCTGAGGTACGCCCATAGTAACTGGTGCCCCTGCAGATTTCGCTTCATTGATTACTACCTTTTGAATTCTAGCAGAAAGATATGATCTTATTAGATGAAGTGAATTTTTCGTCACACCATAATGTTCTAATTTCCCCAACAGTGTTTCATGACAAACGCAGTCGAATGCTTTTGATAGATCACAAAAAATGCCAATAGCATCTTGTTTATTCTCCCAAGCATCATAGATATGCCTCAGAAGTGCAATTCCAGCGTCTGTTGTACATTTACCTCTGCTAAAGCCAAACTGATTTTGGTGAAGTAATTTATTTAATGAAAAGTGTGCAAGCAGTTGATTGTAAATCATTTTCTCAAATACTTTACTTAACGCTGGTAGAATAGAAATTGGTCTGAAATTACTGGGATCAGACTTGTCGCCTGCCTTGAAAAGTGGGATTATTTTACCATATTTCATTAAATCAGGAAAAGTTCCTTCATCAATGCACTTATTAAAAATAAAAGTTAATTGAGGTGCTATAGCTGGGATTATAGATTTGATAACATAAGTTGAAACGCCCCAAAGATCTTCGGTTTTTTTGACATTAATACAATTAAATGTTTTAATAATTGAGCAGACGTTAACGTGTCTAAAATAAAATTCAGTATTGCACTTATCAACAACTGACTCTAGATGCGTAACCGCAAGTTTAGAACATGAACTAAGATTTCTTGTGATTTCTATTGGTGTCTTAGAAAAGAATTTCTCAAATGTCTCAGCAACCGCTTCATCTGTTTTAATAATTTTATTGTCAACCTCTAATGAGTATGTGCGTATATTACTTTTATTTTTACCCGTTTCTTGATTTATGATAGTCCAGGTTGATTTTATTTTATTTTCTGAATTGTAAATTTTTTCAGATATATATTTTGCTTTTGCTGAAACACATACTTTCCTAAAAATTTTCGAATAATTTCTGACATATTCAATAAACTTTG
Organism: Diatraea saccharalis; assembly: GCA_918026875.4. Lineage (NCBI taxonomy): Eukaryota > Metazoa > Arthropoda > Insecta > Lepidoptera > Crambidae > Diatraea > Diatraea saccharalis. Next base: position 10,528,654 of record OU893336.1, read on the forward strand.
GATCGGTCGAGGTACACTTTAGCTCATACAAATCATACAGCCTATTTCGACTTTTGTAGATGCCAGGTGTAGCCCAATCACTAAATTTCTTTTTTTGGTTAGTAAAGTTAATTGTTTTGAGTTTAAATGTTTTATCAAATTCTCCCTTTATCAAGTTAAAGAAATTATTATAAACATCATTTATATTTTCCAAATTACTAGTTGTCAACTGAGTCTGATTTGCAGAAACACTGTTTTTAAATTTTTCTAAATTACTTTTGGTAATAGGTCTACAAATTATATTGCATTTAGGAGAAACATGATGGTGCTCGAAAGTTGCTAGAATTCCGCTATGGTCAGATTGAATACAATTTATTATCGATTTTTTGAACACCTTACATTTACAAAAAATATTATCTAAGCAAGTAGCGGATGTGGGTGTAATGCGGGTAGGTTCATTAAAAATATTTTCTAAATTAAAACATTTAAACAAGTTCAAAAATCTACTTGATTTAGCACATTTTATTAAAATATCTATATTAAAATCACCACATATCACTACTTTCTTATTGACTTTGCAAATTAATTTAAATGCATCCTCCATAGCAGATTCAAATTGACAGTAGTCCCCATCAGGTGGTCTATATACACATATAATAATATATTGTTCAAGTTCCACACATGACAATTCAATATGTCGCTCAATTGAGAGGGATACTATATCTTTACGTTCTTTACTCACATTAGACATCTCATTCACGCATAGACACTCCCTACCACCAGGACCACCCTCACTGAAGAGAGATCACTATATGAGGTTACGAGGTCTCGCTTACTCACGTTAGCTTCCTTCACAGTGCTGATGCCCTGGTACTTTGAAGTAAATAATCAATAATTTTGATTACTACTTTATTCTTAACAAAGTAATAATTAAGAAACATATAAAATGGAATAACGGGTATACACTGAATTGAGTAAATCGCACTGTAGTAAACTTTACCAGATCGGTGAAAATTATATGTACATAATTTAAGTACATCTTATTGTGATCCTTAACGCTGATTTGTCTATAGCTATAGCAGAACTTGTCTGTTGTTATCATGCCTTTACGACGCTCACCTAACTCAGTCGCCACAAAGGTGTCCTCTCAACACACTAGTGTTGTTCCTACATGCGATTCAGACTCAGAAAGGAGTGGTAGTGGATCAGTTTCTGTACGACTAAAGAGAGCTCATGGAAACGATGATTTACGAGACCTAAGAAACGAATTGCGGGATTTGTTCTCAAGCTTCTCAATTTCAGTAACTGACCGTCTCACTGAAATTAAGCAACAAAACACAGAATTAAAAGAGAGTCTCCAATTTATGTCTGACAAATATGATAGTCTTTTGTTTAAACTCCAACAAATGGAAGAAGAACGTGTCAGCGATAAAAAATCTATTTCATTGCTAGAGGACAAAATTGAAAGTCTGGAAAGAAAAATAAGAGCCACAAGTATTGAAGTCCGAAATGTCCCAAAATTATTCATTACTGACAAAAGAGGTGAGTCTAAATTAGAATTGTGCAAGATAGCTAAAAACTTGACTAATATAGTTGGTGTCGATCTGCAACAATCTGATATAAAAGACATATATCGAATAAACTCGAGTAAAGAAGCTTCCAAGCCTATAATCATTGAATTTACTCAACCTCTAATGAGTATGTGCGTATATGACTTTTATTTTTACCCATTTCTTGATTTATGATAGTCCAGGTTGATTTTATTTTATTTTCTGAATTGTAAATTTTTTCAGATATATATTTTGCTTTTGCTGAAACACATACTTTCCTAAAAATTTTCGAATAATTTCTGACATATTCAATAAACTTTGGATCGGTCGAGGTACACTTTAGCTCATACAAATCATACAGCCTATTTCGACTTTTGTAGATGCCAGGTGTAGCCCAATCACTAAATTTCTTTTTTTGGTTAGTAAAGTTAATTGTTTTGAGTTTAAATGTTTTATCAAATTCTCCCTTTATCAAGTTAAAGAAATTATTATAAACATCATTTATATTTTCCAAATTACTAGTTGTCAACTGAGTCTGATTTGCAGAAACACTGTTTTAAAATTTTTCTAAATTACTTTTGGTAATAGGTCTACAAATTATATTGCATTTAGGAGAAACATGATGGTGCTCGAAAGTCGCTAGAACTCCGCGATTTTTTGAACACCTTACATTTACAGAAAATATTATCTAAGCAAGTAGCAGATGTGGGTGTAATGCGGGTAGGTTCATTAAAAATATTGTCTAAATTAAAACATTTAAACAAGTTCAAAAATCTACTTGATTTAGCACATTTTATTAAAATATCTATATTAAAATCACCACATATCACTACTTTCTTATCGACTTTGCAAATTAATTTAAATGCATCCTCCATAGCAGATTCAAATTGACAGTAGTCCCCATCAGGTGGTCTATATACACATATAATAATATATTGTTCAAGTTCCACACATGACAATTCAATATGTCGCTCAATTGAGAGGGATACTATATCTTTACGTTCTTTACTACCAGGCGTGAATAGGTTGATAAGTCGACTTACATATATATTTTTTTAATGTATAATATGCATTAGGATTGTGTTATTTATAGGATGAACAAATGACTAAGTCGATAGATCTGTTTTACCGCACACAGCAAACATGTGAATTTTTAAATAACTCTCTTACTAAAGGGTACAATGTGACATCTTGAGATATTAAAACATACAAATTATAATTATTTATACAACTCAACATGTCATTATAATACTGCCAACTATTAATGAACAACACGAGATATTGATTTATTCCAACAACCTTCTTAACGTTTTAATAGTATAAATCAAGTTGTTCAGTTATTACCGCATCGAGATGCGTGTGTATTTTGTGACAAATGAAAGCAGACCAATTTGTAAAGATTGTTTTTGCAAAACTTTTGGGGAAACAAAAGGTTTCATTAACATTGTAATGGATAAAAAGAAGCACTCTGCAACCGGAATCATTCCAACTGATACAATAGGACATCAGCCATCTAAAAATAAAAGGACTGTTGATAATTTAAAATCTGCTAAAGATCACATCTTATCATTCCCAAACTACGAAAGTCATTATTGCAGAAATAGAACAAATAAAAAATATTTATCATCAGACCTTTCTATAGCTGCTATGTATCGTTTATATAAAGAAAGTTGCCCAAATCCTATTTCACTTAAATTGTATTCCCAGTGTTTTCACGATTTAAACTTATCATTCAAAAAACCGGCTAAAGATACTTGCCACACATGCGATCTTTTGAATACAAAGATAGCGTTAACAGAAGGAGAGGAAAAGACCAACTTTATAGTGGAGCTGAGAGAGCATCAATCACAAGCCGAAAACGCTTATGCAGAAAAAAGAAAGGATAAAGATAAAGCAAAGCGCAGTTCAAATTTTCGAGCATATGCATTTGATCTTCAGCACTGCTTACCTACGCCATTCCTGAAAACGTCTGTCTCTTTTTATAAGAGACAACTATGGTCTTACAATCTTACGATTCATAACTTAAGAGATGATAAAGCTACTTGTTACATGTGGGACGAAACCATCGGTGCTCGAGGAGCGAATCAAATTGCTTCGTGTTTGTGGCATTTTTTACAAAATTTGCCACGTGAAGTTACAGAGGTCACATTTTATTCTGACACGTGTGGTGGCCAGAATAAAAATAATGCTGTTGCAATGATGTTCATGTATTTATTGCATGTGCATCCAACCTTGGAGACAATCAATCATAAGTTTTTGATTAGCGGACATAGCCACATGGAATGTGACTCGGATCATACCCTAATTGAAGGGACTAAAAAGAAAACGCAGCTTAAAATAAACCATCTTAACGATTGGATGCAACTGATAAGATCTTGCAAGATTAATAACGCATTTGCCATTGTACCCATGAAACTAGACAATTTTCTCAATTTTGCAGAATTGAGTTCGAAGAAAGGTCCATTTACTATTAAAAAAAAGGATGCTTGTGGTGAAAATTTTTTATGGCAACCCGTGAAATGGCTGCAGTATAAGAAGCCTATCGGAGAAATACGTTTTAAGACAAATTTTGACAATGAAAGCCCTTTCAGAGTCATAAATTACAGGAAAAGAGGTAAAGAGACTTTACCAATAAGTAAAGAAAAAAAGAAGGATTTGATGGATTTATTGCCACTTATAGATCCTATTTTTCACGAATTTTATAAAAACTGACGGTGACGTATCCAACATCGATCCTGATTTAGACTTCGAAGACCCTGATGCAGAAGGAGAGGGAGACGAATTCAACTAATTCGATAAATTTGTTTTTGAAATAAAAATAATTATTTTGCAATTATTAGTTTTTTTACTATCTATACATACCTACTTACATAATATCACTATTTCAGTCCCATAAGAGGCAGGCAGAGATTATACGTCTTATTACTTTTATTTTTTTACATACGTACTTACAGTAGGTACTTAGGTGAATAACTTGATAACTCATTGGTGAACAACTTGATATGTCATTTTTTTATTATAAATAGGGTATATTCATTAAATAATCATAAGTTATCTGAAAACTCAAAGCAAATGAATTACATTGAGATAAAAAAATATTTAATAACATAAAATCTGAATTTACAGAAAAAAAATAAAATTAGAAATGGCTGCCCTGAAAAATGTGCATTTTCGACTTATTAAGTTATTCACGCCTGGTATCACATTAAACATCTCATTCACGCATAGACAATCCCTACCACCAGGAACACCCTCACTGAAGAGAGATCACTATATGAGGTTACGAGGTCTCGCTTACTCACGTTAGCTTCCTTCACGGTGCTGATGCCCTGGTACTTTGAAGTAAATAATCAATAATTTTGATTACTACTTTATTTTTAACAAATTAATAATTAGGAAACATATAAAATGGAATAACCGGGTATACACTGAATTGAGTAAATCGCACTGTAGTAAACTTTACCAGATCGGTGAATATTATATGTACATAATTTAAGTACATCTTATTGTGATCCTTAACGCTGATTTGTCTTTAGCTATAGCAGAACTTGTCTGTGAACATGCCTTTACGACGCTCACCCAACTCAGTCGCCACAAAGGTGTCCTCTCAACACACTAGTGTTGTTCCTACATGTGATTCAGACTCAGAAAGGAGTGGTAGTGGATCAGTTTCTGTACGAATAAAGAGAGCTCATGGAAATGATGATTTACGAGACCTAAGAACCGAATTGCGGGATTTGTTCTCAAGCTTCTCAAATTCAGTAACTGACCGTCTCACTGAAATTAAGCAACAAAACACAGAATTAAAAGAGAGTCTCCAATTTATGTCTGACAAATATGATGCTCTTTTGTTGAAACTCCAACAAATGGAAGAAGAACGTGTCAGCGATAAAAAATCTATTTCATTGCTAGAGGACAAAATTGAAAGTCTGGAAAGAAAAATAAGAGCCACAAGTATTGAAGTCCGAAATGTCCCAAAATTATTCATTACTGACAAAAGAGGTGAGTCTAAATTAGAATTGTGCAAGATAGCTAAAAACTTGACTAATATAGTTGGTTTCGATCTGCAACAATCTGATATAAAAGACATATATCGAATAAACTCGAGTAAAGAAGCTTCCAAGCCTATAATTATTGAATTTACTAGTGTGCTAACTAAAGAGGCCGTTTTAAAAGCTGTCACAAATTTTAATAAACAAAAGCCGAATAGTGAAAAATTAAATTCAACACACTTTAAGATATCTGGTGCTTCAATACCGATCTATGTCTCTGAAACACTTACTTTCAAAGTACAGAAAATATTTTCTTTGGCTCGGGAATTTGCACGTATCAATGCCTACGCATACTGTTGGACTTCAAAAGGAATAGTTCATCTACGTAAGTCTGATGGTCTACCACTAATACACATCAATTCTGTGGAAGATATAGAAAAAATGAAAAAGAAATTGTGACTATTCTGGTTCTGTTTAATAATACTAGATACCGACACAGTCTTTTTTAACGTTTACTTTATTTTTTTATATGTTGTTTGTTTGATTTTGCATGTATCTTATTATAAGTTTAAAATTCTTAGTTATACTGTTTTGTTATGTGGCCATAGATATCAATTAACAGTTAATATAATAGCAGCATACATGTCGCCGTACGTAACTCTAATTATTACTATTATTTACAATAACATAGCTCATATTTATAAACTGTATCGTTTGGTTCTCTCCTATTACTTTTATCATGGGTTTGTATTAAGTAACTATCGAACACTCATAAATTGGTTTTTTTTTGTAACATCAATAACTAAACCACAAAATTCGATTCAATAAATGATATTGCTAATAATTTGGATTCTGTATTGGTTTCGGATGCCCATCAGTGCTATCCTGAGGATTGTTATGCAATAGTTAAATCAAACAGAGTGAGTTTAAATATAGTCTCTCAAAATATACGTAGCATTTCAGCTAACTTTGATTCCTTCCTTTTGCTTCTTGATAACATGAAACTGGACTATGATATTATCATCCTGACAGAGTGTTGGCTTCCTAAAAACCCCTTTATTCCTGTTCTTGGTGGTTTCTCTAGTCACTGTTCAAGTAATCCCCATAATCAAAACGATGGTGTAACAGTGTTTACGAATGATGATATCCCGAACGTGACTATAACCGAGCCTCAAATTGAAGAAGCCAGCTGCCTAGTAGTGAAAATAGCTTGTGATACTGCAATTATATGTATTTACCGACCCTGTGAATTTATTGATGCAACCAGATTTATACGTTCATTGGAAACCATTTTAAATGATTTAAAATCTTTTCAACATGTCATTCTTACAGGCGACATAAATATTGACATAATAGCCGAAAACTCAAATGATAAAATGCCAGATTATCTCAATCTTCTTGCGTCACATGGTATGCTTCCTTCCCACACACTTCCTACTCGAAATAATGCGTGCTTGGATCATTTCATTATCAAAACCTCATATCCTTCTACTACGCTAGTTATTGAGTCATCTGTTACGGATCATTCCACAATCCTTCTTTCCTTGACGAATAAAAAACACATAAATGCTCCAAAATCTAGAAACAAAATTAATCTCGCTAACCTATCAGATGATATTTGTAACTTTGATTTCACATCTATTCTTAATTGTACAGATCCAAATTTAGCTGCTGACATTCTAACTGATGCTCTACGCCTATTGATAAAACGTAATTCTACCACAGAGCTTCTTCCTCGCCGAAAACGACCCCTAAAACCTTGGATCACTGCTGGTCTTCTGAAATGTATAAGAAATAGGAATCGCTTGCATAAAAACTTCAAAAAAGCTCCTGAAAATGACATACTCAAACTGACGTACACTAGGTACCGAAATTTTCTAACTACTCTATTAAAAAAAGTGAAAAGAGCTTATTATATGGAGCTCTTATGCAAAGCTGGAAAAAACAATAAACGCATATGGGACGTCATTAAGGAAATATCTAGTTTAAAAATAAACACTGCCTCCTCAAATATTCTTTTAGCTCAACATTCTCTTCCTGTGAAAGCGCTTAATGATATTAATAACTACTATATCAATGTCGGTGCAAATCTCGCCAAAAAATTTCCTCATACCGACATTCGAACTGTAACTATGCCACATTCTCTCCTGAAAGGATCTGATTCATTTGTTTTATTGTACCCAAACGAAGAAGAAATAAATCAAATTATTTGTGATCTTAAATCTGATTGTGCTGTGGGTTGGGATGGTATTTCATCTTTAATTATTAAAAATAATAGAAAAATACTAGTTCCCTTGCTCACTCATATCTTCAACCTTTGCATTTCACAGGGTATTTTTCCAAAAGCCTTTAAAAGTGCCATAATTCATCCGATATTTAAAGGAGTAGGGGACCGTTACCGTGTTGAAAACTATCGCCCGATATCCATACTCCCCTCCTTGTCTAAGATATTCGAAAGAGTGTTAAATAACCGCCTTAAGAAGTATCTTGAAACTAAAAACATCCTGAGTCAGAATCAATTTGGGTTCCGAACTGGAAGATCAACCTCTCACGCAGTACTTGAACTAACTTCTAATATAGTCGATTGTTTAGATAAGGGTAAAAAAGGCCTAACTATATTCATTGATGTTGCTAAGGCCTTTGACTCTGTCTCAATTCCAATTCTATTAGAAAAGATGGAAGCACTTGGCATACGAGGAAACCAACTTACCCTCTTCCAGGACTACTTATCAGATCGAGTGCAATCTACTAAAATTGATGGCATGTGTAGTTTCGAGATGCGGGTTGAATATGGTGTGCCACAGGGCAGTATTCTTGGGCCCACACTTTTCCTAATTTATGTAAATGACCTATGTTCACTCAATATCCGCAAATGCTCACTTTTTTCGTACGCCGATGATACAGCACTTTTCTTTTCTGGTGACTCTTGGTCGGAGGTATTCCAAAATGCACAATCAGGATTTAATACAGTTTGCGAGTGGTTCACTAACAACCATTTAACGTTAAATGTAAGCAAGACTAAATATTTAATTCATACCATAAGACCAACCGACCTTCCAACTAAAGATATCCCTTTACTTATTGCGCATAGCTGTCCAAACAATAACTTCTGCAGATGTTCCTCCATTGAAAGAGTAAATGAAATCAAATACCTTGAATACTGATAGATAGCAACCTCTCCTTTAAGCCACACTTCAATATTCTATCTGCGAGATTGCGTAAACTCATTTATGTTTTTAAGTCTCTTAGGTCAATAACTGAACCATCGCTACTTAGATCTGTTTACTTTTCCCTTTGTTAAAGTATTCGTAACGTGAACGTATCGAGTCGCCGATAGGTTTACGTTAGTTCGTAGCACAAAGCACTTTCGCCGTCGTCACGTGAACTCGACACGATAACGCTGATGACGTCATCCTAATGTAATTTGAACGGGATCAAATGAACGAACACAAACCATTTTGAACGAATGTTGCGTTCTGAAATTAGATCTCTTAATATACGATATTTTAACGCGAGAATCTTTTTAGGAGATTAATTGATAATATTGAAGGAAACAATAAAAATACTATAATAAATATATAATGTGACAAAAACTATTCATAAACTTATGTTATTCTATGTTAATATCAAATTTTAAATACATTCTACGTACAAGGTTTAACAACCTTCGAATTCCGAACGACTAACTTGATTTTGTCAAGTTGATACAAGGGGCATCCCAGACGGAGCGGTATAATTACAATATTGTGCTAATAATGAGAACAAGCCATTTACAGTACTTAATGATGGTAGAGTTTATGGAAAAGTAAGTAAAGTGAATAATTATTATGCCTTTATATAAATCAATAAAGCATTATTATGATTTTGTATTTACACACACATTTAGTGACTGGTGAACTTAAAAGTTAATTAGTTTTATTGGTTTCACAGAAACGGAGATTTGTCTAAACCATCTGGTGGTCCTAGGGGTCGTCATTATATTCAATTAAAATGGAAGGAATTAACACAGAAATTGAACAGTGAAGGGACGGGTGATTTTCGCTCGGAGGAGAAGTGGCGCAAGGTATGCATTCTCAAGTGGTCACCCAAATCACTTTACACTCAAGTTTTTGTCTAGCTTTAGGCAAAGAAATTTTTTGTTATTATATTTAGAACGTATCTTCCAAAGTTATTTTTTATATTGAAGGTGTGGAGCGATTTAAAAAATAACACCAAAAGGAAATGGGCCAAAATTAATAGAGCTGCTAGTGGCACTGGTGGTGGGCCTGCACTTCAATTATCTTTGACTGATTTAGAAAATAGAGTCATGCAAATAATTGGAGTACAGGCAGCTACTGGCATGGAGATTGTGGAGGCTGGGTTTCAACAGGTTTACTTATTATTTATTCTACATGTTTGTTATTAACACACATTTCATAATATTAAACCATTATAATTAACACGATATTATCATTATTATAATAAAAATAATTCTTAGTCTTCTCAAATTGTATTATATCTTATATGTACGTTTAAGCTTTGAAAAGTATAACCAAAATCCTATTAAAATACTTACTTTGACAAAAGACGAAGATTCAAATCTCGTTTCAGGATTTTTTTTACTTTTTTGTTTTTTTTTTTGTTATAGACTGAAGTTCATACACCTGACATTCCTACCGAAAATGAGCATGAAGCAATATTAGAGGAAACCACAGGTACTTATATGTACTTAATCATTTAATATTTTTATATAAACTTTTATTACTACTTACAAATTATTTTTAAAAGTTATATTTAATGTATGATTGTGTTTTATTTATTACAGAAGAACATTGGAACACTCCAGGCACTAGCAGCCAGCCTACTGTACATCCAATAACTGTACATCCAACAGCCACAAATGATATCGGACCTCCGACCATTGATGACGCAGACGAATGGCAACCACCCGCTCCCAAAAGAAATAAAAAAGATAGCTTAGCAAAATTATTTATAGAATCTGATAGGAATGCAAGACAGTATGCTAGAGAGCGTGATTTGGCGTACGAGAAATTAGAGAAAGAAAGAATAGAGTTGCATGATTATGAGATTCGTGAAAGGGTAAGACAGCGAGATCAAGAGCTTGTATTACAAGCTCAATGGTTAGAATTTATGAAAGAATGTTTGAATGTTATTACAAAGTATTTTGATAAGGATAAGTAGATAGAAATAGCATAGCATGTAATATTAAAACAATTGTTATTATGAATAGTTAATTTAATTTGTTTAGTAATAAATAATCTTTATAGTAAGAAAAAGACAGTAACATAAGTATAGTTTTCTTTTGATTTCTTTCACAAATGTATAAATAAAAGGATTTTTACTTTTTACACCAAATGTTTTATTTAATAGAGAAAATATGTCAAATCTAAATTATTACCTATTACACATATATGAAGTCTATTCTGATTAATATAAAAAAAATTGTTTATTTAAAATATTTCAATATTATTTATTATGTATGTATATCTGATAAAAAAAACACACTACACAAAAGAAGAGCAAATAATAAAATAAATTAAGTGACAAAACATGAATCTAAAAACTACATATAGTTTTTAGATTCATGTTCTGTCACTTAATTTAACAATTATAATAATTATATTAATAATTAAAAGTAGTACAATTATAATAATTATAATAATAATTAAAAGAAATGCTACACTCATGTGGTAGAGAGGATCAAAAGATTTCATTGTCTATTGATTCTCTCTACCAGCATGGATCTTATTGCTCTTCCCCTAACCAGATCATCTCCAATATCATTTTCCTGAAACACGTGTCGAGAAAATATATGTTGTTGGCTTTCTTGGTCGTCATGTGGTTCAGGCACATTAAATTCAATGGCTAAGTTGTGAAGAACACTGCAGGCCATTATTATTTTTGCACATTTTTCGGGTGCATAGTGTAGAGTGCGATCTTTACACAGACATCGCCAGCGATTTTTTAATCGGCCAAAAGTATTTTCAATGGTCACCCTGGCTCTTCCATGAACAGAATTGTATTTGGCTTCTGGACTGCCATCTAACGCATCATTGATGGGGGTCATCAGCCAAGGGCGTTGAGGGTATCCAGAATCACCTGTAAAATAAAAAGTTATTATTATCTAACAAAATATAGTATAATTTTGTAGTGATTTTATAGTCACTTATTATTTCCAGGTTTAAAAAAAAATGTTTTATGGAACAACTATTTGCGGATAAATACAGTGCTTTAAATATTATTAAAGAAATAGTAAATAAATAAATAAAATTACCTAGTAACCAGGCTTGTTCATTATTTCTGTGTAAATTTTGCATAAAACTGTTTACTAAACTATTCTCCCAAATAAATGCATCGTGAGTAGCCCCCCCATATTTGGCATTTACATTTAAAATCTTACAATCACTGTCGCATACCTGAAAAAAATACCAATCAATTTTATTTTATTCGTGTCCTTAACAATCGCTGTTATTTGTAACAGCGATTGTTAGTTACTTTTTGGTAACTAATAGGTACCTACCATTTGTACATTTATTGAATAAAAATGTTTTCTAGAATAAAATAGATGCTCCCTTTCTTTGTTGGGTGTAAATATATGAAAATGGCTTCCATCAATACAACCTATGACCCCAGGGAAACCATATTTTGCATAGAATCTGAAAAAAATTATAAATCACATCGATGCAAAAAATTATACATCACAGCAGTTATAATCAAACAGAGGAACCAACAATGACAAAGACAAAAATAAAGCGCAAATTGTAAAAATGTGACAAATTAAACTTTTAAAAAGGATGGTATCATCCGATCATTCTCCAACAATTTTTATTATCATGTGATTAGAACTTAATTCTAATAAACATACAGCAAATATTAAAGTTGTTAGTCTTTGTTCAGAGAAAATTATTAATTCAACACAATGGATTAGTTACTTACTGATTTTTTATTGCTTCTCTGTGTATTCTCGTGTCAGGAAATTTAATAAACAAATTCATCATCATTATTAATGCATCGGTGACTTCCCGAACATATTTGCTGACAGTGGTTTGACCCAAATGTTTTGCCATACCAACAAGCCTTTGGTATGATCCAGTGGCATAGAAAGAAAGAGCACAAAGGACCTGTAAAATGCGATCAATTTATTAAATATTCTGTATGAGTGGTGTAAGGGAGTAATTATGACAACTTATAATGTTAAACATCTTACCTTGAGTTCTAAACTAATTCTTTTGCTTGATTTTAAAGAAGTGTGTCGTCGAAGTTTATCACATAAAAAATTAAACGCCCTTTTGGTTAGTCGGAATCTTTTACTAAATTCTAGTTCACTTATTTCAAGCAAATTTACTAGTTTTCTTTGTCGAGCTCTACGACTTATTTCACTGCAAGAATTAATTAAAATATTATAGTACTTAATTGATTTTTATTTAAAAATTAGTAACTCAATATAAGCTATAATGACTTACGTGGTTTCTCTATTTTCCATTGTTACTCTCTCACTTAATCTAAAAGCTAGATAATAATATAATGGACTACGTTGATATCCAGACACTCTCTGCATTTTGAAGTCAATTTTAATCTTAACAATCACACAAAGCACTTTAAAATATGGTTGAATAATCTAACGCAAGTATTCTCACCGACAAATTCTACGTGAATAAACATTCGTAAGTTTACGATAGCCAGCCTTCGTAAGTGGCGATACCGTACGTCAAAAAAAAGTTCGTGCTCGCAACTTTATAAGAAACATCTCAAGTATCGTTGACGACACGTAACGATAGCGATACGAATGTGTTTTGTGCTTCCAAATTAAGTTACGTTTACGCCCGCTAGAGGCGCTGCGTAATTCACATACAAACATTTACAATTACGATACGAATATTTTTACGCAAATTGTTCGTGCTCGCCCTACTTAAGTAAGTAAGTATTTTTATTGACCTTCACATTACACTTTACAATTATAAACAAAAAATAAAATGAATAATAAAAAGTGATACAGAATATAGAAGACAGAAATACACATAATTCAATCCATCATGCACATGTGATGTGGTCAACCAGGACACTACCTCAGCTTGTGCTGTTGCAGTGAGAATCAGCTCACGCAACAGCGCTGATATTCTGGCAGAGCCTGTGGGTAGTGACATTTGATATAATTTTAAACAAAAAAATAATATATGTGCTTATAATACTAAGTGTCCGTTACATTCCTGAACGCGAATAACGAGTTGTCAGTATACAACACTTCACCCCGCGACCCAACCATCTGACAGAAAGTTTCGCCTTATTAGTCTGTGACCTAGAAAGTTTCGCCTTATTAGTCTGTGACCTTGAAAGTTCCACCATATATTGACGTAAGCAAGCCAACGAGTAAAAAAAAAAAAAAATGAGAAATCCTACGTAATCAAGTTTATCCGATACACGTGACAATGCATTGCCACGTATACAAAGATGGAATAAAAAAAAAGAGCTATATTGGACGTCCCAAACTCACCGCCAGTTCTTATAAACAAGAAATGAACGTCATTGAGTCTAATCGGCGCCGGCGTTTCTCCTACCCCTCCATAGCGCGTCGCGACTACCGAAATGTAAGTGCTTTTCTATTTATTTATCGATAACTGAAGTAGTAATAAGTGTTGTTTTAGATGTTTTTTAAACACACCTATTGTTTTAAGGTCACGCAATGGAGGAGGAAGGTCGTTCCAGCACCGTGAGGCAGCGAACTTGAAAGATCCACGGAATGCTCTAGTGTGATGCCTCGGCGTCAAGAAAATAATTTTGCAGGTTCTCATAGGATACCTATTGCAATCCCGAGCCCACGTGAGTTTATTGTACAAATAATCTGGTTTTTCTGATTTAATGACGCCAAAAAGCATAACAGCGAGGTGGAGTTTTCTGCGGGCCTCCATTTTTAATAAGTTGGCGTTATTAAGAAACGGTGTTACATGAGATCGAGGAGGCACACAGAAACAGAAGCGTGTACATGCATTCTGGACACGCTGTATGAGCTTGGCCGTCCTTGCCAGAAGACACGGACCATAAACAGTATCACAATAGTTGAACTTAGATAGAATAAGAGATTCGCATAAAGTAATTCGAAGTTGCTCACTTAGATAAGGTCGTATTTTGTAAAGGAGTTTGAGACGATAGAAACAACTGCGCACACAATTGGTGATATGGCTTTCAAAATTAAGTTGGCTATCCAGAGTTAACCCCAGATTCCTAGCCCTATTAACCTGGACTATGAGTTCATTATTTAATTGTATATTTAAGGGTCTGCTATCTAATCTCTGCAATTTCTTTTTTGATCCCAACAACATCAACTTAGATTTTTTTGGATTGATCACTAAACAGTTTGACTCACACCAAGCACTTATTTTAGATAGGTCACTATTGACTTTAGCAACAGCTTCTTCGTAGTTTTCAGGCCTGAATGAGATATATAATTGTAGGTCGTCAGCGTAGAGATGGTATTTGCAGTGCTGGATATTATAAGTCAGGTCTGCGCTGTATAATATGTAGAGGATCGGACCGAGTATCGAACCCTGCGGAACTCCACAAGCAACGGGCAGCGGTGAGGAATAAGACTTGGTGCCGTTTATATTCTCAAGTACTACATACTGCTGTCTTTGCATTAAGTAACTTGCGAACCATTTTACAGCAGGTGTGTCCACACCATAATAGGAGAGTTTGGATAGCAGCAAAGATGTATTTAGAGTATCAAATGCACGTGAGAAGTCCAGGAATATGAGGATACTGACCAGGCCTTGGTCCTGAGCTGAGAGGATATTATCCATCACATCGGCCAGTGCAGTAGCTGCACCATGACCCTTGCGAAACCCCGACTGGAAACTTGGAAGGATCCTGTTATCCTCCAGGTACTGTGTTAGTTGGTCAGAAACCACCCTTTCCAGAACCTTAGAGAGACAGGGAAGGAGACTAATAGGTCGCAGATCTTGAAAAGATGAAGGTGGATTAACTTTGGGGAGGGGTTTGACCAGTGCTGTCTTCCAACTGACAGGGAATGTGCTTTCCACTATTGATCTGTTAATGATAGTTGTGATAGCCATTAAAGTATGTGGAAGAGTCAATAGTAACATTTCAAGTGAGATACTGTCACAACCCTGTGCATTGGATTTAAGCCCCTTAACAATCCTAATTATCATATCCTCACTCACAGGTTTCAGAGAAAATATGGCAGTTCCATATCTATGATGTTCAAAATATGTCAACTGTGAGATTGCAACAAAACCATGACCAGGCACACTGAGAAAATGACAATTGATGACATCGGGATTATCAAAGCAGGGGGGGAGTTCGGGTATGGAATTCTCACTTGTTAATACACTCCTTTTTAAATTTTTCCAAAGTTTCTTTGGGTTTCTTATATGGCAGTTAATATATTTATTAAAGAAACACTTTTTCTCCTCCTCAATGGCTTTAACTACCAAATGTTTCATAGTCAAATAACTGGCCCTGTGCGAGTCCGTCCTGTGCATCTTGTAAGACTGTAGATAATTCTCCCTGATACGTATCATAGACTTAACTGTGTCTGTGATCCAGGGGTGAGGAGGGTGTTTGAATTTATGTCGCTTGAATGGGGCATGTAAATCAAATATATTAGTTAAAAAAGACGTGAAATTATCTACTAAAATATTAATATTGTTTGTGTTGTTAAAATGGCTCCAGTCAATATTATTAAGGTCCCTTTGCCATTGGTCCAAAATGATGTCATTTAATGGCCTGTACTGCACCCATCGCGGAGTAATTCTCCCCTTCTTTATTTTAATTTGTAACGTCACCATTGCATGAGCACCTAGATCAGGACAATGCTTGACCGTGACCTTTTGTGTGCGTGTGTCAGTACAAATGATATCTATTAGACTCTGGCTGTGCTGAGTGAAGTGTGTTGGCTCAGTTACCACCTGATTTAGATTCATTGTTTGAATGAATTGTAGCAATGATCGTGACTTACTGCTACCAGGATTAAGGAGGTCAATGTTGAAATCTCCAAGCAAAATCAGACCGTCACACTTGGTGAAAGAAGTAATAGAGTCAGTGATAGCATCCAAGAAAGTACTAACATCCACCCATGCTGGCCTATAGGCGGTACCTATCATTATCTCTTGTCCTAGCAACCGTACCTTCAACCACATTTGTTCGACCGTTGATGTGATAGGGTGAGGGTGGGTGCGAGCATTAATGCCCTTACGAACATAAAACCCAACACCACCACCACGTCCATTTCGAATATGTACTGGCCGAGGTATATGCCTCAAACGATAACCAGCAAGAGTAGGAGCTCCATTCTCTTCTCCCTTTCTTAACCAGGTCTCATTGATAGCTAAGATATCTGGGTTCAACTCCTCCATGGCCACAATAAATTCCTCCTGCTTAGTTGATAGTGATCCTGCATTAAAAATGCCAACTATAAGATTTCTACAATTAATCATTTTTTATAACTCTATAGTACCTATTGATGTAAGATAAGTTGATTAGATTTATACATTCAGATTCAGAAATAGGTTTAAGAAAAATTAACATAATATGTCTAACAGTATGCAGTAAATACTCATCCATAATCAATTGTAACATATATAGATAATTTTCAGTAAGTGATGGTACAACTATTTTAATACTGATTTTGTATAAGTATGGATATATGTAGAACATTAGAATAGTTTCACTGCATATAAATAAATATCTTATATTATTACTACATAATGAAGTCTCTAAATTTTTCTTTTCTGACTGTCCCACACACATATATATACCCAGAATGATTATCAAAAAATAGTCAAAGTAATGGACGAAAACTATTCCTAGCACAGTATTATACAAGCGCAGTATGCCAACTAGGGGTGTTACATAAACCGATGAGTATATTTTCATATATTTGCCAGGCACAATTGCAGATGGAACACAGTCACAGCCAAACATAGACACAATTACATTTAACAATGTGCATATTATGCAAAATCTATAACAATAAGGAAATTCAGAGTAAAAAAAATAACATATAAGAAGTTTAAAGGCTAGAATTGCCACAGAATTGATGAACACAATTATATAATATTTGATAACAGAAAAAATACAATAGAAAAGAAATCCTTGAAACAAAGAGATTTGTTTTAAAAAAGCATTACTAATATGAACCAGGAAATAATATAGACTTGCATGAAATTTAACAATAATCATGTCCTTCTGTAAAAAGATTACATTTGTTAAAACTGCACACTTATAAATCAAAGAACAAAAACAGAAAATATATAAGATAGCATAGTGTACTGAATAACAAAGTCCCCTACATTTTAGAACAAAAATAAGAAATTGATCGATAATGAGTCATGCCTTTTGAGATACACAAAATACCCTTTCCAGATCCGTCACGGAGCGAAACTGGTAGACTTGAGAACCGTCCCCCTTCCTAGCGTAAATGCGACCACGCTTCGTCCAAGAGTATCTCCATTGCTGCTTGCGACACTCCTCACGGACCTTTTGGAAGAGTTGGCGGTTGGAGCGAGTTAACCGCTCATTGAGGTATATCCGGCCGCCCGCGGTGCCAGTGAAGTTGCGTCGCACCCGCGCAGCATGCAGCAGCTCGTCACGGAGATGGCGGCGAGACAGACGCACAATAACGCGTCGCGGCCGCCCGCTCGCCTCTGCCGGTGGCGGCCCCACACGCTCCGCGAATACTATGTCACGCTCCTCGATGGAGACACCCAACCGCGAGGCCAAAACGACGACGGACTGCGTGACGGTAACCCCTTTCTCCTCCGACATTTGACCGATATCAAGATCAGATAATAATGCCTCTTGTTCGCGATCGTTCAAGTCTTGCTTCAAATGTTCAATTGTACACCTCAATTCATCAGCCCCGCCGGCCCCGGTATCCAGCTTTTGTTGCTCTAGTGCATCCAACCTTATTTCCACAGAATTCAGTCGGGCCATCAAAGATTCATGTAGCTCTCTCATTTCTCTCCGAAACTCGCGCATCTCTCCCATAAAATCAGTGAGTTCACGGTACCTACTCTCATCCATACTCGCATTACCATGATTCTCAGCTGATACATTAGACCCAGGCGGAGAATCACAAATACTCTTAACTGGCGTATTATCTCCTTTTCGACTGCTCTTTTTACAACCGAGACATGCCCATTCCTTGCTGATAGTAGCCTTTTCAGGGATGTTTAAACAGGCTTTATGGAATTTTAACAGACACACCGAGCAGGCAGCGCCACCCGACGACGAGAGGAACTTACCGCAAGCCCCACAATTAACCATTTCTTAGAATAGTCCGCAAGATGGCCCCGCGAGAAAGGCACGCCTCAGACGAAAATCGGTTTGTTCGAAACAGTTCACACTGATGCCGCCAGATGGCCGTATGAGAGCAAAGTCGCTACTCCGCACTAGATGGCGCCTTTTCTCAATAATTTATAAGGCAGAGGCATAAAATGTTTAATCCTGTCACCCACACAAGTGAAGAACTAGTGTTAGTGTGAAATTAAATATGATCGAAAAAGTGCACCACACAGATGAATTTCGTAGCACCCACACAGTCCCAGCTCCACCGGCACAGCGCGAACAACAATAACACAAAGACAAGCAATCCCAACACGTTTATTATTTTTACTCAAGATAAAAACGGACACAGGCCACCACTGTAAGAACGTCCGTGACGTCAGAAATAGATAGAGCCGTAGAGCTCGACAAAGAAAACTAGTAAATTTGCTTGAAATAAGTGAACTAGAATTTAGTAAAAGATTCCGACTAACCAAAAATGCGTTTAATTTTTTATGTGATAAACTTCGACGACACACTTCTTTAAAATCAAGCAAAAGAATTAGTTTAGAACTCAAGGTAAGATGTTTAACATTATAAGTTGTCATAATTACTTCCTTACACCACTCATACAGAATATTTAATAAATTGATCTCATTTTGCAGGTCCTTTGTGCTCTTTCTTTCTATGCCACTGGATCATACCAAAGGCTTGTTGGTATGGCAAAACATTTGGGTCAAACCACTGTCAGCAAATATGTTTGGGAAGTCACCGATGCATTAATAATGATGATGAATTTGTTTATTAAATTTCCTGACACGAGAATACACAGAGAAGCAATAAAAAATCAGTAAGTAACTAATCCATTGTGTTGAATTAATAATTTTCTCTAAACAAAGACATTCTATAAATAATTTTGCGGAGCGGGTGGTTGCCATTCGTCGGCGTCATCAATGGTCGGAGGTCCGATATCATTTGTGGCTGTTGGATGTACAGTAGGCTGGCTGCTAGTGCCTGGAGTGTTCCAATGTTCTTCTGTAATAAATAAAACACAATCATACATTAAATATAACTTTTAAAAATAATTTGTAAGTAGTAATAAAAGTTTATATAAAAATATTAAATGATTAAGTACATATAAGTACCTGTGGTTTCCTCTAATATTGCTTCATGCTCATTTTCGGTAGGAATGTCAGGTGTATGAACTTCAGTCTATAACAAAAAAAAAAACAAAAAAGTAAAAAAAATCCTGAAACGAGATTTGAATCTTCGTCTTTTGTCAAAGTAAGTATTTTAATAGGATTTTGGTTATACTTTTCAAAGCTTAAACGTACATATAAGATATAATACAATTTGAGAAGACTAAGAATTATTTTTATTATAATAATGATAATATCGTGTTAATTATAATGGTTTAATATTATGAAATGTGTGTTAATAACAAACATGTAGAATAAATAATAAGTAAACCTGTTGAAACCCACCCTCCACAATATCCATGCCAGTAGCTGCCTGTACTCCAATTATTTGCATTACTCTATTTTCTAAAACAGTCAAAGATAATTGAAGTGTAGGCCTACCACCACAGCCACTAGCAGCTCTATTAATTTTGGGCCATTTCCTTTTGGTGTTATTTTTTAAATCGCTCCACACCTTCAATATAAAAAATAACTTTGGAAGGTACGTTCTAAATATAACAACAAAAAAATTCTTTGCCTAAAGCTAGACAAAAACTTCAGTGTTAAGTGATTAGGGTGACCACTTGAGAATGCACACCTTGCGCCACTTCTCCGAGCGAAAATCACCCGTCCCTTCACTGTACAATTTCTGTGTCAATTCCTTCTATTTTAATTGAATAAAATGACGACCCCTAGGACCACCAGATGGTTTAGACAAATCTCCGTTTCTGTGAAACCAATAAAACTAATTAACTTTTAAGTTCTCCAGTCACTTAATGTGAATTAATAAATACAAAATCATAATAATGATTTATTGATTTATATAAAGGCATATTAATTATTCACTTTACTTACTTTTCCATAAACTCTACCATCATTAAGTCCTGTAAATGGCTTGTTGTCATTATTACCACAATATTGTAATTATGCCGCTCCGCCTGGGATGCCCCTTGTATCAACTTGACAAAATCAAGTTAGTCGTTCGGAATTCAAAGGTTGTTAAACCTTATACGTAGAATGTATTTAAAATGTGGTATAAGTTTATGATTAGTTTTTGTCACATTATATATTTAGTATAGTATTTTTAAGTGTTTTCTTCAATATTATCAATAAATCTCCTAAAAAGATTATCGAGTTAAAATATCGTATATTAAGAGATCTAATTTCAGAACGCAACATTCGTTCAAAATGGTCTGTGTTCGTTCAGTTGATCCCGTTCAAATTACATTAGAATGATGTCATCAGCGTTATCGTGTCGAGTTCACGTGGCGACGGTGTAAGTGCTTTGTGCTACGAACTAACGTAATCCTATCGGCGACTCGATACGTTGACGTTACGAATACTCTACAAGTTCGCAAAGGGAAAAGTAAACAGATCTAAGTAGCGATGGTTCAGTTATTGACCTAAGAGACTTAAAAACATAAATGAGTTTACGCAATCTCGCAGATAGAATATTGAAGTGTGGCTTAAAGGAGAGGTTGCTATCTATCAGTATTCAAGGTATTTGATTTCATTTACTCTTTCAATGGAGGAACATCTGCAGAAGTTATTGTTTGGACAGCTATGCGCAATAAGTAAAGGGATATCTTTAGTTGGAAGGTCGGTTGGTCTTATGGTATGAATTAAATATTTAGTCTTGCTTACATTTAACGTTAAATGGTTGTTAGTGAACCACTCGCAAACTGTATTAAATCCTGATTGTGCATTTTGGAATACCTCCGACCAAGAGTCACCAGAAAAGAAAAGTGCTGTATCATCGGCGTACGAAAAAAGTGAGCATTTGCGGATATTGAGTGAACATAGGTCATTTACATAAATTAGGAAAAGTGTGGGCCCAAGAATACTGCCCTGTGGCACACCATATTCAACCCGCATCTCGAAACTACACATGCCATCAATTTTAGTAGATTGCACTCGATCTGATAAGTAGTCCTGGAAGAGGGTAAGTTGGTTTCCTCGTATGCCAAGTGCTTCCATCTTTTCTAATAGAATTGGAATTGAGACAGAGTCAAAGGCCTTAGCAACATCAATGAATATAGTTAGGCCTTTTTTACCCTTATCTAAACAATCGACTATATTAGAAGTTAGTTCAAGTACTGCGTGAGAGGTTGATCTTCCAGTTCGGAACCCAAATTGATTCTGACTCAGGATGTTTTTAGTTTCAAGATACTTCTTAAGGCGGTTATTTAACACTCTTTCGAATATCTTAGACAAGGAGGGGAGTATGGATATCGGGCGATAGTTTTCAACACGGTAACGGTCCCCTACTCCTTTAAATATCGGATGAATTATGGCACTTTTAAAGGCTTTTGGAAAAATACCCTGTGAAATGCAAAGGTTGAAGATATGAGTGAGCAAGGGAACTAGTATTTTTCTATTATTTTTAATAATTAAAGATGAAATACCATCCCAACCCACAGCACAATCAGATTTAAGATCACAAATAATTTGATTTATTTCTTCTTCGTTTGGGTACAATAAAACAAATGAATCAGATCCTTTCAGGAGAGAATGTGGCATAGTTACAGTTCGAATGTCGGTATGAGGAAATTTTTTGGCGAGATTTGCACCGACATTGATATAGTAGTTATTAATATCATTAAGCGCTTTCACAGGAAGAGAATGTTGAGCTAAAAGAATATTTGAGGAGGCAGTGTTTATTTTTAAACTAGATATTTCCTTAATGACGTCCCATATGCGTTTATTGTTTTTTCCAGCTTTGCATAAGAGCTCCATATAATAAGCTCTTTTCACTTTTTTTAATAGAGTAGTTAGAAAATTTCGGTACCTAGTGTACGTCAGTTTGAGTATGTCATTTTCAGGAGCTTTTTTGAAGTTTTTATGCAAGCGATTCCTATTTCTTATACATTTCAGAAGACCAGCAGTGATCCAAGGTTTTAGGGGTCGTTTTCGGCGAGGAAGAAGCTCTGTGGTAGAATTACGTTTTATCAATAGGCGTAGAGCATCAGTTAGAATGTCAGCAGCTAAATTTGGATCTGTACAATTAAGAATAGATGTGAAATCAAAGTTACAAATATCATCTGATAGGTTAGCGAGATTAATTTTGTTTCTAGATTTTGGAGCATTTATGTGTTTTTTATTCGTCAAGGAAAGAAGGATTGTGGAATGATCCGTAACAGATGACTCAATAACTAGCGTAGTAGAAGGATATGAGGTTTTGATAATGAAATGATCCAAGCACGCATTATTTCGAGTAGGAAGAGTGTGGGAAGGAAGCATACCATGTGACGCAAGAAGATTGAGATAATCTGGCATTTTATCATTTGAGTTTTCGGCTATTATGTCAATATTTATGTCGCCTGTAAGAATGACATGTTGAAAAGATTTTAAATCATTTAAAATGGTTTCCAATGAACGAATAAATGTGGTTGCATCAATAAATTCACAGGGTCGGTAAATACATATAATTGCAGTATCACAAGCTATTTTCACTACTAGGCAGCTGGCTTCTTCAATTTGAGGCTCGGTTATAGTCACGTTCGGGATATCATCATTCGTAAACACTGTTACACCATCGTTTTGATTATGGGGATTACTTGAACAGTGACTAGAGAAACCACCAAGAACAGGAATAAAGGGGTTTTTAGGAAGCCAACACTCTGTCAGGATGATAATATCATAGTCCAGTTTCATGTTATCAAGAAGCAAAAGGAAGGAATCAAAGTTAGCTGAAATGCTACGTATATTTTGAGAGACTATATTTAAACTCACTCTGTTTGATTTAACTATTGCATAACAATCCTCAGGATAGCACTGATGGGCATCCGAAACCAATACAGAATCCAAATTATTAGCAATATCATTTATTGAATCGAATTTTGTGGTTTAGTTATTGATGTTACAAAAAAAAACCAATTTATGAGTGTTCGATAGTTACTTAATACAAACCCATGATAAAAGTAATAGGAGAGAACCAAACGATACAGTTTATAAATATGAGCTATGTTATTGTAAATAATAGTAATAATTAGAGTTACGTACGGCGACATGTATGCTGCTATTATATTAACTGTTAATTGATATCTATGGCCACATAACAAAACAGTATAACTAAGAATTTTAAACTTATAATAAGATACATGCAAAATCAAACAAACAACATATAAAAAAATAAAGTAAACGTTAAAAAAGACTGTGTCGGTATCTAGTATTATTAAACAGAACCAGAATAGTCACAATTTCTTTTTCATTTTTTCTATATCTTCCACAGAATTGATGTGTATTAGTGGTAGACCATCAGACTTACGTAGATGAACTATTCCTTTTGAAGTCCAACAGTATGCGTAGGCATTGATACGTGCAAATTCCCGAGCCAAAGAAAATATTTTCTGTACTTTGAAAGTAAGTGTTTCAGAGACATAGATCGGTATTGAAGCACCAGATATCTTAAAGTGTGTTGAATTTAATTTTTCACTATTCGGCTTTTGTTTATTAAAATTTGTGACAGCTTTTAAAACGGCCTCTTTAGTTAGCACACTAGTAAATTCAATAATTATAGGCTTGGAAGCTTCTTTACTCGAGTTTATTCGATATATGTCTTTTATATCAGATTGTTGCAGATCGAAACCAACTATATTAGTCAAGTTTTTAGCTATCTTGCACAATTCTAATTTAGACTCACCTCTTTTGTCAGTAATGAATAATTTTGGGACATTTCGGACTTCAATACTTGTGGCTCTTATTTTTCTTTCCAGACTTTCAATTTTGTCCTCTAGCAATGAAATAGATTTTTTATCGCTGACACGTTCTTCTTCCATTTGTTGGAGTTTCAACAAAAGAGCATCATATTTGTCAGACATAAATTGGAGACTCTCTTTTAATTCTGTGTTTTGTTGCTTAATTTCAGTGAGACGGTCAGTTACTGAATTTGAGAAGCTTGAGAACAAATCCCGCAATTCGGTTCTTAGGTCTCGTAAATCATCATTTCCATGAGCTCTCTTTATTCGTACAGAAACTGATCCACTACCACTCCTTTCTGAGTCTGAATCACATGTAGGAACAACACTAGTGTGTTGAGAGGACACCTTTGTGGCGACTGAGTTGGGTGAGCGTCGTAAAGGCATGTTCACAGACAAGTTCTGCTATAGCTAAAGACAAATCAGCGTTAAGGATCACAATAAGATGTACTTAAATTATGTACATATAATATTCACCGATCTGGTAAAGTTTACTACAGTGCGATTTACTCAATTCAGTGTATACCCGGTTATTCCATTTTATATGTTTCCTAATTATTAATTTGTTAAAAATAAAGTAGTAATCAAAATTATTGATTATTTACTTCAAAGTACCAGGGCATCAGCACCGTGAAGGAAGCTAACGTGAGTAAGCGAGACCTCGTAACCTCATATAGTGATCTCTCTTCAGTGAGGGTGTTCCTGGTGGTAGGGATTGTCTATGCGTGAATGAGATGTTTAATGTGACAGTAAAGAACGTAAAGATATAGTATCCCTCTCAATTGAGCGACATATTGAATTGTCATGTGTGGAACTTGAACAGTATATTATTATATGTGTATATAGACCACCTGATGGGGACTACTGTCAATTTGAATCTGCTATGGAGGATGCATTTAAATTAATTTGCAAAGTCGATAAGAAAGTAGTGATATGTGGTGATTTTAATATAGATATTTTAATAAAATGTGCTAAATCAAGTAGATTTTTGAACTTGTTTAAATGTTTTAATTTAGAAAATATTTTTAATGAACCTACCCGCATTACACCCACATCTGCTACTTGCTTAGATAATATTTTTTGTAAATGTAAGGTGTTCAAAAAATCACTTTCGAGCACCATCATGTTTCTCCTAAATGCAATATAATTTGTAGACCTATTACCAAAAGTAATTTAGAAAAATTTAAAAACAGTGTTTCTGCAAATCATACTCAGTTGACAACTAGTAATTTGGAAAATATAAATGATGTTTATAATAATTTCTTTAACTTGATAAAGGGAGAATTTGATAAAACATTTAAACTCAAAACAATTAACTTTACTAACCAAAAAAAGAAATTTAGTGATTGGGCTACACCTGGCATCTACAAAAGTCGAAATAGGCTGTATGATTTGTATGAGCTAAAGTGTACCTCGACCGATCCAAAGTTTATTGAATATGTCAGAAATTATTCGAAAATTTTTAGGAAAGTATGTGTTTCAGCAAAAGCAAAATATATATCTGAAAAAATTTACAATTCAGAAAATAAAATAAAAACAACCTGGACTATCATAAATCAAGAAACGGGTAAAAATAAAAGTAATGCGCACATACTCATTAGAGGTTGACAATAAAATTATTAAAACAAGCAACAATACGGAAAATGAGTTTTTTCGTGAATAATAAAGTAATTCTTGCAACCGATAATAACTATTATATTAATTTATCTGTAAACGGTGAGTCATGTTCGTGGTTAGTTGACACCGGCGCCACAATCTCAGCTTTGAAATACAGACACGCGGTGGATCTAAACATTCCAATCCATAAAGAGAGCGTACTAATAAATGGAATTGGAGGCAAAGTATCAGCTATTGGATATGTTTTTATAACTTTATCTTCGGGTGATCAGCATTTTCCTAATACTAAGTTTTATTTATTTGACTCTTTACCATGTAGAGCAAATGGCATCATTGGTCAGAACTTTTTAATCAGACATAAGGCAATATAATAAATTTTAAGGATGATACTTTTACATTATTTACACAAAATAATTTTCAATTAGTTTTACCAATGTTTAAAAATAATAGAGATATAGAAGTCGCACCTAGATGTGAATCTATTCACTATTTTCACACTAAAATGACTGACATATGAATGAATCGAATGTGTGGTACATCCAAAAGAAATTAGTGACAGAATAATTTTAGCCAGTTGTATTGCGACGCCAGTAAATGGACTCATTCCTATTAAAATATTAAACACAACGGATAAGTCCTTTAAGATAACAGATCTAAATCCATGCATAGACCAATTGAGTAACTACGAAATATGTAATTTTCACGAAACGGAAAACAATGCCAAACGAGTAAAAGAATTGTTTTCTTTACTGAAATTACAATATCTTAATAAAGAGGAAAAAATATCTATTGAAAATTTATGTGCGAAGTACGCCGATATATTTTATTTCATGATTTTTCTGGAGATTCATTATCGACTACTGATATTTACAAACACTCAATTACTTTAAAGCCGAATGTCACTTCTGTTTTTACTAAGCCTTATAGAATACCTCATTCACAAAAAGATGAAATTAAACAACAAGATGATATAATGCTCCGTGAAGGGATAGTAGAGCCATGTCGGAGGGAGTGTTCTAGCCCCGTATTATTAGTACCGAAAAAGAGTGACGCGTCTAATCAAAGAAAATGGAGGTTAGTTATTGATTATCGTAAGTTGAATAACTGTATCGTAGATGATAAATTTCCTCTACCAAATATTTCCGAAATTCTTGATTCGTTATCAGGTGCTATTTACTTTTCGATCCTCTACCAAGGTTATTATAATATTGAGCTTGATGAAAAGAGTAGAGACTTTACGGCATTTTGTTCAGGTCAATACAGGATGACCCGTATGCCTATGGGACTAAAAACTAGTCCGGGGTCTTTTTCTAGGATGATGACAATGGCCATGTCAGGCTTAACATACGAAAAATGTCTAATATATTTAGATGATTTAGTAGTTTTTGGGCGTAATTTGACACTTCATAACCAAAACTTGCAAAGTGTATTCGAAAGATTCATTCATTCATTCACCATCAGCCCTTTTACGTCCCCACTGCAGGGGCTCAGGCCTTCCTTATGGATGGTTAAGGAGGATGGGCCATGACCCTCCACGCTGGCCCAATGCGGATTGGAGGGTATTAACGACTGCAAATGCAACCGGGACCAACGGCTTAACGTGCCTTCCGAAGCACGGAGTAGCTCGAGATAATAATTTTTTGGTCACCCATCCCGTGGCTTACCCTTGCGAAAGTTGCTTAACGACAAAGATCGCGGGCCGCGGCGCGTATCCGCTACGCCACTGAGCTACTTCTACGCCACTGAGCTTCGAAAGATTACGAAAAGTGAA
Organism: Diatraea saccharalis; assembly: GCA_918026875.4. Classification (NCBI taxonomy): domain Eukaryota; kingdom Metazoa; phylum Arthropoda; class Insecta; order Lepidoptera; family Crambidae; genus Diatraea; species Diatraea saccharalis. Next base: position 10,556,716 of record OU893336.1, read on the forward strand.
TTTAAAACTTAACCCACAAAAATGTACTTTTCTAAAAAAGGAATTGCTTTATTTGGGTCACGTTGTCTCTGATGACGGAGTACTACCTGATCTACATAAAATTAAGACCGTTCAAAATTATCCGGTTCCCACAAATGTAGACGAGGTTCGAAGATTCGTTGCATTTGTCAATTTTTATAGAAAGTTTATACCAAACTTTGCAGAACTGTCCTATCCACTCAATCAACTATGTCGTAAAAATGTGTTATTTAAATGGGATGAAAAATGCCAGAATTCATTTGAAATTCTTAAAGAAAAAATATTATCTCCACCCGTCTTACAATATCCTGACTTTTCGGCACAAAATGAATTTATAGTACAAACAGATGCTTCTAATCATGCAATTGAAGCAATTCTCTATAATAAAAATGCAGACACTCAATAAGGCAAAAAGAAATTACCCCACAATTGATAAGGAATTACTTACCATAGTTTGGGCCATCAAACATTTTCGTCCTTATTTATATGGGAAGCATTTTAAAATTTTAACTGACCATAGACCATTAGTATTTTTGTTTAATATGACAAGCCGATTATTAAAGTTTAGGCTATTACTGGAGGAATACGATTTTACTATAGAACATGTTAAGGGTTCGGATAATACGGCTGCAGACGCTTTATCACGAATTTCTATATCATGCAATGAATTAAAACATATGCACGAGTTATGTGTATCGGTTATGACTAGAGATCAAAGTAAAAAAATATCGAGCAATGCAGTTTCGTCAGACATGGGAACATCTGTCAACACAAGGTCTGATCAGCCAAGGGTTACAGATTCACATATCCCTCGAAAACAAGCAGCAGAATTATGTTTTCTTAATAGACAACAATTAGGAGAAGTTAGGAAAATGAAGGTTATTAAAAGTGAAAGTAAAAATCTTATTTATATTGAATATGAGAAAACTGTCTTTGTTAAATACGTAGTTTTTCGAGCACAAATATCACGAGCCGAGTTTGTGAGAGAGTTACAAGAATTTTGTAGAAGTATATATAATATATAAACGAATTATACATAATTAAAACTTGCAAGAATAAGATATTTATAGAAAAGTTATTAAATGAGATAAAAAGTGTTAAAGCTTCCGGTGGGACATCATACTCCGTCCATGGAACTTCCGCCAACAATTACAAATATTAAATAAGGCTCCATAAATTTATTTCCGTGGTTAATATTTCATTAAACATTAAAATGTTATAGTCTGTGGAAAAGATCTTGTAAGTTGATGGTAGTTACTAATTTTTGATTGTCAATGCTTTTAACGGTGGGGGTTTTTTTTTCGAATACATGTAAAAGGTTGTGACTCGGTGAAGATTGGACATTCGACTATTCGTTTTGTTACGGGGTAATTCTACCCGAATAAACACTTGTGAAAAACCAAGACCCGCGTGATTATTTCGCCACTCTGACCCACATCTATTTACACTTCAGAAGTGGGATAAGGAATCAAAATGTCTGGCCCATACATTAATGGACTGGGGCTCCGAAAAAGAAAACACAGCGACTCGGAATCCATCAGCACTGAAGATGGAATAGAAGCTGGCAGTCAAGAACAAGAAGAAAATACAGATTTTTTTCTTTCATCCAGTCTACATAGAAGCTCTCGAACATCTTATAAAAAACGCCGCGTCACCCCAACCGACGCAGAATTAATACCTAAATACCGACCAGAAGAACAAAACAACAACGTGATTGGGTGGTTACATAAGATTGATCAACTTGGTGATATTTATGGTTGGAACAGTAAGGATCGGCAGTTTATTATGCAATTACGCCTGCGTGGATCTGCGAGGGATTGGTATGAAGATTTAGAAGATTACAATCTGACTTGGAAGCAGTGGAAAACAGCGTTGCAAACGGCGTTCCCTCGATCTACAGACTTTGTTGACAAGTTAGAACATATGTTATCCAGATCAAAAGCGGATAACGAAGCAATGACAAAATATTACCACGATAAATTGTCATTACTTAGAAAGTGCAAAATCGACGGAGTAGACGCCATTTCATGCATTATTCGAGGACTACCGGCAGAGCTACGAAATAATGCAAAGGCCTATAAGTGTGAAACGCCTGAACAACTGTATTTTGGATATCTGTCTTCGCTAGAAAATTTCAAACGGGTGGATGCAGCTTATACATCACGCAAGACTATATGGAAGAGAGGAAACGCAAATTCTTCGTCTGCAACAACGACACAGCTTGCTCCGAGGGTGTGCTTCGTGTGTCGTCGCGGCGGGCACGAGGCACGGGACTGCAGGTTCCAGCAGCGCTGTGAGACTTGTCGCCGTGTTGGACACACAACGGCATCCTGCTGGTTCGCTCCGGGTTCTTCAGGTCAACAAGTACAACAGGTTAGCGATATATTACATATCACTTATGATATTTATTTAGATATTTACAAGCGCATAGTGGTTGTAAATGGGATAAAATTAATTGCTTATATTGATACTGGCAGTAAGCTTAATATTATCACAATTAGTGCCGCGAAGAACTTACAACTTAAAATTCAGCCGTCAGCCACAGTAATGAAAGGATTTGGGGGAAGTTGTTTACGATCACTAGGCAGATGCGAAATTATGGTATTGATTGATGGTATAGGATTGAAAGGTAATGTGGAAGTAACAAATTGCAGTATAGCTGACATAGACTTAATAATTGGACAAACAATGATAAATCAGGATAACATTAGCTTAGTTACTACGGCTACCTCTGCGAATTTTGTTCCTTCTAGCAATGTTATGGAAGTGTTACCATCATTTCAGCTGACTCAAGATGAAATGATTACAAAATTTCCCGTATATTTAAAAAATAAGGTTAAAATTCCTAAGCGCAGTCACGCATTTGTTGAGACGGTAATAGAATGTAACAACAATACTGATCCAGAGCTTACGTGTCTTACTCATGCAGTGTATTTCGAATTAGGGAATATGTCATATTTTATTCCAGAGACTATTATTAAATTAAATCATCCTTTTCTAAAAATAATTAATGTAGGGGACGAAGACATTATATGGGAAGCTAATAGGCTGGTAGCAAGGGTGGAATTGATTAACAGTCAAGATTTTAAAATAAGTTCTAACATTTGTATGGTTAGTAAGGGTGAGCCTAGTAGATCAAACATTCGGCAGTCAGATATTAATGTGGGCGACATTAATGACTTTGAAATGAAAATACTACTGCAGTTGCTTAATAGATATGTTGATTCTTTTGCTAGGGATACTAAAGATTTGGGTTGCACAGATTTGATTGAAATGCATATTCAGACTAACACTAACCAGCCTGTTTACTGTAAGCCCTATAGACTATCCTATAAGGAGAACGAAATAGTAAATGAAAAAGTGAAGGATCTATTAGACGCTGGCATAATTAGGGAATCATTTTCAGAGTACGCTAGCCCAGTTGTTTTAGTCAAGAAGAAGGGGGGAGATTATAGGCTTTGTGTCGATTATAGGGCCCTAAATTCGCGAACAGTGAAAGACCGTTATCCACTACCTCACATCGAAGACCAAGTGACTCGGTTGTCTGGGAAATGTTTCTTTACAGCATTAGACCTTGCCCAAGGCTACTATCAGGTCCCGATTGGTGAAGAGTCTACTAACAAAACTGCGTTCGTTACACCGTCAGGGCAGTATGAATTTCTAAAAATGCCATTCGGTCTGGCGAACGCACCGGCTGTTTTTTCAAGACTCATCCAGATGACTCTAGGTAAAGTTCGCAATGAAATAGCCCTTTATTTGGACGATGTTATGATCCCGTCTCTAAGTGTAGAAGAGGGATTAAAATTATTAGAGCGAGTTTTGCAGTTATTAAAGGAAGCAAACTTAAAACTAAATTTAAAAAAATGTTCTTTCTTAAAGTCTACTGCTTCGTATTTAGGTCATGAAATTAGCGCAGGTACGATACAACCAGGACAAGCGAAAGTTAAATGTGTTGCTGATTATAAAAGACCCAGGAATGTCCATGAAATAAGACAGTTTATAGGTTTAACGTCCTATTTTAGAAAATTTATCAAAGGTTTCGCTGAAATAGCTCGCCCGCTCACAGAACTCACAAAAAAAGGAGTTGAGTGGCACTGGGGCCCAGATCAAGACGTCGCTTTCGAGTCATTGAAAAATCGACTGATAGAGAGGCCGGTGTTAGGGCTGTATGATAAGGATGCTAGGACAGAGCTTCATACTGACGCCAGTAAGAACGGCTTAGGAGGGATACTTTTGCAGGAGCAGAGGGACGGTAGTTTAAAACCAATTATTTACTTTAGTAGAGTCACTTCTATCGAAGAAAAGAACTATCATAGTTATGAGCTCGAAACGCTTGCAGTAGTGGAGTCACTTAAACGGTTCCGAATTTACTTAACTGGAATACCAGTAAAAGTAGTTACAGATTGTGCTGCCCTCAGAACTACCTTGGTAAAAAAGGACCTAATTCCTCGCATCGCCCGGTGGTGGCTAACAATCCAAGATTTTAATTTAGAGATAGAATATAGGCCTGGAAAACGTATGCAACACGTTGACGCTCTGAGTAGAAATCCAATTCCACCTTCAGTACTTATTATTGAGAACTCTGATTGGTTACTTACTTTGCAAATGCAGGATGAAAACATCCAAAGTATTTTGTCCCAACTGCGTAATCCAGAAACGAATCCGGATATCAGAGCTAATTACATAGAGAAAGATGGTATCTTGTTTAGAAAAACTTTGGACGGGGAGAGATTTGTAATTCCAAAATTAGCTAAGTATGGGTTGTTACAAAAGATGCATGACCAAATAGGGCACCCGGGTTTTGGAAAATGTGAAAATTCCATTAAGTTACAGTTTTGGTTTCCCAAAATGACCCGTTTCATACGCAAGTACATCAACTCTTGTTTACAATGTGCTTTTGGAAAAGGTAACCATGGTAGAATAGAAGGAGAGCTCAATCCTATTCCTAAGGTTGCCGTCCCTATGCATACATTGCATGCGGACCATCTAGGCCCATTTGTCAAGACCCGCCAAAGAAACGCCTATGTCCTGGTAGTAATAGACTCTTTTACAAAGTTTGTATTTGCGAAAGCTGCTAAAAACTGTAGTTCGATTGAAAGCATCCAAATTATGAAAGAAATTTTCTATCAATTCGGAAATCCCTCAAGAGTAGTTACTGACAGAGGAAAAGCATTCACAAGCCGTTATTTCAAACAATTTTCTGAAGAGATGCAGTTTAAACATATTTTAAATGCTATAGCGAGTCCCCGTTCGAACGGTCAAGTGGAAAGAGTCAATCGCACTTTATTGAACGGGCTAAATACAATGACAGAAAGCGAATGTACATGGGATAATAAATTGCCTGACGTTGTCTGGGGTATTAACAATACTCCCAATGCTACTACGGGCATTACTCCGTTTTCTCTTATGTTTGGTCATAATAATTCACGTTTCCCGGCCTATCCCATAGATGCTCCTCTAGATTCAGAATCCCAGAGACATAATCTAGAAGATAGAAGGCAAACTGCTAAATTGCGCATAGATAGAAATATGACTCTCATGAAAAGTAGGTTCGATAAAAGACACAAGAAATGTACGAAATATAACGTTGGACAACTTGTTTTATGGAAAGGGGGAGTATCTAGAGATACCTCTGCTAAAGTCACAAGGAAACTCGATGGTTTATATACAGGTCCTTACAAGGTATGTAAATCCGATCATTTGTTAAATCGTTACACTATAACCAGCATCAAGGGTATGAAGGGTTATAGACGATTTAGTGCAGTTGTTACAGGCGAATCCCTTCGGCCCTACAAAACTACTATTTCAGATGATGACACTTCTGGTAGTGACCACGAAGTAGATCGCGATGATTTGATTGACCTGTTAGAAAGTTAATTTGTTTTAGTGCACGATTTATAGGAACGTTAGGGACAGATAACTCACAATACTTATTATTGAAACCAAATAGTTTATTTTTATTATAATATTTTGCTTAAGTTTGTACTTACCTATATAATAAGAAATCGACAACCTAATATGTAATCATTTGTAAGTCTTTCAACATAGAAATTTATAACATCAGTTGCAGTAGTTAGTTATTAATACTGAAAGTTGAACAAACTTCATACTCATAGTTTAAAATAAAAGCATGTAATTTTGTTATGATTTAAAAGGATTGATTAATAACATCATTAAATATATTGTAATCACAAACGGAAAAGTGTACAGACCAGATGAGTGAAAAATACTATTCCCTTAGTAGGTATGATTTGAAGATGTAGATAAAGATAAAAATCGTGTAATGAATATTATATCAATAAATTGATTAGAGCGACTGAGTGTTATATTTAAAAATAGTGTACATTATTACCTATATTGAGTATGTCAGCACAAAAGTTACATAGTGGAAGTGATACCACTGCAATAAACTAAATTACTCCCTGTGAAACAAAAGACGGCTGTGTGAACAAGTCCACATCAGTATATGCTAGCTGCAGTCTAATCAGTCTGAAAAGATACAGGGTTGTTTTCGTGTGACTACATGGATTATTACTTAGAATGGCTGTGTGATCAAATTCTAATATAATTACTACATTCTGCTACTACTTAGAATGGCTGTGTGATGATAGTAGTAGTTTTTTCTTAAGTGAATGACAAAACTTTTTTTTTTTTTAACAAAGAAATAAATCGTAACAAATAGTTTAGTTAACAATTATAGTAACTATGAATAGATGTAATAACAAAATTAAATGTAGTAATAAATTTAAACTTAACATCCCGCGGCCCAAGGACTACTAATGTCCTTCAAACAACAAACAAAATATTATTAAAAGGTTTACACCATTTGTAACAGGTTTACACCGTTTTTACACCATTTGTAACATATATATTAAGAACAGTCAGGGACTTCCAGTGGCAAAGGACACAATTTTGCTACTGGTCTCTTAAAGACATTATTCTTATATTGTAAAGTGACTACTCTACATATTCCATCTGAACCTGGATGTCGCTGTACTACTCGTCCCAAAAGCCATTTCCCAGGAGGTAATCTGTCATCCTTGATTAATACTATAGTACCTATTTCAATATTTTGTTGGTTTTTACACCATTTGTAACGTTGCTGCAAAGTGGTAAGGTATTCAATTTGCCAACGTTGCCATAAACACTGGACCATGCGTTGTACTATGTGCCATCGATCTAAGGGAGAAAGTTTTACATCAATTAAAGATTCTTCGGGTACTGCTAGTAATGGTTCCCCAACAAGAAAATGTCCGGGAGTAAGTGGAGGAATATCGAGAGAAGAAGAAATTAAAGTAAGTGGACGAGAGTTAACACAGGCTTCAACTTGTGTTAGAAAAGTTGAAAACTCTTCAAATGTAAGACTATTTTGTCCAAGAACACGTTTAATATGACCTTTGACGGATTTCACACCCGACTCCCATAGTCCTCCGAAATGTGGAGCACTAGGTGGTATGAAATGCCAGTTAGTCTGATCATTAGCCAACAATTCTGAAATCTCTGATACTGTCTGAGATTTTAAATTTTTAAAAGATAATTCCAATTCGCGTGACGCGCCTACAAAATTTGTCCCGCAATCACTCCATAAATCTTTACAACGTCCACGTCGAGCAGTAAATCGCTTGAAAGCTGCAAGAAAAGCTGCAGAAGTAAGTTCCGAAACTAATTCAAGATGAATGGCTTTTGTTACGGTACATACAAACAAGCTGATATAAGCTTTACAAGTTTTTTTACATCGTCCTGGATATAATTTCAAAGTAAAAGGTCCTGCAAAATCAACACCGCTAGTTAAAAAGGGACGCGTAGGTTTTACTCTAAAACTAGGTAAATTTCCCATAAATGGGGTAAGTGGAGAAGCTTTATGTTTAAAACAAGGTATACATCTTTTTATGATTGTTTTGATAAGACTTTTTACTCGGACTATCCAGTATTTTTGTCTAATATAATTTAAGGTGAGTTGGTGACCGCCATGCAATGTCCTTATATGTGCGTCAGAAACTATTAATTTTGATAATGGATTGTCATAATTCAAAACTATTGGAGATTTCATATAAATGGAAATTTCAGCATTAGCTAGTCGACCACCAACACGAAGAACTCGGTTCTCGTCAAGGTAAGGGCTTAAAACATAAATTTTACTACTGCGATGAATAATTTTACCTTGTGATATACATTCGATTTCATTTTTAAATGCAAGTGATTGTGCTAAACGAATACAAATATTTAGAGCATTTTTCAATTCATGTGTGGTTAAATAATTAGATGTGCAATTTTCTGTAACATTGCTTTTGGAAATTTTAATCTTGCATTTATTCACAAACCTAACACAATAAGCTGTAACACGTATCAATTTACCTAAACTAGAAAATTTGTTTAAGTATGTAATAATAAAATCATCTTTTTCACAATGAAAATTAGTTAACATTCTGATTTTTGATTCCACAGTTGTTTCAGGTAATATTGAATTATTAGTAAATATATTGTTACTTTCTTTTAAGAATTGGGGGCCTTCCCACCAAAGAACTGACGATCTCAATTCGGCTGGACTTAAGCCGCGTGAAACTACATCTGCTGGATTATTGGATGAATCTACGTGATGCCACTGACTACTATTAGTAATTGATAAAATTTCAGATGTTCGATTTGCAACAAATGTAGTCCACGTACTAGGGGTTTTGCGCAACCATGCCAAAACTATGGTTGAATCTGTCCATGCATAGACATTATTTTCAGAAATCTTAAGAGACATTTTTACATCATTTAAAACTCTAGTAAGTAATACGGCACCACAGAGTTCGAGACGAGGTAAGGAGACTTGTTTAACAGGCGCAACCTTAGATTTCGCTGTGATCAAATGAACTTTTATATTATCATCATCATCCCAAACTCTAAGGTAAACCACACAACCAAAAGCTACACAAGATGCGTCACTGAAGCCATGCAACTCGACCTTTTTATTAAATTGAGAAACACTAAACCATCGAGGAAGTTGAATGTCTTCAATGTTAGTGAAGTTATTACAGTAAGTAACCCATTCGTCCTTTAAATTATCAGGCAATGCTTCATCCCACTCTAAACCAGCCAACCATATTTTTCGCATAAATATTTTGAGTACAATAATAGCCGGAGCTAACCATCCTAAAGGATCGAATGTTTTAGCAATAACAGAGAGTACATTTCTTTTCGTTATAGATTTACAAGTCTGTTTTAACTCTAGTTTCAATTCAAAATTATCAGTATGTGAGTTCCACGTAATACCTAATGTCTTTATTGTATCTTCCACTTGTATATTCACTGAACTAATCTTTTCTTTATCACTTTCAGGTACAAAACACAGCACTGATTCACTGTTGGAGGACCACTTGTGCAGAGGAAAGCCACCACGGGCCAACAATTCAGTCAGACGGGCTTGTAGAAGTGCAGCCTCTTCTTCAGTTGAAGCTCCAGTCAAAAGGTCATCCATATACAAGTCGGTTTTTAATATTTCAGACTCTTTGGGGAAATGTTCGCGTTCATCTTCGGCAAGCTGGTGAAGTGTACGAATAGCCAAATATGGTGCACAGGACGTACCATAGGTAACGGTAAGTAACCTGTATTCTTGTATTAATTGGGTTGTAGATTCACGCCATAAAATTCTTTGGTAGTCGACGTCTGCATGTGCTATAAGAATCTGTCTATACATTTTACGAATATCAGCTACTAAGCAAATTTTGTGTTGTCTCCATCTCGTGATTAGATCTCGTATATCTTGTTGTAAAGGATAACCAATGAGCAACAGATCGTTCAATGATTTTCCGTTTTCAGGTGATGCGCTTCCATCAAAAACGACTCTAAGTTTTGTACTTGAGCTTGATGGTCGGAGGACAGCATGATGAGGTAAATAATATCTTTCTGATTTACTTTTATTAATTTCTTTTTCAGGTACCTTCTCCATGTGACCTTGTGATTCATACTCTTTCATAAATTTACTATATTCGTGTTGAAACTTAGGTTTGTTGTTGAAGCGCTTTTCCATGTAGGATAAACGCTTTAATGCTAATGTTCGTGAATCTCCAAGATATGTGGACGAATTATTTTTAAAAGGTAAGCGAACAACATAACGACCTTCTTGATTACGACTGTGAGTAGCTTTAAAATGTTCTTCGCATTGTGTCTCTAAATCGGTCATGTGACTCTTGTGAGATGAGTATTCTTCGATTTCCCAAAATCGTCTCAATAGCTGGTCCATCTCCAATTTATTATGTGTTACAATAACATTGTGCCTTGATGAATGAACTTGTGTGACTTTTCCAGATATTAACCAGCCAAGACATGAGTTAATAGCAATGAGAGTATTATGCTTATACAAGCCATCTAACATAATTTGTGCGTGTACATCAGAGCCAAGTAGCAAATCAACAGATCTTGGCATGTGATAATTAGGATCAGCTAAATCCAATTGCAGCGAAGGAGGCCAAGTATCTTGTGGAACTTGTTGTGAAGGTAGTAAGGAGGTAATTTTTTTCAATACATAAGCATTAACTTCTATTGATGAAGAAACCTCCTTGGTAGAGTGGATTGTGAATGTTACCATAGACTTTGTAGTTACCACCGATGAATTTGAAATACCAGTGACCCTGCCAAGAACAGCAAGTCGATATAATTGTAGCATTTGTGACGCAGCTTCTGAGATAAATGATGCTTGCGAACCTTGATCAACTAACGCTCGAAATATGTAACTATTACCATTTTTTGCTTTAATAGCAACTAGAGCTGTAGCCAAAATAACTTGCGAATTGTCAATTTCCGGTTTGATACTAGTATTTAGGTTACAAAGAGAATTCTTGGAGCTATCTTTCATTTCAGATTGTTTATATTCAACTTGACTTGTTGTAGGTACTGACTTGTTGCAGGTTATGTAATGCAGCAAAGTGTGATGCCGTCGGCCACATTTTTTACATGTTGTGCTTTGTCTGCATTGACTTACAGAATGGCCTTTAACAAGACAGTTGAAACATATGCTGTTCTTCTTCACAAATTCTTGACGTGCAGGAACATCCAGTGTAGCAAAATCTTTACAGTGGCAAATGTAATGGTTTTGTGAACAGTAAGTACAAGTGCTGTTGACTTCAGTTGTGTAGGTGTTCAAAGTAACTTTATTTGTGTTCATATTTTGTGTACTTCTGTGGCAGTCTTTTCTTTGTGGTTCTCTTGTAGGAGTAATATTAATCATTTCCATTGTTCGGAATCTGTTTTCTAAGTAAGTGGTCAACTCATCTAAAGTAGGGATAGTAGTGGACTTGCCAAGTGATTGTTCCCAAAGTTTATGCGATTCATAGTCTAACTTTGAAACAACTATGTGAACTATTATAGCATCCCATGTGGTAGTATCTATCTTAAGGTTTTTGAGTGAAGTGAGACATTCGGTAGTTGTATCTAATAATACTTTAATACTTTTTGCAGATTCAGTAATTATTCTTTTTTGACTTAGAAAGCGATTGAGTATGTTATTAACAATCATTCTTTTATTGTCGTATCTATCCTCTAGTTTCCTCCAAGCATCATCATAATTCGCTTCCGACAAAGGTAGATTTCTTAATAGTTGTTCGGCTTCTCCAGACAAACTAGATTTCAAATAATGATGTTTATCGATTTTATTAAGGCTGTCATCATTATGAATAAGTGAAACAAATAAGTCTCGAAAGCTTATCCATTCATTATAATCACCAGAGAATTTTGGTATAGGAATAGGTGGTAGCTTAGGTCTTAACTTAGGTGATTGGGAGTGAGAATGATTATCTTCTAAATCATTGTTTTCAGACTTTTCCCTCTTGCCATACTCATAAAAGTAATCGCTTATAAGTGTTTTTAATTCCATATAGGCTTCTTCAGTATTATCATAATTTTGTTCGCTATCAAAACTTTGTGCTTGTAGTGATGACTTTGCAAATTTTGTAATAATATCATTGTACAAATTTGTGTAATTTGACCAATAAGAATTCAATGTTTCTAAACGAGTATCTAAATATCCCTTTGTAATCTTTGCCTTTGCACACTTCTTCGTATTTATAAGCAATTTCGAAATTCTTGTAGAACTGTCATTAATGGCATTAATTAATAATACAATCGATGCGTTTTCTGTCATTGTAAAAGAAGTATCTATGTAAACTAATTGTTCAACATATAAGTGTTTGTGATAAATTCAATTTATATGACAAAAGTATAAATGTTCAAAATCACGCAAATATCTGTATGAAGTCCAAAATAACAAAATACTTTGTCCAAAGTTTGTATAGATATTGTATGTTAGCATTGCCACAAATGTTCAATATGAGTTTTAACTTGAATCATTATTATTGTTAAAGTTCAATTCTCTATTGTTGGATGAAAATGTATTAAGTTCTTACCACAGTTCAATAATGTGCTATTTTTCACAACACTTTACTTACTGACTTGATCCGATTAACGAAGGACCATTATAAAATAAACACGAACACAATTAATTAACTTTTCACCATTTTATTTTACACACCATAGATAGTAGTAGTTTTTTTCTTAAGTGAATGACAAAACTTTTTTTTTTTTTTTAACAAAGAAATAAATCGTAACAAATAGTTTAGTTAACAATTATAGTAACTATGAATAGATGTAATAACAAAATTAAATGTAGGAACAAGCCCCGTGGACGGCCGGAGACCCAAGTTAATAATGAAGAATTGAAGGCTATTGTGGAAGCGGATACATCGCAAATCACGTATGAGTAAGCTGCAGGCTGCGGCGTTAGTTTTGAAATTGTTTTAATCCACTTGAAGCAAATTGGAAAGATTAAAAAGCTTGAAAGGTTACCTCACGAATCGAGTGAAGCAAACCGGCAAACGCGCTACGACTGCTGCGTTATATTACTTAACCTGCACAATAATGAATGATTTTTCAAACGAATTAAAAGTGGATTCTCTACGATAATCGAAAACACTCATCGCAATGGTTGGACCCTGACATGCCAGCCAAATGAAACTTGACCCCAAAAAATTTACTTGTAAGCATTTGGTGGACTAGTGCCGGTGTTGTTCATTATTGTTTTCCAAACGATTACGGCAGACGTTTATTATCAGCAATTGCAAACCATGCTGGAAAAAATAGCTGTTAAATAACCGAGGCTGGTCAATCGCTCTACGCCACTGTTACTTCACGACAACGCTAGACCACACACTGCACAACAGACTGCTACTAAATTAAAAAAAGCTTCAATTGGAGTGTCTAAGACATCCACCGTACTCCTCGGACATTACTCCAACAGATAACCATTTCTTTTCGAAATTTGGATAACTTCTTGCAAGGGAAAAAATCAACTCCGATAGGGCAGTGCAAATCGAAGGAACATGTTCGTCGATTTATATGGAGACCGAGCGTGCCACATTTTGTGTAGGTATCATGACGTCACGATCTTAATTTAGTGATGGAAGACATAATTTCACTTGCATCGAATACATGTTGTATTTGAAACGGCATACCGATTCTTATCGATTGAAAAAACGATATCGATCGACGGAGACCAACGTGTACAGTCTGTCTATAAAGTCATGAAAAGAATGTTTGAGGAACTAACATTAGACACAAGTATGACAACACTGAATCAAAGTACATCGACTGTCAACAACTTGATTTTTTAGCTCGATTTTCTGCATTTTTGATTTGTTTTGATTAAACTGAAGCTACTTCTTCTAAACTCCGTCGAAAAGTGTTAAAAATGAAGAGAATTAATCAGAGTGAAGCTCAGGATATTATTTATAAAGTTTTTCAGTGATGTTTATTGGAACAAGAAGCTGGACACATTTTATCATATTTGTAGGATGTTAAAGCTCGAACGGCAGTTATGGCTGGTATGTAATCGTGTTACTGATTGAGTTTTGGTTACCAGAAGTTTCAAATTTACTAAATATATGAATTTAAGTCTAAAAGAAGTATTGATTACATTATGCATTTATAGGTTAGATTGAAAATGTTAGAAGGCTATATTGTAGTGCGGCCCGAACTTTCAATACTTTTGGATAATCAAATTTATCATTGATTTTAATCTGAATAAAAAATATACCTGTTAGGAATGTACGATTTTTACCTACGTACGCCAATAAAAAGTTTGTGCTTTATATTACTAAAATTATAGCATTAATTTGATCATTGTGGCGATTCCATTCTTTTTGCCAAATACCTATAGGTATTACATTTTTAAAACTTACTTTCAGGAAAATCAGAGAATATAGTGATACGTATTGTAGATGAAGGTTATAAAAATGGTGGCATATTTGAAACCCCTGGGAAACATAGATAGTCGTCCTAAGAAATAAATGTTAACTGCAACATTTGTGCACTTCGACAAAAGATTCAGTTCTTTTACTCTGTGAAAAAAAGAGGTACCTACATGAAGAAAACATCAGTGGATTGCCAAAACCGATCTGGATTTTAATTGTAGCCTAGAAGTTCTGCGTTAAATTCTGAAATATATTGGGTTTTCTTACAAGGAGTGTCAAAGTAACAGGCTTTAATCGAACACAAGCACACATTGCAGTAAAACGAGAAAACAACTTGGCAATTATAAAAAAAAAAGATTTATCAAAAATTACGATTACTATATTGTAATCTTCAATGTAGAATAAACTCATTGTCTACGAATTATACGCCTTTCTTTACCTTTTCTGGGGTAATAAAAGTAAAAAAAAAATCCTACTATCAAAATCATTTGTCTCACTACACAGGGTTGCTACGTGCACGATCGCAGCGCCCTCAATTTTTTTCATGACTTTATAGACAGACTACCATTTTGCTTAAATATTATGTATATGTCACGAACTCACGAATGTAATTTAGTGAATCGGCGCAAAAAAGATTTTATGCGATAGAATAGAAATCGGCATTTTTCTGTGGGCAAACACTTTGTAGTAGCCGCTACCCCCTCCCGACACGCTACACATTTTTACGTCCTGTGTTGTTATGTTATGTTTCACGGCGGGCTTTTCTGCAACTCGATACTCAGTGCCTATTTTGCATGACACGGGGTTGCTTTAGTCCTGCCACCCCAGCTCCTCCAGGAAGCCCGTAAGATCTCGAACTCTGCCGCATGCTTCCACTAGTATCCTTGGGCTTCATAGATATGTAGTCCTTTTGTCTTAATAGGCTCCTGCATTCCAGTATCACATGAGTGCACAAGCGCTTATGTGATACTGGAATGGAGACTGAGGAGACAATCTCCTCAGTCTCCATGCACGCCCTGCTCAGAGGACTGTCAGAATAACCCATGTTATATAGGTGTTTGTTAAAGTTTCCATGTCCAGTAAGTATACCTACTATTTGCCTTAGAGTCCTGTTGCTTCAATCCATTTATTTTTAATATTAGGATCATACGGAAAACTAAAACAAAAATTACAGTATAATTCAATATAAAATTAATTATCCTTTCTTCTGCTTTCAAAAACGATATTTTTTTAATCGGGTAAAAAAATCGCATTGTACAGCACTATTCTCCATTTTTGACAGAAAAAATGATAATTTGTCCTCCAACAAATTGACCTTGAATTATACATCGATGGTTTTACAAGCACAGCAAATTTGGACTGTCAAATTAAAGCCGCAATGGAAAGCTATTACTGGACACATGACCGTTTTGATAAAAATAATACGGAGCAACAAAACTAATGATTTTTAATTCAAAATAGATATATCAAGGCAAATAGTTACTTACCGATGGAAGGAAATACCTCGACTATAAGATCCAACCATATTGGTGGTGTTTGAGCAGGTAATTATCGAACAACGCATCATTTTAAATTTCGTCCAACACCGATTGCGATCGAAAGTGGACTGAGCCTCGCGGCGAGCAATGAAGCTGTCTAGACGTCGTTTCGGCACGCGAAGTACGTACACTTTTTCCTTCTAACTACGGCTTCAATTCATCTAATATAGTTTTATTTTTATTTCAAGATAGTAAACCTTTTTTGTTTCTATTCCATTTTTTATTCGTTTTCTTTTCAATGATTTTGTAAAATATTCTCTATGATCGCTTGTCAATAATAAATTTTTACTAATCATCTAAATACAACTTGGATTATTATTTTCCCCATTTATGTAGCAAAAACATAAAATTTGGCGACCGTGACAGGACACAATTCAAAACTCATCAAAGTCTAAGAGTTTCAGATAGCCGTTGAACAGAATTGAACTGGGCAAGTCAGTACCCGAAGCAGCAGCAAAGTCCTGTTGAAGGTGCACCAGCGAGATTTTCCAATCGGCGTATCATCAGAAGACAAAGAAGGGACACTTGTTTTCTGCGCCCAGGCCAGTGATGTACTAAAATATCACCCTGCAGAGCAACAATCAATAAGATAAGTGCCCTGGTTTTCCCCTTACAATTTCTTATACATGTGGGCGTTCAATTCTTTATCTAAATTTATTTCTAAAATTCAAATCTCACAATCAACGCCCTATCTTACACAACTATTTAAATTGTTACTACAAAATTCATATTTCTCTATAATTCACACAATAAATAATTTCATTTCGGATAGTGTATATCCTTATTCAATTTAATAACTTTATATTTTCTGTTTAATTAATATTGCAATAATTTGAGCATAAATTAAAAAGTATATATTAGTTATCCTCAAATGTATAGGAGTTAAACAGCTTAAATAATTAAAATTATATTTTAGCCACATACAGTGATAATATAATACTACCTAACTTAGTACTACAACAAACTTTTACTGAATCGGTAATTTTATCATTTTTAAATGAGACTTCCTAAAATTTTCATGTGTAATCAAGAATATTAAATAATAAATAATCTATTACTAGTGCCTAACTTTGTCGTACTGTAGTGATCGGCATTAATACAAACGCAAATTTGGTTCCATAGACAGATGCGTTTCCTGCCGTGCCGTCGAATGAGGAGACACAGTTAAGCATTTATTAATTATTTCTTCAATCCACAAACATTTCATTTAATTTATATTTTGATTAATTTCTTTAAAAATGTCTGTAGAAAGTTGCGATTCCAAAACGACCTTAAAAGAACTGATTATCAGGCGCAGCTCAATTAAAGGCCAAATTACAAAATACAAAAATTACTTAGAGAAAGTATCTAAAGCCAGTTTGCCTTCTAATATGGAGATGGCCGAGTTGTCCCTGAGACTCAGTAAATTTGAGGCATTATCAATGAAGTTTGATGACTTGCAGAGTCAAATTGAAGTACTTAATTCTACAAATTTACAAGCCGAGCTTGACGA
Organism: Diatraea saccharalis; assembly: GCA_918026875.4. NCBI lineage: Eukaryota > Metazoa > Arthropoda > Insecta > Lepidoptera > Crambidae > Diatraea > Diatraea saccharalis. The sequence continues at coordinate 10,573,992 of OU893336.1, forward strand.
GAGGGATGATATTGAGCAGGATATTATTTTGGCGATTGCTACTACCAAAACTATTATAAGTAGTTGCACTATGGAAGAAACTAGAGGTGATTCTTTAGTGTCACCTGCTCTGTGTCATTCCGACGATCATGATATTGGCGTTAAGCTGCCACAAATTCAAATTGCGAAATTTGATGGTTCTTATTTTCGGTGGCTGGAGTTCCGAGATACTTTTGTGAATTTAATTCATAACAATAAGCGTTTGTCTGACATTCAAAAATATCATTATTTGGTTTCTTATTTAGAGGGTGAATCTGCTCGTATTATTTCTAATCTTGAAATGTCATCTAAAAATTACATTGAAGCCTGGCGAATTTTGTGTGCTAGATATGACAATAAACGACTGTTAGTAAATCACCATTTGAAATCAATGTTCAACATACAGCCTATTGCTCGTGAGTCAGATAAATCTTTGCGTTTTCTGATTGATCACTTCACTAAAAATTTACGCGCATTATCTACTTTGGGCCAACCCACTGATAAATGGGATCTTATTTTAATCTATATGATTACATCAAAATTAGATAACAACACATTAACGAAGTGGGAGGAACAAAGAGAAAATTTTGACGATCTGCCGAATTTAGATCAATTTTTTAAATTCCTTAACAATAGGGCAGATGTTCTTGAATCTATATACAATAATAAATCAAACAATATTCAAACAAAAAATCAATTTAATCATTCAGTTCCTTCCTCTTCTAACAATAATAATTATAAGCAATTTAAACATTCTTCTCATCAAATAAAAGCATTTTCCGCCACAAACCAAAAGTCATTATCAATTTATACATGCATTATTTGTGACAAATGTCATAAAGTATATGACTGTCCTATTTTTAAAGCTAAAAATATTAATGAAAGGTTAGCTGACGTTGCGAAATATAAACTATGTGCTAATTGCTTAAGACAAGGTCATGCACCTGATAATTGCATTTTGGGTCCGTGCCGAGAATGCCGTAAAAAGCATAACACCCTGCTACATGAGCCAGTAAATGTTGCAAATAACACAAAAAAAGGTGAGCGTGGTGAGTCCTTTGTCAATTACTGTAACGAAAATAATCAAGTATTATTATGTACGGCTTTAATTCGAGTAAGAAATCCTCAAACAAATAAATCAGTTACTGCTCGCGCACTGCTTGATTGTGGCAGTCAGTCTTCTTTTATTAGTAGATCTTTGCGTGACACCTTATCACTGCAATCTCGCTCCATTGATCAGAAGGTCATAGGTATAGGTAACAGCGTTATTACTAATATCAACGAATACTGTTCTGTCCAATTGGCGTCTATGTGTACAGAGTTTAACGTGACATTGTCTTGTTTTGTGATGGATGAGTTGACAGGAAGTTTACCTAAGCACCCCGTTAATATACACACTCTAAAGATACCTAAAAACATTATTCTTGCTGATCCTAATTTTAATCAACCGTCAAAGATTGATGTGCTGATTGGTGCAGACATCTTTTGGGACGTCATTAAATGTGAACAAAAGATCTTAGGAACTGGAAAACCAGCACTTAGAAGTTCAAATTTCGGTTGGCTTGTAGCAGGTCCCATTCATGCAATACCTTCCAATCATATTTATTGCAATCACTCTTTTACTTCGACGTCACAACAGAATGTTGAAAATTTTATTACAAAATTTTGGGAGCTTGAAGAGTTACCCCAAAAATCTAAACTTAGTTTAGCTGAACAAGCTTGTGAAAAACATTTTTTATTCAATACTAATCGTCTTCCCTCGGGTAGGTTTTCTGTAAGACTTCCTTTAAAGGAGTCACCCGAGTGTCTTGGAGACTCCTATACTTTAGCCAAAAAACGTTTTATCAATTTAGAAAAAAGATTTCGTAAAAATCCTGATTTAAAAACCCAGTATGTCAACTTCATTCAAGAATATGAACAGCTAGGTCATTTATCCTATGTCAATGTGACAAATCCAAATACGTATTTCTTATGTCATCATGCTGTTTTTAAGCAGGATAGCGAATCGACAAAAATACGGGTCGTTTTTGACGGCTCTGCTCCATCTTCTTCAGGTTTCTCCGTAAACGATATCATGATGGTAGGTCCTAATGTTCAAAATTCACTCTTTTCTATTTTATTACGTGCACGACTATACAAATATCTTTTGTCTGGCGACATCGAAAAGATGTACCGCCAAGTAGAAGTCAATGAAAAAGATCGCTATCTTCAAGTAATCTTGTGGAGAAATAATGAGTCAATGCCTATTCAAAAATTGCAATTAAATACCGTCACTTACGGTACTGCTAGTGCCAGTTATTTGAGCACAAAATGTCTTTCTCAAGTTGGAGAGGATTGTGAGGATGATTTAATTAAAACAATCATCCAAAATGATTTTTATGTAGACGATCTACTTACGGGTGCTGATGATGAATCTACTTTACGTTATATACAAAATACAGTAACTAATAAACTAAATTCAGCTTGTTTCAAATTACGAAAATTTAAATCTAATTTACCTTTATTTCAAGATAACTCCGGTTCAAGTAATGACTTAACTTTCAGTGAATCACAGAGTACCCTTGGATTGGGTTGGAGTCCCCGCAAGGACTGTTTATTTTTTCCAATGAAATCACCATTTCAAAATAATCAAGTTACAAAAAGAATCATAATGTCACTGTCTTTTCAAATATTTGACCCATTGGGTTTATTAAGCCCATGTATAATAGTACCTAAAATGATACTGCAGAAGTTATGGAAAGAAAAACTAGATTGGGATGAATATGTACCGCAAAACATTCAAAATTTGTGGGATGAGTTTAGTAAACACATGCATTTACTTTCTTCTTTTTCCATACCGCGGTATATTCTCTGTGAATCTCCTATCGAAATAGAATTACATAGTTTTAGTGACGCCTCACAAGTAGCGTATGGCGCTTGTATTTATTTAAAATCTACAAATGCTAAGGGTGAGATAACAGTGAAACTTCTATGTTCAAAATCAAAGGTGGCTCCTTTACATCCTATTACTATACCGCGTCTATAATATGAATTAATGTAACCGCCAAAATGGCGATATTGAGTTATATATACAGTTCGACTGCAAATTTTCCGCTCTATCATTTGTGTATTTAAAATCTCGATATCTTGAAAAAAAATGTCGAGTACCTTAATAAAATTTTAAGTAGATTTTTCATTTATATTAACTTTTGTGACGTATGATGCAATTTATAAAAATAGATAAACTGTAATTTACTGTAAGGGCAGAATAAGAAAATATTTTTAACGTAACTACTCAATGAATGACAATATCAACAATGGTCCTGTGTAAAAAACTGAATTTTAGAATGAAAGTTATTAGAATTGCTACTTTTAAAAATCGGATTTAAATAATGAGATAAAATACATTATGAAAGAAGACGCAGAAACTTTCCGATTTCCCATGGGTCAAGGAACTAAAATTTCGTCAGGTAAGGGAAAGGGCAAAGGAAAACGAACAACAGCAAAGAAACTGGAGCCTAATGAAAGGAGTTTGGTCGATAATAAAACTCATAATGATTTACAGAAACTGTACCGGGCACGATTACCAATTTCTACGAAAAATACATGGATCTAAAAAATTGTGCGATGACGAAGTTATACCTAAACAGTATATTCAAGATTATTTACAGTTACCCTACACTATGAAAAATGATTTCTTAGATGACATAGGTACTTAATAAGAGGAGGAAGAGAACGTGACTAGTGATGAAGAAACTAAGGAACATAGTATAAAAACTGAAAAACGAAATAAGATAAATAAAAAAAAAGAGATAAGCTAGATACAAGAGTTTCGTGCTCAAAAATACAATGTCGTAATTTAAGAAATTCAGATTTACAACCCACAGCAATTGAAAAAAAGGAGCAACAGGAAGAAAAGGCACTAAAGGTGAAAAAGACTGCAAAGGAGAAAAAGGAAGAAAAAGCAGTAAAAATAACATTACGAAAGAGAACGGGAAGCGTTAAACAAATACAAAAGAAAAAAAGTGGTGAAGCAAAATAGAGAAAAATAATTAATCATTTCAAAGATAAAGTAGGTACTTATTTTGTTGATGAAAACAATTATGTTGGATTATTTTATTTTCTTGTTATTGTCATGAATAATTATGTTTCAATACGTGTTAATTGAAAAGTTTTCTCTTTATATCATTACTAAAACTTTGTCTACTTGTACACGATTTTTCAATTAAGATTTAGAATAATTCTATTGCCGTCAGTTTATTTCCAATTTATGAAAAAAATGATTTGTTTTTATTTGGCCTAAACTGTGCTTCTTTAGATTAAAGTTTTAGTTTATGGACATCTAAAACTAAACTTTTACTAATCTAATCTATGCTATTTCGATATTTTTTTTAGATTTCCTAAATTGGTTTAGTTTGTTAACTTTTTTAAAATCGTTTATTAATTATTATGAAAGTAGTAGTTATTCATGAACCCCTTACTAATAAACCCTATTTAACTTAAACAGTATTTAAAAGTGATGCTGTCCTGTTAAAGCAATATTGACATAAAAGTCACAGCATCACTTTAAACAATATCTAAGTTAAGCTAAAGCTAAACAAGGTTTATAAGTAAGGGGGTTAATTCGTAGCTAAAATGATTGATCTTTCAGTAGATTTTTTTTAATTTATAGCTATTGTAAGTACTTTGGTACTATTTGAATAAGGAAAATGAAACAAATAGGTGCTTAATAATTATTGCATTCGGAGACTGATTTGTTTTGTAACTTTGATCTCAAAAATAATTACGATGTTATTAATTGAAAGCAATAAAACTGTTTTTCTAATGTGGCTTTTTCATACTGAAACCCTTTTTCACAAACTAGCAGTAAATGTAAAGATTATTCTATTTTAGACCTTAACATAAGAGAATAGGAATGAAAATTCATGAATCATCCTACTATAACGTATATCCATACACTAAAAATAGAGTGATATACGTTAACGATTTTTATATTTTTAGTACTAATACGTTAAATTTGGAGAAATGCAATGTGAGTTACTTTAAAGCTGTTTATATTTTTTTCTACAAAAATCAAGGTAACTCGATATTTTTTCGAAAAAAGTGACGTAACCACCATGTCATCTTGGAAACTATAAAACTAGGCTTCATATGGTTTATTTATATTAATAGATCTAAACATTTTACAGAAACAGTTAAAACAGTATTTAAATCGGATTAGTACATAAAAAGTTATAACTGTTTTTGTAATTTCAATTTTGTTTTTTGGCTCTCCTGTAAAGTAGCCATTTGGCGGTTACATTAATTCATATTACGGTTGACGCCCCATCAGAGTTGAATTTCAAGAAGTTCTCGAAATTCCGAAAAAAATGGTAATCTGTTGAAGTAAGGTCCGGGGAGTACGGTGGATGTCTTAGACATTCCAATTGAAGCTCTTCTAATTTGGTAGCTATCTGTTGTACATGTATGGTCTAGCGTTGTCGTGAAGTAGCAGTGGCGTAAAGCGATTGTCCAGCCTCGGTTGTTTAACAGCTATTTTTCCAGCATTGTTTGCAATTGCTGATAATAGACGTCTGCCGTAATCGTCGGGCCAGATTTGAGAAAACTGTAATGAACGACACCGGCACTAGTCCACCAAACGCTTACAAGTAACTTTTTTGGGGTCAATTTTCGCTTGGGGCAGAATTTGGCTGGCATGCCAGGGCTTAACCATTGCGATGAGCGCTTCCGACTATCATAAAGAATATACTTTTCATCACAGGTTAAGTGATGTAACTCAGCAATCGAAGCGCGTTTGCCGGTTTGCTTCACTCGATTCGTGAGGTGCCCACCTTTAAAGCTTTTAAATCTTTCCAATTTGCTTCACGTGAATTAAAACAGTTTTATTATTAACACCGCAGCCTGCAGCTAACTCGGACGTAGTTTGCGATGGATCCGCTTCCACAATAGGCCTTCAATTCTTCATTATTAACTTGGGTCTCCGGCCGTCCACGGGGCTTGTTCTGCGTCAGGGGCTATACAGTTCCCTGAGGAACTGTAGTCACTGCGACATTGAAGATCTATTGTGAATCGCCGCCAGATCTATAGTAACTCCTTTAGCCCGGTAGACTTCAAAAAGTCTATTATATTCCTGACTTTTAGAGATTTTATATCTTCTGGGCTGATTATATGTCTTCCCAGATGTATTAGTGGTCGTTTGTGGATTAGTGGTCCACATTCACACAGGAGATGTTTTGGTGTTTCACGTTTGGTGTGTCACGTCAGTGTCACTTAGTTTCATGTTAAATTGGTGTCTGTTTAATTTGCAGTGTCCAGATAAGGCTCGTACAATTGAGCTTATATTTGCTCTCTTTAGCTTCAAGAGCTCTTCAGCTAGTTTTTGTGAATGACCTTCAATTAGGGATTTAGCGTGATTTAATCCCGGCTGTTTTGCCAGTATTTTTTTGAATCCCTTTGCAGGTCATTTTTTAGAATTTGCATCACATGGTTTTTAGGGATACCGCAAAAGGGCTCTGGTCCTATTTGTAGTCCCTGTGCTCCAGCCCTTCCTAATTCATCCGCTTTTTCATTGCCGATGATGCCCGAGTGTCCTAGTACCCATTTAAGAATAATTTTATTCTTTTGCCCCAGTTCATTCAATCTGTCAATACAGTCCTTTACCAGTTTCGAATTTATCACGCTCTGGCCACTCACCTCTTTTCTCCTTAGCCGGACCTGCACGTTCCCTCAGGACAACGGTCAAGGCGCTGAGTGACCACACGAAATTATCCTAGGTCACTGTTTCAATCTTCCTCCTTGTGTTTTTCACACCGAAAACGCTTAGTAAAGCGGGAAATGTTCCTTTCGAATTTTATGAAATTCGACGCAAGTAATGAACGAAATTATTGTTAAGAAAAATCACATATGCAGCCGCACGTAACACGTTGAAAAGCGCAATGTCTTGAACTTCGTTTTGTTTGAAAAAAAGGGCGGTTATGCTTGTGGCGCCTCCCTGGTATTGAGCGGCGGACTTAGGAACTAATTAAGAATGAGTGGCCAGATATAATGAAGTAATCAATCCTAAATAATTTTGAAACGGAATTGTGCTTATCATACCAAAAAAAAAAGAAAAATAAACAAACATATATTATATGCGAAAACTGCTTCACTACGGAACATGCCGCTCACCTTAAAAGAACCAGGTTCTTTTAACGAGAAATATATCTACTCAAAAACTGACACTTTACCGAGTTATATTATTTTGATTTGAAATTATTATAAATTGAAACTTAATATTGATAACTTACATACTAACGAACCAATTTTTATGAAAGAATACTATTCATTTGGTAAAGGACAAATTTTTACCACTGGACGCTTGAAATAAGACTGCCCCCTCTGCAAAGTCACCACACGGGTAACGCCATCTGTTCCAGGGTGTAACTTATACACTCGCGCTAATTTCCATAATAGTGGAGGCAAGTTGTCATCACGAATCACAACAATCATACCTTCACTGATTGGAGTACCGCGATCACGGAACCATTTGTTACGTTGTTGAAGTTCATGAAGATATTCCAAACTCCAGCGCTTCCAAAAACTTTGAACACATTGTTGTATCCATCGCCATCTAGTCAAGCGGTTCGGATTTGAGTCGATTAATGAAACATCCGGTAGGGTCGTTAGTGGCCCGCCTATTAAGAAATGCGCCGGTGTTAGCGGCAACGGATCTGCCGAGTCCGAACTAAGAACGCAAAGCGGACGTGAGTTAAGCACGGCCTCGATCTGACACAAAAGAGTATGAATTTCATCATATGTTTGAGTTTGTGTACCTACTACGCGATGAAGATGATGTTTAAAGCTTTTAACACCAGCTTCGAAAAGACCACCGAAATGAGATGCATACGGAGGTTGAAAATGCCATGTAATCCCTTGTTCCAGTACACTAGAGTTTAAATTTGCTTGCACTTTATCATTATGTAAAAAATTATACAAATCTTTTAAATAATTATTGCAACCTACAAAGTTTTTACCACAGTCCGAATATATATCCGTACACAAACCCCTACGCGAAACAAAACGTCGTAATGTTGCCAAAAATGCATCCGTGGACAACTCCGAAACTATTTCCAAGTGCACTGCTTTAGTGCTCACACATACGAAAATTGCAACATAACACTTTATTACTTTAGCGTTCCGTACTTTATTAGCACGAACTTAGAAAGGTCCGGCATAGTCTACTGTGGTCTTAATAAAGGGCCGCTGCGGTGCGAGTCTAAAAGCCGGCAACGGCGCCATAGAAGGCTGTGGCGCAGAAGGACGAGCGCGAAAGCAACTGATGCATCGATGGATGCGATGTCGAATTATATCACGACCTGATAATATCCAATACCTTTGTAAGAGAAAATATTGTGTCGTTTGTGGACCACTGTGTAAATTAATTAAATGTGCATTGTCAATGAGTAAATTAACGAAACTATGTTTTTTAGGTAAAATTAATTGATGTTTAGACTCATACGGTAACAATGATTTATGAAGACGTCCTCCGACTCGTAACAACTTATTATTATCTAAGAACGGATTTAACCTGCGTAACTGATTTGAAGGTGGTTTACCGTTTGAAATATTTTTTATGTCATCGCAAAAAACAAAATTTTGTATTATCGAAATAAGACGATTTAGACAGAAATTATATTCTGAACATGTTATAAACTTTAAATTCACTGTATTTATCTTTTTTAATTTGTTATAGAAACGAAAAATGTAAGCCGTGACTCGCACAAGTTTACCTAAAGAAGAATACTTGTCGAACGTATCAAATTCTGCGCCTTGGGATGAAATCGGAATAGCCATAACGGATTTTAATAAATTACGTTTTTCTAGATTTGTTTTAGTTATTTCTTTTTGCAAGGGCCATTGATCGGTACTTTGAGAAAGCCATTCGGGCCCATGTAGCCACATACGCTGTTTAAGAAAGGCAGACGGTAATAGCCCACGCGAAGGCGCATCTGCTAGGTTATCCATGGAAATGACGTGATTCCAACAACTAGCTGGAACACGATACAAAATCTCACTAGTCCGATTTGAAACGAACGTCTTCCACTCATACGGTGGAGAGCGTAACCATGACAACATAATAGTGGAGTCAGTCCAAGCGTAAATATTTTCATTATTAATGAAATTTTTATATACTTTTAACACATGTTCAATAAGCTTTGACAAAAGCATACCTCCCATCAACTCTAGGCGAGGAATAGATAAACACGGTGAAATAGGTGCGACACGTGTTTTAGCTAACAATAAAAAGGTTTGAATACTGTCTTCATGTGCAACACGAACATAAACACAAGCAGCGTATGCCTTTTCAGACGCATCAGAAAAACCATGAATTTGAATAGAACCTTCCATGGGAACTATGAACCGCGGAATCGAAAATTGTGATAACAAAGGAAGCTCTTTAATGAAACAAGACCACGCGTCAAAAATATGTATCGGTACGGGTTCGTCCCACGACACGCCTGAAATCCATAATAACTGAATTAAATGTTTTGCATATAACGTAATTGGAGATAACCACCCCATGGGATCATATATTTTCGCAATTTCAGATAATATCGTTCGTTTAGTGATTTTATCAGATGAAATACAGATACTGAAATTGAAAGTGTCTAAATTAGGGTTCCACTGAAGCCCTAAGACCTTAGTTCCTTTATCGTCCTCCATAACAGAAAAGGACACATTTTCCAACCGCTCACCATGAGACACTGAGGGAACCTCACCAGATTGAAATGAAGTTTGAACGGCTGCTAATAATTCAGGTGAGTTACTGTGCCACTTTCGTAACTCGAAGCCGGCGGAATGACAAATACCTATTAATTCCTTTTGTAGGGCTAATGCCGAATTTACATCCTGCTCACACGAAACTATGTCGTCGACGAAAACTTGATTTAATAGCGCTGTCGACGCAGAAGGAAAATTAACTGCCTCGTCATGGGCGAGCTGCTTCATAGTCCTCAGTGCTAAATATGGAGAAGAACTAACACCGAAAGTTACCGTACGCAGACGGTAATCACGAACCGGTTCATTGAGAGAGGACCGCCACAAAATGCGTTGAAAATCGCGATCGGATTCTCGCACCAATATATTTCTATACATTTGTTTTATATCAGCCGTAAATGCAACGGCGTGAAGACGGAATCTTAGTAAAATATCAATGATGTCTTGATGTAACTTAGGCCCTATTAAAAGTAGGTCATTTAATGACATCCCGTTAGATGATCTACAACCCGCATCAAAAACTACCCTAGTTTTAGTGGTTTCACTTGCATGTTTTACCACACAGTGGTGAGGAATATAATACACTTTATTTGTGCCAGAAAAATCTTCTACCGGTTCCATGTGGTTGAGCTCAATATATTCATGGAGACAAGCATGGTAGTCAGCCTTTAGCTGATGATCACGGTCCAAGCGGCGCTCGACCTTGAGAAGCCGCGCGAGAGCAGTATCACGTGACTCACCGAGTTGAGAGGCATCGAGTTTAAACGGAAGAGCGACAACGTATCGACCATTTTCGTCACGTGAAACTGTTGATTCGAATATAGATTCGCAATAATTTTCATCTGGAGTAAAAGATCTCTCTTCCGGAAGAGACTCCAATTCCCAAAATTTTTGAAGATTGTTATCTTCGAAAACGGAACTACAACAAACGTGAATCGAAGCCGGAACACTAGGTTCGAAAGAAATTTTCCCAAATAATAAATAACCAAACACGCTGTTCATAGCGGTCGGCGAACCCTCCAGCCCCGGTACAATATCACCTAACAGTAATTGAGGTAAAATATCTGCTCCCAAAATCATCTCCACCGGCCGTGGAGTGTGAAAACACGGATCTGCTAATTTTAAATTACGAATGTGCGACCAACAATCAACAGGTAAATTCATAGAAGGCATATCAGAAATAAGTTTAGGTAAAATTAACGCATCTACCGAAATTAAAGGTTGAATTTTATTTAGCGGTGCAATATTTATTGAAACTAACCCTTTCGAATTAATAGAATTATTATTACCGATTCCATAAACCGGAATATTAGCTTTCTGTCTTTGTAAATTTAATCGTTGCGCACACGCTTCCGTTATGAAGGACGCCTGGCTGCCCGAATCGATAAGGCATCGCACGCTAGATAGCTTAATACCCATAACGTAAATATCAACAAGTGCAGTGGCTAACAATATAGTTTGTATAGGCGCACCAACAGAAGGCACAGAATGGCTCATTGACGTCAGCGTATGCGACGCACTTGCTGACTCAACGGGAGAACGCGAGATAGAATTACAATCAGCTGTGCTATTTCGACTAATTAAACAGGATTTCGTATTCACTTCAAAGTGGATAAGACTATGATGTTTTTTATGACATTTACGACAGACAAACTTTGAAATACAGTTATTTAATTCATGACCTACTGCTAAACAATTAAAACAAATGTTTTTATTTTTAACAAATGAAAATCTATCTTGTGGGCTCATTGAAAGGAATTTTTCACATTTTGATAAATGATGTTCCGAATTACAACAAATGCAATGATAATTCGACTTAAATTTAAAATCATTGGTAACTCGCTCTAAGGAATGCGGATTGAAGTTAGCTGCGAGCGAACGTCTCACGAACGGAGCCTGCCGGTCAACGGCGATCGGACCGTTACGGCCGCGAATATCACGACTACCCGCATGCTCATTTTTATTCGTTTGGGATGAATTGCAGATTTCGTTCGCGGAAAGTTCGATTTCTAAAAATGAAATTAATGTGTCGATCGATGGAATTTCGGAAGGTCTATGCAAAGACAATTCGAATCGTTTTCTAGTGGCTGAGGATAGTTTACGTAACATTATACTAAGAAGTAAAAAACTCCATTGTTTAACGGGAAATTTTAACATTTCTAAAGCTTTTATATTTTCTTGATAAACGTTTAATAAATGACGCAAACTTTGAGTTTTATCGTTGCAACTATCGAGATCCAAAATTCTTTCTATGTGGGTGGATGCAATAATTCTTTTATTTTCGTATCTCGATATTAAAATATTAAAGACAACTTCGTAATTTTCATCAGTAATTGGTATCGATTTTATTAAATTAAAGGGTTCATTTTTTAAAGTAAGAAGCAAATAACGAAATTTCTCCGAATCAGTGTAGGAAACATTATTATGAACCAAGGAGACGAATAAATCATAATATGACGGCCAATCCGTCGATTCTCCAGCAAAAGAAGGTAAAGGTAATTTTGGTAACTTTGCAGAACAGACACTATTCTGTTGCAATACTGAACTATTGAAACATTTACTCATGCGACGAGATTCGTCGTCTATTTTCTTTAGCTTATTTAAAGCCGTAACTATTGAAAAATAAAGGTCATTAAATTGATTGCGGATTTCTAACTGCTCGTCTCTTTTAAAAGTTTGAGCCTTCATTTGACTTTTTTCTATTTTAGATTGCAGCTTATTAAATTTATGCTGATATTTCGATATCTCTTTTGTTCTCGCACGAAATTGTTCTTCATCGATGTTTGAAATCTCTAAAGTACGTTTTAAATCGGAAAGTAAAACATCTCTTTCGAAAATATCTTGTGTAATATCCGCCATCTTGCCCGACACGATACGTTAATATGAAAGAAAAAGGCAAAAAGGTAGAAACCACGAAACTCACTATGAAATGGTATGAAAACACAATTCAGAAAGCCGATCCGGCTCGAAGGACCAAATTTTATGTTAAGAAGACTGGCCACTCACCTCTTTTCTCCTTAGCCGGACCTGCACGTTCCCTCAGGATAACGGTCAAGGCGCTGAGTGACCACACGAAATTATCCTAGGTCACTGTTTCAATCTTCCTCCTTGTGTTTTTCACACCGAAAACGCTTAGTAAAGCGGGAAATGTTCCTTTCGAATTTTATGAAATTCGACGCAAGTAATGAACGAAATTATTGTTAAGAAAAATCACATATGCAGCCGCACGTAACACGTTGTAAAGCGCAATGTCTTGAACTTCGTTTTGTTTGAAAAAAAGGGCGGTTATGCTTGTGGCGCCTCCCTGGTATTGAGCGGCGGACTTAGGAACTAATTAAGAATGAGTGGCCAGATATAATGAAGTAATCAATCCTAAATAATTTTGAAACGGAATTGTGCTTATCATACCAAAAAAAAAAGAAAAATAAACAAACATATATTATATGCGAAAACTGCTTCACTAATTGGTTCGGCTTTGGCGGTACACTACTAGGGGCCTAGACACCGAGCTGACGCTATACGTGCAATATGCTATGTTACATCTTGTGACGGAACACACCGCGATATAAACATATATAATAAATATATCACCGTTACTTTAAATAATAAATAAATAAAAAAAAAAGACATCACTGAAAAATGCAAATAAATAATGACAATACTTATGGCTGTAATCATATCGCTTTATTTATTTCTTCAAACAATAGTCTAGAAATGATAGTCTCGCCATCTCTCGGACTAGATGCAAAATTCATTGTATTATCCATATATATTGTACCTAGTAACTTCATACAGAGAAGCTAGTTTGCAAGGTCGCACTAGATGGCGCTCATTTGACAAAAAAAAGAAAGAATACAATTCAACGAATAGATTTGGTTAGTTAGCGGAAATTGTATTTGAATATATTGTATTAATAAAGTTAGTAATTATTCGTTAATACCGTAGGTGTTGTCCGCCATTTGAATGTATGGTTCGGTGAGATACCAGTATCAATGACGCCTATCCTATACTGGGTCAGGATGCTGATCATCTGCGCGGTGTATGGCCTTCGGGCCGATCCCGCGCATCGCCTACCATGAGAAGGACATCGCTGAGTTTTAGTGGGTAAACTCCTGTTTCTTGTCTAGCCCCTTCAGGGGTGGGGCCGCAGGAGGAGTCCCAAATCACCCGTGGAGCCCGCGCAGGGTGAAGCGGGTATGCATAACGCATTTGTCAGCGTCTAAAAAAAAAAAGTATGGTGATCACCACCAGTATCGGAAGTGTGAGAGATAGCTCGGTTGATTACTTGTGCCATCAGTTCAGTGGAGGGCAAATAAGCCTGTAATATTGAAAAATAATTATAGGGCTTCGATTTATTGTGTCGTTCTGATGTGGTATCTAATGTTCCTAGATGTATGTTCCATATTGGTGAGGTCCTGTGCGATATCGTGTTAGTTGTCTCCTTATCCCGTACTGGAGTGGTCGAAATGGCGCATTCCCCGTGGTACCGGTGGACGATAACTAATGCTATGTCAAACTATCTTTATGGAGGATATCAGTCTGGGTATATTAACGAATCACATAGGGTTTTCCTTTGCTCTTTTGCAGAGCAATTCTTTTTTTTGGTGAAGGTGTGGTGGGCCCTGGGCTTTGAGCGTGGATGGGGCTCGAAAGCACTTTAAACATCAGCAATGCTGTATTTATTTTCTTTTCTTTATATATTTTCTGGCACTGTTGTTGTTCACTTACCTTATTTCCTTTCCTACCTAACAGATTCATTCTATAACTTTCTTTTAATTATTTAAGCTTAATCCAGTAAACAAACATTTCTTATATTTTATTTATTTACCAAAGAAGAAACATTTACTTTTATTATTTTATACACAACTATATTTTATCACCGTTTTAGGGTTATTTTAATTTATTAGTTTAAGATCTAATCTCCTCCATGCCCTCAATAACATATACTCTAACCACTCACAGTCACCTTCATACAAAGAATCTATGGTTACTACAAATATAATACACAACGAAGAGTCCTACCACTAGACGATCACAACTTTATAATTATGGCCAAATATTTAGTTATAATTTATTTTATTAAAGATTTATTTTACTTAAATTCTTTATAGGCAGTAAACTATTTATTTATTTTTATATTAGTGTATAAGGGGGGGTGTCGTTACTATCTCTAAGATGGGCACGCTGATTACGTCTCGTTTTCTCTTACAACTATTGTATTGTCTATAAGCGCAGCCTTATGATTTCACTTTTCAATGCAATAATTAGTCTAGTTCGTTTTCTGTCAGACTCTTGCTTCGACCTATGTATATAAAAACTGTTTAACTACAAATATGCAGTTGCAATATGAAAAATGTAATAAATCATGTCCCACCAAATCGCACTACAAAGGAAAACCCGATTATCGGTCAGTTGCACAAACGTCCAGTTTATCGGTCAGTTGCTTGTATCAATTTGACTCGCCACGGAACCGTCAATTTTACGCAAATCTAATGTAACAAAATAAATTCATAATAATAAAAATGGTCACAGTTTATTATTACGAATTTGTAACGAGTAGCTCGGGGGCATAGTGGATAAGCACCACAGCTCGCGATCGTTGTTGATACGCAACTTTCACAAGGGTTGGTCACGAGACGGGTGATCAAAAACCTATTGTCTCGAGCTACTCGGTGCTTCAGAAGGCACGTTAAGCCGTTAGCACAATGAGGATGACTTTCCAATCCGCATTGTCATGGCCCATCCTCCTTAACTATCCATAAGGAAGGCCTAAGCTCCTGCAGCGGGGACGAAAAAAAGCTGTCGATGATGATGAAACATGCTCACAAAGGCAACACCGCGTAATAATGTTGCGCAAATAATTACAAATTTTTGGAATTTTCAAAGGCTTTTATTTAATATGTCACTATTATCTGAAGCGGAATGTAATAAGATCCACTTGCCAGCCAAAGGTACATGAATTATACAGCGTGAACCTTAGTGTTAGATGATTTTGTCCTATGCCCCCGTCGATTTCCTTCACCG
Source organism: Diatraea saccharalis (assembly GCA_918026875.4). NCBI lineage: Eukaryota > Metazoa > Arthropoda > Insecta > Lepidoptera > Crambidae > Diatraea > Diatraea saccharalis. The sequence continues at coordinate 10,589,769 of OU893336.1, forward strand.
ATGAACGTCCATGAAGAGCCTTTAACTTCATCGATAAGATGGACTCATTCGCATGCGGAGCTTTCCACGTCCAATCTCTACTAGAGGTCCCAGTAACTTTAAAACTGTCAACATAAATTTTAAATTCATGAGTACAAGATAAAAAAAATTAAAAGCTAAAACAAAATTTCTACAATTTCTTAGTGAATTTCTGAATCTCCCTATTGTTGTCAATTCAATGGAATGTAGTATAGGGTGTCACAGTAAGAGAATCAACTCGGAGATTTGACATCTGTTACATATATTAACTCCGATTATTAAACATGGAACACTTTTAAAAAACAACGCGTTATATTTGTGAAATCTCATTACAAAAAAGTTTCTAGAACAAATAATCACACTAAATTCTGATGTCGACTGGCCGCCCAGATCGTGCAATTTAACGCTATGCAATTTTTCTGTAAGGTTTTGTGGAATCTCGTGTTTGAGCGAATAAATCAGATACATTCCCTGAGCCCACATCGGAAATCCAATGTGTCACCGAGATACAACCAGATTTCAGTGTAAAAGTCATAAAAATAATAATGACCTGTCATCAGCGCCATGGGAGCTATTTGCCGGATATTTAATTCCTTACCTAATCTCTCTCACAACACTCTCATAAAATACGTGTTTTTATTTTAAAATGAAAAGGTGCTCTCTTACTGAGGCACCCCTTAGAACCTTAGTAATATTGAAAGAAACAATTTGTCACTAGTGATTATGAAGGTCCTCCTACAAATTTCTTCAACCGGACTGATATGAACGATGTAATGTAATGTACCCAATACCTCAATGTTATTACTTATCTGACCAATGTTATATTCACGAATACTTGTTATTTATTGATCCATGATTAAAGTTTAATGTCGATTTATGAACATTCTAGAAATATACCCGTAATGCCACTTTGTAGTATTGATAATTTCAACGGGTGTTTGTGGAACTGGGTATATAAAAAATGCATTGCTCGGATCCATAATGATCCCAAAGCCAGTTAATACTTTTTTTACTTACGAGTAAGTTGGTATTGGCTCTGGATGCCTACACGCATCGATTATAGTGGTATTAAATGTGGAGTGATCCTCCACCACAGCAGGTGCAGCAATAGCTCCAGCCATCAGTGCCAAGATCACAAACAAAGTAAAGAGTTTCATCTGAAATTAATGTAGTTTCTATAAACACACTATTAAAGTATATATAAAAAATGAGGACCTAGTTCGGTTACCAGCAGCATTTAAATAATTAAAATCACCTAATCCTATGCAGTGGACTCGCCTATCATGATATGTATTTTGTCTGTACTTATAAATGTAAACACAGCAGCAAATTAAGTTACTACAAAAATAAGAAAATGCAATTGATATTGATTTTTATTAGCAACGTATTAATATAAAATTAAGAGAAGAAATTTGTCAAGTTTGTATAATCTGATTTTCTGTCGACCACACTTCTCGCTACGTGAATTTGCAAATCCCAAAACTGCACTACGAAAAAAAAAATTTTTGATTAACATTAGATACATTGTACGGATTCGCTTGTATCATAGATAGCTTTCCAGTCCTGGTAATGTTATACAGTAAATCAAAATAATTATTTACCTTTAAACCGGATGTGCGCTTCTGGACGTTATTGCAAGAATGCTATTAAATAAGCCATTTGATCGCCTTTTATATGACAATATTAAGCAGCAAGATTAGATTAATATAATTATGACACTCATATTTGATTTACAATACGCAATTTGATTTAAATCTTCAACTGCGATGAGATAGGTACGGGAAATAAAAATGTTTTGAAATATTTTTGATGCCAGTATTTCTGTGTCGTGGGACCTTCAAAACTTTAAATTTTTTGTTTAACTTAGCCCACACCCCACCGAAATTGACAAAAATTTAAAAACTATACGGGAAAATATGACCTTATTTACTGGCGACAAATCCAGTCGATATATCGACACGTCCTACGCATAACTCACTAACCGGAAATGACAATTTTTACAGCACAGCCAATTAGAACTTGAAATTGTTATCCTTTTAAAAATTGACACAGGATATTTACTGGGAAACAAATCAAGTTTAACTCCGTAATCGCGATGTAATTTTTTTGTCAATATGTCATTTATGCAGCTTTACTCGGGAAGGTGTACACATACAACGAGACTTAGTGGGCTCATAAAATGTTATGCATTGAAATTGTTACGCTTTCTTTTTTGCTAAGTGACACATGAACAATTGAAACCGTAATGAGGTCCCTATTAAAAATATAAAAAGTTGTGTTTGAAAGACTAAACGACTGTTCAACAAGATGTAGCCAATTCTGGCACCTTATAGAACTATTTTCAAATATGATGGGCTTGAATAGCTTGTTTTGTAGGCTTCACTTCTTGCATATAATTTTTAATATTATAGTATCAATAAAACTTAGGAATATCATTAAATCGTTTGTTTTATTAGTTGTGACACTCACTGACGCGAAATGTAATGGATTACATCATCGTCATTGACATGGCTTTTTCATCTTTGACATCAAACCATCGTCAATACTAACTTTTAGGTAGGTACCTACTCCTTCTTAGTGAGCGTATTATGAAAGTTCATGTAAGTCAAACTCGAATCATTAATTCAGTCTATGCTATTAGAGACACTTGTGAATGTAGATGTACCACCTATGCCACCTGTGCCACCAGCAGTGTTATTCTGATAAAAAACAACTCCAAACTTTTCGTCGAAGGTAGCGTTGTCATGAAATAGAGATTCAATCAAATTAAACCCACTTCAAAAGGTATTTGTTAAAGGTTTTAAATTAATTGAAACTGTATAACGTGAAAGCGCTGAGCTTTACGGCGAGTTCGGGGCAGTTTTTTAATAGTTCGCTTATTTGCGGTAAGAGAAAGGTCTTCCTAAACTTTCAGAAAAAAAATTTGAGTGGTTCCAAAGAAACTAAGTTATAAGAATCTTTGTCCTGACATGACTGCATATATGCATTGCTAATTTAATAAAATATTGCACAAATTAATGGAACTGCAATTTAGCGACAGCTTAAAATTAAACACGATAATCGTCAACACTGTCAAAAAAAGAAAAAGTTTAAATGCAAGTGTACATAACGAATTTCTTTATAAGCAGTTACATGTTACCTAACACGTTCTTTGACGTCACCACAACGCATCACACCAGTTATACATATGCGCCTGTAATCCAATCTATATCTACATCTATATTATAATCACTGCAATATCAATTTCCGCTATCGTCATTTGCCCTAATGAAGATTAATATCAATTATCGGTTGAATTAATCATTTGAATTATGTGGGGCAAGAGTGTGCACTTTTTCTTCATAATTCTTTTAAAACTTTAAAAGAAATTGAAGAAATGTGAGTCAAGTCGATGATTTAACGAGGACTCTCAGACGTCGTATCCTATATCCTATATCCAAAGAGATACTTAGGGATGAGGCTGACGCTGCTGTGTTTTCAACATTTTAATAAATCACTAGATATGTGGACATCTACATACCTGCTGCGCATATATAACCTTCATGAGACTACCGTTATAGCGTAACCATTTATTATGTAACTGTATCAGTGTAGTTAATTTTATCTTGTAACATAATTTCCTTTTTTCCGGTTGACTGGTAGAATAAGTAAATAAACCATAAGACTATCTGTTGAGGCATCGCCTCAGGCATCGGCCTGAAAGGTGTTTTATAGACATTTTGTAGGTAGATCTTTCGTTATTTCCACGTGGCCTATACCTCGTACAGGGATGATGACTAATCTGTCTGATTCTGAGTCTTGTCTGTCTGTCCGGCGGATTATTATGAAAGAATATGAAACATGTATAATTTTATTTATTGCGTAATCGAGTAGTCACTACGATACATTGAGTTGAAATGTCGCATGACGTCACACCTCTGTATATTTTCTAGATAGGTGTGACCTAGTCGGCGCCTACTCTTCAATTTTAATGCCATTTTAATAAGAATTGGAGGAAAAAACAATATACTTGTATATTTATCATTTATCCGACTGTTGGACTAAATAAAATTTCTATTTCTACGTAGGTATCATCTCACTTTAATTACCAGTTATCATAAATATATTTATTAGACTTTTTTGTTATTTTAATTTGTTGTTGATATTTAAACTCATTAACTAGCTATTGTAATTATTATATGATATTTTGATCAATTATGCATTCTCAGTGTTATACTGAAAAATGCTTAAATGTAGTAGCGAAAAAGTGACAAGTGCTTGAAAACCTCGTCAGTCGAATCAGGTCCTGGGTAGTTCAGTGGTTAAAGCAGTCGCCTGGATTGCGAAAGGTCACGGGTTCGAGTCCCATCTAAGAGTGTAGGGGACAAAGTGTATTTTTTAGGGATTTTTCATCTAAATTTCACGATGGATCCCTATCGCACTGGATAGAAAACATCAAACGCTAAATAGGTACACTAAATAAAATCAGTAAATAGGTATCAGAATATTGATTGCGATAAAATTAAAATCCCACTCGCTTTTATAAGACTTATCTAAGTCAAATTACATAATGTTGTATGTATACATATAACTCACAAATAAGTGTATTGCGTATAATCATATCTTTTTATCGATTGATTTCATATAAAAGGCGATCAAATTTCTTATTTAATTACATTATAAAAGTAACCGAAGCTACGTTCAGGAACACCAATCCCTTTTAAAGGTAAATAGTGATATCTTATTCATCATCATCATCATCATCAGCCCTTTTTACGTCCCCACTGCAGGGGCTCAGGCCTTCCTTATGCTAGTAAAGGCCGATGGGTCATGGACCTTCCAAGCTGGCCCAATACAGATTGAACGGTATTAACGACTGCAAATGAACCCGGACACAACGGCTGAACGTGCCTTAAGAAGCAAGGAGTAGCTCGAGTTACTGACCTTTGCGAAAGATGCTTAACATGTACGATCGTGGCCCGCGACGTTTATCCACTACGCCACCGAGCCACGCTGTATATGTTGTTATATTATTATACTAATTATATTTAGCATTTTGATTTTTAAGCATTTTCCATTAAAAAATGATATTTTATTATTACCTTCATATACCTATTGAGTCGTCGTAAAGTATTTTTACAATATCTAAACTTCATATCTATCACCAAGTATTCCGCATTAAACTTCTTGCCGAATGTTGAACCGGGTAATATCAACAACCGGGTAGTTAGATCAAATAATCAACTGTATATTGATACCTCTCCTCGAGTATATTAGATGTTAAAACAAAATTTTATTTAATAAGAAAATTATGTCATTTGTAAAAAGAAAATAACGGCACCTACAATATCGCTTGGAATATTGTGTGACAATATGAAGTTTCACCATATTATTATAGTACTCCTTATTTAATTTCGTCTATAAGAAATGTCAATGTCCACAGCGGATATGATACTTGCTACTCAAGTTGTACTGTGTTTAATGAAACTGCATTACTTTCAGATGAAACTGTCTACTTTGCTTGTAATCCTGGCAATAACGGCTGCAGCTGTTGCTACCCCTGCTGTACTGCAGGATCAATCCGCAGCAGTTAGTGATCAAACCATAGAAGCGTGTACTGAAGAATCCGATATTGTTCTTGATTATGACGAAGATGTTTACGAGTAAATAATTTTTCGTGGATTTTTTAAGCAATTTTCATCAAGAATATTTTTCAGCACAGCATCGTGAATGCAAAATTGATCAAATATAATAATCGAGTCATGATCAATCGGAGGAGCTTTTCAAAGACGGACTTATTAATAACAATTTAAATTATTGTCGTCCGTTTATTATGTTTCTGGGAGGAGATAATACAAGACACACGCGCATTTTTAATATTAAAGAACGATATAATGTTTGTGTACTCGTATATGTGTTTTGTGTTCATATTTATAATTTTATTTCCCAGAGATACTGTCACCGGTAGTCACATTAAGCGGTGGTCGTGGACTGGTGGCCAATATGACCAATTAGTCACCATAGATTTAACACCTCGTGGTGGGCCTGCAGAAGTGAGGACAATGGCCGGTGGTATCGGAAAGAATTTTCTAACACTTGAGTTCATACCTTATAGTACGTGTGGTTTTGTTTATGATATAGATCTCTTTTATCTTACGCCAATGTAAGCTTCAATTTAATATAAAACGTATAAAACCTCTATAAAACTCTTTTTGTCGTTAATAAAGAAGGCAAATAAGGTTTTACTATTTTTTACAGTTTTGATGATTGTAAACATCTTACCTTAAAAATAAAAAGAAATAAATGAGAAAGTTCATATTTATTATAAATTTTCGATTATATAAAGTGATTTACCTTTTTATTGTATATAATACAATACATAATGAAATTGCAATGAACAATGAATGAAATTGACAGTGGACAATTGTGATTGATTGACATAGGATGATAATAAATGTATCGTTATTAGAAAAAGTGGAATAATTGTATCAAATCGTCAAACAAATGTAGAAAAATGCAATTGAAAAATGTAAAAATTGTGTAGTTTTTTATTAATTGTTTTTATTTGTGAAATAAATGACTTACATCCAAATTGGGTTTTATTAAGAATTTAATTAATATCACAGTGTTTTAAAACAAACGTTTAAAACAAGTGTTTTATTTGTTTCGTACAAGTAGCAAGGTGGCAAATTCAGTTTCATCAGAACCAGGTTTTTGATAAGTATATAGAGGTAAATCATCAAGTTCTTCAACAGAAACATATTGTAGAAAGAATTTGGAGCAATAATTAATTAATTTGTGGTATGAGGCCTCAAAGGAACAACATTGACATGATTACAACTTAAATTCTTCTAATTAGAATCACTAAACACATTAATTAATCTCTTCTAGAATATTAATGTTTTAACTAAAAACTGTTTCTTTTCTATTAATTAAAAAGGGAAAACGTGTAATTTACAAATATATATATTTACGATAATTGACCGATGGTAAGTTTGACAGCTCTATCGACGGTTCGATTTTTTTATTAAAACACCCATTTGCGCTAATTTTATACATATTACCTTGAACAGTTAACAATATACATATAATATTAAATATAATAATCTTTATTTAAACCCAAACAGAACAAGTTTTTATACATATGTAAGGTCGGAAGATCGGGAGACAAATGAAACTAACGAATGCTGGAATAATACTAGGTTTATTCGGATCAGACATGGTTTATATAAGTGTATGTATGACGTGTACATTAGACAATATTTTACACTCACATCTCTCATGGCAGAGAAAAAAAAAAATAAACAAAGTTACAATTTGTTTTTTTATTTTTTTTTTAAACGACTACAGTTGTCATAATTTCCCATTATACATGATTGGTTATACAACAATATATGATCAAATTATATATGATTGAGTATACATTAGTGTTAAGTGGTATACATTTCAGAGAAAAATGTAAGTAATGCTTAAGTTATGCTAAATTTATTGTTATTATGGCTTATGATATAACTTAGTTCTATTTTTATGTATAGTGTCTACTTTTCCATTTCTAATTATTTTTACATTTGGTGATTCGTCACAAATAACTTTATAAGGGCCTAAATACACATTTTCAAACTTATTATTACATTCATTTTTGACCAATATTAAATCATCATATTGGTAAGTTATAGGGTTTATATTTTTATCGTATTGGCTCTTCAATTTTAATTTACTACGTAATAAATTATCCCTAGCTTCTTTTTGAGATTTTTGAAGCCTGAACTTTAGCTCAACAAGGATTAATAGTCGTAATTATATAACGGATCTACTACAGAATTTGTTAAATTACTTGGTAATGAACACTTTGTTACAAAAACTAATTCATAAGGAGTGTGCTTAGTTGACGAATGAACTGAAGTATTGTAGCTAAAAGACCAGAATGGTAGCCACGTCCTCCATGTCTCGGGGTGATTATCAGTTTGTATTCGTAAATACGCACCTAGGTGTTTGTGGGTGTTTTCTAACGCTCCTATGCTTTGATGGTGGTACGCTGTAGAGTTCAATTGTTTAATATTTAAAAGTTTACATACCTCCTTGAATACTGGATTATAAAAACTCAGGTACCCCGATCTTTCGCTATCTGCTTTGGTACTCCATATCTTAATATAAAGTTATTAACTAATGCTCGTGCCACTTCTTCCGCTGTCTTGGTAACTAAGGGATATGCCTCGACATACTTTGTAAGCTCACATTGCAACGTGAGAATATAGCTGTAATTATTATTATCCCTATTCAATGGTCCTACTAAATCTAGAAATTTTTTTTCGATCGCATAATGCGAAGTGGTGGTTATTTCCATTGGTTGTTTTACATTATGAACAGAGTGTTTCTGTTTTTGACACTTATCGCATCGTTTCATATACTCTTTTATATCATTTTCTAACCCTGTCCAGTAATAATATCTTTTTATGTTATTGAACATTCTTCTCGCGCCCGCGTGGCCACTTGTGGGCAGGAGATGAAAACGTTCAATGTAACTTTCTTGTCTTGTTTGTTCTCTATTCTTCGTACATCCTTTACTACATTTAAGCATGGTCCGGACCAATCTTTAACACTTTTTTATCTCATTTAATAACTTTTCTATAAATATATTATTCTTGCAAGTTTTAATTATGTATAATTCGTTTATATTTATACTTCTACAAAATTCTTGTAACTCTCTCACAAACTCGGCTCGCGATATTTGTGCTCGAGAAGCTACGTATTTAACAAAGACAGTTTTCTCATTTTCAATATAAACAAGATTTTTACTTTCACTATTAATAACCTTCATTTTCCTAACTTCTTCTAATTGTTGTCTATTAAGAAAACGTAATTCTGCTGCTTGTTTTCGAGGGATATGTGAATCTGTAACCCTTGGCTGATCAGACCTTGTGTTGACAGATGTTCCCATATCCGACGAAACTGCATTGCTCGATATTTTTTTACTTTGATCTTTAGTCATAACCGATACACATAACTCGTGCATGTGTTTTAATTCATTGCATGATATAGAAATTCGTGATAAAGCGTCTGCAGCCGCATTATCCGAACCCTTAACATGTTCTATAGTAAAATCGTATTCCTCCAGTAATAGCCTAAACTTTAACAATCGGCTTGACGGGTCTTTCATATTAAACAAAAATACTAATGGTCTATGGTCAGTTAAAATTTTAAAATGCTTGCCATATAAATAAGGACGAAAATGTTTGATGGCCCAAACTATGGCAAGTAATTCCTTATCAATTGTGGGGTAATTTCTTTCTGCCTTATTGAGTGTCCTACGCGAAAATGCTACCGGTTTACCATTTTTATTAGAGGGAATTGCTCCAATTGCATGATTAGAAGCATCTGTTTGTACTATAAATTCATTTTGTGCCAGAAAATCTGGATATTGTAAGACGGGTGGAGATAATATTTTTTCTTTAAGAATTTCAAATGAATTCTGGCATTTTTCATCCCATTTAAATAACACATTTTTACGACATAGTTGATTGAGTGGATAGGCCAGTTCTGCAAAGTTTGGTATAAACTTTCTATAAAAATTGCCAAATGCAACGAATCTTCGAACCTCGTCTACATTTGTGGGAACCGGGTAATTTTGAACGGTCTTAATTTTATCTGGATCAGGTAGTACTCCGTCACCAGAGACAACGTGACCCAAATAAAGCAATTCCTTTTTTAGAAAAGTACATTTTTGTGGGTTAAGTTTTTAATTTACTTTTCGTAATCTTTCGAATACACTATGCAAGTTTTGGTTATGAAGTGTCAAATTACGCCCAAAAACTACTAAATCATCTAAATATATTAGACATTTTTCGTATGTTAAGCCTGACATGGCCATTGTCATCATCCTAGAAAAAGACCCCGGACTAGTTTTTAGTCCCATAGGCATACGGGTCATCCTGTATTGACCTGAACAAAATGCCGTAAAGTCTCTACTCTTTTCATCAAGCTCAATATTATAATAACCTTGGTAGAGGATCGAAAAGTAAATAGCACCTGATAACGAATCAAGAATTTCGGAAATATTTGGTAGAGGAAATTTATCATCTACGATACAGTTATTCAACTTACGATAATCAATAACTAACCTCCATTTTCTTTGATTAGACGCGTCACTCTTTTTCGGTACTAATAATACGGGGCTAGAACACTCCCTCCGACATGGCTCTACTATCCCTTCACGGAGCATTATATCATCTTGTTGTTTAATTTCATCTTTTTGTGAATGAGGTATTCTATAAGGCTTAGTAAAAACAGAAGTGACATTCGGCTTTAAAGTAATTGAGTGTTTGTAAATATCAGTAGTCGATAATGAATCTCCAGAAAAATCATGAAATAAAATATATCGGCGTACTTCGCACATAAATTTTCAATAGATATTTTTTCCTCTTTATTAAGATATTGTAATTTCAGTAAAGAAAACAATTCTTTTACTCGTTTGGCATTGTTTTCCGTTTCGTGAAAATTACATATTTCGTAGTTACTCAATTGGTCTATGCATGGATTTAGATCTGTTATCTTAAAGGACTTATCCGTTGTGTTTAATATTTTAATAGGAATGAGTCCATTTACTGGCGTCGCAATACAACTGGCTAAAATTATTCTGTCACTAATTTCTTTTGGATGTACCACACATTCGATTCATTCATATGTCAGTCATTTTAGTGTGAAAATAGTGAATAGATTCACATCTAGGTGCGACTTCTATATCTCTATTATTTTTAAACATTGGTAAAACTAATTGAAAATTATTTTGTGTAAATAATGTAAAAGTATCATCCTTAAAATTTATTATATTGCCTTATGTCTGATTAAAAAGTTCTGACCAATGATGCCATTTGCTCTACATGGTAAAGAGTCAAATAAATAAAACTTAGTATTAGGAAAATGCTGATCACCCGAAGATAAAGTTATAAAAACATATCCAATAGCTGATACTTTGCCTCCAATTCCATTTATTAGTACGCTCTCTTTATGGATTGGAATGTTTAGATCCACCGCGTGTCTGTATTTCAAAGCTGAGATTGTGGCGCCGGTGTCAACTAACCACGAACATGACTCACCGTTTACAGATAAATTAATATAATAGTTATTATCGGTTGCAAGAATTACTTTATTATTCACGAAAAAACTCATTTTCCGTATTGTTGCTATCCGATTCCGTAAAAACTCGCATCGCATGCTCATTTTTATGACGTATCCCTTGATTACTATTATTTCTGTAATGTGGGTTACCTCGATACCACGTAGCCCGAGGCGCGGTCACTCGGCGGGGCTGCTGCTGCGCTGTTCCGCGCCAGCGCTGCTGCTGCATGCCTCCGCGTGCATAGTAGTGACTAGTCAATTTCGTATCTCACCCATCTTTATGTAGGAATGAATATTCATCCAAACGCATAGACATAAATTCATTTAAAGAGTATAAGGGATGCTGAATAAAAAAAAAATTAATTGTTCTTTCGAATTCGTCATCATTCATGTTTTTGATACTGAGGGGAAGCTTCAATTTAATATAAAATGTATAAAACCTCTATAAAACTCTTTTTGTCGTAAATAAAGAACGCAAATAAGGTTTTACTATTTTTTACAGTTTTGATGATTGTAAACATGTTACCTTAAAAATAAAAAAAATGAAAGAGAAAGTTCACATTTATTATAAATTTTCGATTGTATAAAGTGATTTGTATGTAATACAATACATAATGAAATTGACAGTGGACAATTGTGATTCATTGAGACAGGATGATAATAAATGTATCGTTATTAGAAAAAGTGGAAAAATTGTATCAAATCGTCAAACAAATGTAGAAAAATGCAATGGAAAAATGTAAAAATTGTGTAATTTTTTATTAATTGTTTTTATTTGTGAAATAAATGACTTACATCTCAATTGGTTTTATAAAAATTTAATTAATATCACAGTGTTTTTAAAACAAACAAAGAGTTATAACTAATGTTATGTGTATAAGTTTCGTATAAGTAGCAAGGTAGCAAATTTAGTTTCATCAGAACCAGGTTTTTCATAAGTATATAGAGGTAAATCATCAAGTTTTTCAACAAAAACATATTGTAGTAAGCATTTGGAGCAATAATTAATTAATTTGTGGTATGAGTTAATTTGTGTAATGATAACAACTTAGATTCTTCTAATTAGAACCACTGTTTTCGCTACATAAATGGGGAAAATAAGAATCCAAGTTGTATTTATTGACAAGTAAAGAATATTTACAAACATTAAAAATAACGAATAACAAATAGAATTGAAACAAAATGGTTTTCTGTCTTGAAATAAAAATAAAACTATATCAGACGACCGAAAGCCTTCAACTTTTAACACTGAAGATCTGTACTGGGTAGAGGGCAAAGACATACCAAAAGGCGCCACACGCACCCTCGAGTCGTAGCAATATCTGCTACTCTTGTAATCCCGTCTGGTCTAGGAAAAAAAATATAGTCACCCTTCCAAGTCTCCACAGAAGCGATGGGGATTATCCTCCTGGAGCAACACCAAATCACCAATTTTTAAATTCGATTAATTGCATTAATTTAGTTGAGATTCACTATATGTTGTGAGGTCTGGAGTTGGTAATGGCATTAATTTTCGTCCTATAAGAAAGTATCGCGGAGAAAGTGCTAAAAGGTCATCAGGAGACATTTAAAATTGCCTCAATTTGAGCAAATAAGGTACTTAGTTCCTCAAATGTAAAATGCAAATTACTCGTCACACGTTAAATATGATGTTTTGCCGATTTCACGCCTGCCTCGCAAATGCCGCCAAATGAGGAGCATATGTGAATACGAATTTGAAACCTTCTTGACTTGCATAATCAGAAAGAGAGTGCAACCTCCAGATGTATACATTTATATCTCAAACAAACAAATACGATTTTTGCAATTTAGCTCCACGTCCCTTCCACGTTTAGAGTATAAAATGGACCTGCAAAATCAACTCCCACCGAATCAAAGGGAAAGTTTATTCGCTAAGACAGGAGATCACCCATTTTGGGGCATAAAGTTTTGCCTTGTAAACGCCGACAAACCTTACACTTATGCACAGTGTTAAGAGCAAGCCGTCTGCCATTTACAGCCCATACAGTTTCGCTCGTAACAGACAATAATTGAGGGCCAGCATGTAATAGGCGTTTGTGTTCGCGTCCGAATAATATTTTTGTTAAAGGATGGGAGCCATCTAAAAGAATTCGATGCTTCTTTTCATATTTGTATGATGCTGCATCGATACGATCATCGACACGAATTAAATAATTTTCATATATAAATGAAGATAACGACAAGATTTTAGATTTTGTACTTATAGGAACCTTTTTAATTAATTTATTATAGTCAAGAGGAACCTTTGTCTTTGGGAAATAGAACAAAGAAAATTGAATGACTCATTTAATTCGTCTAACTGTAAGCAACCTGATTTTCGTTCGTGTGGATGTTTACGTTGTAAAATGTTTCAATTCCATTTGTTATTCTTTTTCTTTTTAATGTTATTCTTTTTCTTGTCAATAATAATTTTTTACTATAATCATCTAAATATAACTTGGATTATTATTTTCACCATTTATGTAGCGAAAACATACAGATATAAATTGGAGAAGGACCACATATACCGGACCTAAAATATATTAATAAAAGGTCCAGTTGTTATGAATTATGTTTTATTTTTTAATATACTTTTATGTACAAACAAAATTATAATAAATATGTTAAACCGAACCAAAAACAAAAAAAAAATAAAAGACGTTTTAAACATAAAGGAAAATAAATATTACAAAAGAGTTTTTATATACAAATAAATATATGGTGGTGTCATCAACAGAGAGTTTTGAAGAGATAACTTGCCAGTTTGTGTTAAATAATAATAAAACCCAAATAATCTTGACCCAAACAGAAACTACAGAGTTTGAAATAAAAAAAAGGTTTTTGGTGTTGTAAATTTGCAAACAAAAGTGCATTTAAAAAAAATGCCAAATCACTTAGTCTGTATGTTATTTTATAAACATCCTCATGTCTCTAGCTATCCAACGAGGTAAAAAACAATGACACTTAGTTAACACTCTTAAAGATTCACTAGGTCCCTGGCACCCTGAGACTGGTGCCAGTATCGACACGGTGCAAAGATCGTCGTTTGATTGTTGGAAAACGCTCGGTCTGCGATACGGTTGTTCGAAAGAGCCGTTCATAGGATGGGTGACCAAAAATTTATTATCTCAAACTCCTCCCTGCTTCAGAAGGCACTTTAAGCCGTTGGTCCTGGCTGCATTAGTCGTCAACACCGTTCACCCTATAAGAATCGGATTCGATTCCATCCATAGGGAAGGCCTGAGCCCTAGCAGTGGGGACATTCATAGCCTGGTAATGATAATGAATGTTCAACCACATCAGTTATTTAGGTAATGTTTCCAGTTGATTTCTACTATATTTTTTTATTATTTGCAACATGCCACTATCATTACAGGCTTTCTTAATCCGATAGCGTAGACATAAATAATAATTATAACAAATAGTGGTGTCATAAGAAATTCGTTTCATGAACTAATAAATAGATCTATGAACTTTGGAACTACATTTAGACAATGTAACGTTTGTTAATTTGCATTTGCAATATATCGACGGATTTAGCTTAGATATAAATATGTTTGTAGATGTACTTCTTCTTGTTCCGAAAGCTATTGCGACTTTCAACGTTACACAATTCTCAAAAATACCTTTTGGTATTACGCAAAAGAACAACATTCCTCTAATTAATGTTTTTCAAGATTAAATAACGAACGATGTAGCATTTAAACTATTTCAATGAGATAAATTAGTGGAGAGTATTCTATTGATTCCGTTTTGTGTATAAAATATCAAAACAAGATCAAATATCTCTTTATTCAAGTAGGCTAATACAAGCACTTTTCAATCGTCCAAAATTTTTTTCCCATACCACTTGTTCAGGACGTCTTTTAGCTGACAAAAGAACAAGCGAAAGAAACTTACCAGCTCTTTATCATAAGTAATGACATTTACATAAATCATGTCATTACCAAAATAATATGTATTATTACAATAATAATTACAACTTTCAAAGTCTGTAGGACATAGGTTAAACATATAATAAGACTTTATAGTACAAAGCGAAGGCTATTAATTCCATGCATTGCGATCTTTAAAATAATCATCAACTTTATAATAGCCTTTACTCATAAGTATGTTCTTTACATGAATTTTAATGAATTTATTTATGGGTAGGCCAACTACATTTTGTGGAACTTTATTGAACATAGTAATGCATTTACCCAGAAATGATCCTCTGGTTTTCTGAAGTCTGAAGCTTGGAACGGCAAGTTTATTTTTATTTCTTGTGTTAAGCTTATGAACACTATTTTTTTTTGTGAAGGAATCGTAATGTTTTCTTGCGTACATAATATTTTCATAGATGTATTGAGAGGCAACAGTCAAAATATTTATTTTTTTAAATATTCCTCTGAGAGATTCTCTAGACTGTAAATTATATATAGCGCGGACAGCTCTCTTTTGTAGAATAAAAATATCTTGAATGCTAGCCGCAGAACCCCACAACAATACACCATACGTCATTACACTATGAAAATAACTAAAATATACCATTCTTGCCGTTTCAACATTTGTCAAGAATCTAATTTTCTTAACAGCAAATGCTGCAGAACTCAGTCTACTTGACAAATTATCAATATAAGGATCCCATTGCAGTCGGGAATCTAGTGTAATACCAAGGAGCTTTCTCTATTCCACCAACTCAACTTTTTCACTATTTACATATTTACATTAGGTAATGCAAACTTTATACATTTCGTTTTATTTGAATTAAGCTTTTCTATCAAACCACTGTAGAACATTGTCGAGAACATCATTTACATCGTCAAAACAATCATTACCCCTCTTAACTTTAAACACTAAAGAGGTGTCATCAGCAAATAATACTGTCTCGCACAAATTCTTTGATTAAAGAAGCCTCAGATTTTCCTGCCCTATGTCATTTCAAAACTCACTTCATCTCTGCCACAAAACGTAAAGAAATCCATTTCAAGGTTAAGCAGGTTGTTTTTCGAAGTGAGTTCTGTCACCTGAGTGAACAAACATTCGTAGCACCTAACAATAATTTCATAGCAAACACACTGCTAGAATTTAGCAGACGTTACATTTTTCACTTACAACATAAACTATTAGATTTATCTTTTATGAAATGCGAAAGCAAATAGCCGTTCTCTCCCTCGAATATGTTTAAGGTAAGAGGCGCCTCGCGTCACCTGTGTCGCTTATGTGTCCACAGTTGAATTTACACCTAAATATGAATGAGTAATTAGGCGTTAATTCAACTGTGCAAAGACTTAGGACTCTTCTGAACAATAATTAATATGTCAAATCACTCCAGTTACAAAATCAGAAATCCGACAGAATTGTATAACTGACGTGTGTTTGACAGTACATTGTTACATATTTGCTGGGATCAAAACAGTGTTCAATGAGAAATTAAAGCAGTGAGTACCCTAAGTAAATACCAGTACAATATAGAAGCCCCAGCTATGACAGATGGAGGGACAGACAAATAAGTTATATAATTTCCTCTCTGTATCTATTCCTAAAGATGTGTAACACCGGTGTATTTGATTACTTAGTACACTCCATGA
The DNA here is from genome assembly GCA_918026875.4 of Diatraea saccharalis. Classification (NCBI taxonomy): domain Eukaryota; kingdom Metazoa; phylum Arthropoda; class Insecta; order Lepidoptera; family Crambidae; genus Diatraea; species Diatraea saccharalis. The sequence goes on from OU893336.1 coordinate 10,606,451, forward strand.
TTCATTGAATCCACTGAAATCGATAAATATTGGTATAATCTTATCTTATTGTTTTCATTTAGGTATAAAATGGGATCATACGTTCTAGAACGTGTAGAACGACTGAAGTGTCAACTGTCTGAAAAACTCAAACCTTTTTGTTTGGTTAAGAATAGTTAAATACTAAAAGGTGAGTTATATATTACTACAAAGATAGTATACGTGAAATGCCTTGTCCTTCAATTTATTTAATATATATTCATGTGTGGTGTGCTATTTCCCGATGTTCAATCGCTGACGGTAAACCAATTTCAACTATATAATTCATTGTCATAAATTTCAGTTTAATACATGTTAATTACTTCAAACATCAATAATTTTTAACTGTACACAAGTACAAATAACGTCCAATAAACTGATTTAAAAATCAAAAACTACGTCTAAAGGTACTATCATAGACAAAACATGAATATTCTAAAGTTCTTTCGAAAATATATTAATAAAGTGAAAAATGGTGGTAGATAAGAAACGTATATTTAAATGTATTTTTAATTAATTGATTTAAAGGATCTGTTTTTACCGACATACATTAGCTTTCAACAGATGGCGCTACTGTATTAGTCTATAATTAGACGTTCTGTTTTACCAATCTCTCTCTCTCTCTCTCAATTCAAGATGGTTAGTGCTTTTTGTTCTCCTAATTAACAATTTAAGATCTTGGATAACTTTCACTAAATACTTACCGCAATTTAAGGACTGATACTCATCAAATGGATTTCACTTCTTTCCATTTCTTGATGTAATTAACATTTTTTTTTATACAGAAAAACGATAAATATTTGAGACACTTTGTAGCCGCTGGAATTAATTTATTAACTTTAATAACAATTAGGTAAAAGTTTATAAAAAAACGTTTTCGCCGCGCAATTGGTGATCCTCTAGACAGGGAAAACTTTCCCTTAACGTCTCCTAAATTGGGATCTTTACCAAAGTCGATGTTGTCCATCGGTTTTGGTTATATGTGCTTATTTTGTTTACAGATGAGATTCTCAATCCTCCTTGTTCTATCTGCTCTGGCAATTATCCAGGCTTCTGTGATAAAAGCGCCGACAAGTAGAGCCAATCTCAACGTAGGGTATGCTGCTGCCGGTGACAGACTCCTATACAGGTCAGTATTATATTTATAAATGCACTAGTCGTTTTTTAAATTTTATTATAATTTATGTCACTCGCGTATAATGTAGCTATCCGTAGGTAAAAGAATTGTAAAATACTGTCTAATAGTTGCGGAGCCTATTCAAAGCACATCAACAAACAAAATTTTGCTCTTTTTAATATTAGTATCGATATATAATGCCAAAAACCTTTCTCAGTGGTGATTGATCAATTAGGCAAACTATAATACCGGAACGAAATCACAAAGGCGAGAAAGCGCTAGGCACTATTTAATACATAAACAAATTTAATAATAAGGCTGCTAATTCTTTTGGATGTAGATATATAGAAGCTAAAAAAGAAAGCTACCTACACTTTCTTATTATACGACTGCCATAAAAAACAGACTGTTTAAGGTAAATGTATGTATGAATGTAGAATAGAATAAGTTTTAATATAACACCACATATCGCATCATTTAAGCACACAGTTTACAAAATATTTACTAATATAACAAAGAGAAGAAAAAAGTAACAACAATTAATACAATGAAAAATGGTTGTTGTGTGTGTTCCCAAACTGGCTTCAACTCAGTAATATAAGCAATTATCTTTCATCTCATCATCAGCCCTTTTACGTCCTCACCGTAGGGGCTCAGGCCTTTCCTTATGGATGGTTAAGGAGTATGGGCCATGACCCTCCACGCTGGCTCAATGCGGATTGGAGAATTTTTTTTTATTATCTTAGGCTTAATATAATGTGGGAGTAAGATGTATGTCTTCATTCCACCATAACGGATTTTTAACACCATAATACTTCCTCAATGGAAGCTTGCTTCATGTAAAATTGTATCAAGGGTAAGTTGTGGGAACATTTGCGCAAGTTTTCTATATTTACATAACATATGTAAATCCTATTAATATTATAAATTTGACAGTTTCTTTGTTTGGATATTTAGATGTTTGGATATTTGTCGGTCAATCACGCGGAAACTACAGAACGGATTTTAATGAAATTTGGTATACGATAGGGTATTAGCCGACTTATATAATAGGACACTTTTTATGTATATGGTAGATTTCTATTTCATTAAGCTTAATCAAGTAATATATTTATAACACTGAACTTAATTTAGTAATATAAGTATATCACTAAACTTGGACCGCTTTATAACTATTTTCCTAGTGAGATAGTAATGAATCGTTTCCATATAACTATGTTACGGTATATAATTATATCCCTATGGATATAACTACATTACGGCTATATCTATATATATAGTAGAACCTTAACCATATCACTTATTTTTATGTTTGAAGATAAAAAACAAAGAGGCAATGTAACGTAGTCATATCCCAATATTATACAACAATCATTATATTATCTTGTACGCTGACTATATATGACACCAGAACTATCTTCAAATATGATCCACTTAATATATATTATCTTATCTTGATGTTCAAGAATAACATTCGCTTCCAATTAGTTTATCTGAAAAACGAATTACCATTGTCAGTAGTGTTATGATTTGTTAAGTAGTGTTGCGGTACAAAATGTAATTATTCTCGAAACTTATGCATTTATTAAAAACATAACATAATAATAAATATTTCAATTCGTCTTTATTTTTATATTATTTATTTTATAATTTGCTCGTATCCCTATACCTATACGAGCAAATCTTAGGAAGATTTTAAAACTTATTGATAATAAATTAAATAAGATATGTGATAGCTATACCATTTCATTTTTTACTATATTAAACTATGGAAGAGCAGTATATTGAAAAAAAAAGTTGGTATCAGAAATCGGTTACTTTACTTTAGATGTTAAATTTTTAATATCATAATAGAAATAAGTAAAAAACTGTTCCACCGTTTAAGGAAATTCAATAAAAAAGATTAAAGGAATTAAGGGTTGATTTAAGCCCATCGGTTTTGATATCAGACATGTACAGGTATTTACTTTATTTATAATTAGTAGGCCAAAATATAAAATCTAGGCGTACGAAGCTAGCAGAAAGTTAGAGAGGTATAATGTTTATATACTATTTTACAATCACCTACTTACTTCTTTTACAGGACTTATATCTACAAGCCGGCGATACCAAATAGTGTCCAGCGCGAAGATCTCGTTTATCGTGGCAATTCCACAACAAGGATCAGTGCTATCACTGCAACAGAAGTTGGCTATACTCAGTATGCTACAGCGTGGGTGATCAGTGGTAGTATTGGTGCTAATAATGTGACCATCAGGTTCCAATCAGCCTTAGGTTGGGGCTACTACTTCCTCGTCGATATTTGGGGTCGATAATTTATATTGAATTACTTAAATATGTATGTAAATAAATATTCTTATGGAGCAGAAATGCGGGTGATTTAAAAATAAATGCAAAGAAATCCTAACGAGCGATTTAATTTTAACAATCAAAAGGATATAGTTAAATAGTAAGTTGTATGTTAATAAACGAGCCAGCAACACACTGCACTAAACACGTCCGTCCCGCCCGAGCGCTCGAAACAAAAGTGACGAGGCGCGCCCGCACTGCGTCGCGACTGGCGCGCCCTCACCCCTTCCACCGTAGATCATACGACTGACGACGACGCTGACGTCACTAGGACGTATGAGGCTACATTTCTAAGAATATATTATTCGTTTTATATATATTTTATTTACGTTGTATTGAATTATCTTCCAAAAACGAAATATAAAGAAATAAAAACAAAGGAATGAATGAAATAAAGAAATTGCATATCAATTTTCAACGAACCACAATGTAAAAACTATAGACCTAAGATTTCCTTTCAACACCTTAGTTAACCAACCACAGCTTATTTTGTCAGAAATTAATCCACGACCAGCAAGTTGTTAGAATAGTGTTTTTTTTTTTCTTTACTATTGATTTTACAAAGGTGTTTGATAAGGTCATCATAACTTGTTTCTGTCATAACAAAAGTTTTATAAGACGTTTATTTCAAATCTTCTGTTACAGTCACAGAATAATTTTGTTAAAGATACATACCCAGTAAGTTATTAAAATATGATTTTATATTTACAACTGATTTCGTCAAGGCGTTTGATAAGGTCAATCATAGTTTGTTTTTCTTTTTTGTAAGGTGAAGTAAACTTTCGAGATGGTTATAATCCTATTATAATCTACACTAACAGTCGTCAGGAATCCTGTTCTGCCCATCTCACAAGTTTACCCACGTAACATCAAATAAATCTAATACTTTAAGGTCATTCACCAACAACAGTCTATTCCTGTATGTTGTGTTAATTAAATCTATAAATTATTACCAAAATCCCAATAATCTATGGCAAAACAAAATATAATAACCGGGTAAAAATTAAAATGTTTACTACAGTCCTTCACAAGTCCGAAAATAGAACAAACTAAAAAGTTAATAAAATATATACCCCGAAAGTAAGAAACTACCAGTATAATAATCAACTACTTTTCCGACCAATATTATACCTAAGTCAATTCGATAATAATAGACAGTTCTCATCAAGCACAACATAGTCATTCCAAAAATATCAAGAATTATTTTCTAATTAGCATTAGCTAGCAGCTAGTTTATCTAACAATGTTGCCAGATATAAATTAAAACGAAGAGCTAGAATGATGAAAGTAAGTGGTAATCCCACAAAATAGGCACTATAAAAAATGCTAGACTTCACGCTACAGACTACAACTACAGCTTTTTTCTTGAATTATTAAACACACACACATAAATAATTCTTATCTCTAACAAAAATATGGTGCAACAACTTCTTTGTCATTAAGAAATTCTGTCACTTACATTCTACCGAGCAAATCGGCCACAACAAACGTTTTGGCGAGTCTCAGTTATATTAAAGATTTAGGTACTGACATGGTATCTGGACATTATATTACTGAACACCTATACCCTGTATCTTGAGATCTTACCCGTTATTCTAATTTCAACAACAACCCCTATTCTTTATTAACTACTAGATTTCGCCAACGGCTTCATCCGCGTGGGTACTAGGGATATTTTTAATGGGATAAAACGTATCCTATTATCTAAGTCAGCTAATACACTATCTGTATACCAAATCTCATCAAATTCCGTTTAGTAATTTCGGCGTGATTGACGGACAAACAGCCAAACATTTATATATCTTATATACCAGTATCAGTTTAGTCTAGGTCAGAAAAGGACTGTAGGATTCTAACCATCTTAGAAGACCTCACCATTATAGACAGTTTTGAAGAAAACAAGATATGGTTGACCTTATCCATTAACGAACGGTTTAATGAAATCAATGGTAAAGAAAAATATTTCATATTCTAGCAACTTATTGGTAGTGAACGTTTATGGAGATTCATGTTTTTAATTTTTTTATGTAATAATAATACTCATAATCTAAAGGACATCGTATACAACTTTAATGTTTTTTTTACGAACTGACATTCATAAAGAGAATATTGGATTATAAAATTTCAAATTACAAAATGTGAATAATAAAAGGAAATGATGTTGAAGATCAGAGACAAAAAGTTTGCATGCACATGCACACCGTTAAAAACGTTTTAAAAAATCCGTTCTTAGAACACCTCTACGTAATAAGATGAATGTATCCTCCAAATTTGAAGTCTCTACGGTCAGCTTCAGATAGCATGCTAACTTGGGGCAAGTTTGATTTTTCTATGATTCTAAATCGCTGCGTCAAATATACGAAGCAAGTTTGTGGCTATGTCGCTGCAATATTGTTATGTTAAATATGAAGTTTCAAGTTTGTTACAATATTGTTTGAATATTGTTATGACAAAGATACTTATTTGTAACACACCCATCATCTTCATAGGTGCCCGAATAGTTCTAAGTCTGCAAACTAGATGACGCTGTTCATTTAATGCATCACGGTATCAGTTTTTATTGTTAGATTGTATAAGTATTATGCCGTTTACGGTGATCTTCACAGAACACGGAAAAGAGGTTAGAAAGGCGATCATGCATCCTTTGTACGAAAACCGATGTCACCAGTCTTGCCCCACTTTTAGTCCGCCGTACATCAGACGAAATATCAGACCAATTATACAAAAGATATGCACACACTTGCATTTTAAACATGCCAATCAGAACGCTCCAATATAACTATAACCAATCACGCTCAACCATAACAGACATCTATAGTGCGCAATAAACGTGTAAAAGCCATTTTAATTTGACATATCACACTAGTGATTGACATAAAGTTATTTACTATCGATATTGAAAAACAACAAGTCGATTAATTGAAAGGATACTAGAGTAATGATTTCTTTATATTATTTTGGATATACATTGAATTGTATTGATTAAATGTGACATTATCTTTTTTCTTTAGATATTAATTCTTAATTAGTTGGTTGATTCAATAAGAAATATTTAAATTACTAATGAACTAACATTGAATCGGTACTAGTCGTAGCTTAAATATTTATTTGCATATAAATATGTTTGTTTATTAATAATAATAGTAGGTATTTTTTTACGTTACGTTACTCGATTTCGTATCAAGTAAACAGATAAGATCGGCAACATCGCTTAAATGAAACTAGTAATATTGACAAACAATATAATGTAAATAAATATATACAAAATAAAAAAATACTATCAGTACAATAAATGCTATTGGAACTTATCCTGAACGGATTCCGATGATTTAAAAAGTATTGTTGTTAATGGTTCAAAATAATAAAAAAAAACTAATTTTCTGTTACAATATTAAGAATATAAAAACAGAGTTATTACCACACTCATTATTAAAATTAATTATACAAACGCATACCAAACGAAGTCAATATGGTTAATCTCTGATTAAATTTATTTTTTATTACCACTATTTTTATCGTCCATACTTTTATTTAGTTTTTACTAACTAACACACCAAGAATCGATTAAATGTTTCCAGGCACTTCACTAGCCATCTACCGTAATCTATTATGTTGCTATTTAAAACGGTGATTTCGCGATGTTCTTTACATTACGTGCTTAGTACGACGCAATGTAATAAATATGCGCACTTATCCAGCAATGTATATTTTCTTGGAAATATTTTTTGTAATTCACACTTTTGATACCATTTCACGACTTTCGATTAAAAATACTAAATTTGAGAAGTGTTCTACTAACTAATGGAAAGAAATCCTTCCTTTGGACCTACTTGAGGATGGGCTTCTTGTTTTGCAATTAATAATTGCGCAAGTCGGCATTTTTAACACTTTTAGTGGCGCATTTCACAGTACTTACAGCGCGCGCGTTCGTGAATGACTAAATATCGCGACCGCGTGGTGAAGTCACGATCCTGTACATTTGTCCAGGATCGTGGCTACACTGCCACGCCCACAAGACCCTTCTAACGTCTTTCTGTGTTCTGTGGTGATCTTACTCATCCGATCAGCCGTGGACTATGAACCGCCCCCCTCCACCTCTCCTCTCGCCCGCAGGCCTAAATCGGTTCTTACCGATCCTCCCTCCAAGCTTTCCGCTGACCTGGACCTCCTCCTGGAGGCCCAACAGGCAGATTCCGCTCCTAGCCCTTTCGGCCCTTCAGGCCAACCCCAATCCGTTTTAGTTAATAGCTCCACGGCAGGGACTTAACTTTACATAAATTCATTCAAAATTATATTTAATATTGATTTAATTAAAATTTAAATTCAATTCATTAAAATCCGATGAGCCGTTACCCCGGGGATAACGGCTAACAACTGGACGTCATTATTCATGTAAGTGAATAGGGACGTCTGCGCTGAAGAACGCTCCCATGAAGGTTCGTTGCCCCATCAGGGCACGTAACCAACTGTCCAAGGCGGTGTTGTCAGTAGGAAGAAGTCTGACATAACCTCACAACCGGCTTTGAGGTATCCAATGAAGGATTGACTGCCTCCTTCCGCCGCTGGGAAGGTGGTTCCGAACCGCTAAGGTTGAGACCCGAAAAAAAAATGATCCTAATATGGGATTCGAAACCAACCGTTCCAGTTATTCAATTCGGCTCCCAGGCCAGGCTCTGTCTGTGCTGTGATCTGAGTTTAATAAGTCGCAATCGCTTTTTGACCAAAAGTTTTGAATAATCAAAAGATTAATAAAAACTTAGTAATATTTGCCTGGAAACCTATAATCCAGGTACTCCAGTACCCGAGTACCTGCCAGGTATTCGAGTCAGTACCTAGGAAAATTATCATTACTACTACGGTAGTAGTAATAATAATTTTCCCAGGTACCCTTGCACTACCTTTGATACGTCAAAGGTAGTGCAAGTCACACTGAAACTAGAAATTTGATTTAAACTTGCTTTGGATCAGGGCAACCAGGTTGATGTTGTGTATACTGATTACTCTAAAGCATTTGGCAAAATTTCCCACTCAATACTTCTAAGGAAAATTGGTGAAATCGGTATACATGGTGACCTTCTGCGGTGGTTTGAGTCATATCTGAGAGAACGAAGCCAGGCCGTTAACATTAAAGGTTTTTGCTCAACCTTTGTGCCCTTAACATCAGGAGTGCCTCAGGGTTCTCAGCTCTTGGACCCCTTCTTTTTAATTTATTTATAAATGACGTGATTTCTATTCTAAAGAATTCTGACATTCTTTTCTACGCTGATGACATGAAGATTTTTAAGATAATTAAGGATCCCATTGATTGCGTGTTACTACAGGCAGATCTTGACCAATTGTGTGTGTATTGTTTACAGAATTATTTAATTCTAAATCCTGAAAAATGCAATACTATATCTTTCTCCCGTAAACTTAAGCCCATAAATTATAATTATAAATTGAATGATGTTGTGCTCAAAAGGGTGCCTGTGGTGAAAGATTTGGGCGTATATTTAGATGACAAATTAACATTTAATGCACATATTGAACACATAACTTCGAAAGCGTATCAATGCTTGGCTTTGACTTGAGGACTGGACGGGATTTTAAATATAACTCCACTCTAATGTTATTGTTTAATTCATATGTATGATCTGTTTTGGAGTACGCATCGACGGTATGGAATCCACAGTATAAAGTGTATATTGACGCAATTGAAAAAATCAACAAAAAATTTGAAAAGCACCTCAAATTTAGATCTGCTTGCGATAACCACTAACCTATTCGTATTCTTTCTTTACTCGATCGTCGTTTAGAGAGGGATCAAATGTTTTTGTATAAGATTTTAAAAGCTCACGTTGACTCGAAATTTTTATTACAGAATATTAATATAAGATGCTCTCGAATGGGTTCACGGTCTAAATAGCTTTTTTCTGTCCCATTAACTAAAACTAATTATGCAGGAAATATTTTTGTTTATAGATCTTGTAAAGAATATGACATGAAATTTATCTCCATTGACATTTTTAATTGCTCAATTCCTTCTCTAAAAAAACTTGTAAAAAATATAAAGGATAATCCTGACGAACATTAAATGATATTGTTATTATTTTTATTTATAGTCCTAATTTAATTTGATAATTAATGTGCGAGTAATTAGAATATTGACCATTGTGTAACTTTGACATGATTGTTGACATTATAGACTCTTTTTGTTAGTGATTAATGAAAATTAAACCAATCGATAATTTAGTTATTTTTTAATGTGAAAAGTTACATGTATATTGTATAAACTATTAGTGGAAACTTTACTGATTAATGTGTTATTTTAAAATTTTTCAATTGTATTTATTATAAATATTGTTTGTTTCCCAAATATAATAAAATAAAAAAATATTTTTACAGACAATATTAATAAGTAGCTTGGTAGCGCAACGGATAAGCGCCGCTACCCGCGATTGTTATTCACGGGATAGGTGACCAAAAAATTATTAAATAAAGGCCTGAGCCCCACTGCATGGGGATGTTAAAGAGCTGACAATATATCAGATAAACAATATATCAGAGACTACAATTGAATTAAGCAATTAATTTCATAACAATTTTGACGAACACAGTACTTCAAATTAATATAACTTTTTTATTTATAAACCGATTGAATTAAAACTTACACTAATTGTTAACGGAAGGTTACTACAATATAAAAGTGAAAACTAAACCAAAATCGGTTCAGCCGTTTTTGAAATTACAAACAGACAAACCGACAAACAGACAAAAAAAATAAAAATCGTTGTTTTGTGTTCTGTTACGTTTATAAATGCCTCTCATAACTGTTTTTTTCTTTTTATATATCTTTAATGTACAGACATCGATCGGTTACGTTTTCATTAAACATAGTATAGATTGTATTTATATAAATTTAAATGATTTTATATAAATTATCGGCCCCAAATATTGACGTTGTAGTAGTAGCCTCGACCAACTGCTGATTGGAACCTGATGGTCACATTGTTGGCACGAATCCCACCAGCAATCACCCACGCTGAAGCAAACTGACTAACACCAACTTCTGTAGCATTGATGGCACTAATCCTTGTTCCAATACTGCCACGATAAACCAGATCCTGGCGCTGGACTGCGTTTACCATCGCTGGCCTGCTGACATATGTGCTGGAAAAGAAGTAACTTGGTAATTTTATTATAGAATAACTATCTATTCTTCTACAATATTTTAAGGCAATCGTTTTAAAAAATATGGTATGATAAAATTGATATCTCGCTACTTTGCTCAGTTTATAATTTTCTAAGAACTTTCAGTTTGACCCTCGTAATTTATGGCAAAGTAGCTAGTGTAAATAAAATATAATACTGACCTGTATAAGAGTCTGTCACCGGCAGTAACATATCCTACGTTGAGATTAGCTCTACTTGTCGGCGCATTAATTACAGAAGCCTGGATAATTGCCAGAGCAGATAGAACAAGGAGGATTGAGAATCTCATCTGTAAACAAAATAAGCACATATAATTAAAACCGATGGACAACATCGACTTTGGTAAAGATCCCAATTTAGGAGACGTTAAGGGAAAGTTTTCCCTGTCTAGAGGATCACCAATTCAAATTTATAACCAAATCCATACATTTCTAAAGACACCAATTTAAGAAGCGTAAAGCTAAAAAACTATCTTATTGCGCTTGGCAATTAGGCTGACCGGGAATGATGTCAAATTATGCAGCAAAAACGGTTTACAATTAATTACGCGCAAACGATCACCTACGATTTTTTTAAAAAGCTGCATAATTCCTTCGGCTACAAAATGACTCACATATTTATGAATTTTGCCTATAAATGTAATCAAATCAGAAGCGGAAATAAAATAAGGTTTTTATGGAATTTCCTACGTTCATATTGATTTAACCGACGTGATGTTAAGAACACTTAGAAATATGACGCAGTATTCTTATTTTTATTACAGTTTATTTGTATGTTATTACTTTATACAAAACTAGTTATTGTTTTTCGGTGGTTTGCGCCCTCTTAAATGAACTTTAACCATACAAATTATATTGAAATTCTTATCAACGAATAATACGATAAACATGGACCTACCGCCAACGATCAAACAAAAGGAAATAGTATACATGCGATATAAAATACTAAATGGAAGTAAAAGGAATTCTATTTTATTATCTTTTCTTTGTAAAAATACAAGTTAATAAATAAAGCATATTACAACAACTGAACCGTATAAAACTCACCTTTGTTAATTAAAATATTCTTAATCAAAAATGAAATCCTTTAGTTTTTCCAACTAGTTGAAACTACAGCTGTTCAATACTATTTTGGATACGTATGATCGCATTATATACCTCAATAAAAAATGATATGACAAGATTAAATCATTATTTATCGATTTCTGTTGAATCATTATATCAGGTAAATAGCAACATAGGTCGATAACATTACGCATCTTTAGGATTCCTTTAATTGAATAAATGAAATAATGGAACCTTAAAACTCGTTTATCTATCCGTAAGTCTGTTACAACTAGAGCTCCAAATACCGGATTTCTCTGAATTATTTTTACAATAGCGGAAAGAGACAAGGTGGAAGTGCTAACTTTATGTAGTAATAAATATAAATGTACTTGATTTAAGTCTCCTACTTAAGTTATTTTTGAAAGTCAATTAAATAATGAAAACAAATTTCTAATAAACCATAACTATATTCTAGTCAAAAATGAGTTATAACTCGTAAAGAAAAACCCTGAGAAATTCCATTTTGAGGGCTCATCTAGAGGGCAAAATGGAAAGCTTGCCTTTAAGCCTTGGAATATATATAACACAAATTTAAGTCTAGCAATTAATACTTAAAATACAACCATTTTCTAACTAACGTACTCATTTACAATACGACAGACATCGTAAGCTGTCTCTTATATCGTAATTTCTTCGGTAAACAGGGAAAAATATTTATTTACCTTTCCCTGTTATATTCCGTTCTCCCTTCCTTTTTTATGTCCCTTTGTTTTTACAATAATATTTATGTTCATTGTTAACTTTAATTTTTTTTACTACTTTCATTTTGCTCTCAACTTCAAATTTCATCTTGCCAGTACGCTGGTATTATAATTACAATGCCAAATCTAAAACTTACGAATACTTTGCTTTGGTTATTGTACACTTGATTTGTAAGTAGTACATATTTACTCTCAAGGCAAAATAGTCTTATATCTTACTTAGGCAATTAAAGCTGAGAAATATAACGTTTTTGTAATATTTTTCTATGAAATGAACACATAGCTTGTACATTTTACTGGCTGATGCAAATCTGACTAAATGTCGTTGGTAAATCACATTCAGCTACGTGTCTCTTTGTGTGTATCATCACTCAAAGAGACACGTAGAGACACGCGATGGATTACATATTTTGTCTATAATAAGAAGTTTCCATTTTAACCCACTTCTTCCATCTTGTCTTCCCTTCCCCTACTGGTAAACAGGAATTCCGTTAATACGGTAATAAGTACGGTTCGATAGTCATCTCTTCTCTCTTAGGGATTTTCAAGAAGGAGCTAAGGGACCGTGATTCTTAGCTTCTTCTTAACATGTAAATAACTACGAACAAACTGATGATTATGTAATATGTATATGACAGCAGTGTTACCAACTCAGTCGTTAATCATCAAAGTAAACGAGATAACACCATAGTATTCGCTAAGATATCGTATATCGACTAACAATAAACTATTATAACCCAGTTTTCTATGTAAGAACAGTGGACGGTAAATCCTAATGTTTTCTCACTTAATATAAATCAAATCTTTACACTCTTAAATAATTACAATAATTTAATTTTAGAGTTCGCCATTGGCAACCGCGAAGAACAGCTCCTAAATTTCAAGATCTAGAAAAGCGGGTTTGTGTTTAATTTGTATCAAAGTATTAGAAATTCAATTTAAACTCATAACAGAACTTACAGTTTCATCATTGCCGTCCACGCTTTCCCAAATTTTTAAAAAGAAACGCAGGCTCTTTTTTGCCAAAAGTTTTGAGAAAGAACCGCAGGCTCTTTTTTGACTCACGATTGACTAGGTTTCTTAATCTAAACGGACACTTGCTTGATTTTAATTAATTTAATATCTAATGGGTAATTATAGCTTTATCATAAATTTTTATTTATAAAATAACATTTAGTGGAATCGGGCGTTATCTTGCGGACGTCATTGGTACTATGATATCTAGCAACTTCTACGACCAGTCCGTGTCTGTAGTCAGTATCGGTGGTTAGCTCTGTAAAGTCTACAATTCCCGTGCATGGTCCGTGGTGGGACGAAAAACGTATAGAGTGGTGATTTTTCCGATATTTATTTCCGTTTGTGCATGCATGTGAATTTGTCTATGGGGTACTGACTAGACGTGGGAGTTGCTATTTAGATACCGTAGTTTCATAGTTGTAAAGATGTATTATATACACATTTACTCATTCACACTCACACGCCTGGTTCTCAAAGTCAAATTATTTTATTTGCGCAATAATATGTATTAACCATTGGAATGTTCAACAATGTTTAAAAACCAAATATTATTCCACCTCATTCTTGAAGAACGGTTCAATCACGGTTGAGCTGATAAAATAATTTGAAAATGTATTGTTTTTTCTTATTATTTTTGTACTAAATTTCTTAGTCTGAATAAGCTAAATGTAATATTTAGAGAGCACAGACTTCTGATATACAAGGCAACCTAATTTGGGAGATAGGGGAAATTGATTTCTTACGCTCTATAGTTACTCAATAAATAATTATTATTATTATATTTGTCAGATACTGCCCTCCTTTTCACTTTGAATTTTGTTAACGTGTACGAAAATTTTTTGATTATAGTTAATTATAACTTAACTTCTCTCGTTCGTACTATCCTATCTAATATAGGTATCATGTGGAGGAAACACCGATGGTTAGAGTCACAGAGGTTAGGGACTTTGGATTGACAATCACGACCAATCTCTCAACATCACAACTATTTGTAAAAAGGCCTTTCAAACTCTAGGATTCACCTTACGTACTGTTCGTAACTTTACTAATGTGAAGGCTATTGTTGCTCTTTACAATACATTGGTTAGGAGTCAGTTAGAATGTAATTCAGTCGTTTGGTCACCGCATGAAGTTAAATATATTTCTATGCTCGAAAAGATACAAAATAAATTCATTCGATTCTTGTATATGAGACTATACGGAGTGTATCCTTTCTATCTACTTATGTATCCAACCTTATTTGTGTTGGGAATGGTGGGGTACAACGAACTTAGCTTCAGGAGGAAGCTTACACTGGCTTCCTATATCTTAAAAATTATTAGAGGAAATATTAATAATCCTAATATATTGGAGTCAATACAGCTATATGTACCGGACAGATACGTGTGGCGACGCCGAAAACCGCAGTTGTTGTTTGTGCCGCGCGCGCGTACCAACCTCACTCTTAACCTTAACCTAACCTCGCGGGCATACCGCACTCTTAACCTTATCGCTGATCGAATAGATATATTTATTTGCTCACTGAATGAATTCACAAAGGCTGCGTTGTATATTATTTGTTATACGTATACGTCAGTGATTTCAAAATGGTTTATATTGATCGAATCGGCATTCGCGATGCTATACTGAAAAAAAAATGTTGAATGGTTTGTATTAATTTTTACTGTAATTTTTGTTATTTGAATTTTTAATGCCCTGACTACAATCATTTATATTTTATTTTTATATATTATGTATGAATATTTATTGAATATTAATTTAATGATTTTATGATGTTTTATTGTTAATTTGTGTATTATAATTTTCATAATTTAATTGATTAATTTTGCTTTCACTATCGCATTGGGCTATACCTGTAATGATAGTTACAAGATATGAAATAAATAAATAAATAAAATCATTTCTCCGATTTTTACAATATTTTCACTATTTGCAACCCCAAAAATCATCAGGGTTGTCAAATGTGTAATTAAAAACTTTTATATTTAGAAACCTTAAATCGAAAAAATACCTAGGTGTTGTGGAACATTCTAGAATAGGGGTGAATAAACGTGCGCCATTCTGTAATAAGTTAGTAGTGATCAAAATGGAGGGAAAACATATAATCGGAATTTGCTTTCCCTCCATTTTGATAACATTAGAGTCAAAAATCGTGAGAGTTCACAAAATATAGCCACATACGCCAGACAATTTTGCTGAAGAAAATATCAGCCTTGTAGATCGACATGTCTATGAAGTAACTCATCATTTCAGCCGAGAGACGCCCACTGCTGGGCATAGGCCTCCCCCAAAGATCTCCAAAACGATCGGTCCTGCGCTTCCCGCATCCAGCGGCTTCCCGCGACCTTCACCAGATCGTCGGTCCACCTTGTGGGGGGCCTGCCAACACTGCGTCTCCCGGTACGCGGTCGCCACTCCAGGACCTTACCGCCCCAACGGCCGTCAGTCCTGCGAGCGATGTGCCCTGCCCACTGCCACTTGAGGTTTGCAATTCTTTGGGCTATGTCGGTGACTTTAGTTCTTCTGCGGATCTCATCATTTCTAATTCGATCTCGCAAAGAAACCCCGAGCATAGCCCTTTCCATTGCCCTCTGAGCGACCTTGAGCTTCCTTATGAGGCCCATCGTAAGCGGCCACGTCTCAGCACCGTATGTCATCACTGGCAACACGCACGAATTAAAGACTTTTGTCTTGAGACACTGCGGTAGATGTTCCGAGAATACACTGCGTAGCTTCCCGAACGCTGCCCAGCCGAGTTGGATCCGTCGACTTACCTCTCTCTGGAAGTTGGACTTACCTAATCGGACTATTTGTCCCAGGTAAAGGTACTCGTCGACAGCTTCCAGTGTAGAGCCTCCAACATTCACTGGAGTGGGTACGACATGGGAGTTTGACATTATTTTTGTCTTCTCCATGTTCATTTTAAGACCCACTTGCTGGGAAACTCTACAGAGGTCTTCGAGCATTGTGCCTAGATCTTCCATGGTCTCAGCCATGACTACGATATCATCAGCGAAACGAAGGTGCGTCATGTACTCGCCGTTTATATTGATGCCAAGTCCTCTCCAGTCCAAAAGCTTAAACACGTCCTCCAGTGCGGCAGTGAACAGTTTCGGCGATATAACGTCGCCCTGTCTCACTCCACGCTGAAGTCGTATTGCTTTCGAGTTTTGGTCCTGGAGCCGAACTGACATGGTGGCATTTTCGTACAGTGACTGCAGCACTTGGATGTATCGATAGTCTATTTGGCACCTCTGGAGTGACCTAAGCACGGCCCAGGTCTCGACGGAGTCGAAGGCTTTCTCATAGTCCACAAACGCCAAGCATAGTGGCAGATTATACTCTTCGGTCTTCTGTATAACCTGTCGCAGCGTATGAATGTGGTCTATGGTACTGTAACCTTTTCGGAAACCGGCTTGTTCAGGAGGCTGGAAGTCGTCAAATCTACGTGCGAGACGATTCGTGATGACTCGAAAACAGCTTGTACACATGACTCAGAAGCGCGATGGGTCTGTAATTCTTCAATTGGGCCCTGTCGCCCTTTTTGAAGAAAAGCACCACCACGCCCCTGTGCCATGCTTCTGGCGTCTTGCCCTCGAGTATGGCGGAATTAAATAGCTTCTGAAGCGCTTTCCGGACTGGTAGTCCACCCGCTTTCAGAAGTTCCGCTGTGATTCCATCATACCCCGGCGCCTTGTTGTTCTTGAGCTGTTTGAGAGCCACACTAATCTCGTATAGACTGACGTCCGGGATGTCTTCGGTATAATGTCGGGTTAATTTGGCTCTAGGGTCTGTAGCCTCAATGACAGGTTTCTGTGATGTTGTGTATAACTGTCCATAGAAGCGTTCGATCTCCGCCACAAGCTCAGGACGGGATGTAACGACTCTGCCGTCCTCTGTCAAATTAGACATTCGAAGTTACAAAAATTCACAGCTAGCTGAAAATCGGTGAACTTGTTTAAAACACAATCAAAAACATTCTCTGAAAACTCCCCATCGTTCCGTTTTAAGGAAAAAAAGTAACTCGAGGTCAAAGGTCAAAAAAATGGGTTTTTCGCGATTTTCTCAAAAATTATAGGTTTTTTTGGAAAATTACCTCAGACATAAATTGTAGATCATAAAATTGTCTATAAAAAAGGAATCAATAATTTTTTTTCTAAATACAACCGTTTCCAAGATATAACGATGCAAAAAGTTACAAGTGTCGTAATATGCACACGTTTCCACGCAACCTCTGAGGTAGTGTACTTAGCGCGCTTTTTTTAACGTGGTTTCCCCAGTAGGCCTTTTCCACGGGTCTGTTATGATTTAAATTAAAAAGCTCTACATAAAAACTTGATTACTCCGATTCTTCTTCTTCTTCTTGATCTTGTTCTTCTTCATCCTGTATACAAGTGAATTGCGTCAGCAGCGAAGTATCGCACGTTTCTTCATCAGAATCGAACGAATCCTCTGCTGTTGATGATTCAGCATTAGAACACGACCGACCTTGACAATTTGTGCACGCCAGAGAACAAAACAGTCCCACTTTTTTACAACCACATTTAGCGCTGCATCCTTTTTTGCAGTTGCAAAAAATTGTGTTCAGTAGTTTCTCTGGCGCTGGTGGCAATAAGGTCTGAATCGGTTCTAACGTATCATCGACCAACTTCCAACCCCAATCTGTTGGGTCTAGCTGATGACCAAGCCAGACTTGAACTTGGTAATATACTCGAAGAAGATGTTGATGAGCAGCAACTGAGGTTGGAGGAAGACAAGTTAATTGCACTTGTTTTTTATTCCGAATGTTTTTAACAAAACATGAATATCGAAATTTATCTAAACAGGTAGTTTTTTTAGGAGCACCGTACATATAAAGAAGAAAACGAATTCCGTTGGTGATAATTTCTTGAGGAGTTGAATTAATTTTATTGAAAACTTCAGCACATTCAAGTAAATTTTGCTTTTCAAACATTTTAAAGACCGTTGTTTTACCCCTCCTGTAAAATGCAGACGTCGTATCACAGCCTGTTATTGCGTGTAAAAACAGAACGTGATGTTGACACTTTGCAAAATTTGAAAGACTTTTCGATGAATATATTTCTGATTGAATTTGAGCTTTACCTGGTTTTAAGAAGAAAATAGTTTTTTCAGCTGGAGTTCGAGCAGTGAGTAATACGAGCAAATCTACATCTTCACCAACAACAATAGTTGTTTTTGTCCAACTAAATTGCTCTATTGCTGTTTCAATTATCAGTACATCTGCGTCGTTATTAGCTTGTTTGACCAATATATTTTCAGCAGTAAACTTTTCTTTCAAGATTGAAATAAACCGAGACTTGTTGTGAGTGTTTGCAAGAAATTTCTGTTGACTGGTAGGAACTGTCATAAGTTCATCAAATAAAACATCGGAAGATGAAGTTGTTGCTAGAGTTCGACGGCGTTGTTCTGCTGCTTTAACATTGGCGTGTAAATGAAGGGGCTGAGTTTCCTTATACCTGATATTCTCATAATAATACACGTGTACATTTTATATTTTAAATGTATGTTAAAATCACCCATACAAACGTATTTTTACTTATATTACAGCTACAGAGAGTATACACGTGACGTGCTTATACATATTACGACACTTGCAACTTTTTGCATCGTTATATCTTGGAAACGGTTGTATTTAGGAAAAAAATTATTGATACCTTTTTTATAGACAATTTTATGATCTACAATTTATGTCTGAGGTAATTTTCCAAAAAAACTTACCATTTTTGAGAAAATCGCGAAAAACCCATTTTTTGACCTTTGACCTCGAGTTACTTTTTTTCCTTAAAACGGAACGATGGGGAGTTTTCAGGGAATGTTTTTGATTGTGTTTTAAACAAGTTCACCCATTTTCAGCTAGCTGTGAATTTTTGTAACTTCACTCTTATATTTTGGTCTAATTTGACCGGGCTGACACACGACACATTACATATAATTAACAGTAAAAAAAGGGCAATACAAAGTTGAGTGTCTCATGACTGCACTAAAAAGGGTGACTAGTTCAGCATTAGTCAGCTAGGGCTGACGCTGATTTTCAACTATCACCCTTCTTCTGACCCACGGACCCCAAAACGGCTACCAAAAAGTGTGATAACATGCAATGCTACTGTGTCACAAAGAGCGTCCTCAGTCACTGTCACAGTTGAAATTAGTTATTTCTTATCAATATATAATCAGTATATTTAATAAGATAGGATAAAAAAATATATCCACAAAAAATTATTGTTACATTGAGAAGATTTTTTTTTAATTTTAATTTTTATTGCTTTTCTATATTTACTGATATAATTTGAAGTTTTAAGTTTTAAACCGCCTACCTTCATTGACCAGAGCAGATCACCCCTTAGCAGAAAAGAAAAGAAAATCACACAAGATTACGCGAATCACGGTACTACGTCCCTTCCTAAAACCAGATTGCAATGCAGGTAAAATTCCATTCGCCTCTAAGAACTCTGTTAGTTGTAAATATACAACCCTCTCAAGTACCTTAGAAAGGCAGGATAATATGCTGATCGGACGAAGGTCTTTTAGTTCTAAGGGGTTATAGATTTTGGGCAATGGTAGGACAGAGGCCATTTTCCACAACTCAGGAAACGTGGACGTTTCAATTGATTTATTTATTATGGCTGCGATGATATCCAATGTGCAAGGCAAGGTCAATATTAACATTTTGAGAGAGATCCCATCACAACCCTCTGCATTGGATCCAAGTTTGCGGATAACCTGCAAAACAAAGTCACCAGCCACCTGTGTTAAGGCGAATGAAGTATCACCATGCCGATTCAGGTCAAAGAACGATTGATATGTATTGTCTGCCACCAAGCCACCAGGGACATCCAAAAAGTGGTTTATTAATAATATCAGGATCGTTAAATTCGGAAGGTAATTCTTTAGTCTGTTTAAATGGCAAGATCGTGTTCTTCAAATTTTTCCATAATAGTTTTGGTTCTTTTATTTTACTATTAATATTTTGTCGAAAGTACGCCACCTTTTCGAAATACAATGACTTATTAACTAATAATTTTAGTTCCTTATAATATATCTTCTTAATATCCGTCTTATCTTTTCTATATTCAAACAACGCCCTATCCCGTAAGTTCATCATAAGTTTTATGATATTCGTGATCCAAGGATATGATGCCTTCCTAACCATAACAGTCCTGATCGGCGCGTGTACGTCAAAAACAGATGTAATTTTTGAATTAAAATCTGCTACCATTTCGTTCACTGTATAAATATGAAAACGACTGCTCCAATTTAACAACAATATGTCATTCCTTTCTCGATCTCTATTGTGCAAACTGCGAGCTCTTTCAGAGACCAAGCGCATTTCTCTATCAAAAGGAAGGTTCATACTCATACCATACTGCATGTATGTTACGATCAGCATTTAGACGCGCTATGCGATCTTCAGAAGTTTCCTGAGAACAAACGCTTGTTGTATGAGTTCTCCGAGAGCTCAAGAGATTGTCCCTGACGGTAAATGCTTCAGATTCAACTTTATAGTGCATGAGCCTCGCGATGGGCAGTTAAATACGCTTCGCGTATTTCAAGTGTCTCCCGAGACCGAGCGCTTTCTGTCCGATCTCTTTCTTTGTCAATAAAAGTCGGTCGGTACATGTCTGACGGAAGATACGTGGAGTTTTATTTATTGATATAAAAAAATATACACATATTTAAATTTCGACTTTCCACACTCGAAGGAAATCGTCTACTAACACATACTTCCGAGAAGTTCTTAACTGAGCTTTCGTCAGATTTGAACGGCCCTTATCATCATCGTCATCGGCCTTTTTACCTCACCAACTGCAGGAGCTCAGGCCTTCCTTATGGATGGTTAAGGAGGATGGGCCACGACCGTCTACGCTGGCCCAATGCGGATTGGAGGGTATTAACGACTTCAAATACAACCGTGACCAATCGCTTTACGTGCCTTCCGAAGCTTGGAGTTGCTCGAGATAGTATTTTTTTGATCACCCATCCTGTGACCGACTAAATCAGCCTCTCCCAGACAGACGAAACCGTGCAATGCGGGGGCGGCTGCCAACCACCTCCGCTGCCCCCGACGACGACGTGAACCTAATCTAATGAATATGCGTTCACTGTAAACTACTCGATGCTTAATTGCATCACCGGAAGGCTCTTTTCGCTTGTTCTCCTACTCGCGTGATCGTATACCAACGTCTATTATAAGCTGAACCCTATTTAATACGATTGACTAATATAACTGAGGCCAACTTACTTTGAATATGTCAAAATTTTGGAATCTTATTTTTTTATTTGTCATCATACAAATTATCATTTTATAGACAATATTTATTCGTAGTTTGGTGGTGCTACGGATAAGCGCCGCTGCGTACGATCGCTATTGCTAAGCAATTTTCGCAAGAGTTGTTCAAGGGATAGGTGACCAAAAATTATTAAACAAAGGCCTGAGGCCCTACAGTTTGACTGTGGAAGAGTTAATGATGATGATCAATATATCAAAGATGAAAATTTAATAAAACATAATATTTCATAGCAATTTAGGCGAACACGTCACTTCAAATTGACATAACTTTTTTATTTGTGAACCGATTGAGTTAAGTTGTTAAGCAACTTTCGCAAAGGTTAACGAAAGAATACCACAATATAATAGTGAAAACTGTATTTAAGTCGGTTCAGCCGTTTCTGAGATTATCGTGCACAGACAAACCGCACAGACAAACAGACAAAAACATAAAAATCATTGTTTTGTGTTCTATTACGCTTATAAATGTCCCTCATAACAGTTTTTATCATATATCTTCAATGTACAGACATCGACCTTTTTATTATAGTATAGATTTGTGCTTAGTTATTAAAAGTTTTTTTTTTTTATAAATTCACATTGTTCATTCACATAAAATTTACAATAGATCCTTACACACATGTTGCATATTTATCTCGGTGTTTTCTAATTCGCGAAATGGTCACTTGGGTCGTGTCGAGATACTGACCCAGTCCCGGAGTGGTAGAAAATGGTAGAGAACAACTCTAGGACTATAAGGCATAAAAAAGGAGTAGGAAGAGGAAAGGGGGATAGCGGTAAAAATATAGGGGGAAGAAGTAGGTTTAGCGAGTGTCATCCAGCAGGCGCCGTCTTAAAAGCATTATATTTCGTTACGCGCGTTTCATAAAACATTATATTCCATATTTTGTTATTGTTCTTTGTTGTGTAACTTTTTAAAAATTACTAGACTACTTGGCCCATCTCTAATAAGTAGTAAATTAAAAATTAATAAAATAAACTCCATAAATATGCTCATTCAATTTATTACATCCTGTAAATATTATAATCATTACTCTTGCATGTCGCTGATGATGAATTTTATGCAGGCATAGCATGGTTACATATATTCTATTACTTCGGTAACACGAGCATTTTCAGATTCAATGTTCGTCCTCGATGAAGAGTCAACCTCATGTACCCAAATTTCATAGTCGTACTCGTACATTGTTTGATCGAAAGGTGACTGCAAGAACATCAGGGACAAATAGTTGGTTCCGGGTCCACCGCCCACCAGCGACACCGACGCATTTCCAGCGACTTGTATCAATAAAAACCTAGTGATGACATAATGTGTACCAACAGACCACGTATGGGTGGTTGGAGAACTCTGTCTAATGTTGCCACTGTAAAATAAATAAGATATTTATTGAAATTGGCTTGAAATTACTAATCTACCTAACCAGCATAAATAGTTATTGTACATAAAATCATACATTCTGATGTGTAATATCTGATCTTCATTTGAAATGCAAGACTTTTGCAGTTAAATTAACTTATATTCAGTATTATTTTGATATTAGTCATAATTATAAACTATTTAACATTATATAAGTAGATTCCTTGGGTCTTTTAAAAACTCTATTGTCTCTTGGTATATTAACGGGAATTATTAGAATATTTTACAGTAGCCGGCTGGTTTTTCTTATGTCTACCGTGAATACGTACATCTCATGTCTCCTCCAGGGCCAGACCAATATCGATCTGATAATGTTTAATATTAAAATGCACTTACGAAATCAAACGAAACTCATTATTTGTTCTGGACTTTTCCTCTAGTTCTACAGGCTTCGCGGCAACCAGAGCCAACAAAGACAACACGGACAATAGAATGAGCAGCTTCATCTGGAATTTATATACTTATTATTAACGCTAAATATAATGAATGATTCTTTCATCCATGGGTGTACCTAACATTTCCTAAGGTTGAGCAAAAGTACTGAAACTCGATAAATAAATAAAATAGCATTTGTGTTTAATTAATAACATTATTCTAATAATAAACACTAGCAAACATTTCGGTTTTTCATTTAATGAGGAAGTATTTAAAAAAAGAAAGTATCTCACTAGATGGCGACTCTAGCAAATGGTTTTTGCAGGAAACGAACGGACCGAAGATAGTCATTAGCTTTGTTCAACTGAAATTTCTAAAGTTCGAACCTTAGATATAAATACAAATACGAAAATGTACAAACAGAATATGAATTGATTATTGAGTTTTGATAATTAATTTACTTTTATATATGAAGGAAAACCGCAACATCTAGTTTGATTTCGTGAACTAATGTTTTTGTTTAATATTTCCTCATTGTGATAAATAATATTTATTTTTGTGACTTTACCATACAACCTTCAAGTCAGGGTTGAGAGTGGGACAAGTGACCCACTTTGCATCATCATTCATGCGTCAAATTCGTAATGTTGAAAAAAAAACGAAACTTACAAGATAAACAAAAGAGACAGACTGAGAACAAATAACATATGTAAGACACAAAGAACTGAAGGGCATAGGCCCCTTACTTATTCTACCACAACAACGACATATTATTAAAAAAAATCTAATGCAAATATGGAGATATTACATTCGACTCATTTTTCTGGCAATTCTTGACCGGGTTAAGTTTAATAATAAAATTCTAACAGCACCGCTTCATAATTTCAGTACAAGTAGATATAACTTACAAAATTCTTTATTTCGGACCTGCTTGAATTATGATTTCGTTTTTTTTTTTTCTTGAAATAAATAAATAACAGTGAAGCACTTACCTTTAGTGCGATTAATGTAATTACTGAATACTTATTTCGAAGTTATCTTAGTTATATATTAGATGTATATCCTATCGGACGGAAACAAGAAAAATAATTAGATAAGCCGATAGTTATGATAAATCACTTCTAAAAGACGTAAGTCATTATTCTGATTACAATCTTAAATGTTTTGTAAAAACATATACAAGTGGCAATTTTGGCGATATTGAATTACTATTATTATATATTTAATAAAGAAAGAATTCTTTATAGTTTGAAATATGTTTCATATTTTCAAAAATACTTTTTGGTGCTTAACATCCATGTCTAAGCGGAGCTTAATTTGCAAACGTTAATATGCAAATTTTAAAGCAAAAAATAATTCACCTAGTCATTTAGTTTCTACACAAAGTTTTGTCACTCAAGTCAAATAACTTTCTTAAACATGATTCCTTAGAAACAAATACACTGACTCATAATAACATATCAGGCATTGATTACTCTTTTGTTATTTCTGCCACAAATGAAGAAGAAGAAGTAAATAGAATAATACTAGGATTGAAAATGTATGTATGGGATGGGACTAACTACCAAACAGACTACTAAAGGCACACAGAACTACACTCCCATCACACACATCTATAACATGTGTAAAGAAAGCGGCATCTTTCCTAAATCTTTGAAAAGATCTGAAATTCACCCAATTTACAAAGGTTGTGGAATGAGGAACTGTGTAGGAAAATATCGACCAATAACGATCCTTCCCTCGCTCTCAAAAATCTTAGAAAAGATTATTAATAATCGCCTCATTAATTACCTTAAAGAAAAACATCTACTGGCTAGTAAACAGCGTGGTTTTCGGCGAGGTAAATCGATAGATGATCCAGTGGGTAGTCTAACAGATTTAATAACGACCAACCTTGATAAAGGTAACAAATATATTACAATATTTTTAGATCTAGCAGAAGCTTTTGACACGGTTACCTTTATAAAAAGATAGAACAAATGGATGTTAGAGGGACTCAATAGATTTGCTAACAGATTACTTAAGACAGATCTCAACATATAAAAATAGCCTCTCATATTAGTGCTCAGGGCAGTATTCCGAGTCTTATCCTCTTCGTCTTTTATATTAATGATTTACTTTGTATTAAAGCTTTTGATGAAAAAATATTCTCTTATGCAAAAACGTAGAATGAGGCATATATAAATATAAATAAATATCGGACAACATCACACACATTGATCCGATTCCGAGTTAAGTAGCTTAGGCACTTTTGTTACGGATATCAGAAACAACGGGGGGAATACAAATATATACATAATATAAATAGAAAACACCCAGACACAGAACAGACATAATTGTTAATCACAAAAATGTTTGTCCTGGGTGGGGATCGAACCCACGACTCTTGGCTCAATAGTAGGAACGCTACCACCGCGCCAGAGCCCGTCCAATAGATTGGCTCAAATTGGTTTTGATGAAGTTAACACATGGCTTTAAAATTATAAATTAACCCTAAACATCGAAAAAACCAAATATATAGCTTTTTCCATACTAAATCAGACACATTCTCAAAACTTATTTTAGATAGATCATAGAAAGCGTCGAATCTATCAAATTTTTAGTCGTTGTAATCGATTATCACTTGTCCTCCAAACAGCATATTCTGACTTTGTCAAAATGAGTTCGGAAATTAATGTACCTATTTAAGACACTAAGAAAAGTTGTTCCAGCAGTCTCCAAAAAATATCTATTTCGCTGTATGTCAGTCCTTGCTCACATATTGCGTAACACCCTGGGGTGGTGTACCGAAGACTACACTGGAATCGTTGGAGGTAGCACAAGGAGCTGTACTATAGGTTTGTGCGTTTGAGCCTTTCTTATATACCACAAAGCTTCTATATGAATACCGTGATGTAACCGTCGATGCGTCAAATTTACTTAATTAATATAACTTTAAAACAACATTCATTGTTAGAATATAACTATAACTATCCGTCGCGGCGTAGATATTTTGCGGTTTGTAAACAGGTTCATAAACGGGAAACTACTTTTATTCAGAACTTTTTCTATTTTTAGGCCCATTAATGTATAATAAAATACATAACATTTATCCGTTAAAGAAAGTGAGATGAAAAGGAATAATATCATGTTGGTTAAAAAATTCAGTAATATTGAGACGCTTTATTGACTTATTAAGGTCAGCGATGTCTTTTCTATTTTTTTTTTGTAATTCTGTCTCAATTTTAGAGATGTCATGCAACTGGGAGGGGTTCGTCTAATAACTTTTATGTGCGTCGTTTGTAAAGTAAACTCGACGAACCTGTTGACAGGTTAATGCTTGTTTGTGTTGTTGGAGTTTTATTTCCGATATTGTAATGGAAAGTGACTTCATATTCTAATGAAGTCACTTTTCAATAAGACTTCTTTGTGTGAAATAAAACGGGAAAAAGAGCAGCCCTTGCTGAGGTTTTTGTCGGTTCTTCTCAGTACAAAGTCAATAGATGTGACGTAACGCCCTATAGATGTGATTTAGCACAACGATTATCAGCTTATTAAATTATCTTTCTTGTCCATTTCCGTCCGGTATAATATCATCTACTATATAACTAAGATAACTTCGAAATCAGTATTCAGTAATTACATTGATCGTACTAAAGGTAAGTGCTTCACTGTTATATTCAAGCAGTACCGAAATCAGTAAGTTATTAATACTTTTCCGGTCAAGAATTGCCGGCAAAATGGAAGCATAGACGTACAAATGGTGATGAGGGACACTTGTCCCACCCTCAACGTCGACTTGAAGGTTGTATGGTAAAGTTACAAAATGTAATATTCTTTATCAAAGTTCAATGAAAAACCGAAATGTTTGCTAGAGTTTATTTTTTTGGAATAATATTATTAATTAAACACAAATTAAATTTACATTATTTATCAAGTTTCTGTACTTTTGCCCGACCTTGGGAAATGCTAGGTACACCCATGGATGAAAGAATCATTATATTTAACGTTAATAATAAGTATATATTTTCCAGATGAAGCTGTTCATTCTACTGTCCGTGTTGTCTTTGTTGGCTCTGGTTGCCGCGAAGCCTGTAGAACTAGAGGAAGTGTCCAGAACAAATAATGAATTTCGTTTGATTTCGTAAGTACTTTTTAATATTATTAACATTATCAGATCAATATTGGTATATCCAATATTGGATATTAGTATCTTACTTCAATTAAGTTGGAGGATAGAGTGCCGAATAAAGTCAGAGCGGGCCCGTAGCAAATCACCCCCCTCCCCCCTCCCCCCCCCCGATATAGAACACAACACAACTAATCTGTGACTTGAGTTTTATTTATCAGTTTACGTTCATACTTAAAAATATGTCTAGTCAAAAGCGTGGCTTATTTCATTTCTTGCATTATTTAACACCGACTTGAAAAATTAAATAATTGGCTCTGAACCATAGCGAGGCTCCCAATTGCGCGAGGTCCCCAAACACGCGGGGCCTGTAGCATTTGCTACTTCTACTACGTGGCGAACCCGGCCCTGGGTTATTGAATCAGTTATACTGTACACGTTAGACATTAGATGTACGTATGCACGGTAAACACCAGAAAAACCAATCAGCTACTGTAAAATAATCTAATAATTTCCCGTTAATATACCAAGAGAAAATTGAGTTTTTGAAAGACCCAAGGAATCTACTTATATAATGTTAAATAGTTTCTAATTATGACGAATGTCAAAATAAAACTGAATATAAGTAAATTTAACTGCAAAAGTCTTGCATTTCAAATGAAGATCAGATCTTACACATCAGCACAATAAGTATTTATGCTGGTAAGGTAGATTAGTAATTTCAAGCCAATTTCAATAAATATTTTATTTATCTTACAGTGGCAACATTAGACAGAGTTCTACAACAACCCATACATGGTCTGTTGGTACACATTATGTCATCACTAGGTACGTATTGATACAAGTCGCTGGAAGAGCGTCGGTGTCGCTGGTGGGCGGTGGACCCGGAACCAACTATTTGTCCCTGATGTTCTTGCAGTCACCTTTCGATCAAACAATGTACGAGTACGACTATGAGATTTGGGTACATGAGGTTGACTCTTCATCGAGGACGAACATTGAATCCGAAAATGCTCGTATTACCGAAGTAATAGAATATATGTAACCATGCTATGCCTGCATCAAATACATCATCAGCGACATGCAAGAGAAATTATTATAATATTTACAGGATGTAATAAATTGAATGAGCATATTTATGGAGTTTATTTTATTAATTTTTAATGAACCTTTTATTAGAGATGAGAATAACAAAATATGGAATATAATGCTTTTATGACCGCGCCTGCTGGACGACACTAGCTGAACATACTTCTTCCCTCTATATTTTCACCGCTGTCCCCCTATCCCCTTCCTACTCCTTTTTATAGTCCTAGAGCTGTCCTCTACCGCTTTCTCTCCTCCCCACCACTCCGGGACTGGGACAGTATCTCGACACGACCCAAGTGACCATACCTCCGTAGCTCTCATACCACGTGTACCCTTTTTCGGAAATTGTTGTTTTGTTTGTTTCCCATCAAGCAAGATATACATTCAAGTTTAGAATTTGTGTTAGGAAAACTAACCCCTGTTGCTAATTTATTTCTAAGTACTAGTAGATTACGTTTACCAAGATGACTCATTCTCCGATGAAATGGAATGAAATGAAAATGAAAATATCTTTATTCAAGTAGGCTATTACAAGCACTTTTGAATCGACCAAATTTTTTTTTTTTAAGTGCAGATGTCACAGGTATATTCATGTCTCGTTCTTTGGAAGTTGAAGCGGCAAACGTATCTTCCATTTGAAAAAGCTTGGTCTTCACATAGTCGGTAGTAAACTGGATGTTACTATTATCGATAGCTAATCTCATTGGTTGAAATTCTTGTATAAGACCTTGAAGAATCAAAGCAGCTAATCGCTCATCATCAATATCTTTTCCAAGATCTGACAACTCCTGAGACGTTATCATTACTGCAGTGACGTATTCTCGAACAGTTGAAAAACGCTTTAGTTTGTAACCTACTAGTTTTGATAGCAGCCTTTATTTAGGCTCTTATCCTCAAAAGCATCTCTTAACGATCCCCATGTTTGCTTAGCTGTCGAGGCCTTTTTGACTTGAATTAAGCAATGAGGCTTTATCATCAAGCAAATCTTGGCCCTAGTTCGCTGATCTCTCTTTGAACCTTGTACGTCACTTACGGCTGGAGTCTCTCTCGTGTACTCCCATAAATCTGCATCGATTAGGTACATTTCCATTTGGAACTTCCACGTAGAATAGCTGGAATTGTTGACGGTTATGGACGGAGGTTTTTTTTTTTTTTTTTTATTTGGCTTGCCCTGTTTGTGCTTAGCCATTGTCAAAGTTTGGGAAACGGAAACGAAAGGAAATAGAAGTTGAAACGGATTTTTTATGGGATAGGTTCAGGAGGCTTAGGAATTAGGAGAAGGAAGATATATTTACACAATTTTATAATACATATATAGAATAGGTTAGAGTTTAATATTATTTAAAATTATATATGATACTATGCAATTATAAATGGATAGGTTATTAGTGGATAGTAAGGAAACGATTGATGTCGGGAAAGGAACACGGAGAGACAATAGGTCATTAAGGAAGACCGTGCGATCGTAACGTATACAAGCAAAAAAGATATGGTTTAAATCTCCAGTATCCATCCCACACTCGCAGGTAGCATCATTAATGATTCCAAGTTTGGCTAAATGTGCTGGAGAACAAACATGTCCAAGACGCATACGTGAAAGAGTACTTGTAGCAGTCCTTCCATACTTCGCTTTTCGAAACCAAGGTTTATGTAAGATATCAGGTTGAATTAGTAAATAGTGTTTTCCTTTGAATTTACTACTAGTGGTCCAATCAGTATTCCATTTGGTCTGTAAGTAGCGCATGGGCAAAGATAGCAGATCTTGGCTATAATTTTTATAAGGAAACATATCACCACAATTTACTGCATCTTTAGCTAGATGATCAGATATTTCGTTTCCAGTAATTCCACTATGGCTCGGTAACCATGCAAACTCCACCAAGTAACCTAATGAACAACATTTTAATAAGCAGCTCCTTATTTCAAATATGACAGGTAAGTAAGAGCGATTACAGAATGGAAATTTAGATAAAGCTTGAAGAGAGCTCATGGAATCAGTGAAAATTATTGTTTTCTTGAGTTTCATTAGAATCACGTATTCTACAGCTTTTAATAGACCCAAACATTCTCCTGTAAAGACGGATGACTCTGGAGGAAGCTTAATTTTTTGTGAAATATTGTACTGAGAATGATAGACTCCAATACCGGTACATTCTGTAAAGGTGGATTTGGAAGCATCACTAAACACGTGATTATAGTCATTATAATTTGCCTCAATAACAGATTTAAATGTAATGTTCGCGTTGTTATCATCTTTAACAATTAAATCATATCGAATTAAAGGGGAAAGTTGTAAAGCATCAAAATTTACGCTAAATATGGGGAGACAATTGGATCGATGGGTAGGAGCTAAAAGATTTAAATATTTTTGATAACTTATTATCAAGCAAGGACGTGATTTATGGATCCAATAATTATTAGTTTCGATTTCTATATTCAAGGACTCAAGCAGCTGGAACAGAGGATGGTTAGAGAATTGTATAGCACTGAATATAAATCTATCAGATAGGTATTGACGTCTTAAACTCAGTGGGGGGTCACAAGCCTCAATTTGTAACGCATTTATAGGGCTAGATTTCATAGCGCCAATTATTATTCTAAGGGCCTTGGATTGGATGTTATCCAGTTTTTTAAGAGCACAGTATTGCCAGGTTCTAATAGAAATGTGCCATAATCTAATAGACTGCGTATCAAGGCGTTATAAATTAATTTAAGAGATTGGGAATGAGCGCCCCACCAAACTCCGGAGAGGCATCGAAGAATGTTTAAAAGACGTTCAGTTCTGCCAACAATATAATTGCAATGCGCCACACCAGTGAGTTTTGTGTCTAAAAATACCCCTAAAAATTTTTTCTCAGGTTCAACCGGAATATTTACTTCATTATAAGAAATATTGAGAGGAGGGAGAATTCTTTTTCGTGAAAAAACCACTATTGAACTTTTCGTAGCTGATACTTCTAATCCATTAGTATCCATCCACTGTTTCAACGAACTTAGGGCAGTAGAGATATTTTCTGAAGCTATTTCAATAGAATGGTTTGTGGAATAAATTAATAGATCATCGGCGTATTGAAGAAGTTTAATATTGTTTTCAAATACATAGTCAATGTCATAAGTGTAAATGTTGTACAATAATGGGCTAAGAACGGAACCCTGCGGTAAACCTCGCCATACTGTTCTTTGTATCTCTATGTCAGAAGACACACAAATTGTAAGATAGCGTTCTTTTAAAATGTTTAAAATAAAAAAACATAAAATAGGTGGAACGTGTAAAGACTCTAATTTACATTTCAAAACAGATAATAAAACATTATCGTATGCCGATTTTATATCCAAAAATGCTGCTACCACCGATTTGTTGAACGAAAACGCAAGTCGTATATCTGTTGTGAATATACTCAAACTATCAATAGTGCTCTTTCCTTTCCTAAAACCATATTGGGTTTTTGACAACAGGTTTTGACTTTCCACAAACCATTCTAGGCGATTCTTAATGAGTATTTCAGCTAATTTAATCAATACAGATGACAACACTATGGGTCGGTATGAAGGAGGATCAATTAAAGATTTATTGGGTTTAGGAATGGGCAACACTACTTGTGACCTCCAAGATAAGGGGATATTGCCTGATAACATTGTTGTATTGATAAGTTTCAAATAATAGTTTAATATGTTCTCACTAAGATTAGAAAAGAAAGAGTAAGGTATGCCATCGCCCCCTGGAGCGGAATCTTTAGTATTAAGAACTGCGGCTTTAAGTTCAGGTAGTGAAAAAAGACAATTCAAGCCAGAGAGGTTATGTGAAGAAATGTGATCATTCTTGATAGAAAGAGGAACCCATGGTGGAGCAAGTTTTTTTAAAAAATCGTCAGCTTCAGCTGGGGTAACAGAGGTGGAGCTGGGAATAAAAGCGGATCTAAACCTTTTGATATTTTGCCAAACTACAGTAGGGTGTGTATTAGGAGAAATAGAACTACAGAAATTACGCCAGCTTTCAAATTTCTTCCGTTTAAATAATTTCTTAGTTTCCAATATAATTTTACATAGAGTATCATAATTACAGGTTGTCATATTATAACGATATTTTTTTTCTGCTTCCTTTCTCTTCTTAATAGCTATATAACAGTCACTGTCCCACCATGGGGGGGAAGGTATCTTAGTAGAACTACGTTTTTTCATTGGGAACACTTCTGCAGCAGCTTCACTCAATATATGCGACAAAGCATTAGCACAGTCATCTTCATTTCCAGATTTTACTACAGGAAGATAGGCTAATTTAGTGTCTACACAGCTTTTGAATTTATTCCAATCTTCAGAGTTTTTTTCTGGGAGCCTGTATTTCCTTGTAGATGAACGTAAAGGATGTTTAGGTTTACAAAAAGGAAGAGATATTAATATTGGGTAATGATCACTGCCATATGTGTATGGGAGAACATTCCAAGACAAAAGTGATGCTAATCTAGGTGAACATATTGAAAGGTCTACTGCACTAACATTTTGCTCAGGGTTTGTGCGACGCGTTGGCGATCCATCATTCAAGATACACAGATTATTTGAGTTTATAATGTCTAGTAGTTGTTCGCCTAGGTATTTAGATACTGAACTACCCCATGACTGATGATGTACATTAAAATCTCCCAAAACTAAAAATGGTTTGGGGAGGAATGAAAACAATTGATTTATTTCATCAAGAATAGATAATGAAGGATATGGTATATATAAAGAAACTATACATATATTTTCTACTTTTACAGCAATCATTGATAAATTATTCACATTATGTTGTGGTAAAGGTATGGGTTGGAAATTAATGTTATTTTTAATTAATAGAGCTACACCACCACCATCAGTGGTAAGTCTGTCTTCCCTTACACATTTATAGCCATTTATTTTAAAATTAAAATGAGGTTTAAGCCATGTTTCAGAAAGTGCAAATACACATGGATCATATTTATTAATTAAATATATTAATTCACTTTTTTTGCTGACTGCACTAAGGCAGTTCCACTGTATTAAGTAACTGGTTAAATTGTCCATTATTGGGTGTTACAAAAGTATTTAAAGGGGCAGCGTTGGACGGTAGTACTAAATTAAACTGTGAGAGTAAATTTATAAGAGCAAAGACAAAATCTTTAGGGAGTTGTGTTTCTGATAAAGCACTGTTATTATTGTTGTTATTATTTAATGCACATCCATTATTGGGAGATGGGATATCAAATTCCCTGATGAGGGATTGGTGAGCAACTTTGTCATACCCTTTAATGAGGATGGGGTGGGGTCGAGATTTTACAGGGATGTTTTTCCTATATGATATTGTTGAGGGTACACTAGGAGTCATATTATTGTAAGATGTTTCCTTTTTATTATGAGACGGATTGGATACAATGTCAGCAAAAGATTTACTTACTGGAGGGTGCAATTTAGATGCTTCACTGTATGAGACACAATTTTGGGCCATATACAATTTAATTTGTGATTGTCTTATGAACTCGGGGCAAGATTTATTATTTGCAAAATGGTGTCCTGAACATAAACAACAATAAGCAACATCCTCTGATACTGAACAAGACTCACCAGTGTGTTCTTGTCCACATTTAATACATCGCGGTTTTGATCTACACTGCATTTTTGTATGTCCAAAACGGCAGCAGTTATAACATTGAATGGTTGGGTATATATATAAATCTACACTTATTGAATTA
This sequence comes from Diatraea saccharalis, assembly GCA_918026875.4. NCBI lineage: Eukaryota > Metazoa > Arthropoda > Insecta > Lepidoptera > Crambidae > Diatraea > Diatraea saccharalis. Next base: position 10,640,949 of record OU893336.1, read on the forward strand.
TAACATATAAAAATTCGTTTTGGAAGAATTTGACCGTCGAACGTTAGTACAACAGTTTGAGATGGTTTCCATGTAGGAGATCCATCTACAAATACTTTGTAGTTTAATCTTCTAACTTTTAAAATTTCTCCGCAACCTATGGGAACTGAAATATTAGACTTAACTTCTTCCAAAGACCATTCCGTGGGAACACCCCTTACCAAACCCATTCTTGTAATATTAAATGTCGGTATAAAAGCTTTTAAGTTATCGGAGCTCAGACTGCTATGTTTAATAAAATAATTGGCATCACTGTATTTGGAAAATGAGACTGCCATCTTATTGCGACCAATCTTTTTTACACTACCATCAATAATGTTGTTAAAAGGGTTTCTTTTCAAAAATTTGCCAAAGGTCATTGGATGCATACTGGTCCCGTCATTTGGGGTTGATTGAAGTCTTTGCACATGCACTACAAAAGGAGCTGCATCATTCTTATCATATAATTGCCTACTAACTTGTGTGGGATGTGACAAAAGAGATTCTTGAGATTGATTTGCAATTGCATCTGAGGGTTTATTTTTAATAACTGTAGGAGCAGTATTTTTATCTGTATAATCGGTTTTATATTCTATTGGTGATGGTTGAACATTAGAAGAGTCATGATGACAATTGCAATCCAATAAGCGTGCTTCTGAAGAGTGATGCCTACGTCTTTTCTTATTACAATGTTTACAGATTTGTAAGCGACCGCGTTTTCGAGAAACATTTGTAAGAGAGCCGTCGGTGTCTACTCCTGATTCATTATTGGAAATTGTAATGTAGGTGCCAGCCGGAGGGATAAATCCCCCCGGATCCATGTCCGGGGGGTCGTTCATGTTAGAGGATAAATCAAATGACTTACCAGGGCAGCTCGTATATAGATAATAACTAAATACACTATTAATATGATATATAACTAAAAAAAAGCCAACTGAACGCTATTTGAATCAAGTTTAAATATATAAAAATTAAAAATCCAAAAAATACGACCCGCCAATTTGAAGGTTTCCCGCGCTTTTTTCTGTATAATCTGGATGGAGGATAGTGAATGGTAACTTGCTTTTAGTGATGTCTATGGTAACTTGCTTTTAGTGATGTGACATTGTTACTCCAATAGGAATTACCGTCGAGCTTCTCTATAACGGGTGTACTACTCATAGTTACAAAATACGAGTCACTCTTACAACTCGAATCACCTCTATCAGCGACACCCATAACCCTGATGTAGTTTATTAGCAGAGTTTAGACAGCGTCAGAATAAACAGAACAGAAGAAAAAAAATATTAAGGCTAAATGACATTGTCAAAATTATTTATGAAACTAGGTATATATAAACCTCTGTTATTCCTAGGCTCTTACAATGACCTCACCACGTGGTGCAATGAGGTTAATCAGGCGTGCACCCAAAATAATCGAGATGATGAAGAATGACTAGCTCGCGTCAGTTCATTCAAGATAATCCTGTTATCGTTAAAATAATAGGCAAGCAGCCAACGTACTCGGTCAAATTTTAAATTAGAACTAAAAGCATTATGTCCCAAACGTTTTGACGTTGCGGACATTCTTTATGATGGCATGTGTACCTAGTCTAGCCATTAATTCTGTTACGGGCTGTTTACATACATTTAAAAAAAATCAGTATGATGAATTTTGGACATTAGCTTCTACTATAAAAAAATTGATTTATTTCCATTTCCATCCAAAGGAATACTGAAACCATGTCTGTTGATGACCGTAAGAGATCCGGCCGACATCGGTCTATTCAAACAAACCAGGCCGTTAATTCAGTCAAGGCCAGAATTCGTCTGTTTGATATTTAATGGACTGTAGTTTTTTTAATTCTCAATTTCAAAACGAAAATAACGTGACACAATTTTTAATTCTGGTTTTTTTACAAGGTTGCTTACCCAGTTCTGCTGAAGATGATTCAGCAATCGACCACGTTGATGCCCCAGGCCTCCTAGGGATCGTTAGTTTGTCAAGACTTACCTCAGAAACCCAAGTAAACCTTACCACACCACGTCGTCGATAGTCCAACCAAAGTAAACTTGCAGCAAACCAGTTTGGATAAACCACCCAACTATTGGCACTGTACCAATTTATTGGCATGCTCCAGTTTTTTAAAGATAATAAGGTTTTTTCTGTAGCCCGACTAAAAAACTTTTAGTAGAAATTAAGCAGCCTATCATTCTTTACCCAAATGGCAACACACAATGTTTATCTCTTAAAACATGGCGGCGCATTAACTATCTGTTTGACAAGCCGGGACCTGTACGACAAAAATATCGAAAATTTACTTTTTTGGCTAAGGTAAGAGCTATCTTAATCTTAAAAAGAATTGCAAATCTGTTATGTAGTTGTTTTACTTATTCATTATGCCTTATTGTTGAATATATTAACTGGCTCTTTTAAACTTTAATTTATAATTTAACCGCCAATCTTTAGTTATTTGTAGTGTGCCAACAGGTCTAAGTTAAATCTCTTTATCCATTTTACTGGCACACATGCCAATAAAAGGGTATTTAAAGTAATTTGAGTTTATTAAAAATTATACCTTGTTCGTCTCGAAATTGAATTTAAATTGCATATAAAATATTTTCTATAGTTTTGGATACACCAATCCAAATGCTGACCCACTGCCAATTAGGTAGAACGGTAGAACCCATTCATTGGCACGGGTGTCAAACATTGGTTTAAAAGGTGCCAATAAAAATATTATCTTTTCAGCCACTATTCAAAATGAAGCCAAGAGTAATAGAGAAGAGGTCTAGAAAAATAAATTGTAAAAAATTGTTTTAAATCTTACACAGAAGAGAACCTTCAAAAAGCTCTGCGCGAAATATCTAAAGGCATGAGCAAAAAGCTAGCTGCTAAGACATTCAGTCTACCACGTTCTACTCTCCAATTTCGAATATCTGAATCAGTCTCAGTTAACATTTTTTCTATCTCAGCTGTACTGTAATGCTTTTTGGTTTTCTTTGTTAGTATTTTCAAGTACAGCTTGTAATTTGCCATTGTCAAGTTTATAGAAATCTTCCGAAAATAAAATTTTGGACACATTGTCTTTAGCTTTAGTTTTATTTTGTTTTTCTTTACCACTTTTTTCTCTTTTTCCAATTTCTTGAGTTCTCTTTCTTCTTTTCTCTTTCTAACGCCTTCTGCTTTCTCTCTTTAATTTTTATCTTTTCATTTTCCTGAACTTTCCATTCGGCCGATGTTAATACAAAAGGCGTCTTCTTGGTATTTTTTATCCCTTTTCTTTGTGGCGTTTTAGGTAGTATCAAAATATCTTGTAGTTTAATCATATTGGCATCCTTAGCCAACGGTAATTTGATTTGCATAAGATTATCTGCACCTATTTTAATATCTTCAGTTATTGTAATAGACTGTTTTTGGGGAGTTGTATATATTGATGATTGCTGCTGACTGCTAACGGACGATTGGTAGATAGATGTTTGTTGAACGAATGTTTGCTGTGTGGATGATTGTTTCATGCTTGGTATGTTAGTGAACGATGGCTGTAAGATCGAAGCATGCTGTAAGGAAGTAGAGGCTTTTTGGGAGGATACTTGATCCATAGATTCTAGTTGATTCAATGCTTGTTGAGTTGGTGAAAGATTATCGCGTGGTTGTTGGCTAAATGTTTCTTGAATAGGTTCTTGTTGGAATGATATATCTTCTATAAAATCATTAACTTCAGAGCATTGGACTATTTCCTCAACAACAACATCTTGTGTAACAAAATTAAAACTTTCATATTTTCAATATCAAAATCCTAAAAATAGGACTTATACATAATTAAAACAAAAAAAATAATGAAATTAACCATTCTTTTTACTAACGATTTTTATACAACCGTGATCTTCATTTTAACTCTCATAAATTAACATGACATTCAGACGTAATATAATAGGCTCAAACCTTTATTTTCTTTAAACAAAAACTCGGGAAAAATCGTATCGTTTTTAATATCAAATCTGCGAAAATTATTTGTGCATCGGAGGTAGTGTCGGATCCTTCTTCAGTTGCATCATTAGCGGGTCGTAAATAGACGTTAATTCATTTTCGGAGAAATAGAATAGGCCTACAGGTTTCACGTCAATTCTTAAAAGTAGTATTCCTCAAAGCTCTCCCCCTGCCTCAATTTTTTGTATTGCACTTTTCACTACATGCATGGGTTGCGTTAAAGTGATGTTATTTTTTTTTGCAGTTCCTAGGCACTTGGTATAGTCTACTGCATCTTCATTGAAAGGACAAAGTCCGGTGGCTTTAAAACCATTTATAATCGTTGACGCTTTATGACTTTTTTGCTATAGTATCTTTAAGTAATGGAACAAATTGAGTTTTCGTTAAAACTTGAGATGGATTATGTCTTCGCTATTCTAGGACGGTTTTCTGCCATTGTGTTTTTAATGGCTTAAACGCTGCAACGTCCGCAGGTTGAAGAAGCCTAGTACAGTTAGGATATAACGCTATAAGAATTATACCCAAATTGGTACATAATTCACTGGTAGCAAACGTCAAGTGCGATTTGTGGCCGTCTACAAAAAGTACTATAGGGAATTGTGTGCCAGTTTTAACGAGGTGGGGATGTAAAACGTTTTTGATATACTCAAAAAATACATCAGAATTCATCCATCCGTTGTCACTTAATCCAACGCCCCAATCCTCAGGAATCTTAGAAGTTATCTCACCAGGTAATCTTTTATATGGAAAAATTACCATTGGCGGAGTAAGTTGGCCATCTGCACCAAAAGTAAACATGACGGTTAGGGAAGTTTTGGCTTGGGCGTGGTCGATTTCGTAAACGTTTTTCTCTCCCTTGGAGCTTAAAACAATACCCGTTTTTGGACATAGAACAAAATTGGTTTCATCACCATTGAATACTCTTGATGGGTCTGCTAAAATATCATAGTAGGTATTTTCAGTCATGTAAGTCCTAATTTGCTCAAACCATCCTCTTACATCAGATTCAGAGACCGTGGCGCTGGCACCTGTTACGGCTTCTGGTGTTCGAAACGTAACAGTTGGATGTCTAGCTAAAAATAATTTAAACCACTTCTCACCATTCTTAAAACTGCTGGCTTACCCCGATTTATTAATAAAGTCTGAAACACTCTTTATCAAATCCTGTACAAATACATTTTAATTTTCTTTTAACAGATGCTTTTATTTTGTTTATTTCAAATTATGATTGATACAAATTATCTTAAATATACCTAGATATCGTCGAATACACTTTAAAAGCCCTACAAAAGAGCTAGCCGATATTGTTCAGTCTTGCAAGGATAGTGACAATAATAGGTAATAATCACTGCCAATAAAAGGTTTGGCTATGCCAGCAACTGGTATTTTGGATATTTTTTTTTATTGACACTTTATTTTATAAAACGCCTTAATTTTTTAATGGCATAGGCTTTATAACTTTCTCCAAAGATTATTAGACCAATATAAATACATTTTTCTTTCCTAAAACATAATTTTAGATGCAAATTTTACCGGTATCATGAAGTACCTGCTTAAAGTGCCAATAATTGGGTGGTTTACCCTACTTCACAATTTATTAATTATTTAATGTATTTACTAGAATAATGAGTCTTTTCAACATTAATTCACGACAAAAGGCAATTAAATTAACGAAAACGAGAGTACGAAAATTCTAATCAACCTTTTCAATTCAAACAATAAAGTGAAAGGCAAAATAGGAATACCCTTCTTTCACGATTTTATATTAAAAAAAAAAGTGTTGCCAGAGCAAACCTTCAAATTCACTACAATTCTTAACACACTCTTTATAACCACATATAAAACTTAAAAAAATATATTTTTTTAAAAATTATCGAATATTTTCTTTCTAATTTATAGCTAGACTAGGTACAGATAGTGACAAATATTTTATTTGTGTGGAATACGTACGGAAATATTTATTGCGAGGGGTGTTTCTTCGGAAATTGAACTTTCGCTTTGATACATCCGTCATTATTGTTCTTCAAAAATAATTAAATCTTATTATATTTGATCAATTTATTATCAATTACAATTATATTTAATCTAAAAATAATACTCTGAATGAAAAATGGTTAAAAAATCCACACACACAAAAATTTGAGATGTATAATACATAGATAAATAAATAAACATAAATAATACATACATAAATAAATATAAGTATACATAGATACATAAATATATATATCTAACCAAATTATGGGTTAACCAGATGAGGATGATGAATTTAACAGATATATTAATTTGTTGCATTCTGTATATTGATGGAGAGCGCGTTCTAGAGTAATCGATTATTATAATAATCGATTATTTTTTCACATCCCTCATTTAGCGTTTTATTGGCGGTGGCGGCGGGGCGCCATTTTTCCTATTCGTTCATATTGTGAAAATTTCATTTTTATTTCAATTATTAAAATATTGTTATTTTATAAATACAAGTAATTTATCATGGGTGTAACTGTAGAAACGCTAAGTCCCGGTGATGGTAAGTTTTTTAATATTTTTTGTGGCTGATCATGTGAATACTATCAATTTATTTCATTAGAAACCGTAATTTTAAAGTACTCTAGTTTTTTTTTTGATGCCATGAATGTATCAGGTTAAACACGTGTGTTATCTATATCAACTTAAACAGTTTCTATAAGAATTAAATCGTCACCATACACTTATGCCGATCGTTCAGTAACTCTTCTAACAATCAACCGGTTGATTGATCAGTAATTAGATAAGCTTTATACTTAAAAAATTGTGTAAAACTAAAGAATGTATATTCACTAAGCGTTAGTAATTTATCACATATCACTTCAGTGTCCATTAGACTGTTATGGTTGAATGATTCATACTTTTAAGAAGCCCTATAACAATTACCTGATAAAATATAAATTATCTTCACACGGCTGCACGACAGGCGACTACAATATATTTTAAACTTTACGCACAATGCATTGAGATTGTCAGGAGGAGAAATTTAACAGTTTTCAGGCTGCACCAAAATTCCATATTTGACTTGACTTAATCTTATTGTTTTAAGTAACTATTTGATGGAGGCACAGTTTTTACTCATCATATTACAAATGTCCTGTACTATTACAATCATCAATACCCATATACAATGATTTTGTATAATCTTTGCTATATGCCAATCGCTTGATAAGGCAGTCCCTATCCTTATATCTCTTACTTTATTCTTGATTTCATTACTTCTTTATTATGGTAGAGGCTGGATCATCTTAACAGCTATTTATACTCTTGTTTGGATTGATGATAGCTTTCTGCCAGGGGCTTCACCTGCATGAACTGTTAGAGGGATAAAAAGCAGCTTTTGCTTAAAAAAGTTCCTAATATGTCATGCATCCTCATCCAGATCCAGAAATATTGAAATAAAACAATGATATTTGTAACTGACTGTAAAAATAGATTATATTTATTGAGAATTTTTGTTCTAAATTATTGTAAACAATAATGATGATAAAATGACTTGTAGAACCTGGGACCTCATAGATGGTGACACTTTGAAACTGAAAAGCTAACTTGAAACCAATAATTGTAGGTTCAGCTCATTGATTTCAAAGTATAGAATGGTACTTTACACTTAATTCATAATTAAATATGTCTTGTGTTATTGAAAAGGTCAAATCAACTATCCTCATTCAACTTGGGGGCCATCTCTAATAGTCGAAAGGTCATGAGTAAAATGTGCTAGAGCTTTCTAATGCATAATATATATAAGTACTAAAGGGTATACATAATTCACCCAGTGCACAGCTCAGACCAACCTTTAGAAAGCTTTAGTATATTTTTGCCACAAGCACTCTGTCTATAAACTGTCATTTTGTGTATGATTTTTAAATATTATTCAAATGTTTTTACACTTATTTTATTCCTTCGCTCTAGGTTCCACTTATCCCAAAAGTGGTCAAACTGTGGTTGTGCATTACACTGGTACTTTAACAAACGGACAGAAGTTTGACTCATCCCGTGACCGTGGCAAGCCATTCAAGTTCAGAATTGGCAAAGGCGAAGTCATCAGAGGCTGGGATGAGGGTGTTGCTAAGGTAATGTTGAAAATATATAATTTTCAAATTATGTGATAGCCAAAGAGCTTATGACAGAAAGGTGCAATAGTGTTTTGTGCTAATATTCAAACAAATAATATTAGATTATATGTATAGAATTGACACTAAATCATTCACTCGCTCAGAGTTTTGACTCTTCCGTCTCATAAGGTTGTCTACTCAGGAGTCGACCTGGTAGGAACGCAACCTTAGCCATATGAAATTCATGCAGTCTATTCCGCTGCTGAGCAGCTATAGAACGAAGTTTCTAACTATAGAAAGCTCTTGTTCATTCTTGTCAGGAGCTCTTTGTCTATTAATATATGAAATCAATTCTATTTTCAGATGTCTGTTGGTGAACGTGCTAAGTTGACCTGCTCATCAGACTATGCCTACGGCAAGCAGGGACACCCAGGTGTCATCCCTCCTGATGCAACCCTCATTTTTGATGTGGAACTAATTCGCCTGGAATAAATTCTCACCTCTTAAAACCATTCACCCACCTATATAGGTTTTGTTAGATTAGTTTTCTCAAAGATTTTTTCAAATATCCAATACATGCCAATGAGCACCAAATTTTAATATCTATAATAATAATAATAATAATAATAAATATTCTTTATTGCACAATAGAAAAGAGACAAAAACACAAAAATCTTAAACAAACATTGTACAATAGGCGGCCTTATCGCTTGATAGCGATTTCTGCCAGGCAACCTAACAAAGTAGTATATCTATCTTAATTAACACTGGAAAATAGTGTTAGCTAGTCAAGCATTGGTAGTTTTAATTACATACGTTACAATTAAAGTTTAAGAGAAGTAGTGCAATGGTAGCTGTAGATTCAAGAGATGTGTGAAACTATCTAACAAACCTCCATATAAGTCATTCATTGAAACTAATTTTCATAAACATTGCTGCCAGAGTTCATATTTTAATTATGGCATCTTTAAAATAATTTAGGTCAACATTCCAGCAGCATTTTTTGTCAATTTACATTGTTTGAGTGTTCAATAATTTTATATTTCTCATGTCAATTGTATGCTGTTTAAATGTATTTCAGTGTATGCTATTTTATTTTATATAATTACTTATACACACCAGTACCAGTGTTGTTGATCAAGACTACAAATGAGCACATGTCCTCAAGTATGTGTTGCCTATGAATTTTTATTGTGTAAGGAGAAATAAATAATTGTGAACATCTAGTTACTCTTTATTTTCTTTAATTAATATTATTATTTTCTTCTTTTTAATTAATGGCGTTGCCCTTGTAGATTTCGCTAGAAATTATTATTCGTCAAATGCTAAATAAAATGGTGTGTGTCATGCTGGCAATGCCACCCTCTTAATTTTTAAGTGAACTCTTGTACAAACTAACCCCTTTTCACGCTTTTAAGAGAGACTAAACGTAACGTAACGTCGTACGAATTGACTCCATAATTTACGGTTGGTTTCTGAATTGAGAAAAGTACAAAATCTCAACTGATTATTCTCAATAACTTAAATTTTTTACTCGCATAGCAAACCTTAGTTTTATAAAACTGCTATCAACTAATCACCAAAAAAACAAAAACGAAAACCTGTTTAAGATTGCTTAAGTACGGTTTGAGACGTGCTTAACTTTATATTCTCAATCCGGAAATCGGGTGTTAGAGTATGTATCTCCTTTGATCAAAGATAAAGATATATTTTATTTATTTTGCAATCACGCTTTATTTTTCATTAAGAATAGCATATTTCTTGACCAAAGACCCATGGACCAACTCGATAGCATAACTTCGGGACATGCCTTAGATTAATTTGTCCCTGACACGTCTGAGCAGTTAGTTCATGGGAACATACAATTTTATAAACTTATTACCTGTAACACAATTTATACAGACTTAGTTGTTTATCGTTCCGAAATAAGCTTTATACTTTTTTTTTATATCTGACAAATAACAGTGTAGTTACGTTGCTCTTCTGAAACTACACTGTGACTTTGAAATAGCGTTTATAAATGCAGTAAACGAACAATTTCCGAAAACGACTATTTTTGGGTGTTTCTACAGTTGGATGAAGAGCAAAACTACTGAAACACGAAACTTAAGCAGAAAACGTATCGTGTGGATGTGCGTGGTTTTGCCTTTGTTGGCAGAAAACATGATTTTACAGGGTTGGGAATATATAAAACAGGAATGCGAGGCATTTAACCTTAACATGTTTTCTTTTATAAAGTATATAAATTCATTTTCTGAAAAAGCCAAATTTTGCAACATTTTAAGTCCATTTGGGCAGCGACATCGTACGAATAATGCTGCTGAATCGTGGCACTCGCAACTCAAATAAGAACACTTACTGTTTGAGATTGTTAAATGTCTTAAAAAATGGATACACTATCACTAACCCATATAAAAATTAATTATAATATGCGTTCTAAAAGAGAAGGGCGATATATAAAAAGAGACGATTTAATACGACATATACAGATGCAGGTTATGAATCAAGTTATAACGGTAGGAGATGCCTTGAAAAAATTAAGATAGGGTACCTACTAATATAAGTATAACTAGTATTAAAGACCTCTTAATTAGGAAAAACATTAAAGTACTCGTTTATTTTAATTTTTAATTATTACTGTTATGACTAAATTTTAATAGTGTTATTTATTAATAAACAAGGTTTAGCGTTGGAGAAATTTGCGCTGAGACAGGACTTAGTTTTAGTCAGAATTCATATTATTAAATAGAGACTTAGCAAAGGTTAACCTAGTACGAGGTTCTACGGGAGTAATATTTGTTCCTAGAAGGTAGGTAGTGGGTTTGCTTATTCTATAATATGAATTTGGATTAATATTAAAATTGCAATTATAGCGTAAATTTACTCTGACGATAAACCTTGTTTATTAATATCACTGTAAGTGTTTATCTTATCATAATTATTATTGAATAGTTGCGTTACAGGAATTAAGTTCAATGATGTTTCTTAGCGATTTTTTTTATTACACAACAGGTTGTGCCACATTTCCATACTAGTGTAATCAAGTTGGTCCATGGGGCTTTGGTGTATTTTTTAAATAAAAACGTTACCTAAGTGTGTGATGTGTGGCAGCGCCACCCTCTTGTATTTTAAAATGAGTTCTTGATCCAAACAGGGACAAATAGCCAAGTTAAACAGAAATTTTTTTGGCACTGCGAGGCTGACGTCAGAGGTGGGCGAGGGAGCGCTCCGCCCCGGGCCTCCAAATGGCTGCAGTTATCCGCCAAATTACTTTAACTTCAATAAATTTCAAAACAAAACTTTCCAGTTCATCTCTTAATCCCTTATTTATCGGTCTGGAATATAGCGGCGCGGCGAAAAATGACAAAATACTTTTAAATATATTAATAAATAATGTGGCGCTGCTGGGCTGACGTCAGTCTGGCAGCACTACATATTTTAAACTATAGCACTTCAAAAGCTCATTCTTTTAATATGGTTAATCATTTTGGCATGTATTAATATGATTGAAATCTCGGGTACTATAAAGTATAATAAATTACGCAATGATTTTTCCAATGGAATGCTCTAAGCTCATTCAAGTCAAATCCGTAACACCTGCCGAATAGGGTATGCTAATCTGTTTGAAATAATACTTGTAACTGTTTATTTTAATAAAAAAATACTCGTATATCGGAAAAATAAACACACTTTCTTGCCTTAAACTTGACGAAATTTAAACTTTTTTATACCCGCCAAAACCCTGTGCTTCATATTCATGACGTTAATGGATATGTGTAAAAACATTTTCCTAGCGGCGGCCATGACCCCGTAACAATAGATTTACTGTTTTCACATTGAAAGTCGTTGGTGGGGCATTCCCTCAAATTCAAGAATAGATATAGATACTCATATTTTGAGGTACGTGGAAATCGGAAGGGAATATTTTTTCGTATACTAATCAATATTATAATAAAACGACGTAATAGACGTGTGCGCCGCGCCGCGCCGATGACCGACGCCGCCGATTATGACACGCCGCCGCTGACCGGTTCAAAGATCGGTGTAAACGGCGCGGGATGGCACGAACTGCCAGTAACATTCGTTCGCTCGGTTGCTAAGCAACGTAGTGCATTTTCTGCAGCACATGTTAATTCCGTTCCGTATTCCATATCTAGTAAAATTTTAATGAATACAAAAGTAAAGTCAATGATGCAAACAAATAAACAATCGAATCTTTCTTCTTTAATTACAGCTGTCAACAAAATTGTACAATTAATGTAGCGCTCGTCTACAAGATAGAGTTGGCAGAAATCATAAATTCAATACTTACCCTTATATGTCTATTCTAGCTAACCCATCTCTGAAGCTGTCTTACTAAAACGGCTAAACGATTGCGTCTAACTGGGAATAATATCAATAAAATAATTTCTATGCATGATAACTGTTAGGTTGGGGAAAAAGTCTTTTCGCATATAGTATGCATAAAGTTGTAATAAAATCTTTCTGGCTATACCATTTCTATATGGCTGGTTTCGGTATCATTAAAAAGTTTAAATTTTAAAGAAGACTTCGAATTCAAATTAGGAAAATGTGTAATTTTCATTTGTTTTTTCTTACTGTCAAAATGAGTAAATCTAATGAAGAACTAAGATACATTTTAAATTTTTATTATAAAAAGGTAAAAATGCAACGTAAGCCGCGAAAAAGATTTTTGACGTTTATGAACCTAGTGCAGATTCTGTGAGAGTAGCACAAATTTGGTTTAAGCGTTTTCAGCCCGGTAATTTTGATGTTAAAGGTGTACTTCGCTCCAGTCACTCTGTTACGAATAAAATGAATGCCATTTTTGAGAAACTGAAACAAGATCGGCATATCGTAGTTACGACGAAGCTGAGCTCACTGAAAAAAACTTAATGAACCGTGTACTCTTTTGTAATTCTTTGTTGCGGTGTAATGAAACCAAATTATTTTTGAAGAAGCTGATAACTGGTGATGAAAACTGGCTCACATAAGACAAGAACATGCGAAAAAAATCGTAGTCAAAGGTCGGTCAGACTTTACAGACTGAGGTGAAATCCGGGTTAACTGGCAAAAAGGTGATGCTGTTTATATGGTGGGAATAGAAGGGCATTATTCATTATGAGCTGTAACCGCCAGGCAAGACCATCGATTCTGAACTCTACTGTGAACAACTGATGAGATTAAAGCAAGAAGTTGAGAGAAAACGGCCAGAATTAATCAATAGAAGGAAGGTTGTTTTATCATTAAATGAAGAGAGTTTGGCTGGGAGGTGTTAATGCATCCGCCGTATAGTCCTGACCTTGCATCTTCAGATTTCTACCTGTTTAGGTCTCTTCAGAATTCTTTAGGCATTTCCAGGTAAACATCACGCAAGGATTCTTAAAACAACTTGTCGCGGTTTCTTGATTAGAAGCCCCAAAATTTCTAAAGATTTTATCATGCCCCTACCTACAAGATTGCAAAAAGTTATCGAACAAAATAGTACCTACATATTTTAGTTAAATGAAAGTAAACTTTATTAAAAATGTTTAGAATTATAATCTTAATGAAAAATGCTTAAAAAATCCAGTTTGTCCCCGGTATTCTCAGATGGGACTTAAACCCATGAACTTGGACCCATGGATTGCTAAAAAATATTTTTCAATATCATTATGACTACGTTAGGGGGCATCCATAAATTACGTGAGGTGTTTTTTAAATTTTCTGTCCCTCCCTCCCCCTCTGGTGAGATGTCGTGAGATTTTATTCAACCCCCACCCCCATCCCCCAATCTCACGTGAGATTTTTCAAAATGCAATTTGATGAGTACTTGCGAGTATTTTGTTGTAGTATCGAGTACTCAGTAATGAGTATCGCTTTTGAAAGTATCGATACCTACTCGGTATCGAAAGTATCGTTCGAGCCCTACAAATATGGTGGTTTAACATTCAGTAGATGTATAGCGTCGAAGTATGAATGAAATTATTTTCTTTCGAACGAATTAGTGAATGATCTTAATCGTATACGATTACGCTTAAGATTAAATCTTAAGCATGTACAATCTAGATTAAATGGACCAAAATAGTATTTCTTTTTATGTTTCAATCAGAAAAAAAATTGCGTGATATTTGCCGAGACCCCCCCTCTCTCCAACGTAAGATTAGATGAGATTTGCCTCGACCCCCTCCCCCCCTTAAACATCTCACGTAATTTATGGACGCCCCCTTACATAATGTAGAAGAGTATAGTTGTGCCATATTTGAATGTTACTTAAAAGGTGTTATTAGTTTTAGTAGTTCTTATATTTGTTATGTCAATAAAGGCATTCTGAATTGTTTAAATTTTTATTTTCCATTATTAAACATAACGACGCCATTTACGCCGCCGCCACTGAATTTTTAACACCACGCCGCCGCCGAAGATTTCGGCATCGCCGCACATGCCTACGACGTAAGTCCCAATAACAAATAAAAGTATGGGATTGTTTTAATTATATGAGTACAGTATCAAATATGCCTTTTTTACTTAATCTGTTGTTTCCTGCAATTTTTTTATCTGTGAGCTGTCGTTTTCTAGTTTCTTGGGGTTGACGACACGATGGTAGTCACTCGGGCAATTTTACAAACGTCCATTAAGGTTTAATGACGCCTTTAAGCTCTAATTACTGTCAAATTTGTATGAGTAATGTCGCTTTAAATTAATGAAAATTTGAAAGGACGTTTGTGCAACAGGCTGACTGACTATCAGCGCATGTTCAACTATTGTAAGCATCATCTAAGGATTTCAGTTATCCTGTACTATTATTCTATTCCTTTATTGGCGTCGTAAACAAAACTTTGTAGTTAAAGTCGCTAATATAGATAGGTATACACCGACAGGAGCTCCGCTCTTAAGTTGCCAACAAAAAGGTAAATATATAGTATATTATTATAAGGTATAATGTTTTTTATTTATTACAGAGCAACAAAAAATATGTCAATTTGTCCACTCCATACCTTGAAATAAGAAATTTAAACAATTTAAAGTTTTCTGTATTTTTCACTAAACCGATTCAAGACTGCCTCTGATGTTATTGAATTTTTCACCAATTCGTTTTCTATATTTACTAAAGAAGAGATAAACCATTCTGGAGCATAGTTGTCCTCAGCCAGGTTTTTATTCGCCTGATTGTAGAAAAACTCCTTTCGCAACGGGCGGAACTTACAAGAAGTGTTAATTCTGCTTGATGTAGTTTATATAAATTTAGGCAAAAGTCCTTATTATATTTTTTTACGTTTTCTGCGTTTACTTAAATTTTTTATATAAACATGTTTTTCACTATCGTTGCCTCAGCATTCAACGCCTCTTCATAAGTCTTTAAAATTTCTTTATAATTTTTAATTAAAGCATCTGCATTCTCGATCTAGCTTCAGGAAAGCGTCTACTGTATCCGCCAATGGGATATTTTCAAGCCGCCGTTTGAAGTTGGTAAGTGATATTGTCCAGTAGCTGGTTACAAACCCAGTTTCCTACTTGCAACAAGTTTGATACATCAAAAAAGAAGGCTTGCTTCAAGTTTGCCATGACAACCGCAGCAACTTGCAGCAAGTTTAAATCAAACTTTCTAGTTTCAGAGTGACAAACTTGAACTACCTTTGACGTATCAAAGGTAGTGCAAGTGTATTTAGGAACCGACTTGAATACGTACACGGGTACACGGGTACTCGAGTACCTGGAATACATATTTCGAGGCAAATATTACTTGTCAATAGTTATTATTAATCTTTTGATCATTCAAAATTTTTGGTCCAAAAGTAAAAAAAAAGTTTGGTCCAATTGCGACTTCAAACTCAGACCACAACACAGAGACTAGCTTAAGAACCAAAGTAATTAACTGGAACGGTTGGTTTCGAATCCTCTATTAAGACCACATTAAACGGCATATTACTTTTACAATCTAACAATATAAACTGATACCGCGATGCGTTACATGAACAGCGCCATCTAGTTTACAGACTTAGAACTATGCGGGCACCTATGAAGATGATGGGTGTATTACATATAAGTATCTTTGTTATAACAATATTCAAACAATATTGTCGCATACTTGAAACTTCATATTTAACATAATAATATTGCAGCGACATTGTCACAAACTTGCCACATATATTTGCCGCAGCAATTTAGAATCAAAGAAAGGTCAAACTTGCCCCAAGTTAGCATGCTATCTGGGAATATTTATTAATTTTCCAGTATTCACCGGGCTGAGTGTCTGCCGGCAAATCTAATATTACTATTTCCAAATGTTGTCTCAATATGGAAATCCTTTTCCTGTTGCCTCCTTTTTAATACTCGGGCAGGTTCCACAGAAATGTCACGTTTCTTTGCAAACCCAAATATTAAATTGTTTTCTAGATGTTTAAAAAATCAGAATTGTACTGGCTATTAAGTCACTGGCCTGAAACATAGTTGCACCTTTGGTCTGAAAATATTTACTCAGAACATTAACTGTAGTGAGAGCAGAGTGAAATATATGTAAGGCCACAGAACATAGAGAGTGTAAGGCTATAATAAACTCTGGTTCATTCTTCCTTCAAAGCCCTTTTATGGACTCGAAATTGGTGAGTACTGCTTGGGAGTTTTCAAAGCGACAACTCCATCTTGTGGTACTCAGACTCCTCATTTCACGTCTGGTATTAATTCCGAGAGCTCCTTGTATCTTAGCAAGGTTAGCATGGTGTCCAGGTTACGAAAAATTAATGTGTAAACTTTCAATTGAATTAAAAAAGTCTGCTAAGGCAACGTTAGCGCAGGAATCCACAACCACCAGATTTCATTTATGCGCTAAGCGATGAATGTTTATGACGTGAGGATGTATCTCTTTTCCACATACTTTTACTTCTTTGACAATTTGTTCTCCGGATAGGCATGCTATAATTTCAATGATTGCGTAGTGAATATTTTGACTGCAATAGTTAAAATGTTTCTCAAAATGCATGCAAAAGTTTTTGTCATACATGGCAAACTCTTGGGACAAGAGTAAGTATGATGTCAATGAGTTTCATTAGAACTTCTTGCTCTTGTTGGTGCTAGATATCCCCAGTTTTGATAGTAATTTTATAGTATGCAAATTTTTGTGTACTCTGAACATGAGATGACGACTCGGCACGTTTTTTAAACTGTCTCCCAGTTTTTTCCAATTATTGTACCCAGTTTAAAAAAAAAACATGTTCACGCATTCCATCCTTATTATCATGCCTACACACAAAACAGTAGGCGATATCTTCCCCTGTGTTGTATTCTAACCATCTTTATAATTCATAATATTTTGATGAAAAAGATCTTATTCTGGCACTAAAGTTTGTTTTTGGAAAATTTTAATGAAGCTGTGATGGTTCGGTTTGCAGGGTGCCCAAGTTATTTCGCTACGCGTTACCAGCAGATTGTGAAGACGTACTAATCCCCCCACCCCCTAGCTACGCCTATTAATAAAATTAGAACGATGTCATCTAACAATCGATTAAGAAATAAAGAGATATAACTAAACTAAAACAGCGCCATCTAGGAATGAGATTTACTCTGACAGACGTTGCGTTGCCAGTGACATTTTTCGGTGACGGTTGTATTTTAAGTTACACGACAGAGACAATAAATCACGATATTTAAGATAATCGTGCGTTTTTAAGACTAAAAATCAGAATCTTTATGATAATTATGATATAAATTTTAGTTTTATGTGCAATTTCGTGAATTATGTTTCATTAAATGCTGTTATAACGTAATCAAACCCAGAATCTGTTTTTATCTGTTGTTAACAGTATTTAGAGACATTAACATAAGACATTTCATTGGAAAAATCAGCGGTAAAATAATTTGCGGTTGTTAGATAGATAGTAGGAGACATATTTCGTAACTTTGCTACGTTTTACGTTTAGTTACTTTTTATCCAGAAATATGTATGGAATTAATGCTTTCAAATAAAACAAGCAAATAATATTGAATATTTTAAATTCTTCAGTATTGTATCTAAAGTATTTTATAGTTTTCAAGTTTCTTATAAAATAAAAAACTTAAATAAAAATATCTAATAATAGCTATCCTTAAAGACTAAAGTAGAAATTAACTTAAACATATTATCTCTCCTTATGAAACGAAACATTTTATTTTGCACCAATCTGCATAGACTTGAGAAGTTTTCTATTTACATTGCAATTTCAAATAACTAATAATATGGAGTATGACCCGCACGGTTGCAAACCAGCGTTTCAACAGACGCATACCAAGGTCGACTTTGTTAGAACGCTTGTTTGCAAATGTTAGATTCCTCTTTAATAATGAGTAGGTCCTTTTCAACCAATACTTGAAAATTATAATGTAATTATTGTTTTATATCTATTCATATGAACGTTCAACCAAAACAAAAACTTGTATTAGTTAGACATTATACAACATCTATTTTGATTACATGTAAGTTTCTTATACGCAAAAAAACTTGATATTTCAAAAACAGGTGAGCAAAAAATTAATCATTGTAACTGCCATACATAGAGACGAAATTTAACATTAATGGATCAAAAGGTGACAACCATTAATACTAGAAATTATCGACATTATAATAATATTAAGTCTCTAAGAAAAGTAGTAAAGGTAGCGGAAATTATATTGTGTCGTGTTATTTGTAAAGCATCAGGAAGCATATCGGTTTCATAAATTTAGCATAATCACATTTGCAAATAGTTTTGTGTCTCTATTGAAATATAATATAAAAAGAAATATCAGTTTCAAATCTGAGAACTTTAATTATACTCATGTATACTGTAGCAGAAGATGTTTACTCTTATTATCTCAGTTATTATTACAATTGAAAATGCAGTTTGACAAGACTAACCTAAATTTTGTCAAGTTTGTGTAACAGAATCGCTACCAATGTTCATTTGTGTGGTAAATACATAAACTGACAAATGTATTTTACATACATGTATAACAAAAAAAATACAAAAGTCAATAACAAAAAAAAGAAGCTATAGATTCTGGAAAATAACAAAAGAAAATCATTTTCCTTCGTATTTACCATCGGACACCAAATTTATTCATTTTTTAGCATACAGAAATCTAAATTTTTCATAATTATCTTCATGCTTCATAACTTTGTTTATAATCAAAATAATATTGTTACACGTATATCCAATTATTATAACATTATAAACTTACAATTCAGTTATAACAAAACAAAATACGCTTTCCATCAAATATCACCAAAATATCTAGTTGATATGGTAAGACATTTTTTCATGGATTATGATTATTCAAGGATTATGTATAGTTTTTATGAAAGTAGATGTCCAACGCGTATTAAGTAGCTACCCAAAGATAGATGAAAGAAACAAGCAATCCAATCCTTCCTCTTTTTAAAATATGAGTAGATTCATTGGAATAAATTATATAAAAAAAATTCTTTTCTAAGACATTCACTATGTTGAATATTTTTATTTATATAGATATTTAATATTTTGAGTGTTACCTATTATATAAAAAATAGCAATATCTCTAAAAAACATGAAATAATAACTTTTTAAAAATATAACCGACTTAAAAAATATGATAATTAATACTTATCTCAAGGCGCCTACCATTTAATTAATAGCTTACAGAAAACCTCCGCTCGACTTCAATTGCATTTTCTTAAATAATTAGCTTTTGAGATAAATATTATCTATTATATTTTTAAAATTTGAAGTTGTTTTTTTTTTGGTGTATAACATTTTATATGTACTAAAACTGGAACTTAAATAAAGATATTTAGTCTTATTTATTTACTCAATTACATTTAATAATTAAAAAAAAAAGCTTTTACAATCTCGTTCAGTTTTAGAGGTCAGTTAATTAATCTTAGGCGATACAATCACTACAACATGTTAGTTTCTTTTTTTGAAAACGTTGAGTTTGGTGAAATTTTATTAATATCATATTAGGGTTGATTTTGTTTTACGATTTACCTTCGATATATACACGTTTTTGGAGTGCAGTTGTATAAATTCTCAAAATAGACAAGTTTGACTTCCAAGAACTGAACTACAAAATAAACACATTACGATAGGAGCTAAAAATTTACTTAGATTTAATGCACTTGTTGTTTTCTAACAAACTAATTAGAAAACAACAAACCCTTTCCAAATTGAATAAAAATGTATGCTTACCAAATTACAAAAGATAATTTGTGACTATTATTTAATATTTCGAGATAATTCCAAAATCTATTACTTTTGGTATAAGTTTTCATTATTTTGTTTAAATTATATAAGTGTATTTATTTTTTATGTACATCCCGTCGCCACATTCTCAAATGCATAATATAAGCAATTGCACACTTAAAAAAATATTATTTAAGTATTTGGTAAAGGTTTGAGCGGCCCTAAACTTAGTAAGCCATCTGCACCTAGAGCTTGCAAACTATTCGTGATACCATTTTGCATATTATGTACTGAAATAACAGGAATACCAAAACAACCACTGGCTTGTTCTCTGTTGGCCAACGGTATAAAACTATAAATACCTAAGTTACCCAACCGTTTTAAATTGTCTTCCTGTGACAAATCGACAACAGGCAAACCTAACTCACGGTTTGCTCCGCTTACATTATGAAACACCCTTTTATGGTGCTGCAATTGCAAAGATTTGGGATATGACGCCGGGCATTCATCGCATCTGAACATTGGTATTTTACTCTGTGGATGTGCAGCAGACATGTGGACTTGTAAAGAATTTTGATTCATAAACATTTTCTTGCATATTTTACATGACAACATCCCACCGCCGACCTTCGCTTCAGGTATTGAGAAATTACTAGACTTAGAAGTGTGTTTTATACTCATACCGGCACCAAGATTGGGTATGTGCGGAAGCGGTCTATCTGGAGTTGGCGATCGACTTTTCTGTTTCTGCTTCACACTTATTCCTCGAGAAGCTAATACATTCGCCATTGCATTCGCTTCTTTATTGACGGTCTTTTTGGTGATTGATATTTGACTACCAAGATTGAGTTTGTCTTTAGCACCTTGGACACTTTGAATCATTGGCAAACCATCACGTTGTTTCTGCATCGCCATTACTTGGCAGTCCTCATTGTCATGTTTTCCGGGTAACAGCATATCTGGGCGGCGCTTTTGACCTGGGGCCGTTACCATTTGTCCTGGCCGTTTTAATGGCATACGTTGCCCTGGCTTTTGACCGCGGACCTGCCCGTGCACTTGAATGCCTGGTCGTATGGATGGTCTAGCCCCCCTTACTGTTGGCATTCTGGGTCTTGCACCAGACACATTAGCGCCCGAAGCCATCCTAATTGTACTAGGTGCAGGCATTTGTCCTCCCATCACTTGACCAGGGGATTGTCCACTCATTTCAGGACCAGGAGCAATAGTTTGTCCAGGCATTATTACTTGACCTGGGGGGAATGTTTGAACATTCTGAATTCTGACTCCGCTACTTGGTGGTTTCATTAACCCACTCGGACTGGAAACGGGTGCGTATTGACTAGGTGACGATCCAGGCGGACCCATTTGTCCCATTTGTGACTGCGTATTTATCATACCAGGTGAAACTTGTCCGTACGCCTGCTGCATACTTTGGAGCGGAGATGCTGAAGAATAAGGTGTCGATGCCGTTGAAAACGTATTTTGTACTCCAGGATATCCTGATTTGGACATAGGCTGCGGAAATTGCCCATATCCTTGTTGTCCCATATAATGTTGTCCAGGATACTGTCCTGGCATTGCTTGTCCGCCGTACATATTGTTTGATCCCGGTGGATACCCTGAATGCATAGTCTGCCCGGGTGAAGAAGTGTAAGCATTATATGGTTGCGGCGGTACCATTACACCCCCAGCTCCTGGGTATGCTTGTATATTAATCATAACGTTTTGCTGGTGAGTAAAACCAGCGCTATTATTACTGATTCCTGACAGTTTACCTACTTGCTCAGCCAATTGTTTTACAGGTAACAAACTAGACAAAATATTTGAAGATGGATTATATGGTAATAGAGTAGACGATGATGGCGCGATAATACATTTTGAATGACCACTTATACGCCGGTGTTCCTCGAGAAGAGACATATCAGTAAATCTAGTATTACAGACTTCGCAAGTTTGTTGTGGTCCTAAAGTATCTAATGATATGTATTCGCTTGCATCTGATAATGAGAGATTCTCTTTTTTTGTTGCAGATGATAGTAGGCTTTCGAATATGTCATCAGCACTCTTTTCTAACATGTCAATTGGTGGCTTAGTGTCAGGAGCATTCCAATTAAAATTATGTTGTTTTTCAGTTGACGGCATAGTTGGCATACGAGAAGATAGACCACCAGATGTACTGTAGCTTGATTGTGAAGTCGGATTAGGGTATGATGGAGGAGGGTATGTAGGTGTCACATTTTCAGTTTTTGGTATAATAGGTTTTATGTCAGGCGCGGGAGTAGCAGAAACCACGCAACAATCATCGTCCTCATCATTAGAATCACCATTAATTTCTATAATTGTCATATTTGTATCTTCTTTTTTTGTTACAGGAAGAAGTGGCGTAGTATTAGTTACAGTCGAGTTAGAGGTTGAAAAAGATTGGGTGTTAGCATCCGGTTCTGTTTTGATAGTTGCAATAATAGGTGTAGAGGTATCATCAACAGCTTGCAATGGTGGTGTAGCCCTTTCTGATTTTATCTGTCCCGAAAATATAGGTACGTCGGTCGATGGCGGTTCACCAGAATCAAATTCTTTTTTCACTACAATTTTTTCTAGGTTGTTTGTACTTTCTTTTAATTCACTTCGTCGCGTAGTTTTACTTTCCAGACAAGATGACTCTTTAGCTTGCTGAGGTAGCTCTCTGGTCGTTATTGGAAGATTCGCTCCTCGCTTAGGTGTTTGTTTCACCACAGGCCTGCCGGGTATTTTTGTAGGCGTGTCCTGCAATAGACCTTTTGTTTCTCTTATATTTTTTACTGGTTCTACTTTTACTGCTTTATTTTGAAAGTTCTTAAGAGCATTAGCAAGCTTGCTGTCAACTTGAGATCTGGCACTACCATCATCACTATCTGAATTTTTGCGACTGTTATTTGGATTTTCCTCATCACCTGAATGATCTTGTTCACTAGCTGATGCTTCATTTTCGACAGGTTTATCTTGTTCATCTTCATCTACCTGACCGTCCTTACTTTCATCATTACCACTGCCGTCATCCTCGTCGTCAGAAGCTTTAAAATCTTTCAAACCATTAATTACTTTGAATGAATTAGAGTTGTTACCATCTGACTTGAGTTTCAGTTTTATTCCTCCTAATTTACCTAATTTTTTCATGAGATCATTACTACTTTCAGTCTCAGGTTCCGGTTCATTTTTCACAACCGTAGAATTTTTCTTTATGGTAAACCCTAATCCGCTTAATTTGCTTAATGCCGAATCTGATTTTTTATTATCATGCTCACCTGTCTTTTTTAGAGAAATGCCAGTTTTCTTGAGAATTTGAGATATATCGATTTTTTGAGGCGTCGTTTTCGCCACTTTGGGCGGGTCAGGTACATCTTCTTCATCGGACCAGTTTTCATCTCCCGATGGAGGAGGGGAATCTTCCGTGTCGGACGGCAGCTTGTCGAGGACCACCGAGGGCAAAGACACGTGTTGTATAAGATGACTCTCTAATTCTGTCCAGGAAGAGAAATCTTCGTCACAGGTATAACACTTAAACTCTTGCTTAGGCTTTTTAATAAGAGCTCCCGTTGACTGTAGTCTCTTTAGAATGTCTGCAACATTATTGTTTGACGGCTTTACATCTTCTTCTTCTTCTTGGTAATTGTCTTCTAAAGAATCGTGCCCTTCGCCATCTGTAACAAAATAAAATAAATTGGTCGATAATATTGGTCATATAATGACACTATGAGAGAGACAAATATATTTTTTCCTAACTTTATAAATAATATAAGTTTCAATGTACCAACTGGACTTTGAAACCGGTTTCGGTATAGCGGTTAATATAATCCACAAAGTGACCTTAATTTACATCAAATATTAACAGTTTTAAACCAAATTACAAAAAAACTCGCTACTTATCAACAGACGATTCATAAGATTTGTAGTAGTGAATAATTCTACAGTATGCCAATTTTCAACTCGCTCAAAATTATACTAATAATAAAAACCGATATGACAATTAATCTGTATGAATAACTATAGCTGAAATTTAAGTCGTAATAATTGAGGTGAGAACCATAACCGGTTACAAAATTTGGTTTCTTTTAGTCATCTTATCAAATCCAAATAAAAATTTATCTATTAAGAAATCGGGATATTTGTTTGGGAAAAACTAGTTTATTACTGTTTCAATACTGTTACTAGTTTTCATTTAGAGTCCTATTCCTTTGTGAACCAGTTTATATTCTATTTAGGGGTCAGCGCAGTACAACGATATGTGACAACAGAACGATCATAAATTTTATGAAATGATATTCCTAAATCTCAAAA
Organism: Diatraea saccharalis; assembly: GCA_918026875.4. Taxonomy (NCBI): domain Eukaryota; kingdom Metazoa; phylum Arthropoda; class Insecta; order Lepidoptera; family Crambidae; genus Diatraea; species Diatraea saccharalis. Next base: position 10,665,481 of record OU893336.1, read on the forward strand.
CATGAAATTTGGATGACCTGTTAACTATTAAACATATTTCTAATTATATCTATACTAGCTGTGCCCCCGACTTCGTCCGCATGGTATAGTGACTTTCGGCAGATAGTGACGTCCAGCGTGGAGGGTCATGGCCTATGCTCCTTAACCATCCATAAGGAAAGCCTGAACCCCTGCAGTGGGGACGTAAAAGGGATGATGATGATGATTATGACTGACATTTTCTCTTAAAATATTTGGGTCTTACAAATAGCAAAATTTAATAACAGCATGCAATAACTTAAACTATTTTTAGGTATAACTACGTTAGGTATAACTACAAAAAGTTTCATCTACAAATAATTATTAACTATTATATGTCAATTAATTAAAGTGTTCCAAATAATATCTTTCATTTTAATACTCATTTACTGAATAGAAACATATATAAACTAGCTATGTTTTCAAATTGATTGATACAATTTCTGTGGCAACAATTTCAGTTCATCTGGTATTTTATTATTAAATATCTTTTTAACACCTTTGCTCGTAAGGCTGATGTAATTCCACCGGTTTTAAATATGTAAAGCGGGTCATAAAAAACGCGTGTGTTACTAAAGCAAATAGTTAAGTTATAGTCCATATAAATTCCATAACAGTATTATTTGCCATTTCGCGCGCTTTTGCTATTCAAATTTCGAACTAATCGCCACGCGGCGCCAGTCAGTAGGCAGCGCTAGCGCGCTGTTAAAATGGCGGGAAAGCAACGGTGCACATTCACAAATTGAGTTTATTTAAAATAAAAAAAAAACAGTTTATTCGGTAATTTAAAAACTTGACTGCATGCTCTAACGTCTTTGCCTTTCACGCAGCTACGGCAGACAATAATCCTCGCGCCATTTTTCTCAAATTTTCTTTCTTTGTACTTGTATTGTGCATATCTAAAAATGACAACTTTCAATAATGAAGAAGAGCAATGTATTACTTCAAGTCCACCGGATATCCTACTAACAGAAGCGCGAACCGCATGCGACAGCTTGCTGACGTCAATATCCAAAGACAGATACATAACCACGTATGAAAATTTCTTGAAGTGGAAAAACATGAAAAATGCCAAGTCATTTTCCGAAAATGTAGTTTTGGCGTATTTAAATAAACTAGCTGGTATATATAAGCCTAGCTCGTTGTCGACAACATATTCTATGCTGAAAAGTACCCTCAAGATGAAAAATGGTGTCGATATTAATTTATATTCAAATCTCATTGCATTTTTAAAGAGACGCTCTGATGGTTTTATAAAGAAAAAATCTAAGGTACTGTCATCAAATGACGTCGAAAAGTTTCTAAGAGATGCTCCAGATAGCCAGTACCTGGCTACAAAGGTCAGTTTGCCTCCTTATTTTATGTATTATCTACCTACTGTACATAATCTTTTACATATTTTTTAACGACCGTCTGTAAGCTAAGTACCTATACCTTATCTAACACATTTTTATTTCTTTTCAGGTTGCGTTAATATTTGCTATTAATGGTGCGTCTACATGCACCATTAATACCAAATATTAACGCAGGCACGAGCTTCACAATATTACCACAAATGACATTGAAAATCAAGGCAAAATGCTTTTAGTTAAAATCCCAAACACTAAAAACAAAATACCTTGATCTTTTATTATCAACGGCCCATTTTATGACGTGGTAAAAAAATATGAAGCTCTGCGTACGAATAAGGCAAAAAATAATCATTTCTTTCAGAATTATCAAAAAGGTAAATGTACTGTGCAACCTATTGGCATAAATAAATTCGGTGCCATGCCAAAGGAAGTCGCCAAGTTTTTAGGATTGCCGAATGCTGATTGTTATACAGGGCACAGTTTCAGAACGTCAGCTACATTACTTGATGATTCGGGAGCTGATATATTGACTTTAAAGCGGCATGGCGGGTGGCGTTCTAACGCAGTAGCAGAATCTTATGTAGAAGATTCCATTCAAAACAAAGCAAATATAAGAGCCAAAATAACTCAGGCGATAAATTTGGAACCACAAACGAAGAAGTTTTGCCCTGAGCCGCGCCCCTCTACTTCTACTGATAATATTTTTTTATTTACAACTAATGACGAATTACATGCTCTTCTGCCGCCTTTCAAGAAGTTTCGTCATCTCCAACATTTACCCTAACACAAAACAATGACATTATGAAGAGTAATAATAATAATAACATAATTAAAAAACCAACTACAACTACGTATCATTTTAATAATTGTTATTTCACTAACTGTTTAAATAATTAAAAATGAACAAAATATAAAATGTTTTATTTTTCTGTTTCCTCGCAAATGTGTTAAAAAACGTCGTACGATATACGTGCGTATTGGTTATAACCATCATCATAACGAACTAATATCGTAATATACTATTACTGACATCACATATGAGTGTTTCTTATAGTAGGGGAGCCCACGATGCTATAGGCAAACCATTTAACTCGCGGGACGCCTACGGGGTAAGAGGTAGGTGGGCGCGGGTATCGGTACACACGTAATGACTTGTTTCGAGATAAATCCCGAGATATCTTACTCGGATGCAAAATAAATAATAAACTTTGTCATTTCATTTCACTTACATATAAAATAAATGTAAATGTTTTTGGAACATATTTACTTATTTTGGAACATATTTATTTATTTATTTTAATATTTATATTATTTATGCAATATATATATATTTTTGATATTAATTCAAGTTGTTCGATTATCACCGGCTTCCCTTTACGAATACGAAGACATTAGCGTAGTCTTATATTAGTAAGATGGTACGTAGATTAGGATGTATGGCTCAGTTCCATTGCCTTCCCAATATCAGGTAAAAAAAAAAAAAAAACAATCTCTGGTGTTTGTTCACGGGTGGACGGGATGACATAATAAAAAAATAAACAATATTTTACACTTATAATAAGAATTTATATCAATCAGAATTAAGTATATATTTATTTTACAGGTTTTCTTCTTCACTGATGTCCATGACACTTGAATCATCTTGTTTCTTCTTCTGTCCAGTTGGACGAATCCGAGTCATCTTGTAAATTGATTATTATTTGGTCCATAGCATTATCGAGTAGTCCATCGTGACTACAATAATCATCTTCAATTTTTTGGACATGACTGTCACATGCTGCCCATTTTTCTGCTGGAAATTCGTTGAATAATTGCTCTAGTGCAATCTTCTTTTTATCTAAATTACTGTCCAGTTCGTTTCTTGCCAGTTGACCTTTGATATCCCCCCAAACCAACTCAATAGGGTTTAAGTCTGGGTGGTAGGGGGGAAGTCTTAATACTTCGTGACCCGCAGCTTTGAGCAATTCATCAATCTTATAAACATTTTCAGAACCATTCTGCTTAATCAGCTTAAGCAGGTCACATTTTCTTAAGGAATTATCAAATTCGACATTATGTCTTTGCAGCCAGGCCTGCATGTTAGCCTTTGTGTTGGTCATCGTTGGCTTTTTCCTGCACTGAGTGATAGGCAGCGTTATCCATAACGATTACAGATCTTGGAGGTAAATTTGGCAATAATTTATCTTTGGTCCATTTATTAAAATTAATATCATTATGATAATCTCCGGTTTTACTTTTCGATTTAAAAATTAATAGAGCTCTTTCTACAAAACCAGCTTGGCCACCTACATGTACAATAATTAATCTCGGCCCTTTGCCAATATGTGACAGCACTCCACGTTCTTTTGCAGATTGCCAACACGATGGAACATTTAAAGACGCATTTACGTATGTCTCATCAAGATAAACAATAGATCTCTTGTCTCGTCGATGTTTTTTTATCGCGTTTCGATATCTCCATCTCCAAGAAATAATATTTGGTTGCTCAACAAGCAGCTTTCTCTTTGACTGACATTTTTTAAATTTAAAACTAAGTTTATGCAGTAACTGTCTCAAATATTCTCGACCACAGTTTAAAATTCCTTCTTCTTTAAGTTTAGCATTTAGTGTTTTCAATGTGGGTACCTTTTTGTATATAGTATAAAATTGAGTTATTTTTCGTCTGATGACACCTTCAGTAAAATTATCTATTTCAATTCTTTTAGTTCGGTTCTGTTTTTTACTTCTTGGGGAATACTACACTTCTCTGGTCGCGTTTCAGATCATTTCCTTCTTTGATGATTTTACATACAGTAGACAGTGATATTTGCGTTGCTTGGGCGACGATTTTGTGCAGGTTTACATCTTGTAAAAATTCCGTGGAAATTTGATCTTGTTTTCTTTGTTGAAAGAAAGAATAAACATTGTATACTAATTGTTTAGCTTGCTTGTTAATTTTTTTAGCAAAAATTTTGGACCGTCCTTCAGCGTTCATCTTGGAAAATATCTCAGGAAAAATAACCTCGTATAGATCTTGTGCCGAGCGTCCGTACCCAAAAAGCCGACTGCACGCCGCGAGAGCCGCTAGCGTACTGAGAAACGTCACTTGTGCTCCCTGCCGCGCGCGCGCGCCTTCACCTCCGAAACGTCTGTGAGTTCCTCCGCGCCCACCTACCTCTAGCCCCGCAGGCGTCCCGCGAGTTAAATGGTTTGCCTATAAATCGGGATTTACTCGAGCGTCATAGAGACCTATTGGGTTGCGAAGCTTAGATGATAACAAAAAAAAATGTCATATAATATATACCTTTTCATCGGTGGGGGAAGCGGCTATAGACTTTTAAAAATGTGTTGTATGGACTCGAGTATGTCCGTCAAATATTAATATCATCCATGTCCTACGCATTTTTAAAAAGTGTCGTATTTTAATCTGATCTTTTCCATGACGGTGGTGGTTATACGTAAGGGTTGAAAGTGAAAAAAAAAATTTAATCGAGCGCGTCAGATTTTTTAAGGGGATGTCAAGTGAACCTAAAAAAAAGCTCTCATATAATAATCTGACGATTTGGATGTAACACGAACGCGTGACCATTATTGGAATGTGCAAAAAAAATCGCCATTTTGAAATACTCAAGCGCGTCAGATTAAGATATATATGGTTCATCTTTATGCCCCAGACGTGATATCTCATAATCTGACGATTATCTGAAGGGATTAACTTAATCTGACAATTAAATTTATTTTTTATTTTTTCAAATCATTGAGCTTAATTAAATAGAAAAGCACCGGAGTTAGCATGCAAATAAAAAAGTGTATGTTTTTTTTATGTAGAATACTTATATTTATAAGAAAATTATTATATGAAAATTAAATTTTTACAGTATTTTTTATTAATTATCATTTTCATCGCTAGAATCATCTTCCTCTTCTTCTCTTAGTAAATATGTAAAAAGTTTAATTCACAAAATTTACATTAAAATAACAAAATAAGCAAAAACATTGGAAATACGATGTAAACAATATTACGCCACGAACGAGTCTGTATCATCAGCTGTCATGGCGTCATGGCAACCGAAACCAGAGTGGGGACGGAGTGAGAGAGTAATAGATAGAAAAAGAGTGAGAGAGAAAAAGTGATGCGGAGAAGGAAATAAAGGTATCAAATAGCTGCACGCATTAAATCTTATCGATGAATTTTTATTACTCGGCTTGTGAAAATCGTCAGATTATATATTTTTCGTAATCCTTGAATGATTCCCTTCAAAATAAAAAAAAATTAGCCACGCTCGAGAATGTCAGTGACGTTTTTTTTTACAACTTTGTAGCCTTCCCCCACGTCACTCTCAAATTGTCAGATTAGAGGTATGTACACCTTTTAACATGTAACAAGCTCACCTTACCTTAATCTGACGCGCTCGAGATTTTCAGATGATCAATTTTTTTTTACTAATCTGATTCTTCGTCCTTACCGGGCGGCCATTTTTATAGGGCTCATACTTGGTCCACGTACTTAACTGGGTACAAGGTTTCCCCCTGTATATTAATCTACCGCGCTTTAGTTAATCCCGAAATCCCCGCTTCGGCTCCCTTACTATTATAATAGTTGGTTCTTATAAATGACAAATGTTATTTGTTTCCTAATAAATTTCCTAATCTTGTGTTAAATTTACAAGTATCTTTTTTGTTATATATAAAATTCCAAGTAAAACAAACAAACACAAGTTTTAAATACACAGTAGCGTCATCTAGCGAAAATAGCTTATTCTATAATTTTATTGTTTCGCCAGATTAACAATTCCCCATTAGATTGTTATTGGGAATACCGCAAAATTAAAACGAGAGCTACTTTGTTTGATAAAAATCGGAAAAAATAAAGACTATTAACATAAGAAAAATAAAAATCCCGTTTTAAAAGTACAGCAGCGTCATCTATTGCATTTAATATTAGCGACATATTGTACCCATTAAAATTATTCAAAACATTATATTATCCTGCGTAAACAGCTTAAATTATTTAATAATGGATTTGGAAAAGGAATACATGGAATATAATTAAAATGACATATAGACTTGTAAACAATGGTTACTATGGTAACGATTTCATGCAGTATACGAACTTCCACTCCCATTTCCATCCTTTTATGGGCTTCTTTTCGGAATAAGACATAGTTAGACATTTGCTGCGGCGAACGTTTTTTATAACTTTTAAACGGGAGCGATTACGTAATAAATTATTTTTGCGTAACTTTGCGCATGCATGGAAAGCTTTAAAAGTAAAATGTTCTCTCATTCTTTTTGTAACTTTTTTCATTGCTGCGCCACTCTTATTAGTCATAGCGTGATGTTAGATAGCCTATAGCCTTCCTCAATAAGTGGACTATTATACACAAAAACAATAATTCAATTCGTTCCAGTAGTGCCTGTAATTTTAGATTTCAATCAAACAAACAAACAAACTCTTCAGCTTTAATAGTATAGATTTGAGATTTTATTTAGCATCTAGAATTAATTATTCAAAAAGACTTTGTAATATCTCATTCTCAGTCATGGTCAAATATCTTAATCATATTACAGTTCGCGTACTTAACTAACAATTATTAATATTACGCAACAATTACTCGATTTAAATGTTTTCCACCAGGGTTTAGTGATATTTATTATTGATAATTATCGCGACTTATCTTGCTAATAATAAAACACTACACAAACTAACTATCAAATGTGGTTTTGATGATAGAGAAAATTGCGGCATGCACCTACAAAAAGAAGAAATTAAAAGTTCCCTTTTTAATTAAAACATATTTTAATTTAACCTTTTGATCAATGTAATTTCACATCGCTACGATAAACGAAGAATAATATTATTAAATATAATATAAAGACAATTCACATCTTTAAAACATTTTATTAAAAATAGTTTTTTAAACAATTAACTATCAGTACATATAGCAGATAATTATCCGATAATTATCAACAAAAAAATAATTATCTTTATAATTATATAGGTCATTAGATACAGAACTACACAACTTGAACATCTTCACAAGAATAAATTATTCATCTTGATTATATATTTTGAAATGTCAAAACCGTGTATGACTACCCAGAAGTGCATGTGTTTGTGAACCCCTATGTCCACATGTTAGACAAACATCAGTTACAGTGCGGTTTGGAAAACTCAGTACTGTTTAAATGAAACCAAAACAAAAAATAAAACCGGTTTAACATAAATAAATACCGGTTCATTCGCAACCGGCTTAGAGCCTCAATTGGAAGTACTGTTGATAAAAGAGGTCAAAAATATTTCATGTCATACTAGAAATAGTGGTGTTCACAGATGTGTGTGTGCAATATTGTAAGTTTAAGTTAAGTGTAACAGTAATTAGCAATACATTCATTACTCAGATCTCAAATTAAGTAGCTAAAGCACATGTATTATGGAAATCTGAAACATTGTAGGCAACAGATCATCCAAACCCGAGACAATAATAAGAAAGTTTATTTCCGACACTGACTCAACCAGGAACCATATTGAGATGACAACACCTTGAAACTGATGTGTGAGCCACTCAGCTATGGAGGTCTAAAAGTTATTTTTACTAGTAATATTCTTGATGCTATATGAAAATGCATCTACAAAAAATATGTGGAAATATCAATTATCGCATGTGCCAGGATTTCCTCAAGTCAGCCATCTTTCAATAATATGGCAAGTTTTTCTATTCAAGTATTACTAAGTAGATATTAGGGATGTTGCAGATGCAGATGCAGATGTAGATGTTGATGCAGACGTGGATCCATAAAGGTTCATTGCTCCAAAATTGCCCTTAAAACATTATATTAAACTTTATATAGATTCAAGAAAAATAATATTTTTGAAAATCAGTTCATTTCATATGATTCATATCTACATCCGCACCTGTAACATGCGTAATAAATAATATATAAGTAGTAAGATTTCATGTTATGAAAATATTATTAAATATTGCGATAATTATCATGATAAATATACCTTGGTCATTATCAAAAAAAAACACACAAGCTCTTTTTGTACTTTAGGACTTGTTATTAAATAGGTTTTATTTTTATACAACTATCAAATATAGCTTTCTGATATAAAAAAAAAATTGTCTAGGGCATATAAAAACAAAAGAAAATTAAAAGCCATTCTTTTTGACTAAAATATTTTAATTTAACTTATGTAACGTGATATATAACGTGATTTGGTTTTGTTTATTTTGATAATTTTTTTTATGGTTTAAAATGACAAAAATAAAAGTTGATTCAATTATAAATGCCTTTCTATATATTTATTTTTTATTTTTATTTATTCATTTCATTTTAAAGAACTTTGATATGTAATCATTAATATTAATATCTGTTTAATATATATAAATATGTCAGTAACTATGGATAGTTATAATGGAAGTTATAAACAGCATTTTAACAGGCTAATGATACTGGTTTTGTTTATAATTCAAGTCTTTAGTTTCAATTGTTTGTCCTAAAGGATCTTAAACTTTTCTAACTAAATTTTGGTATTTTTTTTGTTTTTATCTAAATGTTTTTATAAGTTTTTTCCTAAATATTGACATATAAACAGCATGTTTAGCATTCACAAAAGCAGTATTTTAAAGACCACAATAAAGCCGAAGTCAGCTAATAGATGCATTAGATTTGGGACGAATGTTTTTAGATTATAAGAAATTAAAACTCATAATGAATAGACAACCAAACAATAAATATAAATCCTTATGTATGTATTAAAAAAAAAAACAGTTAAAAATAAAACAAACCTGATTGATCATTTGTTGGCGAAGATGGTAAATCGGATTCAATCTTTGTGGCCATGTTATATTACCTGTGAACAAGTTATGAGATAAGTACATCTCTTGTATTGTGTTTATGGTTAGTACAGGCACAACTTTAGATGTTGTAAAACTTCTCAACATATTTGTTACTAAAAAAAAACACTAAACCATGACCACAATTTAGGTTTGATCTGTAATAATTTGATATAATAAAACTTATTCACAGTATAATCATCCTCTATTAGGGTAACTAGAAAGAAAATGTTAATAAATACTTCAAGTAAAAACTAATATTCTTATTAGATTTTCAATTTAAAGAGTTATCTTGGTTGTTTAGATGAGACAAAGTGAAATTCTAAGAATACTACTAGAATTACTTATCTAAAACCAACGCTTTCTAATGAAATGCTCGTAAACAAGTCACACAACAACCACAACCATGCAGATTGTATTGCAATATTTGAAGTACATAACAAACACAAGACAAATAATGATTAGTATCGTTTATAATACTTACTTTCATTGTCAATTAATTTATAAACTCAAGACTCTGGTAAACAGTTCCACACAATTATTTCACGATTTTGCAATTTCTGCAACTTTTCACTTTGCTATAAATACAGTAGATAGTTCTACACAAATAACACCGACACAAGGAAAAGGGTTTTAATACAAAAATAACCTCTAACCGGCAGGTTTTGTATCATAACAGTATCGAATAAAAAATGCAAATTTAGGTAGTCAATTTTCCGCGAAGTTCTGTCACTGTTTCTCCGATTCGACCTCAAAATACAAAATGGCCGGCCAAATAAACGACTCTCTGTCAAACTACATCTACACTACTATGCAATAGATAGCATAGCGTCGAAGGTAGATGATACATATCGTAGGCGACTTGTAATTTTTCTTATCGTATTTAGTTAATCAAGTTGTCGAGTTATGCAAAACACGTCTATATATAATTATATGAATACGAGTACTTTACGCACTGAGTCACCGAACGACTTTGTGTCGCTTCGATCGAAATATGGAGGACCGAGTGTAGCTGCTAGCTAGGCCGAGGCTGACCGACCGAACAAATTTCTTTTCCGTTCACTCGCACACAAACGCGTCTGCCAGTGCCAGAATGGCGGGCGAAGTGCCAGTATTGGTTGACTGGCAAATGCCTAGGGACGAGCGGATTCACACTATGTTGCTATCTCTTTCGGGTACACAATTTTTGCTCGTTTTTCTCTCTCTGTCTAAGCGAGGAACATTGGTGCCTATACAGGCAAGCAGTGGTGATTATAGAAGAGGCATTTATTATCGGAACGGGTCGCCCGCTTCTTTGTCTACCTACGTAACTGAATGACCTCGCTCGCTTGGCTCGGACGAGTAGCGGAGCCGGATTCGTGCACTACGACTGGAAGTAATAATAATACCGTTTGTATTTCAGACAGTCGTCGAGGACGGAGAGTGTTTTGAGCGTGGTATAAATTATTATTATTTGAATGAATGGAATGGCTTTCAATTGACTTACTTCTTATCATTATTATTATTTATTCTTTTAATTGTGGAATTTTATATGTATAAGTTATATATAATATAATTGATAAAATATTTGTAGCGTCATTTATGTAAGTATTTAATTCATTTCTAGGTGACTTGGTGTACTAAAAAGAAAATAATATAAATCTGTGATAGATAACGATGATAGGGATAATGATTTTGAAGGTTTATAATAGATTTCGTTATCATTAGAAATTATTGAGAAACGTTTTGTTTATAAGTATTAGTAGGTACTTAGGTATTATTTATACCAAGAACTAGCAGGTAGGTACTTAAAATTATGCGTATTTATTATCATGTCTTCATTTTACTATCTACCTACCTTAAATGAGCATTGCCGAAAAACTGTTATAGGTAGGTAATGTTTTTGTACCTCCTTACCTACCTAGATCCTATTTGTGTATTAGGTAGGCATGTGTATTACGGCCGATTACTAATGTAATATAATAGAGAAAAGTAATAAATCTCACTGTTTAGGTATTCTCAATAACTTAAGTTTTTTACTTTTCACAGGCAAAAAGTCCTAGTTTTTTTTTTTTCAAACTGCTACCTAGGTATCTAACATTAAAATTAGAAACGAAAATCTGTACGTGATATTTAAGTACAGTGTGAGACGTGCTTAACTTTAAATACTCAATCAGAAACACATCGGCAACAAATGATCGAATACACATGAATACACAATTCGTCGATAGCACGTTACTTCTAAATAGGATATCGGGCGTTCGAACATTATTAATATTGAAATTATAAAGTAACAATCAGTTTTATAACTTGCTTTTTTATTTTTTCATGGAATAGGGGGCAGACGAGCAGAAAATAATAATGTAGAAATGATAAAGTAAAAATCGATTTTATACCTTGCTGTTTTTCATTTGAAGTTCAAAATCAACAGTGGAAATTTAAAGTTTTCTTTAAAAATGGACCATATGCCTCTGCGTGTATTTTATTAGAGGCAATGGGATAATAATTTAAGAAGTTTCATTTATACTTTAAAAATACCTACTTACCTATTTTTATTCATTGATTTAATGAGAACATAAAATCTTGAATTTTAATAATAGGTATATTAGTCTTATTTACGTAAAAATGTTGATTAATTTATTTCACAAATATCGCAATATAATAGGCGGCCACTCAACACGATTACACGACCGTATATCTAGGGGGAGGAACGGGTGGGTCGTTGCGGGGCAAACCTCTACCTACCTTGTATAAAAACCACCCTACCCAGCCCAGTTAAATTAGCGTTTCACCTCGAAATAAGATATAGTAAGCTGGAAGCTCGTATAGTTTCATTTTGGCGTTCTAAATAAATATAAATATCATTAAATCTCGTGTTGACGTTATAAGTAGCAAAGGTCAAAAATCATTTCACAAGGTATTATCGCAAATTTAATTCTCTATAACTTTTTACTAGACGTCAAACATCATCCAACGATAAAAACCGATTGACCTTTAACCTTAAATAACATGTCATGTGACACAGATACAAGATTTTATCAGACTTGTCAAACAACATTAGAACTAGAGATGTAACGGATAGTGGTTTGGCCGGATACCGGATATTCGCCAAGGCCCGAGGCCGGAGCGCCGGATATCCGGCTACCGGATATACAGCCTTTATCGCATTACATGACCCGACCAGTTTGATTTGAATCTATAGCATGTCAAGTATAAGCAGTGTTACCAACTCTGAAATCTAGCGGATGGTAGAACTCATTTTTATTTCAAAATTGTGGAGTATTTTTAATTTGGAATACGGTAGAACCAATATAAATATTTAGCAATACGTTTTGGGTAAGAGTAGAAAGGGATCGGAATAGAAAGGGAGGAGAATCGGACAGTATAATTATTTCGATTTATACATATTTACTTTATACTTTCAAAACATTGTATCGATGAGAACAAAAACAATACAATTTATTCTATGATGATGTATGCCCTTTTGCGATAATTTTTTTTTAGTTTTTATGTCAGTTACTTTGCTAAAAACTCTTTCACATTCTACATGCAAGTGTGGCAGAGAATTAATTGCCAACATAAACTCGGGCAAATTCTTAAAATAGGAATTCCCTGAAGCTGACCTAGTATATGATAGGCATGTGCGCCGATGCCGAAATCTTCGGCGGCGGCGTGGAGCTAAAAATTCAGTGGCGGCGGCGTAAATGGCGGCGTAAACGGCGTCGTTATGTTTAATAATGGAAAATAAAAAGTTAAACAATTCAGAATGCCTTTATTGACATAACAAATATAAGAACTACTAAAACTAATAACACCTTTTAAGTAACATTCAAATATGGCACAACTATACTCTTCTACATTATGTAACGTAGTCATAATGATATTGAAAAATATTTTTTAGCAATCCATGGGTCCAAGTTCATGGGTTTAAGTCCCATCTGAGAATACCGGGGACAAACTGGATTTTTTAAGCATTTTTCATTAAGATTATAATTCTAAACATTTTTAATAAAGTTTACTTTCATTTAACTAAAATATGTAGGTACTATTTTGTTCGATAACTTTTTGCAATCTTGTAGGTAGGGGCATGATAAAATCTTTAGAAATTTTGGGGCTTCTAATCAAGAAACCGCGACAAGTTGTTTTAAGAATCCTTGCGTGATGTTTACCTGGAAATGCCTAAAGAATTCTGAAGAGACCTAAACAGGTAGAAATCTGAAGATGCAAGGTCAGGACTATACGGCGGATGCATTAACACCTCCCAGCCAAACTCTCTTCATTTAATGATAAAACAACCTTCCTTCTATTGATTAATTCTGGCCGTTTTCTCTCAACTTCTTGCTTTAATCTCATCAGTTGTTCACAGTAGAGTTCAGAATCGATGGTCTTGCCTGGCAGTAACAGCTCATAATGAATAATGCCCTTCTATTCCCACCATATAAACAGCATCATCTTTTTGCCAGTTAACCCGGGTTTCACCTCAGTCTGTAAAGTCTGACCGACCTTTGACTACGATTTTTTTCGCATGTTCTTGTCTTATGTGAGCCAGTTTTCATCACCAGTTATCAGCTTCTTCAAAAATGCGGTGTAATTTGGTTTCATTATACCGCAACAAAGAATTACAAAAGAGTACACGGTTCATTAAGTTTTTTTCAGTGAGCTCAGCTTCGTCGTAACTACGATATGCCGATCTTGTTTCAGTTTCTCAAAAATGGCATTCATTTATTCGTAACAGAGTGACTGGAGCGAAGTACACCTTTAACATCAAAATTCCCGGGCTGAAAACGCTTAAACCAAATTTGTGCTACTCTCACAGAATCTGCACTAGGTTCATAAACGTCAAAAATCTTTTTCACGGCTTACGTTGCATTTTTACCTTTTTATAATAAAAATTTAAAATGTATCTTAGTTCTTCATTAGATTTACTCATTTTGACAGTAAGAAAAAACAAATGAAAATTACACATTTTCCTAATTTGAATTCGAAGTCTTCTTTAAAATTTAAACTTTTTAATGATACCGAAACCAGCCATATAGAAATGGTATAGCCAGAAAGATTTTATTACAACTTTATGCATACTATATGCGAAAAGACTTTTTCCCCAACCTAACAGTTATCATGCATAGAAATTATTTTATTGATATTATTCCCAGTTAGACGCAATCGTTTAGCCGTTTTAGTAAGACAGCTTCAGAGATGGGTTAGCTAGAATAGACATATAAGGGTAAGTATTAAATTTATGATTTCTGCCAACTCTATCTTGTAGACGAGCGCTACATTAATTGTACAATTTTGTTGACAGCTGTAATTAAAGAAGAAAGATTCGATTGTTTATTTGTTTGCATCTGATCATTGACTTTACTTTTGTATTCATTAAAATTTTACTAGATATGGAATACGGAACGGAATTAACATGTGCTGCAGAGAATGCACTACGTTGCTTAGCAACCGAGCGAACGAATGTTACTGGCAGTTCGTGCCATCCCGCGCCGTTTATGCCGATCTTTTAACCGGTCAGCGGCGGCGTGTCATAATCGGCGGCGTCGGTCATCGGCGCGGCGCGGCGCACACGTCTAGTATATGAAGTAAAGCGGAGTCACATCTTACCAACAAAAGCAGAAAGTTTGGTATTCATTCACCACAATTTGCCACTTGTTAATTTTGAGTATTAAACTAATTAATAAATGTATATATAGTGATATAATTTTCCTTGTATAAAATAGTGAGATTAATGTTTATGTTACTATCCGGTATCCGGCCGGATAATGGCACCCTATCCGGTATTCGGGCGGATAGTGAAAATAAGGCCGGATACCGGATAGTAATCGGATATCCGTTTCATCTCTAATTAGAACTATAAAATGCCTAGCTTGGATTGGCGCTCGCCGGCTGCTATGCAGCGGTACGATCACTTCGCTCGCTCAGCTTGCTTTTTATTTTATCATATTCAGTTCAAATCACAACAATTGAGCGATTATTTTATGGAAAGTAACACAAAGCAAATTAAAATTCAAAAAAAAAATATTAGTCTAAATGATCATCATGTCAACACAACTTCACCTATGCCAAAATAGTTCATCATCATCATCATCATCACCAAAATATCTAGTAGTTCTAGTAGTAGATACGCCGAATAGTGGTTTCACTGAATGTGAATGTTTTGTGATTTTTTTCCGTAAATGCATATTCCAAGTCACCACAGGACTATAATACGCCCTGTGAGGATGAATTGCCTAAAAATAAATCGTTAAATTGTCTTCAAATACGTTTAAAACCATTGTCTGTTAAATGGGATAATTTTCAAAAATACACGCGATAACTTTTTATTTTTAATAAATAGTGCGCGTGAAAATGTAAGAATACAGTACAGTAAGTCGAAATCATTAAAGTCGAGATAGAAAAATCATGTTTTCGCTACTAAGTATTTCGGTTTTTCAAGTAATCATGTAATTGACTAACAAAATTAGTTTTTATCAAATTACATGTAAAATAAAAATTATATTAACAAAAACCAAACGACCTTTGACCTTAAATAACTTACATCACAGACACGAGATTTTAAAAGTCTCTAAGTAGATAATTCTATTTTTTAATGCTTCAAGATTTCTACTTTTTTAAATGCTATTAGAAGGGATGGAATAAATATAGGATAGGAATGAATATTTTTATAAATCTTTTCAGATTAAATCCAATCCCACCCAATACAGGGTTAGTATATTACCTACTTAGTGGGGAGACGCGAGGCCGCTTCACCACAGTATAAGAATTACACTGTGGCTTCACGGTGCTGAAAGATTGGTATCGTGTATAGCAGCCAGCGCCTGTTGTCTAACTTTTGATAAATTCATAACAATTTGTCTTTATACAAAAATATTTTTTATTATTATTTAGTTCAGATATTGTCGATAAATAATTTTGTCTGCTGATTTAGCAGATGCTGCTCGTTTTTTACCCTTTATTACGTATTAATCATTGAATGGAGGTCATTGCAGGAAAACTTTAGTTGGCATCACATATTTCGGAATAATATTTTGATGTAGATTTCCTGGGATAAATATATTTAATTATATTAGTAATACATCTGCAGATGATAATGCAGTAGGTAAAACAATTGCGCTATGAATATACTTTTTAGTAGTTGTGCAGTCGTGTACTTTTCAATGTGAATCTTCTGAGAAGTCAAACTTCGTAATTTTACACAGATTATTTCAAAAAACGTATACAGCTATAGGATATAATGGGGTGAACATTTCCCGCCATCGCCTTTAGTAATCCCCGGCGGGGGGCTGTAAGGATGTTTGGCTCAATGGCCCCTCACAACCCCTACAACCCACCACCCTCTCCTTCCAGCTTACCGAATGAAATTTAACAACATAAATATCTAATATTAATGTTGGAAAAATGTACCTAACTGATGTGTGATATGTTTTTACGTTAAAATTAATTAATAATGATAAAAAAGTAAATGTATAAGAAGTAACTAAATGAGGGCGTGTATTTTCGTATTTATATTATTTTCCTTTATTTTTCCCTAAGGTCTAATTATGTATTTCCGCTTATAGATCGACCAAGCGCGAGTTGGACTCACTCACGAAGAGTTCCATCCTGGAAACGAGCAAAAAACGTATGTTGTAGTGTCCATTACCTTAAATATTTATTTTATTCCGGTTTTTAGTATTTGTTGTTGAAGCAGCAACAAAAATACCTACATCATCATTTCAACTATCTAACTTTCACGGTTCATGAGGTACAAATGGCAAACTTACAGAGTAACAACGGTCTTAATTATAGGGCTCCCGTTTACCCTTTGTGTACAGAACCCTAAAAATGATACTTGTCTACTTACCCGGAAATACATAATTAAATCCTGAAATAACTATGAAGGAAAAATCTGTAGTCGTTAATTTGTTCTCATCATATCTATACTCAGATTATAATACATGATTATTAAATCGAGACTTATCTACTTACCCGGAAATACATAATTAGATTCTGAAAAAACTACGAAAGAAAAATCTTTAATCATTAATTTGTTCTCATAATATCTATGCTCATATTATAATACATTATTAATAAACCGTGGATTAGGTCCAAGGGCGTTTACATAGTCGTGGTCAAGGCACAAGTTATAATTGGCTAGTTGACAACTTTTTTGTTATTTTATAAATAAATAGTTCATTAATATCTAAGAAATAATGTAGAGGGAGCAGCATGTCTGCGATTAATAGTTTTGGAGATAGGGTGCTTATGGAACTATCGGTAGACGGCCGAAAACACTCTCTGTGACAGGTTCGAAGCTTATGCAAATGAATAACATGGCGAAAACACAACTATAATCATTGTAAGATCCTTTGAATGTATTATATATAGGTATAATTTTATACGCGTGGTAGTTTCTTTGAGCATAATTCTTTTTCTTTTAGAATACTTTGGTTATCAAATATTTATTTATACTTATCAATTGCTTAAAAACAAAATTTGATATTGTCAAATTTCCATGCAAACTTTCACCCTCCATTTCCACCTCTTTTTTGCGATAAAAGGTAGCCTAGGTCCTTTTTTAAGGTTCAGCTATTTCTATATTAATTTTCGTTAAGATGGGTTCAGTTGTTTAGACGTCTAAGCGAACACTTATTTGTCTTACCTTAAGTTATCGATACTTTTAATACGATTCTAGAATCTAGCAAAGTATATACACTAAGATGAATAGAACCATACGATGATCAAAATAGAACTATATCGAGTTTGCTAAAGCATATGCAGTGATATTTACCAACAATATTAAATCATCATATAAAATATCGCATTTTATTACCCGACTGCGCGACGCAAAGGAGGGTAATGTGTTTATCAGTCTATGTACGTATGTATGTATGTTTGTTTCTATGTGGCGTTCTAGAGACCAAATGCGTAGGCCGATTTTGATGATTCTTACGTCAATCGATTCGTCTTAACCTTGCGAGTGTCACTAAAGACATGACAGTAATCAAAATTCACCACAGCGACAACCAGACGCCATATTGTCAAAATGAAAAAAAAATCGACGAACTATGTCAAGTGGGGTGTCGTTGAATAGGTATTTTAAAATCATCTTTAGGTTCCTTTTATCACTTTTCATTTTAAATAATAGTTTAGGATATATTACGATTTAAAGTTGTTTAACAAAATATTATCGGTAATTTTCTTACTTATTGATATTTCTCAATGAAATGATTAGATTGCCAAATTTATCATCTTATAACGAAGTCAACGAATCGTAACTAAAAAGTATAAAATAAAAATAAATAAATAATTTAAAGAAAAACAAAAAACCCGACTGCGTAAAAACGAATTTTAAAAAATACATGAAAAAAATTAACTTAAATAAAAACTTAAAAGAAAGAAACAAGCCCAGTAGTTAAGAATTCTGTTAAGTAATACAGAACAGAACGACTCACAGTCGGGGCCCATTCAAATTTTACCAATCAAATCTTCCCAAGGGACTGTAAGTTGTTTGTTTGTTTGCATCGAATTTGCCCCAAAACTATTGGACCGATAGTTTCAGAGCGATTCCGACCAACACTAACGGAAGTTACATCACGAATGTCATAGACTATAATTTTGCGGCAAAGTCGCGGGAAAACAGCTAGTTCATTATACCCTGTGAAAAATTATCTGCGGTACGCCTGTGGGGTATGAAGGAAACACGGGTTGGCGATAATCGAAACTACTTTCTCGATATCTATTGTGCAAACTGCGAGCTGTTTCAGAGACAAAGCGCATTTCTGTATCAAAGGAACTTTCATACTCATACCATACTGTAGGTATGTATGTTACGATCAGCAATTAGACGCGCTATGCGATCTTCAGAAGTTTCCTGAGATCAAACGCTTCGCGTTTTTCAGGTGTCTCCCGAGACCAAGCGCTTTCCGTCCGATCTCTTTCTTTGTCAATTAAAGTCGATCGGTACATGTCTGAAGGAAGATACGTAGAGTTTTATTTATTGATAAAAAAAATATATACATATTTTCATTTCGACTTTCCACACTCGAAGGAAATCGTCTACTAACACATACTTCCGAGAGGTGCTTAACTGAGCTTCCGTCAGATTTGAACGGCCCTCATCATCATCATCAGCCCTTTTACGTCACCAACTACTACTACTACTACTGTAACAACTGTACTGACACAATATTTGAGCAAATAAATGTTTTGATTTTGATTGATTTGAACTGCCTGAGCCTTATGGATTAAGGAGGATGGGCCACGATCCTCCATGCTGGCCCAATGCGAATTGGAGGATATTAACGACTGTAAATACAACCAGGACCGATCACTTTACGTGCCTTCCAAAGCTTAGAGTTGCTTGAGATAATATTTTTTTGGTCACCCATCCTGTGAATGACCTTTGCAAAAGTTGCTTAAGAACTACAATCGCGAGCCATGGCGTTTATTCACTACGCCACCGAGCTACTCTGAACCGATACTCAAACTCGCGTAATCAGTGCCGGTTTTAGCACTACTAGCGCCCTGGGCGAAATTTCTTCGGCGCCCCCTAACTGCATTTCAATTACTACTACATACTACAAATCAGTTACTAGTCTTTTTTTCACCGACCCGGCCTGCTTACTTGTAATTTTCCCTAAATTTAGGTAGATTGTTAAGTTGGCAGCATTAGAATGGAACGTAGTGTTCAATCGGTTTAATTTCTCGGGAATCCCCGACTTTCCGACCATACAGAAACAATGTGTTTTTCTATAATCGGGGATTCCCGAGATCTATCTCTTTTAATTTTTGACGGAGCAGAACACAATCAACAATCATCTTCATGCTTGTCATAAGTGGACGCTCTTAAAACAATTATTCGATTATTTTAAAACAAACAATCACAGTAATCAAACGTTTAACGCTACCTTATGATGCTCTTGTTCCAACTATAGAGTGACATTAGTTTTATTTAAAAAATAGACACATAAATAGTGTATAAGTAGCTGTTTCATTTTTGACGGATCACATCATTAGGTAGTACAGATTAATTTTTTCTATCTATACTACACATTCCCTAATACTTAAAGTATATAAGATGTTAAAATAGCAGGTTAATTATTGAAATTGGGTCCAGACTCTTTACCCGTGTAACACCCTAACAGGGTGTCACATAATTGTTATGTAGGGGAGACCTAGGAGAGTTGTGACAATTTTTACATAAGGGGCTCTATCTCGCTTAAGAAACATGCCACAGTTATGACTCATGTGAATTAGTTTAGAGCCATTCCTTCTGTTTTCAAAACCATCAGTAAAATTAATTAAAGTATAATAGTTTCTGAAAAAAATAACAAAATTCAAGTCCACTCCCCTTGTCACAACTCTCCTACCACCGAGGTAAGTTGTGACAGGTACCGAGGTAAGTTGTGACACCATTGTATTTAAGCTATAAGATATAAAAATACCATTACATACGACATAAATAAATCAAGCACGTTCTTTTATCAAATCAGTACCTTAATCAGTACTATAATAATAAATTTGACTTGGAAAACACACATTGAACATGTTTGCAAAAAGTTGTCCCAGTATTCTTGTGCACTGTACAAACTTAGTAAGATCGCGAATCAGTGCACGGTCTTTACAGCTTATCACGCGGACGTAGTTTCTACTGTTCGATACGGCATTATATTTTGGGGATATTCGACTGATTCTGTAACTGCCTTTAGAGCCCAGAAAAAATGTGTTAGGAGCATATGTCATTTACAGAGCAGGGATACCTGTAGGCCATATTTTATTAAACTAAATATTATGACCCTGCCATCAATCTATATATTCGAAGTTGGTATTTTTGTCAAACAGAATCAACAACTATTTGAAAATAAGACGAGATTGCGTACGATACCCTCTAAGAACAAAAGTATCTTTTGTATGGCTCCAAAAATTTTTGATAAAATTCCAAAAACAATACGTAATCTGAATAATTGTAATGTTTTTAAAAGAAAACTTTGTAAATTATTAGTAGCTAAAGTATATTATAGTGTAAACGAGTATCTAGCTGACAGTACTTTGTAAATGTATAAATACTTAATGAATTAATTGAATTTTTGACATAGCATGTTATTGATTAGATTAGTTGACAATTACTAACCTACTAATATTGTATGCCTATTAGGCAGATCACGGTGTAACTATTCAGTCCTTGCATCCAATATCTTTATATAACCTGCGATCAACAATAAAGATTGATTTGATTTGATTAATCATCTTTTAATACCTACCAACTAAAACAACATAGTATTAATATTCTCATAACAAGTAATTATAATATTTTCATTAACTAAATATGGTATCGCTTTGAGATCAATCATATTATTGTTATAATCAGTATAAAATCTTAATCTACTCAGATTCACAATTATGCCAAACGTAATGCAGCTCGTCCGCAGTACAATCTACGTGTGCCTAGCCTTTGCATTCCAGGCTTTAGACCCACTGATCATTCGATCTGCTGTCTGCATAGGCTTCAAGGCAAACCAAATAAAAGCAATTATTTTCTTCATCACTTGTTCTATTCTTTTTATTAGTCTTCTTTGCTTTTTTAGGTTTTTTTTATTCTTCGCTTAAGACACGCTTCTTAACATTCTTAGATTTTCAGTCTCTAGTGTATAGTTATTCGGCATTCTCAAAAAAAATAAGTATGCGGTATGCCATTATACACCTTAAGTAGCTACTAACACACCAACAGACATCTAAAGTTAATAAAAAAATTGTAAAAATAGCCCAGCAGAAATATGGAGTAAGATAGGAGAGTTGTGACAGGCTGTCACAACTCACCTAGGTGTTCAAAATGACGTCTTGGTCCGAATAATAATTCATATTTTCTAAACACGATGCGCATACAAAAAATCAGTGCCACGTATTGAGACTTAAATAACTACATAACTTAAGAAAAAATAACACATCAATGCACATATACCAAGATATGATATATATTCAAATAATATTTTGAAGAAAAACTTACTTTTCGTAATTTTTTGTACACTGATGATATATTTACGCAACTGTGCCACATGCACCGTCGACAGGTACTGAGTCGTGTAGCGCGTGTCGAGAACGACAAACAAGCGTTAATTCCATCTCGCTTACTATAATACATAGAGAGAAATCCTCCTTGTCACAACTCACCTCTGTCACAACTCACCTAGGTCTCCCCTACAACTTTGTGTAATTGTTGTAACTTTTTGACTGTTTGCAGTGGGCCATTACTTATTCTATGATAAATTATTTTGCTATTGCGAATAAGTGGCCAAGTAGCGGTAACAGTATCAACATCATCTAGTACATGTATTTGTTGTACATCAATAACAGATTTATCCTGATCAGCATCTGTAATCGTAGCACTACTTGCTCCCTCACTTCGGGATTTTTCATCCACAATCTCTTGAGTAGTTATTCCATCTGACTTGCCAGACAGAGGCTCCACTGCCGATGAATTCGTTTGTATTGCAGCATTTTAGCTTCAGCTTAACGTTTAAACATGCTCAAACGAAAATTTTCTTAAATGACCGAGCGATAATGCCCACCAATGTACGTCATCTTACCTAATAAAATACATATCTTGATATTGGTAATCGGTATGTTGTTCTGTTTTACCATAATATAATATTTTTCTTGTTAAGTTTCCTTTCAATTCATGCTAAAAGTGAGGCAACTTGAAAACAAAAAAACATCCTCACGGTTCTTGTGTTTTTTCGCCGACCCAGTAGGCCTTATTTAATGAGCGAGGGAACTATATATAGGTATATCACAGATCACTAAATATGTAGCAAGCATATATATATAATCTTTGTCTGTGGGAAATGAGGAAGTATTAGAAAAAAAAAACATTAGTTCCCGAAATCAAACTAGATGTCGCTACGGTACGTTCTTGCTTTCTCCATGACAACCCTTCCAGTTTTCTTCATGTTTAAAAGTAAATTAGTTTTCAAAATTCAATTAACAACTCATATTCTATTTGTACTTTTTCGTATTTGTATTGATATCTAAGTTTCGAACATTTCAAATTTCAGTTTTTTAATATGTTACTTGGAAGGAACGGAAATGACTGTCTTTGTTCCATTCGTTTCTTGCAAAAATCAACTTTTGCTAGAGTCTCCATCTAGAGGAGGTACTTTTGTAGTGCTTTCATTTTTTTAAATATTTCCTCATTATACAGAATCAGAAATAAGCGCCGGACGAAAAAAGGGCGCCGCGGCCTTCGGCGCCCCTTTTGGTCCGGCGCCCCTGGGCGGTCGCCCAACCGCGCCCTACCCTAACGCCGCTACTGCGCGTAATATTATATAAAAGGAACTTATTGCCTTTAAATAGGTATTCTCTGAACTCCAAATAAAATAATAATGTGTAAGATAAATAGACTTATGTATTTTCTTGATAAATATTTAAACAGAAGTAACTAACAATGACAAAAAATATAAAGAGAAAAACAAAGTGGCCTATCAAAAGATATATGAAAGAAGGTTGATGTGTAAACTAAATAGTTCCAACATATATGTGTTGTGACCAATGAATAAACCATTGTTTCCGGCGAAGACTGAAAATACCAACTTTGAAGAACGTATCTACAGCAAATCTGTATGCCCATTCAAATTTTACCAATCAAATCTTCCCAAGGGGCCCCGACTGTGAATCGTTCTGTTCTGTATTACTTGACAGAATTCTTAACTACTGGGCTTGTTTCTTTCTTTTAGGTTTTTATTTAAGTTAATTTTTTTTTTAAATTCGTTTTTACGCAGTCGGGTTTTTTAATCTATACTTTAATAAAAACGTAACCGATCGATGTCTGTACATTGCAGATATATGAAAAAAACTGTTATGAGGGACATTTATAAGCGTAATAGAACTGATTTTTAAAAATTTTGTCTGTTTGTCTGTGCGTTTGTGCACGATAACCTCAGAAACGGCTGAACCGATTTAAATGCAGTTTTCTATTGCGGTATTCTTTCGGTAACATTTAGTGTAAGATTTATTTTAATCAGTTCACAAATGGAAAAAGTCATGTCAATTTGAAGTGACGTGTTCGCCAAAATTGCTATGAAATATTAACTGTTTTATTAAATTTCCGTCTTTGATATATTGATCATCATCATTAACTCTTTGACAGCCAAACTGCAGGGCCTCAGGCCTGTGTTTAATAATTTTTGGTCACCCATCCCGTGAGCAACTCTTGCGAAAATTGCTTAGCAATATCGATCGTGCGCAGCGGCGCTTATCCGTAGCGAATTAATATTGTCTATAAAATTATAATTTGTATGATGAAAAATAGAAAATAAGATTGCAAAATTTTGAAACTCCGAAGTAGTTGACCTCATTTATAAATGACGCGAAAAGAGCCTTCCGATGATGCATTTAAGCATCGAGTAGTTTACAGTGAACGCATATTTTTATCAGATTAGGTTTACGTCGTCGTTGGGGTCAGCGGAAGTGGTTGGCAGCCCCCGCATTGCATGGTTTTTCTCTGGGGACCCACTGGGCAGCTATCGGGTTCACAGAGAAGAATCCTACTCTCCCCCTGTTACTTGCCACGTAGCAGAGACAATGTCAGAAGCTTTTCCACGAAGTTAAAAAAGTTAGATTGACGTCAACTGAAGTTAAGAACATAAAGACAACTCTATTTATATTTTTTTTTTCTCTTATTACTATTTTTATGTTAATACTATTTTTGTTTTTTTTAACATACAAATTTGCTGTAGATACGTTCTTCAACGTTGGTATTTTCAGTCTTCGCCGGAAACAATGGTTTATTCATTGGTCACAACACATATAATATTTCGTGAGTTCAGAGTAGCTCGGTAGCGTAGTGAATAAACGCCATGGCTCGCGATTGTAGTTCTTAAGCAACTTTTGCAAAGGTCATTCACAGGATGGGTGACCAAAAAAATATTATCTTGAGCACTGTACACAACACTGGCACAATGCACGTTAAGCCGTTAGTCCTGGCTGCATCAGCAACGTTAACACCCACCGATCCGCATTAAGCCTGCATAGTGGGTTATGGCCCATTGATCTTATTCGATTCGACTCCATCCATAGGAATAAAAGAATTCCAACAAAATACTTCCCACGCAGACGTAGTTGCGGGCACAGCTAGTGTACAATAAATATAGATTATCAGTATATCTAAAATTAACAATATCGATTAACGATATCGAACCAATTTCTTTCAAACTTCCTGTTAGCACGCGACTACCGTTACCTGTTAGTTTATGTCCACCGTATATTATGTAATTTCCCGCAAATAAAAAACTTATTAATTGGTTCAAGTTTCAGGCCCTATCCAATGCAACAAACAACCAATCAAATCTTTCCTTTTTACAATATGAATAAACACTCACAGGCACAATTAACCGCCCACCTGTATCATTCAACACCTGTTTGGTTCCGTCAAATATGGCTTATCAACTGTTTTATTTTTTGTTAAGTGTAATTTTGTGGTACTCCAGTAATAAATAGAATTTAGTCGTTGTTTTATAATGTTGCTGTTGTGTTACCGAGTTAACATTTGCTGTTTCTATCATAGCCAGATCAAGGCCGACATCAATGCACTTCGACTACAGATGAACGTTTCATTTTCACCAATGTGTTGAGATCTCGCTTTTCGACCGCTACTGAAGCTCGTACGCGTCGTTTTAAGGAAGAAGACTAGCAGAAAGTAATTTGAGGGCTTTTCGTCCAGCTATACAACGTGTCCCAAAATTCAACGATAAGCGGGCGCCAAGAGGTAGACCTGCTCATGTGTACTTATGGAAAAATAAGAAAAAAAATATATCTTATTAATCTTTTTTATTATAAAATTAAATTCGAAAATCTTCGAAAATTTACACCTTTTATGATATTTTCAACTACCATGACCACGACTTCTCAATTATGTTCAATCTTTTTTTGGTATCGGATACCTAAGTAGCACTACTATTCGCTACAACTCTTAAAAACATCAAAATGCACGCAGTTTTTACACAAAAAACAATGAAAATGTATTTTTTCTTTAAATTTTCACAGATTTTTACGTTCCGTAATCTTTGACTTACGGTCTTGTAAAAAAAAAGTATGGACACCACTGTGGCAAGTTGTTTTTAAAATTGACTGAACTCATCAAGATTCCAAAATGGTATAATAATCTAAGATAACTAGTCACAGTAAAAAAATATGCACACCATTTGTAAACAAACGAACCAAATTATAAATATTCATTAGATATTTATTTATTAAGTAATGCTCTATTTCTGCTATTTTGAAAGTATTGTTTTTCATGCCACTTCGCCCTTTACTTGTGTCTATGTATACCAAATTACCAATTCTACCAGCTACCTGCACCCGAGCGGCTGCCTCCCTTTATCGAAAACGAGTTCTGCGGCAGTCACATTCCTTTGACGTAATTTGTTTTTCTAACTCAGTTCGCACGTTTGTAATGGCTCAACTTATAGTTGACTCAACAGATAGCGAGAAGGGGGGTATGTTAGAGAGGGATAGATAGATATTTTTTGTAGAATAACAACAATGCAGGTACATAGAGAAATCCTGTTCTCAGCAAATCTGAAGTCGGATCAGTACGTTCTGCTCCTTTGTTTACTGCGCACCTTTCTGTATTCAATTGACGTAGCTCTCGTACTAACGACTTTTGGCTTTCTATTTTGGACTAGAATTAAGTGATCTGCAAACTGAACTAACCTGGCATTAATTTGGACTGTGATAGTGTTTTGTGAATTGGACTTGTGTCGTATTTTGGATTGTTTAGCGTTATCATGCCGCTACCATACACGCCGATGGAATACGCTAATATACACCTCATTTATGGAGAATGTCGGTGCAATGCTAACGCTGCTAGCAGATTGTATCGGGAAAGGTACCCGAACGCCAAAAGATACCCAGATTACCGAGTATTTATGAATGTGCATCGAGCGTTCTCGGAGGGTCGTTTGCCATCAGCCAGAAGCAACGCTGGAAGACCTAGATCGGAATACGATGAAGAAGTTCTCAATGAAATAAACATTGACTCAACTACTTCAGTACGCGCCATAGAAGCAGCTACGGGAATCCCAAAAAGTACGGCTCATCGAATTTTAAAACGTCACAGGCTTCACCCATACCACAACAGACGTGTGCAAACATTGCTACCACGGGACTATCCACTACGGATCACATTTTGCCGTATTATGCTTCAAAAGCACCGGGAAGATCCTCAATTCTTGGACAAAGTACTATGGTCGGACGAAACAACATGCAAGAAAGATGGATATTTAAACCTCCACAACCTACACAGCTGGAGCAATGAAAATCCACACCTAATGAGACAGGAAAAATCCCAATATCAGTTTAAGGTTAACCTATGGACGGGCATATTAAATGGAAAAGTGATCGGGCCTTTTGAACTACAAGGAAACTTGGATGGTGACAGTTATTTGAACTTTTTACAAAATGATTTGCCAGAATTGCTTGAAGACGTCCCCTTAAGAGATCTACAAAATATGTGGTTTCAAAATGATGGTTGCCCAGCTCACTACGCTCGTCCTGTGAGATAATACTTGGACCAAGAGTATTCCGGGCGTTGGATTGGGCGACTTGGTCCTATCTTATGGCCACCCCGATCACCCGACCTAAACCCCCTGGACTTTTTCTATTGGGGTTGTCTCAAAGACAAAATCTATGAAAAACTCATTACGACATTGGACGAGCTTCGGCAAAAAATTAGTCAGGCTGCGTCACATATCAATGCAAAAAGGTATGCACGAAAAATAAAACGCTCTTTTTTAAGGCGATGTCGTGCATGTATTAATGCCGGTGGAAAACAATTTGAACATTTACTGTAATGTTAATTATTAATAAATGAATGAGACTAAAACTCACTATTGTTTAATTTCAATATTTTTTTTTAATATTAAAACATTTCGGAACAGTACAATTTATTACTCACAACTTTGGTTATTGATTCTAAATGGTATGATTTTTAGTTTGTTGCTAGTTATCATGAAGTATTATACCATTATGGAAACTTTATGAGCTGCGTCAATTTTAAAAACAACTTGCCGCAGTAGTGTCCATACTTTTTTTCTACATGACTGTGAGTCAAAGATTACGGAACGTAAAAATCTGTGAAAATTTAAGGAAAAAAATACATTTTGATTGTTTTTTGTGTAAATACTGTGGGCATTTTGGTGTTTTTAACAGTTGTAGCGAATATTAGTACTACTTAGGTATCCGATACCAAAAAAAGATTGAACATAATTAAGAAGTTGTGGTCGTGGTAGTTGAAAATATCATAAAAGGTGTAAATTTTCGAATTTTATTTTATAATAAAAAAGATTATTATGATATAATTTTTTTCTTATTTTTCCATAAGTACACATAAGCAGGTCTACCTCTTGGCACCCGCTTATCGTTGAATTTTGGGACACGTTGTATATGTAAAATTACATATACTCTCCGCCAACTTTAAAAATTCATACAACTTCTCATTTGTGCTCCTAAATGCTATATTTTGACCAGCCAAATTTTTTTTAATTTCGATTATCCTTTCCAAAACTACCGTCCACCTCTCTTTCTCGCTATCTATTCAGTTGGATTAACCGAATCCACTATTTGCCCTTTAAATAAGTCATTTTTCAGATCTAAATATTTTTTAAGAACATACGTGCCCTGAACTTTTCTCATGTCATTCTATATTTCTCGACAAATGGCCCCAGTCTTTGTCCATTAAATGCAGTGAAATTAATATTAAAAAGCTTACAATGAAAACAAAAGATAGAATCAGTAAATGTGGAATATACAGGGCCGTGCAGGTAAATCCGGAAAAATTTACTGAAAGAAAAAATAAATTATATTATCCTAAAAATTTTTTTACATGCACACAACTTGGCGAAATAAAAGTCCTCACCACATACGTTAATATTACTCTATATAATCCCCGTTCGCCTCAACGACCTGCTCCAGCCGAAACCTGAATCGCCTACACGCCCGAGCCAGCTCCTTTCTGTTCATATTGGTCATTACCGCCGTAATTTTTTTACGTAGCGCGTCCTTAGTGTTATGAGGTTCATTGTTCACCTCTGCCTCTACTACGCCCCACACGATGTAATCCAGCGGATAGCAATATGGGCTGGAGGGCGGCCACAAGTCCGGCGACCAATGATAAGGAACATTGGTATAAAACCATGCTTGGGTGACTTTTGCCTTGTGGGCTGCCGCAGAATCCTGTTGGAACATGTATTCACCTCCATCGGCCACACGGTCCACGGTTTAACGACCGTCTCTAACACGTACACGTACACCGCCGCGTTGATTCCAGGACTCCGTGTTGCTTGTCTGACCTGGATGATTATATGGCAGCAGTCTGTGTCATAAATTCTCCTTCTATATTTAATTTTCATTCTTTTTTCCTCGTCGTCGGTGTGTTGGAATATTTTATTTACTAATGATGGCTTAAATTTGGTATCTTTTATTATTATTAACGGGTCTTTGTTTCTTACTTCTGCTATTTAATTTCTTTTTAGATTCTGTAAGTTTTCTTCCAATTTCTTTTATATTGCCCTATTACCTGCAACTCATTATAACCTTCTGGTCTTTTACTTAGCGTACTCTGTCGATTTGTATTCTTTCTTTCCTTTGGCTTTGTTAATGACTTCTTCCGCAGTGTCCATTGGGTTTTCGTATGCCACTAGAATTGAGTGCAGGGTGTTTGGGATCTGTTTTTTTGTGTTTCTTGTTTTTTCAGTGTATGTTTCTATTCAGGTTTGGTTAGATGTTTTAATTTTTATTATCATTTCTGCCATTATATCCTCCCTTGCATGAGTTACTCTCCCTAAGGAATATATATATAGACATATATTCCTTTGTCTCTTTTTGTCTTTTGGACAGTTTTTCTGTGATGTTTTCGAATAGGGATTCGCTATGTGAACTAATGACCTGTATTAAAACGTGATCGATTCTTCCACTAAACTGATTTCTATCCAAAGCCATGATTAGATCCAATTTTCAAGGGCGGTTAAGCTGGCAAACACGTACTCTCAAGATCTAAACCGGGACTCGTTAATAAAGAGTACCACCTCAACCCACTGACGGTGTTTCCAGTTCAAGTGCTCCGTTGCTTACTATAAATTGTTTCCACAATTCTTACTTCGTAAAGGTGGAACTCGCAGCAATCTACGAGGGTGAAGGAAGGTTGACTTTATACAGTCTTCTCCTGACAGTTCGATCAATTACGTGCAGTTGGAGTTCATAATATAGTCGTTGGCCTTGTTATCCTGTTGTAACATTTGTAATGCGGCTTGGTTTAAGATGTTGTACCGCCACTTCACCCAGCTTTCGATAGCATGATCTAAATATATAACTTTGTTTTTGCCAATAGCTTTTGCAATACGATGACACAGTACGGAATCGCCTTCCAACATTCTTATGGGTCCTAACATCTCCTTTTATTAAAAAACTCTTATGAATGCTACATTCTAGAAAAAATTATATAAAATAAGGTTTAAGTAAAAAAAATAAAAAAATTACTCTGTCCTCTATATAGCCATTTCTAGTGGTGTATTTCGACGTTCTACTGAACAAATTCATATGTTCCCACATTCATCTTCAATTTATTTCTTTTTTATCAAATTTTGAATCCTATCTCAATATTCGATATAAGTAATTCTTTTTTATTTATTTTCTTGTATTTTTTTGTAATTCGACCTAATGTGAAATATCCCTAGACCATGCTGAGCAGTGTATATTCCAAATAAGTGTCAAAAAAAATATTTTGGTATTTATAAGTTAAAGTGGTTCATATTATTAAAACTTATAACAGATACCTCTACTAGCACATGTAGGACACAATCCTGAGTTATATTAATTCGCTCATTGAGCGAAAAAATAGTTCACAACGCGTTGTGGCAATGAAGAAAAGCCGACGCATTCTGAGAATTAATTGGTTTAATTAGCTGTTTCATTTTACAATAGCTATTCGCTCCTGGCATTTCACTGGCCGCTACCACGGCACGCTCGCTTTGCTCGCTCGGCTCGTGCGTTGTTTGTCATACTCTGACCTAACCTAACCTTTTTTTGTTAACACAGCGGAAATGCACCCCTAAACTCCTTCTCAGGGCTCTCCTTCCACCGGCTCTAAAAAAAGCAGGTTAGTGTAAAAGGCCTGGTAAAATCAGCTGCTGTTCAACTCACGCGGATAGGAACAACCCGGCATCCTACAAGGAGGGCAAAGTTTCTTCCACCGTGCTGGGACTACTATCGGAGGGTGGAAAGAAATAGGCCGAATCTAAGCCAACCTAATCAAATATGGTTCAATACGCTTTGGTTCAATTGTTTTTCGTCATTGCTTAGTTCTTCTATATTGTCTTCTCGGTTTAATAGAAATAAACACATTTATTGTTATTTTTAACTTATTTGTTAAGCGCTATTCATCATGTGGGTGGATTTTGATATACTCATTGAGATACCTGTAGTATTCAGATTCGATACATTTTTAATGAAAGATGCTTAAAAAATCCACAATTACATATTTTTCAGCATTGTGAATGCAAAATTGTTCAAATATAATAATAAGAAATAAAATTTATCGAAAGTTTAAATATTTGTAAAAATATTTAATACTTTCGGTTGTTTGGGTGAACTGCCTGAACATTGATGAAATTGATGAAAATTCGTAGTAGCGAAAACAAGTGCTTGAAAAATTCGTCAGTCCTGTTAGGTCATGGGTAGTTCAGTGGTTAGAGCAGGCGCCCGGATTGTGAAAGGTCATGGGTTCGAGCCCCATCTCAGAGTGTGCCAGGGACAAAGTGGATTTTTAGGCATTTTTCATTAAGTATATTTTTCAGTATAGCAATATGAATGTAAGATTGATCAAATATGTATAATAACAAAAATATTTTTCAGATTCCTATTACTTTAATGTATTATCTAAGACACTATAGTTATTGCGTATAATACCAAATAGTGGACAAATAATAGTAGTCTAAGTACAAATACCAGACAAAAAATTCCAAACTATAAAAAATGTATACCCTAGGCACGTAAATCCCAAAGGCCTTGAATATTAAGACCCTTGGCGCGTCCGCCCTGCATTTTTTGAAACAAACTTTAAGCCAAACACATACTCAGCATACAGCGATACCCTTTCGTATAGTTCGGATCCCAGTGGCAGGTTATTCCCGGGAATAGTTGAGAAAAACCAAAACTTAAACTCGTCTAGTCATTTCATCATTCCCAACATTCCTCAAATTGTCTTTTAAACTTTCATAAAAAAAAACAAACATCATAAAAATACACATTTATTAATATAAAAAAAAAATACTTTTTAAAGCCATCACGCATTCTTCATTAGAAAAAGTTATCGATTCAATCGAATGCTCTCCATATAAAACGATTCGTAGTCTTGGAAAGATTTACCGTCGACATCCCTTTTGTGCAACATGTACTTCTTCAAATCATTATCATCCCAAAATTTCAGGTTCTCTTGGCCATTATCTAAGGTTTTATTTATCTTTTGTAAATTGACAATATTTTCGTTTACACGTTTTTTTATCTTGTCTATAAATTCTTCTTCTTTATTCTTGATAGATAGATCTGCAAAATAACCAAATTACACCTTATACTAGTAGTTATCAACCGGTGTTTGGACGGTTCTAGTGACCACCAGTGGTCCGAAGAATATTAAATTACATAAAAAAAATATTTAAATCTATTTTATACGCATTTTATTTACACATTAAACCAAATGATAATACTTTATTTATGCTGTACCTATAGATTTAGTTACATGATATTAGACCAAGTTGTTCCATGCTAAAGTGATCCCTTATTATTTTTATTATTTTTTACGCTTTAACTCTCCAAAAACTTTAGTCAGACTTCATCAAACACAAAAAAACGAAACAAACTCAATAATTAACGAGAAAATAAATCATTCACATATAAGTAGCTTCTGCAATTCATAGCATAGTGTGGGAGCACTAAAAATCTTAGCGTCAGCTAAATAAAAAAAAAACTCTGAATTTAATAAATTCAAAAAAGCAGAACGCCATGTCACTCTGTACTCATGACGTCATATGGTGTTGTAGACAAATGTGCAGATATCGGTCTCTTAAAATAAACATAATAAAATACTTTTTTTAATATCTTACCTATACTCAAATTAAGTTGTGATACAGAAGTAGTTCCAATCGATTCAAGTATAATTTCCAGCTCCATTTTATTGTGGATACGGTTAGTAAGAATATCCAAGTTGCGAGACAAACTTTCAGAGGGGCATAATAATGAGCATGGTAAATCCTCATTTAGCCATGCAGCATGGAGTTTTCTTACAGCTGCTTGTAGCGTCTCAAAAATCCAAATCTTTTCTCCACTGCATTGTGAAAAAAAAAACATTAGACAAATGCACAATAAAGCGCAGCCAATCTGACTCACCGATATACAGTCTACATCATGTCAAATTTTACCAATTTATTTTAAACCTTAATACATCGAGTTTGAGAGTAGAGTTGATAATAAACTGTACAAATCTATACTAATGTTATCATCATCATCAACATCAGCCCTTTTACGTCCCCACTGCAGGGGCTCAGGCCTTCCTTATGGATGGTTAAGGAGGATGGGCCATGACCCTCTACGCTGGCCCAATGCTTAACGACTGCAAATGCAGCCGGGACTAACGGTTTAACAGCTATACTAATTTTTTGGTCACCCATCCCGTGACCGACCCTTGCGAAAGTTGCTTAACGACAACGATCGCGGGCCGCGGCGCTCATCCACTACGCCACCGATCTACTTATTCTACTATTATAAAGAGGATGTATTGGACCCAAAACTACTGGTCCGATTTTGAAAATTCTTTCACCTACGGGAAGTTACTATGCGATGAACATAGACTATGTGACGACTGATACATAGCGACATCTAATTCATCGCAGTAACATCGCCACAACAATTGATAGTGAGAAGACTAGCATCGTCGCAGCCATCGATAGAAAGACAAACTGCAATAAGTTTCAACAGCAAGTAACGAGATGGCGTTGTACCAATACAAACAGCATAAATTAATAACTACAGGACATTTAGAACAAAGAAACCTACATCACACAAAATAAGTTTCATTACCAATTAACATAAATAGAACGTCCAACCTACATCGGTTGGACCGCGGTCCCCGGGCTAACAACACCTAGCTCGGAGGGAGACAATTATCCTTTAGTCTCCCTGGCCAGTTGTCTCCATCACCACAGTAGGGACCACACATTCAACCTTACGGTTCCTAAAACTATATTTTATCCCGAAAAATAGCAAATAAAGTGATGAAAATGGTAGTTGAAACTAAAACTTTACCATAACAATAATTGTTTACTATTAATTTGTAATTGTAACCAATCAGAGTGATTGAAGTAACGCCTCTGTCTGCTGACATGGGTCTCGCAGTAAATTTAACAACTAGAAAAAAAGACGCGAGGAGTAGTCGAACTACTACTTGATTATTCTATGTTGCGTCGTTAACATGCCCCACCCCAGTGCGCTTAGCAGCACTCAGCTGTCAATGGATTTCTCTAGCGACGCGAACGGCAGACAATGACATTCGGCCATCCTTTCCAGGACATATCCTTTATATTAGATTGTTTGGCCACATATTTTTAGGTTCATTTGGCGAGTCCACGTGGAATACCACTTTCAAGGGTCACCGTTCTTGATTCCATTTTATTCGAGGTAACAATAACTCAGACGATTTTGCTGCTACATCAAACACCATACGCCGTTTCTTTGTTTGGATTATAAACTTTGAAGTGAGACGTCTTTGGTGTAGTTTTATTGTTAATAATCTTTTTTATGTAATCATTTTGTGACAAGTGTTGCATGCGTTCATGATACCATGCTGCATATTCTTCATTCTTTTTCATTTTTAGTTCGACACATTTTAAACAAATCATAGCCATCGATGATGAATCAGGCAATACACAGTTTTTATCTCTCCAGGGTAAACCCACTTGTCATCTTCCATTGAAGAGTGTGGGTATTTCTTTTAGGCAGTTCCAAGCGAGCTGATCATCTGAATTCTGCACGGCAGAATTTGTTGTAGCAGAAACTCTCATAACTTCAATGGAAAAATAGCATTGCAATCTTCATTACGTTCGCTGCCCACGGAAGTATCGGCGGAGTCACTTCCCTGGGCAGCGAACCTCGAATGCACCTTCTAAATAGCTGTAGACTCTTCATAGCCATTATTTAATGATAGCCACTCCATGGGGTTATCGATAAATACAAAGAGCTCTCTCGGTATACTACTGCGGATGAGCAAGTTAGCGTTATGTCTAGTGGATGCAGAAGTGTTAACTAAATCCTTTAGTGAACTGACTAACTGCTGATGTGGACCATCAGTGCCATCGATATGCGGCGACGGAAATCCTTGAGCCTTTTATTGTTCTAGAATTGTTCGCTCCTTGTTTCTCCAGCTCATTTTGGCTGCGCTCAGCCACTTAATCCACAATATCCAGATCGTTACTTTGACTATTGCACTCCGATGCGTTTGGACTGTAATTATCATCAATAGCAGCTAGATCTGCCGCCAACTTCTAATTAATAAGGTCAATTTCTATACAAGCCTTTTCCTACGCAGCTTCTAATTCAAGCTTCTTTTTTGGGCCAAATTAGCGAACGATTTGTTTTTCACTTTTAATGATTTTAACGAGGATTGAACTGTAGCTGTTTTATTTTCGACCTTCATGTTACCAGCACCATATTTTTCCATTTTTGGCTGGACTTTCGTTCTTTCAACTTTCTTTCCGTACGGTACTGCTAGTGTTGACAATTATTTTGTTGCGCGACGGCGTGTGGAACATTGAAAGATCCTGCTCGAAGACTACCACTTTATAGCCGACGCGGGTCTCGCAGTAAATTTAAGTACGAATTACAAAGAAAACGACGTAGTTTTGAAGGGAAAAAAAAGACGCGAGACGTAGTTCGACCTCATGATATGCAAACTCTATGTTATATTTTTTTTTTTCATTATATACTCGCGTCGTTAACAGCCTAAAAGTGTGAATAAAAGAGGACATATAATCCCTTATAATTTACGCCTTCTTTCATTATAATCGGTATAATATCAAAATTTTAAAGAAAACGGCGAAAAAATCTCAAGAGAAATATTCATTTTTACACTGCGTAAGAGCTATACAAGTTACTAAAAATAAAAGATGTGAGGCATGCCTCGAACTCGTAACATTATGCAAACTGTTCTCGCTTCCTTAAACGTTTAATTACAGTACAAGAATTCAGCCGATTTAAAAATTGTAAGCGACGCGCTCATTAACATATTTTGTTCCACCTTGTCAATGTTAAAAATGTTGGTGGGTAGTAAAATAATAAATCGCGGCTCAGTGGTCTGCACTCATTCGCGCTAGTAACAAGTCCTATATTTCGCTCATACTGCTATAACCGCTGTAAAGTGTAATAAACCATTTTTAAGTATATTTCTTCGTATCACTCCGTACTGCGGGCCCTATAAGTTGCAAAAATTAATACATTATATACGTACTTTTGTAGCACCAGTTTCCGATTTTTTTCCAATTTGAACTGTCTCAAATATATTTTGAGTTCATCAGAAAACTTTGGAGATTTGTTTTCTGAAAATAAAAACATCCAAAATCAAAATAAATTGAAAAAGTCATTTCATTGCATTTATAAGTAACTAAAATCCAGTATTATAATAACAAATTGCATCTATTTTTAACTAATAGACGAAGATTAAATGAAACAAGAAGTGTTAATAGCTAATATAACAGTATTCTTACTGTTAACAACCCAACCCAACCCAACCACGACCTAAAACCAAAACTCCGGCCCATAAGGTCGCTTCATCGTATGAGCCGGGAGTATTTTCGCACAATCGTGTGTACAATAACTGGAGATTGCTCACTCAACAAACACTTCCACGCTATAGTTCGTTTCACCCGTTTCACATAGTAACGAGTGCGGTGAAGTTTGATAACAAGTAATTAAAATCTTTCGTTATAAAAAATAGTTTCGACTTCTATATAATAGATATTTATTTAAATTTTCATATTACAACACAGATCATTTTTATTAGCCACAATTACTAAAACCTAACCCTTTAAAGTTTAAAACATCAGTTCTTGTAACAAAAATTGGAAGTTTTTTTAAAAATAGGAATTGAATTAATAATATCGTTTTAATGGAAATATGTATTTGGTAATCATTTGTCATTTTTTTATTATTTTTGTCGTAATAGTTAATGAAATGAAATGAAAATGTCTTTATTCAAGTAAGCTTGTTTCAAGTAATTTAGAATCCTCCTAAAAATTTTTTTTCCCCTACCTCGTTCGGGACGTCTTTTAGCTGACAAGAAGAAAAAGTGAAAGAAATTTACCAGCTCTTTATCATAAGTAATGAGATTTACATAAATCGTGTCATAGCCATAATAGTTCGTATTATAACAATAATAAATAGAATTATCAGTCTGTAGAACATAGGTTGGTACATATAATTAGTTGTTATAGAATTATAATTATTAATTCAAAATAATCATCAACTTTATAATAACCTTTACTCATAAGTATGTTCTTTACATTAATTTTAAATTTATTTACGGGTAGGTCAATTACATTTTGTGTAACTTTATTGAACATAGCAATGCATTTACCCAGAAATTATCCTCTGGTTTTTTGTAGTCTGAAGCTTGGAACAGCAAAATTAATTTTCTTTCTTGTGTTAACATTATTAACACTACTTTTTTGTGAAGGAATCGTAATGTTTTAAATTATTATTATCACACCACTGTAGAACATTGTCGAGAGCATCATTGACATTGTCAAAACAATCATTAACCCTCTTAAATTTAAACATCAAAGAGGTGTCTTCTGCAAATAATACTGTCTCGCAAAAATTCTTCGTAAAGTGAGGAAAATCATTAATGTTAATTAGAAAAAGCAATGGTCCTAATACCGATCCCCGAGGTACGCCTATAGTAATGGGTGTCCCTGTAGATTTCGTTTCATGGATTACTACTTTTTGAATTCTAACAGAAAGATATGAAACAGTCACAAGTATTATTTCATACAGCGCATAAAACCCTTATCTTAAGTGTTATTCTGTTTCCTTGTTATTTACTCGACTGTAGGTACGGGTGTTACACTTACCCAGATCTTCCGAGTACGAATTTTCCGACGTATCTAGATCTAAGCTGAGTTGCATTTTGTTCATTCGTGCTTCGCGCCGCTCCTCGTAGAACTGACGAAGTACCGTCAGAGAATCTTGTGGTAAGTCCACTTGACCTAATGTGGATATACAGGGTGTAGCATTAAGAACGGTTAGTATGGGAAAGTGACTCGTATCCTATAATAGAGAGGAATAATTACTTGAAAATATTTTTTTTACTTAAGCAGATATTTTTACCAATTTACCAAGAAATTTAATGAAGTATAAACTATTATTTTTATTAGCTATTAACAGTTTTTACTTTTCCAACATGACATTCTAGTCTATTGTTCAAAAATATTTGCTTAAATTATGATATTTTCTCAAGTTTTATTTAGCTCGTCTAAATACGAGCGTGAAACTATAAGGACATAGGAAGATTTGTGTTTAGGAATGATTTCATCAACTTTAGTTAAAAGAAGATCTGCATTCATATAACAAAAATTTGTTCTCAGATCGGGAATAGAACCCAGACGTTTTTAAAAATACAACATACATTATTTCTAGTTAGTAACACTTTCGTCGAAGTTAAGATCCACAGCACTGTTGGACTGACTTGAAGAGGAATCTTAATTCCGAGTGCAACGGCTCAAAATGCTATGTGACTGATTCTTGTCGCGGACAATTTAAATTAATGATTTTTATTCCTTTATTAATTAATATTTTAGAGGAATAGTAATCTACTAGTGGTTTAATTTGAGAATAATATAATTTTTAAATACTTTTTCCCAAGACAATCAAGTAGCCAATTCCGATCATTTACCAAAATATGAACAATAAACTTTGTGGACACGCAAAGATAATGTTTTTTTTCTGGACTCTAGGGCTCCGCGGAGCACATTTTGATAAACGATGGTCTAGATACGTACCACCGTACCACCGTAATTTTAAAACTGATATTATGTCTACTGTGCTAAGGGTTACTGACCTTTGTATCTGTCTTGCTGCATATGCGAAGATTCCTTCTGGAAACCATTAAAGATCGCAGTCAAACAATCGCGTACGTTCTGTATCTTTTTCTCTGTCGTAGCCAATGACGTCACCAACTTTTGCAAATCATCTCTCTTGCTCTCCTGAATAAAATCAAGGCGTGTTTGTCATTTATACTAAAAATCACATTATGTAAATATATTTTTGTACTATGCTCATTCTGGAAGAATACTAACCTCAAAGATATTAGGAACTCTATTCAGCTCGGAAACCGATGCAATGCTTTTTATAGACATTTGCAGTTATATTTATTATTTTTATTGAAATAAGATATTAAATATGTGCTTAAAATTATAAATTGTTTATTGCTTATGGAGTAAGTAATACACACAAAATACATGTATACGTAACATACATTTAGCCATCTTCGAATATTTTTGGTTTAAAATAAGTTTTTAATTCTATATTCCATCAATATTATTAAAAAAAAAATCTAGACCCCTTATAAAGTATACGACTGTATATCTCATTCCATTTTTTTATTTAATCTGTTTAGACCAGAAGCTCAATAATGTCATAGCACATTTTTTGCATTTAGAGTTTAATTTAAAAAAGTTAATACACTTTTAAAAAAGCAATGCCGCCACTAAACATAGTACACACCCTGACACCATAAATTAACGTAAAATACCAATAATAATTTGCAATAAAAATTGATTGAAAATCGGCTTTAAATTTATATTTGAGAAACCAAACCGTAGAAAAGTGAACTTAAAAAAAAATCTTGTATTTGTTACTACTTACAATTGATTTGTCTATGGCGGCTATCTGTTTGACGGTCGAGTGTCTATCGTCTATGTTTTCTTGACTTCCCGCGTTGAATATTCCGGTGCGTGACGTCACTTCCGCTAGTAGATTGCGCAGAGTATTTACTCGCGCGGATGCACGAGCGCGTTCACATTGCAACACTAATAATTCACAGGCTTCACCAGACATATAGTTCTGTGGGCAGTATATTTTAAAAAATTAAAAAAGTAAAAGACATTGTCTTTGTTCTATTTGTAATATCAGACCAAACACACTGACCACTCCAACTCCATCGACAAATATTATAAAGATATTTGTACCTGGAATAAAGAGGAAAGATTTGATTGTTTGTTTGTTTGCATCAAATAGGCTCCGAAACTATTGAAACGTAATAAAAAACTACCTACGGGAAGTTACATCATATACATGTGATATAGGCTATAATAAACGCTTCGCCTGCGTTAATAAACAGCTTGTGTATGTAAAAAACGTCATAATTACATTTAATTCGGAGACGGCATCCGCGAGTTTTTTCTGCGTTTGCTTGATGTTCTCACGATTCTTCAATGCTTCCAGTGCGAGGGTACAATGCAAACCGGCTGTCTCAGACAACACATGTCCCGGTCTCATCCTAAGTCAACAACAGTCAACAGCGCGTCAAGCTATAACAAGAGACCTTTCTCCAAAATCTGTCGATACTTAAATAGCTGAATTGGCTATTTAACTGTTTTGAGGAAAGTATTTTAAAACTTTTATATCATAATATTAAATCAATCAGGTTTCTTTACTCTCCAAAAAGTGTTATTAAATAAAGGCCCAACATCAGTCATATGGCATTTCGAGTTGTGACGTCAAATATCTTTATTGAAATATGACATCATATGATGCTCTGTTAAGGCCAGCCGCATTTCGGTTCTTGTGATCCACATTTTAAATCGCAAATACTCACAATTTATTTTAAAACAAAAATACATAACACATAGCCATTGTTTACATATATAATTTCCAACATAATTCATAATTTATTGTTATAACTGACAACTAGCCCGTTTGGTTAAGCAGTTATATGGCTTACGGAGCAGGACATCACTGTTTTAGAGTACAAATTTGTTGGCAATGTTTAATATAGGGGTTCTAGAATATTTACCCAACATTGGCAGGTTTGTCTTCGACAGTATCCTTAGTGAGCGATGTCACGAGTCCCACTCGCCGCTCGTACAATTGTGTCCAAAGCGCTTCGCCGCGACATTTAGTAAGCCAAGACTGTAGCTCTTCTGGAAATTTAAATATAAATCTCTATTTTATTGTATTTTCATTTCATAAATAACAATACATTTATCAATACGGCGTCGAATACAGCTTCAGTCGAATAAAAAATACATCTAAATGCTGTGTATACGCACACTATATTTTGTTATGAATAGTACTGCATTTTTGATTCTAACATGAATCATAACTACTCGAAACTTAAATTTAAAAAAAGTCTTCATTTTTTTATTTTGTGTCCCGCGATAATAACCAGTCGTTTGACATTTCCAACCGTGACGTCACATTTCAATTAACGTGAATACTCTTTGAACTCACAAGAAAGACGTTGACAGTCAGTTTATTGAAATGTGACGTCACACGATGTTCCGTCATGCCCGTCCCTGTTTCAGTTTTTGTAATGCATAGAAAATATATATTTACAACTAGATTAAAAATAAAAAATATTACATAATTATTGCTTACATACTATTTCCACCATATTTCATAACTTATTGTTATAACTGTAAGGTGTGAATTAAAATAATGCATGTTATGCTAACTAACCAGAGTAGCTGATGTCTCCATTGGTGGACCCAACAGTGGAGCTTGCGGAGGGATTCGCGGCAACCATAGATACTTGAGCGGGTGACCGGCGCAACGAAGACAAGTACTTATCTACTTTATTCTGAAAAGTATTCGGATCAAAGGACCAAGTGCAATATGATATCATATTATGTATGTACATTTATGCGCCGAATATTCGTTTGGTATTCGGCGGCTTTGGCAATTTCTTCACTATTTGTGTTCGGCCGAATTATTCGGTTAGGTGCCGAATATATTTGGTTCGAGTAGTTATATTTTCTTGGCACAGTATAGTACTAAAAAACAAAACTTCTTATCTAAGATTTATGTTTTATTATAAGTTAAAGAAATCTTATCGGGGTCGAGGGACTCACGAGGGTTTAGCCCAGGTGAACTCCCTTTCATAGACGAGTTAGGGTGAGAGATCCACAGTTGCGCATCTCTTGCCTTTGACGAGGGACTGTCTAGCGGGTCAGCGCGGTCGCTAGGCATTGCACGCCCTTTGTCCTGTCTGGGGGGTTGGACTCGAATGTTCCTGAGCCCTTCACCTAACCCGAGACGGGACGTATCCTGTAAAAGGGTCGAGCGGGGACCGCATACGCGGGAAGTGGTCCCGTTGGGGACCGTTACCGTGCGTCGTTCTCCCACAGTGAGGGACATCGCTGAGTCTTAGTGGGAAGGCCCCTGCTTTTTGACCAGCCCCCACTCTGGGGGTTGATCCGCAGGGGAGAGCCCCACATAGCCCGTGAGGCTCGCGCAGGGTGAAGCGGTTATGCGCAACGCATTTCTCAGCGAAAAAAAAAGTTAAAGAAATCTTGTGCGTTTGATAAAGCTAATAATATAAAGAAATTAAACTTCAAATCAACATTTGTTTTTAAACCTTTTTATGTAGCAAATCAGTGAAATGGTAAACAAAATAATTCTGCCGAATATTCGATTTAACTTTTACTAAACTGGTAACAGTTAAACCGAATAATATTTTGTATTGTATTCGCTTAAGCAGTAAAACCAGTGAAACTATTCGGCGCATCTCTAAACTAAATATTAGACCCTTACATATGAAATTGGCGTTTTATCGTACTGGCTACTTTAATCACAAATTTCTCCTCCTTGGTTGGGAATTCCAAATTCAAATTTGTACAGCCATTTACACATGTATTTGTGTTTCGTTAGGTGGTATTCATTTGTTTTTTTTTTTCTTCTGTTAAAAAATGGAAAACTTAAAATATCGTGTTATTTACGAGTCTAATGTCTAAGACATCCACCATACTCCCCGGACCTTGCTCCAACAGATTACCATTTTTTTCGAAATTTGGATAACTTCTTGCAAGGGAAAAAAAATCAACTCCAATGGGGCAGTGCATATCGCACTGCCCCATTGGAGTTGATTTTTTACATACTTATTGTTATTTTTTTTTTTTTATTACATTCCAAAAAATCTATATTACTTTCAAAATGACTTTTAGAACAGCCTTAACTCTGAATCTCAAGAACTAAATGGATACATACTTGGATGTCAATGTCCTCATTAATCAAACAGAGTGAGTTTGCTATGGTCCTAGTCTCTTCTAGATTTTCTTTCTTCACTTTTAAGTCTTCCGTAATTTGTTGCAATAACCACACACGACGCTGTAAATCTTGTAGTTTTTTGCGAGACAGGTTGCGTTGGGATACTGGAACAATTATAAGAATGTTTCACTTAATGTATCAACAAAACATAAGAAACTGGCTGTTTACCCGTGATTTCGCCTGTGTAAATCATAGATGTAGCTTGCCCACATATGATGTAGCTTGCCGTAGGTGAAAGAAATTTTAAAATCCTTTGAATAACTACTCCATAATATTAGTATAGACTTAGTCACACACAGCTGAATATTCATTACAACAATCTCCATCAGCATGCAACCCTTATTTAACA
Source organism: Diatraea saccharalis (assembly GCA_918026875.4). Taxonomy (NCBI): domain Eukaryota; kingdom Metazoa; phylum Arthropoda; class Insecta; order Lepidoptera; family Crambidae; genus Diatraea; species Diatraea saccharalis. The sequence continues at coordinate 10,709,343 of OU893336.1, forward strand.
CATATGGTATTGAGATATTAGTTTCGCTATGTAAATATTTTTGATGTAATTAGGTACTTGGTAATTTTTAATATTCAAGTCATTTATCAGTTCTCTCAGTATGAAATAAGATAAAAAGCAGCCCTTGCTGAGTACGTTACCAGTTCTTGTCAGGGCTTGAAACCGGTTCAGAATAAACCGTTAAACCTGTTCTCTTATAATGTTCCGTTCCGGATCGGAACTAAATGCGGAGTGAAATTCGGATGGAATAAAAACCGGTTAATTTGCTTGGTTCGTAAAAAGCAATGTTCCTAGGCGTTTAATGCGATTTATATCATTTTTAAGCCACGACATTTATCATACCTGTATACGGATGTTATAGATATGCACTTAAAAACCGCGCTGAAGTTTGTGAGATCATTGTTTGGAGACATATTTAAACCGGTTAATGAAGTAAAACGTATTTCTAGTGAACCGGTTTAAAAACCTGTTCAAAGGAGCTGAACCTTTTATGAAAAGTTTCGCATGTACTTACGTCGAACCTGTTCAAAAAATTTACCGGTTTCCAAGCCCTGGTTCTTGTCAGTACAAACCTCCTGCTGTGGATTTGCAAACCAATGGCATAGATTTTTATTTAACGTTTGTAACAATCTAGACTGAACCGTACATATTTTAACAATAGGGGATTGAAGAACTTCCATAAAACTTTTAAATTAATAAATGGATACTTAATTTATGTGATGGTTTATAGTTAAAACTTTTTTTAGCATCATATTAAAATTGGATTACCTTTATACAAAAAGTCAGAATTCCAAATGAAACTAGAACTTTCACATCTACATAAAATATGGTATAACTCTCCAAGTACAATTTTAAACATGTTCGCTGCATAAATCAGAATAATCTACTACTCTCTGTGGAAGATGACCAGTATGTACAAAAGACCAAAGCCTTTTAAAAAAACAAATAGTGGTTTGGCTAGAAATTGTGTAGAAGTGACTGCATTATTTGCCAATCATATGAAAGAAGTGTTTCAACCTAAAGAAGCCTACAATATACCATTAGAAAATGATGATGATGAAGCTATTAACAGTGAACAGTGGACGTCTACCCTCTTGTTTTTAATGGAATGTTACGATTACAATATTTACCATTGCTTTAGAAGGTGTCTGTTCTAAACATGATCGCTAAGCCTGGTAAACCAGCTTCTGAAGTCAACTCATATAGATCGATAAGCCTTCTTCCAGTATTGTTTAAGTTGTTTGAGAAGCTTCTTTTGCAACGCTTTTGCCCAATACTTCAAGAATAAAATGTACTACCTGTTCACCAATTTGGCTTCAGAGCACACCATGGCACAATAGAACAAATACATTGGGTTGCCCATAACATAAGACAAGCTATGGAAAGGGAGGAGTATTGTTCTGCAGTATTTCTTGACTTTCGAGTACTTAGGAATGCACCTAGACAAACATCTAACTTGGAGAAACTCAATAAAAGCAAAGAGAGACCAAGCTAATCAAAAAATGAAGTAATGTATTGGTTAATCAGAAGAGAATCAGTACTGAGCTTGGAAAACCAAATTCTAATCTAAAAATCAATTATCAAACCTATTTGGTAATATGGAATAAAGCTCTGGAGTTCAGCTAGCCACTATAATGTTAAAATACTTCAATGATTCCAAAATGCTGTCCACAAGATCTTGTTTAAGGGACCTTGCTTTAAAATGAATTCTGAAGTTTACGAATATCTGCAGATGCCATAAATCAAGGACAATATGTTGCAAAACTTACATAAAATGATTGAAGTTCATAAAAATCATTTAGCTATGGCACTGCTTAACAGCAATGATAGTGTAACATGTGGTATATCAGTTTGGTTTGAATGAGGGGAAGGTGCATCACAAGAAGTGCCAAACTCCAATAACAATGATAGATGTCAATGCATCTGATTAAAGCTTAAAGGCAGATTGCAGATGAAGGAAAAAAAAAACAAAAAAAGTCATAAAACATGGGTATTACAGAAATATACTTCTTTAAGTGAATCTTGAAATTCACCTGAAAAAAGTTGTAGTCTTATCCTAGTTTCAATATAATACTTACACTTAGTAGATATTTTATCCATTAACTGGTTCAGATTTTTTTGTGCCTCTTCTCTTCTAACTTCTGCATTACTAACTTTCTCTTTGATGTCTTTATGTTGTTGCCAGAGAGCTAACTGATTTGGTATCAATACATCAGAATGTTGTTGGTACTGCATCATTGTAAAATAAACAAGTTTATTTAAAAAAAAAACTACAGATTAACAATAACCTTTTAACTTTATATAAACTTTTAGGTCAGGTTAATTTGAATAGCGCATACCTTGTACGTATTTTTTCTTTTCCACATACGCATATCATCACAAAATACCTGCAGTCTTTTCTGTCTAATAATATTCTTAGGTTCTACATGTTCCATTACACTGCGCCATACCATATAATATTGACCTCTACACATTCTAAAATTAAAGTATCTGTATTAGACGTGAACACTATCAAAAACAACATAAAATAGGAATTCCATTCTTGACATACTGTGCGATTTTGTCCAGTGAAGGAACCTTTTCAGATGGGCAACCCATATTCAGAAGCCATTCTGTAAATTTTACAGGTACTTCATCACAGCTTAATTTATTTTCAGCCATTTTTCTTTAGATTAAAAGATTTCTATCTTTTATTATGAGCTCTTGTTTTAGTAGAAAGAAATAGCCAGAGCCAAAGTTCAAAACAATGAAAATTTTAAATTTTTTGACAGTTACGATTTTTAGGGATGTCCATTTAAATTTTACACGAATAAAACGTTATAATCAGCGATGGACGTTATTCAATAGTGATTCAGCTATACAATAACTACCTATTTTCCACGTTGCTTAAAAGTAAAGCTGAATTCACATTTGAATAAACTAGAAAAGTAGTTTTGGCGTATTTAAAAAGTTAGAATCACCTGCTATTTACAATAATTATAATGATTGTCCACTTAATTAATTAATTATTATTTACTTACATAAACATTCTTTAATTGAGCTTCAAAATATCCCCCTTCGTTGTTTTTTAGTGAGATGAGTATGCTTCTCTGACGCTTTAATTCATCAAAAGCGTCAATTATAGGTATGCTGTTTTAAAAGACTTACACTGTCCGATTCGCTAACGTATACTTAACGTTTTATTTCACACTATAAATAAAAGTTCATCGGAGTTATACTTTATTCATTATAACATTAGAAAAAAGAGGGTCATAGAAGGAGCAGTGCAAAACGTTTTATTTCAAAGATGAATTTAAAAAATATATATTATATAGTTTTGTTGAAACTTTGAACGTTAGGTAGTCTGAAAGAGCTGGGCAATTTTCCATTTTTTTCGAAACCTCGGGGTTGAGATGAGGCCGGCATTTTCTTGATTGATCTTTCACTCTCAAGCCAACATGGAACTAAAAGTATTTATCTGTTGTTTTGATAAATTCTAATTGTAAGTGCATATAATTAGAATAGAATTTAGTTATATCTATGCCTAGGAAAGAAAGGTAAACAAAATGAATTTGTTATTATAACATTTATTCAGACATTAGTTAGACTATAGATGAAGACATTAGAAAAACTTCTGAAATGTCAAAGGTTGAAGGTAGGTATGGGGGATTAAAGTTTAATTATTGTAGGCCACTCGGGCCTGCACCGGCATCGTCGATATTTAACAAAACTTAACAACAAAAACAAAACTATAACAAAATAAAAATAAAACAATAACAACTTAATCACGGAAAATGGAAAAACAAAAAGAATCACAGTAACATTCACAACGGATGACAATCACATATTTATACACACAGATTATACACAGATTACATATTTTAACAAATATGAATACATTATAGTCTGACAAAATTAAAAACCTGTACTGCCGAAACGTTTGAAGGGATGAGGCGACGTTTTAAATTTGGTAGAGTTATAGTGACATGAGAATCATGCCGAAACTATCCAACCCTGCTTCTTTAAGTTCTTTAAGATGCACACTTTTTATTGTAATAGTTATTAAATCATTTAAGTTGGTCAAATACTCATAAATTTGTTTAATAGATAGCTTAAATGAGAACAGTTAAGTATAGCAGTTGTTATTTAAGTGGATATGTAGCAAATTAGCCGTCAGTCTTAAGAGTAACATGATTATTTATATTTTATCACAAAGTATACCATTAAAAAAACCTTATTTAACTTCTGTCTAATGCTATAATAAATGGAGTATAGGACGGATGAACTTGGCGGCCATGCAACGAGTCCACCATGATCAATCCACCTTTGTGCGAAATCTGCATAAAAAACTGCGCACTGCGGTGTGATAATGTGGTGGAGTGCTGTCTTGCTGGAAACACAAATCTTGTAAGGATTGACGATGTACGTCGGGTATAAAAGAAACTGTTTCTTAAACCAGCGTGAGATATCTTTCTCTTGTTAGTCGCCCTTCTAAGTAAAGTACGGCCCTATGATGTTGTCATTAAGGATGCCTGACCAAACATTTACGCTGGATCTATGTTGGAACGAGTTTTCTTTCGTCAGCATTGGGTTTCGGATGGACAACCAATGCTCTACTTGATGACGGAGACAACTGGCAAGGAAGACTGAAGGATAATTCTCACCATCCGAGCCAAGTGTAGTTAGCCCGGGGCCGCGGTCCCACCAATGTAGATTGCACGTTCTTTTTGTGCTAATTGGTAATGAAACTAATTGTGGGTTCTTCTAAATGCCTTGTAATATTTAAATGTATACTGTTTATATTGGTACAGCGCCATCTCGTTACTGGGTGTTGAAACTTCTTGTAGTTCGATTTGCTATCGATTGCTGTGACGATGCTAGTCTTCTCGATATCAACATTTGTCAAAGTTCATAAAACATCAAACAAAAGTTTAATTTTACGTATTTTCAAAAAATCGCGCCTCGGAAACTAACTGACTCCGCACTTTGATACTTTGGAAAATGAAACTTCTTTAGCATGAAAACAAATATCAACACAATCTGCGTACTCGCCGATACTAAAGCTAAACGCTCATTTTCACCACAGATAAAACAAACACGTAACATAGCCGCGTACTCCCGATTCGTAAACTGATAAGACATTTTTGCAATATTAATAGCGTACACGCACAAACGTCCATTCAAAATTAAAGCAACATTACACACACAAATTTGACATTCTAAGAAGCTTAAAGACGTCATCAAACGTAAGTATTGCATGCACTAGAGGACGGATAGGGTGTCAGGTGGGGTGTGATTCTGCCGGCCGAATAGAGAGCCGGCCGTCCCCGTTTCGCACTGCCATCCGCGTCATCCTTTAAGCTTAGATGCGAGTTTGTATTGCGAATTATGAATGAAAACATTATCTACTTTCATGAACGAATAATGCGTACGCACGCGGCTTGCTGTCTAACTGATTTTCGTGTTTACCAATATTTATTTCCTTTAGAAACGATTTCAAGATTATGTTTTTTTTTTTAATTTTGCTGCTTAATAAAATTATTTGAATCATAAATAAAAAAATGAAAATTAGAAAGTAGTTAATGATTGTTTTGATAATGTAAATGATGCTCTCGACAATGTTCTACAGTGGTGTGATAATAATATTTTAAAACATTACGATTCCTTCACAAAAAAGTAGTGTTCGTAATGTTAACACAAGAAATAAATATAAACTTGCCCTTCCAAGCTTCAGACTTTAAAAAATCAGAGGATCATTTCTGGGTAAATGTATTGCTATGTTCAATAAAGTTCCACAAAATGTAATTGACCTACCTATAAATAAATTTCAAATTCATGTAAAGAATATACTTATGAGTAAAGGCTATTATAAAGTTGATGATTATTTTAAGGACCGCAATGCACAGAATTAATAGCCTTCGCTCTGTTCTATAACGATTAATTATAGGTTTGTACCAACTTATGTCCTACAGACTTTGAAAGTTGTATTTATTATTATTCAATATATGTATTATTTTGGTAATGACATGATTTATGTTAATGTTATTACTTATGATAAAAAGCTGGTAAGTTTCTTTCGCTTGTTCTTCTTGTCAATTAAAAGACGTCCTAAACAAGTGGTAGGGGAAAAAATATTTTTGGACGATTCAAAAGTACTTGTAACAAGCTTACATGAATAAAACAATTTCAACATTACTTGAATAAAACATTTTCGTTTCATTTCATTTCATGATGAACTTGAGAGCGTTTTGTTATACACCCAAATGTCACTTTTTCGGGCTTTTCGACTTTGTCATGCTATGCGTGTTTTTCAGGTCTTTTTATATTGATCGATTGGATTGGGAATAATACAATATTATGAAGTTAAGCACAGATTATTATTTATAAAACTACTACAAATCAAAGAAAAAGTCATGGTTAGAAAATAATGTCACTAATATATCACTGGGCAAGTTCATCCCATCGTAGATCTTATTTATGTCCTTGGGTTAGATTGAGGACAAGAGTGAGCCGATTATAAATTTAAAAAAATGTGATGATATGAAGATGCTGATAAATGTTAAAATTAAATAGGCGAAGAAGAAATACATAAATAAACCTGAATCGTTCCATAAAACTCATAAAACATTAACCCGTTCCCTCAATCTTGAATATATTGACTAAGTATCCAGGTCGCCTTTTCATTCTAAACTAAATGACTATTCTGTTGCGTGAGGTGTAACTATCTGTGCTCGTGCCTCGTGCTTGAAGCCTCAAAAAAGTAAGGACCTAAATGGCCAAAGAAAACTTGACAGTTTCGTGTTTATTTTATGACGAAAACACTTTTCATTCATTTCATTTTCATTTTACACGTAAAAAATTAATTTATTTACTTGACATTGGTGGAATTGTGTGAAATGCGCAGATAAGCCATTAATTAAAAAAAGAAGATCTGTTTTTTTTCACTTGAAAAATGTTTGGCAACCTGAAAGAATTCATTTCTGTAGTACAAGATGGACTAGCTTCAAACAGCAATTTAAGGCAAACACTACAAGAAGTGCAAAAAGTAAAAAACATTTTTAAAGACAAGCAAAAGGTGTCTAGTGAAGCAAAGGTGAACTACGGGGCTGGTGGTGCATTACTCGAGAAATACCAAGAAGACTGGGCCGAACTCCATGGAAATGCCGATAAAAATGCAAAAGCTGCCGACGAAGTGGACAGATTAATTTTAGAGCTACATGATACCACAAAAGCGAAACTACAATCTGCAAATGAATTAGGTCAATGTTTATCTCATTTACCAAATCTAACTGCTGCAGTAGCACAATGCATGGATAGCCTTAAAAACGTCCAATCTTTGTTAAAAACTGTAGAAGATGAATTAGTGGAGTTTGAAGATATTATTGAGAGAAGTAAAATGGAAAGTTGGAAGTTGGACCATCATTATCAGTTAACTTTGTACAAAGAGAAGAAAATGGGTAAGTTTCTAGAGTATTTGATTGGAGAGCAGATTAAAATTCGAATTTTAGACATCCTAGGCAAATCACATGGACACTTCTTCCTTTTGTATACAATGAAAAAGTAGATTCCTTTTAGTTTTTTTAGATTCTGCACCACCTCATCCTACACATGTCTTGCCAGTTTAATCCAATTTTTGAACAGGGCTAGTTTATTTTGTTCCATGATATCTAGTGACCTAATTAAGCATAATTTTTTTTGTGAATTCCTGTGCTAAAGGTGCTATAGTTTAGAAGTTCCATTTGATGACCTAGCATGCCACATGGTGAGTTATATTTGAAAATATATACAACTAAACCATCAGCAATTAGTCTCGACAAGCTAACCCATAAGATACTGATAAGACAAATCAATTTCAAAATCAAAGAGGGGTATGTTGCTGGACCATTGCCATTGGTTTATCAAATATGTATTTTTCAATTCAAAAATTGTTTAGCATAACTGTCAGTATTGTCTAAGATAATCTTTGCATGCATGGCTGCACTTTGGGTTACCACAATACATATTAATTGCCGCATCAAATTTGAATTCTACCATCAACATATTTATTGGAACCACAATACCCCATGCACATCAATAAGTCAATACGTATATGTTCCCACTTGCCAAAAAGAACTTTATTTTTTTAAGATATCTTATTGAGAAGATATAAAAAAGTATTGGTATCGTAAATCTTGCTTATTATTACAAAAAGTATTTATTACTTTTGAAATGTAAATTAAAATCTTTGCGGCCTGCATGAGTTGTAAAACAATCAAAACATTGCGTTGATAATGAAATATATTTTTCAGTTGCTTTAGAAAATATCCGAAGTGATCTAGTTAAGAAAAATACTCAGCAAAGTTATGAGAAGGAAAGACAACAGTTGGCAGAGATACAATCAAGAAGAGAGAATAGTGCATTAGCTTTTCAACATGACATGGCCAAGTACTTGACTAGTGGAAATGTGCCTCAAGGTAATTATTATGCAATAGGATGTTTGGCGACCATGGTGCAGAAGCCTCCAAATACTGATGCTCTTAGAGAAACAGTTTTAGGTGATAACTGAAAAACTCATATGAAAAAAATACCCAAACCTCTTTTCTATACTTTAAATCTGAAAAGAGGTGGATGTAAAGCTTCACTTAGATTCCCAGTATTACTTAGTATTCGTATTAATATTACTTGTAATCCGGACGATTGCTCTCAGACTGAAGTCTCATCAAAGGGTACCTGGGTAGGTGAAATTTTTAAGAATATTATCAGACTAGAATTGTGTCTGCAAAATTAATGAATATGCTATTTGTAATCTTTAGGCTTGTATCCTATGAATGAAATACAGGTTTCTGTGATATGTTCACATAATATGAACCATTTTGACTTATAAATATTTAACAATATTTTGTTAATTTTATAATTCTTATTTGGAAAATATTGTCCTTTGAGAACTTAAAAAAAGATAGGAAAATATATTGCCAAAATTTGCTAAAACACATGGTTCTAAATTACTTACATAAAATGCAACAACTTTCATTGTGATAGCTGTAAACATAAACGCACAAATAAATATATTACAAAGATTGCCCAGGCGCCCATATGTTTTTCACTACCGTAGCATTGTCTGACATTACTTAGTGCCTAGCGTTTCTGACCGACAAGCAAAAGTTCCACAAACATCTCCGAAACAATTATTGCAGACATACTATTACTTCTACATTATTTCTCAGAAATTAATTGAATATTTATCCACAAAATAAAAGTAAAATTGTCAACTGGCCTATTTAAATATAAATGTCTATTTCAGGTTCAGCATCACCTAAAATAAGTTTAGAACAAGTTCAACTGGATGAAGACAGATCAGATTTGGAAAAGTTTCTAGATAGTTGATATTGTCGAATTAGCTATGATATTAATCTGAGCTTGTTATGTAAGTGTTAATTATGTTTACTATTTATCATTCCAAAGTTTTCAGCCAATATAAACATTGTTGATGTAACGGACTTGGTTTTTAATTTTGATTGATTTTAATTCCATGCAACTTATAAAATGAAAAAATAACAGCTTCGAGAAAGAAAATGTAGTATACAATTTATTTTTTGTTAAATACCTAATGAATTAAAATTTTGCTAAATTATTTTTTTGTGAACTGAATTTACTTATTTTTCTATAATAATAAATTTAAAAATACAAAAATATATATACAAATCGTTTATGACTAGTAAAAATAAGCACATTGCTAAATAGCTTTTTGTTACATAGGACATTGGCCGGTCACGTCACAGTTCGATACACACAATTACGGATCTCACATAAACCATATCCACCATAATATTTCTATCAAAAACTGATTCTGACCACTAAAAGTTGACATTGAATAGTCAAAAAATGATTTCACTTATGAGATTAACTTTAATATTATGATATCTCAGTAATTCTTCTATTATTCAACTTTCAGTGGTAAGAGTATTAGGTAAAGTGTAAAAATAAATGGTTAGCAATCCATCGGTTAATACACCACACTCCATTCTGGACACTGTTCCAAAATGCTATGTTTTCCTCATAATCGGATGGAGATCTCCGCCCCCATGCGCGGACATTTTGATTTTACTCCCAGCGTGGTTCTTGATACGTGGCGCAGCATCTTTTATCGCATCACTAGCATCCTCCATCTCTTCATCAGAAGAGAAATCTGAAACGCATGACGTCATGTGTCTCTTCTTCGGTGGCACCACGTGCAATGTCCACCGCATAGAACCTTTATGAGTTTTTTCGCGGGCTTCGTAATCTGTATCTGATGCCGCACGTTGCGAATCGTTCTTAATATTCCGCATTTTACTCGGTCTGTGTGTTTGTTCCTTTTTTTCCCCCCTCGGGGGGGTGTGGAAGTTTTTTAAATTTACAACACTCGACGTATGTCCCTTAGAGTTAAGGTCAGGAAAGTTTTGAGAATATATAACAACACTATCCACCATTTTATCCTTATGAAATTTTGCTGGTTGCTTTTTGTTTTTTGAATCGTCTGACACGGGTGAAGTTGTCGAAACGCCCTTTTCACCTGAATTGCCGCTACTACAACTAGTGTTACTGTTACTGGTACTATACTGTTCGACTGCTTGTTTTTCTAGTTCCCGAAATTTAGTATCTATACTTTCGTCAGATGCTTTGTACTGTTCCAAAGCTTCTTTCTCCAACTCTTCGAATTTATTATCCACATTAGGTGGCCTTATCCTCGCTGATGGCAAGACGATTTTCGGATTTAATTTCAGGATTCCCGGTGCCACAAGTTTCTGTGATAACCTTACACAACCAACGGACGTTAAATTCATCGGTGTTGGCGCACTCATACTGAGAACCGTGCTGTATAGACGTTTTTTTCTCAAGTTTGTATCTAAAGTTGCCGAACTCGTCGACGGTAACTGACCATCAGCTGCGATCTGTTCAGCTGTCTTAGGAATCTCTGTCTTATCTGCTGGTGGTGTGGATTTCTCTGGCGGCGGTTGACTGTTTTCATTGTTATTTTCGTTACTTACAATTTTTTCTTGAGGTTCAGTTTTAGTGATTTTTGGTTTAGATTCTGGAGGTTGAGATATAGAGGTGATTTGGAATCGTTCGAGTCTTGGTGATGGATGATCTTTAGGCCACCAGACACCGTAGCGGCGATCAGGACAGCGGCCCGGCCTTTGTCCTGTGGGGGCGTAACGACTGACGTTGGTTCCACGGTATGGCGGACACCGCGCAGCTGACGCTCGTATTGCCGCTTGCACACTTGCTGACAGTCGACTCATAGCACGCTGACAGTCCGTCAGCTGCGGTGGACGAGGCGGGTCAAAGTGAAACTGTAATAAGTAAATATTTTGGTAGTAAGATCATAGAGGAATCATCGCTTCGTAACAACTCAGACTGCAAACTTAAATATTACCAGGCCAGTTTCTAAAACTGCTTTTTTGATCATATATAAAAAAAAACTACCTAACATTAATATACCAATGCGTACTGGGCTTATATTGTGTGTTCGATTTTATTCCATCCATAGAAAAGGCTTATTTTTTAAACCCTCGCTGTGGGATGATCCGAGATCCTACAAAGAGCCCGTTGGATATCGGGCATATATAGGGGAGCCCCACTCTTGTGAGCTGGGGAACCTGACCACTGCATCCATAGGTAAGGCTTGTTCCCAGAAGTGAGGACAATAGGAGAATAATGACGATTGATGAACGGGATATGAGATAATATAGGACTAGTTCTGAGCTAGTTTAAGGGCTAGTCACCTTGCATGTCGGATCGCAAAACAACTGCGCTGGTACTTCCAAGCAGTAGGCTGGTGGGGGTGGAGCTAAAGCTTGCAGTCGCCTCGGTTGTCGTCGTCTCGCTCTGATTTTCCTCGGGATTGGTGGCGGGCTGGGTGCTCGGAGACGAGGTGGGGACCTGGGTGGGGGCACCGGGGCCCATAAAGGGCGCACGCTCTGCACACGCGCTGCCAGTAGCGCCTCTTCACCCGTGGCTCTCACCCCAGCCGAGTCCCAGCGCTCGCTAGCTGTCAATTGGTGATCGTTAATTTCTTTTCATACGACTAACTTAAGTTCATCGAAACTATCAACCTCTCCTTTGGTCAAATGGAAAGAAAAAGGTCGATAATGTCATAACCGAATAACGTATTTTGAAGTACATTCGCCAAGAATACAAGTTTTATTTTAATTAGACATTACATTCACGACTCAGAAATTCATAGTGTTGCTCATTTTGCGTCTTTCTGAGCAGGTGCTACGATGTTATCTTAGTGTTACAGCGAGCGAAGCGAAGAATAACGCATTGAAGGATATATGGTATATTTCTTTAGAGATACACAAGACAACATATTATACTTAATAAGAGAAAAAATGAAAGCAAAAACGCACAAATCATCGTCCATGAGCATTCTATACTGTCGCCGGCGACGGGGGATGTTCCGATCTGAGGAGTCGTCCACTAGTTTTCGGAACCAGTACTCCACCTATAAATTTGATTAAAATAGAAAAGAAACCTATCCAATATACTAGCAGATTCCTTCAAGTGTGTTAAAGAATCTATTAATCGATAATAGCACACATGGTTTGGCTTAAGCCCAGCGATTAACTTGTTATTTTGACGATTAAATCGTATGTTATATAATATATTTCATAAAAAGGCTACTAAACGCACAATATTTTTCGGTAACTAATGGCTGCTACATATTGACCGTAACAATGCACGAAAGATCAACCACTTTGTTCAATATTGCAGTTATATTCCGGGTATACATTTTTGGTATCGCTGATATTGTTAAAAACAATTCTGGGATAGCCAAGCAATAAGTTGCCGATACTAATTACAACCACTAATTGCCGAAAAATACTGCTCGTTTAGAAACCCCTTAACGTCAATATAAAAAAGCCAATGGCGGGCTGTCAACTTCAAAATGTTAGGTAGTGCCCGCGCGGTTTTAACCGTGCTTAAAGCCCACTGTCTATGAACCGGCTACTAGGCGCATCGTCGTCGAAAACAAAATTTTGCGACTACGCCAGCTGTAATAAAAATCCGAGACTGCCGTGATGCTGCCGAGCTCTTTAAAAGTCATAAAAACAAGGACCCTATTTATTATGTGAGTGTTGAAAGTAAACGATACGTATCGCTAGTCATATTTATAACACTGTATCGTTTCCGCGTAGTACTTGCTTTCTGTCATAGTACGGGACGCTATAGGTTGCTCACTCCATCGTGTATAACTCTGCGGCAATAATATAGACTTCTATAGATAGCGATACGTATCGTTTATTTTCAAAGCTCACATGATAGCTTAGGTGATTGTCCATTCTTTTCCTGTACATGGAACAGACTGTAGGTGAGGTTACTGCTACCTTGATGTAAAAAGTAATTTTCGCAAAAGTTCATATTCACAGAAAGTCCTTATAGCAAAAAGTCAATTTTGCACGATGTCACATTCGCAGAATGTTATTCACAAAATTCATTGACATGCAAATTAATTTACAACTACTTAATAATATAATCATCATCAGCCTTTTTACGTCCCCACTGCAGGGGATCAGGCCTTCCTTATGTATGGTTAAGGAGCATGGGCCATGACCCTCCACGCTGGTCCAATGCGGATGGGATAATATACAAAAGCATAATAATTTTATGAATGACATTATGCAAAACTGACATTGTGCGTAATTGACTTTTTGCTAAAATTACCGTTTTCTGAGAAAATTATCTTTCTGCGGAAGTGACAAATTGTTTGGGATGACATTATCAGAAAATGACGTACCACATCCAAATCCTCTACTGTTTTGTTTACATTTTATCGCCACCTAGGGACATTTATTTTGGTAGTTTTTTTTATACTTATGTCATCGGTTTAAATAGTGGTGACTACTAATTTCATTTCACTGTACTAACTACTCCGTCGAGTGCCACAACTAAAACGTGCGATATTATTTTTTACAGTAAAAAGGTTTACTACCTCTGGCAACATCCAACATTCTGTAAGGTCTGAGTTCTCGCAGCCCTGGCCGTTATAGCCGCGGCCGTTCGTCCTTTCGTTTGGGCTGGTATAACATTTTTCTCTGAAAATTTAAAACGTTAGAAATGAAAAGTTCAATAACATACAGGTGTTAGAAACTGGCAAAATTTATTTTATACCTTAATATACTTATTGTTAGTTAGTTAATCAGAGTTGCGACCGCTTAACTAACTTGTCATCTATACTAATATTATAAAGATAAAATTTCGATTCTTTTATGTTCATATTAACTTTTATTAATTTAGTTAATAAAATTTTAATTCAGTTTACGGAATGAGGAAGTATTTTAATAAAAAAAGAAAGCACTAAAAAACACCTCCACTAGATGGCGACTGTAGCAAAAGTTGATTTTTGCAGGAAACGAATGGACCAAAGACAGTCATTTCCGTTAACTAACTTAATAAAAAACTAAAAAAGTAGCTCGGTGGCGTAGTGGATAAGCGCCGCGGCCCGCGGTTGTTGTCGTTAAGCAACTTTCGCAAGGGTCGGTCATGGGATGGGTGACCAAAAAATTACTATCTCGAGCTACTTCGTGCTTCGGAAGGCACGTTAAGCCGTTGGTCCCGGCTGCATTTGCAGTCGTTAATACCCTCCAATCCGCATTGGGCCAGCGTGGAGGGTCATGGCCCATCCTCCTTAACCATTCATAAGGAAGGCCTGAGCCCCTGCAGTGGGGACGTAAAAGGGCTGGTGATGATGTGATGAACTTAATAAAAAACTGAAATTTGAAAAGTTCAAAACGTACATATCAAAATACGAAAAAGTACAAATAGAATATGAGTTGTTTATTGAGTTTTGAAAACTAATTTACTTTTAAACATGAAAGAAAACCGGAAAGGTTGTCATGGAGAAATCAAGAACGTACCGTAGCGACATTTAGTTTGATTTCGGGAAACGAATGTTTTTTTTTTTCTTAAATACTTCCTCATAGATTTGCTGGTCTAAATTCGACTTTTATGATTACGTATTCATTTAATTATACTTCAATTTAGAAAAATAAATGATAAGTATTTAAATTATAAAACACTCAAGTATAAAATAATATTTACAAATTATTCAATGAAACGTTCTTATTGCTATTGCTAACTAGAGTCAAAGCTGCAGAGAAAAATATTTCTCTTTACTTGAAATTACACAGGTACTATATATATTTTGTTGAGAAATATTTATTTGGATTGTATCAAAAAAACTGAGCTGGTCAACTTTCCTGTTACATATTTTGTATTTCTTTTCCAAACACTGCAGTTATTATAATGTTGATCATTAGAATGATAGTTAAATATATACGGGATTGCTTCCATACCTATAGTAATATTATAAAGAGAAAAGATTGTATTGTTTGTTTACAATGAATAGACTCAGAAACAACTGGACTGATTTGAAATCATATGCGGTAACATAGACTATATTTTATCCCGAAAAACAGCAAATAAAGGGATGAAAATGGGAGCGGAAGTTTGTATAGGGAATTAAATCGATACTATAGTAACAATTGTTTACTAATCAATTTGTTATTATAATTATATCATGATATCGACGCTGGAAAGAAAACACGTAGTTACCTGCAAAACCAAAATGGATATTTAGAGTAGAAAATCTTTATCTTTTTTTAAAAAAAAATCTTACTTTCGTATAAATTGACTTAGGAAAACCTATATCTATCTATATCTGTGTGAGTGAACAAAATAGTTGTTTAAGATACGAGTGCGGAAAGTAAGCTAAAGTTTCTTACAACATTTTACAATGCTTTTTGCGAGGAAATAAAACAAATATGTAGGTTAATAAAACTAAGTATCTATTAAAGGTAAAAATTATTTGTTAAAATTAAACGTGATATTTGAACATGTTTTCGTGTCATATATTTTTATTTGAAAATATTCGTTAAAATATGAATTTTTTTAAATGTCTTTGGTGCTCGGCCAAAACGTGTGCACGTGTGCAGTAAAGGATTTCGGTACATTTTTATTTAACACGTGTTTAAAGACTCACTTTCGGTGTTTACAATGGATAAAAAAATAGCGCTCTATGAGCAATTGCATGGAAAAGTTTATTATTACCTTATTTATTAGCATGGGCATTTATAAGAATTATATTCGAAAAAAATTAAAGATTATCTGCTCTGAAGAACAATTTTGGTTTTGCGGGTTACTTCGTGTTTGCTTTCCAACGTCGGTATAATTCGATATCCAAATAAACAATTCTCTAGGAACCAAGCGGGCGAAGCCGCTGGTGGAAAGCTAGTACCTTATATTTATTGAGTCCCCGTTATTTCGGCTCTGTTGCAATCACGGAGTAACTCAAGCCTTGCGGGTGGATATTATTGGCAAATATATACATATAGATCTATAATCTTTTGATTCCTCTTACGTTTGATACCCGTACTGCTGTTCAAAAAGTCACCAATTACTCGCATCGGTTCTCGATACGCAATACTCACTGTGTCTAATCGCGAATTGATAATTTTTGACTTGTTTTTTACACACACTGGTAGCAATCCCGTATAAATTAAACTTCTAATGTCATTAATATTCAAAGTTTTAAACAAAATAATGTTGAAGATTCCATTACCTAACTTCGTCGTAATAGAAGTTTCCATAGAACTGCGCTAATCTTGACTCCGGTATAACATCTTTGACACTCTTCCGACTACTGGAGCCTCCATTTTCTTGACTTTGGCCCGTATTTGCCCGTTTCTCTATAGAAAAACAAAATTATCCTCTATTTCTAAAATGTATCGAGTAATTTATGCTTTAAATAGATTAATATTAAGAGAAAAGGCCTGAGAAAAGAAGGGATATGTATTTTACCTGGAATTGTATCGTATGTCACTTAGTAGAATAGAAAAACCATTAAAATTGGTTTCGATCCGTTTTAGATTCGATTTAAACAAAATTTATTTAGTAGAATTGGCCTCCAGTTTCACGATGCATGCATTAGTTTCACGACACTCGGGTGATGCGCATATTTTTTGATGATACTAGTTTCCCGTAACTAATTTCAGCACGATTTACAGGGCGAAAGTCGTGTTGCGACACCATTTGGACTAAGTAAAACTCGATTTTGACGGAGCCAGTGTCTCAAGAGGTAGATTCTGATTTCACACCGTTAGGAAATTAGTTTTACATGCGTTTATTCTCGTGAAACTTGTTAAATCGTACACGACAATAATTTGGCACTGAAATCTTTAGAAACAAAAAGTAATTTGACTAGTGGCAGAGATGAATAATGAGAATAGGGATGATGAATATTTTTTGTTTGTCGTAATCATTAAATTACGGCGATATATTGAGTTGAAATAAGATTGAGAAACCCTGCCCATAGAGGTTTTATATAATTAATTGTATAATTACATAAAGTCTCTAGCACATTTGAAGAGCAACGTGATTCGTTGAAATCTTTTTTACTGGTAAAATTAGATAAGCACTTTATGTAACAATTCGATTAGAACTCGAATGTAACTTATAGATTGAAATATATTAATAATTAATAATTGTATGTATATAAGAAAATATAATAAAAAAACAAAGATTTCTTTGTTTGTTTCCATTGCTTAAGCTCCAAAACTACTCGAAAGCTCTAGACGATAATTTATGCTGATGAAGTCGGAAAAACTATCTATCCCATTTTCACTATCCTAGAACAAGGCATAACTAGGACACGCCTAATATTACGAATCGCCTAAGAAGATTAGTTTAATACCAAATAAATGTTTTTCTTTTATCCCTTGACCTATTTATGATCTGCATTATACGCAAATGCCTAGAGCAAGGCGCCGTATAACGAATATCATAACTTTCATAGATATTGGTTAATTTCGTTAGGTGGTTCCTAGTCAATGGTGAAATACAATTTTACCTTAGGCGATTCGAAAATGTTTAGGTGACAGATTAGGGCGACTCCTAAGTTTAGTGAAAACGGACGTAAGCTAATTTAAACGCAGGTAGCGTAGCCTACAATTAAAGTGGCGAAGTCACGCGAAAAGAGCTAGTATTTAATATTTCTAATATATAGTTATTCATTTATAGAATGTAGAGTAATAACTATAATGCTTACCTGTGAGTTCAGTTTGGTTATTAGTTTGTGCACTTTGAGGTTCTACAGATGTTTCTTGTAGCACTTGGGAAACTCTGCAGTGTTGTGCCCAAAGGCGCTGAAATTAACAATAATGTATGTTGAAATAAATCTTTGAATTGGTGGAGTTGATTTTGTGTCTTATGTTGGTGAACACCTGGAAATGTTGATAATAACATTCGATTTTTGGCCGGATCGAGCAAATAAAGAGAGTCTCTCATAACAGCGAGTCGAACACAAATACTAATGATGGGTCGAGCTATAAAGCCAGTCCCTTATAACAGCGAGCCTAACATAAATATTAAGGATGGGTGGAACGAGTGAAGTCAGTCTCTTGCCGACCTATCCAATAAAGAGGCTAGCATTACTTTACCTCCCGTCAAACTGATCGCCCTGTCGCGTCGTGCAAATAACCATGAGCACTTCCAAACACAGCTTATAGGTATATCACTTTTCGTTATGTTATGTATTTTTATTACATACTTCTTTAGAACTGGATTTTACTGCAATTCATCACGCCAAATAACAAATAACTGTTCCAATTCTTATTTCTTTAATGGCAAGTCAGTTATCGATATATAAAAGAAAAACATATTTTTTTCTGATAAGCTAAAGTATTTGGGTTGTTAAAAGTTTACAAGATCTTTCTGTTTTCGTAATGTTTAATAAAATGAGCAATTTGTTATTGGAAATATGGTTTTTGTAGATATTTTGCTCGCAGTAAAGGAAAATAGAGATTTTTCCTAAAGTTCAATGAATTTTTGACACAAAACAGCTGTAGCATAAGCTCTATTCGTGAAAAATGTTTGAGAAATAACTCGAATCGATCGTCTACAATGAGTTAATAATGTCACCTGGTTGGCTACTATAAAATCATCCGGTGGTTCGGCAGCCCATGTGAGATCCGCACAAAGGGCGATGTGTGCCCACGTTGCCAAATAACGATCCACTTCGAAACTCATTCAATGTGACATTTCACACATACAATTATTATCTTTTAGATTAACAAACGAACTAATATAATATTCACTAAATTTTAAGATAATAACTAACGGTAAAACTGTTAACAAAAGTGACGACAATTTGAAAGACATTGGTGTTTAAATCGTACAATAACAAAATTTTCCTCTTTTTTGATAGATACCTACATGATATTACTTTATATTTTTTTCTTTTTATTTGAAATCTCTTTTTGAATTTCGTACCAAGTAGTCGTTTCATCGCTCCTGTCATCGCGTTGGCTTGGCCGTGGTCGAAGTGAAGGTTTTATGTTTTTTTTTATTATCTATGCTATTCAACCATTGTTGTGATTGTGATTAAATGAGATCTTAAGGATACCTTTGATTACGATAAATATGAAAATTGATTTTGTTATGAACCCAATATGGCGGATGTTTTAAGCACTTTTATGTCTTATGTCTATCTCTCCAAGGTTGTCTGGTGGAAAGCGCTTTAGCGATAAGTCCGCCAAATGCTGCACTACGTTTAATAAGTTTAATTTGATAAGTTTATGTACTGTATATCACAGATTCCGACATATTACGAAAAATGAAGGAACAAGCTTTTGTAATTGCTTTAAAAATGGAATCCGCAAGAGTTGTTGAACCTTACCAACAACTCCTGCGGATGCAAAGCGGAGGATATGGTTTCTTAACGATATTATGGCGCCATTTTGTTTCATTTTACTACTTTGATATGTATATTGATAGATATATTTGGGATAAATAACTGCTTGAAATCCTTAATCATCATCATGTCGTATCCTATTTCTAGAAATTAAGGCGGTCTCGCCAAAACAGTTACTGACTGGGTGTGGACGTCGGTAGTTTCATAGTTATAGCAATGGACTTCCGCAAAATAACTCCTGAGGATCCTGCTAATTTTAATGTCAATGGCAATTCTGGTAATCTTAATGTCAAATTGTAATACGTAAATTGCGCATCTATAGAGTTAACATTGTTTAACACAGTTTTTGTCACTATATTGGAAAATAACAAAAGAATCTGTAATTGCTGATTCATCACGACTTACACTAATAATGTTTGGGCTTTAGGTGAATAATGCAGAGGGAAAATGCAATTCTCGAAACGATATCATAATGCCATTATTTCTTTAACGTTAGCAGAATAGAGGACTTATTCTATTAAATACTATGAAGTAAAGCAAATCCATCTTTATCTGCAAATTTTTTACAGCTTTATTGAAGCGTTTCAAATTTTTAACTGAAATCAAAAATAGAGGAGGTTTTCAATATTAATTGTCTCGGCATTGTTTGCTTTCGTCGACATTCGAGATATCGCGGACTGTTTCGTCGTGCTCTAACCTGCTCTAACTTACGTATTTTTAAAACGTATCATAAAGTTCGATATGAGTTCGATGAAGTTGCCGATATATCGGAAATAGGTTTTAAGAGTAAATACAACCTCTGTACAAGCACATACGCGGCAGACTTCTTGACAGTGAGATAGATCCACTTAAGTTTCTGGCGCTAGGTTGGTCTTTGTTATTCCTAGATTAGACTGATTAATTTGTCAAATTCAGGCGTTTTTCTATCGAAGCTGGCAACTCGTTTGTGTAGTTTTTCTTTAGCGAGATCCCCGTGACGTTGGCGGGCGACCGTCGTGTCTCATGTCAAGCCGCCTAGCCCGTTTCGTTTCGTTTCGGTCTCACGCTCACGTCACGTCAGTTGACTCGCGCAGGTGGCGCTGTCAGCACGCTCGCGCAACGCATGCGTGCTCAGCTGCGAGCCACCCTCCGACATTGACAGCTCACAATAGATTCCTAATTTATTTTATTAAACTAAAAAAAAATCATTAACAAAACAGTCAAACAAACTTGGGCTTTTATCGACAAAAGTGTTTCTAAGTCTTGACAACGACAGTGTTAATCGAGTGTTCAGTAAATTGTAAAAAAAAATAGTTGGTATCGATTGTAAAATAAGTTAAAAAGGCGAGTTGATTTTAATGTTAATATTGTTCTAAATTGACTTTTTTGTGACTTAGTTCTGCAACAAGTACCACTATTTATGGTTTGGTGCGCCGGGAACCAGTTTTTGGAGACCGTTGTCTTTTTTATTTATACTATATATTAGTTTGTGTAGTATCTATAGTTGTTTTGCGAGTGACTGTGAATGTGGCCCGGTGGGATGCTGCAATCTCTTGCAAGTGGATCGTACTAACTCTCGTCTTGTTTGCACGGTAAGTACCTAGTCGCTATGTCCTCAGGTACATAACCATAATGAGTTATGCAAGTATCGTAACATTATTAGAGAGTCGCTTGACTTTCGCGCAGTCATCTGACGCGCTGGCTGCATCAAATCTGTAAAATAAGATGTGCAATAAAAATTGCATGTAAATAAGATAGTATTGATAATTGTTGGTTAAATAATGTAAATATTTCTTTGCAAAATTTTGACATCAAGTGCTAATTATAAGAAGGACATTCTGTTATTGGGAAATAATGACATATACGATGTTACCTATATGTGTTCTTTCGACAAATAAAGACAAAGGTTTTTTAAGAATTTCTATATATTCCCAAAAAAAGTATTACATATATGTTCTGGTTATATTAGTAACCAGTGTAAAAAATACTCCGTTACCATACCTATTTATCTATTTTAATTTTATAAAGAAAGATAATGGAAATTTAATATAGTTGTATGTATGTTTGTAGATGAGCTCTCTTTATTCCATAACTAGCTGTTTTAAATAATTTTTAAAATCAGCCCAGTAATTTCGGAGCCTATTCAATGCAAAAAAAAAACAAACATCCCAATATTTTCTCTTTACAATATATACTTAAAAATATCTACTTATATTTTTCCGGATTAGCTATTAACCACGGCTTCGCTTAAGTCAAAAAGAAATAAGTAAGGCTTTTCACGACAAAAAATGTCGCATCTTTCTCTAGCTTCCAAACAAAAAAAAAGAAGATAACGTAACAAAGCTCCTTTACGCCACATATAATTTTATAAATAAATACATTTCACTTTTGAAGTACTGACAGGCGTAGTTTTATCCAGATAGTAGGTACCTAATTCTATTTCCCCGAATATTTAATTTCGCCTATTTTAGAAATGCTTACTCCAAAAAAGCATTTCGATAATTTATGAGGCAACGCAGATAGCACCTGACAGCCTCTGATGCACAGCTCGCATCGCTCTCGCTGATACACAGCTCATTTCGCTCGAGGGCAAAGAGTAGACCCCCAGAGGTCATGTTAATCCTTACTAGTAATTAAATTGAAATAAAGTTCTTTGAATGAACAACTTTTTGACGATCTCTGTGCCCCGGATGCCGGCTTCAAGGGTGCCATCTCTTGAGCTCCCAGACCGGAGTTGATGTAGAAAATAAACTTTCTATATTATTCTAGGGCTGGCTATTGTGGTACCTTAGTTGTTTTAGATTTACATAATCTACGTGTTAATAAAGCTACTTTATTTGTGATCTGAACATAATCTGACGCTGGAAAGCAAACATATAGTAACCTGCAAAACCGAAATGGATATTTAAAGTGGAAAATCTTTATATTTTTCCAAAAAAATATATCCTTTTCCGTATAAATTGACTAAGGAACACTTTATTTGTTACCATGTACGTTTATAGGAATTATTTATCGAAAAAAATAAAACCTTTTCTGCTCTGAAGAACAATTTTGGTTTTGCGGGTTACTACGTGTTTGCTTTTCAACGTCGAATGTTTAACATTTGTATATCTTGAAAGAATGAAGTGAAAACGGGATGGGAGGTTAAAAACTTATATTTACTCGTGATTTACAACCGTTATTCAGTTACACATATCACTGTTTACATCATACCAATGTAACTTACAGTTTGTGTGACAAAGATAAAACATTAATCACTAAACGCTTACATATTGACGTTGAGTCATTTTAAAACCTTGAAGAGTAACGATAATTACGTACTGACTGTACACCAATTTATTTGGTATCTTTTAATTTTTTTTATATTTTTTTTTTTATTTATTAAGGGACAAACAGTTAT
This sequence comes from Diatraea saccharalis, assembly GCA_918026875.4. Classification (NCBI taxonomy): domain Eukaryota; kingdom Metazoa; phylum Arthropoda; class Insecta; order Lepidoptera; family Crambidae; genus Diatraea; species Diatraea saccharalis. The sequence continues at coordinate 10,732,412 of OU893336.1, forward strand.
ACATTTTACTTATCATAATTAAATATAATATATGTTTCTAAACCTACAGTTCCCTCAATGATAACAATCTTTATATATTTTTCTTATGTTAACCTCCGCAATTAAAGAAAGCACTCAAAATTATCAATATAAAGAAAATAAAAGTGTTTAAAAGTTACTGTAAAAAAAAGAAAAAAATAATATCATAATGCACCTTATGACGGAAATAATTTTATTTACATTTTATATATTTAGCTATTTTCCCGCAAATTCGCTTGCGTTAATTATAGTATAGGGCGTTGGATGTAGCTTCCCTAATATTTAAAATCAGTCCAGTAGTTGCGGAGCCTTTTCAAAGCAAATATCAAATCTTACATCTAATACTAATACATTAAAAGAGGTAAGATTTGATAGATAGATTTCTTCTGTTTGTTCTACAAAACAAATTAAGTTATCTATTAATGAGATTGTAAATTTTTTACTTATTCTATTAATAAGAAAAATCGCTATTCAATCCGACCTTTTTTATATTTATTTTTTGTAATTTTTGTTTTTAAAAAGCATGCTAGTTAAATGGTTATTCGTAATTTTACAAATATAGTTAGGGGCTATATTATAGAGTGCAACAGTGGAATCCGAAAACGATTTCAAAACGAACTGCTTCAAATATTTTTTAATTTGTTTTTACCGTAATCTTCAAATATGGTAAATAACTATTTTCTGGATATAAGGCGCTATGGTTTCGCCGATCAGTGAGGGGTCTGGTCTTCTTGGAGTCGTATATACGATGCGTGTATCATAATGTTTTGAAAATGTGCGTGTGACGGGCAGACAACCAAGTTATCCTATATAAAGGATTTTTTTTCTTTTTAGGTGCAAAACCCAAAAATTGTTAATACACTGGCCTTTGTTCTCATTTTAACAACAAATAATACTGTTGAGTATTGGACCTACCTGTATTGCATTGGGTTTTAGATAATAGAAGATGTAATTCTCTATGCAAAGATTTATCGGCCTCTAAAGGCATCGCTGCTAGGCAAAGCGCCGGCATAGTATAACCAGAATGCATTTCCCTTGTGTTGACAAAAAAAAGTAAAGCGAAGACAAATTGTTTTTTTTGTATTGTCATTACGGTATTACCTACTTATTGCTATGTTGAGTTGATGCAATCTGTTATTTCGGAATTTTAAAAAACTCTTTACTGCTATGAAGTCAAATATTACGGTTTTCTTGCGTCTTTAGTTTTAAAAGTCTGCTAATACTTTTACAACCTAACTTAAATTATATCATTTTTACATACATTACTCAGCAACGCTGCTCTGTTATAAAAGTTTTGAAATCGATGAAGAGACACCATAGACCATAGAAGTTCATTAAAATGTTTTTTTCAATTGAAACTCTATACACAATGTTGCATCCGATGTCTAGTACCAGGTAATTTTTTATTAGTAGCAAATCTGATGTAAAATCAGCTAATGCCCTTGCGATGGAAATTTAAAACAACTGAAGGTACAAAAACCTTTATACGAAACAATATAGAAAATTTATTTTGATATTTACCCGACCGAGAATGGAAAATAGCGGTACCTATGTTGAAACCGGTATCGTGAAATCCAGTTATGACTGCTTAGAAATAATCATTCAGCCTATCAATAATTTTACTGCATGAGTTTTCCTAAAGATCGACTAATTAGGGAGAATGGGCCATGACCCACCACGCTGGTCCCAGTGCCTAATGTCGGGTGTTAACGATTGCAGTTCTTCTGCAGCCGAGACCAACACCTCAATGTAGATTGCGAAGCATAAGTTTTTGCGCTTGCGAGAAAGTTGCTTCACTTCCTCAGAGCAGACCAAACGAAAATAAACTTATATTATTTATAACGTTTATAAATAATTTAAGTTTATTTTAACCAAAGTTGGGGGTAATTGTGTGTGTATAGTATTATTTTTATTAACATATTTTGTTTTCATCTTCAGGTTCATCGGTCATAAAAGTGTGTCAGCGCATGCAAGCTAACCTTGAAAAAACCTTATTTTTTATTTTATTGCTTATTTTGTTGCTAACATATAATACACATTTAACATTTAACCAACATTTAATTTTTAATTTAATAAAACATTTAACCATAGTTGTTGCTGTTATTTTTACACGGAATTATTTTATAAAATCACACTAATCATTGCGTTTGTTAAATATTTATAAGGTACGCAAGAGTATCAAACACAAAACCTATAAGGTTTTTATTTACTGCATACTATAACTTGGGAAATTGCTATTAATATCATGCCTTTAAGCTCTAATGATTTTCAAATTTGTATCGGTAATGTCGGTTTAAACAAATTGCAATTTTAATGGACGTTGGCTGTCTCTCTGGTATTTTTTTTAATGTACAAACTTGTACGTAATTTTCGTTATTTTTTCTATTAACTTCCTGATATAATATATTTTTTTCTTAGGATGACGATGAATATTATCTTTCTTTACGAGATATCTATTCAGTATCTCCTATAAAAACATAATATTCATTTTTCATTCATTTTATCAAAATGTTTCTATCGATTAAAAATCATAATACATTGAAAGTAGAATTCAAAAATTATTACGAAGATTTGTCGTTTTTTTCTTGGTAACCCAACATGCTGCTTTGTGTACGGGAATTATCCCTTTGTGCCCATTTGGCATCCGCACTGTCCTTGGCCCAATTCCGGAATTTCAAGTTGCAGCTTTCCTTTGGGACCTATTACTTATGTAGGTAAATAAAGTAGGTCAAATAATGGAAAATAAATAATTATTTTATTATTATTATTGTAAAATTAATTTTGCTTCTTGTTTTTTTTTATAATGTCACGTACACTTCTAATTTAATAAATGACTTTACACATTTATTACCTTATAATCAGTTTTTTATACGAGACTTCATCGCAATGCCACATGTCTTTCTTTCATGTTATTTTATATTGTTATTTATTTTAGTACATATGGGGTCTTGATTTATTATGGCCCTTGTCTGTTTCATGATAAGTTTAATCCTATTTTAAGTTATTTACTTGTTAAATTTAAAAAACGTTTGACTTATTTGCTCGCGCATTATGTCTGCGGTATAGAAGTTAAGCAACTTTTGCAAGGGCAGTTCATAGGATGGGTGACCGAAAATTTATTATCTCGAGCTCCCGTGCTTCGCAAGGTATATTATAGCCACTGGTCCCAGTGGCTTCTGCAGTTGTTCATCCACCAATCCGCACTGGCTGCGCATAGTGGGTCAAGACCCATCACTCCCTATTCAATTCGATTCATAGGGGAGGCCTGAGACCCAGCAGTGGGGATATTAATTGATGATGATGAAAATTAAACTTAATCTGTTTGTGTTACATAATTACCGCCAGTGTGTAATATTATGTAAGTACTATAAGAATTTCACATGAAACGCTAAACATGGTTTCTAAGTAACACAATATCATAAAGGGACCGACATTAGCTCGTCGCCCACGTTGCCATGCTATAAATAACCAAAGCACTTATTATATTACTATTTAGCCTACGTCATGAAACTTATTTATACCTTCTTGTACCGTACAAGTAATACGCGGACGAGTTGTACGCACTACTACGCACACTATTTATCCAATAATACAACAAGTATTTTTTTAAACGATTAGATTTAGAGTTTCAGATGCTTTATAGGTTGTTTTCAATAGACCGATATGTTGTTCGAATTTCAAACTTAATCGATTTCTTTATATTTTTACGCGAATCCTTTTAAAACGTTACTTATAACTAAATATTAAGTAGGAAAAATAATTAAACCATTTAATAATCGATAACCGTGCCGATTTACGCTGCGCCCCATAACCACGAGTGTCTTTTATTTCATTAATATGTCAATAGACTTACTAAATTTTAAACAAAATATTTGTCTAGTTGCACTATCTAGCCCTCAAATAAATAGGGCTGAATCACCGTCTCATTGGCAAGATTCCGCATTCTTATTTTAAAATATTATCCAAGTCTAGTTAACGTCAGTGAAAGTACAAATCTTGTAATTAGAAAATGAATTATATTTTATCAAAAAGAGAGAATTGCAACAACTACATCTAACTACATCAGGTTTGGTTGGAGCGGCAACAAATTGTAAGAAAATTCAGATCTGTTTCAAGAACCGTTGCATAATTTTAATGTTTAATGTATTTGTTTATTGCACAAGCTGATACATTTATGAAGATTACAATAGAGGAAGCCAAGGTGCGTCAGACACAATTGATGAGGGCATTCTATTCTTTAAAAACATGTTTGCTTCTTTGGACTGACACAGATTTATTGCAAAAGATGAAGGATTTTTGCTTATTTGGTAAATAATAACGTTAAATTTCATGGCATTTCATGGTGATGGCATCATAGCTATCATCAACCTGTTAATGTGCCCGCTCTAATGTCAATTTATATCATTTGTTTGATTAAAATTTTATTTTTAAATAATGATTGCCATTTAAACGGGGTATAAAAGCTCATATTTTGGCAAACGCTTTGTCGCATCGAAAGAAAAACTGGTTTTATGCCTTAAATATTTTTAAGTTTACGGTTTGTTATATAATTTATTGGACACTGATTGATTTTGTATCGGACACGTATAATTTTTTTATTTCGACTGTAGGTCGACAAAAGTTTTCTTCAAGAAAATGTTTTAAGTGATTAACATATGCTATGAAAAATGCTTTTTTGAAAGATAAAATTAAAATACTGTTACTGAGACATACACACAACTTTTACTCTAAACGACTGTTATTTTTTTATAAATTAAGATTAATCTTATTTAATTTGTCTTTTAAATGTAATTTGTTGCAATTACATTAATTTTAAAGCTAACCAAAATGTCAGGTTAAAATGCAATTTTCTATAAACTTTGACCCTCTGTCGGCACGGATTGCGATCTTTTTAGACATTTCTGATCCTTTACATCGTTAAAGTAGGTTATAAAAACGTTTAAACGATGTAGATAGCAGAAACATGCTGAGGAAATCGAAATCAGTTAACAGAGCAGCCTAAATAAACAAACCGACGGAATGAGCAGCCCTCGAGTGTGATACGAAACACACTTTTACAACGTTGGTAATTCGTATTGCATTAGAAAAAGCTCGTATAATAGGAATAGAAAGGTGAATTTATTTAAAGTTAAAATGTCTTTTTTTAAATATCGAAAGTAATTTTGAATCGTACAAAATTTTTAGCTACCACTTGTTCTGGATGCTGCTCTAACAAAAATAGTGACATTTACAGAAACATGCCATTACCAAAGGGTTATTAAGTAATCTTAGGAGTTTGTAAGTATGATTATTCTAATTAAGATAATACAAATGTGATTTAGATATTAGTGCTTTGTGTCTGTTTTAATATCCCTCCCACTCTATTATAGAAATGAACGATCAAAATGATATCTGTCCTGAGCCTATTAAAAACTTTTAAATGTTAATGTTATGCTCAGAGACCAAAACCAGTCATTGAGCGAAAAAATAGCTCACAACGCGTTGTGGCCACAGTAAAACCAGCTACTGTCACTGTATGTATAAAATGAGATGTGCAAATATTATCTTCGTACAGGTATTTTTTTCGAAATTCACCTGCAAGCCGTCTTATGCTGCCTCGTACGACCTTGGCCCTATTCCGTGGCCCCTGCCACCACACGCCAGAGCCATTTTTATGTGATACATGTCGTTTCAGTAAAATATGCTACAGATGAGTTTTTCGGCACGTGTTTCTTATATCTGCAATATTGTTCGTTATACCCCTTTATTTTTTTGCCTTTCTGCTTAGATATTCTAAGTGATTTAAAACACTTAAATCTTGTGCATTTATGCTCCATCTGCAAGCTTACTCATGAACTCAATCTCAATGTCAATTTTAATCCATTCCAATGAGGATCTCAAAATTTCATCAAATCTTAGCTAATACTCCTGAAACATAGACTTCATACTTACTCAATGTCAATAAGTTCTTGCAATAACTATCCAATATTGAGACGATTGTCTTCAAGAGTAAGCACACAGATTAGTAATGGTGAGTACAGAGAGTGGGACTTTAATGATGCATAAATACAGAATAAACCAGGGAACGGTCAAATCACTACAACGAATATGCATCTTTATTCATATCCTTATATTAATAACAAGAATAATGACACCAATGAAGCCCATTTGTCGCTATTGCCAACGAATAAGCTTCGTTGTTCCATAAACCATAAGAATAAGGACCTATATATAATTAACAAAGCCCATTCGTTGATCGTTCGTCTCTTCAGTCTGTACACAGCATTAACCTTATAACATATGAATCTCTTAGTTTCATAGTTAGTAGGAAAACTAGTGACATTATTTTTATATGAACAATAGTTTGTGGCTATACATATATGCGTTGTGGATTTGTGCGGGGATACGAGGGCGTTGGTTTTTAACTGAATGTGACCTGGTTTCCAATAATTCTGTTTTGTTATTATGATGAGACAATTAAGGAAACATTGACGCTCTCAGAGTTGCAGTATTAATGTTTTATCATATATAAAATAATTTTAACTCATAGGTATTTCTTTATAGATTTAGGAGAGACAATTTTATTAAATCTAATGAAATTTAATTTTTACAGACTCGTTGTTTGATATTATGTGTTATTAATTATATTTAACTTTTTTATATTACGAGTATATTCCCTTCTATGAGTTTATTTCAGTAAAGATGTGAAGCCAAAAATTTGGTTCTATTAATCTATATGACAAATTGCGAGGAAAAACGGATTTTGATACTCGAAAACTATTGTGATCATAGTAAAAATGCTGTATAATTCTCTCGGCTACAAAGTGATTCAGGTAATTATCAGTGTTTTCTATAAAAAGGTTATAATTACGAAAAGATAAATAGTACTACATTTTAAATAAAATTATATAAATTCACGTGTTGACTGTGATCTTAGAAGTATAATGTTATTTTCTCGTTTTAAATCACAGCTTATTGAATGTTAATTCTTTGTACCATAACCATTTGAAAGATTGTAATTTTGGGTGTGCGCACCATCTTAAATGGCTTTACGAATCTAAAGTATATTGCCTTACCTTCCGTTGAAAGCAACAGAATAATTATATTCATCACCAGCCTATTAATATGCCCACTGCTGTATTAAGGCCTTCCCTATCGATGAAATCGAATCAAATCTTCTAACATCTTATAGGTCAAAATATGTCCTGAATCAGATTTTTCTGAACAGTTGAAACAACAGATGAAAATAAGGTTTTATATATATTATAGTAGCGAAAGTACCTAATAAGTGCTTAGAAACTTCTAGAGCCACGCTCGATCGCGAATTGCTCAATAGTTATAGCAGTGTCCCGGGTTAAGATAGGTTAGTTGTTGGTTGAATCCTATCTCGGGCACTTGAAACAAGTATTTGTTTTTAAATATTTTTCTTTATCATAAATGTCAAATGCTTTTTAAAGGATATTGAATACTTTGAATTCGGTTTGATATAAAAATATCCAATTAAAACATGCCCGAAGTTTATCTAATTTTAGTAACACTTCCTTATATTGGAAGGGAGACGAGAATACTTTTGATCGTGTGTGTTCGGAGTTTATTTATGTTTATTATGATTTGAGTAGTTTATTGACTCGATGAGAAGATGCTGAAGATGGAGTGGTGTAAATATTTTCCATTTCTAATAACTAGTTGAACTTGTCTAATAATTAGCAAATAAACAAATAATTGGGTTTTTCTGCTGTGCAATCGGGATATAAGGGGTGTATTGCATACCCTAATGGCATAATAAGAAAATATATAAAATTTACTATTGAAGTTGAGCACGACTTAAACCGTGCTTTAGTCATTTTAAACGTCAATTGAACAGGTTTTCATTACTGATTTATAATTTTTTAATGATCAGTTGATAGCAATTTGATGAAACAAGGACTTTTTGCCATATGAAACGTAAAAGAACTTAAGTTATTGAGAATAATCAGTTGAGATTTTGTGCTTTTCTCAATTCAGAAACCGGCCGTAATTCTCAAAGTTCTGATATGAGTAAGAGAGCTGTGACGTCAGGTGCTGTTTATGGTCATATACCATCGAGTATAAAATGTTTATTTTTTAAACAGACTTCAAAATCCAAAAGGGGGTGGGGGGTTATATGTTCGACGGCGATGTATTTTGTTTTTCATAATTAATTTAAGCGATATTATAAATATAAGAAGCATAAAAGTGTTATTATCGGTAATAGTATATTATACACTACCAGAAAAACGTACTTTTGTTTACTGTTTACACCGGTATTAACTGTTACATGAATTGTTTTTTAGGCATTTTAAATATTATGGCAATTGATAATGAACAAATTTAATATTATTTAAAACGAGTGTTATCTTATACGATAATCGTTACTGCAAATATTCATTATATAATAATAACGTTATTGATACGAAATTATATGAAAAGTTTTGTAAGAAATGAAGCGCACCCTAATATTAGATGGTGGTGATACAGAGTGCACTTGTGTATACATGTGCACTATAGTGTGTCCTACGCAGATGTGATCGGTGCGGGGCTCGGAATTATGCTGTCAGGAGTATGTTCAATTAACATTGATTGAGGCAGTAAATTTTTTTGATATGAAAAATATTATAAGTATCAATATGTTTTCATCCTTTTCCGCCATGTTGCCTTCTACAAAATAAAATTTCCCAATTTGCCATCAGATTCTGGTACACCTATAGTATAACAATCGTACTCGCAAAAAGAAACAAATAGTGGGAACTAGGTATGTAAAATCATACTTGGCCGCGTGTCAGTATTCCGTTAGATTTAGGGTTGCCAACTTTCATTAGAATATATTATATTGCGTTTTTCATCTCAACATAAATTAATAAAGAGTACGGACTTCTAATAAAAGTAAAATTTATTTAGCATTTAAAAAAGTTTAATTTTATTACTTCATTCATAGATGCTTTAAGTCATGATGGTCCCTCCGTACATATAGGTATTATTATACAGGTTCTATATTTTGTGTCTACTGTTGGTAACAAAAACTGTTTTAGTCTAGGTATTATTTATTATTTTTTGATGAGCTCAGTGTCTCGTCTACAAACTATTGCAACATGCATCGAATGCAGTTTCTACACGTGTGGTTAGCTGCGATCGTTTTACAGACAGGTTTCTACAACGTGGTATGATTTACCTAGACATCTAATGCTGAGCCAGCGATGCGTGAAGTTAGCTTGCTGGCCATTCTTTTTTTTAATACTATATAGTTAGTTTAAGCTTTAACTTTTTGCTAAGGCTGTATATGTTTTATTCTTTTGATTTGTAAAAAAAAAAACAAAAAACGCGGTATAATGAGGAAGTATTAAAAAAAACATTAGTTCCCGAAATAAAACCCTTCCGATTTATTTTTCATATATAAAAGTAAATTAATTTTAAAATCTTAATAAACAACTCATAGTCTATTTGTACTTTTTCATATTTCTATTGATATCGAAGTTCCGAACTTTGCAAATTTCAGTTTTTTAATATGTTTAAAAGGAACGGAAATGATTATCTTTGGTCCATTCATTTCCTGCAAAAATCGACTTTTGCTAGAGTCATTCATTACATTTTGTCTATTCTTCCATACATCCATCACCTACAAAAAAAAATTAAAAAAGAATGTCATGAAACTAGAACAACAATAATACTATCTCTTGTCAATAAGAACCAACTCTACACGTGGATACAAGTGTATCATTTATGTCTAACACTTCAAACGGTCCACCGATGAGCCATATTGATGTAATTTGTACGTTATTGTTTCGCTCTAATAGATGTTCTAGAAATGGTGCTTGTGGAAAGTTTCACATAAAAAGTCGCCACATTGAGGTTATGTGAAGACAGACAACAAAAACGGGCTTACTTTCCGACATGTCTTCTCGCTTATTTAGTTTTTGGTTGCTATTTTATGGCTATTTTATTTAAGACCCCTTTGTCTTATCCATCTATAGTATATTCCATTTTTTGACCCAGGGAAAATGCGTTACGCTCTATCCCTACAGGGGCTATAGTTTATTGCTAGGGCGAGCGAAGATACGGAAAATGTGTATTCTTGTACATAAAAAATATGTATTATTGTATGTCAATGTCGAGAAACAAAGTTACCTACGTAAGTTTGTTTCCGTAAAGAACAGTATCTTCTTAGTCTGTGGTAAAGAACTGTTTTGTTATTGTTGTACGAGACGCTATAGATTGCTAATTACAACCCATATAAAAAAAAATAATGTTTTCCCGCGACTTCATCCACGTAAATTAAAGCCTATAACACCCTTGTATTTCCTTTATTGTGGTGCGACAAAGTGACTGCAATACAACTGATGGGAAATGATATTACAGTCAAATAAAAGTCTTAGCTTTTAGAAATCGAAACTACTCACTTTTCACACCTCTTTTGAAGGACCCAAGGCTGTATGTAACTGAAAACTCGTGGGATGGGAGATTGTTCCACATTTAATAGTACGGCAAATGTATAATTTGCTGATTTTTTGTGTACGAGATGGTATAATACGAGTATAATGTAGCTTCCCATAAGTGAAAGAATTTTAAAAACGGTCCAGTAGTTTCGCAGCATTTCGATGCAAGCAAAGAGTCGTGTTTTTCAAAACTCTAAAAAAAGGTTTTAAACTTTTTGGGATTTTTGAAGTTTTATTTATTTGTTTTTTTTTTATAGTTTAAGTTTCTTTCGTTTAATGTCATGAGGGTACAATAATTTTCATTAAACGATTTCGAGAATCAGAATAGTTTTAACCCACTGTCACTTATAATTTAATTAAATTAGTAATAGTAATACTTTCTAAGGAAATGGTTGGTTCAAACCATTGGCAGCCTAATAATTACAGAAGAGAAAACGTCGAATTGAGACGTGTTGACTTAGTTTGGCTGGTACTAAAATTAGTACTCGTTTTATATTAAGACAGAATCAGATTAAAACTTTGTTGTAATTGTTACACTAAACAAAAAAAAAGTATAGGTAGTTTACTAATGGTAGGTAACCTAAACCAAACCTAACTTAAAATGGTAAATCAAAACGAAAACAGTCACCTCTAATAATATTCCAAAAACGGATTAATTGCGCCAAAAACATAAAAAGAGAAAAATATACAATTTAATTTATAAAATGCTTCCTTTTATAAATTAGTTACCGTTTGCGTTAAAGTTATATGGGCATGTCGAATGGCAAATTACGCCATTGTTTATAACCTTACTGGTTGATGCCATCTGTTTCTTGTGGTCTTGCTTTCATGGACTAAAAAATGAAGATGTGTATGCGGTTCAGCAACTATTGCTGTTTTTATGTACAGTCCTATAATTAAAGCATAAACGAAAGCCAGCAATGTATGTTTGAGACGAAATAATACTCCATTATCCATATGTACAAAAACGACTATGGCACCACCAACTGTCGAGGCGGCAGCGCAGCAGACCGAAGCAGTAGAGCAACTGTAATTTGGACGTTAAAGGAGATTTTTGGGACTATTTGTGTCTTTTCATATGTTTTGACGAAATAATATTTATCATCTTATTTACTGCCCTGTTAAATAGAGTGTATAAAATTAGAAAATGATTTTTCTTGCTTATCTGTTAAAATATGTAGTTTAATATAGCACATCGCTTTTTAGCTACGTACTTTATAAGTTTAAAAAGTTTGCACCAACAAATTACGTTAACGCGAAGAAGTGCATAATCTGACTAAAAGTTATATAATCTGTGGTTAGCCAGTCAAATTCAAAAAGCGTACCTAAAGCAATTTAAACTTTTACTCCATAGACAACATTATGGCTGAACTGTACGTAGTCCATTTATTTTAAAACAAGCCACATTAGTGTCGCTTATTATTTCAAGGATAACAAGTTTCACCATTTAGGAATAGAATCACCTCTATACCCGAGTGGTTCACACGTCAGTTTCAAGGTGTCGCCTTCTCTGAGATCCGAAGTTCAATTCCTGGTGGAGTCAATGTAGAGAAAACTATTTATTATCTCGGGTCTATTTGTTATGATACCTTCGTTGTTTTAGATACTCCCTTTAGGTACTCATCTTGGAATGTGATTGAACCAATGCACATATGTAATGTTGTCTACTATATATTGTAATTTGTTTTACTACACGTGTTTCTTCGCAATATGAAGTAAAAAAATATCGAATTAAGGTGGGTACATATATAAGTAATTAATTAACATGGCAATAATATAATTCCTTCTAAATCATAGTCACCCTATCCCCTATAATAGAAGAGTTGCAACAGTTATTCACGGCTTATACCCACGACTCTTGAAGGATCACATACGGACAGTGTTATTATCATGATACGTATTGAAGACGAGACAATTATATTACGCGAAAGTTGCTATAAGTGGACTATTGTGTTGATCATTGCGAACTAATTTAACTCTTCGTAATCCACAAACAATAGAAATGTCTTTTTAAAATCAAACAAACAACGTTCTTTCTTTTTAGGGTTCCCTACTAAAATGAAGACGGACGACTTATTATCTGTCCTAGTCTCTTCCACTGATCACCAAACTTAATGTTATCTAATAATGTTTTTAAAAATAAAATTCAGAAAATTGATTAGTTTTTTAAATTTATTTATGCATAATTTCTGCACGCGAATCGGATTGGCTCTTGGCTTGACTTTTTTTTTATATAAAGTTAATTTTTAAATAAATTATTAAAGATCAAGTAACCAATAATTATACCTATTCCAAATTCGTATGTCAGGATTTATAGTATACCACTGGGAATATAAAAAATGCCATATATTAGACTTTTTTTCACGGGTGACATAATTGAAATAAGTCGGGCCAGTAGTTTGGCATAGGTTTTGGAGCGAATAAAGGATCAAATATTTTCTTTTTATTATAATAATCATAAAAATGCTGTAAAGCTAAATACAAAAAACATATATTTTTTAATTTCTTGAGACTTTTTTAAGCAATAAATTAACAATAAAATATTTAATACTTATAATACCGGGAATAAGATGCGATTTTACACTGACCTGAGCCGTCGTTTCGGCCCGGTATTAAAAGTTTTTAATAATGCAGACGATAGTTTAAAAGTGAAAAATTATTTAATACTATACCTGTCATATTATAGTCATATTATTTTTCTCGTTACGTTATAATATTAGTATGTATAGACTATAAAATGGACCCTGGCCACAAAAATGTTCATGTCTAAACAAAGACTACTGTGTCTAGTGTTGTAATGTATAAAAACTGGAAAGAGCTCATTGACATCTTAAAAGACTCTGATGTTAATCTAATCATTTCATTCTTTATATAGCATTAAAAAGCTCCAAATGCTACGAAACTTTCAAATGTATTCCTTAAACGTATAGCATTAAGAACCAAATGATTTTAAATGGTGAGTCATTAAGCAAATCTGGCTAGTCGCTGGCCAGTCACGTTACGCATCCGTGAATGAACGAGCATCTATCGCTGGTTTTTTTTTTTAATAAAGGGGTGCCTGTAAAATTCGTATAGTTTGTACATATAACGATTATGGTTATTAAATTAAAGCTTATAACAAGAGAAAACAGTAGTTATATATATTTTTAAATATGATGCTTACTATTTTGTTTTTATTGTAGAAAAGAGAGCATTTGTGGAGTAATATTCTTCCTTGGTATTTTTGAAATTAAGCTTAAATATAAGATACCTAAGTTTAGAAATTTGAATTCCAAATGATATTTATTACATTGATTTTTGTGTGATTTAAGTAAATAAATTTTCATACCCAGATCATATATATCATCATCATCATCATCATCATCATCATCATCATCATCATCATCAGCCGGAAGACGTCCACTGCTGAACATAGGCCTCCATATCATCATACTATAAATTATTTCAAACGCGTATGATATGTGAAAAAAAAAATATCTTTCCAATAGTTTTGGATCCTATTCAATGCAAATAAACAAACAAACAAAAATCAAATATTTCCTCTTTATAATATTAGTATAGATAATAACCTAGTTGCTCGGAAAATTCTGAAAAACCTAAAAATCTTTTTCTATTGGATTTTTATATTGATGTGTTATTTTATTTTTACCCGACGACGAAGCGAAAAGGAGGGTTATGGTTTTGGCCGGTATGTATGTACATATGTAAGTATGTTCAATCTGTTCCTTTATAACTTCGAAACTACTCATCGTAACTGGACAAATGAGGTATCCGGTAGTTGTCCGCGTGCTATTGGCTATATGACGTTACATTAAATTGGCGATAGCGCCCTCTAGAGATCATAAAGTAAGAAATTTAAAAATATATATTTTTCAATCATTCCGTGTAGGGTATCAAATGAAAGGAGTTGATGAGCAAATTTCAAATATATATATATATATATATATATATATATATATATATGTTTATTTATATCTTTTCCTTGCGATTTTGCTTAAATACAATAATAAAAACTAAAACCCGACTATAGCTGTAGTCGGGTTTTAGTTTTTGGGCTTATTTTTTTATCACGCTCTGAAAAGTCTGAGAGAAGAAATTGATTTTATAGCGATAGCTATATTATAATAGTGATGACCAAAGGTCAGCGTAGTCGTATACTGATCATAACAAAACAAAATGTATTTAAATGTAACTGGATTTTACCATTAATATACTTCTTCAATTATTGTTTTAAAGTACTGCTATTACGAAAACGGGTATTGACTTGACATCCTTTCTCCTTTCGCGGAGAGCCTGTCTAAAATATTATAAAATTCCTATTTTCTGGCAAAAAAAACTTTTATAACTCTTGAAGTAGGTTTTATTTGGATGCACCTCTATGATGTGACGGCGCTGTTTCAACGACGAATTCAAAGCTGTTTTTATAACAACAACTGCTTCGCCCGCGTAATATAGTTTTCATACTTCTTAGTCCAGAAGTGAGAAAATTCGATATAAACTTCATTCCCCTATCCCCTATTTAACACCGTTAGGTGTTGAATTGCTAAAAATCTAGTCTCAGGGCTCACTTACATCATAAAAGGAACCCCTGTACCAAATTTCAAGTTTCTAGGTACAATAGATTCGGCTGTGCTTTGATATATATACCTATAAGTCAGTCATGTTTGTTTTTTAAATATATAGAAGATATTACTGCGAGAGATTCGGAAAATATCTGCTCGGACTCGCGTGACCCTATGTGTTACGTCTTTTCTTTTTTGATACCAAACCCTAATATATTTGGGATCCCGTAAATAAATACATTAAATATTGAGAACCACATTTTTTTCGCTGTTTATTGCATAACACGATGATTTCAACGAAGAATTTTACACTGTCATCGCATTTATTTATAAATTAGTTCCATCAATAGGGTTGTAAACGACTTTATTATATTTCTGTTTTATAGATATTATAAAATATATCTGAAAAAATATAAAAAATGTAATTCAGATAATAAGTTGAAATATAAAAATAAATTTAATTAAAAAAAAACCCGCGAAAGCGCCACTTCTGTCATGGCTTCTGAAACGAATATCGATCTGTTTGCATAAGGTTGAATTCTCTTATTTCTGATATGAGTAAGAGGGACGTTAAGCGCTGTTTGCGGTCCCGTGACAATGAGCATAAAAATATTTGTTTTTTCATAATTAATTTAAGCATCATTATAAATAGAATAAGCACAAACGTGTGATTATCTGTTATAGTATATTAAATACTACCAGAAAAATAAATGTATTTATTTTTTACTGTCTACACCTGTATAGGACGACCCATTTACATGCTATTTATAACTATGGCTATACCTATAACAATTTCACGACATCAAAACACATAATCCAAACATATCAAATTTCTAATATTGTATGAAAGTTCATAACTCCAACTTTACTTCACCTATTAATACCATAAAGGTGACGAAATCTTTGTTATAAAAAATAGGTTAATAGACTTTTTTCTTCATACGTTGTTTGTTTTATTTCCAATTTAAACGCCGAAATGAGAAATAATGTGAAATAATTTGTCACTACCTGATTCAATGAAGAACGTGACTATGTAATCTCATCATCAGCCTTATAAATCCCCATTGCTAGGCCACAGGCCTTCCTTGTGGATGGGATCGAATTGAAGAGAACGGGCCATGCATGACCACTCGGGCTCAATGTATATTGGTGGGTGTTTATTTATTTATTTAAGGACAGCTTACAAGACAATACACTGATAACAGTATTATTACAATCATAAAATAGCATGCAAATTAGTGTTGCCACACTTACAAGCTGCCACGGCATGTACAATTAGTTACACAGGAGGTAATATGTGAGAGTAATTTAATAAGATTACATAAGATTTCAATTACTTATTCTATTTTTATGATAACAATTACTTATCCGTTATAGCAGCCATCACATTAGATTTAAACAAGTTAAATTTTGAATAAATAGCCAAATCGGTATTTCTTTTCGCAGTGTTACCGATTACTGATACATCCGGGACCAACGTTAGGCTTAACCTGCTTTCAGAAGCGAGTAGGAGCCCGAGATAATACATTTTTGGTCACCCATGCTATGATTGACAATTGCAAAAGTTGCTAAATAACCGTATCGCAGACCGAACTCGCTAACTACTGCGCTATCAAGCTCTTCTATTATGTAAATCGGCCATTAGATGAATAATTGTCCGGAAATTAAGCAAAAGTTGTGGATTGATGGCAAAAATCAAATTATCTAGATAATATGTGATCCATATAGATACAGATACAGGCTCTGCCAGAATACCAGCGTTGATGTGACACTTTCCGTGTCGCATCAACACCAGCTGAGGCAGAGTCCTGGTTGATCTCACTTTCTTTCTCTTTTATATGTCATTGTATGTACCTTATTGTTTCTTTTGTATCTTTATTGTGCTTTACGTGTTCCTAATAATGTACTATCTTGTTTGTGCCTTTGAGATCAATAAATTTTTCTTCTTCTTCTTCTATCCATTTCAATTGGTATCAATCGACTAGCAGAGCAACCGCTTAACTTCAATAAGGACGAATGAATACAGAATTATGATTATGGATTTGACAGCATTATTTCCAATTTACGGTCAATTGCACAAACATCCATTAAAGTTTAATGACGCCTTTAAGCTCTAATGAATGTCAAATTTGTATTGATAATGACGCTTCAAACTAATGACAATTTTAATGGACGTTTGTGCATCTGACTGTTAGACATTTATCCCAATTCACCAAAAGGCCTCTCAAACTTGTAAGATGAAACAAAATACGATGTCGTATTCTATAGCTAGATAGTGGGCAGTCGCACTCCAGGTTCACAGTTTAATTTCACGCCATATTATTCGTCTAATGTAATCTTTCACAACATTGTATTAAATTTTATAAATTACTTGGTTAATTTGCAGAAGTAGTAAATTTTGTCCATAATATTCTACATTTTTATTAAAGCTATTTTGTCTAAAATGTGTATAGGCATATTTTCAAATGTTGTCAACCCTATGTAGATTTAAGGCGAGATTGTACGAAATTGCTACTTTTTAAACCAATATCACTCTAAGCTAATATTTGCCAAATACAACATTTTATAAAATATTAAACAAATGATCGATTGCTTGCTAAAAGCAGAAACAAAATTTCAATAATTCTCGTTAGAAAAAAATCACAAAGATTACTCTAAATAGTCTTTAGCTCAATTTAATGACTATATATTTCATCTTAACTGTATAAAAATGTATGCAAAAAAAGGTTAAGATATATTCTTATGATCACATTTTTTTTATAATTTGTTTTTCCTGTGATTAATATGTGTGATATCAAACGAGCACGTCTTTACACTCGATGCGTATATATTTGCGTATTTGTATGGGATCTTAAGCAGTGGTATAAGAGAGCCTTATGCCAAAGTCCCTGTTAGTCAATAAACAATTCGTTAATGATCAATTCTGAATCGTCCTTGTCGTCAATTGTAGCTACGACAAAACAATTGTGTCTGTACTTCAAGAACAATACGCAATCGGTCTGTGCTGAGTGGAAGTTTACGTATTTTCCCTGGTATAGTATAATAGCTTATGTACTTATGTAACATGGTCATAGACATCAAACTCTAAGGCATTTCACCTTAAAAATAAATATATTTTTAATCAATCAAGTTTAGGGACTTACTTGTTTGGTAGTAGTGAAGAGCTGCGAATAATTATTTTTGTCTGGTGTGACTAAATAGCTGGATCTGGTGCTGGGGGCCAATTCTACTTAATAAATTTTGTTTAAATCGAATCGAAAACGGATCGAAATCGAACGAAACTACGATTTTTAATGGTTTTTCTATTCTACTAATTGTAAGTGACATACGATACAATTCCAGCTAAAATAGAACTGCAATTGTATCGCACTTTGTAGAATAGAAAAACCATTAAAAACTGTAGTTTCGTTCGGTTTCGATCCGTTTTCGATTCGATTTAAACAAAATTTATTAAGTAGAATTGGCCCCCTGATTAAGAGCATTTTAATAATTGGGAAGCATTTACTAATTCTTGTTCACGGTTTGTAGCGTGTCAAAGCTCACCAATTTCAAGGCGATTTAACATGAAGCTGTGACTAATAGCGATGCCAAAAAGATCGAACTAGTCATGCGTGTCGTTGGTGCAGAAACGTGGTCACGTGATCTCAAAAAAAAAGCTATAAAAACGAATTTGAAATTAAAAAATAATGTTTTTCATTATTATTATAAAAAAATCCGTAATGTCACGTAAAGTTGTAAATGTTTATCTTTTAATATGCCAGTAACATAAAAAGGTTTTTGGTTACAAATGAAACCTTACATATTAGTTTTCATAGAAATATTGAACTCTTTGAATGTTCTACCTATCTGCAGGTTTTTTGTTGTATCAAAACATTGATGTAACCTAGGGTGTATTTTTTTAAGGTTGCGTAGGTACCCAAAGGATAGGACAGGACCCCCTATTACTAAGACTTCGCTGTCCGTCTGTCTATCATCAGGCTGTATCTCATAAACCGTAATATTTAGAAAGTTGACATTTGATGTATGGTGTATTTTTGTTGCTGCTTTAACAAAAAAATACTAAAATAAATATACGAGGGTCAAACTGAAAGTTCTTAGAACTGGCCACTTATAAACAATATAATAAAAAAATAATTCTAAAATTTGAAAATATAACTCTTTGCCAATATTACTGAGTATATATTTCATTCATTTGTCATTTGTTTTACGATTTGGCGGCAAATTGAAAATTGTCTGTGTCACGTCATCATGAATTTAACACGAGATAATTTTCGTGCAATGATTTTTTATGACTTTCGATGTCATTTAAGTCAACAAGAAAGTTATGATAGACTACGATTGGCCTTTCACGATGAAGCCCCATCTCGTGCGACTGTTTACAACTGGTTTAATGAGTTTAAACGTGGTCGCACTAATCTCACTGATGATTTACGTGAGGGACGGCCTTCTACGGCGACGACTGAAGATAACATCTGTGTTGTGCGGCGTATGATAGAGACTGACAAAAGAGTGACCTATCAACAGATTCGGACAAGCTTAGGCATCGGTATGAGTCAAGTGCACAAAATCCTCCACGAACATTTAGCGGTCAGGAAGCTTTGCGCCCGGTGGATACCTCATAATTTGACTGAGGCTCAAAAACTCCATCGTGTGGATTGGTGTCGTAAAATGATTGAAAGATTTAACGGAGGTGACTCAAATGCTGTGTTCGACATACTAACAGGTGACGAAAGCTGGATTTACTGTTATGATCCTAAAACCAAAAGACAATCTGCTCAGTGGGTGTTTCCTTTCGAGGAGTTGCCAACTAAAGTGAAGAGAGATCGAAGTGCGGGAAAAAAAATGGTGGCCTCGTTCTTTGGAAGGATAGGTCATTTTGCAACAATTGTGTTAGAGGATCAAAAAACAGTTTCTGCAGAATAGTACACTACTAATTGTTTGCCACTTGTCTTGGACAAAGTTCGAGAGAAACGACCTCGCAGTAGGATCCTCCTTCACCACGACAACGCCTCGTCGCACACCGCCAAGCGAACGATCGACTATTTGGCGACATCAAACGTTGAATTACTGGGTCACCCGCCGTATAGCCCCGACCTCGCGCCTTGTGATTTTTATTTATTTCCAAAAATTAAAGAAAAACTTAAAGGAAAGCGGTTTATGAATGCTGAAGAAGCGGTGGCTGCGTATCGCGATGCCATTGAAGAGACCCCTAAGGACGAGTGGGCAAAGTGCTTTTCCCAGTGGTTCCATCGCATGCAGCGGTGTATTGACGTGAATGGACAATATTTTAAAAAGATATAATAAAACTAATAACTGGCTAATGTAATCAGTTTTTGATTTTCTAAGAACCTTGCAGTTTGACCCTCGTATAAGGGGGTTCCCATATCCTTCGTGCGCTAGTCGACTTGGCCGGTTTTTGTTTCAAAGTTGTGTCTCGAACTTATATAGACTCAGACTTAACTACTAGTGATAAAAAATGCTGGTTTTCTTTACAGAATGTTCTAGACGAGTTCGAACAAAATATGTGCCTTTCGAAATCGTGATAGTTAAATAATGAACGCAATAATCGGGGCTGGAAAGGTGAACAAAAACATAAGTACCCCTTTTTAGGCACAAATACAACTTTCGATTATGGCGTCGCAAGTGCACGTAATATGCTTTTGAACATTTTTAACTCGCATTAATGACGTTCCTATCCTAATTTTTTTATTTCGGTTACTAGTATAAGTTCATTTCTGATATTTGTAAGTTTCGGGTATGGATACGGAGCTCCCTAACATCCTTGCGCTAATGACATGCGATTTAAGCACCTACTTGGTTTCTCATTTTTAGGTACAGAAGCACTTAAAGGGTAAAAACGGGACCATGTATAACACTGACGATGTATAAGAACAAATACTAAAAGCAGAATAAAATAAATATTGACGGGGGCTCGCATACAAGAAGCTTGTTTTTTTTTTGCGTTTTTTATAGATAATGCTACAGAATTCTTCATGCACGAGTCGGACTCACATTTGACTGACTTTTTATAGACTTATATTTTCTTCGTTCTTTTATCGATTTAATTTTTTTGTTTTGTTTACTAGTCCCTAAGTCCCTAATAAATGCTAGCTAATATAGCTTATTCTGCTGTAGCACTTTCTAAACTAAAAAAACTTTAATTTAAACTTGTTTTAACATCATTAAATAGTCTATAGTCATAAATCAAAGAAATATAGTTGCAGTCCTGTGTAGGAATTAAATATACATAAAAAGATCAATTCTGTTATCTTAGTTATACCCACGAGTTATACCTATTTACAATTGAAAGCGTAGTTGCACAGAACTAAACCTGAATTCAGTCTTCTCTGCTCAAGAGAATTGCTACCATTATTTGATAAGAATTTGGTTATGTGAATTAGATAACACTAAGGACCATTAAGAGCATTGTTTAAGAGTTATTTAAGTAAGAATTGCGTCTAGTCTACTCAAATATGAATTCAGTTTGTAGACGGCCAGTTGGCGCTAACAGCACAGGTCACTGACCTCCTACCTTTGTTGGGATTCGGAGATTTTTTGTATTGATAGCTGTGACTTAAAAACGTGATGTAAAAATAAGTAGTACTCAGTGCCATTCTGTTAAGGCACTCTCTAATTTAAATTAAATTTTAATTTCGGTTTGTTTTAACGTTAGTCCGTAATCACATATAGTCAATACAAATATAATTATCCTTCTGTATGTATTACCTACATACCTTTATCAAGTTTATTTCTGAATATTTTTTTAATGGCAGGCACTACAACATTTTACCAATGCCAAGTAAAACTTCATCTTAGAATAGTTACCTATTTGCAGAATTGAAAATGATGTTTGACAGGATAAGATAATAAATCTACGGTATAAACTAACTTTATACTAGTTTGTGTAAAAGAATTGCAACCAGTGTCAATTCAAATGACTTATTATACATATGACTAAATTTTCTATCGTATTTCTAATAAAAGGGTATGTCGGTTCGTATATCGATATTTTCAACGGTATGTATATCGATATTTTCAAGTTGCAAGCCCTTTAAATAGCCCTTTTATAAATGTTTAATAAATAATTCAATGGAAATTCGTAATATATTTAAGCAAAACATACAAACATTTATAGGTAAAACTTAAAATGTTGTTCGTTCTTTGAAAACTCAAAGCCTAGATAGTAGAGAAGTATAATTTTAATGTTTGCTCGAATCAGGTTTATAAATATAAATAACAAAAACAAGCTGTTTTTCGCGACTTCACAAGTCTACCTGTTAGTTGCATAAACGACCATTAAAATTGCCATTAGTTTATTGTCTCATTGTCCGTAAAAATGACCAAATTTAGAACATTCATTAGAGCTTAAAGTAGTCATTAAATCTTAATGGACGTTAGTGCAACTGAGTGTATACCTTCCGAGTACGATGCAGCTTCCCGTAGGTGAAAGAATTTTCACGAATGGATTGGTTCAGTACTAAAGATTACTTTACCTTTTTTAAATATTAAATCATATAGATGTAGTAGATATTGTGTTTTTTTTTTACTAATCAAATCTAAAATAAGTATTGTGAGCTTTTTGCATTTTTCTTTATGTTAATAGGGTTGTGAATGAAAAGTTAATCAAATTTAGTTTACTATTCTATCATAGATGCATAGATTTTATGGCTACCAACATCACAGGGTGATGATGTTCAAAAACTGTTCGTGAACGAGACGAAAGATGAGTCTCTTCTCCGTCCTTCCACGTTGTTATCGCTAATGTCATTAATTCTACATTCTTTCGCCAACGGAACATGCTTCTGTTTACTTAGTTAATTATGAATAACTAATTTATAAGATAGTTGATAAATTTTAAGGCCCTAACCTTAAAAGTCAGTCTATGCGCGTCCGACTGGTTCTAACGGCTACCCACTCACGCCTACTTGCTTGCGAGGCTGTCGAAATAGTGTCTGATATCAAACCGCGGATGGCAATTATTCCACGCTCTGTTAAATTGGCCAAGGCTTAAGTATATTAAATTCTTCATCTCTAATACGAGTTGCGAAATTCAGTACAGAAAACAACACTTTTCTTCTGCCACAGCCAGTTTGAATCAGTCAGAAAACACTGTTTGAATAACTGCTTTCAATGACTGCTGTGCCAACGGGTGTTGGAACACCCGTTGGCACAGCAGTCATCAACAGGTGGAACGATATAAATTATTCACTTTAACGTCGTTAGTGCGCCGACGCAATCGCATGCGAAAGCAAAACAACCAAATACTCTCTCTACTCAGTTATATTGGCAAAATTTCGCATGTGCTTTGTCTCGCTCTCGCTTGTCAGTACGTTTTCACAGGTAACTGCGAAAAACGTCGTACACAAAACGTAGATGTTTCGCATTCGCAATAGTTTCACAGGGATTCGCTTTCGCAAGCGAATATGTAGATTCAAAGTTAACCTTGAATTCAAAACCTAATACGGAAATTCCTATGTTGCCTAATATGTATTGATGTTTGTTTTATCTGTGGTTTTGAACAAGCATATCATGCTTGTGTGCCAAACAATTGTCTATGAAGTGTCGATATCGATCACCGGCCTTTTTCACTGGTAACATATCTATGTTTGATGACAACAGTGCAATTTTAATTATAACAACCTCAAACCCGAACTCGAAGCTCAGAGCTGTCAATACATAGAGGTCCAATCACATGAAACCTTCTTTTTTTTAAACCTACTTCAAAAAGTATAAAGATTTTATTTCGTTGAATCGTTGAAACTTTATGCTGTCACTGCGTTCTGCTGTCGAATTCAAAGCTGTTTTTTAACATCATTATTTCGTGAAGCACGATTTAGCTCCTATATTTCGTGATTTTGTCTCTCGGTCGGCATTTGGTCTCGGGAAGCTCAATTGGTTAGAGCAGTCGGATAGATTGCTAAAGATGACTGATTCGAATTACATCTCGGGCACGTGGAACTGCAGAATTTTTATGAGACAAATTTTTATGACTTTCTATGCGACAAACTTATCTTTCAGAGTAACTATCTTTCAAAAACGTTTTGCGATATTTCTTTAAGAATTTCAATTGATTTCCTATTGATTTCTAAATGTACTTAATTTGTACATTTTGAAATGTCGAAATTGTAAGAAGTCTTCCAAGCCTACATTCTGCTGTAGGGGAGAGCGGGGCTGGTTTTAACGGGGGTAAGAATTAACAAGGTTATTCCCGCCAAACGGGCAGTCCAATTAATGTGATACTCGGTTTAGAAGTATAATGTACGTAGCCGAACGCGTCCCGACCGGCCAGTTGCCGACCAGTCGTCGCTTGTAATAGTTGTGCGTAGCGACCTCGGATTGACAGGTAAGCGAACTTTTTTTGCTTTGCAATAAATTGATTTGTAATTAATTTATTCTTAGAATCGATTTAATGTGTATCCTATATCGAAGTCTATTTTATTGACAATGGCACTACATTTTTCATTTGTAATTATTCGCATTAGTTTTTTTTTTGTAATTATTAAAGTATAAAAAGTTATTATGGGGCTAAAATTAACAAAATAAGTGGGGTAAGTATTAACTTGTTAAAACTTGCCCCGTGTGCATGCGGTGATAGTCAAATGTTTTTCTTTTTAATTACTTTTACAGAATGAGAAATTACACAAGGAAGGTTTCAATAGGGTCCACGTCTCAAGAAGTATATGATCTTGCAACTAAGGAAGTTCTTGAAAATAATAGAAAATACAGAGATGTAGCTACTGAATACGATATTTGTCATGTGGCGCTGTTTAAATACGTAAAGAAAAAAAGACGGGAACTTCCTTGGAAGTGGGGTATAAAAAACCGTTTAGTTTTTAATGCACAACAAGAAACCATAATAGCAGATTATTTAATCAAATGTGCCAACATCTATTTTGGATTGTTACATGATGACGTCAAGAAATTAGCCTACGAACTTGCCATTCAATACAAGATCGTGAAGAAGATAACTGCTTCTGTTTAGTTTGCGCTGAGACTTATAACGAAGATAAATCTGGGCTTGACTGGATACAATGTATTTTATGCAAAAGATGGGCGCATATCACCTGTATTAGAGGTGATACCAAAAAATACATATGCCTCAATTGTTTCTCAGATGATGAGTATTCCGAATAATTGTTGCCTGATATGACAAATCTCATTTTTCTTATTATTATATTAAGTACAAGTTATATTAAGCTTAACTAGACTTTAATTACATTATTAAGATACTTAAAGGCTGACATTAAGTTTAAAGACTGTGCTTTAATATAGGAACGTTTGAAAATCTTGATACTGTTGATATATCATAAGGTTTTGCTGTACCTCATTGAGAATCTTTCAGATTGTTGACACTAAAAAGTTTACGTAACTTCCAAATATTAAGTTTAAAGTATTTTTACTAACTTTTGTAAGCTAAAAAAAAACAATAACTGTTGATTAGTGTAGTAGTAAAATATTTTTTGTAAGCAAAAAGAGAATGATTGTTAATTAGTGTTATAGTAAAAGAATATATTATTTTTTTTAAGTTCCTGTCATAAGAAGTACTGGTTTGTTTAGTTCTAAAGATTATTAAAGCGTTTCTATTAATATGAATGAGATTTTATTTAACTCTCTTATTGAATTTATTCTCTGTTAATAATTGCCCCTTACGTTAATACTTACCCCAGCTCTGTTAATATTTGCCCCAAACATGGGGTATGTATTAACAAATGTCTTTTTTTGTTTTTATGATGACAACCCTTAAAGTACTTATCTAATTCAAGATTTTTTTTACTAATATTAAAGCTAAAAAACCAAAGCAAGCTATGGATAAAAAATAAAACAAAGAAGTTCATTATTGTTAAAAATATACGACATAATACAAAATTTGTTAGTACCAGCCCCGCTCTCCCCTATTTACAAAATTTAATTCAAATGAGAATCGTTATCGTGGCACAAATCCGTTTAGTTATTAATTCAAGGTGTGCTTAAGTAAATGCGTAGGGTTGACTGGCCCACCAGTGGCATTATTTTTTGTAACTGAAGTAAAAACGAAACTTTCCATTAATAAAAAGTATGTATAAATATTGGAACTACTTAAATAGTGTTATCTAAACAATCACACTGTCTTTGGAAGTCAAAGTTTTAAAAAGCAGCTAAAAGCCAGAAAAGTTTCTTCGCCCGCGTAAATTAAAGCATTATATTATCTGCATATAATGTAGCTTTCCGTAGGTGTTTGTAGTGTTATAGATGTTCTCTCTCCCACGAGACTCCAAAAGTATTGAACCGATTGTAAAAAAATCTTTCACTAACGGGAAGCTACATGGCCGTTGACTTACGCTATAATTTACTTGGGTGAAGTCGCGGGAAAACAAATAGTGTGAAATAAAACAGGGTGAAAATGGCAGCCCTAATAATATTCCTGGAATCGGCAGTAATAGTGTTGTGTAAGCACATCGTGGCTGTTCCTAGAGGCGAATTATTAAACTACAGTTGCCACTTGAAATTTGAATACCGATTATATGAATTTTGTCTACCCACATCTGTTTATGTAAACGACTTTGTTTAAGACTTAAATTTATTGTATTAAATATATAAATTACTTTGAATGGGTTTAGTGTGTTTATATTTTCATGATGTTTCGAACCCTTTACAGGTTATAAATACAGCTGTTTTATATTTTTACGTTTGTATCAATTAGTTTATATATTCTTTTAATTATTGTTTCAAATTTCAAAAATCAGCGCTTTAGAAACAATTTTGAAAAAGTAAATTTATTGCGTGTTGGGAATAAGCAGAAATATTAAGAAATGATGTTTCTTATTGATAAATACTTTATTTTATTATAAATAATACATGAAATCCCAACTAAGAAGTTCTCATAAGATCAAAATATCAAGTTAATATTCTCAAAGTATCGATTTCATACAAATATCATATTACATAATTTTAGAATGAATCCTTATGTGTGCATAATAATAACGAAACAGGATCATGGACATAAAAGCGGATAATACCGTTTAGTAGATTATTAAAATATTCAAGGGAAGCTAAACGAGACGTGACTGTGACTTATATTATGGTTGTGTATAAAGAAGTTTCGTTATTAATTCATAGGGTATCCCTAAGGGCAATATTGGCATTCGTTCAATGGAAGTTTATTATCAACGAATAAGGCGATCGTATCCGCTTTTATTTTTATCGTCGAACTTCCTCTTTGTTGTGGACATTAGAAAAAGATAATACTGGCTATAGATAGTAAAGAAAAAAAAACATATTGACAGAAGAATAATAAATTTAAAAATATTTATTATTTACTAGCTTTCGCCAGCGGCTTCGCCCGCGTGGACCCTAGAGAAATGTTTAGTGGAATAAAAAGCATCCTATTATTTAAGTCAGCTAATACCCTATCTGTATACTAAATTTCATCAAAATCCGTTCAGTAGTTTCGGCGTGATTAACGGACAAACATCCAAATATCTAAACATCCAAACAAAGAAACTTTCACATTTATAATATTAATAGGATTTATACAAACCACACTTATACCAATTATCTGCCAATAAGCTTATCCGGGGCGGTAGTGGTCTGCCAAGACGAGCCAAATATATGATTAATATAAACTTTAATTCTGACATAAAAATGACTAAGTAATTTGTTTGAATGTATTAATGGCTGGAATTATGAGTTTTAAAAATCTTTAATATTTTAAGAAACGAGTGAAACTAAATTTACTAATACAAATGCGTTAATGGAACCGTGGCATAAAACTAGTAGGTAACTATAGATAATTCATAAAAATAAACTTTTTAATGCATTAAGTGTAAAATGTGATTGCTTTTAAAAATCGTAAGCACTTTTAAAATGCATAAGACCAACTGACCCGGCGAAATTCGCACCGCCAAATTTTATTACTTATTAAAGACTAGCTTTCCACCAGCGGCTTCACCTGCGTGGTCTTGTATTATACATAAAAACCTTCCTTTAGAATCACCCTATCTATGAAAAAAAAAAACGCATCAAAATCCGTTGCGTAGTTTTAAAGATTGAAGCATAAACACGGATATAGGGACAGAGAAAGCGACTTTTGTTTTATACTATGTAGTGATCTGCAAGTCTTCTGTCACATGCCGTAAATCACTATGTATTTGATTGTAAAAAAAACTGATGAGATCTATATATTTTGTCTTTTTTATAAATTTTCTTATATACAAACCACGATAAAAAAAATGAATCGTCCAATTTGGTGCAGTCATTCGGAAGTTATGCGCGTACATACACTTCAGTGATTAATTTGTTGCATATACATACATATTTATGACATTTATATAAGGCAATTAGATACATATGTTGATGATGTCTCCGACAGGCTGCCATTATTATTTATGGTGATCAATAATTGTCAGTCATAAATTATTATCGAAGCAATAAGTATATAATTAGGTGTCATTGTTTAACGCAGCTTCTGAGAATGAATTGATAAAAGCAGTATTCATAGAATCTACATACTACAATATATATGTTCATGTGCTAATGAACTTATAATAACAAATCATTCTACGAAAGTTCTCCTGTATTTATCAAGTCTGTTTACATGACAATCCGTGTAAAATTAAACGAAATGTTCTTTGTATAAGTCAATCAAAATGTTTTCACACTAATTGTTAAGTAATATATTTTTTTATTATAAATAGTGGAACCAACTTCAAACTTTAAAGAAGTGATAAATAATACTTATCTCAAAAGCTACTTATACAAGAAAATTTTGTTTTTGTTGTAAAAATAGAGATCTACTTTACAATGTGATCTGTGTTGCCGTAAATATTTATTTTCAATGATAACTAAAATTTTAAGAGTTTTATATAAAATTATTCTCTTCATTGTACGATTATTATTTTTAATGGTTTTTTTTTAATCCATGTTTTTAAGCATTTTTCATTAAGAATATTTTTCAGTATAACACTGTGAATGTAAAATTGATTAAATATAACGATTGTTGTTTATTATTATTTGAGGAATATTAGCAAATATGAAAAAGTATACCTAATGAGCAAATTCTGCAATACCTACATTTTTATTTATAAAAATCGCAGATTTTTTTGGGTATCTTAACAATTTGCAAATTTTCTCATATTAGGAACAATTAATTAGTGAGGATGGATTTATGTTTGTATGTATGTTTTTATGAAACTCTACCACGCAAAAACCACTGAACAGATTTTAATGTTTTGTACACGGATAATTGTAAGTCTCAATAAACATATAGGCTACTAATTATCCTTCGAGATAGTTTCCTAGGGATATTTGGTTACTTTCCTTCTTGGAGGATGTGTACTCGGAAAACCCACGAAGATACGGGCAGAAATTAATCTAGGTAAAACAGTCTGCCAATTGTGACAATTTGATCTATAAAAGGATCTAATAAAAAACTGCAATCTCTCGTATTCGGTTATATTCTGATTATCATCTGCAAAGGTGTATCGATTTACATTAAATTAATATTCAAACGATGCTACGCTTTTCGCTAACGGTGATTAATAATTTCACAGCGTTTCTATGGCTATAAAACTATGAAATTCGATCTTGGTTAATATCAAGTTATTGACCTCCTTAGAGGGAATATTACGCCTTGACATTAAATTAATTGTTGCAAATTATGCTGTAACTTTTGCTTTTTTTTTTCAAGACCAAGTAAAGTTTTAATTCTGTTGAAGTTTGATTGATCGGAACTGTTGCTTTTGTTAGCAATATAATATGTGTATAATGATATAAAATATTTTATGTCAACGGAACAAAAATCATAGAAAACATAATACGCAATGTAATTGCCCGTCATCTGTGTCTTTAAATCTTTTCCAGTAAATGTTGTTTTACAAACCAAACGGCTTATTCGATTTCAATAAAAAAATTATAGAATCATCCCAAACTCAAGCTTTGGATTAAAAAAGGAATTTGGAAAATAAAATCATACCCGTCAAACTTCCTTTGCGATTTTGAAGTCAATTAAATGTTGTCATTTAATTTCACCTAATATTCTTCTTGCAAATGGTAATGATTTATGATACGATTTATTGAAGCAATATATAATTACCGTATGACCTTATGCACCGTGAGAGATATTTCGGTCAGCTCCAACATTCTCGGCGGCTATATCTAAATGAAGCGCGAAGTTTTAATACGGCCACAAGAGAACAATGTCTTCATTACCATCACCAATTGGAGGCTCCAGTCATTGCCGTATAGCTATTCATTATTCATTACCATGGCCATTTTAGCCAATTGAATTTATTGATTGTCACAGGACTTCCGTTGATAGATTTATTTCCAAATCCTACTTACGTATAGAGATGATAAATAATATTTATTATAAGAAATTATTTATTTATTTTGCTGTAAACTACGGCTGAATAAACATTCTAATTAAAGTAAAATGATAATTATAGTAGATAAATTGAAACGTAAAATGCTCTATGTATAAGTAAATACGAATAACAGTTTCTGGTGGGCTTTATCACGTAATATTTTTATAATGCAATTTTTATTTTTATTCTTATTTTACCATCCAGTTATTGAGCAAGAATTTCTACAACTGTTTAGAAATAGTTTAAAGAGGCAGTTTTAAGTATTTATTTATACTTATAAATATTTGTATTTAATATGAATAAAAGTCTGTTATAAATTTTGTATAATTTATCATGGCGTTTGCTTTAATTATCTTAAAACCATGCTATGTATACCAAGAGAAACCAACTTAAAAAAGTAACGTTACCATAGAGAATAATAACTGCCATTGCAGTGTAAATGAAATGCAGTGACCTAATTACTATAATTATAGTTACCGATGTTATCGGTCTATGGTTGTGGACAAAGAACTTATTGATAACCACTTCAGTCGTTACAACGTCGTAAAATGTAGAGATTAAATACTCTTGTGTATACTAGGGGTCATACTAAAATATACCTACATATTTACACAATATTCATAATTTTGCTTTTGCGCTTACAACTTTTTACACAGAATTTTATAAAAAAAGTTGACGAAAATGACTGAATTAAAGAAACTTTTCTTTTTTCTGTAATTTTAAGAAGGTACAATAACTTAACATGCATTTTTCCCCACACCTTAACAGGGCCGTCTCTAATTAAAATTCTTTTTCAAACATTGTTGCCTTCCTTTGAACTGTAAGTAACATCGTGGATTCATGTAAATAACACAAAAGTACAAGATGTTTGTCACAATGTGAACGACCTCCGTGCACTGAATAAATAATGCACCGTGGAATATTAGAGAAGTCAGAAAGACCGGTCCGTTTAAATCATGTATCATAACATACGGTCTCAATACGAACGTTTTGTTTTCTTTAAAATAATTATAAATTATAGATGCCATGGTGTTAAGAAAGACTTTCCTGAATAATAAATATACGAAATTTATGGGTTAATAAGAACCTTGCTCATAGAAACCCAAACACCTATTAAATAAGTATTCAACTTAAAATTAACTGTTAGTCGTGATGGTCATCGCAGAGATCTTAAAGATCTCTGCACGTGGATCGCGATGATGAAAAAAGAAGCAGATCGATGATTTTGGTAGGTCTCAGCGCTTCTCGACGGTGATGTTGCACTTCACAACCGTTTACCACTCATTTTTATTTCAGGAGTTTCAGACATTATCAGAAGTTTCTTCTTAAATTATAATGTTAATGACTCACCCTGTCCGATTGACGCCGCTTTTATAGCCAGCGAAACCGAAAATTTCAAAAACAAAAGAATTTAGATTTTTATGACTCTAGGACGAAAAGAATAAAAGAGTAAGCAGAAGATAGGTATAAACTACAGAGCAGTTAATCATTGGCAAAAATAAAAGAGTAAATAGATTTATAAGTCATATGGTCAGTTGCACAAAATTCCATTAAGGTTTAATGACGCCTTTAAGCTCTAATGAATGTCAAATTTATATGAATAAAGTCACTTTAAAGTAAAGAATATTTTAATGGACGTTTGTGGAACAAGCTGTGAGAGATGATTAGGGCACAAATCTTTCATTCTTTTCATTTTACATGTAAAAATTTATTTATTTACTTGACATTGGCAGAATTGTGTGAAATGCGCAGATATGCCATTAATTAACAAAGAAGAAGAAGAAGATATAAGATAAAGTCATTGCAAAAACAAGAGTTAATTTCCTACAAATATAGTTATTATATTACAATATACAAGAATACAATTAGGTATTTGAAATACCCAAATTGAAATAGATTATTAAGTTTAGAGAGTGGAACTAAATTGACACTGATATAAACTAGTACATTATTTTTCTTGCAAGTTTTTGTCAGTATGAAAAACAGTTTCCGTGACATTAACAATCAAATTCAGTTGATAATGCAACAAAGTAATTTTAAAGCATTTATGTTTCTATTTATTCATTCGATTTTTTTTCTCTCATTCTTGATTATGAATGTCACGTGTGTGTAAGTAATTTAAATATAATTTTTCTATAATACCTTACATAATAAACTTTTAAATGACCAAAAATGGACGAGTGGAATTCCTCTTTCACAGTAATTGATGACAAATTAGTCGCCACCCTTATGTAATTATTTTTTTTAATAGTATTTTGTTATTACGATGATGACCTACTGTTTCACTCAACTGTATTGTTTGTAGTTCTGTCTGTATATGTCCGCCTCCCGCACACACACTTCACTACCGTGAAGATGCGTCTATGGAAAGTTTTTAAGATTTTTTTTACTTCGGAATTTCATAAATGGAATCTTTATTCGTGACTCTTTTACTAGTTATTAATACTTTGTTATATCGTTTTAATTTACTTGTAGATTTTAAATACTGACATTGATAACAATTCTGTTGCATAAACAATTCTATATGCGGAAACCCATAATTGGCTTATAGTTTATTATGCTTGATCTATGTTACTATACAGCTATTAATTTTCAAAGGAAAATTAACGAATAAAAATAAATAAAGTAGATTTAATTCTTGGCAAATTGCGTTTTTGATCCTCTAACTTCAAATGTCAACACCAAAATTTGTTCCAATATTCTGCATACTATTTTAATTGTTTTTAAAATGATAATCTTCGTGTCTTAATGTTTATAAAATACATTACGTATAAAGGAATGAAAATTATTCTCTTGGGTCTATTAAATATTAACTTTTATCGTTTTGTGCTTGAATGGACATAATTGTTTTAAATATCCCGCCATCTAGTGACATTTATTTTAGTAGGTTTTTTAATACAAACTCATTTGAAAATAGCAAATGTTAGTTTTTTAACCATACTACAATCAGCCTATGGTTTTTACAATGTTACATTCTATAAATGATTTTATGAGATAGACGAGATAAGAATCCACAAAAGTTTTTTTTTTTATTTACGCAATGGCCAGTGGCGACGTCCTTGCAGTTTGAGAGAGTATTTGTAATATTCAGAGGCGTATCTAACTGTCATTGTTTAGTACTGATAGTATTTCATTATCGCTTTAATTTGTTTAACACTTAACTAAGAATTGGTTACAAATATGTTGTAACAATATACTCGTATGTATTAGTTTAGTTTCAAATAGTAAAAACCAATGATATTAAATAAATATCGGCCAAGGACGAGTTTATAGGTATGTATAATGTGATGTAACTAAAACTTTAAAGATTTCGGAATTTTTCCTTTACATGTGCTATTAAACATTGACTTTGTGCCAATTTTCAAGATTCTAGGTCGACTGGCTGGAAGTACCGTTTAGGTTTGGATTCCCTTGCGAGTAGTTGCGGGTTTAAAAATATGCGGTTTAAATTGCTGTTTCTTTTGATTGCGATGATATAGAAGTTTGATTTTGTTAGAGCTCTAAGGGGAGCTCAGTAGACCAGAGTATTTGATATAAATTTCATCTTAATAACTCCACGTTTTCCTGAGAAAACCCTTTTTCTCAGACGGGCGGACGGACAACAAAGTGATCCTATAAGGGTTCTTTTTTTTTCAAGGTGTGAAAGCCTAAAAACGATTCTTTTTTCTTTAATCGATTTGATAAAGATAAAGAACTAGGGTCTCCTTCAATGAAGCGCTCAATGATAAAAAAATATTCGCAAGGGTCACAACAACGTAATTTGTCAATGAGTATTTATGACTCGGCAACTGGCATAATCGATTATAAAAAAAAAAACTGTTTTATTTTTTTGATATTGTAGTGGAAAGTGACTTCATATTCACTTTTCAATAAGACTTCTCTGTCTTTACGAATATTATAAAGAGGATAGATTTGATTGTTTGGTTATTTGTGTTTTGTTTGCAAACGAATAGGCTCTAAAACTGCTGAACCGGTTTTAAATATTCTTTCATCTACGGGAAGCTACATAATATACGGTGAGCATAGAAAATGTGAGTGGAAGTTTGTATGGGGAATTAAAACGTTGCCATAGTAACCATTGTTTACTATTAAATTTGTCAATGTGATTATATCCGTATCATGATATGAATCAATATTCAAATAAACAGTTCCCTAGGAACCACGCGGTGAAGCCACTGGCGGAAAACTAGTTTAAAATAAAACAGGGAGGAAAAGCGGCCCTTGCTTTTAGTTTCTTGCCGGTTTTTCTCAGTACAAGGTATCCTGCCGTAGTTTTACGAACCGATGGCGTAGTTTTTGATATTCACAAGTGCTTACACAACCTACACTGAATAGATGTATCGAAAATGAATTTGAACATTCAGCAGTTCAATAAATCATATTTGTAAAACGTTCTTACGTTTTTTAGTTTCGAATTACAAAGTTCTATTTATTGAAATTTCATTAATGAACGATAGGTCAAATTTCGAACAAAATATCTTTTGATTCAGTGATTTTCACCCTTATAAAACGATATTAATGCGTTACCAGAGTTCAATAGTTGTAGTTCGCAACATAAAAGTAAGACAATGTCCGAGTTTCAGTCACTTGCCATCAAGTCTCGCGTCTACACATCTTGCTGCTCGTTCGTTTTTTCTAATAAAAGAAATGTTTATATCATTCTGTCGACAGATGGGAAACAATAAAATTCTATTATTTCTTTCTCTTTCTTCTCACAGTTTGATTGTATTATATGTGCTCGTTTGTACTTCAAGTTAATGCCGTTTTGAATTGCAGTACTGTCTAATTATAATACGTTATTTCCTTGTACAAACCCAATTCAAAGCTTTTTTGTTTACGTGCTTTCTTAACTTAAATATTATCGCTCTAGTGAATTTTCTGAAATTCCCAGATTAATTATATCTAATCAAGAGAAAAAAAAAATATGATGCAGTCCCGTTTCCTGGAAGTTTTTACGGTGCATAATAAATCTGGGACTGATAAAGTGGACAAATAAAACGGACAAAAATGTCGGTCTGTCTTTCTATTTGCGTACGCGCAGACATGTGTGTCGTGAAACCGAAGCTTGGGTGGCGGGCGTCTTACAAGTAGTAATGAACCTTTATTTAAAAAGGACTATATTACTCTTGTCGCACTATAAATTCTCATAAAAAATGTGTAAAGGGATTTGTATTAGCGTTTATAGAATTACTAACTTTTGCCCGCGACTTTGTCCACGTGGTAAAGTTACTTTGAGCAGCATTTCTAACGAATATGTATTAATTATATCGTGAAAAATACCTGAAAAAATGTCTTATCTTCTTAGCTTATGCCCTTAGAGGTGGAATTTATCAAAATCCTTTCTTACGTCATAGTAGCTTTATGCATGCAAAGTCTCAGCCCTTAAAATTGACAAAGTTTCATACAAACTTTCATCCCCTATTTTATCCCTTTGGGGGTGGAATCAATCAAAATCCTTTTTTAGAGAATGCCTACGTCATAGTAGCCTTATTTAGCTTTATGCATGCAAAGTCTCAGCCCGATCGGTTTAAAATTGACGAAGTTTCATACATAATTTCATCCCCTATTTTATCCCCTTGGGGATAGAATTGATCAAAATCCTTTCTTGGCGGATGCCTACGTCATAACATCTACCTGTATGCCAAATTCCAGCCCGATCCGTCCAGTGGTTGGGGCTGTGCGTTGATAGATCACTATGTCAGTCAGTCTCCTTTGAGTTATATATATTTAGATTATTTTCCCGTGGGAATGCGTCATTTTACCGCGGTAAAAAGTAGCCTATGTCCTTTCTTGGGTATTCAAATATCTCCATACCAAATTTCATGCAAATTGGTTCAGTGGTTTAGGCGTGATTAAGTAACAGACAGACAAGAGTTACTTTCGCATTTATAATATTAGTATAGAAGTATAGATATGAAATTTTGTTTTCAATTCAACAGAGTTTCTGAAATGCTTTCTTAAAATGGTATACGATTTTCATATCTAGGACCACGGAAGCCATGTATTTTTCTAATTAGTAGAGTTTTTAAAGTTAAGTCTTGTAAATTTAGGACATATAGGTATACCAGCCGGACTCCCCGTGCCCGCTCTTCGGCACTGTGGAGGGACGTGCTCGGACTGGATACCAGAACCACGTGGGAGGGTTATCCACGGCAGAGGTTATGCCGTTAGTGGGTGGACCCCTGCTATTTAACTAGCAAATATTTAGGAATCGCCTAAACTAAAAATGTATTTCTCCAGTAACAGGGGAACCAGCAACGTTTAAAGTTATTACATGCGCGATGCGGCGCCTAGCGCTAGGCATTTGCGTAATATGTCACAAATACGTCAAGGTATAAAAGAAAAAGTTAAGGTTTATTTGGAAATAATGTAATCTGCTTCGTCGAATCGTAAGATTAAGCGTTTCGTAGTTAAG
Organism: Diatraea saccharalis; assembly: GCA_918026875.4. Taxonomy (NCBI): domain Eukaryota; kingdom Metazoa; phylum Arthropoda; class Insecta; order Lepidoptera; family Crambidae; genus Diatraea; species Diatraea saccharalis. Next base: position 10,769,175 of record OU893336.1, read on the forward strand.
GTTAATGAAAATGAGTGATAGACAGAGAGGGGTTCTACATAGCGTTTTATTCCACATCCACTTCAGATTTATTTGAAGAATATAGATATGCATTTATATTATTTATCTATGATCATCATCAACCTCTTAATCTTGCCTCTCCTGGGTCACATATTGTCCCCATGGATGAAATCAAACAGGGAGAACGGAACCATAGCCCATCGCGGAGGCCCAGTGCGGATCGGTGGGTGTTGACGACTGCAGATACAGCCAGAACCAACCGCTTAAAATGCCTTCCATACCAAAGAATAACTCTAAATAGTACAATTTTGATCATCCATCCTATGACCGGCCCTTACGAAAATAACACTGCGCTGAGTTCTAGTTTTTATCTACTAGTATATTAAATGATATGTGTCCACATGTACTCCAGATGGGATGGCTTGTGATTACAGTGTCACAATACAATATTTGTTATTTGCTGTGATCGTGGGAATATCAAGTATTTGTTTTTATATCCAACATTAGGATAAGAATATAGTTTTCGATGAAAAACCTTATCATTTTAATGACAATATACATATTATAATGTATGTTGATCTGCATAAATATAAAGATAATCTCTTTCAATTTGACTTTTGAAAAACATTAACGAATTTCACGCTACAATTATTTGACATGTGGTAGCGATGTATAATACAAGACCACGCGAGAGAAGCCGCTGGCGGAAAGCTAGAGATGTAATATAATCTCTTTTACTTATTGCATCTTTTGGTGTATTCCGGTGTAAAATGGACATGCTGTAGGAGCAACCACGTACATTACGTATCAATATTAAACTTAAATAGCCGCTGCGCGCAAATGTTAATTTTTTGCTACTAATTAGTAGCAATAAATTTCTCATTAGAATAATACAGGTTTATCATTTTATCACTATTATACAGTTTCCGGAACTCTATTATATTAGTATAAATTTTCTAAGGGTGTTTCGTACATCTTTATGGTACTTAGAGAATACGAATAGGCGGTAATAAATACTACAATAGGATGACATTGCATCTATTATAATGAACCTTTTATTCCCATTGTTATCTCAGCTCAGTTTACTTGGATTAATTGAAAAGTTTGTCTTTCTTTTGATACACAATAAGATATGCCTATTATTGGCCGCCCTAGGCCCCGATCAACTGTGGCCTTTGGGAAATCCGGCACTGCATTATGCCTCTCATTGAAATGCATTGACTCGCGTTTTAACCGACTTCAAAATCGAAAAGGAGGAGGTTGTATGTTCGACGGTGATGTATACTATATTTTTTTATGTATATTCACCGACATTTCCATCAATTGTTAACCAATTTCCAAATTCTTTTTTATTTGAAAGCTTAATGGATCGATATTTAAAGTCCTATTTAAATTTTGTCGAAATCTTTCGTTTTAAACAAAATACCGTTGTCATCAGATATATGTTTATTTCAGCTAAAAAACACAAGGTTGCTTATGTTGCATTCATTCAAAATCCGAAAGGAGGATTTTCTATGATCAACGAGTGTGTATATTTTTTTACAAAAGTATGTATCTCAGATGAAAAAAAATGATTCTTCTTGAATTGTGGACCAATTTATACCAAACTATCTGATTTCCCGCGACTTTGTTTGCATCAATTGTAGCCTATGACCCCCGCGTATTATGTAGCTTCCCGTAGATGAAGTCTTATAAATCGGTTCAATAATTTTAGAGTCTATTCAATACAAACAAAATAGCCATCAAATCTTTCTTCTTTATAATATGAGTATAAATCTTTGAAAAAAAAATATGACGAACAAAAACAAAATGTCTTTTCTGAAATGTTCACTGTGTTGAATATTTTTAGTGTTATATAAAAAAAAGTTTGAAATTGGCTCTATTTTTTTAAAAAAGTTTTCTGCGTGTTGAGTTCGAAAACATTTACAAACACATCACTAGTCCAATGATAAAATACATTTCTGTATGATCCAAAAGTTTGATTGTTACGTCATAAATGCCAGAACTCTTTGTCAAACCAGAACGCGCGATTCGATGTGCCTGGCGCAGTGTAGCAATGCAATCTACAGTTAAGATGACAACTACATGATAGTGCAGGCGGAAGCGACAAATGGACATAATGGACTTAGAATAATCGCTTTGATTCACGAGATACTTAATCCTCTTCATCGAGACATGATTAGTAAACTTATTTTATTTTTCTTAAAATAGTGTAATTAAGTAAAGAAAAAATAAATTGCATTCATTTAAATTAATTATCGTCCCGCGTATAGAGTCACGTGACATGCGAGCCGTGACGTCACATTTCAAAAAATATGAGTATGGTTGCACTCGCAACAAAGACATTGACGTATAGTTTATTGTAATGTGACTTCACACGATTCTCCGTCATGACAGGCCCGCGTTTCGGTTCTTGTAATTCACAGATTATTAATCGCAAGTTAATTTTGGAAAAACAGAAATACTGCTAGTTATTGTTTGCATGTAAATGACTGTTTCAAAAACATGTTTTTGAATGTCAATAATGTCATCGAAGCGAGATTTAATATCGCCTATTGGAGGTGCTAGTAAAGCCCTACTCTACATAAGCGTGTCCAGCCCGCTCTTTTATATATACTACAGTTCTTTCCTGATGTTTACATGCATAGGGTTCAAGCAAAACGCTCACATCTCAGCATAAATTACGATAAGTGACCCTATTTATAGATCATGCGTTTAAGCGAATGTAGGTAGATATACCGTTTCGAGAAAGTTATTACATAAATGGAAAACATATATTTTTTGCTTGTAATTTATTTAGGTTTTAAGACAAAGGACTTTATATATCTCACTGCAAAATTCGATGAGATAAGTAGTGTTTAAAGATGGCCTACTGCGCATTAAAACTATGTTTAATTTATTACTCGCAAGCCCATTACATAAAGTGAAGTACAAAGTGGATTTTTTATCAAGTATCCCTATAAAAATATATCATATACATATTAAAGAGAAGAAACTTTATAAAGAAAGATATTAACTAGTTTTCTTATATTAATTAAATAATAAAGCTTATTCGGAGGTTATTTCTTTTGTACAAAAACCAGTTGATAGTTAATAGTTTTTATTGTCCTGTACAATAAAAACCCTCTTAAAATTTCGTGTCATTTGGAAGGAATACCTTTACAACTAACATGAATAGGCATACCAGCTCAGTAACTTGTTATCATCTCGCAGCTGTTAAAATATGAATGGAGTAGGATTAAAGAAAGACATGAATAATAATTGGGATAGGAACAAGAGAGAGAACTGGAATGGAAGTAAAAATATAGAAATATCCTGCTACTGAGTGGCAAGCGGTAGGTGCTTGGCCAAATATTGTAAGGCCGGGTAATTTATAAGAAAAAAATATATATCACTGTGACTCAACGTCAACGTAACCAGCGCCATATTTCATTTATTTCATTTTCATTTTACATGTAGAAACTTATTTATTTACTTGACATTGGCAGAATAGGGATGATGACTAATTTTTGTTTGTTTGTCCGTCAGGTAGAGTGTTAAAAAATATTAAACACGTATTTTTTTCGTAATCATAAAATTACGGCGTTACATTGAGTTGAAATTTCGCATGACGTCACGTTAGAGTCCGTTTTCTACTCAACTGTGACGTAGCGAGCCCCCACTCCTCAATTTTAATGCCTGTTATCTATACTATTTCTTGTTAAATTGAAGTAAAAAAAATACGTATCTAATATTTTTCTATTATCTGACTGACGGACTAAATAGAATTGCATTTTTTTTACCCAGTCATCATCCCTATTGTGCGAAATGCGCAGATAAGCTATTAATAAAAGAAGAGGAAGAAGAAATGTGCCGTGACGCCTCAAAATGTCAAGACTGATTTTTTTTGCAGGGCAATTTGAAAGGAGACAAAAATCTAATAGTAGTTTTATGTGATCATATGAAAATACTTTTCCTAACAGTCGAGCAGCCAAAAAATCACTTCGCGCTTATTGAAACTGACTCTTTGACTTTAAGTTATATTAAATATTATGCAATATTGGAATTCAATAGTATTATAAAAAAATATACCATACTAAAGTAGAACTAGGCCACAGATCAAAACTAAAGATAAATATATAACACCACTCACCGTGTCAAATAAACAAAGCGTATTAATTTCTTTTTTTTTTCATGTGGAAATAATGGACTTCTTTATAAATTCTAATTCAAGTTAAATTTTAATTAAAGATGAAAAGAGATAACATACCGTAAATAAATTATAATGATACAGTTTTGTGCCACTAATATGTAAGTCACTAAATGTAATAGTTTCTACTATTACCAAAAAATATTCTATCATTCGTATCTATAGTGGAAAGATGTAATTACTTGAGAGTGTGTCATTTATGCATATGTTTATAACCAAAAGACGAGAATTTGAATGTAATAAGAACTGTTAACAGCCAATAATAATATTAATAGTCCTTCCTTACTTTATTTAAATTCATATTTATTGGGTAAAATATATGCTTGAATTATGACATATTATTCTCAAGTATTTACCTCTCTTGACTAAAGATACGTAAAAAAAAATATTTTAAAAGTGTTGTAGTAAGTAAACTACGAAGTGACATTAAATTTATTTTATTGAAAAAAGATTTTTATCGAAAGAGAAATGAAAAAGTTGAGAATTTTAAGGGTAACTTTGTAATCTATACTAATATTACAAAAAATTTTTTGATGTTTGTTTTGATTGCGTTGAATACGCTCCCAATCTACTGAACCGATTTTTAAAACTCTTCAACCTACAGGAAGCTGCACCATATTAGTATATCTACCATATTAGTTGGCCCAGTTGCGAGAAAATAGCTAGTTTTTTTACATAATGTGGACATTGAATTGTTGATATTTGTCATTTTTCATAACAGCTAATTTGGACATCATTTCTTGGTTCAAAATCTCTTGAAAGACAGTTATTTTTGGCGTATGTGCTCTCTCTTAAATAGTAACTAATCAATTCCAGACTATTTAAACGAATAAAATAATTCGAATATTTCAAATGTAAAACAAATACCAACTTTTCTTACGCTAAAGCAGTAATTTTTAAATGTCTTTTTATTTGTTATTTTTGTTGTAATTTTTTTAGCAGCTAATCTAAGGTAAATTACATAAGTCAACACTCGTTCCATATGTAATTATATTGGGTACACTTATTATGGATTGCCTAGCCTTCTAAAAAGTTTTATAACATAGAGTATTCTTCTCTATGTTATACCTATCCATAGATTGTAATATCTCAGTGTACCTATAAAAATAAATAAATTATAAAATCTTAGAAAATAAATGTTAAAGATAATAAATAAAGTATAGTTAGTTATTAATTAATTTTCAATACAGATTTTAGAACATGATTTCTTCTTATGCCTTAACACAAAACGTTCTGTTGGAAGTGCATTGTCATGAACGCAAATGTAGTTTACAAATGTTTAAATGTAAATAATTACATCAACTTTATAGTAGGTACGTGTGCAATGTACAGTACTCCCACGTAACACAACGGTAACATGCAACGTATGGTATCCGTTATAAAAGAAAGACGAATAAAGATTGATAGCAAAATCTTATGGAAATAGGATAATCTATGAAAAGATACTATTTATTTATTAATAAGTAGTAGAATAATAATGATATGATAACTATTTATTATTTTTTTATTTATATTATTCATTAATAAATAAATTTATCTACTTTTCAATTAACTTTTACGATTACTTCTATGATTTTAATTAACTTTAAAAAAATACCCGACTTGACCTAGTTATTTTATAGTTAGCATACCAATACATTTTATTATATAGATTAAAATTGTTATCGATATTGTAATCTTTGAATTTAATATTCAATCTAATTTTTTTTTTCAACAAATAATGTTATATGTAACCTTAGTTACTGTCTGAGATAATGTAATTGTAATATGATGAAAAGATTCATATTAATCAATCTAGTAGTTTTCGATATCCGCAGAAAAAACAATAAATCAATTGAATAAAAAAATACAAACGCACTCGCTTATAACTTGAACAGGAGTCGTAAGATGTGATGGGCCTACACCGGCCCAGTGATATTGATCTTCGACCATTCATTTTTCAATATCGCTTCTATGTAGAAGACCGTTATGTTATTTTCGTATCTGTTATTTCTAAGGTCACGATTTGAAGTTATCGGATCCACTTTCCTATGTTGTGAATGTATTGAAGGTTGGCATAACCCAATAGCAACCGCCGCAGTAGAGTGTAGACTCTAACGTTGTAATCGCCAGTCTCAAATTCAGATATCTACTAGTGGTTATGTCAAGCTCCAAAGATTTCCACATAATTTGGCATGGTTTCCAGGGGGTTTCCGGGGGCATATTAATTTCGTGGATTAATAGAAATAGGCAGGTTACATTTACCAAAAAAAAAACGATCATACTTATTGTTTGTTTTGTTTTGTTATGATTTATTTGTCTCTTTGCATTGAATATGCTCTGAAACTACTTGATTCCTTCAACTATGGGAAAGTACATCATACGCGGCGCGGGTGACATAGGTTATAATTACGCGGGCAAAGTCACAGGCACAGGCAAAGACACAAATTTTTCGGTATGGATAAGTTATTTACATCGGCTAAGATATATTTAATCTTTATTACATAGCAAAGTGCGGACTTTATGCCAAAAAGGCTTTTAATTCCGTTAGTTAACTTGGAATGTATTAAAAACCGAAACATGTAGTTCATCATTCCTTTTTTATTATCTATTGTCATCCTTTTGCTCTACCTAAATCGATTCTCCCTCCCTCGTTTTCAACTCAAGAATCCTTTGTTGGGTCGCTACTGTTACCGAATTCCGAATTCCAGGCGGTCTCTGTGGACGTTGTTGAAGTTGAATATCTGTCAAACAATCACCTAGTCTCAAACTCTTAGACATGTTGTTCACGGACGACAGCTTTGCCGGCCAAGTTTGCCGGCAACCAATAGAAGAGTTGTCAATATATACTTTTTAATTTGACTTATATGACTGTTACTTTTTGCTTTGCCAACCTCTTTAGTTAAGTGTTGTCATATATTTTTTTATCTGAATTTTATGACTGTCACTTTTTGCTTTGTCAATCTCATCAGTTATGTGTTGTCATTTTTATTAAACCGACTTCAAAATCTAAAATGAAGAGGTTATATTTTCATCCGCGATGTATGTTTATTTAATTAAATATTTTTTTCTTGTCTAATTTTATCTTTTTTAATACAGTCCTTGCTAGTCGTCGATAACAGATATTTTCTTCAATCACGACCAATAAAAGCACAGAAAATCTATTTAGACTTCTCTTAATTAGCTTCAACGAAGAATTTCTCAACTGCCGCGAGAGTATTTATCGCACACATACAAACTCAATATCCATACTCTTTCATTATTATTTATATTAGATCAAATCGCAGGAAAATCTATGAAGTCTAGATTTACGGCTTTCATTTTCTCAAGACATTTAACTTTCTAGCGATCGAATTGTTGATCGATTACTAGTCGGTTATGTGATTCATTAAAAAAATAAGTAAACAACTAATTTATATTTAAATTAATATATAGGCAATGATTTTATATAGGTATAACATTTAAATTGAAAAGTATTACGACTTACCGACTTACTTTTACCTGTAATATTTAAAGCGGTAATAAATAATTTTGAAAACTTACCACACAATTTACAAATTTTTAAGCGTTCGTTATTGTTGATATTATAAATAACGCTTCTTTTGTCTTGAAAACTTTTTTTGTAGGAATTGAAACCTCCTTGTTCAAAAAGTCCGAAAAAAAATGGTTCAATTTTTTAGTGCGATTTTATAATATTTTACATTATTGTTTACCACCATTTTTGGGAAGTGAATAATGAAACTAGTATTCGGACAATAGAAATGGTTTTTATGAGAAACAAAGTCTACTACTTTTCTGTAGGTACGTGAGGAATATCGTCTAGATGAAAATGACAGATCAAGTTCAATGGAATGTAACATTATACTCTTCTAGAAAACTACTACGGCCTTTTTGTTTAACTCCTATTGAAACAGCACTATTGTAGTTGTTGTACCTCTGAAAAACAAAAATGACGAACCCACGATATCTATTATCACATTCGCTTCGCACATTCCCTAAATTAGACATTATATGTTAATGAAAAGTAAATTGATACCGTTAATTAATTCATAATGAAAGTTTACCAAAGAAATTCTTACACAAAAAGCACTATATCGCGTTTGCATCGAGAATGTAAGCATTCAAACATGTAACAAAATGTAAATTACATTATTAACTAGAGCGCGGGAATATAATTCAAAATGGCGGTGAGCTATTATTTAATTGAGGTTTGTCGACCTACCTAATTTCCTTAATTTAAAGTACACTAATGAATGTATGAACGTAATTTCAACATAGATTGTTTAACATTAATTTCGTTCAAAGTCCTATTTGCAGTTCATTCATACTGTTATAATTATCCAAGAGCAGTAGAAAATGCTTTACGAAAAGTATTTAAATACAAAATTCAAATACTAGATACGTTTCTGATTTACGCATTAGTGATTATCTGTCACCGTGGTCCTGCCATTTCTAAGGAAATGACGCCTTTGTGTGCCACTGCAAGTATTCCTAATTATAAATATATAACTAAGACAACGAGGGTACTTAGTGAGCTTTTGTTATCGTGACATATTGTTTCTGTCACCGGTTCTTGTCATTTTTTTGGAAGTTATGAACCACAGAACATCTCTCTCTATGTTCTGTGTTATGAACCCATGACTTCCACGACAAAGATTTAGCACGGTGTCAAGAGACAAAATTTTGTTGTGACAAAAGGCATCAATGCGCGTAATTGTTCTGTATGCACGTATGCAAGTGCCTGAACACGGTGACAGGAAAGAAAAACTCATTTGTGCGGTAGTGAGATTACTATAAAAGGACACTGCAATTAATTTTAGCTGGATGTAAAGACAAAAAAGAAGACGAGACGAAATCAACGCACCCGTTAATGAGAAGAGATATTTATGGGTACCTTTGTGGTTTTTTCTTGGGGAAAATTTTATATATCCACGTTTTGAATGTGACAAAACCATTAGAAATACGATGTTTCTAATTTATAGATGTATTTTATAACAAAACACTGACTAAAAGTCAATGATTTTTGATTTCTTACCCTCTTAAGTGACCTGACGTCGGCTATATCTAAATCATCCATCTTCTCAGTAATTGTAGTTTAAATGTGAAAATCACATACAAGGCGAACCAACAGACATCTAGACATTAAGATTGACGTGTAGAGGTCAACGAAAACGATGAATTAATGAAACTTTCTCGGACATAGAGTAATGATACTCTAGACACATTTCCTTAATATCCGTCCAGGATAATAGGGACGCCTACGTATCACTAATGACAGTGATTTGTTTGCAATATAGATCTCCACCTACACTTATAGCGGATCATTCATACCATTATTACGTCATCAAAAAGGGGAGGGGATTTCCTTGCTTGCTTATTATAGATGGTATGAAGGCCGGGGAAGGTCTCAATAGTAATGTCATATATGTGTATTTTCACGCGCACTACTCGTTAAATAAAACTACTAACAACGGTTTTATTGCAATATTGTAATTTAGAAAAATCTATGTTCAGTTGATTCTGATCTTTATAGGTACCGTGTTCGTGCATTATTCCCCCAACGCAGGGTCGACGGGATAAGTGGGGCTTTCCCCCACTTATCCCGTCCTATTAAACCTATCTATGGATGTCATGAACATGGAAGGCGATGCACCAAAACAGTCCGGAGGCCTTTTCTAGCGCGGGAAATAATTAATACCCTCTGATCCGCATTAGGCCAGCGTGGAGCTCCTTAACCATCCATAAGGAAGGCCGAAGCCCGAGTAGTGGGGATGTAAAAGGGCTGATGATGATAAAACAAGCAATCAAATGTTACCTTTTTGTGGTATGTAACCAACATGCCGACTCAATCTATTGAAATGCTCTGTAATAATTTCACTTCAATTAAGTTCGTGTAAAAACTATGAATACAAAATACATATATACAATGTGTCTGTGGGTACAGCGAGTGAAAGTGGGTAATTGTATAACAGTTTCATCAATTAAATCATGGGAAACTTGCTCAGTTAATTCGCATCTATAATCTGTCAGCGTATTATAATGAAATACGTCACTTCCCCTTATATTACGATTGTCACTTCCGTTCCTCAGTAGCCTGATCCGAAATATTAATTCTAGATGAATGTTAAGAATGCCTTATAGGCAGTGAGCCCGCCATTTGCCGTAATATAGGCAATAAAATTAAATGAATTTAAAAAAATCTCTAAATTTCCATGGGTTTTGTACACTACAGAACACACGGTTCGCTTAGAAATATAAAATATATTTCTAAACGTACCGTCACGAGCAAAACGCGAACTTATGTAGTTTTCTCTATAAACACAAAGTTACCCCTAAAATTCAATATTTTTCCACTTTTCATTGGAATGTTACCCTTCTGATAGGTAAAATTGATAATGCGATATTTTTACTTGAATTACTACATTATTATTTATATTGAGTTCCTTTGTTCTGGGGAAGACACGTTATGCAGTTGGTTGTAGCTGCATCTGCAGTCGTAAACCCCCACTTTTTTTCTTTGTTAACGCAGGAGAAATATACCTTAAGCCTCAAACCAGGGCTCTCCTTCCACCCCGCCTTAAAAAGGGCAGATTAGCCTAGAAGGGGCCTAAATGGTAAAACCCGCTGCGGTTCACCTCACACGGATAGGAAGAATCCGGTATCCTGCGGTTTCAACAGTCATTAACACCCACATATCTGTCCCCTTATTCTGTAACTTTGAGGACTGTTCCCTTATTCTGTAACTCTGGGGACAACCGTAATAAATTGTTCACAGAATGGGCTAGTGTTCAGACAAATAAGAGATTTTTGACACATTGGAATTGTTTTTTTACGGTGATTACGACTTTAAGCTGTCTGTTGAATTAGCGAATAAGATTGCTGGACCTGGTTGGTGGCCACGGCTCGTTCTCCCTAATTAAATTCATCAATAGGCAGGAAACGCAAGAAATATAACATCCACTTTTTCAATTCTAGCACGGCGATTTTTCATTTTCATGATCAGTTCATTATTTCCAAAGATTACCCACTACAAACCAACATACAAAGTTGGAAACGATACCTCTTTATAATATTAATATAAATTGAATATAAAAAAAATATAAAATTGAATACTTATTCGTATTTATGTCCATTGTTTCAGATAGTTTCCAAGTGGGTGCAGTGGACGACGGTGTATTGGCGAGGCGAAGAATGATCACTCTCAGTTTACTCAGCTCTCGGCAAAATGGCCGCGCTCTCCTGCTACCAACCCTGCCGCTCACACCTCGCACAACCCGCTAGGTAACTAGTCTAAGGGATTATGACAAAAATATGCAAGAGCTTTCTAAAGTTTAATATTTCAGTGTATTTAAGTGCGGAGATCAGGCGCTGGAATACCCCTTACTATTTTAACCTAACCAACTAAGTCTGAATAGACCATGATGAAGATAGTCTCTCTATAAAAAAGTTTTTAAAATGTCGATTGCTTAGTCGTTCTGCAAAGTCGAAGTTCTTCAATCACAACACTTATAAAAATATTATAAGCTAGATATTTAATGAGAGTAAATAATATTTAGTAACATAAACAAACGCGTTATTCAAGCTATCGTATTTGTATTATCTTAACAAAAAAGCTAGGTAATACCCGTGGTAGTACCTAACGGGAGTACTAACAAAGTCAAACAAGGCTATCTTAATATAAACATAATTGCACACGTTCCGTTCCAACTTCCGCGTCTGATGAATTAGTCATATATTTCAATTCTTAATGACGAAGATTGTTCAGTACAATTTACGATGTAAAATCATCTCGTTCGAATCGAATTTGTATCTACTACAAATGTCATATTATTATATTAGACAGAAGTTAATACTTGGTAGTTATAAATATGAATACAAAAAATGTACGTCTCTCAATAGGAATTTGATTGGAACTTGATAATTTTCATGCATTTAGACAAAGTTCTATCATTATCTACCTTATCCCACACAATCATGTTTTACAGGTATCTTCTGTTTTTATTAAATGACTAGATTTTTATATTTTATCATTTTTGAATTAAAAAAAATATTTTAATGAAAAATACTTATAAAATCCACTCGCTCCAGGTACTTATGGGACTCGAGCCCATGACTTTTCGCAATTCGGGCGACTGCTTTAACTACTATGTTACCCATGACCTAACTGAACTGCCAAATTTTTGAAGCACATGTTACTTTTCGTCATTTTTAGCGTATTTTCATAAATGTTTAGGCAATCCACCCAAATAGCCCGAAAGAAATATTTTAAACTTTCGATTAAGATGAGAATTTTGTTCTAATTATTATATTTCATCGCGGTCGCGCGTCAAGCCAAGTTAAGTACTAGCGTCGCTCATATATTGAGACCCCCTAAATACATTTGTACTCCAAAATTCATAAATACACCTCAAACGGTCATTTAAATATTAACGTCTATAAGTCTTCATTTTTATCATCCATTGACTGTTCCTGACCTATAGACCAAAATTCCAACTCAATTACAGAAGACTTAGAAGGGTGAAATTTGGTATCCAGTTAGATAATTGGGTGACTACAAAGGACAAAATTTGAACCTACAATTTTTTTTTATCATTTTCTGATAATTTTTCAATAAATAGATTCGATGACGAACGTTAAGTATGGCTCTTATTTAAATTTCAGGCGTTATTTTCTTTGTTTGTTGACTAGTTTCAACACAAGTGTTACGTGAGTATTTTTAAGAAGTAACCCATTTGGAGCTGAAAGCGACTCTCGTTTATATACTGCCGGTCATCATGAGGATTTCAAGGTCTTTACGTGAATATACAACGAATGAATTACCATTCGAGTAACCTATAAGTAAGAATATAGTCGAATTTATTATGGTATTTAACTATTATTTAAATATTTAGGGAACATCAGTATTATAATAATAATAAATATATAATAATAATAATATCTGGGCGACTGAGCTTCGCTCGTGTGCAATAATTTAGAGTACATAAAAAGAAATACAATAAAATAAACAACAAAAAGAAATATATGATATACCCCGCATACGAAGTCCTGGAATCCGAAGCCTACAGTTAGCCATTTGGAAGATAACGAAGGTGACGAATTCTAACCGCTTCTCAAAAAATATATGATTCTGGTGACGCTGACAATGGATGGTTCAACAAGATCCATATGGTATTATTTGGCGATCTGCTCCAACTGCATCCAGTGAGACTTGAAGTTGTCTGATGTTCTTAAATGTTTAGAGTTTCTCAGTTTCCAAATTTATGGAAAGAATTATTTTCTTAAGAGGAATAATAAGAAAATAATTGTTATATTAACTATAAGAAAATAAACTATAAGTATGAGGTATAAAAACGACCAACTGATCGGCGAAATGTTCAATCGTTTAAAAATGGATGTAGTAACAAGTCAAGACAATTCCACTTTATCTACTTGACCCCTGATACAGGGATGATGATTGGGTAAAAAAGAAAAACTATTTAGTCCGCCAGTTCGATAATAGAAAAATATAAGATACGTATTTTTTTGCTTTAATTTGATCCAAAATGACTTAGATAATAGGCATTCAAGTTAAAGAGTGGTGGGCTCGCTACGTCACAATAATGTAGAAAATGTACTAAGGCCTAGTTCAGTGTGACGCAGATGTCCATCGCGGATAGTAAAATGCTCGTTTCCTATACAATCCGTTCAATGCGATGCGGAACTGGAGCGGAGCGGAACTCTCACAACTTTACCCGCGACGGACGCATTCGTAAATACGTGGCGGACGGTCCGCGTCGCACTAAAAAGCGCCTTAAGCTTGACGTCTTGCTACATTCCAACTCAATGTATAGACGTAATTTATTGATTGCGCAAAAAATTAAAAAATAATTTAGATTTCGCTTCTTTTGCCGTTGAAGTCAACAACAACCAAGGCCTATTACATAATATTAAACATGGGTCTCATGTCATATTTATGTTTTTGATGGGATTAGTATTTCTGAAGATAAACAAACAATGTTGGAAAACTTACCTCTATAATATTACACTCTTGTTTTAGCTAGTGCAAACATAAACCAAGGAACATTATAATTTTATTATACATAATACGTTATCGTTTCAGCTGCATTACAAAAGACTGTTCTATATTCTACTCTTAGTTAGGTTACGAGGTTAAAATCTTTTCAAAGAGAAATGTTGAATTACAACTGTACAGTTCAACATTTAGTATTTCCCCATTTATCAGGTCATGCAATCTGGAAACTAGCTTATATAAAGAACGAAATTCATAAAGAACCATATTTAACTGTTACATCAAGAAGTATGAAAGATAAGACCACAGCACTCCCGTTAATTTTAAGAGTTCGAAGAAGAGAGTTCTGGCTAATACGTGCTGCTAACGATATTAGGTTAGTCACAATGGAACATATTAGAAACCTTTCGCGGGAAATTAATATTATTGCTTGCTTTAGTTATAACGCTTTGAAGTGCCAAATGCCCAAAGAGAGGTAGTGGCCCTTTTTGGGAAAAGGGCATGCAAATGATAGTTTATACGGCATGTAGGTATTTCTTAGAAAAATAGTAACTAATCGCCTTTTCTCCTTGGTTTTTGTTTGCTTGCCCCTAATTCAACCAATCAATGGATAGATAGGGTTATTAATAGTAATTTTAAAACATTAAACAGTTATGATCGTGTCACCGTTAAATTTAACAAACCATCGTTTTCATTGAATTTCTTCCAATTATTATTTTGTCATTATTAAATTACTTTCACTTGCTTATAAGAACTAAATGCTATTCGTAATAACCAACACATATATTATGTAATAACTATAATATAATAACTTTAATTCGAAATCAGGAAGTAAGAATCAACCAGTTCTGCCTAAACCCTGTTAAAAGAGTTATTTAATATGGGTTAACATCTGTTCATCATCTTCGCAGGTGCTTAGACGACGACGACAATCACCACGCAGCGACTTTGACATTCCGAAGGCGTCAATTAATTGAAAGATGCCATGAGGCGCGCAGTGTGCGTCACCCCGACCTCATACCGGAGGTGTCGGTGAAGCGGACGAGAGAGGAGTTGGCCAAGTATGCGGCGCAAACGCTCCCGCTGAACCGGCGGCTCAACGTCGAGTCCGGCTGGTCGAAGGTTGAGGAGGTGCGAAAGAAGTTCGAAGGAGCTGCAGCGTCCGCATCGTTCTCCAGATCTTTTGAGTCTCCTCCCAGGTAAGTAAAGAAAAGTACCCGAACGTAGTCTTACTGAAAGAGGAAGTATTTAAGAAAAAAAAGAAAGCACTAAAAAGCACCTCCACTAGATGGCGACCCTAGCAAAAGTTGATTTTTGCAGGCAACGAATGGACTAAACATAGTCATTTCCGTTGCTTTTTAACGAACATATTAAAAATCAGTTTTTAACATACATATTAAAAAAAGGAACAAATTCGCAAAGTTCGAAACTTACATATGAATACAAATACGAAAACGGACAAATAGAATATGAGTTGTTTATTGAGTTTTGAAAACTAATTTACTTATATACATGAAAGAAAACCGGAAGGGTTGTCATGGAGAAATCAAGAAAGTACTGTAGTGACATCTAGTTTGATTTCGGGAACTAATGTTTTTTTTTTAAATACTTTCTCTGTAAAATATTTGTAAAACTGTAAATTTAGCAACTTCCACATCCAGTCAGTATCTGCAAGACTTGCTTTGAAGGGCCCGTACACAAATTCATATGTACTTATGGCAACATATCTCGCAAAAGATCTCTACAGATACTGACTGCGTGTGGAAGTTACCAGACATCATAGTTGGACAGTAATAGCCTTATAAATAGCAATACACTTCCGCAATAACGGCGGATTCTATTAAATTCTTAACGTATTATTTAAAGTTTGGAAAGATTTAAATTACAATAACTTATATGATACAACATATACAAACATCTGGAGATTAAATGCTAGTATGCACTTCTTTGGGTACTTTAAAGAACATTAAAATTATTGTTATGTTTTGATTATTTTTTCTTATTAATTCGTTTTGAAGATATCGACGACACCAATCTAAATAGTCACCCACCGTTCTTCTTTTATTAGTTTACTAATTTGTGTTCACTATTTATTTTATTTAAGACGGCGATTAGCCGACTCCTTGTTTGCGAGCTTCAAACTTCCACGCAAGAAGGACGGTATGTCGCTTCAGCGGTCCCTGGCCCCCCACCCGCAGCAGAAACGAAAGTCCGCCGTCGAACTGCTGGCGGAGTCGAAGGCCTTCTATGTGAAGTCTGAGACTGTGTTAGATAGGAAACAGGAGCTACCACTGAGGGTAAGAGCTTAGTTGATATGAACTTTGTATTTCAAGTCTTAACGTAATACGAGTATATTGGCCGTTACTTTCGAAAATGTAGAATTTATATTATTATTCACATATGGCAATGGTGTGTAATTGAAACAGTATTAATTAATTTAAAAAACTGAACGAAAATTATTTTCTCAGGTGAGCAGTGGGTTAAGCCAGGCAATAGCAGCTGGTGGCTGCCACTTAGTTAGCTCGGCAGCTTTAAACAGCGATGCTTGTTGTAATCCTTGTAAGTAATAAAATATTATATATATTATTATTATTTATTTATTAATTATAATATTCTTCAGTACTTCTCTTGATGTTCTTACTAATCTTGCTTTGCAAATCAAGAAACAAAATACTCAAAGTTGATAATAAATCACAAATCACAAATCTATAATTCTAGCAGCTTCTACATTTTCGTTAGATCGTAGAAATAGGTATGTGGGTTTGACGGTTTACTTTAAGAACGAACATTAATATTCTTTTAACAATTGTTCTACCTTTTACAGACGCGACTACTAGAAGCATAGGTAGTACAAGACGAGCCATAAGCGCTGGCGAAGGTCTCCAGAATACATTGCGAAGATTACTCGAGCATTCCGACAGCAGAGAAAATGTCTACTCACCGGCATATGCCAGTGAGTATATTTTATTATTATCGTCACCATATCGGCCTACTAATATTCCCCATCAGAGAATAATGAGCCTTTCCCGCGGTGTCTAGATAATGACAATAAATATGGAATTCTGTTCGGTTCTGTTTCATTTACTCGACACCAGGCCAGAAAAAATTATAAACCATTATATTTCTTTACACTGGCTTAATTACTAGCTTGAGGAGTGTCTTCATTTACATGAAGCTGATAATGGACTGTCCCACTGGATTGTCTCGGCTATTGGCGTCGTGTAAATAGACTATAATTTTGAATAGTAAAACTGATTCAACAAAAAGGGTTAACAGAATTACGATGAGATACCTTTCTTATTATTTTAGTTAATTTAAAAAGGGGAATGTATCCAAAAATTAAGTTAATTTATCGTCATAATATCACAGATAGGATGACCATTCAAATGTTTTTGATAAGAAGCAAATCTCTATTCCAGCTCACAAAATGTACTCGGAGAGTCGACGCATAAAAGACTCTTATCCCGAGCGGGAGTTAAATCCTCGCTCGCAGCATACTTCTGGGACCTTCTCTGGGACTTCCTCCTCCGGAACATCAGGGTCTAAAGCACACAAATCGGATCCCGAGAAGATGATCAGACCGCTTAGCTTTGGAGACGCGAGGGTATTCTTCCCGGAGTCCTTTGTGATACCCCGCCAGAGGCCGAGTGAAGTTGTAATAAAAAGCGCTTTCTCGATACGTAAGTACCAATCCCGTTATTACAGACTTTAGATTTACTTTTTATGGCTGGGTTACAGATAATCACGAGTAGATTACTATTATTTCTTGTATATCTAAAATTCTGAACGCCAAACAATAACAAATTAAATGTGTTGGCTTATACAGTTACCTAGTTCTTATTTATTTATTTAAATAACCAGTGATAGTATAATCATTGAAGCAGACATGTATATTATAATAAAATATACTTATTAAAAGTATGTACTGTTTTGAATTGAGAAGACACACAGCAAAATATCAAAGTCTAGGCTTATATATCCAATACCTTTCAACGTCAATACACATAGTTTACTGTATATCAAGAATTCTGATAGAAGTGATATTTATCTCGCAGCGAGTTCACATTCAAGCCCTGAGAATATAGAGTTACCTGAGCCGGTGCCAAGTGGACCGGGTTCGCCCGCGGATCAGCTTGGTGCTATCAGTCCACCTGCGCAGTACGCGCATTCTGCACCCAGATACATTAGGTAACTTATAAATTATTGAGTTCTCTCGCAACATTTGACTACCAGATCGAAGTCGGACCCTGATACAGATACAGATCCTATATATATTTAAAGTTTTGATCTTGATTTCTCGAAAGCCTTTGACTGTGTTACTTATTACTTATTACCTTACTAATAAAATTAATCCACTATGACTTAAACCATGCACAGTTATAGCAAAAGTAAACGAATAAATAAACAAATTTAATTGTGTTTAACTAGTATAGTTTTATTAATAACAAAGTTTTTGTCAAAAACTGTCCGTCAGGGCAGTGCTTTATGTTCACTCTTATTTGTACTTTATTTTAATGACATGACCGAAGTGGTCTTTACATACAAACGTTTAATATTCGTTGTAAATGTTAGAGTATAAGTATCTAATTCAATGGTATTTTTCCATTCTGTAGTGATATACCTTATAGATATTAATCAATCTTTAACAAAATTACAAAAAAATGTTGTGTAAATAATAATAATATGAGAAATATATTAAAATTAACATAAAAAAAAAGTTTTTAAGCAACTGCTACTATGTACCTATTATATTTAAATTATGTAGCTGGTTTGTTTTAGAACTACATAAGTGACTTGTAAGTTTCTTCCCAGATCGAATTCTCACTCGCAGCCGAGTGTACGTGAAGAGGATGGTTGTATTAACATCAATAGTCACAAGTCCTTGCCGGACCTACACACTCAAGTGGGACGCGGTTATACCGAGCAGTGAGTATACTTCAAGAAGTATCTTAAACAAAAAAAAATAAACTGTCATTTCTATAGCTAAACCGAAACGATGGATAAGATTGTTAGTAAGTATTAGGTTGTACTTATACAAAACAAAAACTAAAAAGTTAAATCTATTATATTGTTATAAAGTTAAAAGTAAAGACTGAAAAATTATTTAATTGAAATTTCTATTCCATCGCTTTCCAGCAGGTACTATAAACAGAAGGAATGGATCTTTCAATAAGTTAATTATTTATCAAAATGTTTATTTGTTTATATTTTATAGTACCACTGTGCCAACGGAGACGATAGGCTCTATAGGGCGATCGCCTCGACGTCGAAGACACTCCAACCACCAAAGGACTGCGTCATGTTCTTCCAAAGGCACCAGGTACTGTATAAGAAGGTGATATTATAGGTGATACATGATCCTCATACTATAAAACGGAGATGTCTCAAAAATTTTGGAGATTTGGAGAGCTATTTTTTTTATACAGAACCATAACTTTTAAAAGCTCATGGTTAAACTCCCAGACGGCAGGAACTAATTCAAAGCTAAAATCAAAGCAATAGCTTTGCAAAAACAATATTTTATTTTGAAATTCTAATAGGCATAATACCTTTTATTCAGCCTAGGCTATCACAAGAACTTATTATTAACCGCTTCAAAGTCTAAAAGGAGAAGGTTCTATATTTGGCGGGTATATATATTTTTTCACAAAATGCGCGATGATCTGTCTGCATCAGTTTCATTTCTCCTCACTCTATGCAGACACTTAACTACTATATTCATTAGATCACCGCCACAAGCTATAGATAATACTGGTTCAAATTAACATGATACTCGAAGGTCCATTCTACTTCTACCGTAATTAAATTTATTATATTTTCAAAATGCTAATACGAATCCAAAGAAAGATATTTTTAAGATCATTTATGGTGCAACGAAGGTAACAGATAATCGTCGGATCGAATATGATTTTAACAAAATGAGAACGACAAGAAATTTTCTGAATTCAGGTTCGAGGACAAATAGATGATCAGTACCCTCAGGTTCATGTTAATTTGTACAAGTTATATAATATAGATTTTTATATTTCTTTTTCATTTTTTTTTTCCTTTAGATCGAACCACTCTTCGTTGATGTCGTCATGCGAAGCGTTCTCGGAACATCCATCACCGGGTGAAGACAACTACCAGTCGTATAACAGGTAAATTTTGTCTATGTTTAAACCCTTACTATGCGGTCGCAACCGGCCATCTAACCCTCTACATATAAGATACGACATCTTAGTGGTGTTACAGCGTTAGTTCTTTTCATTTTATTACTTTTACACGAAAATTAATGACGATAAATGAATAATAAAGAATGATGATTTATCCCAAATGTATCCACCAAAAGACATTATTTGGTATTTTTTTTTGTCTGAATGGCGTTTAAGTCATCACCACAGATTTCCCACTAGATTTCTCCTTTTAATCCGGTTGACTAAATCCGTCAGTGCGACAAAGCTTGTATTTATCTGTGTCGGAAACCAGGCACAGATTTGTTTGTACTGAGAACCTCTTTATGTATTAAAAAAGAAACTGCTAAAGTAATATTCTTAATGAATATGCTTAAATATTCCACTTTGTCTCTGGCAGTCTAAGATGGGACTCGAACCCATGACCTTTCGCAATCCGGGCGACTGCTCTAACCACAGAGCTACCCAGGACCTAACAGGACTGACGAAGTTTTCAAGCACTTGTTACTTTTTTGCTACTAAAATAATGTCACTAGATGGCGGTACTTTGATAGTTTACTTTTGACAATACTCTATACGAAATGAAGCCGCCAAAATGGAAAAAGATAGTAATTTATAACTCACATTTAACTAACTAGAAACTGAAATTTGGAGTTCCGAAAAATAAATTCGAAGATTAATTATTACACGGAGTGTTAAAAATAGACGTTTGATTTCGAGAATACTATTTAAAACTTCGTCATTGTCTTTTATTTACTATTAGAAGTTGCAATAACTTATTTAAATAAAAAATATAGATTATTATTAAACCATTATGAATGGATATCTCTTAGTCGTTGCGGTTCGTCATTCGCCCGTGATTCGGGCGGATCGAGCGGTCATTACACGCAACGAAGTGCGCCGCCACACGCGCGACGTCGCACCGACTCCGGCTCATCTACGCAACACGAACACAGGTCTGTATCATCATCATCATCTCCAGCCCTTTTACGTCCCCGCTGCAGGGGCTCAGGCAGTGGCGGACTAACCCTGACGGGGGCCCGGGGCGGCATTAGGTCCGTACCTAAAACTTTTTACAACTGGTGCAGAAACTTGATTTTGTATTTACACCGCCTCCCCTGCTAAGACGCCTGCTAAAACTACGAAACTAAGAAAGATAAGGCAGTACGACCCCAATTTATGATTTGATCAAGGGAACTTTCAGCCATGATAAGAGGATAAGAGGACCGGGGCGGACCCCTCCCCCCCCCCCATCTTAGTCCGCCACTGGGCTTAGGCCATCCTTATGGATAGTTAAGGAGGATGGGCCATGACCTTCCACGCTGGCCCAATCCGCATTGGGCATTAACGACTGCAAATGCTGCCGGGACCAACGGCTTAACGTGCCTTCCGAAGAACGGAGTAACTCGAGATAATAATTGTTTGGTCACCTATCCCGTGACCGACCCTTGCGAAAGTTGCTTAACGACTGAGATCGCGGGCCGCAGCGCTTATCCACTACGCCACCGAGCTACTCCAGGTCTGTATACCACATTCCATTAGAAGTGACGATATGACAGTTCTAGTGATGGGACATAATTAATGAACTGATTAAGTAAACCGTCTCATTTAACTCATTCGGTGACTGACTTTTCCATAAAACATGTCTTAAATGAATATGACTACTGTCAGAGTAGTTAACCGTGTTTGGAAGAGTATTGTTTCATTTAGTTTAATTAAATGTGTGTGATAAAATAGAAAAATCCGTGTATCACACGTTTATTAAATATCTTCTCAGTAATAATATAAAATAAAACTGATCAGGAAGATCCGATACCTACAGTCAACAGCACGTCAGGTTATACAAAACTGTCAAAATACCATTTGATTTTAAAGCTTTTAATACATTGAGATTAGAGTTTACTATCAATTGCTGAATTTTTGACTTATTGTGGTAACCTGACGTGATTCTCTCATGTACCTGCCTAAAAATGTTGACTAATCAGAATAACTTTTCAAGAAATGAACACCTAATGCGATGTAATTTATACCTTACTTTAATTAATATGTTGAAAATTTATTTTCATTTGTAGCAACTTGTTAAGCTACTGTTTTAATAATGCATTAATTTTTTTTATATACTACAGATATGAAGAAGGTTTTAAAGACAAAATAATGAACATTATTATAGTATGAGCTAGCTTTCATTCCTTCATCCCTTATTTCAATTGTTTTTTTCGCGATAAAAGGTAATCAATATGCTTTCCAACTCAAAAGTCAACTCTTACTATTATTGAAAGCGTAACAGAATTAATAGCAAAAGCTTCTTTGTATACTACTAGACAGATTGTTCGGAACTGGAAAACAACTCGCTAAGTGTTATGTGACCACAACACATCGTTTAGTTGATTATATTGCTGTCTCGCTTATTCTTTCTTAGTTATCGAGACGGTAATGTGTCACAATTTTAGTTTAGAACAGCTTGTCTTTGATTAGTAGGTATTGTTGTTGATATAATTATGTTTCTGGTAGCCGGTACAACGCTTACTACGGCGGCGATGGTTCCCTCGAGTGCTACGTGTCGGCGCCGCCTCAGTTCCAAGATGGCGCTCCCTCCCCGCCCCCGCACCCGCCCGCGCCCTACCCCCCGCACACCCGCGTCGGTATACACTTCCAGGTACCTACGTACAGTCAACACCGCGTCTGATTATATAAATGTTTCATCACCACTACATTTTATACCTTAATATATTCGAGGAGAGTTTATAATCAACTAACTTAATAATTTATTGGTGGCTTGACATTCAGCCGTGTGTAAATAAGCAGAGTCAGAGCTTATGCTGTGGTTATAGACATTTTAATAGGATGCCAAGTCGTTGAAGAATCCATAATTAAAGTAGGAAATTGTTATTAAAATTATCAGATTATTTAGGATGTTTCTTTGATACACCCCTCTTTTATAAACTTATTACATAATTCCAAAAATAGCAACCTCAAGACGAATACATATCTGCTTTCTGTTATTTTAGCGACTAATAGTTAGATCAGTCCCTTCGGGGAGCACTTCGAAAATAATCGAATATTTATTAGATGTGGATAGAATCTTCGAATCAAAACTTCGTTTTTTAAACCTGATCTCAGTGTTGCTTGTTTCTGGTACAATACCCCAAAAAACGGGCAATTTTATATGAATGAAAGAACAATAAAATCTTTGTTTGCGTTGTGATTTTTAAGTTTTAAACCTGCATTGCTCAAAATGTGCTTTCGTGGATCTCAAACATGTGCTGCAATACATTTGTTTAAAGTCTACGAAAAAATTTATGATATTTCGGCAAATGATCGGAACTACAGAAAAATATGTATGGAATTCAATATCAATAAATTGTATACATGAAACTAAGTTTTGGTTTATTTTATGGCTCTGTGTATATAATTGGTATCCGAAGTAGATCCATTGTGAAAAAAGCTTAAGAACCTCTGCTTTAAAATACGACACCACACACGGTTCTGTACAACAGCAAGAAATATAAGACAAATTTACCAGTACATTTTTATTAGTTAATAAATTATTATTTTTTTATTCGGGTAGCTATAACACCTAAATATAGGCACACTCCTTTGGTATGCTTAAAGTTTTTACGTGCATTTAGTATCCAGAGTCTATAAATTCGCTTTCTAGTCAAATTAACTGTATAATATTTTAGATAAATACTGAATGAAAAATAGGCACCTCAGGACTGAAGGCCCAAGGGTATTGGACTATCATAATAATTAATTGTTCCAAAAAGATTTCATATACTGAAGCACAAATATGATTTCAGGCAAGCGCCCCACCACCGCAATTCCAAGATGATCCAGTGTATGACTACGGTGACTATGAGTGTACTTACAAAACCCCGCTCAAATGTCTAAATGTATCCAGAAAGGAGTACGCTAACCCTAAAGATTACACCAGGTGATAATAACGTTAAGATTTCAACAACCTTTACTTATTTATAGTTCCAACAGCCAGTAATAACCACTGTTTCCCAAACCTTAGACGAAAGCCCAAGGAGGACGCATTTGTACGACGAACATTACCAAAAATCTAGTATGCTAGAATATCTTAATAGAAAAAGTAGTGCTTTCTAATATTTATATGCAGTTAGTTTAGTACAAACGCATTTTGTATTAAGCATCGAAGTCGAAGTTTTCTCTATTCAAACCGTTTAAATTTTATTCCTTGACTTTTTATACGATAATAAAAGTTGAGGGTCTATATATTTTTCGGAGAAACAGAATAGGCTCTGATTAAGTTACGTTTTCAGATATCATGAGCCAAATATGGAGCTCATAAACAAACAACCTCAATACCAGGAACCACGCATGAGACCGCGCATCGACGACACACAAGAATACGTTAATACAGCACAGGTAAATTAGAAAGAATAACTATACTTAGTTATTATTCGTGTATTTATATTTTTTGTAGTTATCATAGGATTTAATAGCTCAAGAGTGCTAATAGGCCTTTATCTGTCTAACGGCTATATTTTTTGTACTGGAATAGTCCTACGTACTCCAAACTTGAAAATTTATTAAAATATACTATTTGATAATACTATTTACAGATAAAATGTAAGTAAACTGTTGCCCTACCATGGTAATAATCATGAAATTCTCTGAATATCTGAATTTATGATATTCTTTGCTATTATGTTCTAGCAAAATAATTTATTTCGAAAAACATTGATAGTACAACCAATATTTTATTTCAGATTTGTCCGCCTGAAGAGGTGACTTCACCTCTGGGCACGTTCAAGAGACAGCGATGTTTACGATACAAGCAACGGCGGCCAAGGCCAATACTACGCTCTAAATCTGACATATCTGATAGGTATGCGAATGTTTTAATAATTATACAATGCTAATTTGGAGTCTGTAAAGAAAAACTATCTATAAAGCTGTGTAAATTTTTACTATTCTTTATGCTTCCCAATATCTTTGTTTTTTTTAAATAATTATAGAATGTAAATATGTAATAGAGAATATTTAATTCATATGTAAAAATGTTCCGGATATAGATACCGTCGCACGGAATCAGGAACGGGTGGATGTGAAGGCGAAGAACAGGTGGATAGTGGATCGGAAGGATCAACTCGTCTGCGACAGTTCTTTGAACACCTTGGATTGGAGCCGAGACAATACGATGCTATAGTACGACATCCACCACCAGACAGCCCAGTGTTCTTTTCCTCCGCATCCACAGTAGATTCCAATCAGCTAACCACTGCTGCTGATTACACGGTAAGACATAAGTAGAAGTTAAAAACAATCGTTACAGATCGAGAGTAGGAAGCTCTTTATAACGTGACATGCTTATCAATATTACTCTAAATATCCCCCACTCCCGGGGTACATACAGGTCTCTATAGATGGAATGAGATATGGTGGATGAGCCATATATGCGAAACCAGTGCGTTTTGGTGGGTGCTAGCGATTTTTATGTTTAGTAGGGGTAAAATGTATATAGTGTTCCTGCTGCTAAACAGATGGTAAGGAGGGGTGTATTGATGCTAACGACTGCAGATTTTACCAATGGCTTATCGTCCCTTTTTACGCTTAAAGTAGCTCGAAATACAGATTTTTGCTCTTGCAAAAGTAGCTAACCAAACTTCAGACGGTCATTCCGGCTGGGTTTCAATGTTGTGATCTACAAACTTTTGTAGTGTCATGCCCATAAATTGGAATGCAATCAAGGTAGTGCTAAGCAAACTGTAACTATTTAATGCCGACATGATGATACGTTTTATCGAATTTAAGAAGTTAGTAGAATGTAGAGCTGAGTGAGAAATTTAGAATTTATGCACTTTTAAGATACAATAAATAAGGTTCTGTCACATACAATGTGATAAACATAACATGTCCTTTATATACAAATACAATTTCCAACCTTATCTGAATATTAATTTAAACAGTGAACGTTCCCCTTTAACATGTTTTGCAGTCGTTTTACAAAGCTAAAAATTATTTTTTCTCATAGGTTCAAGGACCCGGTGCCCAGAAACAAATATACCGTAACACGGAACCTCCTAGCGTAGTGGAACGAAACGCACGCATCATCAAATGGCTCTGTCAATGCCGCAAGACACAAATGCAGCCTCCACATTAAAAACAACCTATAACTGTATAATTAAGATTTTAATTTGAACATTTGGTAATTAGTATGCTGTTTACTCGAGTGATTAAACTGATATTCAAGAGTTATACGACATTTAGAGTAATATTTTAATAAAAATTTTATATCAACTACAGTAACGATTTGATTTTCCTTGTCGTAATAATAATAAAGTATGACAAGATTGGCAAAGCCAGTGTTTCTCAAAATTATATATTTCGGCCCCTAGCGGTCGCCTTAACCATAGATAAGATTTAAACGTCAACACTAACAAGTTGGTTTTAATGTTTTTTTTTTTAATTTGATTTGTCAGTAGTCTAAAGTTAAATAACCCTTGAATATTAAGTTTTAATTAATAATGAGTAAAAAATTCAGTAGAATTAGATATCTCTATAGTTGAAACGACTGATTGTAGTAACCCTAGTTTCAACTAAAAAGTATTTTAAAAATATTATAAACGAATGATGCAAAATATATAAACGACAGGAGAGGGAGACATTATCCACGATTTTATAGAATTAGCAAACCGAATTTGCAAATACAAACGGTCTGTAGAAGATGAATCTTCGTAGTTTTACGATATCATAAAATATTTTAAATATTGTTAACAATTTAAAAAATTAAAAACTTCGTTGAAATACCTAAACTTGTTCGAGATGATAATAATTACGATAAAATTAGCGGCATCGCCATCGACTGCTGAAAACTAAGCGATTCTAGTTCATTAGTTAGTCAAACCGTATTTAGATATTTAAGCTAATGAACGTATTAAGACTAAATTATAGTTGTGTAAGTTGAAAACCATTTTTTAAAAGAAAATAGCAGACACACATATTTAACCATTTTATTTTTTTTTTTGTCATGAACATGAAACTTCAAAGTTATATTTTTATAACAATCTGCAACAACCAAATTGTATATCTGTTCTACGAATATGACACCTATTTTATTGAATACGCAAGCAACAGTCTTAACAACTTCGATGTACAATTTGTGAGCTTAGCTACAAAAAATATATATTATTTTCTTATCTCTACCTAACCTTAACGATTGCATTTATTTTGTAGTTAAAATAAAAATAAATTAATATTGACCAAAATGTTCTTGTGATGTTATAGATCTTACGCTCCAAGAATGTCATTAGTATAATTAAAAGAGTGTTGTGGAAAAATTACATGTTTATCTTTTAATATAAAAAAAATTAAGTGTAACAATGTTTCTCAAATTGTATATTAATAATTTTTAAACACAGAAGCTTTGATCCTTTGTAATATTTAACATTATTGTAAGAATATTATAACAGCAATCTTATGTCGTCAGAGCTTCTTTGTAAATTATGAAAGAACCCGAAGCAGAAATCGTAAGTGTCTATTATGTTCAGCTGTGCAATTTATTCCTTATTAAAGTATAGCTAAACTTTAACTAATAATATTATTAAAATTAGCTATTTTGGCAAGTAATATAAGTAATTTATAACCTAATCAAAAATGACGCCAGATGAACAGTTTATCATCAATATTATAAAATTATACTAGAACTTGTAACTAAAATATATTTCTCAGGACCAGATCTCAGGATAATAGCTCATTTCCGTAATACTGACTTGAGCAGAGATTATATTAGCCCGCATCGAGTGACATCACGCCCGGGTTCTGAGCCAAATAAGTTTGTGGCAGTTAAGCTACTCACAAGAGGCATCGCACAACGCGGTATTACGTATGTTTCCTTTCTCTAAGGATTTGAGTATGAGTTGCAAGTGTATTACGAGACGCGACTGCGCAATGTGCATGACATGATTAATTTCAGGATCGTAAAGTTAGATAACATGTACTGTAGATACTCAGTTTCATACATTTGGGCGATACGCTTATACTAATTACGAAAAAGACCCGTGCGGGGTAGAGCGAGACGGGCTAAATAAAACGAAGCAATACTTTTAAGAAATGTAATGAAATGTTTCAATTGCAATGACTCTAGCATAAGGCCTATATATTTAATATGTTTTTGCAAGCTTATTCTCAAATCACTCGTACATTTAATGAAATATATTTTCTTTGATGTTAAATTGGAATGTATACAACCGTCATAGTTTTTGAATAAACCGTACACGAATTGAAAGTTACGGACATATGTTTTCAAATATGGGTATCATCTCAAAAAATCATTATATTTCACTAAATGTTCTTATTTTATACTGTATTTATGGCCTGTTATAAATCAAAATCTTTGATGTAACACGACTTTTGTGTGTTAATTACTTTCTAATACAATTTCACAGAGCTAGTCATAATTAGCTTTCTCTTGTCACTAATCCTAATTCGGGTCGGCGCAATATGTATGTCCCTTCTATACATTTCAATTAACCGTCATCTCAACATTCACTCCTTTCTTATGCATATCATCTTTCACACAGTCTATCTATGTTTTCTTTGATCTTCCTCTTATATTTCCATCCATATTCATACGAATAACATTTTTTTATATAAAATAGAGATCATAAAATAGATCGGTAATCTGTATCTATACAATTTTAGTTATTCCAATTAGTCTTATATGACATTTTTTTAATACAACGACTACATTTGATGTCTCTTCTGTTTTTGTCATATAGGCAATCAAATATTATTTCATGTAAAATATAGTTAAGTTTGTCTGAAAGCATAATAGTAGACTTAAATCCCAATAACGCAACAAATACTATTAAAACAAATAACGTTTATTCGATAAAACATCGAGAGTGGTTATTTTTTTTATGACGTACACCATCTCATAGATTATCACTATTTTTATAAATACCAGAACGATAATTAACACTTTAATGTTTCAGGTCATAATTTATAAATGTAAGTTCTCCAAAAATTCTTCCACGGATCGCATAGTATGTAATTTGTAACCTATTTCCTGCTCATTGTGGGACAGCCCTGCAATACATTAATTAATATATTTGGATATATAACATAATGTCGTGTAACAACACAACATTCATTAGTAAAATAAAGAAAATTGGCATCGGTTACCTAGCTACGACCTATCTGCCAGTGTTAGACAGGATCTGATTTTAATAAATAACAGTAATTAAAATAACTTTAAAAAACTAACAAAGTTTATATGAGCTCAAACACCTTATTTAATATATAACGTATAATGTATTTGCTATGAAGTCGTCGGTTCACAAACAATATATACAGGGACCCCTCGGTACTATAAAGGAGAGTCTATCTGTTAAACCTAAAACTATCAACAATACGTAAGTCTTGTATTTATACTAAATAAATCAAATATTTATTTAAATAATTATATACCAGTTCGCGGCATTATTTGGCCCCAAAAGTTGTTTTCAAGGAAATAGGCAAATCTATTTTGAGTTTTGATAGATAGACCATGGGCGTAGAAAGGGGAAGCGATGTCCCAGCCGACAATTTTACTAACACTAAAACTAAGGCTGACAAATTAAAAAAAAACTTAAAAAGATCTTTATATGGCAATGTCACGTAAATTTTGCAATTTTTTTACGAAATTTCATTTTCGTATTTGAAATCGTACATCATCATCGTGATCTATGTAACCAGTGGAGTTAGGCCTACCATCTTTACACATTTCTTTCCTACCCCCTAGAATTGTCTTTAGATACGCTCATGTATTAGTTATTTCCAAAATTTACAAAACTCTTTCGATAAGACTGTTTGAAGACCTATTTTTCATTTTTTGATTGTATGTATATTCTGTGATATATGAATTGTGTGTTTTACAAGTATGTATCTGGTGTCTGTGCTCTATGTTAATATTCGGACATATTAAAAATAGAAATTTGTTGTATTGCTCATGTGAAGGTACTGAATATTGAATTGTAGAGTTCTAAGGCCATTCTTGTATGTCACAAGTTGGACGTAAGTAATGAAACCTTGGAATGATGTAGAGAAAACCATCATTTATAAGCTATTTTTATTAATATTTCCGTTGTATTGTTAAATCTTATAAAAACTTACTTTGTTAGAGTTCATTCATAAACTTATTACATAATAAATGTAACTTGAAAGTTAGCGTAACAGTATTAGGTCGTTCAGCATCGGATGCTTCCATTATTTGTGTAAATAAGATTTACGTAAAATTGTTAGGAGTTTATTGTAAAAAGAAATTACATTGTGGTCTGAAGATAAAAACAAGGTGTTTTATTGCAATTTTAAACTCTTGCAGAGCAACCTCCTCACTACTCTAGCTCTCTCATTTCATTTTACTACTTTAACAAATGTTTAAAAACAAAACACGAATCCTAAAGAATGACGTATATGGATTCGACAGCAATGTTACCAACTAGTCATTTATCCATCAAAAGACATTTCAAAGTAGTTAAATTATCGAAATATCGTCATAACATTCGCTAATATGTCGTATTCTTAGGCTAGGTAGGCGTTCGCACCTCTAAAGGTTGACTATATTTAGCAACAATTTCAATTCATACAACCATTCTAAGTTCCAAAGTTATTCCAACTGATAATCTATATAATCTACATCAGTTAAAGTCATGATATCTTTATTCAAATAATCTTAGTTAAACTTCTTTTGAATCGTTCAACAAATTTTACCTAACATTCGTTCATGATCTCTTTAGCTTATCAGTCTTTTAAGTATTCGTTTCACTCGCTCTCAGCGGGAGGTGTGTGGATATTGGTGGATCACCAGATTGCACGGTAATTGAATTATTCTTGGCCGACAATGGCCACACTCGTTTACCTTCTGTGCAGATAGGTCCATCAAGGAACAACATTAGTTGTATACATAAGTGTTCTAATACACCTTATGAAATAATTATATTTCGGATTGATTTATCTTGTATTTTTGGCTTTTTTCCACTTTAGCCACTTTTGAAGTCGGTTTTTTTTAGTAATTATACACATCACTTACACAATGACAGCTTGAAAATAAGAATGTTAATTAGATTCAAGTATTCTTGATTAACTTCTATTTCACTTGACATTTAGTTTCTAAAGTGTATAGGACAAATTACTTTAAAAGATAAGACTGATAAGCACTTTTTCAAGCGACATGCATGCAATGCACATTTTTCTCTGTGTAATATTTAACAACTGATAGTGATTCAAGAGCAAGATTTATACGTATATGCGGGTGAAGCCTCTGGCGGAAAACTAGTAAAATTAAAGTAGGTATTGTTAGAAGAAAATAAAGAAACTCAATTGGCAGCCCTAAAATGACGTTTACAATAAGTTGTCAACGTCATCTTATTTATCATTGTCAAAAACACAAATACTCGACAACAGAGTGAGTCAGAGTGATAAATAAATTAGATTTCTATTTTAACATAATTTTGAATAGTATTTTGTTAAATTATGTAGATTAATTAATAAAACATACTCCATTTGCGACGTGAACTGTGATTAAGTTTTATATTGCAATACACTCCGAATCTAACGACAGTGCAGATAAACAAGTCCATGCTGTATACATACACCAACTTTATTAAAATATTGCGTCATGTTTAGTAACGTTAATATTCTGGTGTAATATTATTGAAATACACTCGACGCATATACCAACGGTTCTCATAAGTCAGTTGACCGTGAGATTGCGTTCGAGTGTCGTGTGGTTCAGTAAATTAAAAGCCTTTTGATGATATTGCATGAGGATTTTTACGACATGCCTCCTGTTAAACACGGGAGACGAGGTCCCAGCGATGCTGACGATGAAGATGACGATTATAGGAGACGAAGGAATAGAAATAATGAGGTTGGCATAATAATAATATTATAACATTTTAAAGAGTCCGTTGGTTTGATAATATCAATACCTATCGTGGAAGAAAGGTCGTAAACACCAAAGCGAAACGACGTAGTTTAATTTAAAATTGAAATCTCAATTAAGATAGTCAAAAATGTTTGCAATATTTAAATAAAATTAAACTACCTGCTACTACCCATTTTCTGTATCCTTAGGTGGCTTAAACCTTATTTACTTATTGTTTTTTTGGCATTTGTGACCTTTCCAAGGTATTTTGTAATTTCATAATTGCCACATTCACTTTTATATTATTAAAGTACAGTATATAGTTTTAACACACTTTTTTGTTGTTAATTTGTTTATGAATTTAAATTTAATTTGATTTATTTGTTTGTAAGCTTTTAAAGTAGAATATAATAATTTGTTATAATATTACTGTTGCACTCAACAGATACAGACTAACACACTTTTAAAGGTGTTACCGTCTTTGTTCCCTGGTGAGGTAGACAATGAAATTTCCATGTTTTTTGGGTTTGAAAGCAAAGAAGGTATCTTTGCTTTATGATTTCCATAATAGCCACTGTGCTTTAGGTAGTTAATTTGGAATTTGAGCTGATGTGTGTTATGTCCATTATTTATCATTCATTTATTTATTTTGACAATTGATATAGTTTTTATCATTATTATAATAGAATATATCTAACTCTCCATGTGTATAAAGCTGAATTGTTATCAACAAACCATCTACTTACCTACATACATATAGTTTTATTTGTTACAATTGCAAATGTATAATAAAACAATATACAATGAAAGTATTGTTTATAATTATTATTTATGTATTATAATTTTTTTTTCCAGGCTGTGAAAAAGAGTAGGTTCAAATCTAAGCAGCGAACCCAAGAAACCTTCACAAGAGTGAACAAGTTAAAACAAGAAAACCAAATGTTAGAAGAGAAGGTGAAAACATTGACAAAAGAACTGCAGTTTCTCAAAGAACTGTTCTTGGCTCATGCATCTAACACACAAAGCTCAAAGTTTGAGGGTATTGACCTTCAGAAACTTCTAGAAGACATCCCAGATGATAAGAAGGATGGTGGCAGCAGCAAAGCTTAGGTTAAGTTGAAGTAGTGATTAGTACTTGCAACTATTGCTTCTATGAAGTAAATAGTTTTAGGGATATTTTAATCATCAACACTATCATATTGTTAGGACAGTCTTATATAGTGTAAATTATGTTCAAATTGTGTGGAATATTACTATAAATGGTTGTTCTTCAAGTATGAAGGAAGTGCATTTTCTTTAGTAACAACACCTACATACATTTATATATTTATCTACATATAGTTGTCTGTATATTTAATATACGACTTTAAAACTTAATATTTAAAGGATAACAGAAATGTCCATTCTTGTATAAGTTCAAATTATGCATAAAAAAAAAAATCTAATTTTGTAATTTTACCATTACTAAAATAAAATTCTGAAAACACCATATGATGATTTTGCAGTTACTTACTTCAGTTTCCCTTAAGTTTGTAATGTTCATTTTCATGGTAAAAACCTGTGTTCTTAAACTTTCCTATTTGAATTATTTCCGAAAAGAATCTTTGATTTGAGTATACTTTCAGATAAAGCAGCCGAAACCTGGGATCGGTGGTGTTTTGGTAGAAATGGCACATACAGTGTTTCCTTTTGGAACAGGCAATTCTTTGGTAGTAAATACTGTTGTTAATAGCAATATAAATTTGATTATTTTAATTATTACCTAATTGACATCACAATCAATTGTTAATATATAATTTTATAAGGTTAGGATAAAAAATAAAACATTTTGTACCTAACATATAGTTTTATTAATAAAAAATATATTCTTATATTAGGTAACTTTAATATATGTAAGAGAAAACTGTACAATTTAAGCATATATATTTTTTTTATTAATAAGGTATCAGTCATTTTGTATAATTAAAATGTTTTAGAACTACTTTAACAAAAGAAATTAACATAAACTAATAATAATATATAATGATTTATTTGTATAATTGTTTTTTAATGTAAATATATTTACATTAAAAAATCAATTACATACTATAAAAAAGTATAAGAATTGATGCAGTAATTGTTCTACGTAATTTTGGGATCCATACATTCTCATTAGAAACTAGAAACTATATCAGACAGGAACTTTAATTCACGATATATACATACTACTCGTACGAATTAACATGACACAAAGGCCTATACTATATCCGAAAATAATGATGCACAGACATTCATTGCGGATAAGATTTTAATTTAATCCGGTTTAATACGGTTGTAGACGAATTTTTATACTATATAAAAAAATATATTTATATTTAAAATCTAAAAATAAAATTCATGTTCGATATTTCCCGCTACAACGCTAACCTCTGTCATGGCGTCGATGAGACGTCACAGCCCACGGAAACTAAAATAAACAATAAAGACAACAAACATCGTTCTATGTAAGTCAAATTTGACAGCTATCTTAGAGGACTGTTACGTCACGCGCTGTTTGCAGTCACGCGACAACGAGTATACTATAAGTGTTTTTTCATAAATAATTTAAATAGGCATAGCAGTATTTTTGGTAATAGTATATTAAATACTACCAGAAAAAATTATATGTATTTATTTTCGTTTACTGTCTAGTCTGCACACGTATTCACCAAATTTCGTTCAAGACAAATAGAATAGTCCCTCGGGTGTCATGTTAGTTCGAGTAATACATATTATTATTATAAATGAAAACAAGTTTCCTCGACCATACAGCAAATAGCACTTCAATATGTGTAGCATGATGATCTCGAGACTCGCGACACAGGTCTACTCTGTTTGTCCAAGAGCGAAATTTTTTAACATCATATCACTGAACAAATCTGTGCATCAGAGGTAGTGACAGGTACTACCTCCGTTGAATCATAAATTATCGAAATAATACGTTTTCTTGGAGTAGTATTAGCGTTTTAAAAATTCATGAAATATCGTTTTTGGAGAAACTTGAGTAAGCCTACAGGGCGAGAGTGAGTAGATATGTCGCACTTGAGAAGAATAACATTTGAGTGAAAACAAATTGTTTCTGGAGTTCGTCATGCCACACGGTTTAGTTATACAAAACTCTCCAAAACAAAATTAGTTCAAATTATTCTAAAACCTTATCAGACCCTAACCGTCTTATTATAAAATGAGGGCTAAAGTTAATTCATGGTTTGAACCATACACCTAACGAAAAATTGACACTGACAGAAGAGAAAACGTCAAATTAAAAAGTGTTCACTTAATTTTGCTTCTTTACAATGACGTTGACATCTATTTCGTTGCAATAAAGTTGAAATTTCAAATGATTATTAGCTTCAAACTACTTCATGACAATTTTCTTTGTAAAGTCCGACGATTGTTTTCTATGTTTTCTAATGCCTATTATTTATCTTGAAGTATTACTAAAGTTAATCTCTGTTACACCACATTTGTTGTTTTTACTTTGACACCATTTGTAGACTGTAGAACGCGTAGCACCATTCTCTTGGCATAGCAAAACAATAAGGCCAACCAGCGAAACTTACGCGTTTACAGTTAAAGTTATGACGTCATCCAACCATTGATAAATAAGATAACTCACTATTATTTGCTTAACCGGTACTTTAACATGTTTGTTATTGTTAAAGTAAGTTGTACTCCGTTACTGAATTGAAAATGTAAAGTTAAGAATGTCTTAAACTGTATTTAAACGTTTTTTAAATAGATTTGCCATTCTGTTTTTTTTTTTTACATTATTAGTTGATAGTTGTTTGATAAAACTAGGACTATTTGGGTTATGTAACGAAAAATAGTTGAGTTATTGATAACAATTAGTTGAGATTTTGTACTTTTCTCAATTCAGAAACCAACCTTTAGACCCGGATATACAACTTTTTTCAACCGGGGCCGATATTGCGCCCTTTACACTCCCAGCCACAATTTTTTCAATATATGATTTAATAATTAAATTTTAATTACTTTTACATTATTTTGGCGCCTCTCTGACACTGGCGCCCGGGACATTAGTCCGGGTATGCCAGTCGTAAGTCTTCGTTTTATAATAAGACAATAAGAGTCACGTAGTCCCAAAACTATTTCCACACATTAATGACACCATCAGCTGAGGAGCTCACTAAGTAATGCTTGTTCCCTTCCACCATAGCTATATCTGTGATCGGTGCTGTATGGTAGAAACTACGGGATTCAACTGCGCGGTACACATTATCCTCTATGAGCGGGACTGGATCTTGAGGATTCAGCTTACAGCATTCCTGGATGACCGTTGTGCCGTCTATGATTCGACTCCTGAGAAAAAGTAGCGTTAGAAAAGCAATAATTATCTCCGATTAAAATTAAAAAGTGCACGGCTGCAAATCACGCTACACTCCACCATCGTAAGCAAACCTTTGTTAGTGGGAAGTTCTATACGAAGCGTGATTGGTATAAAGTCCACAATGTATAGTCTGACGCGCAGTCGTGTGTACACTCAACAAAGAAAGTGGTTTACCAGTTTTTATTATTTTTTTGTGAAATTGTATTATGGTTATGGTTGAATTTTCTGATGGAGTGAGACGAAGAATAAAATGCTGAACACAGCTATTATTTTGCAATTATATTATGAGTAATTAAGCCTTAAACTGGTTCAACAGTTACGAACATAATTAATTTGTCATTTTCATACTTTGAAATGCGTATTATAGTAAATTTATCTGTTTTCAATTGAATGATCCAATTGTAGAGCTTAAAAAGTAAGTGAGTTTTGCGGTACACATAAATTTCTTATCATGGCAGTAATACAAACTTGACACAATAAATGGCATCATCATCATCATCATCAGCCGGAAGACGTCCACTGCTGAACATAGGCCTCCCCAAATGACATAAATAAATTAAAAATAGCAATGCTTCTAAGACCATAGACAGTCAACGGTCACAGCTTAGAACTTAATAAATCTATGGATCACAGGTATGATATAATTGCAAGGAGAAATCCACGTTATTGTTACAAGACGTTCAAATCAACCTCAACCGTAGGGTGGTAGACCATAGTTTTGGCCGACCATACATATCCATACTAATATTATAAAGAGGAAAGATTTGATTGTTTGTTTGTTTGCAACGAATAGGCTTCGAAAATACAGGAGCGATTTAAAAAAAAATTTTTCACCATGTGTGGAGTGATTTTTTTTTTATAGATAATTAAAATTTTATTATGGTAATCTATGTTTATTATTCAATTTGTTATTTTAATTATATCCGTATCAATATATGATCAATCATAAAATTATTTAAGCTGTTTACATAGGAATAAATAATCTTACAAATATTTATCACGCTAAACAGTTCCCTAAGTGTTACTTAGGCAAAGCCGCTGGCGGAAAGCTAATTACACTATAAGAATAATGTAAAACAAATAAGCATTATCAAGGTTATTTAGGTTTAAATAAAAAAAAAACTTAAAAACTAATCTTTGCTATCGTTTTACCGTAGTAGAGGAGACCTAGGTGAGTTGTGACAGAGGTGAGTTGTGACAAGGAGGATTTCTCTCTACGTATTATAGTAAGCGAGATGGCATTAACGCTTGTTTGTCGTTCTCGACACGCGCTACACGACTCAGTACCTGTCGACGGTGCATGTGGCACAGTTGCGTAAATATATCGTCAGTGTACAAAAAATTACGAAAAGTAAGTTTTTCTTCAAAATACTATTTGAATATATATCATATCTTAGTATATGTGCATTGATGGGTTATTTTTTCTTAAGTTATGTAGTTATTTAAGTGTCAATACGTGGCACTGATTTTTGTATGCGCATCGTGTTTAGAAAATATGAATTATTATTAGGACCAAGACGTCATTTTGAACACCTAGGAGAGTTGTGACAGCCTGTCACAACTCTCCTAACTTACTCCAAATTTCTGCTGGGCTATTTTTACATTTATTTTT
Organism: Diatraea saccharalis; assembly: GCA_918026875.4. Lineage (NCBI taxonomy): Eukaryota > Metazoa > Arthropoda > Insecta > Lepidoptera > Crambidae > Diatraea > Diatraea saccharalis. The sequence goes on from OU893336.1 coordinate 10,807,381, forward strand.
TATTAACTTAAGATGTTTGTTGGTGTGTTAGTAGTTACTTAAGGTGTATAATGGCATATCGCATACTTATTTTTTTTTGAGAATACCAAATAACTATACACGAGAGACTGAAAATCTAAGAATGTTAAGAATCGTGTCTTAAGCGAAGAAAAAAAAAGAAACCTAAAAAAGCAAAGAAGACTAATAAGAAGAATAGAACAAGTGATGAAGAAGATGTAGAAAATAATTGCTTTTATTTGGTTTGCCTTGAAGCCTATGCAGACAGCAGATCGAATGATCAGTGGGTCCAAAGCCTGGAATGCAAAGGCTAGACACAGTTAGATTGTACTGGGGACGAACTTCATTACGTTTGACATAAATGTGAATCTGATTAGATTAAGATTTTATACTGATGAGAATATTCTCATAACAAGTAATTATAATATTTTCATTAACTAAATATTGTATTGCTTTGAGATCAATCATATTATTGTAGTATTAATATTAATACTATGTTGTTTTAGTTGGTAGGTATTAAAAGATGATTAATCAAATCAAATCAATCTTTATTGTTGATCGCAGGTTATATAAAAATATTGGATGCAAGGACTGAATAGTTACACCGTGATCTGCCTAAAAAACATACAATATTTGTAGGTTAGTAATTGTCAACTAATCTAATCAATAACATGTTATGTCAAAAATTCAACTAATTCATTAAGTATTTATACATTTACAAAGTACTGTCAGCTAGATACTCGTTTACACTATAATATGTTTTAGCTACTAATAATTTACAAAGTTTTCTTTTAAAAACATTACAATTATCCAGATTAAGTATTGTTTTTGGAATTTTATCAAAAATTTTTGGAGCCATACAAAAGATACTTTTATTCAACTGAGCTGTCTTAGAGGGTATCGTACACAATTTGTCTCGATGACGCAATCTCGTCTTATTTTCAAATAGTTGTTGATCCTTTCCAGTTGTTGATGCAGTTGAAATACCAACTTCGAATATATAGATTGATGGCAGGGTCATAATATTTAATTTAATAAAATATGCTCCTAACACATATTTTCTGGGCTCTAAAGTCAGTTACAGATTCAGTCGAATATCCCCAAAATATAATGCCGTATCGAACAGTAGAAACTACGTACGCGTGATAAGCTGTAAGGATCGTGCACTGATTCGCGATCCTACTAAGTTTGTACAGTGCACAAGAATACTGGGACAACTTTTTGCAAACATGTTCAGTGTGTGTTTTCCAAGTCAAATTTATTATTATAGTACTGATTAAAGTACTGATTTGATAAAAAAAACGTGCTTGATTTATTTATGTCGAATGTAATGGTATTTTTATATCTTATAGCTTAAATACAATGATGTCACAACTTACCTCGGTACCTGTCACAACTTACCTCGGTGGTAGGAGAGTTGTGACAAGGAGAGTGGACTTGAATTTTGTTATTTTTTTCAGAAACTATTATGCTTTAATTAATTTTAGTGATGGTTTTGAAAACAGAAGGAATGGCGCTAAACTAATTCACATGAGTCATAACTGTGGAATGTTTCTTAAGCGAGATAGAGCCCCTTATGTAAAAATTGTCACAACTCTCCTAGGTCTCCCCTACAAATGAATGAGTATGTTGAGTCGAGCCCCGAGCGAGCAATAATATCTTAAACACTTAGATTTTTTTTACTTTATAAAACTTTATTGTTTTATTATTATTATTGCTGTTGGTGTCTTGTCTTGTGTGTTTATACGTATTTACAAATATATCTTTTTCATGATTACTTATTTTATTTTACAATTATTCTACACTTCGCTCTTAGTTTGTCAGTTAATTTTCTAATATATCAATTCACTTGAATAGAGTTATGATGTAGAAAATTATCAGTGACAACAATTCATTTACGTAATTTACAAAACAATTTTGGAGTGACATCATTACCTGTATTTGACCGCGTTGGGTGTATACTTGAGCTGATCTGATGGCGCGTGCACCAGGATATAGGAGTCTTCGGGATGTTCCAGATCCCAATGCCTGAGCCGTTGATCGGATCCGCCAGTAATCAGAAACCGGGATCCGTCACGTGATCCACAATACGCGGCGCTTATGTAATGTGATGCCTGAACGCGATGAAAAATTACGATCACAAATCAAATAGCTTAGGCACTAGGGATGATGACTGGGTGAAAAAAGGAAATTTCATTTAGTTGTCAGTTTCATTTAGTCTGGCTGATGGAATTAGATAATAGAAATACATATATAATATATTGTTTCTCAATTGAAACAAGAAATGGCTTATATAATACGCATTAAAGTTGAGGAGTGGGGCTCGCTACGTCACAGTTTTGTAGTTAATTAGCAAAACGTGACGTTTTCAACTCAATGTATCGTCGTAATTTATTGATTACGCCAAAAAAAAAAATACAAAATAAAATACGTGTTTAATATTTTTCACCAATCTACCTGACAGACAAACAAACAATACAGACGTCATCCCTTTTTGATTATGGAAACTATGAGATAATATATAATATCTAAATGGCAATCTTAATACCCGTGGTTCGCTTGATTTTTGTAAATTTTCGTTATATTTCCTATTAACGCGGAAGTATTTAAAAAAAGGAAAGCACTAAAAAGCACCTCATTAGATGGCGACTCTAGCAAAAGTTGATTTTTGCAGGAAACGATGGGATCAAAGATATTTATTTCCGTTCCTTCTAACTTATAAAAAAACTGAAATTTGCAAAGTTAAATACGAAAAAGTACAAATAGAATATGAGTTGTTTATTGACTTTTGAAAATTAATATTCCTTTTATTCATGAAAGAAAACCGGAAGGGTTGTCATGGAGAAATCAAGAAAGTACCGTAGCGACATCTAGTTTGATTTCGGGAACCAACTTTTTTTTAAATACTTCCTTATTGCAAAGAGGAAATTCTGTATAAAGGTAATAGAAAATTATTGCTTCAGTATATACGTAGATAATCAATAACATAGAGTATTGAAAGGAGATATCCTTACCTGAAACATCGAAATAGCAAAGGCATTTGTAATTACGTGTGTGATTATAAGTCGACGGTAAATGGACAGTCAGCGAGAGCAGTATCAAAACGAGTGAACTGTCTCAAAGTGATAGAATAATAAGGCAGACCGTTCGCTCGTTTCAAATTGCTCCTGCTGAGAATATTCAAGAGCTGAGATCGAAATAAAAGCTTAAAGAGCGAATCAGCTCATTTAGGGACGGCAAACTAAACTGACCGATCTTAGTTGCGCACTTAAGGCCGATTCACATCAGACGAGCGATCTATCTTCTATCCACACTTTATTTAATTGTTAGAGCAGACGCCCGGATTGCGAAAGGGTATGACTTCGAGTCTCATCTCAGAGTGCCACGGACAAAGTGGAATATTTAAGCATTTTTCTCAATATAGTAAATGCAAAATTGATCAAATATAATAATAGGAATGACGATTAATTTCTGTTTGTCCATCAGGGTAGATCAATGAATAATATTAAATAGGTTATTTGTATATGTTTACGTAATCAAAAAACTACGGCGATACGTTAAGTTAAAATGTCGCATGACGTCACGATTTTCTATAAAACCTAATCATAAGAAATTAATTATAAGCAATTTTGTGGCTAACATCAAATAGTTTTTTTTTTTTATTTTTAATGTAATCAATAAATTCCGGCTTTGAAATATCACATGACGTCACGCTTTTCTAGAAATTTTCTACAAAACCCCAATGCCTATCATATAACCAATTTTATAGTTTAAATTGAAACAGAAAAGTTTCTAACACTGACGGACTAGATACAATTTATTTTTTTATTAACCCAGTCGCCAACCCTATTAAAACTAAAAGTGTCACTCACGGCGGGCGTATAGTTCAACGGTTGGGGCGAATTAGTGGACGGCCACAGGGCGTGCGTCCGCTGCGTGGACTCTAGACACCACGCGCCCGCGTCCCGACACCCGACCGCCCACACGCGCGACGTGTCCCCACCGAAACCGATCATGCGACGGACACGCTCCGCTACAATTGTATACAAACGTCACTACGACGCTGGAAAGCAAACACGTGGGAACGTGCAAAACAATAATTGGCCTCCAGAGCGGAAAAGTTTTTATTTTTTTGGATATAAAAAAAACCTATAAACGTTCATGGTAATAAATAAGGTGTCCCTTAGTCAATTTATACGGAAATAAGATTTCTTTTTTTTTTAATATAAAGATTTTCCACTTTAGATATCCATTTTGATTTTGCGGGTCACTAAGTGTTTGCTTTCCAGCGTCGTCATCAATTTAATAAACCAACTTAGGAAGCAACATTAGTTTCATCGACTCAGGTGCTAAAATAGAGGAAGATGAATGGGGAGGCATATGCAGTGTGCAATAACGTAAGTAATATTTTTTTTTTTATATTTATTTATTGATGAATAACAAATTACATATCAATTGTATCGCTTAGTGCAGCAAAAGCCAGGAATGCCCGTGTACTACTTTACCATAATATTTATATTAGTAAGTAAAAATAGATATATTAGTACATAAGAAAAGAAAGTATAGGTATGTAAGCGAAAGTATAGATATATGAGTGAGTTACAAGTTTTTTTTTTTTAATAAATAAAACAGATTAGGAGAACTAAATAAAAGTGAATAATAATACAAGAAACTTTTATTAATTAAGCTACATAAAAAAAGCGGTTGAAAATGTAAGTAGAAATTCGTAAGGGGAATAAAGCCGTCAGTATAGTAACCATTGTTTGGAAATTGAATAATTTGTCATTGTAACTACATATATCCATGTATATTAATCGATATCCAAATAAACCACTAGCGGAAAGTTAGTAGACAGATAAAACTGGTATATCAAGCGTCCTCGTTTATGATGTTACATGCCTAAACCTGTGATGATGTTGTTGTTTCACATAACCCTGTATATGTACTTACAGTTTGGATGTCTAACAGAAGTGATCGGCAGTTGAAACCGCAAATCCCACACGCAGATGGCGCCACTGGACGTGCCAACGGCAATGTATCCCGCGCTGTTGGCGTACAGGCAAGTGTACACGCCTTGTTTCAAATCACCTTGCAATTTCCATGCGTTACCTATTGTACCAGAACATTTATAACCAGTCTTTCATAAATTTTATATAACACGGTCGCCGAACGGAAACAATTATGTACGTTAACCTTTAAATCTTCCTGTTAGGTATTGTAAACATTTTATCATGACAAAATTGGACAGATACATCTGTTCGAGCGGACAAGCAATATTTTTGCGCACAAGTGAAAGAGATATGTAATGCAGGGTATAAAATTTTCTCTGTTCGGCGACCGTTTTTTTTATGGTATAGGGGGCAGACTAGAGGGATCACCTGATGGTAAGTGATTACCGTCGCCCATGGACACCTGCAACACCAGAGGGGCTACAAGCGCACTGCCGGCCTTGGAGGGAAGGGTTGAGGGGTAGAGGGAAGGGAATAGGGAGGGGTTGGGCCTCCGGTACCCTCACTCACATGACGAAACACAACGCAAGCGTTGCTTTTCGTCGGTTTTCTATGAGGCCGTGCCATATAATATAGTTTAATAATAGCGAGATATTTGCAGTCGTTAATACCCTCCAATCCGCATTGGGCCAGCGTGGAGGGTCATGGCCCATTCCTCCTTAACCATCCATAAGGAAGGCCTGAGCCCCTGCAGTGGGGACATAAAAAGGCTGATGATGATATATGAATATCCTATTTTTCTCAGGATTCATGTATTATATAGTTTTAGTGGCTAAATGAATCTGAATCAGCGATAGTACAATAAAATAATGCGAGTTAGGTTATGTCACGGGTCTAGGCGATTATGGCACAGTAAGTTCTTACTAATGTAGTGCTTGGTGAAGCTTCATTTACGCAGAATAGACCTACTGATGCCGACTGTTACCGAAAGTAAGAATAAAATTTATAATCAGTCTTGTTTAAAAGGCTAATTTCTATACCGTTGGAATTAGCTACTTTTAACAATAAAAATCTTAACGTAGTAAAATGTAGTGCTTCTTGTTTGGAAGCAAATTATAAATAAATTTCATATATTTATCATCTACCATGTTAGCCAAAGGGGAGAGGAAGCTTGATATGGCACCCTATTTGTTATCGTATTATATTAAATATAATAATTAGAACAAATTTTCATTTTCACCGAAAGTTTTAATATTTCGACGCTGGAAAGCAAACACGTAGTAACCTGCAAAACGAAACTGGATATTTAGAATGGAAAATATTTATATTTTTCCAAGAAAAAATATCTTCTTTCCGTATAAATTGACTAAGAAACACCTAATTTGTTGACGTTTATAGGAATTATTTATCGAAAAAAATTTAAGTTTTTCTGCTCTAAAGAACAATTTTGGTTTTGCGGGTTACTACGTGTTTGCTTTCCAGCGTCGATTTGTAAAAATATTTCTTTCGGCTGTTTAGGTGGATTGCCTGAACATTGATGAAAATACGCTATCTAGTAAGCGAAAAAGTAACAAGTGCTTAAAAGATTCATCAGTCCTGTTAGGCCCTGGGTAGCTTAATGGTTAGAGCAGTCGCTCGGATTGCGAAAGATCATGGGTTCGAGTCCCAGGGACAAGTGAATTTTTAAGCATTTTTCATAAGTGAATTTTTAAGCACTAACTCTTTTCTTTTTATAACTGTTTAATAAAAAAAAAAATTTCATTCCTCCTGTATGATTCACACGATGTCGCTTATATCAATTACGCCCATCTCACATTAATATACTCACAGACGGCTATTGTTCTACGAGAGTCTATTTGTATTGTGATTCTTATACTTCAAAGGTACTCCCGGTCTCTAGACAATCTCTACAAATTGGCAGCGTAACAGCAGTTCAATATGAAATATTAACGACCGAACATTATGCACTTCTTTTGAAGTCGCACGCACTTACATATAAGGTAATAAGTGCGTGCGACTTCAAAGGAATCGATTTGAAAATTAACTAACCTTTTTCTATTTTTAAATTATATTCTCACTGATTCTATGTTTATTTTAAATATAATGAGTTATGTTAGTTAAAAGTTTATATCTGTGTGTTTAAATATTTTTTCTTGAGAAAACGATAGTCCACTATTGACACAGTTCAATGTATATTCCTTATAATTTCAAAACGCTTTTAAATCACAAATGTTCATCTGTTGTAATCATCCTGAATTATTATCATTATTTATAAACTGTAGAATATAATAAATTCTTACAATTACTTAATGTGAAAATGATTATTTCATTACTCAGTCATACGATGGGTACGCCATCTAGACTACCTGATATTATAAGTAAGTTTGATTGTTTTATATTGAAATCTATAGAAATAAAACTTGCAATAATGTTTTAAAAATGTGATTAATTTAATAACGAATTGTCATAACAAATGTTCAAAATAAATTCAAAATATTTTAATTTGACTATTATCTTTTCAGGTGTGTTTAGAAATGGACATTACCTATTTGGTGGATAATGGGGAGTACCAAATTTTGTTTTTAATTGTTAAGTGGATTAATTGAGTTGATTTGTGAGGTAATAAATTGATTGTAATAAAGTGTAAAGACATCAGCCAAGCTATATATATACATATATCATACCTGGCGCCCGTAGATCCCATCCTACGACTGTGGATAGTAACGTGGCGTATGATATAACGCCCGCGTGCACGCCCCCCGCGCACGCCACCGCCACGCAACCACCCCCCTCCTCGCATCCACCCCCACTACCTATACTCCCCTCCACCTGACGGCACTGCGACAACGTCATACGGGACGAGCCGTTGTCTATCCTGAGTGCAATAAAACACATCTTTTATAAGGGTTCCTCTGGTTGTCTGTCTGTATACTCTACTTAAGACTGTAGGATTTCATCATTAGATTAGGTAAGTATCTTCAGACGAATTTCAATGTTCCAAATTCAGATCATATTTATTACCTAGGAAACGTATATATTATCTCGGTGTTTTATATTTCGTGACATAATTATCAAGTATTGAAGTTAAAAGAAGGTTCTTTATTCTATAATTGAAACCAGTTTGGAAATCACAATTTTTTTTTATTAGAAATTTTCGTATAACGTAAAAACTTAATTAGAAACATAGAGGACTGTTTAGTTGTTAGTAGTAGTTGAAATTTAGAAAAAGTCTAGGAACTATATTATCGGTCAGTTGCAGAAACGTCCATCAAGGTTAAATGACGTCTTTAAGCTCTAATGAATGTCAAATATCATATATCATATCCATAGATATTCATTAGTTTAATCGATTATCCATATTAGGATAATCTCTTTAAACTAATGAACATTTGAATAGACGTTTCTGCAACTGGCTGTATGTGTCATATTAAATGGAATGACTTATTAGGATAGGTTGAAATATATGCTTTTAAATAGGAACCCTATTATGAAGATTTCGCTGTCTGTCCGTATGTCACCAGACTGAATCTCATGAACCATGAAAGTCAGACTGTTGTAATTTTCACAGATGATGTATTTATGTTACCGCTTCAACCACAAATACGAAAAACAGAATAAAATAAATATTTAAAAGGGCTCCCATACAACAACCGCGATTTTTTTTTCTCGTTTCCAGTACGGAGCCGTACGTACGCGAGTCCAACTCACACTTGGCCACGTATAAGTTCATTATAAGGTTTTAAACATATTTAAATAATTAAACCCTACCTTAAGACGAATATAGATCCTTCCTGTGTGGCCGCGACTAGCGATTGTCCATTTTCGCAAGAGGCCAATGAAACCACCGGCCCGGCACTTCTATTGTACATCGACTTAGATCTGAAATTGACACATGATGCCTGAGTAACAAAAGTGGCTTAATAGGCTAGTTGAAATCTTTTTTATTTTGTAAATAAATAGTCCATTAATATCTGAAAAATAATGTAGAAGTAACAATATGTCTGCGGTTAATAGTTTCCGAGATATGGTGTTATGTTTGTATAACTACTGCTAGTCGACCGAAAAAGCTTCCTACAAATTCACAGCACTAAGTGTTGTCACACAGTGCTACGGTAGCGAAAAACGTACGGGCGTGTGGGCACTCTTTCTAATATAGTTTTTATTTGTGCGTTTATGTTTATAGCTGTTATAATGAAAGTTGTAACGTTTTATGTAACTAATTGAATGCCATATTTATTGTAGCAAATTTTTGTAGTGGCATACAATTTATTTACGTTAAAATTATTCATATTTTCCGAATATATAATAGAAACCTGTATCTTCACATGTAGGACACAAGGCTTTTGTTCAATTTTAAAATCTAGCAGTGATGGAATTGTGCAACTTTTAAATTCACAATCTTTTTAGGAACGAATGATAATTTGAATGATAAAAATGTCATACACAATTCATTTTGTATGACATTTCCTAATAGCTTTCGAAGATATTTGTAACTATCACTTTGCTAAAACAATTCCGATTAACGTTAGATAAACTTTCTTCTTCTTCTTCTTAACTTTAATGGCACTTTGCGTCACCACAATACTGCCAACTTCACGTAGGAGACCATTACACGATTTAAATATATTCATTCAACCAAACAATTTAATGGTAATTCTATCTTTGTACGTGGATTTACCAAAAACAACACGTTAAACGATTTTAATACGTTATTAAGGATTCATTTTATATAAACATCGTTCTTTCAAAAAACCGTCGTAATCCCAATTGCTATCACATGTCAAATAGTAGTAGCGTGAAGTTCGTAATTATCTTTCAAATGTCAAATTCAAAGTGATTGTGATAGAATTTAAAATTAGACAATGATGCCACTTAAGTCCATCAGTCAGATAATAAAAAAACATTAGATACTTATTTTTACTAATTTACAGGCTATAGGCATTAAGCATTAAAGTTGAGTAGTGGGGGCTTGCTTCATAACAACTATGTAGAAAATGTACAAAGGTATATAACGTCATGCGACATTCGAACTCAATGTATTACCATAATTTTTTGATTACGCAAAAAAATACATGTTTAATACAAACACTGGTTTTTGTTTTTGTTTACAAACAAAAAAATAGTCATAATCCCTATTAGCAAGATTATTATTAATATATCACTCCGCAAGCAGCGTAGTTAATATAATATTAATGTAATTGTAGGCGGTATTTTTTTTTACTTTTATACCAAATCTATAAGCGAAGACCTGTAATTGGCTGTTTGTTTTTGGAAAAAAATATCAATTTGTATTCTTAGCTGTTGGTCATCCAAGATAGTAAATAAATTGACAGTTATGTATTTACGCTGAGACTAAAATTAGTATTAGTCAAAATTTATATTATTAAACGGAGACTTAGCAAAGTTTAACTTAGTACGAGGTTCTATGGGAGTATTTTTTACTCCTAGAAGGTACAAGGTTTGCTTATTAATAGCACTGCATAATCTAGGTACTGTATAATAATCCACGCAAATTGCTAATGCGCCTGGCCGCCATTTTGTGACGTTAACATATGAACACGGGTTGACGAGTAAACTTATCGAGTTACGTTGTATTGAGATCACTCTATTGTTGTGTTCGTTGTTTTCGTATGTTATTGTTAAGTTTTGTTCACTAAAATATTAACTGAGTTTACAATAGTAAACTTAATTTCGGTAAAAATCATGTCTTAAAATACCTCATATCTTTTATTTCATCATTACTTTTGGCTCTATTTAAAAATGTCTTCTCCGTTTGTTATCCAGTGACTGAAAAGTAAATGTTATATTTTACATATTTATTTTTAATTTACATAAACCTCAATATTAACATCAACTGATCTTTTCCGAAAATTCATGCAATAAATTATGAAATTAAAATTATGAAATTGTTATAACAAAATTTTGTCGATTATACAAAAATATTTCAATACTTAATAAATAATTTATCTCTTGCATTTTGTGTTGTCTATACTATTTTCAAATGACGTCACTCGGGTGTTGTTACATGTTTAAACAAAGATTTGATTTGTTAGACAATGTTAGCTTATAACGGAATTTATAACGGCTAAAATCTAACCTGTTCACGTAAGCGTGCCCCTGAAGTCGAGCCGCGTCCCACAGACGGACGGTGCCATCGTCAGAACACGAACCGAAGTAACTTTTCTGCGCTGGAAGAGTCACCAGTTGATTTACACGAGCCCTAAAGGGAAAACAGTTTCTTTTTTATATATACAGTATGTTACGGACACCCTTTCCTTTCTCGTAAAGGCGTTACAAGTATAGATTGTATTCTATTTATAATTTATATGAAACTAGCTTTCCGCCAGCTTCGCCGGCGTAATTCCTAGGGAACTGTTTATATGGATATCGATTCATATCATGACATGGATATAATTATAATAACAAATTAAATAGCAAACAATATTTGCTATGGTAACGTTTTAATTCCCTATGCAAACTTCCATTCCCCTTTCGGGATAAAATATAACTTATTTTCGCTGCATTTGATGTAGTTCCCAGTAGGTGAAAGAATTTTTAAAATCACTTCCGTAGTTTCGGAGACTATTCGATGCAAACAAACAAATAAACAATCAAATTTTTCCTATTTATAATATTAGTATACACAATTTATTATACCCAAATTTATATATTAATAAATTATACCCAAATAAAAAATTTGAATTTAATTTTATAAGGCAAGTAATTTTTAGTATCAAATCTCACTCCAAGTGTAACAGAAGTCGCGAGGAGGTTACTGTAGTGTAAAGAGTTCATTTGTTAACATGTTCGGTCTGCGATGTGAAGGTTAATGAACTTTCGCAAGAGCCCGTCAAAGGATGGGTTAACAATTTTTTTTAATCTCGAGCTCCTGCGTTCTTCGGAAGGCACGTTTAGTCTGACCTGCCTTTCTGTACTGGGCTCGCTTAGTGATTTAGAGTCCGTTCTCCATCTTAGATTTCATCCACAGGGACCAGTTCTACCAGTGGAGTCGTTAATAGACTTTGGGTCAGAAAACTCACTTGTGCTCATACAGATAAGCCAGTAGCTGACTGCCAGGTCGCCAAGACGCTGGAGGTACCAAATCTTCGATATTTTCTGCCCCATCATCGTGACTCCTTAGGAATAAAACGAGTATTTATCGCAAAGGGTATCAATAAAAAAAAAATAGTCAAAAAACTATTCTAATCTGTTTTAACTTAAAAATATTTTTATTGGTGACAAACGAGGTATAATTTTTGTTCAGATTTACAAAAAAGGTTACTTATCCAATACAATTCAAATTCGTGTGAGACCTCCTTGAACATTGACGGGAATGGGGTCCATTATTGACAAAGACAGTGTGCAACCGACTTTTTCAATTCCAGTAAAAATAAAATTATATCTCACTCACCTCAATGATTTCTGGAACTTTTGCTGCATACGAGATGTTAAGTTTCTTAATTCCGCTCGGCAAGGTGCCATGCTATCTGAAAGGGACTAGATTAATTAATCAAAATTGATCGTCCGATTAAAGTTTACGAATCTTGTTTCAATAACAATAAGGTTCAAATACCAACGGTGTTTTAAACTTTCATTGTCGTACAAATTAAATTAATAACAGTTATTTGTGGTAGTTCCTATATAGTCCAAACATACAGAATAAAATAACTCATCAAGCAGTCAGGGACAACATAAAAAAATCAGTCATCATGGAACATTTGATTAATTCGGGATCTAACCACTGGATATAACTCCACTTGTAGTACCGTCATTGTTTCCGAGACTTCATAATTTGAGCCAAGTATGTAAGTTGTTGTCTAATAAAACGAGACCTTAGCAGGATAAGTACTGGGATCTGAACCATGTATGTATGTTAATGTCTAATAAGTATATTTATGTATAATCTTACATTGCACATAACTGGCGCTGTGTCCCATCTGCGAGTGAGCGGGCGCGTGGGACAACGGATGATTTGATGTGGTGTTGTATGTACCACTCATCGACTGAGCCGTAGACTCTACCGCTAGGAACAAATCAATCAAAAATATGTAATTATCTTTATACTCTTTACGTCCCCACTGTTGGCAACACTCACATTTATACACGGATATATAGGGCTACACAAAAAAAAAAGGAACTTGTTTACTAATATACACAGAAACCAAAAACAAACGGTTGATTTAATTTTTTAAACGTATAATTACTTAAAAAAAAGAACATCTCTATTGTGAAGTAACTTTGCCATCTGTCAGTCATTGGATGGCTGACCAATTTATTGTCTCTGAGTAAAGTAGTTTGGTGGCGTGGAGGATAAGCGCCGCAGCCTGATATCGCTATTATTAAGCAAGTTTCGCAAGGGTCGGTCACGGGATGGGTGACAAAAAAAAACTATATCAAGCTACTTCGTGCTTCGGAAGGCACGTTAAGCCGTTGGTCCCGGCTGCATTTTCTTAGATTCGCATTGGACCAGCGTGGAGGGTCATGGCCCATACTCCTTAACCAACCATAAGGAAGGGAATACATGAATTAATAAATAATGAAACTAAGTTTTTGCCAAAACCAATCATAATATGAGTTTTTCAATAATATTATAGTAAATTAAATGGTCATCGTTATTAGACTACTAATATTGGCATTACTGGGGCACAAGCTCACCGTATAGAAACAAAGGGAGAAATTATTTCAACACAACACGGACCCAATGCGGATTAATGGATGATAATAAATAGGTACTTACCTCTAATCGTGTGTTCGTGTGATTGTCCGAACATGTGTTGCCACTCTGTGTTCATTTGTGTTTCATGTGATAAAGACGTTTTGTGAGTTCGTCTGGAGACAATTAATATGTTTATTTGTAGAAGCACAAAGCAAATATCACTATAGTTATTATATTTATCAATATTGCATTAACAATGCTATATTGTAAAAAAAAACATAGTGAAAAATGCTTAAAAAATCCCTCTTGTGGGACAAAGGAACAAATATTACTATAGTTATTAAGGCAAGATTTCTTACTATACTTCTGGCCTATGTAGCTATTTTTTTTTATTATACAGCGTGTTTGGTAATACCTGTATAATCCCGAAACATGGCCATACAACCTAGCACAAAGAGCACAATTGATAGGTCAAAAAACAATTTCATGTAAATTGATATTTTCATACAAATATTTGAACAATTTGTTTTCAATTACTATGCTACAACCCTGTAAGCTTACACGTGCCGTCCCGGCGCACTCGCTCTTTCTCTCTCTCTCTCTCTCATTACCTCTCACTCTCTCGTTTCCTTGAATACATTTTGATGTTGCCGACGCGCGCACTCGACTACGTATGAGTTTACTTGTAATTAAAACAATTTAAGATTAAATAGGTACATACCTATAGCGTTCTAATCACTCTTTCAGCTTTCACTTGTCAACATTACCTACACTTCACCTCCACTTTATCAGTCCAGGGTCTCGATATGCCGGCCACCGCATAAAACACACATCTCCATTCGACTCGACACAGACCGTGTCGTGTTACTCTCGACGTAAAGTCATATCCTCTGTCTCGATGGAATAGGTGATCGGCCGGCCTACCTGTGGCACACTATGGAATGAACCAGTTGTATGTAACCAATTCACAAATGCCGCGAATCACCGGTAAGAAGGAAGACGTCGATGGTTTTCAGGTCTTCCTGACACGTGGCGCTCGTCATAACGCCGCCGAGCCGCAGCAAGATTACCGTCACAAGCACCGCCACACATTATCATCTCGTAATATTAGGCATTTGAGTACGAATTCATTGCACTGACCGCACACAAACATAATACACAGGTAAACAGAACGAGAATGAAAAACAAACCAAAAGTCCCGAAAGAACGAAAACGTAAGTTGACCTTCTAAATTCTGAAAACTCACAAGTACGCCGATGAAAGTTACGGACGCGACTGACGCGATGACCAAAACTACATAGGTTATTATTATTGCAACTCGAACACCAATGTACCTAAATCAAAAGTGTACCGATTTTGGGGTTCCGCGTCAAGAAATATTATTTATTATTAGACCTTTCCATTACAACTAACCTTTATTTAATTATCATTTAAACTAAGAATAAGAGAGATACTTAGATTATTAATATCATTGTATAAGTCCGTATTTTATTGTTTCGTGAAAATAACACGGCTTTATGAAAAAAATAACAAAACTTCAAAGCAAATAATCTACAGAACCTTACTGACACATCAGAAACCCGAGTTTCTCAATACACATCGTCGTCGATTTTATGTCTCTCTCGCTCCTTCTTGCATAGACTAATGTGAGCAATGGTGCAGATATTGAACTTCAATCAAAGTATTTGCAATTTCTTTTTTATTTTGACTGTATTATTATAGAAGTTTTCATATTAATAGTTTTTGAAACACCGTTAATCACAAGATTAGTGTTTTTTTATAGTTAAAAGTCATTTACTACTTACTTTTTCTTTGTTTGGAAATAATAAATTCCTCTCAGATGCATATTTATTCTAGGCATTTATCTTTAGATTTATTTAACTTCTGTTATTTTTTAAACTAGTTCGGCACATGGAGTCGATGACCAAATACAACACAACAGCTATTTTTAGGGTTAGGGTCAGCGTACAGTTTTACTTCGAAGAAAAAAAGCTGAATATCTAGGTCATGTGCTGGGTTTCAGTCTTAGTGATCATTTTTCTGGGTTCTATTCATCATACCATATGTGCCATATTCGGGATTATACAGGTATTACCAAACACGCTGTATATATTTAGTTATACACAATAAAGGAGAATGGGCAGTTTACTATGAGAGATCGGCTATTTTTGCGTAACTGTGCACATTGTTGAAACCAACGGTAAACGATAGATAATTATTTCTAGAATGAGTAGGAAAAAAACCATTTTAAAATTATGCCGGAGTTTGAGAATATCTGAATATTTAACAGAGATTTTGAGGTTATATCGTTATAATATCTACATATATAAGAACAATAAAATGAATAATGTATTTCAAACAATCGATGACTAACAGACATAAATATTTAATTGCGAAAAAGGACACATCTATACCGAAAAAGGAAATATTGGATTTTTTATTGTTAAGGATAAACTCAAAAACAACTAGGTCAATTAAAAACTAGTTTTTGACTAATATAATACCTGACCAACACTATCAGAGTTAAAATACTTTATTTCGTAAAAGTCGTAGTTATATACTCGCCGCTAAAGAAAATATTATAACGAATGTCACTAGCAATCTTAATTTAAGATATTTAGGTATTTATCTAACGGAATCTTATTATATTTATGTATAACACCGCTTATACACTCATGTTTTTTCCTCCGTGAAAACTTATCCTTATCCTTTATGCCTATATGAATAAACGAAGCCTATTCTTTGGGATTAGTGACAAACGTTAACTTGGCCGAACTTTGGTTCAGTCTGTACGCGTCATATTAAGATGCGCCAACCGGCCGATTGCATTAATTTGCCTCCTATTATTTACTATGAAATAGAGTACATATTTTTTTTTCATACTCAAAAGAAAACCGAAGGAAGCACAGACTAAGAAAAAGATACTATGTGAAGGAAGTCTTATCTTAGATAGTAATTAAACAATCGATTTTTTTCGATACATAGTAATCTAGGAATCGAAAAAAATCCCTTTGTTTTCTATAAGCGATAAGGCGATGAGCCTTATTAGTCTATTTTTGCATGGTTGACATTTATCCAAGGCAAGACTCGTGATATGTCAGTTTAGCAACTGTTTCAATACGGTTAATTTTAAACGCCGCATAATTTTAAAATAGTATTTATATAGAATAAATTATAATTAAAGAGAAGATTTATGATGAATAAATGCATAGTGCGCAATTTGCGTAATTTTAGCCGCCTTCTGCCCATTCTCCTTTACAAACAATAACTATATAGTATTTTGTTTTGAAATAAATTATAAACTATATTTTATTTTTTTGCAAAATTAACTTGCCATTTATAATCTATAATATTGAAACGGCCGTGACGGAACATCGTGTGACGTCACATTTTAATGAATAGAACGTCAATGTCATTGTTGCGAGTTCAACCAGTACTCGTGTTTATAGAAATGTGACGTCATGGTCCGAAATGTCACGTGATTGTTTTCGCGGGAAAAATTAAATAAACGAATAAAAATATGCTTTTCTTTTATTTAATAACACATTTTGGAAAAAATATAAACCTTATAGTGGTTTAATGTAATCATATGAAAGTTTTGAAATAGTTTTGCCAAACAGTCAAGTAGCCAATGAAGACAAACTTATACAGAGGTATACCTGTTTTGCGTGGATGCGTACATCTTGTCTGATGCATTGTGTGCGAGCGCATCCACACCAACGTCCAGCTGTACAGACTTCGATATATTGCTGTTGGTGATCACCAATCTTCCTGGAGCGTCTGTTATGTGCTGTTCAAACATATTACCATCGATCAGAGACATCTTAAAATATATTAATATCTTGAGGTCCCAATTCGAATATTTTATTTTCAATGTTCAAAAAAATATTGAAGATGGCGCCAACGGTACCAAATTTTTGATTATAAAATGGATTTTACAGATCTTTTTTTGATTAAAGTATATAAAAATCAAAAGTCAGCGCCATCTAGAGCAGAAACAAAATAACAAATATAAGCTATGTTAATATCTTGTTTTGCTCTAGATGGCGCTGACTTTTGCTCAAATATAGCTAAAAAATTACCAAGAAGGTGACATATTTTTGTTGTTTCTAATTCTTGTACCTCTACTATAGAGTATAACATTATAAATACTTTAATATTATAAAGAGGATATATCTGATCGATAGTCTGTTTTTTTTTGTTTCCATCGAATAAGACTTCTAAACTACTGGACCGATTTCAAAAATTCTTTCACCGAATGTTAACTGCGTCATACGCGGATGACGTAGGCTATAATAATTTACGCAAGCGAAGTCGCGGGAAAGCAGATAATATGGCTATACTAAACATAATTATTTTAAGTGCAATTCATATTTACCTGTGTCGAAGATCCTTGTATCTTTATGAGATGAGCACTCATCGCTAGAAGTTGGTTTTCCACGTGTTCTGTCATACCTGTATATTATAAAAATAATACTATATAAATATAAATGAGGATTAGTTTTCAATTCAATTGAGAGATATAATCTAAAAAATTGCACACGATGTTGAAATACTAATCTTATTTCCATCAGTATAAAGATCAAAACTAAATACGAGAATATCTTTGCCTATATGAAAATAATTTTTTATGCATATTCTGAGAAAACATTAATTAAAATACAGCTATTAAGTTTAAAATTGAGAAAATTAAACCTTTATTTAGTTTTATTATCATATATATATAGCTATTACCGTCAGACGCCAATCTTCTGAAGAGGTTTCTGAGTTGTTGGCCCATTTCAGAATATTGTGGCATAGTTCCTTGCTTCACCTATTAACAAAACAGTAAATATCACATATAATAAAAACCATAATTGAAAAACGTTATAATTATTACTTGTAGTAATTTTTAAATATCATCACTGTTCCTTAACCAATATTAATAGAAGAAGCTGTAAACGCTGACGATATTTACTTTCAAATTAAAACTAATAATTTATTGCTAACTGTCAAACTCAGAGAAGTTATATAAATTTAACAGTTGCCTATACAAAACATATATATTTATAGTTAATACATTCAAATAAACACGATTTTAGTATAAATAAATGTGTTAATCGATATCTATTTTGAAAATCTATGTTTCTGATCATTTTATAGGTGAATAGTAACTATAGTCTGTTCCTAAGATAGGCGAAGAGACATACTACTAACAGACCAAAGTATTATGTGCGCGTTGAAAGTAAACCATACATATCGCTATCCCAAAAACACTACATCGTTTGCGCGGAGTACTGCCTATTGTGAGGTCAGCGACATTCAGTGTCCCGTACAAACAAACGAAGTACTTCACGGACACGATAGAGTTCTATGTTCATGTTCTAGGAACAGAGTATTAAATATTTAATAAATAAAGATAATATTTTATTCTTTGTAATATTATATTTCTTATTTAGAAGATCTGTCAGGAACTACTGGTTCGAATTAGAAAAATATTTTTTTGTTGAATAGTCTATTTACCGAGGAAGGATGACTAATAGGATTTTTCATTGCTGTTACGAAACGGGAAAACCATATGAGGACAAAGCCACTGGCGGAAGGCTACTCACATACACAAATTAAAAATAGTAACAATAAAGTAAAATGTATACGCACCTTTAGCCTTGTGTTCCGCCGTTCTCTCAGTGTTTGCACCAGTCTATCGACATCGCCATGTCTTAAAACGGCATCCAGAACTTTCCGTGGTATCGGATCCGAGAGACTTTCTAGAAGCAACTCCGCTCTTTCTACCTAAAGCGATGTAAGACTCTGAGGTAATTTATATTTATCTTAAAAGAAATATACTTGACAATTGTATCAGTCTCAGGAAACTTGAGGTTAGATCCATTTCACATGAAACAAAAGTCTCTTCAGCAGTCTATTAATGTGCCCACTGCTGGGCATACGATTTCCAAATGAAACGAATTAAACCGAGATAATTATAATAATAATTTATTATAATGTGTGCGTGTGAGTGCGCGTGTTTGTACGTGTGGATTTGGGTGCGAGAATATGGGTTGATTATTGTAATATGTTACTATTTTTATCCAATATATTACTATTTTTTTATACAAATTAGCAATAACCCACAGGGGCACACTGCAGATTGATAGGTTTAGGCAGATGCAGCCAGGATCAACCGGTTAATAAGCCTTTTGATTGAAGCAAAGTGGAGCTCTAGATATTACATATTTGGACACGCTCACCATTACATTATAGAAACTAAACTAGGTTGTCTTATACGTATTGCCTTCAAAGGACCATTACAAAAAAATATATAAAACATTTTATATATATAAACATGGTATTAAACAAAGTCGCTTCCCGCTGCCTGTACGTCGAAATCTTTTTAAAAGTCATTTTAATACGGTTTTCATCAATATACAGAGTGATTCGAGAGGAAGGTTTATATGAATACAGGACCTCGCCACTGGCGTAAAGTTAATATATTAATATAATAATACATAATAAATATCACCTGTATTAGTTTATGCTTCAGATGGGGCCACACCAGCGGTAAAATCTTGCAGTTCACGTCTATGGGATTGAGAAGACTCGCAACACATGACACCAGACCGCATACTTCGTGCCTTATCTATTAACATTCTCAATATATTAAAATAAAAACAATCTACAACCATGACACAGTATAAGAATGACACAGTATAGAAACTAAGCCTATTTGATAAAATAAATACCTACGCTCCATTGAAACCATAGGGTTGTCGTTTTGAATGTTTCTTTTACAAAATATGAAAGGAGTTCTGACATTATCAATCAATCGAATTGTAATAACTAATTAACAAACAAACAATATACATACACATTTGTTCAGACGGTGACATCTACTTATATTATTCTATTATCACCACATGATATAGAAATAACATATGCGAAAACTGGGCGGCTAAAATATATTTCCAGATCATACAAAAATCTTATTTTTTATTTCATATAAGCCTACTCCTTTCCTTAATCTTTCCTTCATTTTTTAAATAAAAACGATCGCGGAACGTATAACGTGACCCCTCATCTCGACGCGCTACGCGTTACTGAGCGTCCTGTTAGGTCCACTTAGGCGGCTCGTCGGTGAGCGTGTTTATGTGTGCGTGCGATTTCGAACGCTTGTAGGCAGTTTCACCACTGTATACTTATATTTACACTGTGACCATGATGTACCTAAATTAGTCTTTTATTTTGTTGTGATTTTTTGTGGACATCGTTTCAATTCTTGGCCTAGGGCGAAAAGTTTCTTTGAACCACTGAATAGACCAATGAAATTTGGCACAAAAACTGAAGTTAATATATAGATAATTTCTAACTTACCCATAGATTTGGGTGTGCCAAGTACACGGTACTTTCGGCGACCAAATCACATAGAACTTGCTTCGGCAATAAACCAAGCTCCGCCAAACTGCTCGTAGCACGTAACGCCTTCGCTATAATCCACTCCGATTGATCTGTTAAACCCTGTATAGATATAGCACATCAATATCACTTATATTTTTTATCATCACCACCA
This sequence comes from Diatraea saccharalis, assembly GCA_918026875.4. Classification (NCBI taxonomy): domain Eukaryota; kingdom Metazoa; phylum Arthropoda; class Insecta; order Lepidoptera; family Crambidae; genus Diatraea; species Diatraea saccharalis. The sequence continues at coordinate 10,828,526 of OU893336.1, forward strand.
GCAATAATGTCCCCATTTTTGGGCCTTCAGGCCTTCCCTATAGATAGAATTGAAACGAATAGGGAGAATGTACCATGACCCACCACTTCAGCACAGTGCGGTTTGTTTGACGTGCCTTCCGGAGCACGGGGAAGCTCGAGTTAATAAATTTTCGGTAACCCATCCCATGACCGGCCTTAGGGAAACTTGCTTAACAATCGTGTATGCACTAACCACTACACCATTGAGGTCCTCCTATGTTTTTATATAACTCTAATATAAAAGCAAGTCGCATTTACCCTAGGGTTAAAATAGACATTTAATACGCATTGCAAACTTTAAAAATTGATTAATGTTCAGAAATATTTTTTCCTTCAACATATTAAGATTTTAAATGAAGAACTTCAAGAGATTTGACATATCTGTATACCTAACCTGATGTGCTATTGAATTTACAACAGAATTGTCACATTAGGGATAATATGACAAATGTTTGGTTGTCTGTCCATCAGGTAGTTTTAATTAATATTAAACACGTGTTTTATATTTTTTTGCGTAATCAATAAATTACGGCGACACATTGAGTTGAAAGGTGACGTCACACTTTTGTATATTTTCTACATACTCAACCTTAAATGCTTCCTATCTGAGTATTTTCTTGTTAATATGAAGCAGATATCTAATATTTTTATATTATCTTACTGACGGAATAAATATATATATATTATCCAGGCATCCTCCCTATCAATCTAGCATTGTAAAATTTAACAAATGTAGTATTTATTGACCTGCTGCAGTAGAGGTTGCAGGATTGGCGCAGCGTGATGGCCGACGTATGCAGCCACGCCTACTACTCGTTCAAAGAAACATCCGCGTAAACCGGCCTCTTCTTTGTCGTTCAAAAACGTCACCATATGCGAGAGGATCACGTCGTTCGCTACCAAAAAGTTTGCATACATTATCTATACAAATATTATAAAGCTTTCCGCTTTATTTGATAGCTTGTTTATTTGAAACGAATCGGCTCCGAAACTATTGGACTGATTCCAAAATTTTTTAACCTACGGGAAGTTACATTATATGCGGTAAACATAAGCTATATTTTATTCTGAAAAACAACTAATAAAGGGATGAAAATGGGAGTGGAAGTGGATGTTATTATAATTATATCCGTGTCATGATATGAATCGATATGCAAATAAACAGTTCCTTAGAGATCACGCAAGCGAAGCCGCTGGCGGATAGTTACCTATTATATAAAAAAAAATCAAGATCACTAGAAAACCGACTTTAAACTTTAAGACATATGAAGGTCTGTTCTTAGGGACCATGTCATAGAATTTACTGAAAGAAAAACTGTATCGATACATTAAAAAAAAAAACAAGCACTCAGCTTGGGACACGAACCAAGACATTTTGAATTATTATTTCAGCTTTTGCTCACTAGAAACGCTAATTCATTTAGTAATCATCAGTGATTGTACGGTAACTAGCTAAGAAATGGCGTTATTTGTATCCATTACGTTTTCCAATAAAATTTACAAAAATACTTTTTATAATAACTGATCAATTTTGCATTAACAATACTGTAACTAGCTAAGAGCACTCAGCTATTATACATTGAAGAAGAGAAGAAGAAATAATTATTGATCTCACAAAGACACAAACAAGATATGTAGTACATTATTAAGCATTATATTCAATATACGATGTGATTTGTTACCAGGAGTTACCTGTTTTCTCATCAAAAAGTAGCTCTTGAAAGGCAACCTAGTACATAAGTACATAAATATGCATTTTAATTTAAATAAGTGTTGTTGCTACTCAGAGCTAGAGGGCTATACATAACACTAGCCCCTTTTCAACATGTGGCTTTCAGTTGTAGTGAAAAAGACAAAACATTTTTAAGCTACACAATGCGTATACACTGCTTATTTATACTCAATAAGACTTACCTTTCTGTTTTCCGAAAAATATACAGAGTTTTGTGATTCCGTTGTCAACTAAAGCTCGTTTGACAATCGCCTGAGAGTCCGTCAATAAATATGATACCGTCGACCGTACCTTTATACAAATAAAGTCCATTTTTATTTAAATCGTAAAGTTAGCATAACGTATCTCTACTATAAAATAAAATAGATATATTACCATCTCGTGCAGTGCTGATAATTCAGTCTCATAGTTTATATTTGCCGATTCCTTGTCTACCATATTTTGTGTTTGATCCAAGAACCTTACTGCAGTTTCAGCTAATTTTGCTGAAAAGTATATATTTTTTTATAAAGTATGTGTTATTCCACAAAAAATTACATCACTAGTCCACCATTTTGACATCACGTTTGAAATAATATTATACGACTCTAGAGACACATACTCACAGACACACACACAAAAAGGAGAATGGGCTGAAGTCGGCTAAAATTACGAAAAATTGAGCACTACACATTTATTTCTCAAAAATCTTCTTTTTAATTATAATTTATTCGGCATAAATTTGAAATGATTTTTTTCCTACTCATTCTAGAAATAATTTTCTATCGTTTACCGTTAGTTTCAACAATGTGCACAGTTATGCAAAAGTAGCCGAATTCTCATAGTAAATTGCCCATTCTCTTTTAAAGGTTTATGTAATTTTTGTTGTAATATTTTTGTAACCCCCTCCATCGATTCAAAAACCTAACTACGTCCGTATTACATGCTGTTTAGACGGAATCGTACGTTATACTGACGCTATTGTACGCGTATTGTGGTATACTCACCTATACTGTTGGCATACGCTATCCTGACAGGAACAGCTGGGTCTGTAGCACGCGGCGCCAGTTCTGGCAGTATATATTCAGGGAAAACATTGCAATCTGACTGCGGCAAGTTACGAACCAGAGATACGCAACGTGCCGCTGTACATACAGCCGCTGCGCGTACACGCGATACGCTATCGTGAGATAAGTGGATCTGTAGGTGGAGATAGAATAAATTATGGACTAATTAAAATAATTTATAAGTTTTGCATTATATTGATATGTTTGTGATAAATAACGGATGATGCCTAGGTAAAAAAAAAACTATTTAGTACGGACTAAATATATTTTTTTACCCAGTTTACCTTTTAACCCGTATAATAGATTATCCCATATCTATAAATAGATTGATCGATAAAAGCAAAATATTAGATATGTATTTTTTTTTTTGTTTCAATTTAACAAGACATGGCTTAGATAACAGGCATTCAAGTTGAGGAGTTGCAGTTCGTTTAGTCACAATTTTGTAGAAAATATACAAAGGTGTAACGTCATGCGAGATTTAAACTCAAACACCATAATTTATTACGCAAAAAATACATGTTCAAAATTCTTTAATAATCTACCTGACGGACAAACAAAAAAAAATTAACATGCCTTTTATCTTATAAAATAATGCTTTGATAATTTACCTATCTTGACGAGGTGCACGAGAAGGGGGAAACGATACCAACATTTACTTTCACACGTTAAGGGGGAAGCAGAGGGTCGACGAAGTGTGACATTTTGTGACAAGGAGACGGGAGCGGTTTTAAATTTTGTGAAGTCACATTTCTAATTCTATTTCAATCTAAGTGTTAAAAGACGAACTTGAAACATCAATAGTCTATATTTTGCATCATACAAGATCACTAATCAACACAAGAAATAACATGAGAGGCAACAAGAGGTTTTACCTACCGTGAAGTTTTGTCCTCAAAGAATTGATGCTAGACGTGCCAGAGATGTTAATTTCTTTAATTAACATAGTCAATTGTTTCTTGTTTTATTGTTTATAATCAAAAAATATATAAATGGAAATAAAACTGATTTCGGAACCAACGTTTGTTATTCAATAATTTCTAAATGTAAATTTGCAAATTAAGTGACATCACACTAGGGAAGGTCTAACAAATGTGACCAGCTATGACAAGGACGAGGGGACAGGCAAAAAATCATGATAATCGTGTGACGAAATTTATGGATGACCCCTCGCCTAGTTCGAAATAAATGAATTAGACAAGATTTCATAGTACACATTTCAAATTTTAGTTAAGTGGCTGAAAGTAATTGAAATTTGATGATACTAGACAATATTGAATAGATATTTTTCTTGCACATCGATTCGGATTTCGAACCAACGTATCGATGGTTATTATAATAGTGAGAGCTGATACTATCGAAATTATCGATTGTAATAGTTTACAGTAATAGAGTCGATTCTATCGATGGTTTTTCACTATTCATTGCTATTCACTAAGTATACTGTTTTTTTTTTTTATTTGACATCATTAAAATGTTTAAAATACTCACTATATACGGTAGAATTCTATCCAAAATCGTCTCCGAACTGGAATTCTCGCAAAGCAGTTGCAATATCTCCAAACTGTACAACTTGGACGTGCAATGATGCAATCCTCTTATACATGACGTCACCAATGACGTGATCAATATCAAGCCTTCGCTGTCAGGCCCCTCCTCCTTACTCTCTGGTGCTTTCACGTCGTCTTCTTCGAAATCAGTGACATTCACTTTTAAAACTTTAAAACCGTCTTTAAAATTGTCTATGGTCTCCGTAGGTTGGTTGTCTGTGGTCTCGTCCACTAAGTCCTGGTAGTTTTTCGCATCTGAAGGCTGCGTGAATATTTTGATTATATTCCGTATATCTTGGTATATTCGGAGGATCTTTTCGTCGGGTGGTAAAATGGGTTGTGCGGAAAATATTAACATATAAGATTGCAGGAACGAGTAGAAATATTCGGGGAATAATCTGAAAATAGTTAAGAAATTGATTTTTAAATGTTAACTCTAATACAAATACACAGGGCAAGTTTTTAAACAATACATTTTCTACAATAGGGATGGCCCGTCACACTTATCGCAGATGGCATCGTCGTAGCTCCTTTCGAGTTCAATCAAATAAGCATAAAAAAGGAAACAGTTGATCCATTATAACAATTAGAGCTCCTAGCACTAAAAGAAGCAGGGTAAGCTTAACTACTCTAATACTTTTTAAAACTACTAAAAAGCAAAAGCGATAGAAGCTTTTGTGTAGTAGACAATCTTATTCCACTGTACCTGGGGTAAAAAATCGGAAGAACATTCAAAAGTGACTTTTATCTATCGTTCAGTGTGGATAGATGAACACGCGTTTCCGAATATCCACCTTAGGGTGGCTGTTTCAGGGTGGATAAACGGAATAAGCCGAATTTAGTATTTAAATATTCATTCATACAAAAAAACTGTCTATATATGTCGCGCGACAATCGGTCGATCACATCTGGTTTTTTTTTATGGAATAGGGGGCAGTCGATCAGGCGGATCACCTGATGGTGAGTGATTACCGCCGCCCATGGACACCTGCAACACCAGAGGAGCTACAAGTGCGCTGCCGGCCTTTGAGGGACGAATAAGCTCTACGCTTGAAAGTTTAAAGGTCGTATCGGTCCGGAAATACCGCTGGCGACAAACTGTTCCAGAGTTTGGCTGTGCGAGGCAGAAAACTTCTAGAAAAACGCACAGTTGAGGACTTCCAACCATCCACATGATGGGCGTGGATTTCTTGTCGCGTGGAACGATGGCGGAAAGTAGCGGCAGGTATATAGTACAGTATGATGGTCATAAAAGTAACAAAGTGCTCGTTGTCGTGTTAATGATATTTACAGAAGCAAACTTGTTACTAAGATTTGTGCTCCAACACAAAAAAAGAGTAGCTCGGTGGCGTAGTGGGCAATAGCCGCGGCCCGCGATTCTTGTTATTAAGTACATCGCAAGGGTTGGTCACGGGATGGGTGATTAAAAATCTCTTATTTCGAGCTAGTCCGTGTTTCGGAAGGCACTTTATGCCTTTGGTCCCGACTGCATTTGCAGTCGTTAATACCCTCTAAGCCGCATTGGGCTAGCGTGGAGCATTATGGCCCATCCTTATTAGCTCTCCATAAGGAAGGCCTAATTCCCTGCATTGGGGACGTAAAAAGACTGATGATGATGATAAAAAAACGTCAAATGAAAACACTAGCGCCATCTATAGCCAGTCAATACTAATGAAACCGTATCGTTCGAATTTCAAACACACTCACTTGCCCCTAGCCTCATCCAGGTATATCTCAGCACTTCGTCTATCCTTGGGGTTCCTTTCCGTCATGGAGTGTAATAAAGCCCTCAGCTGAGGCTCGCCGTCCGGCGGGCTCATTGTAGCCGGACGTTCCTCGCCGGTCCGGTACGCCAACAGACCCGGTAAGTCCAAAGCGGGGGTTCCGTCATTCCATAACTCTAGTAGAGCACATCTGGAATGCAAACAAATATAATTAAGTGTACAGGAACAGACTACAGATTAAGTACATTAAAATCAATTTCCAAATGTATGCTGAAGATAATACGGCATAAGTTCATGTAGCTTCGCTGCGATGGAACTGGAAATAAGCTTTAAGACAAATACGATTTTAGACAAAGCCCGGATATTCCCGATTCGCCTTTATGGGTTAGAGACTCAGATAATTCCAGAAAGAAAATAGATCAAGAAAAGAAAAATGTAGCTGCATTCGAAACGTAGTGCTGGAAATGCGTACTCTGAATATCTTAGGAGGTGAATCGCAGAACTTGGCGTTAAATAATAAATCTTGTGGTTTTGGTCGCCCAAATAATTTGACAATGGATGAATATAAGACTTTAAATCATACTGGTAGCAAACTTTTGCCCATCATAAATATATTTAAAAAGTTAAAATTTTCAACATTGTATTTTATTTTTAAGAACGAACTTGATTTTACGTACCCCGCTGAGAAGATATCCATACTGGGTAGCAGCTCACCTACTTTGCAAGGCGATTCACTTAGTAGTAAGCCACCAGACCTGTCATCACTCTGTAACAATCAAGTACAACTTAACTCTTTTATTTGCTTATATTGCTCAGATTCCAGGCTGAGTAGCTAAAGCCCTTATATTATACAGTATCTGTAACAAAAATAGTACCACAACACCCAGACTCATAAATGTTCATTTTTAACACCTTTGCTCGTAAAACTGATGTAATTCCACCGGTTTTAAATATGTAAAGCGGGTCATAAAAAATGCGTGTGTTACCAAAGCAAATATGTAGTTAAGTTATAGTCCATACAAATTCCATAACAGTATTATTTGCCATTTCGCGCGCTGTTGCTGGTCAAATTTCGAACTAATCGCCGCGCGGCGCCAGTCAGTAGGCAGCGCTACCGCGCTGTTAAAATGGCGGGAAAGCAACAGTGTACATTCAAAGATTGAGCTTATTTAATGTTTTTTTTTCTGTTTCCTCGCAAATGTGTTAAAAAACGTCGTACCGCACTAATATCGTAATGTACTATTTCTACATTGACCCAACCAGAAATTTTAGCCGCAAGTACAGAAAGTGGGTTACAATTTTTTTCACCCACAAATAACGAAACCATAATTAAGAAGCTTCTACTGTTATGTATTTTTCAATGCAGTTGCTCATAAAGCGCTATTTTTTTAATCCCTTGTAAACACCGAAAGTGAGTCTTTGAACACGTGTTAAATAAAAATTTATTAATCCTTTACTGCACACGTGCTTAAAAGTATTTTTTTAAATTTTTTTGGCCGAGCACCAAAGAAATTTAAAAAAAACTTTAGAGGCAAAAGTATTTCAAGGAGCCTAGAAAGAATATTTTCAAATAAAAATGTATGACACGAAAACATGTTCAAATATCACGTTTAATTTTAACAAATAATTTTTACCTTTAATGCATACTTAGTTTTATTAACCTATATATTTGTTTTATTTCCGTGCAAAAAGCATTGAAAAATGTGAAACTTGAGCGTAAAAGGTTTTTCGAATTCGTGCCAATGAAAACCGCTACGCTCGTGTTTTCAATTTGGCCCTTATTCGTAAAACCTTACCTTCCGCACTCGCATCTTAAATAAGAATAGTTATTTGGTTGAAGAATAGTATAAGAATAGTTATATGTAATATGTTTTATTGTAATACATTACAGTAAAACATATTACATTATAAAGAGGAAATATTTTAACAAACAAGTCGCCGAACAATAGTATTATAAAGAAGTAAAGTCCCTAATTCTGTTTTGTAGGGTATAATTTTTGAAAATACTGATCTGATCTTTAAAATTCTTTCATTTACGGGAAATTACATCATACGCAGATAACATAGGCTACTATTCAATTGGATAAAGTCACAGTAAAATAGCTAGTAGGTTTGTAAAAGGTTCAATACCGTGGGCCTGTTATGCGGGTCTGGAGCCCTGACGAAACGCTCGGGTGCTACATAGCACAACCTTCGTCTGGAAGTGTCAAAGAAGTAGCTGAAGTCAGCAGGGTTGTCGTCCGGCAGGAAGGTTGGTTTGAACGACGCTATATCTGTCAGTAGCACCCACAGCCATGATGTCACCATAATGTTCTCTAGCTATAGATCAAACCAGATATACATAAAAATTACTATTCTCTAAATCAAAAACAAATTTTTAGAATAAAATATACCTTGTATCTAACTGGCTACTTGATTGTTTTAGGAAAACGAATTATAAAATTACCTATGTTCCCATTAAACCATTATCAGATTTTTTTCTCCAAAAGTGTTAATGAATTAAATAAATGAAATAAACATTTTCATTCATTAATTTACATTATCACGCGAAAATGATGAGTCACGTGAAATTTCGACCTGTGACATCACATTTCAATAAACAAGTATTGCTTACACTGGAAACGCAGACGTTTATTTATTTAATTATTTCAAGAAAAAAATCCACAGCAAGTTTTTATCTAAATAATAGTAGAACAATTTTAACATATCTTAATGCCAATTACGGATTTTCATTATTTAAATACATAAAAAAAAATTGAAAGTTGAAGTTTAGATTTTTAAAATGTGACATCACACATTACTGTCATGGTATTTATGAGTAGATTATAAATCCCAAGTACTACCATAGTTAATGTGTTATTGTTTACTTATACGTAAACGAATTCATAACTGTTACGCCTTACTACTTAGTCAAATGACTACTCAGTCAAGTAGCTATGACCAGGCGTTAGATATTATTATAATATTTTGTTTTTAATACAAAGAGTATCTTATGTGTAGGTATGTTCAGAAATATATCTATGTTATTATTCACTGTGGGAACTTGATTGATTTATGTTATAGCTCTGTTATACACATATGACTATAATACATAGTATAGAATATTATTTATCATGTATTAATATAATCATATCTTTATTAAATAAAAATCTTCAACATAAATACTTAATGTTAAAAGAATGAAACATATTAAAATGCTAAATTCAACGGTAAAAACACACAAAACTAGTAACCCAAATAAATGTATAACACATGCCAACGACAATATAGTCGATTTGCCATTTTAGTTTCACTCATTGTATTATGATATGATATAGATATAATAGATCATATTTCAATGCAATTCGGTAGGTTAGCCACCAAAACCGAAACTAGTGTTTTTGGCGAAACTCAACCGAAACCAAACATTCGGTTCAACACTATGATTATTTAATAATTTGAACAGGCCATATAATAGTTTTAATATAACATTATATTCGTTTTATTTATTGTAAAAAATACACAAATAATATAAAGTAAATATCATTAAACAACATAATATAGTATGGTGTACCTTGATATCACCATGACATATTCCCAATTTGTGCATACGATGTAAAGCATACAGAACTTGGAATGTTATCCATTTCTTCTCAAGAACTGTTAGAAACGGCCTAGTTGACATACGATCATAAACACTGCATTTGCAGTACTCTCTCATCAAGAGGCCTGCTTTATCTGTGAGCTGGAAACAAATAATCATAAGACACAAACATCATATCTTATATTAATAAATAGGCAAATAATATTTTCCACAGTTAGAGCAAGGAACATAAGTGTAAATAAGAAAATTTGTTAATTACTTTAATGTACATACATGGTCACAAAAGTAACCAGAAAAAAATTGTCTACTTATGTCATAGTTACCAAAGGAAAAATTAATGATTAGTGGTAGTATGGTTAAAACATTTTTTGTTGGCAACTTCAATGATTGTGTACGTAATCTGTGGTTTTTAGTACTTAATACGAAATATACACGATGCTTTATAAAAAACTAGTATAATTGAATAATCTGTAACTTATATATTGTGTGATATTTATGAGTGTTCACAATTTGAATGTTCAAGTTGGTATAGAATTACAAAGTTATATATGATCAATTTTTATTACGCTTATACAAGGCGTAGCATATATACAATAGCTTACACAATAGCAGTGGCAGTTTTGGAAATTGAAATGATGATTGCAATTTTAATTTATAATTTATGACCCAGAATAAACTTAGATAAATAAAATTATTGCCAATTATGCCAATTTTTACAAACTTACTATCAATAATCTGAAACAACACTTACTATCACTCTCTGAAATGGCAAACAGTTAAATGCAGAGGCAAGTTGTTCCTTTATCTTCAATATCCTCTCCCTGTGTTCAGCTAAAGGCAATGATGGATCGTGAACAGCAAAAACTTTAACCACCACCAAACCTTCTTGAGAACGAGCCCTCGCTACCTTCAAGAACCTTGTAGAACCCAAACTAGAAAGTAATACAAACTAGAAACTATTAATTATAACTTTTTAAGCACTTATTATTTCTTCTTTCTAGTTTTAGAAGACCCTTAATCTAATATCTATCTTACTATGATATAAATAAAATACTATTATATTATATTATATTTGAAATGAACTATGACACATTTTTTTTATTTATTCATTTTAACGCTACAAAGCAAACATGTCATATTTATCGGAAAAACAAAAAACTTTTCTGCTCTAAAGAACAACCGATAAATTAAAATCTATCTTGTATAATCAGGAAAGTGTGTGAGAACAAAGAGAATGATGTTTACATTCCAAGTGAAAGTATTTTACCTCTGATCGAATGACAAATCAGCATGGTCGCTCAAATAATGTTCTACTGGATAAATTTGAGACGGTGCAACTCCCACTAACTGATTTCCCATTGTGATTAAATAAAATCAACACGATTCAAAACAAACACATAACTTTTACTAAGCAAGAATCTTGGTGTACATATATAGTTAAATATAATAAATAACTATCAATTAGATCACAATTTAAGATCTGAACTGCTTTGTACTAGTCCTTATTTACTTGTTTCTGCTAATAAATATTTTTAAACTAATTTTAAAACAGAGAACAGCTGGAAATTATTTTGACAATGACGGCTGGTTGACAGCCCTAAAGTCACAGCCTAAGCAGCCTAAAGTGTCAGGACTAGGCATGAACGATATATCCAACTATATGACGATATATCCAAATATCTATCGATATGTCGATGTCAAAAAATATATTATTTCTGTTTCTTTTAACTTACATATTAAAAAACTGAAATTTGCAAAGTTTGAAACTTAGACATCAATACAAATACGAAAACGTACAAATAGAATATGAGTTGTTTATTAAGTTTTGAAAACTAATTTACTTTTATAGATGAAAAAAAAAACCGGAAGGGTCGTCATGGAGAAATCAAGAAAGTATTGTAGTGACATCTAGTGTGATTTCGAGAACTAATACTTCCTCACTGCTTTTTAAATAGTTCCTCACTGAAGTTCAATTTTATGTTTTCTATTTATAACTACCTACTCTGGTTTTGTTTATAAAAATGAGCTAGAAATTGTATGTATAAATACAAATGTTGAATATCTCTAATAATATTGTTTTGCCATGTCATCTTCCTGTTTGCGTGTGATATCACATGCCGGTAAACAGAACCTGATATTGGTTGAGACAACAACTAATTACAGGGCGTTTTCTTCGTTCATTAAAATTCCTAAAATGTTGCATTTTCTTTACATTATTTTACTAAAGCTAAACATACTTTGTCTGGAGATTCTAAAAAATAAATTTATTTTATATATTATTTAACAGGATGACCATAATACGCAACTTATTTTTAATAGTGTCAAATACCCTATAGTGATTGTAACGAAGATTATGCCACTATATATCTGATATTTATTTTAGCATATAACCTGGTTTCCGTAATTTTAAATCTTCTGTTTTCATATAAATTACACATTGGTGTTTCGTCTTTTTATTACTTTAGAGTTTTTATTCCAATCGAAAGATGGGAACAGAAATTGTCCACAGGGAGGAGTAGCCTATTTTTGTTCCCACATTAAATTAACGGAATACTTGGCATTGAATTATAATTTCTTGCTTTCATAAATCATTTTCTCGTAAAATAAAACCCTTTTTATGATCCAAAACTCCCTAAATACAATAAATATCTAATAAAGAAAAGGATAGCGCGCACAATACTTTTACAGATTCACGACAAAATCTCCTAAACCAGAGACTTTAAACTTCTTTATGACAACACTGTCACAACTCAAAAATGACAATACACCTCATCAATCGCTTGTCAGTTATTTTTTAGTTTATGGTCTTTCTCTTCAACAAACAAGTGTTTCATCCACCCATTTTTGTTGAAGTTGGGATTATTTCAAATAGTAAATAAAAGAAATGACTTCAAAAAGTGAAAAAGATCGGGCTAAACAAATCCAGGATCGATGTCAGAACATATTGATGCAGATGCTGAAAGATGAGGATAACAAATATTGCGTTGATTGTGACGCGAAAGGTACCGTGTTTTATATATTGTTTTTTATATTATTTAAACTTTCTGTTTACTTAATCGTTCTTATTCAAATATAAATATTACTTTTATAATCTGAAATTTTTATTCAAGCAAGGTCGATAAACTTAATTTTCGAAACACTAATAATGTAAGATTACCTGACTCATTATCTTTCAAAATAATTGCAGTATTATCGTAGCTGGCAAAATTTGCTTATCTTGAATACACTAAATCTTTAATGACTTTAGCTTTTGAATAAATGATTTTCAATATTCCTGCTAATATTTTAATATTATATATTCATTTATTCATAATCAATAATGTAAAAACTAACAATAAATATTTTTTATTACAAATAACAATGACCTTAAATCTATAATTAACATTGTCACCTTAATCAGTCTTCGCGCTTGGTTGGTTTTATATGTGTGAAATGGATCCTAAACTCACTCTTTTGTAAATAATTACTTCAAAGTTAAATTTAATATTTCAGTTTCAGTTACACAGCTACATATTTACTTATAGCCTATAAAGAAATTCTAGATTTCCCATTTGTAAAAATGTTTTTAATTTAGTAACCAAGGTGAACTAACCAACATAAATGACAATTAGTTGGTTGTGCAATTATTATAAGTGTGACTTTTTATTAAGTTTACCTCTTAAAAATAGTTTATTAAACTATCATATTATATTTCTATAGAATCTTTTTATCATATAAAATATATGATTTTAAAATAAATTGAACATTTATTAAGGAAATGTATATAATAGGCCCCAATAAAAATGTCCTTGATTTGTGCTTTTGTTATTGTAAAGGAAACAAACAATTAGTTTATATTTGTTCACTTAACTGTATTCAAAAATAGATGTCAAGGTGATCAAATTTTGTAAACTTGAAATCTTTTAACTTTTTTTGTGCAAATTTGCATTTTAAACTAATAGGTATTCTCTAACTGAATAGTTGTCTATAATACAATCTCGCTATCTGGACTTTCTACAATCTTAACACTAATTCACAAAAAAATATCACACATTGATTTTGCTCTACGAAAACTGTATTTCAGAGTCAAAATCATTACAAAAAATATCAATGGTTCTGTAGTCAGCTACACTGTTTAACTTATATGTTTTTTTATATAAGTCAATGTGTAACTTTTTACAGAGTAGATAAATTTTTATGATTACTTTTTTTAACAAGTTAAAGATCTGAGGTATATGAATATTTTTGAAACCAGATTAGTAGTTTTGTTTTATGACTAAACAACTGAAGCATTATGTCAAATACCAAAAATTCCTTAAATGGCCTATTTTAATAATCAAAAAACACAAAAGATTCCATATTTAGCATGATGTCTATACAAAAAAAAATTCACCTAGTTAAGTACATACTTTGTCATTTTCACCTTTTCCTTGTTACCTTGTTATCTATCTTTTCATCCATCATCATCATTGTTTATTTATGAGCCAGAATTCTACAGAAAACAAGGAACAGAAGGTATTATTAGTATTTTTGTTATAGTTTAATGTAGTCATTTTTATAATTTGCCTTTTTTTGACTAAATATTTTTAATGAAAAATGCTTAAAAAATCTATCAGCCGCGTGACCGGAATACTTCAGTGATCGCGCAAGATCAAAATTTGATGAGGGCAGTTTATATTTTGCGAATCCCCCCAATAGCGCAAAGGTCTTTTCGATAATGTAATGTAAAAAAATCCCAAAAAAGAAATTTAAAATATTATTTTTTTAATTTCTTCATTTACTTATTAGTAAACAAAATTGCAGCGTGCGCAAATACGCAAATGTACTTTCTAAACTTTTTTGAATAGTTACGACTTGGAGGCGCTAAACCCTTTGCACCGCGAGGCTGCTTAACTTCCACATCGCAGATCGAAAACGCTAAGCACTACGACATCGAAAACAAAATTTTTCATTATAGATTTATGAATCATACTTAACTTAATGACATCATAAAAAATATTACAGAAATTACTCTACTTGCTTTAAAATACAGGTAGTATTTTTGAAAAAAAGAACCCACGACACAACGAAGACCCAATATAAATTGAAAAATTCATTTTTCAAGATATAGTGAGATTTGGTATATGCACCCTCTAAATCGAAATTATAATAGAACCTCAAGGCCCATCTTAAATATTTTCTAATTGATATCACATTAATACCTAATTGGGTTGTCTGTTTTACATAATTTCAATATATCACAAGAATCATACCCAATACCCATTTAGCTTTACTAAAGACAACTAGACTTTTTATAACACTAGCTATTGCCCGTGACTTCGTCTGCGTTGTTGTGAAATGCTTTAAGCACTATTACGTTGTTTAACGCAATCAATTTACCGTATGTCGTTAATATAAATGTCGAACACAGGGTCGGTTTAAGGGAAAATAACCGCTTTCTCTACACTCTGGGAACACATACTAGGCAATCCTTCAATACTCCGCGAAACCTGCGAAGACCCTAAAAAGCTTCTACGCTTATGGGCGGAGTTGGGTTAGCTGGACTTTACACGCACAATCAAATCAAATTTTATTCATTCAGTTTAGGCTTTTACAGAGTACTCGTGAAAGTCGAAAACTACGCCATCGGTTCGCAAAACTACGGCGGGAGACCTTGTACTGAGAAGAATCGGCAAGAAACTCAGCAAGGGCTGTTTTTTTCTCCCTGTTTTATTTCACACAGAGAAGTCTTATTGAAAAGTGACTTCATTAGAATATGAAGTCACTTTCCATTACAATATTAGAAAGTAAATACAATAAAGTTAAAATATCGAACACCATGCCTTTTTGTCATTTAAATATTCCTTAACGGTATAATATCCTTTACTTCGTAGACAATTTTTAATATGACTTTTAAAATGATTTATTGGCAAATCTAATACAGCACTGGGGATCTTGTTAAAGTATTGTATACCTTGCCCATGAAAGAACCTAATACCTTCTGTAACCTGTAAGAAGGCATTACTAGCTTGTTTTTATTTCTAGTGTTCAATGGACCGATTAAAGTGCGGAAAATTGAAGCCCCCTAACCTAAACTAACCCCCATGCAAAATTTAAAACTCCTGGCTCTTGTAGGTTTCTGATATTTCGTGATGGGTGAGATGATAAAACTTAAGTTCATGAGTGTAATAAATTGTCGGCAGGTCCTCGCTGGGCATCATGGAATCTGGGTATATTCTTGTGCATACGATGTGCTGGCATCCACCGTAACCTCGGCGTACATATCTCCAAGGTGAAAAGCGTCAATTTGGACTCCTGGACGCCTGAACAAGTTGTATGTATCATTTGTAATATATCGTAACTAGCTTTCCACCAGCGGCTTCGCCCGCGTTGTCTTGTATAATACATAAAAACCTTCCTCTTGGATCACCCTATCTATGAAAAAAAAACCGCATCAAAATCCGTTGCGTAGTTTTAAAGATTTCATTATACATAGGGACAGAGAAAGCTATTTTGTTTTATACTTTTTAGTGAAGGGCATAGCATTTATTCAGAAAATCTTTTCTCTGAACCTATATTTGAGACGGAGCCAAATAATTCTATTTGAACTATATTTAATGTTATTACGACATTCAAATGCATAGATGTTTATTTGATACTAGCTTTCCGACAGCTTAGTTTGTTTTGCAACAACGCGTGGTTTTCCCGTTTTTGTAACATTTTTGATTGCTGCTTCTCTCCTTTCAGTGATAACGTGATGTTACATATCCTATAATCTACCACGATAAATGGACTGTTCAACACAAAAATAATAGATTCGAATTAGTAGTTCCTGAGATTAACACATTCAACCGAACTATTCTGCATTCACAATGCTACACTGATAAATATATTTAAATGATAGATTTTTTTTAAGAAAAATAAAAATCTTTCAGCCCCAGATACCCTGTAAAGGGATACAAACCCACAACCTTTCACAATCCAGGTGACTGCTCTAACCATTGAACTACCTGAGACCCGACAGAATTGACGAATTTCTCAAGCAATTATCAGTTTTTGTAGCCACAGTGAGCTTATTTTCATTGATGTTCAATCAATCCACCTAAACAACAGAAAAAAATTTTTTTTATTAAAATTTTATATTTGCCGCAAATGTATTAAAATGTTATTTAATTTTTATGTTAAAGGTGTCTCTTCAACAAATGGGTAATTCCCGCGCTCGGGCCGTATACGAGGCCAATCTCCCGGATTCGTTTCGGAGACCACAGAACGATTCATCGCTGGAGGCCTTCATCAGAGCGAAGTACGAGCAGAAAAAGTATATCGCTAAAGAGTGGGTGCCTCCGCCCACGCCTAAGGTCAATTGGTGAGTATTGAGCATATATGAGAGGACGTTGGCCTATAGCCTACAGCAATCGGCAGACTTGATATCTCTTTTCTCTTCAGTATCGAAAAAGCATTATGTCAATGGTGTAAAGTTTATATTTAACTTACATGAAATTTTTATGTTCTAGACAATATTGGTTTGGTATAAAGATGAGAAATTCTTGTATTTATTTTATCTACTCTATCTAGCTTATTAAATATTCGACGTAATAACTTTTGGTCACCCAGCTCCAATCCTTTTCAAAGTTACCTAACAACAAAGATCGCGGGCCGCGACGCCGCTGCTCTTACTGTATATTAATTAATAAAAATTTGTAGCATAACTATTTGCAGTGGTTGACTAATAAGTGCCTCCAAACCTCCTCCTCCAAATTTCCTTGATTAAATCATAAGTTGGGGTTGTACTGCCTTATCTTTCTTATGTCCAATTACGTAGATTTGTTTTATAGTTCATTGAATAATTTATCTATTTATCTTAAGTGTCTAATGTATGCCTTAACTAGTGTTGCCAAGTGTCCCGATTTACGCGGGATGTCCCGATTTTCAGGAGTCTGGGGACGCATCCCGATTTGTATCTAATCGGGACGCTAAATGTCCCGAAAAATCAAGTATTTTTATAAAAAAAAAATATTTTTTTTCATACTGTCAAATCCAGTTTTGAAAGCCCCTAACTATATTTATCTATGTCTGAAAGCAAAAAAGCTACCAAACTAGTACTTATACTTATTTTTTCCCGATGTCTGTCCCGATTAAAACCCCAAATCCCGATTAATGACACGCGCTGTCCTGATTAATAATAAATTGGACCTGGCAACACTAGCCTCAACACATGTCTGTTTATAGAAGGTCTATTGAAAAAGGAATATCAATAACACCTTCAAGATAAGTAATTAATTAAGAATATGTCATAAGTTAAGCAGATATTTTTAAAAATATAAAAGACTTAGAATGTAATTAGAATTCTTAATAGTCAGAATACTATTATTAACATTTATTATTTCATTTAAATTGTCGTCATTTGGTTATAAATATTTACTTATGACAATTTTCAAGTAATGAATAACTTATCTCGACTATAGATACTAGTGTAAGTTTATAGGTAAAAATTCTAATTTTTAATTCAGATGTAGCTTCCTATATGTGAATTGTTTTCTTTTCTTTATAATATTACTATAGACACGCTAACAGATTTATTTTATCGTTTTAGGGATAAAGAGATTGACGAAGAAATGGAAAGACAGAAACGGAAAAAGAAGACTACCACAACGTCTAGCCTAGGACCACTGCCGGCTCCAACGAATGATAAGAAATATAATGTTAGTATTTATCACTTATATCAAATACCTTTAAATGAGCAATTAGTATTTATCAGCCGGTTGCAGAAACGGTAATTAAATTATAACGACATTAAACACTAATGTGTCATTATCTTGTTCCATAATAGTTATTTAAGATACGAGTGCGGAAAGTAAGGTTTTACGAATAAGGGCCAAATTGAAAACACAATTTTTTTTTTTATTTCTTTAGTGCTCGGCCAAAATAAATTAAAAAAAATACTTTTAAGCACGTGTGCAGTAAAGGATTTCAGTACATTTTTATTTAACAGGTGTTTAAAGACTAACACTCAGTGTATACAATGGATTAAAAAAATAGCGCTTTATCATTGAAATCAAATTTTGAAACTCCTTTAAATTTAATGAAATGAAATGTCAAACTTGTAATGGAAGACGTTTTACGTTGCACATAACTATATTAGGTCCTAATTAATGACTAATTATTTTTGAGGTTATATTATTAATATGTTCTTTAGCGTCCATTAAATTGCTCATTATAATACACAAGTTTATAATTTAACCAAAGAAGAATGGCGAAATCAGACCCCATAATTTTCAAAATCGTACATGGATGGCAATATGACAAATAAATAATATATTATTTATAGATTTTATTTCTACAAAATTTTGAATTTTAATGTCGGGAAACCAAACTAAAATATTAAATGCTGCTAATAATTATCAAGATAACAAAACGTCTGATGATAATGCAAAAACAAAACGCGAAAATCTTCTTAAGAAACGTTCTGGTCTACGCAGAAGTACTTTAATAATAAAACTATGTCTTGGAAGTGTTTCATGAATTTTGCGCCGGGCAATAAAATGGTCATCTATTTTAATACTTATTATCGTTTCCTGTACATTGCAATTAATTCCATTGCCTTTAAAGTACAATTAATACGCTTAATAATCGAATATAAGTTCAAAATAAGATTGTATAGAATAGATTCCGTTGTTTTTAATTGAAAACCACACAATATGTCAAAGGGTTGTAGTTTGGATGGTTTTTGAAACATCGATCACATACATCAACGATGTCAGAAACGATTCTCAATTAATCGCGAGTTTTTCAAAGATGTTCTATAGAATATTATTTTTAGAATAAAATTAACATGTCTGGAAAAAGTCTGTCATCATTATCTGACCCTGAAGATATACAACGTCCGTATATCCACGACAGAATTTACTAGAAAAACATCATAGTAAAGACTTCCGAGTAAGATGGACAGTTAAATTAACAATATGCTTAACTAGGAACACATAACCCCACAGAAATAAGTGTATTGATGGGTTGACGCGACTGTTAATCTGTTTAAAGTTTTTTTTGCGACCGGGACTTTTAATCAATAATATGCCGGATAGTACAAAATCCAAAGAGCTAGTATAATTGCACTCGACTTATATAAATATGCCCATGGAACAATACCATCCAAAAGAATCTAACACACAAAAACAACTTTGGTCTATGTCAGTGTAGTCAAAGTCAAAATAATATTTATTAAAATAGATTTCTTAAAAGTACTTTTGAACACTTTTTCCCTATGACTCGTTCAGGACGTCTTTTGGCCGATAAGAAGAATGAGCAAGAAACTCACCAGCTCTAATAGGACTAATGACATTCACAAAAAACATGGAATTACCAGATCAATACATTATAAATAGAGAAACAAAAAAAAAACTATGGTCTTATAATGATAACATAATCATTTAATAATAATGGAAACAAGATAATTTTTGATATATGATGAATTAAGAAGTAATCACCTATCCAGTTGCTGGATCATCTCAAGTCCAAGCATTCTTATCTGTCAAGCATATTATTATATATAGTATTTTTTCAATAGTAGATTTAAACTGCATGATATCTAATAGTTGTATTTTGCTAGGTACCTTATTATAGAAGCCCACACAAAGACCCCTGAATGAGTTACTAACTTTTTGCAGTCTAGTGACATGCGCCGTTGATTTATTTTTATTCATTGTATTAATATTGTGTACATCACTTTTTATAGAAAATAAACTAATAGTTTTACGATCGTACATTTAGTTCTCGTATAGATATATTGAGAAGTAACAGTCATTATGTCTATTTCCTTAAACTTCTCCCTTAAAGAGTCCCTAATATAATAGACTAGACACAATTGCAATTTGAACTTTTTCCTTACAAGCTTAAGATAACATTTATATTTTCAGAAATCGGATGTCATTCCCAGCTTACCGAAACCGAAATCCTCAGTCAGCCCCAAGCTCGGTAGAAGCACTCCCACCAACCAAGTAGACACGACCAAAGCATCAAACGGATCAACTGATCTTCTCGGTCTCGATACATCCAAGCCGGACCCAAAACCCAGCGACGATATATTCTCAAGTTTCTTCTCTGCACCACAAGAGAAACCTTTAGAAACGAAACCTGATGAACAAAATCTCAAGACAGAGGAAGAGAATTTCTTCAAACAACCAGCGCCTACAGAGAAAGAAAAATCAAAACTGACAAAGGATAGTATATTGGCTTTGTACAGTCAAACACCATCGAACACATTAGTTAATCAATTCAATCCGGTGTCACAGCCTTCATATCCGTTTGGAACATCCGGTGCTTTCCAAACACCTGCTTATAATATGCCCGTACAGAATGGTATGCAATTTAATCAATTCCAACCTCAAGCTAATCAATTTAACCAGCCTGGTCAATTCCAGCAGCCGTTTGCAGCTGCACAGCAACCGATCCAAGGGCAAGCGTTCACTCAGAGCAATCAGTTCTTCAATCAGCCACAGCAGAATTTAAATCAGCAGTTCGGAGGACTAAACTTAGGTCAGAGTTTTCCAAATGCATTCAATCAAAATAGTAATGTCGCGAGTAATTCTACATGGCAGTAAGTGCTATAAGAATACTAGGATTTTTTTTTACATGAGGTGAGTATTTCTACTATGTTTGTTTGTAAATAGTAGTTTATTTCTATATTATTACAACCTGAGTAATTTTTACATAATATTTTGTATGCAATCTAAATAGAATGCTATGATATACAGGGTGCAACGTAAATAATAGTCAGTGTGAAACTATAAGACATACAAAAATCTGTTCTTAGAAACCATATCATTGATTTTCTTAACTGCATTCATATAGTTAATAAAAAAACTAGTTCTCAGTCAGGAATCGAGCCTGGAGGTTTTGATAAATAAAACATTATTATTACTTAGATACTGATTGTGTAGGTCTTAAACAGTTAATGTTACTGTTACACATCATAAGTTACCCTTTAAAGTCTAAAAAAACAAAGACTAGTAATTCCGTTTCTCTGACAACTGCCCAATGGTGCCATAGAGTATTTGTTATTTATCATAAACTAAAATAGGTATATTTTCTCTTAGTAATATTAAAGTAAACAGTTTTTTTCCAGGAAGTAGACATTATATCGTCCAGAATCTTTATTTCTTTTACTTAGAAAGATAGAACTAGACGTCACCATTGTATCGTAAGAAATGCATACGCAATGAGTTCGCAGACAATAAAAGAATACAGGTTAATGTGTTTTAAAGGCGGTTGTACTTAGGTTTTCATTTATTCATTTAGATCCGTAGGCATTTATAGTGTTAACGCATTATCGATAGTTCGATTATCGACAGTTGCCCTTGAAAATCATCTTTAATATCAATAATCTATACACTGAAATACTATTGATAGTATCGATACTATTGCTCAACAAACGTTACTATGGGATGTATCGATATTAATTATAGTATAGAAATTGTTATTGACTTGATGACGTTAATCGTGGTCGAGCGATTCACACTCTCATTTCAAAGTGTCATATTTGACGTGGAGGATCAGATTCCCGGTAAGGTCAATGTAGAAAAACTTTTCTATATTGTCTCGGCCTGAGTGTTGTGATGGCTTCTACTTTATTGCTTTTGCAACATCTATCGATAATATGCACTATGCTTTAATGACATATCTCAAAAGAACAGTAAATAGTTATTATATGAACAAAACTTTATATTATTTTGCATACTTACTATTATATACAAACAAACATATACTGTCTCTCAAACGTATTACATATGTTTATTTTATGCCTTGTAGCTTAATGTGTAGAGTTGAGAAGAGAAAAACTCAACTCGTTCCTAATTGGTCTTACTAAACCCAATTATTTATAATCATTTATTTATTTCGAATGTATTGTCATTAAGAACCTGAAATTTCATTTACAATAAAAAAATTATAATAATAACAATCATTTTAAAAAATTATCGTTTTCTCACGTAATACGATTTTAGTCGACGGGATTTTCGAGCGTAAGGAATAGCATGACATGAAAACGATAAATGTCATTTTAAACCACAGATAAAACAAACAGTTAGCATCACCCGTAAACGCGTATTACTAGTTGATTGATACGGTAAGATACAACCGATGTGACTCACTGATGTACCTGCGTAGGGGGCTAAATTTCGAAGCAGGGCAAATGTTAACCAAACAGAATCTTTCAAATATCACGCCATGGGGCGATGCACCAATATCCCTGACCCTTGCTGAGTGTGAGTATTTTACACCTTATGTTTATTGATATAATACTTATTATAAATTTAAATCGTACGTTCGGTTATCTTCCGTATTGTTAGGTCTGTTCTGCGCAAACGAAGATTCATCATGCGTCATGTTAGTTGTCCTTACTGTAGCCAATTTTTTTTTCGTCCATATCACTTGCACTACGGGACAGAAACCTCATCTAGTAATGTGTAATAAATAGACCAGGGCCTCAATTCTGGTAATATTTAAATAGCATCATAATAGAATCTCAATTACTTGCATATTGCCATTCTCACACAAAAAAATAGTGATTTAATATGTATTTTATGATCTAGTAACTGAAGAACTGTGTCAAAAGTTGTAGTTGAAACGCTATTGACTTTCCATTATTACGCTAATATTATCAGAATTGCCCTACAATATGTCGACAATAAATAAAGAGGTTGCAAATTCACTAATTCTTTATTAATAATTTGTGCTATAAATAAGACATTAGCACTACTTCACAATGTCTTCACTCTCTAAGAATTTCAAAATTCATGCACAGTTAAAAAAACAATTGCATTATTAATGTTAAGTAGATAATTTTATTTTATTACATATTGTGCATTGATATAGTTCATTTCATTTACTAAGAGTTTTGTATATTTTTATATTTATGAGAAATATGATTTAGAAATTGGTGCAATTACTTATGAATGAAAGGTTTAAATATGTATAATCTTTTATTTCTTTATATTTTAAAACCGATGTGAATTCTTTTAATGCTTTTTACAAATTCAGAATAATGTATTGTGTAAATTACATGCATATAGGGTAACAAAATGATGACTAGTCTGCATCAATGAATTTCTTTTTTATTGCATTTGCAAGGGAGTTTAAAAATAATTTTTGTTAGTTTTGGTAAGCTTGCACGTGTAGCATGACAAACTCGAGAAACGCTTTGTCTACACCCAAATGTCACTTTCTTGGGTCGAGAGTGAGATGTTGTATGAGCGCTCCCGAGAAAAGTGACATTTGAGTGTAGACAAAACGTACTCGAGTTTGTCATACTACGCGTGCTGGTATAGGTACTGACTGCATTCTCTATATTTGGACTTTTATTTAAATTTCCATATATTTTTAATTTTCTTTTGTATGTGACACGTGCTGAGATATTTTTATTTATTAAGTGGCGAAAGACTGATATCCAGACGTTAATTGGACAGGGTAATATGATCAACTGGTATCTTAACGCAAACTTTTAGTAGTTTGTATGATAGTATTGATACTCCTGGCATTATCCATCTTGACCTCTTTCTAACAATTTGCAATTGTTATCTGTATGTTGCCTTTAGTCAGCCCTACATTCTGTTGAATAAAGCAGTTTCCTTGCGTTTTTATCTATATATGTGATGTTTTTAGCGACTTTCAATACCATAACCCCTCTCTTGCCCAAGATAATCTGCCATTTTAAAACGAAATATAATGAAAATCAGTGTTTCTGCAATAGGGATGATGACTAATTTTTGTTTGTTTGTCCGTCAGTTAGAGTGTTAAAAAATATTAAACACGTATTTTTTATTTTTTTCGTAATCATAAAATTACGGCGTTAAATTGAGTTGAAATTTCGCATGACGTCACGTTAGAGTACGTTTTCTACTCAACTGTGACGTAGCGAGCCCCCACTCCTCAACTTTAATGCCTGTTATCTAAGCTATTTCTTGTTAAATTTAAGTAAAAAAAATACGTTACTAATATTTTTCTATTATCTGACTGACGGACTAAATAGAATTGCATTTCTTTTACCCACTCATCATCCTTATTATTGCTGTGGATATTTAATTACCTCTTCTTGCCTTTCAAGCCTCAAATGATTAATTAGAGATCCCTAATTTGGAAAAAAGTCGCTAATAAGGACTTCTTAGTGGCATATTTTCATTTTATTAAAACGTAATATCCAGAGGTCGGAATTAGGTAAAGTTATTTATGTACTTGCATCGAAATGTTGATATTAATGTGGACCTTCGTGGCAACATCGCGCGTATTGGTATTTTGCAACTTTGGACATCCGATGTCATTGATGTAAGTTTGGCAACGTCGTGCGTGCAGTAGTTTAAATTGTGTAAAAGTAAATAACTTTTTATTTAAAAAATCACGGGATTTTTTCAGCTCTTTAAAATTAATCTCGGGATTTGAGGCATATTCACTTTATTCTTTCGCTGTATGAAATCAGTGTAAGTACATGAATAACTCTACCTAATTCCGACCACTGGTAATATCTCATTTGAACATAATTCGTGTGACTACATACAATGATGGATAAAAAAGTTTTATTTCTTCGCGCCTTTTTGCTGTAGCGTAACATTATGGTTCTCTTATAATGTTACGCTACCACAAAAAAGTTTACGCTGTTTTAAAACGCAGTAATGTATGGGTATGATGTGTCTATTAATATAACGTCAATGGTGACGTATTACTACAGGATTACTACTAAAACTGGTAAAATTATATAAAATATGCTCCTATTTATCTAAATGGTAGATTCATATCGGTTGCTATTATTTAACTTCATTTTTTTAAATGTAGAAGTATTGATATTTCTAGTACTCGCCTACAAATTGTATTAATAGGGTTCACGTTAATATGTAAATAAATTTCTTTAAACTTTTGTCCTTAAAAATAATACTTTTGATCAATTATTGTGTTAAATGAGTGGATTTTAAGAATTAATTAATTCTAATTCCAAATTTTCCAGTCATGTATGTAAATGCGTTTGCGTTAGTAATGATTAGGTGCAGTTTAAAATTATACATTAATGATATTTTTTTATGGATTTGAAATATGTTTAAAGCTACATTATTTTCAAAATGTTTTTTTCAGCTTGGCTGTTTATTTTAGACTCACTTTTGATGTATTTATTAGTCTGGTCACACACATTCGTTTCCCGTTCTCAGTTGGTAGAAATCTGATTTTCATATTGACTCGACGCTATCTTTCACTCATTTAATTGTCATTTTACACGTAGAAATCAATTTATTCACTTACATTGTCAGAATTGTGCGAAATGCCATTAATAAAAGAAAAAGAAGACGTTCATTTGAAAGGGTCTCCGAATTGGAATTCGTGATCAGAAAACCGAACACGGGAAACAATTAAATGAGGCCAGGTTTAATTTGATTTTTGATTAATATCATTCAATAAGTTGATAACTTGTATAAATAGTTAATCGTAAGGGGGCGAAAGTCATATTGGCTCGTACCCGATGCAACCTGTATTTCGTTTACATAAATAAATATAATGCTGAAATAAACTTCTAGGTATTTTTATTCACTATTATATACCTGTGACACTATCTATTAAAAAAAAAATACTAGTATAGGTATTTACAGTTATTAAATGCAGACAGGTGTTACACATTTGTCTGATAGGAGTTTTAGCACATCATAACAGTTGATAGC
Source organism: Diatraea saccharalis (assembly GCA_918026875.4). Classification (NCBI taxonomy): domain Eukaryota; kingdom Metazoa; phylum Arthropoda; class Insecta; order Lepidoptera; family Crambidae; genus Diatraea; species Diatraea saccharalis. The sequence continues at coordinate 10,854,830 of OU893336.1, forward strand.
TAGTGGGGATGAGGACTGTAAATAAGAGCTAATGAATATATGATAAAATATAATAATAATAATAAATCACGAATCACAGCAAGCAAATAAACGACAATTATTTCCATCAAGCGCAAAACAAGCAGAAAGTAAAATATGACTAATCAAAAAGGATGGCGCTTTACAGCCAGTTGCCTATATACCCGCCCCCCAGTGGAACACTAACTCTCGGTGGTAACTGACTGGGGCACCATCAGAACTAATATATGAGCCGGGCGGCGTAGTGTACCTCCCTCTGTGAGAAGTTCCAACACGTATTCGACCATCTGGGCCAGTGAACACTTGTGACCCTACCTCTAGGCCACAATCCTCGCGGTAAGTTAGGGTCGGCTACAATAACCAAGTCCCCCTCTTTGAGGTTTATAGAGTCCCTTCGGCGTCTTCTTGGGCAAACTGTGTGTACCTAAATATTCTTTTATCCACCGTGCCTAAAAATGATCAACTAGTCGCAGAACTTTGCGACAGTCGCATGACCGCTGCAAATCTGAATCGCTGAGATTAGTGGTCCATGGCACGACTAGCGATGTTCCGATCAAGAAGTGGAAGGGTGTTAATAGGGATGACGACTAATTTTTGTTTGTTTGTCCGTCAGGTAGAGTGTTAAAAAATATTGAACACGTATTTATTAATTTTTTTCGTAATCACAAAATTACGGCGTTACATGGAGTTGAAAAAATTTCAGAAAACGTACAGTAAACGTAACGTAAGAAAACGTACCATAACGTGTTATGGTACGTTTTCTACTAAACTGTGACGTAGCGAGCCCCCACTCCTCAACTTTAATGCCAGTTATCTAAGCTATTTCTTTTTAAATTGAAGTAAAAAGAAATACGTATCTAATATTTTTCTATTATCTGACTGACGGACTAAATAGAATTGTATTTTTTTTACCTAGTTGTCATCCCTATTTTGATGCTTCAGATGAGGTTATAGGTACGTACGCAAGAGCTCTATGCCAATAATAATGCTTCATTACCAAGTTAAGTTGACTCGTCCACTTGAGTTGTTTGTAGATAATTACACAGGAAACTTTCAATATCAGAGCTCATTTCATCAATACGTCTTTGTAGTGTTGTTACTTAAAGGAATTCTTTTAAGTACGTCACGTGAAGGCACGTGCAGAACAGTTTTTAAAAGCTTTTCAACGGCGGGTAAAATTAACCGTTCTCCGATGGTGTACGGTTTCCCAGATTTCGCAATAAGCAATGAGATATTGTAAGGTGCCCGCAAGCCATCATCGTTACTTTGAGACTTTGAAGCGAACATACTGTGCACGGTGGGTCTCTTTTCATATTTACACACCTTAGATGATCTTCGAGCTTCGATGATTTCATAGAGTCATTGCTCAAAACTTTGTTGCATAAAAGGCATGTCGGCAATCGTTTATCTGCCTTTGATGAAAGAAAACCAAATTTCAAATAATCAATACTGTACCTACTGCCGACATTTCTTCATAAATCAGCCATGTTTCGTATCAGTTACCTAAAAAAATAATCAAGTGTATAGTGTATATAGCTAGAATAATTTACTTTCTGTGAAGATCTGTTTCATCCTACCAAAAATGAAATAAGTATATAATTACAAACATGCTGGTCAATCATATATCCGTCCTTTAGTGAATAGCCAGGTAAATAAATAATTGTATAATAAAAAGTACAAAATAAATCGAATAATGGACCTGTTCAGTATTTAATTTTTATTATGTACGTACCTACTACACGCAAACATAACAAATATAATATTATTACAATCAAATAGGCAGGGAGTTACTTACATTTCGGGGACCGGCAAACACTGACATAGATTCACTCACACTTTTCTCTTGAAAATTCCGGAACCAAATGCGTAACGTTTGTCTTTGGCATTCGTATTTATATTGGTGAAGAATCAAACAAGTTCATACAAGATTGTAAGCAGAGCAGAAATGGCATTTCGTAGCTGTGCACGTCTGAAAAAGCATCTCGTGCGGGCGGGCGGCGGCGGCGGCGGCGCATTGCAATATTGACACGCGTTGTACTGAATATTGAAAAAGCAAGTTTTTATAAGTAACACAGTACGTAGTAACCTTCTTACAATATTATCTCCTACCTGATATATTGATTGATATATAAGTAAAGCCAAGCCAACGTGTTTGTTCTTTACTATCGAAACCAGATTATTCTAATATTAGATTAATAATAAATTTTCGTGGACCCTACTAACATTTGTGAACCCTTATTTTTATTTCACGCCAGCGTAGATCACCCGCTAAATCCCACGTGGACCAGGGGGTCCACCAAAAACCGCTTAGAGAATCACTGACGTAGATCATTCGTTGGTTCTTTGTATGCATTAATTTTTGTAACTAAACTTAAAAATATCAGGAAGTGGCTGTGTTTTCTAGTTATATCCCTTTGCTTTCTTAATTGAAAAATAGTGCGTGTGCTTAGGACGGGTTTGTTTATTTTAATTTTTTCCGTTTTATAATATTTAAATCGTTTCTGCTTAGGCATTTTAAACACAGCTGATAATTTATATTAAGATTCACATAATGGATACGGGGTAAGTGTCATTTTAATTGAATAATACACTTTATTAATGCAACATGCTTTCAATCCAAACTTGTGTTTTGGCGGGCGCGGCCATATTTGACAGAACAGCTGTTATGGACGGGGACTGTGAGTTCGTTCCGTTGTTTGTTTTGCGTTTTTCGTACTATTACGTATTTATAATAAGTGATTTAGTGTAAATAACGTTTCATTAATATGAATAAATATAATTTACATAAATTAATGTTTATCTGGAGTGAGTAAAGTAAAAGGAAAGACTAATAATTATGGCTTGTGGGATACAAAACTATGAAGACAATCCCTTGTCTGCAGAAGAGGAGGAGTTTCAAGCGAAATGGAACAGGTTCTCAGATTGGTTACATTGTATTTGCGTCGTCACATTCGACTTAGAATTGGGACAAGCTATGGAAAATGTTTACCCGCCAGGAGTTAAGTTGACAGATCAAGAGAAATGCAATATCTGTTACTTGGCGTTCCCGGACTCGAATTCTGGGTGTATGGGAGATACTCAATTTCACGTTAGGCTACGTTCTCGAGCACCACTTTCTGATCAGCAGCTAATTTACAACGAAGACGCTGTGCCTACCCTTAGGGCGGATTCCACACATTACTGGGGCTTCGTGTATTTTCGACAGGTCAAGGATCCCTCTTTGCCAAGAGGTTACTTTCAGAAAAGCATAATATTGCTTACTAGACTTCCATTCATAAATTTATTTTATAAAGTAATTCAACTAATAGCACCTAAGCATTTTGAGGAGGGAGAAAGCAGTCTAGAAGCTGCTTGTCATGATATAAACAGGTGGCCTGTCTTGGATTCTGGCCAAAATGTGCTACTACCTGTACTCGGATCAGTGTTCCAATCATATATACCTAATCAACAGACAGGAAAGATAACCAGATCAGATATAGCAAAAGTGAGTTCCCCCAATGTCCCACACATTTTAGCATCCATACAAGATGTTAATGTGTTTGATGCTTTATCTACATTAATATCACATTTGCATTTGTTGTGGGAATTAGTTTTGACAGCAGAGCCAATAGTTGTAATGGCCAGTTCACCAACTGAATGTTCAGGATTAGTCCAAGCTTTGACATATTTGATACAACCATTATCATACTCTGCTGAATATAGGCCATATTTCACAATACATGATAGTGAATTCAAAGAGTTTACAAGGAAACAATACAATCCACCTTGTGTAATATTAGGTGTGACCAATCCATTCTTTACGAAAACATTGCAACATTGGCCACATACTATCAAGCTTGGTGATGCAACGTCAATAAAAACTAAACTACGTAAAGTTGGTAATTTGAAGCTATTAGACACTGCACCTGGTGTGTATACACAATACAAACCATTCCTTGAGAAGGATAAGAATATTATAAAGAAATTACATAATGGCATTAGGGCAGACCGGCCTTCTGAAGTACAGACGGCCATGGTGAAACGTCACTTACTTGAATTGACTCAAAGTTTTATGATCCCACTTGAAAGATATATGGCCTCTTTGATGCCATTACAGAAGAACATATCACCATTTAGAGCTCCACCTGTGCCAAACCCTTTTAATCCTGAAGATTTCTTTGCTACCCTGCAGCAGTCAGGGCCCCAATTGACAACTGGAATCATAGGTGATTGGATAGGACTGTATAGAAATTTTTTTAAAACACCTAATTTTAGTGCTTGGTTTCATCAGAGACATAGCAATTTGACAAACAAACTGCATGCATTGCAACTTGAAGCTTTAGCAGAAAGTGATTTGAAAAAGTGGTCGATTGGTAAGAAAGAAGTTGAAATTGTTGATATGGTGTTGAAACTTAGGGAGGTGCTGAAAAGTAATCCACCTGTAGCTGATAACACTAGGACATTATTGGCAAGGAGGTTAGAAGATCTGAATTGTGTTTTACCTGAGGATATGAAGTCTATTTTGAATGCAGCATCGTGACACACAGACTGCTGCACCTCAAAGCAGAGGGGTTGCAGCGTTGACTGCAAAATACAATTTAGCTATGATTATGTGTGTATTGCTTGTGTCTAATTTTCGTGGCCAAACTGGATTAATGTTAAAATGACTCATTATGCCTAGATTTTACTGTAATACATAGGATATTTAAGAAATTAATAGTAATTAGTTGATAAATATATCACTCTCCTACTTCACTATGGTGAATTAAACATAGGTTACTGATTAGTGTATGTTATCATGTCACATACTGCATACAATAAGATCTAACTAATGTGATGCCTTTGATTATATACCTGTGTCAAAGTGCATGTTGAATCTTGTAGTCTAAGAGATTGTGACAAAAATTTGCAAGAGCTTTCAAAATCTTGATATTTTAGTATGTTGAAGTATTTAGGGTCTACATCACTCGGTATTCAGTGCAGAGGTGAGTCATAAATCACAAATAATACCTATGTCATTTCTGAATTAAAATTTTAGTGAGTATCATTAAATATATCTGTTATACCTAAGCTATTCCATTTGAGCATAATAACCAATTAAGTTATCAACATAAATTTAGTGATGATAATTAAAATATATAAATATATTTGTTTAAGGGTTAAGTCACATTCGGCAGTTCGGTAACGCGTGTTTTATCGTAATTCTATCCTTTATTGCCACTCAGAGAACCGCCTTTTCTTAAAGCGGGAGAGTAAACCTGATGCCTATTGCTTCCAGGATTCCGCGGCGTTCTACCGCATAAGTACCTATATATGTATATATCCATTATCTCGATCCAGCGAATAAGGGGGAATAACTTACAATAATGTTAATTAGTATGGATACTTATTCTCTAAGAAAATATTATTTTATGTATATTATGTACCCAAACTATGTTAAAATTTAACTGTTTAAACAACCGCGTAATCAGCGGACGGACGTGACGTTACTTGTGTGGTAAACAAAAGTAATCAGTCAAAAAATTTGTTGCCATATGTATTTGTATTAACATGCCATGTGCTTTGATTGGTATTTTAATAGACATGAGACACTGATTACAAGGATTCTTTTAAACAAGATAATTATTTTGTTTATTGATATATATATGTCGCAGTCAAGTGATATAATCAGCCGATCAATTGGGCGGCTAGTCATACAAATGTCCATTCATTAACGGACTGAATTTCGATCAGCCCAGTAGCTAAATACTACTTTATACAATACGGATGAACAAACGTAAGCCAACTAAATTACTGTCAATTCATCGCTAATATCGAATTTAATTGGTAGAATTAGATGTGAAACAAATTAAATATTGTAGTGGGTGATTTTAAATAAAACTTAAAAACTTCTTAATACTATCTATAATCGATACATCAGTATCTGTCAACAGGACTGATCAAAAAGATAACAACAAACTACTTATTCGCGACTAGGTGTTAATGGTCTGTATGATCCAATACAGGAAGCAAACGTACACACCAATTACGCAAGTGGGATAAGCTGAAACTTTCATAATAGATTCTTAATACTAATACAATGATACAAAGACAAGATACACCGCGATTCAGACGTCCACAGCGCCGTCAATAGAAAATGAGTGTAAGCAATCTATTTGACTGTGACTGTTTTAATATGTTTATTACGATTTCGAAGTTTGGTGCTACAATAGTAAATAACAACATAAAATGACAAACAACGAAGTTATTGTGGTCATGTAGGTCACGTGATAGATTAGAAATTTAGGAGAAGCGTAGCGTAGCGATCGTCTTAAATTTTGTTATTTCGTCTTAGGCTTTTAAATCAGGCACCTTGTAGAACGGTCAAATGTCATAATTATTTAACTAGAAGAAAACTAGGGGTACAATTAAATGGCTAGCCGCCCAATTAAACGGCTGTTTTAAACAATTTGCTGCGACGTACACACATATAAATCAACATTATTTAATAAAATTATTGTTTTTATAATCTTTTAGGTCTTTGAACTTTTTAATCAAACACTTTAATTCTAACGGTAGAAATCGCGATACGTACCGTTCTGCCAAATGTAGGTAAAGCCTTTATTCCCACATGATATTATGAAATTTTATTTTGATTAGAATAGCATAGGATTGTTAAATGTAGTTTTCCATTAAATAATTTGTTAAATAAAGTTAGTGAAATATTTTACATAAAGTTAGTAAAGTAAAATTATGATAATTATTTTATAAATAAATTGTTCTTTTAGATATTTTCAACATAAAGGTCACTGCATATTAGACCCATCTGGCAACCAAGCAGCACTGCCACGCAGTTGTTCGGCTACTAGCTGAGGGTTGAGTCGTTTTACTCCTTAACTTGAGTTGTTTAACATGTATTTTAATAACGAGGAAAAAATGTTATAGAATGATGATTTTGTCCACTAAATACATGTCAAAATAGTAAAATGAAACGAATTATTGCCCTTCGTATTGCTTAGATCTCTTATCTTAAGGCTATAGAGTTAAAAAGTCGAACATCTGGCGTGGCAACATGTAGACAAACACGTGGTCCACGAATATTCTTATACACTACGAGTGCACGACAGGCTACCACCACAATATATCAAATTTCCTCAAGTAATTTTGAACTCTACTCTTAGGGCATTAAAGTTTAAAATCAGTGCAGTAATTAACGTTTTGTTTAGCCTGACTTGCTGTTAACTAAGCGTTTATAATGTTGTTTTTGTACGTTCACTATCGATTGTAAGCGCGTTAAGATTTTAGTATGGAATCGAAAACTCCGCCAATGCTCGTCGTGGTAGCTACCAAGAACTACAACTCTCCATACAAATAAAGTAGAGTTCAACTCTCCATACAAATAAAGTAGAGCTCGTCTAACGAAAAAAGTCCCTCGGATCACAATGTTTTCGCTTTTATTATAAAGCATTAAAAGTTATGTCGCAGGACTTCTTTCGAGAGACACACTTTAAAACTTACACTTAGCTTAGCACTCTGTCATACTCTGTACTAAGGGGCCGTCCATTAAACGCGTGATGTTTTTTCGGCATTTTTAACCCCCCTTCCCCTTGGTGATACATGATGAGGTTTAAGACTACCCCCCCTACCACCCACCTTACCTTACTTTACCTACAAAAAAATCTTAATTATGACGCTGCTTTTCGGTTGCAGTTAAATACACGTGATATTTTACTACACTTCCCTCCCCCTTGTGATATTTCGTGATTTTTGACGAATCCCTCCCCCTCCTTTCGAGCCTGACGTGATTAATGGACGGCCCCTAAAGGCGTTGCCAGACGGCTCTAATGAGCTAGGAGTTTACACGTAAAAAAAATTATTTGGTGTTATAAAACTATGCATGTGTTTATATATTTATATGAACGAAGTTCTTACATATATATTTATTTATGTAGAATCTCGACAAGTCAATTGGATGGATATAAAATTTCTACCATTGTATAAGACCATCCTGATTGTTCGAATATATTTTGGAAAAAAAATTGCTATGATGTTTCTGGCCATGATGATCCATCCATATACTTATTAATATAATGGAAAAAATGTTTAATTTATGATATATATGGCTAAGGGCATTACAATAAGTTGGTTATCAGTGATATAATATTGTTAAATAAATATCTTTATCTTCTATGTAATTATAATAATTGATAATGTAAACTTATTGTGGATAAGGTGTTGCGAAGTTCTTTGGTTCGATGTAATGAAAATGATAAAATCTCGAGTAACGGCTTTTGAATAGCATTTTGATACGACCCCAGAATAGTAAATATTGCTATTCTCCAGATTATCTATTTATAACTCTGTGACCCTTTCGTTTGCACTCTATTAATCATTGAAACGAACTAAAATGCTATCTTAGTTAATATGCTACTCGGTCTGTTCTTAGAAATCCAGTTTCATACGTACATAACTTAAGATATACACGCATTGTTGTCTCCTCAACGATCAGTTATCGTATGAAATGCAACGATAAAAGTATATCTGTATTTTTCTAGTAGCCAGGATCACACACATTGGTGTCTCAAGATTCCATTGAGATTATATGGAAGCCTAAAAGTTTACAACATTTTTGCGAAATGGCTGGAAACTCCCGTAGAGCAATTTATCCAATGAGGAAGTATTTAAAAATAAACGTTAGTTCCCGAAATCCAACTAGATGTCGCTACGGTACGTTCTTGATTTCTCCATGACAACCTTTCCGGTTTTCTTACATGTTTAAAAGTAAATTAGTTTTCAAAACTCAATAAACAACTCGTATTCTATTTGTACTTTTTCGTATTTGTATTGATATCCAAGTTTCGATCTTTTCCAATTTCAGTTTTTTAATATGTTAGTTAAAAGGAACGGAAATGACTGTCTTTGGCCCATTCGTTTTCTGCAAAAATAAACTTGACTAGAGTCGCTACCTAGAAGAGGTGCTTTTTTAGTGATTTCGTTTTTTTTAATACTTCCTCATTATGACATAATTCAAATTCATTTATTTCAATCCATATAAGATCGTTTAATAATAATAATATTGATAATTAGTCGAAACTTCACATTCACGTGTGCGAAGACATTTTGTAGATTTTTAAACATTTTCAAGGGGGTGCCAAATACATAAAAACAATACACAAATAATATTTCATTGATATAGCTACATACTTTTGAATCAATATCCTATATAATACTTGCTCAATCAATATCCAACAAGTAGAATTTGTGAACCCTATTTATCAAGAGTTCTATTCTAATTTTGCCTGGTAAAATTATATAAACTTGCATACCTCAACACATGGCTTGAATTGTTATGCTATAACATAACTGTCCTAGTTTGCAATGCCTTAAAATATATTTTATCTTAACAAATATTTTTGTTATTCGTGTTGTGAATAAGACGTGCATTGTACAAAATAAATAAATATAGGTTTATATAAGTTATGTGTACGAAATAAAAATATCCATTATAATTTTTCAAACAATTTGTTTTATTTAAAAGCATAGGTATTACATGCATCATATCGTTGCTGCTCTGGCAGGGTGTAGATCATTGGCAGAACACTTGAATGACATCTGAGCGTGGCAGACATGGTTCAAATAAGTCCTTAACGCTAAGACTCAATGCTATGAATAACATAAAACAACTAATGACTACTCCCAATAACTCAATCTTGGTAAGAGATAGATATAAACAGGAATAGAATAAATAGAATGACAACCCTATGGTTTTGTAATTAGTAACACATTTGCCTATTGGTCTAAGTCAAAATCGTCTTTAAACCCACCAATTTAGTGATAAAAGTAATTATCGGTTTATGAATATTTACCTAAGATGGGTAATAAAAAGGGAAATGTTAATATTACAAAAATACTAGAATTGAAACGAGATGTATGCTATTCATCCAACGATGATAACCATTTCTCAACTTAGCTATTATTACAATATTTTTACCTACTTACCAAAAAAAATATAAAGTAATAAGACTTTATCTCTTACTAAGAATTTGTTATTGAAAATGGCTGTAAAATAACAGTCTATTATATACATAATTACTAAGGTAGGCGGTAGAGAATCACATTCGGTTGTATCTAGCTTTACTCCATATATTGTCATTGTCGGTAACTAGGGTATAGACTCCTGCTAGAGTAAGACCCACAGCTGCTCCTAAGCCCATTGAGCGTAAGCCTGCAGTACTTTTGTAGATCATTCCTGTGGTCGCTGCTGCAATGAAGGTGTTGGAGGTGTCCTCTTTATCACGAAGCCATGTCACTCCGAGAGCAATGCAGGAATAAAATGATGCTATGATGCCCAGAGTGCAACCTGTTGTTGTTCCTGAAAAATTTGATGTAGTCCATATGAATAATAAATAGTATCTAATAATAAATAATTATCTACCCACTGATAATGCAACAATTCTATCAGTTATGATTCTTAACTGGTGATCTGTGGACCATTGGTAACTTTTGGAACCATCCCAAGTGGTCTGCAGAATGGAAGTTTTATTTAAAGATGAGTAACCCATTGTTTACCTACATTTAGGTCCTGAATATTAAACTTTTTAGTTGTAGGTATGCCTAAAATGTAATAAATATATAAAATTTTATCAAATGGTCCCTAATGTGTGACTGAAAGGTTCAGGATCACTGCTTTAGATGATAGGATTGCAATTAGTTTTGATTTAACAAAATTATCTATAAAGATTAGAGTAATGCCTAATCCATAAACAGATATACACTCACAATATTTTTACATTAAAAATGTTGAAATAATGTATATCGAAGGAATTATTTTTTATTTATATCATTATTTTTCTGTGTTTGTTCCCAGATGTGGGGTTAACACAGTGTGTCCTCTTCCATTCCTCTCTGTCAGCCATCATCTCATCACTACTCCCTTTCTCTTTCATATCATGCCTCACACAGTCTATCTATCTTTTCTGTGGTTGTCTTGCTCTCTATCCATTGACATTCATCTCCAGTACTCTCTAAATTACATTAATATTATCCCTTCTAATAACATGTCCGTACCAGGTCAAACACTTTCATCTCAGTTTTTCTGTCACTGGTGCCACTTTTAAACTCCTGCTATATCAGCTATCTAGACACAAGTGCATTGATATTGTAACCAAATAATTTAAAAAATAGAAACAACTATTTTAATATGTTTTGGCTTAAATTTATGTCCACTCTTCATATCCTTTAGGCATATGATATATTGTATTTTTCTTACCCTGTTTCATAATATAGTTGACTACTTGTGTTCTCCTAACTTTTCCTGTTTGTCCAGCCAGTGTTGTAGCTCTTAATCCTTTGTATAGACCTGCCATACCTCCCAAACCTGGAAAGAGATTAGCATTTAGCACTGAACAATTATATACATATAACTAAAATTTTATAACCCACCTAAAATTTATACAAAATAATGAAACCAGTTTTTGTGATTTTCTTTGCTTCAATATTAATAATGTGGGACTTTGAAATAAATAGATGAATATGGTGTATGCCTTTCTAAATACCCATGACAAATAAATTAGAAATATTTTCTACATTTGATTTGACTATTGTGTAAATATTGTTTATTAATCTGGATTGTATTTACATGAGAGTACAACAAGATAGATTTGGAATGTTGCCAATATGCAAAATTCTACATTTTTTGAAATGACAATTTAAGTATGATCAGTATAGATGATACTCAATGACGCAATGTTAGTTAAATATTTAATTATTTGGTATTTTATGGTAATTGTACATTATATGAGTTTTAGTTATTTGTCCGTAGAATATTGCATTCGGTCGGTGTAATAAATTATGTTATATAAAACCATCATGATTGTTGGAGGTTATTATTTGTATGAATGATAAATACCTGAACCACTCATGAAGGACATTCCTATGATGGGTAGAGCTACGTTGGATCTTCTAGCAGTTGATGCCATATGTCTGTCGTCGAGATATAGGAATTCTGGTTGAGATTTTGGTATATAGTGAGGATCAAAATTGAGGTACGGCGATAACCCCGCCGCGCTTGTGTTACTTGTTTTTTCTTCATTTTTGTTTATAGGCAGCAAATCACTAAATAGGGACATTTTATTAGTTTCTTTTTTTTACATTAACACTGTTTCTAAAACTAGGAATGTGATTTCAGGAATCACGCACGGACTCGGAAAGCTGACAGATCGAAAAGACAGACATCAATGTCAAACAAAAATTGACAAATGACAATCTGTATTTTTTTAATTTATACTGGCTTGGACCCCAGTCTTTAAGCTTACATACAGAAAATTTACATTGATATTTCAAATGTGTTTGGTAGGAATACTGTATATATATATATATTTTAAATAAAAGTTAAGTTGTGACATATATGGGTCATTCAACTTTTAAAGAAAAAAAATGAAAATAGAATTCTTGGTGTTTTTATTTTAAATTAATTTTAATAAATTGATCAACTAAAACTATCAATGGCATTACTAGAAACAGAGATCGTGACGTAGTAATTTCAGAGAAACGACATTAATTGTGTATAACTTCCTAACAAGAATGACGTTATACAGGAATAATTTAAAACCACTGCGAAGATTTTGTGAAAATAAACTTTAAGTAATTTAAACAAACACGTATTTTTTTTATTTTGATATGTTCTAATACTAAAAAATAAAGTTATCGCTTATCAAAGATCAAGATTTTAAAACTTAATTTACGGACACCGCGCGCCGTGCGTCAACTGAGCGCTCGCTCGACGCCGGCCGTAGGCATGTACTCGTAGGTACCTATCTACACGGGTCACTGGCCGCTCATTTTGTTAGATTCGAACTAGATTTTATGCCATGATCTGAGGTGATTTCTAAGAGTAATTCCAATTTTCCCTTCATACTTTTATGGTTAAGGCCATCACAATGCAAAAAAATAAAAGAGAAACAAATTCGTTACCTAGAAAAAAATATTAACGTTATGCCGAAGTTACATAGGTACTTCTGCGTTAAGGCGTATTTAAAAAAATTAGAATCAACTACGTATTTACAATAATGTTGGATCAAAACAAATACCTAACTAATTACTTACCATGTATTTTAACATTTGTTCAAAATGAAGTCCACGTCTGTCCAGACATAAACGTGCACATTTCATTAAATTGTCATTTAATTTGTTTAAAACACTAGTGTCACTTTTCACTTCACTGAAAGCGTTATTATTTTTTATTGTTAGGACTTCTAGACTTTGTGCCTCCTCAACATCTCGGCGTTTGACTTCTTCCCATAAGAAAGAGTCCCTCACGTGTGAACAATGCCTCATCCGTCCACAAGATGTTTGCATCGCGGTGATGTAGAAGCCACTCACATAAGGCTCGACGTGGTACTGGGTCTAGGTCATGGAACTGTTGAACCGACTGAAAGTGGTACGGATGGAGTCCGGCTGTTTTTAGCAGCTTCAATACCGCAGGCTGGCTCACACCAAAGAGACATGCCGCATCGTGGGTACTGACTCTGGGACTTCGTCTGTTAAAATGGCTCGAAGCATTAGGGACCGCGGGGTTACGGATCCCAAAGGCCCGCATACGAGATATGCTCTTCGTCGCATACTTTCTCCGAATTGCGCTTATGTAGGTTTTCACCACTTAGAAGATAAACTCGTACCATCTCGTAAAACTCACGACGGCGGGCGCGTCGCGTGCGCGGGAACGCGAGGGCACGTCACATCGGCGCGTGCGTATGAGTCTCACTGCCGCGCGCGTCGCTCGGTCCCAGCGGGGCGGTGGGGGCTGTAACGGGGGGCTACCGGGCGCGGCGGGGATGCACGGTGGTATACGCAAGAGAAGACGTTTTCATTGAAGTTTTATTTTAAAAAATGTGTCCATATTTTACCGTTTCGATAGGGATAAAAATATTTAAAAAAAAATTTTTAACTAATTATGGAAAAGTGTTCTATTACTGATACTGAACCACCAAAAAAAATTTTTGCACTGGAAAAAAAATATTCCTGTATATATGTCAATTTTCTGTATTAGTATTTTGGCAGAATTGTGCGAAACGCGCAGATAAGCCATTAATAAAAGAAGTATATTAGTATTTCTGAATAACAATAAAAAATAATTTATATTTCAAAGTATTGATTCGAAATATATAATTATGAAAATAAAGTAAAATAAAACCAACCGAAATTATCGAAACGTAATAAAAATTCTTATATTTTTGATTACGGAAATGATGTTACAAACGTTATCCGAAATAAAAAGTATGACCTATACGTAAATATTTACTTGTTCTTTACGAATTTCACGTTCATATGTCGAGTGTGACGAATCATACTGCAGTTAAAAATATAACTAAATAGTAAAAATAAACAACCAAAAATAATTATAGAAAGATATTTTTATGTTATACTTTGATGTACTGGTGTGACTGATTCATGCTGTCATAATTATTAAAAAAACCCTTAATTTACAAAATCTTGTGATTTTCTGCTTGCTTGATGCCCAACCTTAATATTAATCGGCCGACTTCAACTTTAATAATTTTTTGGTTATATTGAGATTTTTTGAAGAATACTTTTAATTTTTTTTGTGGTGCTGACGATACTATTATATTATTGAAGTTCATAAGAATATTGTTTTTTGCTTTAGAGAAAAAAGGACCCCAGAGGATGCGAGAAAAATTATAAGAACTGCTAAATTACATGAATCTGAATTAACTGAGACAACACAAGTCCTGAGATTTGTAGATGCTAGCAATCGAAATGCTAATTTACGACTACTACAATTGGATGATTACCTTTTGAAAGAAATTGAAGAAGGAAAAGAATTAATTTTTAAGGGTGTGACATTTTAAAATATCTTACTGTATTGCACACTTTATTGACTTTATTAAAAGCATTAAGTTGAATTATTATTTATTTTAGGTGATGGTGATGAAAATGTTGTTTTATGTACCAACACTAAGACATATGATGTCAAAGAAGCAGAAACATCCAACAGCTTACTTTTAGTGCCAGGCTTGTTATTTGCAGCAGAAACGGGCCTGAATGAAACTGTTCAAAATGACTCCATGGAATGTGATTCTGACACTTCATTTGAGAAATCCAATACGAGTCTCAACAAATCCACCGACTCTGACGAAGGAAACAAAGTACCCCGTAAAATTGAACATAAAGATATTATTAACACGTTTTTTACTTATTACGAGCTCAGACCATGTAAACCACGTCTTTCTAAATTGCGTAAATTGCTCGAATCTACGATGTATCAGGGTGTTGAATTGGAGTATGCAGTAGAGAAAAGTAAATTGATGACATATGAAGACATATTCGATGAAATTCAAGCTTCGAGATTAGAGTTGGATGAGGAATTAGAAAAAATACAAGCAATTAAGATAGATGGCTACTATCGTTTGTTGGATTTTGATTATGAATTTAGGGTCTTATCATATATGCTGGATCTTATCGAAGAAAATTCTTGGCCTTTAGATAAAATATCAAAAGAAGTCACTTTTGAAAGCTTGAAAGAACTTTTACCTATTTCCATATTAGAGGCAATGTTTAGGTTCTACACTACCGAATCTATTATAGAGGATGGTATTCAATATTATGAGTACAAACAGGATAAAGTTTGTATTTTCTTAGCAAGAGTATTGTTAAAAAGCGCAGGAAAATTTAATTTTTCTGAATTTATGCAAGCATGGAAAGATTCTGTTCCTGAAGGAATGGTACCTAATGTAAGTTCTTAGTGATTCGCAGAATTACAATTTGTTCAGTTCAGTTTTGATTTGTAAACATAATCAGTCTTAACGAAGAGGATAACAAATGTATTACTTTATTTTTGTCATTGAAATACTGCTTACGCATTGATGTGTTTTGGCTACATTACAAATATATATATTGGTTCGCACACCGGTTTCAAAGTGTTGCAACGTTTGAGGTCTGCATCCCGGGTTCAATGTATGATGTATGTAATGTCGAAAACTTTTCTATATGATCTCGGGTCTGAGTGTTGTGCCTTTGTTTTTTCAAATACACCATAATAAGAGGGCTTTAGCTACTCATCTTGGAATCTGAGCAATTAATATTAGACCTTATTAACATCCTTATACTTTATTGAGCTTTATTATGTTTATTTTATCATTGTTACAGGAATCTTTACTTTCTGGGGTGGCCCTGATTGATAAATCAAACACACCGAATGTGATTTGGGCTTTAGCTGAATCAGATCTACCAGAAGATATTAACGAAAGATTCAAAGTCTTATTTCAAAGAAAGGCAAAATGGACAGTTCAAGAAATTTCACCTTATATACAGTAAGATTTATACCCATACATAATTATAGCAATAATATTTGTAATTGTAAATCAAATTATAATAATTTATTTAGTTTGTCAAGAATTATTGCAGCTGATATTTTTTGACAGGTGTTACGCAACAGAGAAACTAAGCGTTAATGCAATTTTAACGAAGTATGCTCGTGCTTCAACACAAGATGGTGTTAGAGTTTTTTCTGCAAAGCACATGAAGTAAATGGACAAAGCTCTACTAAAAGTTAAATAAAAACATTTTGTTCAGTTATTTTTTATTCTTAATTAAATTAGCATTAAAATCTGTATATACATTTATATAATCTAATTAACACAGCCATATTATATTCTGCTAATACATGTGTCGTAAATCATGACGCCAATATTTAAAATATTGAAATATTTTAATGAATATCTTATCGACAAGAAGACTTAGGCTTAGCATTCAAGAAATTTTAGATTTTATTTATCCAGTTAATTATATAATCTTTATTATTATTTATTTAACGTCTAGAATGTAAAATTAACTAAAATTTTGAGTTTAAGTATACATTAATCTTTGGTTTGTTGTTTATGAGTGCTTGACATTTTTTCTTAGTATCTCCAGCTCGTCCCACATTTCTTTCGGTAAATCCTCGCCAACTTCTTCCTTGAAGTATTTTTCGATAGCATCCGCCTGTGAAATAAATTAAACACTCCATAAATGTTTAAAGACTATAGATATATTATGAAATCGCAAAAGCTTATTTTAGTAAATAATTGTAAACATCTAACTTGTTCGAGTGGAATCATAAAATAATATTAATGTAAAACAAACTCATATAACCAAAACGTACCTCTTTCAACCAGAAATCTTGTGGAATGCTGAACAATTGCTTCATATCAATATCTCCGAGACCTTTAATATTCAATTCACCATCTTTTGGTATAAAACCTAGTGGTGTTTCCTGGTGGCAAGTTTCACCGTCGCAACGACGCAGCACCCACTCCAGAACTCGTGAATTTTCTCCAAAACCGGGCCAAAGGAATTTGCCCTGTACAAAAAAAGGTATTACTAAATAAATTACAATAAACTTGAAGAAAAAATCAGCATTCGAAGTTCTTAAGCATGGGCATTTCATATTTAATTTGCATTTCGATGTGATATTAAATTAAAAGTAGTGTTTACCTCATCACTCTTACGGAACCAATTGACATGGAAGATCTTTGGCATTTGTCTCTTCGGCTGAGGCATCGACAACCAGTGTTTTAAGTAGTCACCAAAGTTGTATCCGAAGAACGGGCGCATGGCAAATGGGTCATGCATCACAACCTTTCCCTGTATAAAAAAATAAAAATGATTTATTGATTGATTGAATTTATCAGTAATCATAAATAATCAATGTGTAAAAAAACATTTTTTTTTATAAATTTGCATAGATGTTCTTAGTGATATAGTTGATAAAGAAAACTAACGCTGTGTTCAGCAGCTGCAGTAGCTTCAGATCTCATAGAAGCTCCCATGAAAACTCCATGTTTCCAGTCGCGTGCTTCAACAATTAAGGGCACTCCAGCTGGCCGACGACCACCCAATAAGATTGCCGATATCGGAACACCTTCCGCACTCTCCCAGTCTCCATCTATTATCGGGCACTGGCCCGCAGGTGTGCAAAATCTAAAAGAAAAATTACAAATTATTTGCCATAAAGTAGAGTACATTTTTGCAAATGGCAACATTTTTGTAATAGTTTTTTGATAGCCTTGGATATTCGTTTTTGGCATAATATCTTACCTTGAGTTGGGATGTGCTGCCGGTGTATTTTTGTTAGCATTCCATGGTTGACCCTTCCAATCAGTAAGGTTTTCGGGAGCGGATCCCATGCCTTCCCACCATACTCCGCCGTCTTGCGTCTCTGCTACGTTTGTAAAGACAGTGTTTTTGAATACTGTTGCCATTGCGATGGGGTTGGTATCTGCTGATGTGCCTGTGAAATAACATATGGTGTATTTTAAAGACACGTTAACGCTTGCTGTTTAATGTAGTAAATCATTTATATTAGGTATTATTACTATAATACCTACTGGATAGGACCGGTTTATTTTTTCAATTTGCCTAATGATTTTTAGATTGCAATTACATCTAATAGTATCGTAACATTTATAAAAAAACATTTAATTTTTGTATGATCGTTAAAACTGGTTTTAAAAATACTAGATAATTAATTTGAAATTTTATTTAATAGCTTTTTATGAGAAGTATTATTCTATAAATGTGTTAGAACATACTCAAAAATATACCAAAAAGCATAGGTCTTACAACAACTATCTTGTATGAAGATTTTCTCTATGAGTCGGTTTTTTAATATTTAATTAACAAAATCACACTCCCTTTTTGAATTGTTTTATAACGTAAAGTAAAAACCAGTATTTGGTATATTACTGTTCTTATAGTACACATCAAAAACTAGTACTACCAATTTTTTTTCTTACCTGGTGCTACACCAAAGAACCCGTTCTCCGGGTTGATAGCTCTCAGTACACCGTTGCTGTCAAACTTCATCCAGGCAATATCGTCGCCAACACATTCCACTTTATATCCTGGTAATGAGGGTGTCATCATGGCTAAGTTTGTCTTTCCGCAAGCCGATGGGAATGCAGCGGCGATGTAGCGTTTACGGCCTTTAGGATCAGTGATTCCCAGGATCTGTTATAAAATAAAATTATGTTCTAATAAACAGTTCGAAAATCAACGACTTATACCATCAACAGATGTCGCCACTAATGGGGCACAAGATTTCCATATAAATTTAATCAAATAAAGTAATATTTGTAACAAAAAAGAAAGCTAAGCATATACTCGAAGGACCAGAGTATATGTTAATAAGTAGTAATTGACATAAGACTTGAAATTATTTATTATATATTTCTATTATATATAAATTCGTTCATTTTTGAAACGTTAATACAAATGCATTTTTCTAATAATTTTCGGTAGTTTTTAATTTTTCAAACGATACGTACCAACATATGCTCGGCCAGCCATCCCTCGCGGCGTGCCAAAACTGACCCCAAGCGGAGAGCAAAGCATTTCTTCCCCAGCAGACTGTTGCCTCCATATCCACTGCCTTTAGGACAAAATAACATTCTTATGATTAATAAAAAAAGTAAAAATAAAATTCTAGTATTCTGGGAAATTCAGGAAAATATATTCTGAAATTTAGAGATTTTTAGCTTCAAAAATAAAATCACGGAATGACATTTACAATTAGGTAGGTACGTAAATCATACGAAACAATAAAATCGGTGTAATTGCACCGCACAATTAAATAACAATTAAAAATTATTAGCTTAATTGAATGTAAAGGAACTTCTTAACATTTAATTCTAAATAGACGATAAAAATGAATTTATAAAATTAATATTTATTTAACAGTGTTTCTTACCATAGCTAATGATCTCGTTGTCCACGGGTCTATGCAGGATCACTGTGCGTTGAGGATCACATGGCCATCCGGGCACACCGCCAGTTCCTACAGAGTGCAGGCAACGGACAAACGTTTCGTCTTGACGAAGAGCTTCCAACACTTTGCTACCTGTATACAATAATAAGGTTCAATTTTAGAAGTAAATTTATCTTAGAAAAATACTCGAAAATAAACTGCCACATGTAGCACGTATTTTTAGGTAAAATAAAAGTAAATATTTATGATAAAATAAATGATGTATAAGATATTACATTAAAAGATACTTAACAAAAAATAAAATTCAAAAAGAAAGTTTTATGACAACTTTTCTTCTACTCTGATCATTGGGAGAGGCCAATACACCAGCAGGCCTAAGTTGGCCAGCAGGCCTTCGTTGGCAAGCAAGTATGTTGGCAAATAAATATAGAAGTCCTGCTTGCCAAATAAGGCTGCTGCTGCATATGGACATGTACAAATAACTTACCGATTCTGGTCATCACTCGCATGGAGTATACGACATACGGCGAGTCTGTGATCTCGATACCGATCTTCGACAGCGGGGATCCAACGGGACCCATCGAGAACGGAATCACATACATCGTGCGACCTGCGAAAAATGATTAATTCAATACTAGTTTGAACTGATATTCTACAGATGCTGTTTTTTTTAAGTAAACAACATTTGTAAGAACAAAAACAAACAGAGTAATAACATCCTATATTCTTTAATTTACTGAGAAGTCACTGTCGATTAGAAAATAATTGAAATATAATCTTATGACGTCATAACAAAGTGAATCGATCGCATGGGAGCGACAAGTATAGAAGGTTTCCCCTGCTTTAACATTATTATTTTACGTTTCCACTTTCAAATCAGTTTATCTTATGCTATCAATAGGATCAAAATTGCTTTGTGCGAGTAGTATAGTTCGAAGTTCTTATTGTACCTATTTAGCTTCATTACTTGATACAATTGGTACTTACCTACTTTACCTAGTGCTTTAATTGAAAGACCCTCAAATTCTGTGTAGATCCTCTAGTGATGTGGGAGTTCCTATCAAATAATATAAGTCGTTTTGCCGTCTTACCTCGCATGCATCCTGGGAATCTGTCAGCGACCACTTTCTCGTAATCAGGGGGCGCTATGTAGTTGCCTAGTGCTGATTTCTGTCCTAGTCTAGCTGCCGGGATCACATCTCTCTCCTTCTCAGAACAGATGAAAGTACGAGACTCCACGCGGGCTACATCAGCGGGATCCGTGCGAGCCAACCAACTAAACGAACAGGGAACGTTAGCATTTTTTACATTAGACAAGTATTATTAGAGCGCACTTACTGCGAATACGGAGATCAAGCAAGTTCTACAAAAGCGTATCGGAGGATGGATTATTTATTGTTTCGTAAGTGTGACTTTTTGAGTCCTGATAAACTATCAATATAATCATTGGTTATAGATTAATGTCTGAATTAAGTAGCCAATCTTTCGCTTCCGCAGTAAACAGCAACTTTTTAATCAGAGAAACCACCTTCTGGGACAATTCTAATATGCTAGGTGATCCAGTCCTGCGTCCCACTGGCACAAGTACTACAATGGGCCACAAGACTGGGTGACTAGAAGTTTATTTGCTTCTCCTTGCTTCGGAAAGCTAGTTAAGGCAATGGTCCCGACTACATCTGCTGTTGTAAACATACAATGAGCTCTCACGATGGGATATGGTATCTTTTCCTGTCTTTCTATGGACAAACCGTATTTCCAAGCAGTGGAAACTTTAAAGGGATCAACGACTTGACCATGCCTTTTGAAGCACGGATGATTCATAGTTATATGCGTATATTTCTTGTCACCCTGATGACCGGTTTTTGAATAATTTATTCTCCGTAATCATAGAATGAACGCGTAGCTAATTCATTATCACCAGCCCTTTTACGTCCCCTCTGCAGGGGCTCAGACCTTCCTTATGGATGGTTAAGGAGGGTGGGCCATGACCCTCCAAGCTGGCCCAATGCGGATTGGAGGGTATTAACGACTGCAAATGCAGCCGGGACTAACGACTTAACGTGCCTTCCGGAGCACAGAGTAGCTCGAGATAATAATTTTTAGGTCACCCATCCCGTGACCGACCCTTGCGAAAATTGCTTAACGATTACGATCGCGGGCCGCGGCGCTTATCCACTACGCCACCGAGCTACTCGTAGCTTATTCCCCTAATATTATTCAAATAATACTGACCAGTTCTCATATTTAGTCAGCGGTTTCAGAGTGCCCTGTTGCTGCATTAGGTGCAACAAGGCGGAGGCTTCACCCTCGGAGCCGTCACACACGTGGACATGGTCAGGCTGACAGAGGGCCGCACTACGCTCGACAAACGAACGAGCCTGTGGGATAACATCACACTTATTATTCTTATCGTGATTATAATGTGCTTCCGCGACATTCGATGAGACAAGACACAGATGGTGCTTTTTTGCGCGGCAAATATTATCTAAGTATTTTTTTATTAATTATTCGCGAACCATCACGGTTATTCCCGGATACAAAATCACTTATCTTCTTAATAATGTAAGTTAATTTCTGTTGTTCTATTTGTCTCACAAAAATTTGAGAACGGCTGGGCCGAGTTAGCTTTTGGTTTTAAAATGTTTGTCCTATTCCAGGGACGGTTTAAATAGTGAGAGGTGATACGAAGTACCTACAGAGAAACTAATGAGGTATGATAAAAAATTACATTTAATCTTAAATATTTTCTTATAATTTTTCTTGTTTAAAATAATTTTAAAATTAGTTATACTTATTTTAAAAATAAAACGACTAAAAGAGAAACGCAATGAAATCATATAACTCGTCAATGAGACAGATAGAGACACCGTATTTATTTTAATCGAGTGCTCGTAAATTTTCCGATAATAATATGAGTCAGTTTGTACCACAAAGTGACATTCAGATTTATCAATTGTCGTTATAAATAAATGTAAGTCCCTGGATGGGAGAATATCTCCTAGTTTATAATTTAGTTAATTTAAGAGTTGTAATTCGTAACGAATTTTCCGGGACAGTCCCGTATCATTGATGTTGTCCCACGTCCCGATTTCTTATTAATTTTGTCCCTATTACAGATAACGATCGACGATTGCTCCATTCGCGCCTTAGGTATCCCTACGCAGGTCCCGCTGTGATGCAATCCGCCATTTAATAGACTTTTTTTATTTTTCCTATGACATCTTTGAACTGAAGTCCAATTATTTCTGGTGTCTCGAATTTTGTTTTTCAAAAGGTGGGAACTTCTATATTTTAGACATATTATATTAATTTACATCCCGTCACAGAACAGCCTGAGTTGCAGTGCAATTCTGTTCAAATAAATAGCCTTGTATTTTCAATAAATAAAACGGGGTTCAAAAAGTTTTTATTTTATTGAACTATAACGCAACATCGCTGAGTCGAGGATGTTATTTAACGAATAACAAAGCAAGAATATAAGGATAAATATTTTATCAGTTTCTGTGTTGTCTATTAAGAAATTTCAGAATGCTGTGAAACTATTTGCTTCCTGCTGCATAATTTGTTTCCAATTGTCCGCATTTCTAATCAAAGTGAAAAGGAAAAGGTATGAATTATATTTATATTGTTTAAACGACCTCTGTTTTCCTATCAAAGGTTCTTCCTTTGTAATAGTAATTGGATCAAAGGTACCAACTTCTTAATATTAAGAATGAACGAATAAACTATTTTGTTTTGCTCAACATTTATACGTAATAAAGTTATGTACTAACTATATCTGAATTTCTTTGTTGATCTTACTTCTTACTAATATTATATAGGCGAAAATTTGTAAGTTTGAATAATAGATACTTCTTCACATAAAAAACTACTAAACGGATTTTGCTAAAGAATATACCTAGGGCTAATTCTAAGCCTGCATTGACATTATTAATTTTTATGCCACTAAACGAACCCTAGGGATGAAAGTATCGTCAAGTTTATTTGTAAGAGGTAATTTTCAGAAATACTAATCCGATCATGAAAATTCTTTTATCAACGGGAAGTTAATTCATACGCGGGTGACATAGGCGGGATAGCTTATGTAAAATAAAATAATACCTTGGGTGTCAAAGCAGCGAGTTGTGGAGCAGGCTTGTTTGCTCCTCGCACAGCTGTCTGATGCGATGCACGGGTGCACGACAGCGCCACCTGTGCACATCTATGGACAAAGAGAATTTATTTAACATTGAAGGAGATGCTTGCTCATAAAAATAAACTCATTAATGTTCAAATTGATCGTTAAAAATATCGCCCTTTACTTTAGAAATTGTTATTGAAAATTGTTTTTGTTCCAGAAATTTCTTCTGGTCATATAACACCACAGTCTAACAAGGACTTCTGGAATAACTGTTTTAAGTTTCTGAACACCCGTCATGGATTTTTTTCTACCGACGCTTTTTTATAATTAACTAATTAAAACAGAGAATAAAGAGGATAAATTGTAAACAATTTTTAAGCATAACATCCTAAAGCATAAACTTAAAAACTTTCATTAAGTTCGCCGGCCGCTGTGTGTTCCCTCCGATCGCTTGGCTCGCTTTTTTTGGTCATAGTTGTAATTTCAACTAACTCATTGATATATTCATTCATGTCTAACGGTCAGCTGCACAATCGTCTATTAAGGTTTAATGACGCCTTCAAGAAGTAATGAATTTCAAAATTGTATGGGTAATGTCACTTTAAACTAATGAATTTTAACCGACATTTGTGCAACTCACTATATGAACGACAGAAATTAAAATAATGCGGATAATTATCAGCCCAAAAGATAAATATGCCAACATATTACTACTACATGCCAAAATAAATTATGGCAAAATACTTTGCGAAAATACCAAAACGGTTATGTTAAAGTATATTACTAATAATAACATTATGTTAAAAGAACGAATCCTTATTCAAAGGTTTTTTTTTAACATTACTCTACAAAATAAAAACATTAATATCTCTATCTCGAAGTTTCACATTCAGACAGGCATCTGTCTGTCTTTATTTTATAATACATTATGCATGCATTCACTGTTATATAAAATGATTCACAATTTATCCCATTGTGCCGATTTTTAAATGACTAATGGGGAACAATGAAACTTGTTTCTAGTGGTGGGTGTACGGTCAACACTGTGGATATGCCAGTAAGATAACACAATCGATTTGTTCCGCGAACGTAATTAGATCTTTTATGGAAACTTTACGAGAATGTTGTGTCTGCGTAGGACAAATATCTATAAACTAATTATGACATTCCTGTTTACTGCTTATTCGTTAGCAAAATATTAAGACGTTCCATTATTAATTCGGTGAAGTATTAACTTATTAAAAATGAATATTAGTTGGTGCCTAATTTTAGTTAAAAAGCGCTAATCTGCAGATTTATAAATTGCATAATAATAATAAATAAATAACATAACAAAGATGATTAATAATTTCAAAAAAATCAGGAAATTATTTATATCAGTGGGATCATTTGAATATATTATAAGTATATTAGGTATCCAATGACAATAATATATTAAATGAAGAAAGAAATTTTAAAATCGGTGCAGTTGTCTTTAAATATTTTCTTAAACGTAATATACTACGGATAAAGTGAAAAGGTTTCAATATTAAACTATTCCGAACGGATAGGTACTAAATAATTTAAGACTTAATAAAAATTCTGATTGACAAGGGAGATTTAAAATTTCTTATTTCAAATTTTCGATGTAATGCTCGAAACAACAGTAGAATTGGGAGAAAATTTAAATTATTAACGTGAAAATAGATATTTTATAAATAGTAATATTAAAAATACTTACTGCACAGTCTTCCTCACATAATCTTCAGGAATAGTTTTAAAGTGCAACATTTTTAAAAAATCTTAAGACAAAGAACTGGGAAACACGAATTACTATATTAAACTAAAAATATATTTAAATTAATACTTTATGATTTATTAAAGTGGCTAATAATTTAGAAAAACAAAATAATCGCCTAGACTAAATTTTATCAAAATTACTGAAACTGAACAGGAATATTAGCCACCTATAATATCCAATTATGTTTAATCTTTCACCCATTTAACAAATGAATTGACTTTGCAACGATCAAACGCGGAATGTTATAAACTAATGCGCGCGCGCCTTTTATATTGGAGGAGTGTTCGTAAGGCGTTTTGTGATTGGTCGATTACGCAGGCGGGTCACATACGTAGAAAAATCGTATTATCAGCCAGTTATGATAATATATAATAATCTGTTTTCATGTTGACCTCTGTAGAGAAAATATATATATTTTTTATTGTTATGTTCTTCGGACATTCAGTAATAGTAGTTTGATTTCGTCATCGACGCGAAGGCTCATTTATTGCATCAGCCGTGGAAAGGGCATGCGTTGTATACGAAATTTGATTCTGTATCTGGTGGAAAATATAAAGTTATTTAAACTCTTTAGTTATTCTATATTAAAAAAAAAGCAAATTAAAAAAATATTTTTGATATTAAATTATTGTTTTTAATTTTTAAAAATACTTATATTGATATTTATTTAACTGCCTTAGATCATCTGATGCAACTTATGTTGAAATAAAATCATGCTGTGATTGGGTTACAAAATATTGTCATATCGAGCCATTATTGTGATTATTGTCTTGTTTATATGAAGCACTTTACTTACCAGACCATTAACTAAGATCTGCTTTGTTATTCTGTTAAAAATAGCCTCTAACTCGACGTCGAGCGCTGCGCTGTCACCGACAAGAGCTCCAATGAAATAAAACCTTTTGCAGACGGTTTTATTTGATTATACGTCTGTGACGAAGATTTCGAGGCTGTTTTTATAACAGAATAGCAATATCAGATAGAAGTTATATCAAGCAACAAGTTTTGATTAGAATTTATGCTGAGCGATCTCTAGTCGATCATAATGCATGACATACGTTACGTGTTGGCATGCATGCATGACCGTCTAGGTACCGCTTTATGATTTATCGAATTATTAGCTTCAGGTTTACGCAAGTTTGAGGCCCTAAAACCTGTTTTAATATTGGTATTTATGTTTCACTCCAACGCGTCCCGTGTATATTAAAAGGGTCTGCTTGATATTAATACTTATGCATTCAATCTCGTAATGCATAAAATATGTTAATGTGTAGTACAAATTGTATATCATAAATTGTTTCATTTACTTCATACCAAACAATAAACCTGCAGTGTTATTTTATTACTAGCTTTCTGCCAAGGGCTTCTCCCGCGTGATCCATATAAACTTCTTCTCCCGCTTAGGTGTGGAATTTATAAAAATCCTGAATTCTTAGTCCTCACTTACACCATGAGAGGAACCCCTGTATCAAATTTCAATTTTCTAGATACAGCAGTTTCCGCTGTGCGTTGATATATAAATCCTGCCTTATTATAGCGCGGTCAAAGAGTAAAGATTCAATCAAATAAAACCCTCTTTCAAAGGAAATAAAAGTTTTATTATATTGAAGATCTTTGACATAGTAGCGATGTCCTCGACTCTTCACTTTTAAGGGTTCCGTACCCAAAGGGTAAAACGGGAGTCCTATTATTAAGAATTCGCTGGCTGTCTATCACAGGCTGTCTATTACCAGGCTGTTTATCACCAGGCTGTATCTCATGAACCGTGAAAGTTAGACAGTTCCAATTTTCACCGATGATTTATTCAATAACAAATTCTAAAAACCAGAATAAAATAAATATTTAAGGGGAATTCCGTACAACAAACATGATTTTTTACTGTCACTAGTCCCCGTACTGTCGAACGCACCGCGATCGATCGACATTGCAATTGTGCCGCTCCGCACTCTTGATTAGTTCATTACTATACTTTGGCGCTAGTATATCCAATCAGGGGGCCAATTCTACTAAAGAAATTTTGTTTAAATCGAATCGAAAACGGATCGAACTGGAATTGTATCGTATGTCACTTTGTAGAATAGGAAAACCATTAAAAACTGTAGTTTCGTTCGGTTTCGATCCATTTTCGATTCGATTTAAATAAAATTTATTTAGTAGAATTGGGCCCCTGGAGTATGAAGCGGCACAATAGGGATGATGACTGGGTAAAAAAAATGCAATTCTATTTAGTCCGTCAGTCAGATAATAGAAGAATATTAGATACGTATTTTTTTTACTTCAATTTAACAAGAAATGGTTTAGATAACAGGCATTAAAGTTGAGGAGTGGGGGCTCGCTACGTCACAGTTGAGTAGAAAACGTACTCTAACGTGACGTCATGCGAAATTTCAACTCAATGTAACGCCGTAATTTAATGATTCCGAAAAAAAAAAAAAAAAACGTGTTTAATATTTTTGAAAACTCTACCTGAGGGACAAACAAACTAAAATTAGTCATCATCCCTATTGCAATGACGATCGGTGCGATTACGTTCGAGAGTAAGGGGGCGGACTGTATCTCATGAAACGTGATAGACAGTTTAAATCTTCATATATAATGTATTTCTGTTGCCGCTATTACAACAAATACTACAAAATAGAATAAAATAACAATTAAAGAGTTCTCCCGTACCGTTGGAAGGTGTTTACATGAACTTACATAATATTAGCCGGTTAAAGTTTCGTAAGAAAATTATAAAAATAAGTTTTTATGTGTTTGCGTTGATACAAAGGAACTTTATTTTGTCACACAAAAATAAAACTATACATATGTATATATATGATTTATAATGATTGCACGAATCAACCTTTACTTTTATTAATTACCTACTAATTTATTAAAAGAGTCTTTTAGGTAATTAAATATTATTAACACAATTTCCTAAATTATATATTGAATCACTTTCATTCTAATAATGACGACTTATTTATTTTTTAAATGTCACGTGTTATGTTTATTTATCCAAAGGTATGCAAGTCTAGAATATATTTCCCGATGACCATGAACTTTAGAAAGACGCTTTGTAAAATAATTTATGTATTCAAGTATATTCTATATGAAAAAATAAGCACATTTTAATCAACAATGTATGTACTAGTTCATTTTGCACATATTTGTAATGCAAAGTGATTCATTTTATAATATTTTTACTTTTACACTTTGTGTTTTCATTGGTGGGTGTGTCAACAGGTGATTTTATTACGAAAATTTGATATAACAATTTGAAAATACTGATTTTTAAATATTTACCGTTCATTTCTGTCTAGGTTAACATCGATTTCGAGTCTATATTTTTAACAGCGACGTGTAAATCGTGTTTACTATAGATCTCGTATATTTGAAAGGTTCTTGTCTACCAAGCGGTCCTTGGCATTAAATAATACCGGTTATCAATAAATTCAAGAAATTCTAGATAATAAATATGTGGATAAAGAAATAGGATATATCGCTACCTCCGGAGAATAATATGACAAAAACGATTGTCATGTTTTTAGTGTTATTGCATTTTTGAGCTCCTCGTGGTCCAATACACATTGTGAATTTTTTCCAGATATTTCCTACGAGTTTTTACAAAGATACAAAATATTGGCATGATATTCAACGAATTCAATGTTTTTACTTATGCCTAGAACAACAATATTTAATACATTAGCAATATAAATATAACTGTTTAGGCAGACATTGTTACTTTATCATGTTATTCGCGTAAGAAAATCAGCCGATTGTATTGATATATGCTATTAGCATGGTATTCTTGTACAAACACAACAGTTGAGATAGGTTTCTCCACCGGTTTGACAATTTTTTTTTATATGTAAGTAATAAATTTTTTTAGGTATGTTCATCAAACTTAATAATTACCTACAACCATCTACGATTATCTGTCACGATTTATTTCTTTTACGTTTTATCAACAATAAATACGTAAACAGACGTAAACTTATTACATCATTAAGTATTATAGACTAGGAGATCGTGAACGACAATGGCAATTTATAGTGCAACACACTTCAGCAGAACCTATAAAACGTATGACATTAGACCGCAAGAATAATATAATTCAAAGCGTAAAATAATATTTACCCATAAATAACACAAAATTACAAGTATGTAAAATATTTTTCAAAAATACATTGAATGTAACACATCAAACTATATATACTGCTTTAGAAAAAGCTCAATCTGCAGATGATTTTTATGACCAAAGAGGACGTCATAAAAATAAACTGCGGCGCATGACTACGTATACTGAAGATAGTATAAAGAAAAATATTGAACTATTCCCCACAACTGAATCACATTATGTCAGAGAAAAGTCCCAAAAACTGTACCTTTCATCATACTTAAATATTTCAAAAATGTATCGTTTTTATAAAGATTGATTCAAGAATCAAAATTACGATGAAGACATAGAGATGGGAACACTAAGACAATACCAAACTGTGTTTAATACTCAGTACAATTACTACTTTTTTGTGCCCAAAAAAAATTACGCGGTAAGTGTGAATTATAAAAACAAGCTGATGATGACAAGAAACAATTGTTGCAAGAAGATTATGATAAACATATAAAAAACAAAGAAAGAGCTCTGAAACTGCAAGAGGAAGAAAAGAAGAACCTTGATCATAATAAAAGTACAGTTGCAAATTTCGATTTGGAGAAGGTGTTGAGTATACCACAACCTCGGGTAGAAATATTCCACTACAAAAGGAAATATCCAAGTTACAATTTTACTGTCTATAACTCAGTGCTCCGACAAGGATTCTGTTACGTGTGGCACTATCAATTAGCAAAAAGAATTGAAATTGGCAGTTGCTTGTTTTTGAACACTGAACATGAACGTGGCATTGAACATATTTCCTTTTATTCTGATGATTGTGCAGGCCAAAATAAGAATAAATCCATATTTGCTCTTTAAATTAAATATCACACATCGATTCTTTGAAACTGGACACGGGCAAAGTGAGATATACACCCCAGACCAAATGTATGATTTAATTCAAAATTCAAAGGCTACCGGCAATAAATTTATAGTTAAAGAAATGGAACAGTCCAATTTCTATGACATTAAAGTTCTTGTTGCGGGAAAACATTGGGTGCAAGATGTACAAGGCAATAAAATTTTATGGTCTAAAGTGATGGAAGTTAAGGTGTTAAGCAACGAACCAAAGATTTTACGCTATGACTATGATTTTGATAATGATTATTCCATTTTAAACACAGAAGTTTCATCAAGAGTTATGGGACGAGTCGGCCGTGGTCGAAAAACTGCAGCAGCTTTGACTGCAATTGATGATGTTGAAGACTTAAAATGTGCTTACAGTAAACTGATTCCAGTTACTAAAGCTTTATACAACGATTTAAAGTTTGTGTTCATGTGAGGCTATACCTCGGCGCTATCATTCATTCTATACGTCTTTGATATCGATAGATCAAGAAGTATTATCATCAGAAGAGGAGGACGAATTACCCTAGTTATAAAAGTCCCATAGTTTGATTCCCATGATGATTGATCCAATTATAATTAATAAATCATAGTTTGATAATTTTCTTTTTAATTTAGAAGTTTTTGTTTTTAGTTTGATAATTAAAAAAAAATTTAGAAGTTTTTGTTTTATATTCATTAAGAGATTATTATTAGCCCTGGATATTTTTTAAAATTACCCTGAATAACACTCTAATCGACTATTAGCACATACTCTCTCTCAGGTTATTTTACCAGAATAACAGGACAATAGTTTATTATTGTAAAACATTTTAAGTGTGATTTTACTAGAATAACATGACAATAGCGTATTATTTTAAAACATTTTTGGAAGGATTTTTGCTAATATTTATTTTTGCGATTTTTTCGATTCTTGTCAGTGCTTTTCCACGAAACATAATTCAAAACGTTACGCAAAAAAATTAGCTTTCATTTGATATATCATTCTTCTTGATAGCATTTCAAACAAAGGAGTTATTAAACAAAATCGGTTTTTTATTTTTCCTGAACATTTTAGTTTTTGCAGTTATCATATTATTCTCCGGAGGTAGCGATATGTACTATAGTAATAAAATGGGTTGTATTTCTGTTTTTAGACTAAAATTCTAAAATAACATTTCGTATTACAAAAAGAAAATATTACGATGCTTTAACGTGAATACTGAGGAAGTATTTAAAAAAAACGAAAGCACTAAAAAAGCAGCCACTGGTTGGCGACTCTAGCAAAAGTTGATTTTTGCAGGAAACGAATGGACCAGATATACATTGAGTTGCACAAACGTCCATTGAAATTGACATTAGTTAAAAGCGACATTACCCATATAAATTTGACATTCATTAGAGCTTAAAGGCGTCGTTAAACCTTAATGGACATTTGTGCAACTGACCGTAGTCATTTCTGTTCCTTTTAACTAACATATTAAAAAACTGAAATTTGAAAGTTCGAAACTTAGATATCAATACAAATACGAAAAAGTAAAAATAGAATATGAGTTTTGAAAACTAATTTACTTTTAAACATGAAAGAAAACCGGAAAGGTTGTCATTGAGAAATCAAGAACGTACCGTAGCGACATCTAGTTGGATTTCGGGAACTAACGTTTATTTTTAAATACTTCCTCATTGGAGAAATTGCTCTACGGGAGTTTCCAGCCGGGACTCCCTCTACGGGACTTATTAATGAGGACTAAATCATTATTTTGGTTAATCCCTCCAAGTTAAAACTACACTTAGTAACAACAAATTAAAACGTCTGTCGCAATCATCTTGTTTTACTGCAATTTTATTTATCGAACGTTTTCTGATGTGTCCATCATATTCCTATTTGGATAACTAAAAATGTTTCCATTTTTAAGTGAAGTCATGGGCTAAAGATGTACCTATACAATTATAAAACAAGTCTGATATAGAGCCGATCATTGGCAACGCCTAACAACAGAACGTCTTTATCGGCAAATTATCTTTGATAATATCAAGAGTATATAGATTGAAATTTAATTCGTCGTCCATAGGTCAATTAAGATTATTTTATTTTTAATTTCATCATTTATAAATAAATATCAAGGAAAGAAATATTATCGCTATTACATCCTATTATTAATATTATAAATGTGAAAGCTTCTTTCTTTGGATGTTTAAATGTTTGTCCGTCAATCACGCCGAAATTACTGAACGGATTTTGATGAAATTTGGTATTAGCTGACTTAGATAAAAGGACTTTTTATCTCTAAACATTTCCCTAGGGACCACGCGGGCGAAGCCGCTGGCGAAAGCCAGTTTATCTTTAATCTATTCATGCCGGATCTGTTGCGGGGTAGGTAGAGACTAATGAGACTATCGAGCGCCAAACGCGTAGATTTTACAAATTATTTTCGCTCCCTTGACGTCCATCGTATTTAAATAAACCGCAAAATTCTTAAATATAACACAGTTATTTATTTTCTATTTTTCCACTAATTACTACGTTAGCGTCGTCCCTAAAATCAGAACCTTAGGTTTAAAGTTGCGCTTAATCCCGTCTTATATTCGTATCTATAATTTGAATGAAGTAAGAATTATTAATAGCGAATAATTACAGTATTCAAACTATTAACAGTTTTTATGTAATTGAAATTCCTGTTTATTTCGTAAAAAACATATTGTCAAGTACCTAATTAACTTTTCTCGACTATAGATATATTGGGTAAATGACGCTATACTACAATATTTCTTTTTTGTTAAAAAATAAAATTATATATAAATTATATTTTTAGAATTTAAAGTAATAATAAATAAATTTTATGTTTATGTTAAATAAGTATGAAGATGGAAGCTTTAGAAACGTCTATTCCGCGAATTGTATAGGTAAAGTCTGTTTATTTAATTAAAGTTATAATTTTAAATTATTATTAAACATACCTATTCAATTAAATGTTTCTTAAGGAAAACTATGATATATAGAGCAATACGAAACTCAAAGAAAGGACAATGATCTCAAAGTAGGTAAGCAAAGTTTATTGCATATCACAATCGACTCGTTACAATTAGTTTGTGCTCACAGATAGTGTATTCACCCATATTTCATATTCAATAAACAATTTACATTAAACAATAAACATAATGATGTAAATTTTAAAGTCCAGGGACTATTATTTGACAATCTGATTTGTCATTGAAATAAATTTACCTAATATTATTTACAAAATGTTTTATTGTATAGCGATGAAAATTGGTATTTGAGTATATATTACATTTTTTATAATTTTAATGGATAAAAATGTTCAAATTCAAGCAATTTTGTTTACAAAAGAAAAAATATTTATATATATATATATATATATATATATATATATATATATATATATATATAAATATATAATATAAATAAAATATTTACACTAGACGGCGATAAATGAATTCTAAATAGCAGATTTTATAGCCTAGAAAATTTACCTAGAATAACTTTTCAGCCAGCTGATTGCAATTGATCAAAAACTTTGGTCAGGCTTTAAATCAAAAACATATAATGTTCCAAGTATTAAACAAATTGCAATTATTTGTGTTTATTATTTCATCATTAATAAATTTATTGAGGATAAGTGTAGTTAGGTCTTGACCTAAGATTTTCAAGTTGATAATTTTCACAAATTCTATTTGATTACGTTTCTTCATTCTTATTCGTAGTTTGTATTTTATGAAATGGAAAAATCTTGCTGACCACATCATGATGTGGCCTGGCCAGATTAATGAATGATTTGCGTTTAACGATATGGGCATCTGATAGTATGACTTCTTCATGATGTAGCCAAGAGTAAGTGAACATATAAAAATATCGAATAAACAAGCTATAGCTCGTTGGCGTAGTGGATAAGCGCCACGGCCCACGATCGTAGTCGTTAAGCAACTTTCGCAAGGGTCGGTCACGGGATGGGTGACCAAAAAATTATTATCTCGAGCTACTCCGTGCTTCGGAAGGCACGTTAAGCCGTTGGTCCCGGCTGCATTTGCAGTCGTTAGTACCCTCCAATCCGCATTGGGCCAGCGTGGAGGGTCATGGCTCATCCTCCTTAACCACCCATAAGGAAGGCCTGAGCCCCTACAGTGGGGACGTAAAAGGGCTGGTGGTGATATAAGTTATTTCAGCAATAATTAAATTTCAATTTTTTTTGGGTAGATTACATTTTCGATTAAGTTTTGTGTAAACTTCCGAACTGTTTTTCCATCTGTATTTCAAATTGGATTGGATTGGATTAATATTTTTAAAGTTTTCAAAGATAAATTAATGTTGTATTTTTTAATGTTGTAGTATCTTCGGACTTAAACATCAAGGAAATTTCATCATCAACTCGAAAAAACAGCGTTTTTGGAAAATATATGCTGCCCGAAGTAACTATACCACGCGGACGAGTCGCGGGCAAAATCTAGTTAATATATATTTGATCAATTTCCACTATTTGATCACTTTTATAATAATCGTAATATAAATTTGATTAATGTTATTATATTTGATTAATTTTGCATTCACAATGCTATATTGAAAAATATTCAGTATAGCATTGTAAATGCGTATTGATCCGGTGTAGCTCAGTGGTTAGAGCAGTCGCCCGGATTGCGAAAGTTCATGGGTTCGAATCCCATCTCACTGTGCCAGATAACAAGCGGATTTTTTAGCATTTTTTATTAAGAATATTGATTAACGTTGAAAATGGATTGCTTTAACATTGAGCTACCCGAAACCCAACAGGACTAACGAACTTTCGAGAACTTTTTACTTTACGCTACTAGTAAGAGTATTTTCAATGTTTAAACAATCCACCCAAACAGCCGGAACATTTTTTTATCACTATAATGCTAATAATGCAATATCATAATAAATAATATATTTGTTTAATTTTGCATTCACAGTGTATTAATAAGTATATTAATAGTTATCTTAAAGAAAAGTGCTTAAAAAATTATCTATCTATAGCCGTAGCTATAAAACACGTTTTTTTGATTTTATCAATGAATTTATTTATTCTTGTACAATGTTCTAATAATTAATGGCTAGAATTATAGTGAGAGGGTTATACGGCACAATGGGGTTTGTAGTTCAACATTGCAATTTTTGTTTCGTTGAAACAAAATATAGTGTCATAGTTATCATAATAAAGAAATATCAGTCCGCCTTTTATAATTGTAATTGGGTAGGTAATTTACAGAAATCTCTCTGAATGCCGAAAAACGGGACAATACCCAATCAGGGGCTCTATTTTTGAATCATTCGTCTCGCGTCGAGCGCTCGTTTTCTACTGATTTTCGTTCGACTTAACAAATTCGCCATTTCTAAATCGCTCGACTGCAACGAGTGGTATGAACCACTCGTCGCTTAGCGAACGTTGCATGCGAGTGATAGTAGAAAACGAGCGCTCGACGCGAGACGAATGATTCAAAAATAGAGCCCCAGTAATCTTTCATGTCACCAAATGTCACAGCTAAAAGTATCACGGAAATATAAAAAAGAAAAACATAAATATTTCTATTTATTCATCGAACTTATTTAGATATTACAGATCTACGTCACAGTAAACAAAAATTACATCACGTATTTACGATTAAAAGTTAGATAAGGAAATACTTGTTATTTTTTTATACTCCGCTTATAGGAAATCAATGTCGCGTTTGCCTCTAACTGTAGTGATAGGTACACAACTTCTACGTCACAATGACGTGACGATACTACGTCAGAAGGCATTGCTGACTGATTGCTTGCAAATAACAATATAGAGAGAATTGGTCATAACACTGCCACAAGTGACGTCCATTGGACTCTGTGGTGTTGATTATATAATCATTGATAATAGTTAATTTATCTAGTACCGGCGTAATTTTCAGAGGTGTATCCAGACCTCAAAAAAAGGTTATATTACACCCAAAAAGAGACCAAGTGCGATTCCGAATATGACCTCCTTTTTGTCCACAATACATGGCGCGGTGATCTAGATTTTATAGGCATAGTGTAAAGCCACTATAAACTATTATTACGTTGAACTAGCTAAGTGGGCTATGAAAATGTGACGTCACAACACTATTAAGATTATGGGTATGCTCATGGAGGTTTGCAGGCTTCAGCCACCCAAGCAGGTCAGTTTTACAAAAATTCTTTGTCTAGATCCACAAAACAGCAGAAAACCTTTTTGTCTAAGACCAAATTCTCTCTAGAATGTTGAAATTTCAAGCTTTAAATATGTATCTCTCTATACCTATATAAAATATAAATTTTCTTCTTATTTTTAAGTGTGCAAATCACACGTTCAAATTCTATCAAGAACTATTTGAGGTAGAAAATTTCCGTCAAATCCGGAATAGTTAATTAAACAAAAACCTAGCACAAGCTAAACCTAGCATTATAATGTATTCAATTATTCATAGAGCCAACAAACAACTATTTATAACAATATACACTGGTATACATATATACGAAAATAGTAAACTTCCTTGTTTCTGAACAAAGAATCGAACCTGTCGTCGGTGAGAGGTGACCTTCGGTCGTTGCTCATACACCACACAAGACAAAGAAACAAGACATGTCTCATATTTATCATAGATTTATAATATAACTAAGATGCTTCATAATATTAAAGATAGAACAAATATTTAATAAGAGAGCAAGGAACTTTAACTTATATTATTAATTTAATTAATTATATTGCTTAATATTTTTTTTATTGTAAAAGCGAAAGCGTGGGTATAGCGGAACGGTATTAAAAATTTCACAATATAAGTATTCTTATAAAACTATACTAATATTATAATAAAAAGAAAAGACTAGATCGTTTTATTTGTTTCCAATGAATAAGTTGCAAAACTACAAAAATCAGTACCCATCTGTCACCATTGATTTGTGAGGAAGATATAGCACTAATAATATTGGGCTTCCTTTAGATTTGCCCTACAGTCAGTAGTGTGACTATAGGCAATTCGGCAAAATGCCACGGGCCCCCAGCTAGAAGGGGCCCCTGGTCAGAGGAGACTTTACTGACATTTATTATTACGCAATTAGTAAAAAAAATTATATCCGATGAATTTTGCCACGGGCCTCAAACGGTATAGTAACGCCACTACCTAGAGGACCGATTTAAAAAAATTCTTACTCCTACGAGAAGCTACATCATATGCAGGTGACGAAGAAGCGGGGAACGTAATTATAACACAAGTGAGGACTTCAAAGAATATGTACGAAATTACTCTAAATTATTCAAAAAAGTGTGTCGTTTAGCCAAATGTTATTATTTAAATGCAAAAATTAAAAATAGTAAAGATAAGGTTAAAATGACGTGGAATATCATAAATAGTGAAACTGGAAGAGAAAAATCCCGGAATATAAATTTTAATTTAAACATTGATAATAAAAAAGTAACATCAGATCTTGAAGTTGCTACAGTATTTGAAAATTTATTTAGGTACTGAAATTCCAGTCTTAATAACACAATCTTTGAATTCCTCTTCCACTGTTGCTGAATCTATTTTAAAGGAAAGTTTAAATAATTGTAATAGCCAATTTAAGTTTCAACACATTGATTTTAAAGATATAATAAAATCTTTTAATCAGCTAAAAAAAAGAAAACCGCTGATTTATGGGGTAATTCCATTGAAGTTTCTAAATCGGTAATTGAGACAATAGCTCCAATCTTAGCTTATATATTTAATGAATGTACTGATTGTGGTATTTTTCCTGAGCTCATGAAATATAGTAAAATTATTCCTTTACATAAATCGGGTAGCACATCTGACCCTACTAACTTTAGACCTATATCCGTGCTACCTACGTTTAGTAAGATTTTTGAAAAAATCATGCTGGATCAAATACAAACGTACTTTTACAAGAATAAGCTTATGAATCGACAACAATTTGGTTTTACAAGGGGTCGCTCAACAACCGAAGCCGGTGTCGAGTTAATACAAGAAATTTTTAATGCCTGGGAGGATTCACATGATGCGTTAGGTGTTTTCTGTGACCTATCTAAGGCATTTGATTGTGTTTTTCATGAAACATTGATTAGGAAACTGCATTTTTATGGATTCGGAGATAACTCATTGGATTTTATTGTCTCATACTTGACTGACAGAGTACAGAGGGTTGATATCAATGGCAAAAGATCCCCTGGATCGAAAATTAAGATGGGTGTTCCGCAGGGCTCAATACTTGGTCCTTTCTTGTTTTTGATTTACATAAATGACTTGCCTTATTTCGTAAGGGATGATCACGAAATAGTTTTGTTTGCGGATGACACTTCACTTTTGTTTAAAATTAAAAGAGGGTTACCTCTAAATGACGATGTGAACAATTCTATCGCTAAAGTAGTACATTGGTTTAATGTAAATAATCTTGTCCTTAATGAAGGAAAAACAAAATGCTTAAAATTTGTACTACCTAATGTTAAAAAAGTAGATATAAATGTTAATATAAAAGATAAGAACATGGGCCTTGTGGATACCACAGTATTTTTAGGAATAACATTAGATTCTAAACTACAGTGGGGCCCACATATTGATAGATTGTCGAGTAGACTTAGCTCTGCAGCATATGCCGTTATGAAAATACGTAGGTTAACTGACATAGATACTGCCAGATTAGTATACTTCAGTTACTTTCATAGTGTAATGTCGTACGGACCCCTATTGTGGGGAAATGCTGCCGACATACAAACAATTTTTGTGCTTCAGAATTCGATCAATTTATAATCTTAGGATTAGGGACTCTTTAAGGGAGAAATTTAAGGAAATAGACATTATGACTGTTGCTTCTCAATACATATACGAGAACTTAATGTACGTTCGTAAAAATATTAGTTTGTTTTCTATAAAAAGTGATGTACACAATTTTAATACTGAAATAAAAATAAATTAACGGTGCCTGTCACTAGACTGCAAAAAGTTAATAACTCATTCAAGGGTCTTTGTGTGCGCTTCTACAATAAGGTCCCAAGCAAAATACTACAATTAGATATCATGCAGTTTAAATCTACTATTAAAAAAATACTTATTAAAAAAGCTTATTATAAGGTATCCGATTATATAACAGATAAGAACGCTTGGACTTGAGATGATCCAGCAACTGGATCACCTATCCAGTTGCTGGATCATCTCAATTACTTCTAAACTCATTATCTTGTTTCCATTATTATTAAATGATTATGTTATCATTATAAGACCATATTTATTTATTTTTTCTCTATCTCTGTTTATAATGTATAGATCTGGTAATGACATCGTTTTTGTAAATGTTATTACTCTTATTAGAGCTGGTGAGTTTCTTGCTCGTTCTTCTTATCGGCCAAAAGACGTCCTGAACGAGTGGTAGGGAAAAAAATGTTGGACGATTCAAAAGTACTTTTAAGAAGTCTATTTGAATAAAGATTATTTTAACTTTTGACTTTTTTTTGACTTTTTGGAAACAGCAAGTGAAATTGTAAAATTTTAAATTATATTGTAAATGAAAATGCTCATTAAGAATATATTCCAGTATAGCACAAAATTGATCAAATATAATAAGGAAATATGATTTTACTTTGTATACAATAGATATTTTTATTAAATTAGCATTATCATTTCTTTTTTTAAGATTTGACTCCAAATAATAAGAGGCCAAATAGACCGCTTCTAGATATGAACAACTGCGATCACATCACGTGTATTGGTCACGTGTTATCAAAAGAGAGGACTATCGATAAGAAATAAGTAATTTCAAATAATAGCAATGAATACATTCAAATAATACTGTAACAAGAGTTATTGTAAATATCTTCATCCCGGTCTATTAATGTGCCCACTGCTGGGGCACAGGCGTTACTAATGGATGGAATTAAAAATCCGGAGAATGGGCCATTCATGGATGACCCACGCATGTTAAAGCCTGCAGATGCAGCCGGGACCAATAGTAATGGATTAACGTGCCTTTTTGACCGCTGAGAAGTTCAAGATAATACATTTTTGGTCACCCATCTTAAGGCCGGCCGTTCCGATAGTTGCTTAACAAAACGTATCGCAGAACGAGCGCGCTAAACATCGCAAACTCTAATAATTATTTCAGCATTGTTATCGATTGCAGTAGTGCAGATTTAACCAGGACAAACTGGTTATGTGCACTTTGAAGCACGGCGGCTTTTTTTGTCACTCATTCTCTTTCATCGGTAATGTGGCATTAGACTAATGATATTTTTAATGGACGCTTGTGCAACTAAATGACAGAATGATAATGACAGAGAATGATTTTTTCTTTTTAAATTTGTTTTAGATAATGAATTTTGTAGTAGCAGCTCGGTGGCGCGTATCCACTAGCGCCGCGGCCCGCGTTGTTTCTACTAACGTAAGGGTCAATCACGCACAGTGCTTCGGAAGGCACGTTAACCCGTTGGACCTGGCTGCATTAACAGTCGTCAATACCCTTCAATCCGCATTGGGCCAGCGTAGAGGGTCATGTCGCACAAAGGCCTGAGCTCCTGCAGTGGGGACGTAAAAGGGCTGATGATGATGATTAAAATTCTGTGAAATCTGATTGACAATTACAAATATCTCACTAATATCATACAGGTTAAAGTTTGGTCTTCTGTTGCTTCGCCACTAAAAAACTATTGGACGAAGATAACATTTGATATAAAGGTATTTGTAACTTTAGATTAATATATAGGCTACTATTATGCCATTAAATAGTTCCCTAAGAATAAACGTACCAAAATAGACATGTGTGATGCACTGTCGTTGCCGAAGAGCAAAGTTACTTACAGGACGTACTACAAGAAATTGTTTATACTAGAATCAAGGAATTTTCCAGATAATAATATTCTCGAAAGTAAACAATTAAAAGGATGTACCTATATTTCAAATATTACTCATTGAAAACACAACATTGATAATATTTTTATTTTGACAAATCAATAAACTACTTGAGCTTGTTACATATCCACATAGTGCGTATTGTTTACAAACATTCAATTTACTTGGAAGAGATATGGAATATAGCTCAATGGCGTTGCGATTAGCGCGCTCGGTCTGCGATACGGTTGGTAATTTTCTCAAAGGCTGGTCACAGGATGGGTAACCAAAAATTCACTATTTCGAGATCGTCCGTGCTTCGGAAGGCTGCTGCAGTCATTAATACCCACCAATCCGCACTGGGTCCGCGTGATGTGTTATAGCCCATTCTCACTAAGGCTTGAGCCCCAGCAGTGGGGGTCAATAATAGGCTGCTCATGAAGATGATGGAATATTTTGATAAATGAACTCGATCTCGAAAAGGAGACGGTTCAAACGGGTCTCCTATTGGTTTCCGCTAATTGACCGATTCAAATCAACATTGTTATTGAAAAGCTTATAGACCTATAGCATATGGTCACATGAAAATTATATTGAAATCGGATTAGTAGTAAGCAAAATAACTAGAGGCGTTCTGCCAAATAACAAAAATAAAGAAGGAATATTTATTTTATCATAGAAAAAAAAATACCTAAATTCATTATAATATTTTCTTTAGCGCTGAGTATATACCTACATACTACAATATACTTACGACTACCTACTAAGTTTCAAGTAATTAATCGTCTTTGACATGCGTCGCCAAGTCGTTTTTGAGTTTATCCTTTACAATAAAGAACCAATCTTTCCTTTTTATAATATAGATATAGATATGTACATTTTCGCAATTAAATATTTATATCCGTTAGTCATCGATTGTTTGAAAAACATTATTCATTTTATTGCTCTTATATACTTAGATATTATAACGACATAACCTCAAAATCTCTGTTAAATATTCAGATATTCTCAAACTCCGGCATAATTTTAAAATGGTTTTTTTCCTACTCATTCTAGAAATAATTCTTTATCGTTTACCATTGGTTTCAACAATGTGCATGATTACGCAAAAATAGCCGATCTCTCATAGTAAATTGCCCATTCTCCTTTATTCTTAATGAAAAATGCTTAAAAATTCCACTTGCTCCTTCGCACCCTGAGATGAAGTGAGGTCCTGGATAGCTAAGTGGTAAGAGCAGTTGCCCGGATAGCGAAAGGTGGATTTATTGAGTATTTTTCACTAAGAATATATTTTATTGTGAATGGGAAATTGATCAAATATAATAATCAAATAAATTTTCCGATTATATTAATATTTTTTATATACATCTATAATTTTAGTTTATATCGTGAGTAGAAGTACTCACTGTCGTAGAAGTAAAGCTAGGCCAATGAACGTAGTTACATTATTTATTACTTAAACTAGTGGACGCCCGCGACTTCGTCCGCGTGGAAGTCGGTATCCCGTGGGAGTGAGAAGTTTTCCCAGTAAAAAGTACCCTATGTGTTATTCTGATGTATAACCTATATTGCTGTAAAGTTTTATCCAAATCCGTCCAGTAGTTTTTTCGTGAAAGAGTAACAAACATCCATACATCCATACTTACAAACTTTCGCCTTTATAATATTAATAGGATAGTGGACGCCCGCGACTTCGTCCGCGTGGAAGTCGGTATCCCGTGGGAGTGAGAAGTTTTCCCAGTAAAAAGTACCCTATGTGTTATTCTGATGTATAACCTATATTGCTGTAAAGTTTTATCCAAATCCGTCCAGTAGTTTTTTCGTGAAAGAGTAACAAACATCCATACATCCATACTTACAAACTTTCGCCTTTATAATATTAATAGGAATAGGATTAAATCTCCAAATAGGCGAACTGTATAAATATTAATATTGCCTATTAAGGCCTAGGTGCTACTATTTGGGTGCTTTATTTAACTTATATAGAGGTCACAAGCCACAAAGTATAGTTTTTAAAAGAGTAGCTAGAATAAAATATCCCCAAATTGCCTGTGTGGCAAATATCAGTAGTTAATTTTATTTTTATTAATTATTTTCCCGTTAGATACTGTTATTTCCAAAAACAGTACCTAACGGGAAAGTCACAATAACTCTAGATACCTACAGAATAGTTGTAAACAAAGACTTCTTGTTTTATACATGTGTAAATCTTTGGCTGTACTCGTAAATGGCAAGCTTTTATAAATTAATCCATTATGCTATGCAGTGGTAGCATAGCGGCAGCTTCAGTGGACGAAAGAGATCATATAAGGTGCAAAGGGCCTTGCGGTAAAAAGAGCAAAATCATAATGTAATTGCCACACTTTTTTTTAATAATGGACCGATTAATAATTATAAAATATGTTGATATTATTGGTATAATGTCCTAGAATAGGTATATTTCTTTTTTTATTCTTGAAAATAACATTTTCGAAAATGAGTCATCGGAGGGCCTCGAAAAATTGTGGCTAATGTTTAGGCTTTATGCTGTCTCCATAGAGAGATGTCATAATATTGCTACAATACGGACGAAGAGAGTTAAAAAAGCAAGAGAGACTGCAAATCAAGTAGATAATTTTTCGTCAATTTGAGTCGACAACCACTATAGGGGAAATAGGAAGTGAACTTTATATGGACCACGGTCGCGAAGCCGCTAGCGGAAAGCTAGTAATAGATAAAATATTTTTGGAAAAAAGGGACAGACAGAAATAAAGAGAGAAAAAAAAATGTTTTGTGGACTGTTTGTAAGATATTCGACCAAAAATTTGTATTTTATCAAAATCCGTCTGTGTTTCCTTATTACAATATAATATCAGTACTTAGAGGTCACGTTACTATATTATTGGCTAATTATAAGTTGATTGGCGCGCTATCAAATAGCGAGTCGTGGAATCTGCCTCATGTCATGACCCCGTCATTAAACGTTGTGGATACTTAATTAGAATGTTGCTATTAATTAAGTATTTAATTGACAAGTTTCTTAAAATAAATTTAAAAAAATCACTTACGTCAGTTTTTGCAGTAAACAATCAATGTTATTGTGTGTGAATAACTTTGGCGCTTTATTAACTCCTACGAAAAATTAATAGCAATGTATTATAAGTCGATCATATCAATAAGAATTTCATTTAGGCACCAATATATACGACTAAAGTAAATGAAGATGCAACATACAATTATTTACATATAATATGTATACTTATGTATTTAAATTATTTTATCTAAGATGTTTCATTTTAATACTAACCCATAGGAAAATTAGCTTCCCGTAGATGCTAAGAATTAAAAAAATGGTTCAGTTATTTCGAAGCCTATACAATGCAAACAAATAATGAAATCATTTCACTCCCTGCCGGCGGCGTGTATATTCCCGAGTGCATATAACCCAGACCTATTTAAGCTCGTCCTACCGTAGAT
The DNA here is from genome assembly GCA_918026875.4 of Diatraea saccharalis. Taxonomy (NCBI): domain Eukaryota; kingdom Metazoa; phylum Arthropoda; class Insecta; order Lepidoptera; family Crambidae; genus Diatraea; species Diatraea saccharalis. Next base: position 10,899,720 of record OU893336.1, read on the forward strand.
CTCATGTATGTCCTTAGGCTAGATTGAGGTCAAGAGTGAGCCCATTGTAAATAAATAATAATAATAAAAAAACCTTAATCGTACGAATTTACATGTCACCAGAACGCCTATTCTCTCTCTCCTAATGTAATATTTCATCTATTTTATAATGGATATATTATGACTCTTAAAGAAATAACATTGTTCGATAATTTAAACGGAGGTAGGACCTGACACTAATTACATCTAATGCACAGGTAATCTTCATGATTATGATTTAAAAAAAATATGAGAACGTTTCAAAATTTGGCGAAGTTTTGTACGTTTTATAGTATAGATATATCTGATAATCAAGTAGGTATTTCATTTTTATACAATTTGTGATAATAATGACAAAAACGCGTATTGCCTAGCATTATACCTAAATAAAGACAAAAAGCTATGACATAATTTTGTTTAAAGAAATTAATAAAGCAAATAATTATCTTGAACTTCTGTAATATAAAATTAGATGTTTCTAAGAGATGATAGTAGTTATAAGCACCTAATGTACTTACACGATAAAATAATTATCAATTATGTTTTGATTTGCGTGTTCATATGCCGTTACGATTTTGTTTAAAAACTCAAGTAAGGTTCAATAGATTATTATCATAAAACAGAAAAAAAATGTTTATTAAACATAAAACTTTATTTTGATAAGTGTTTCTCAAATATACATTTGCAATGTAGATTATTTGAGAAAACAAAGGTGTCACTAAGGGAAACGGTTTCTTCTCATTGAATTTAAAAATATTTTTGTCGCGCTAACAAAACAAAATTTCACATAATTTCCTAAAATAATACCTAATAAATATTTTACAATTTACCTACATTACTCAGATTACAAATTAAGTACCTTTTAGCAATTTTATTACCAAAATCCGGTACCACCAAAATCCAGACCAGAGACAATATAGAAAAGTTCATTTTTCTACATTGAACCGACCGGGAATCGAACCCAGGACCTCAGAGATACCTTGAAACCGACTTGCGAACCACTCGATAATATCAAATTGAATAGTAAACAATACTTACTAAGGCAATATTTTAATTCCGTATAAAAACTTCCACTCCCATTTCCATCCCTTCATTTGCTGTTTTTCGGGATAAAATATAGCCATAGTTACCGCATATGATGTAGGTTCCCATAGGCGAAAGAATTCTTAAAAGGGTGTTATTTAACGGGTTAGCATAGTATTCACATTTTTGCTAGCAGAAAAATGTATTCTGTCAGTTGAAATATATGATTGGTCAGCAGACCATGGCTAGCAAACAATATCAAATCAATCGACAATTTTTTACATTCTGGACGGCTGTAATTATTTTTTATTAGCATAATAATCATATAAGCTGCAATGAGTGACGCATGTTAAATACAATTTTGAACAGCACTTAGAGGGAAGCAACTAATCTAATTTTGTGAAGCATATAAAAATAGCAATAATGACTGGCGCAAAATGGGCGCATTCCTTACAAAAATAATGAATGGGTATTTAGAGTAAACTAACTAATTAAATTAACTGCCTCCGTGTCCTAGTGGTTAGAGCGTTAGGCTCTCGATCCGAAGGTACTGGGTTCGATTCCCGGTGGGGACACTCTCAAATATTTCTTTGTGAGTTTTTCCCAGTTTGGTTAGGACATTGCAGGCCTGAATCACCTGATTGTCCGAAAGTAAGATGATTCCGTGCTTCGGAGGGCACGTTAAGCCGTCGGTCCCGGCTGCTACCTACAGTACTCATATAACACTCGCAAAATATCAAAATTCACACTAATTAACATAAAACAAGTTGTTATCACTGTAATTTGACAGCTACTAATCGCCGCATAGACACCGAATGACAATACACGCACGCGATTGGCTACTAGTATCATGCGACTACTCTTGCTCTGCCCACTTTTAACGTACATTGCAGACTTTTCAATAAAAATGCAAACCAATTAGTTATTCTTCTAACCATGCTTTAAATACGCAAACCGATCAAATGAACTGCTAACCGGACAAATATTTCTTGCTGACCAATCCTGAATCTTTCTGATCAAGTAGTTATTTTGGGGATAGACTGTTTATTTGACATACACATATTATTTTAAGCTGACTGTATATGATTAAATTACTGATCATTATCAAGATTATTTGCGAAACAAGGATTGCCGATTGTTTTATTTTTCTTGCATACAAAATCTTTAAATGCTGATCAAACGATTAAAATACTGATTTTTGTGGCTAACCAAATTTTTTTATGGCTGACCTTTTAATTACTTCTCTTCTTAAAATTAGTCCGGAGCCTATTCATTGCAAACAAACAAACAATCAAATCTTTCCTCTTTATAATATTAGTATAGATAATATAAATAAAGTATCAAGTACGAATAAAAGTTAAGAATGTCATCATAATTATCATTCGTACACATTTTTATCAACAACAGTATCGTGGGTCACGGTCCGGATGCCACGGACCTCGGAGGCTCGGCTGCACACCCATCATTTCATCATCGCACGCTATCTACAGTATTCGTTACAAACAATATCCGATTTTTTGTTTGATTTGATATTTTTTGTTTTTAAGTAATTACAGAATTACAGGGCAAATTATAAAATTCTCGCACAACGTAATTTGGTAGCAATCTGAGCGCTTAGTGTAAGTTTTTTTGACGTTTACGTTCACTGTAAACTGATTTTAGTATGGAATCCGGTACAGCGCCCCTAGCGGTAACTACCAAGAACTACAAATCATACAAATTCTTAACGCGCTCACTAGTGAACGCGTTAGCATAAAACTTAAACTTACCACTCTGTTGCAAAACTAGATTTTTATTCGTAGATTTAGCCCTGTGTCTGTCCTGCATTGAATAGTGTCCAAAACAAGTGAACCGATTTTAACTTCCTACGGGAAGCTACATTTAACACGCGAAGTCGCGGAATAGCTAGTATAAATTAAAATTAAAGTCCAATGTATATTAGGTTGGGGGAAAAGTATTTTCGCATATAGTATGCGTAAGCTGATAATAAAATCTTTCTGGCTATAGAAAGATTTTATTATCAGCTATATGCAGCCAGATGCAAGCCTATGCTTGCATCTGGCTGCATTCGGTATCAATAAAAAGTTTAAAATTAAAAGAAAATAACTTCAAATTAAATTTAAGAATGTGTGATTTCCATTTGTTTATCTTATCTTACTGTAATGATTGAATCTAATGAAGAAATTATATACATTTTGAAATTTTATTAGAATTAAGGTAAAGTTGCAACGCAAGGTGCGAAAACAATTTGTGACGTTTTTAGAATTAGTGCAGATTCGGTGAGGGTAGCACAAATTTGGTTTAAGCGTTTTCAGTCCGGAAATTTTGATGTTAAAAATGCATATCGCTCCGGTTGCCCTGTTACAGATAAAATGAATATCAGTTTTGTAAAAGTGGAGCAAGATCGGCATATCTGTAATCACGACGTAGCTTAAGAACTGGGGATTGACTATAAAATAGTTCTGACGCATTTGAAAAAAGCTGGTTAAAAAAAAAGTGGGCTATTTGGGTACCTCACGAGTTCACTGAAAGAAACCTAATGAAAATGTACTCATTTGTAATTTTTTATTACGACGTAATGAAACCGAACCATTATTGAAGTATCTGATAACTGGTACTGATAAGTGGATCAAGTACAATAATAGCCAGTAAAAAGGCTCGTGGTCAAAGGTCAGTCAGGCTTCTCAGACTGTCGCGAAACCCGGATTAACACGCATCAAGGTGATTTTGTGTGTTTGGTGGAATTATTCATTAAGAGATGTTACCGCCAGGCAAGACCATCGATTCTGAACTTTACTGCAAACAACTAATGAGATTAAAGCAAGAAGTTGAGAGAAAGCGGAAAGAAATAATCAATAGAAGGGACGTAGTTTTTTCTCATTTCAACGCTAGACCTCACACATGTTTTGCCACTCAACAAAAATTAAAAGAGTTTGGATGGAAGGTGTTAATGTATCTGCCATATAGTCCTGACTGTGCACCTTCATATTTCCACCTGTTTCGGTCTCTTCAGAATTCTTTAGGCAGTGTCAGATTAACATCACGCAACGACTGCCAAAACCACTTGCCGCGGTTTTTTGATCAGAAGCCCAAAAATTTCTATAACATGATCCCTACCTTCAACGTGCGAAAAAGTTATCGAACAAAATGGTAACTACCTTACATACTTTAGTTAAATGTAAATAAACTTTATTAAAAATATTTTGAATATTCATTAGGCGTCGCCATTATTATAATTTTAAATGCATGATGTCATAAATATTATCAAAAAATTACTGTCTCTGTCAGAACTATCATTACTTTCTTTGAAAGATTATATACAGAAAACTGAAACATATTTATCTTTAACCGTAGTCACATACTGTTTATTTAAGAGATAAGCAAATAGTAATGATAACAATTAATTAAGCTACAAGAAATGTCTGACGTCGTTTCTACTTTAAAGTTGATATCGGGAGCAATTTCGTAATTATCGGAGACTAATTTAAAGAAAAAAATAAAAAGATCCGGCTACGGCTAATGCCCTGTCGAGTTTCTTGCAGAACAGTGGACTTTTGTTATGCATTATAGATAATAACTTAAACGAACAGTGGATCAGAGCTCGAAAACTATTTTTAATAAATTACTCGGAATAGTAAGATTACTGTATAACAATCCAGTAATACACATAGGTACTTGGCCAGGAAATACTCTTTGAAAAGTACCTTACTAAAAAAATCTATATGTTCAGAGTGGAAATGTAAGGTTAATGCAAAGTAAGTGGTACAAATAAGGCCTAATCTATACTAATATTATAAAGCTGAAGAGTTTGTTTGTTTGAACGCGCTAATCTCAGGAACTACTGGTTCGAATTGAAAAAATATTTTTGTGTTGAATAGACCATTTATCGAGGATGGCTAGGCTATATAACATCACACTGCAACTATTAAGGAGCGAAGAAATAATGGAAAACGTGGACGAAGTCGCTGGCGGCCACTAGTTTCAAATAAAAGATGGATAAGAGGGTAAATAAAAGAGACGCCTTAATGTATGGGTGGATTTTTTTTTTATGAAAATGAGTAAAAATTTTTCGGCTTCGAAAGCAGATACAAAATCTGTAAAAATTCAAATCCCAGCTGATCCCTTTCGAAGTTTTATAAGCAGTAAAAACATAGGCGTACACTTCGACTTATTATTCGAAATTTTTAATATTTATTAGTCGACAATAAGAGAATGTTGAAAACCTAATAGAATAACATACACTTCTGTTTCAGTTGCACTGAACAATGAGAATCTAATTTCAGACCATTTCTTCTGCATGTGTCCTTATGTTTGAGTAACAGAAATATATATTTTATGATACCTATTGTGTGATGTTTGATTTAAAACTCATAAAAGTCGTGTAGGTATCTACGCCCTATATCCTATCCCACAGGCAGAGTGTAACTCAGGAAATTGAATCACCTGGACACATCAGGAGAACGACCTTAGAGATATTAGAGATAACAAGATATCGCCATAACATCTTATCGATGTTATGGCGATATCTTGTTTCATTTTACTACATTCACATGTAATTAAGTAACAACGAACGAATGATAAAAAAAGATAGAAGAAAGACTGATGATTATGGATTTTATAGCAGTGTTACCAATTTAGTCATTTATCCCAAATGTATCCATCAAAAGACGAGTCAAAGCAGTGACATGAAACGAAATATCGTTATAACATCGCTAAGATGTTGTATCCTATGGCTTGAATCAAGGCGCAAGAAGAAAGGCGACGATCAACTAAAACGATATTTCGTTTTACTACTTTGAAATGCCTTTTGGTGGATAAATTTTAGATAATTGACTAAGTTTGAAACACTGCTGTCAAATCTATATTATCATTCTTGATCGTTCGTTCTTTGCTATTAAAGTACATGTCATTTTATAGCTAGAGGAGTTGCTCTGCTGGAGGGGTTGAATGTTATCGGCAACGAATTTATATAATAACTAGCTGACCCGACAGACTTCGTCCTGTCAAAAAGATTTGTAATGTGGCAGTTTTTTTGCCTACGTATTTAAAAAAATTCTCCTGAACAGAACCGTCACCCTGGTGATAGGGCGTTGTGAATAAAAAATAATTATAAGGATTTAAAAGTAAGTAATCGCTTTATTGTTAATCATGTGAATCATAATTATTATTGCAATGTATTAATAGTAATAGTATTAAATATAGAAAAAAGAGATTTTTATGATCATAAAAACACATTACACACAACAGCATTATAAAAGTAAACTATTCGAATTAAAAAAATATATAAACATTCTCAAGGAAAAATGCTGGAAGAATCCATCTACCTGTACCCCGGAATGGGACTCGAACCCATTCGCGATCCAGGGACTGCTCTAACCAATGAGCTATCTAGGACCCAACAGCTTTGCTACTACAGAGCGTATTTTCATCAATGTTCCGGCAATACATGTAATGACGTGGAAACTGATGCATTTTATCTCGCGTGCCGAAACTAATACAAAAGAAACGCGAGTTTCGGAACGCGACATTAAACTCCTCCAACTATGTATTCTGTGCTCCAACGCACACACGCACATTGTTTTGATAGATATGATCTTTGACGTTAGGAACACACCTACATTGCTTAGACAACAGTGAGTGCTTGTAATTTAATATGAACTTTATACCATAGCAATAAAGCTCAAATTGACTACGTTTTAGTTACAAATCATTTGTATGGGAAAAAGAAAAGGGCTATTTTTAGGGTTTTTTCAGCAATAATTCTAATTTTTCTCGCCGTAAAAACCATCCTTGAACTTCAACGAACATTTTAAAAAAAGATTTGGCCAAATTGGTCGAGGCGTTGTTGAGTTATGCGCTTACCAACACATTTTGCGATTCATTTTTATATATATAGAAGACTATGGCGAAATAGTACTAAACCTTCGTAGCCATGTGGCTCGCTCGCCGGTGGAGTCTGAGGCCCCAAGTCTTATTCCCGGTCGGATCAATGCATAAAATAAACCTTTCTAAGTTGTCTGTCTCATGTGATGTGGTACCTTCATTGTTTCAGTTACTTTAAACGAGTGCTTCAGAAACTTATTTTAGAACCTGAGAAAATTTTTTAGGTAAAATAGTGTAATATTAAAGGAAAAAAAATCTTCAAAGTATTCTCGATTGATCTAGCAAAAGTTCAAAAATACCATCATTATCATTCATACACAACTAGTAAAATGGTAAGCGCCTTTCTATATCACTTATACTCACAGGTCACATCCCATTTGCATACAGAGACTAAAATAAAACCCTATTTTAAGCGGGACGATGCACTTTCGTTTTCATTCAGGTCAAGAAGGAAGACTGATGAAAGTACTCGTATCATTGGCAACAATTGCTTTGGTCGTAAGGATTCCCCGTTTCTGTATTATTAACGTCGAAGCTATTTAAATGGGACTTTAATATGAGCCAATTACGATAATATGAATATGTTAAACGTTTTAAGAATAAGTTGATTTTATATAGAAACTAAGACAATGGAAATTACATTTTATTTCTATATAAAATTATCAGGCTTATTTACTCATTCATATGTTGCGTCTTCATTTTTGCATAATGTTCATATTCCTAATGTATTTTAGTATAACCGCTTGGCATAGTGAGGTTTGTGGCATAATAATATTTTACCATTATTTAATGTCATATAGTATATGCAGAGATGTGACTTATCTCAGATATAAGTATTTGAAATACAGATACAAGATACAAAATACGTATTTTCATCTTATATCTAAAATACTTTTTTTAGGAAGTATTTTGTATCTTGTATTTAAATACTTTTGTTTAGTATCTTAGTATCTTTTAAATACTTTTTCTGATAAAATACTTTATAAAAAGATTATTTCTTACATTTTATATATATCACAAAACATTCTTTGCCTAAAACATACATATTTACAAAAAGAAAGTGTTCAATTATCAACACAATGAATATTTAATTAAAAATAACTCGAATCCAAACATTGTGTGGTGTCATTTAAAAAGTAAATGCGTAGAACTGAACGTACGGTTATACCGGTGTAATACACCCTCCCTAGTAAAAATTGATAGATGGCGCATAGGGCTTGAAATCGAATAACCAGTTACAAGCAATAAAAAATCTTGATTTATGTAAAAACCCGGTTATGTGCTATAAATAAAACTCATTATTAAATTTTATTATTTTTTTGCACATTATACTTTTTCCACTAACAACAGCATTCAAAAAGTTTATTTTGAAAGAAATTTCACTGTGAAATTCGATACATGGCAAATGCTTGAAATTATATCCCATGAGCAAAGCAATATTGATTTTATTGACTCAACAGTTAATCTTTTTCTATCTTTTGACCACTGCATATTCATGAGCGAAAAAAAAATCAATATTCGCTTTATGAGGCATAATAAAAAAAATACTGACAAATCTTCAGTAGTTCGGAAACGAGTGCTGTCATTGCATATATTGAAAATAATTACCCACTGCTTTTCAACTAATTCGTCATAAAAATAAATTTGTTAATAGAAAAAATTCTTCAAATAATTTCTTTTACATCGTCAATTAATACTCCTTTATTTTTCAAAAATACAACACAATCTGTGATGTAATCGTATAGTAGATTTTGCTTTAATAAGTAACCATTTAATTCAAGGGATCTTTATTGAGAAACAACAAAAAAATGGGCGGAGTCCTGTCTTAATATTAGGTCTTTACCTATGTAATTGCCGTTCTGCTGTACTAGCCATTTAAAATCAAACTATATTTTTACCCACTCTCTTCATCTCACTAGGAAAAAATGAATTTTCAGTTCTCCGTAATTTTACGTCGTACGTAAAACCAGCTTTTTAAATAAATAATAATTTTATAATTAAATTTAAATAATTATTCTTGTTGTTATATTTCAGCAATTTTTCATTCACAATGCTGTATTGAAAAAAAATATTATTAAAAGGAACTAAAAAAATTAAAATAAATATTTGCATTTTTATATGTTACATTGTGATTGACAAACAAATAAAACGGAGGAAAAGAGGGTGAAATTTAGCTTGTAAGATTTGAGTACAAACACAGGTGAAACCAAATAAAAGCTTACAAAAATTGTTTCTAATGAAAAATGCTTAAAAAATCCACTTTGTCCCTGGAACCATCTGGTCTAAGATTTAGGTTTTTGTGGTCTTTAATAAACAAACTTAAATTCAAATCTTTTTTTAGAAAAGTATTTGTATTTATAAAAAGTATCTATAAGATACCTATTTTGTATCTAGTATTTCAAATACTTTTCTCGAAAGTATTTTGTATCTGGTATCTGAAATACTTAATTTAAAAGTATTTTGTATCTTGTATTCCAGATACTTTGTACAGGGTATTTTGTACATCTCTGAGTATATGTTGAAATAAATATAAGTTAGCCTATTTGCGAAATTTTAATTCATTTTACGAACGATGCTCACGTGCCGCGACAGCAACCGGTGAATGTCATATATTTATGCTTCAAGATGTTATCACAGTAGATAAATGTATGCTATACTTAAACATTAATTTTAATTATAGGAATTATGCTAAAAGTGTTGTTATACGTTATGAGTAAATATAATTCGGACAAACAAAGTATGCCAAGTTATGTCTTAGCATGCATATGGATAGGAAACCTTTTGAAATAGTGTACAGTATACAGCGGCGAACTAAGGGGAGGACGGAGGGGTCGGTCCGCCCTTCCAAATGGCTGAAAGTTCCCTTGATCAAATCATAAATTGGGGTTGTACTGCCTTATCTTTCTTAGTTTCGTAGTTTTAGCAGGCGTCTTGGCAGGGGAGGCGGTGTAAACACAAAATCAAGTTTCTGCACCAGTTGTAAAAAGTTGTAGGTACGGACCTAATGCCAAACCGGGCCCCCGACGGGGTTAGTCCGCCACTGACAGTATACTGTCGCCTATTTCCAACTATTACTATTTCTCACGATCGTGTAATAGTTAATGATTGGAGTGTGTCTATATGCGCTCTCTTAAAATATCCTTGATCCATTTTCTCAGAAACATACATATAATGCAACTTAATTTTTTATGATGAAACATATATAGGTGATTGCATCATCCATTTATAATTATCAAACAAAACCAGTATAATTACGGAATCACTCAACAATGTTTATTTAATTATTTTATTGAGATTTATTTATCATACAATAGGAACTTTACTAAGTGTTAATATGAATTCGATCGAATAAACCTTACGTGTAAATGTCGCAGCCAATTGATTAAAACTGCCATACAAATGGAAGTCTAGCAACCTAATGGTTAATTGACTACTTTTTTACTTTTTTATAAATTAATACTCTATTAATAAATTAATTATATCTGAGAAAGGGAATATGCGTCTGATTAAAAAAAAAAGTTAAATATATTTTATTACAGTCGTTATTGCTTTAGAATAAAGTCTATCTAAATATTTTTCAATATTAGTTCGTTTCCGTCTTGAAAATAATTATTAAAAAGTGCAAAATAAATGCGGTAACTTCAAAATATTTAAACGCCATGCTACTTGTCAGAGCGGATGTGACAAAAATGTACACGTATAGGGATGTCGTTGTTACAAAAAGTTAACATTGATGCAATACCATCAATGTATTATGTCGCAAAATAAACAACTGATTACAATTTGAATGATGTTTTAAGCGTTTATTTTTATTTCACCAATTAAGTAAATTATACGATTTATTATAAAAAAGTTAATTATACTTTAAAAAATCGATTAGTTGTTACTCGATTTGGGTAATTGAATAATAATCAATCACTCTAAATCCATATTGATTTAAAATGTCATATCTCTAGTCGTATACTTTGACGTCACGACGAGCGCGCCAAAAATTCCGGCGTTTAAACTGCTCGTAGCTATTACTTATTTTCATCAATTATTAATGTTACAAAATTTTAGTTTTTCGGTGCCGGATATTTTTTTACAGTTATATATCGATGTAAATTTTCATATAATACCATTTTCCAAAAATGTGTATATTCCCTATCGCTGCACGTCGTAAAACGCTAGTGAAGTCACACGTTAGTTACTGCCGTACCAATAAATGTATAGGCGTCTGAGCAATCACTGTAATATCTTCTTTTTTTTACATAAGTATTTCAAACCTACATTTATAAACTTTTTCTAAGCTTTTTAGGCAAATATTATCTTTTATGCTTCGGAAATAAATAAGTGATATACATATAGGTATTTATTTTAATAATTGCTCAAATAGTAAGTAATTGCAATAAAACAAATGAGAGAAAGGTATGAATCTATAGGTAAATAGGTTATTTTTCTCACTAAGTAAATGAAACAAATATTGACTTTAAAGAGAGATATTGAAATGTTTTTTATTTACTTACCTTTTTGTTATATTCTTGACAAAGAACACCATCTTTGTTTATTCAACGTCTAGTTCTCGGGTATCTGTTGATAAAGGATTCGCAATTAAATTCTGAAGAAATTAAAATTTCGTTAATAATTACTTGAGAAAATGTCATAACTTAAGCACATATTTTTCACAAATTAACTAGAATTAGAATGAACTGTCAAAAGATAGAGTACTATTATTATTAGCTATTGACAGTTCTGGCTTAATTCAAATTCTCGTCTGTTAGTAAAAAAAATTTTGCTTAATGTATGACATTTTCTCAAGTCTACTCTGTCCGACTTTATCCAGACATGTCTGGCTATAATAAAAACGATTCCAAATTTTCCGAATTTTCGTATAATGCCAAATAGACTCCACGTGCCATGTTTATTTATACGAGTCATTCTTAGATGTCAAATTATGACAAAATTAAGACCGAATTATGCTAACTAATATTATTACTAATATTATATAATAAAATTATTTTAGTAGTTAATGGGTAGTAATAAACAACTACAACGCTTTAAATATATATATTTATGGTGAATAAATATATAATATAGCTTAATAAATTAAAAACGTACATCGAGCTTTATGAATGTGTTCGGTTTTCTGACTAATAATGTGTAGACAGCAGAATCAGCAATTTTTTATTTAGAAGACGACAACCCTATACGGGTCCCACTCGTGGGTCCCTAGCTAATATTAGGTGGGCCTAATAGGAGCTCTACGACTTGCCACCTCGGAATCTGAGCATTTTTATCTAAGTCTAAAATGTTTGTTAGCCAGCCCTATCAAGTTTGGGAAAACTGCAAACTTAAAATTGTCAAGTAAAGCTATACATTATACTCATAACTAGATAATATCATGATTATGCGATTTAAATTCTTAGAAACTACGAGATAAACGACGTATGACAAAATACGAAATACATGACAAATATATTTTATAATGTATTTACGAAACGCTCTCATTATTTCACCATGCACAAGCTATGCTTATTGGTATTTCTCGTGTTGGCACAGTAGCTACTGATGTCTTAATGCCAGCTGGGCGTATCTCGACGTCATCGGGTGTGTGTCGGCGCGGGCGCAGGTCACGAGCACAGATAGACTCGCCTTACATCATGTGTATTGATTACGTCCGGCTCCAGATAAAAGTGGCTGTCCCAATATACGAAACTCGTTGTTACCAGAACTTTCGGGTGATTAAAGGGAATGAAACGTTTTTTTGTTGAAAAAAATTGTCTTTTTCTCTCACCAGCATTGTAGCTATCTATATAAAAATATTGTAGCCGGGTATTAGGCCGAGATTAGATCAAAGTTGCGGGCTGATGGCCAAAATCAAATTACCTATCCATGGGATAATATGTTCGATGTTAGCGGTGGTTAGCGCATTCGATCTGCGATTCGGTTATTAAGCAACTTTCGCAAGGACCGGTCATAGGATGGTTGAGCAAAAAAATATTTATCTTACGCTTGTTCGGAAGACACGTAAAGTTGTTGGTCCCGACTACATCTGCAGTCGACAGCCTGCACCCCAGCGGTGGGGATATTAATAGGCTGGTTATAATGTGATCCATTTAAGTCTGGCATCAATCAACTCATTACATGATCAATCTGATCAAGATTACGGGTTGACTTGACGCCATATTGATCGTCCGTACTTTGCAATTGTGGCGTTTCGTACTTTTTATTGGTTACATTAGCGCCAGATTACGTTAGTGAACCAATTAGGAAATAAGGAGCGTCACAGTTGCAATTTCGATCGGTGGCCACGATTTTGGTACACACACAAGCTCACCACAGGAAACCAAATTCACTGTGTATTTACTATACGCGATTCTTTATTGAGACGTAATAAAATCGTTTTTTAATATATTGATAGCTGATGAGGAAGCTTTCATCACCTACAACTAGATCGTGCGAGAAACGGTTAGGCCCCAAGCATATTCGCAGCATAGACGCGCAGATCACTCGCATATACACACTTCAAACGAGATTTGAATGCAACCTTATAACCTAAACACACGGGGTAATCATGTAACGTCTACTGCGCATATACAGCGACACAGACACGCAGCACACAATAAAATATCTTTGCAATTGTGGCGCGAACGGTGCAGTGAAGTGTGCGCGCGCCTCTCTTCTGGCCCTTTGAACGCGCATCAAACGAGTTTTACGTGCCTTCGAATCTTTAATAACACAATAATCAGCATTTACGTCGCTGAAAACGGGCGTTCCTCAAAACGTGTGCCGTCTGCGCGTTTAAAATACGCGATGCGATGAGGGCCTTAGGCTTCACTACCTGCAAAACCAGCAAAGTGACTGCCTAACATGGCCTTTTTTATTTTGATTATAATTGGTTATAACTCTTTTTATAATTTTATAACTTTTTATAACTCTTTTTATTGGTTAGAGATCTGTTATAGGCTGGTTGAAAACTTTTTTATTTTATTGATAAATAAAATCTATCAATATCTGAAAAACAATGTAGAAGTAACAGCATGTCTGGGATTAATAGTTTCAGAGATATTGTGCTGTGTTTGTGGAACTGCTGCTAGTCGGCCAAAAACGCTCCATGAAAATTCAATGCACTAAGTGACGACACGGTGCTACGGCAGCGAATCTTTGTAATATTATATGTATACCTACTACCTACAGTTACTGTAATGTAAATATGTATGCAGTACCTCAGCAATGCTTTTATTGCTTTAATAGAAACAAAGCGATTCCATGGGAATCTTTTACTTGAAATGAATCTGAATCTTATACAAGGAAAGATTCTCTTTTTTCCAATTGGTAGGATTTGTAGGATCACCAAAGTCGAGAGAAGCGCGAAGTAGGCTTAATTAAGAATAAAGATGTTGGATGTGCATAATTGCGCGTACGCAGGTGTAGTGCGCCGCGAATTTTTAATAAATGAAACGTGTTTGCAGGGCCGCACTCACAGTTAACAATAACTACATTTATTTATAAATGTTTTGCTACAAATGTCTTAATCAGATATATATCTGATGTATTGATTTATCAGATGAAAATAAATTTCTTACCACCATAAGTTGTGTATTACCCAGATCCAAAATGAAGGAGCTAACGGCACTAATGCAAATATAGTTCTTGTGTTATGGAAATTTGATTCAACAAAGGTACCACAGCAACACGTAGACCTGAGACAATTAATAAATCGAAACTTTGACATAGTGACATTTTGAAATCGGTGTGCTTGGCACTCGGTGATGAAGGATAACTAAGATATAGTCTTATACTCTTTTAATATCTCTTTCCAACATGGAGCAGACTGGAGTGAGCATGCGGGGGCAAGCGCTTCGAAAATAGTGCGTTAATGCAAGTGCACTAACGAATTATTCCGACGTAGGACGGACGCACTAACGAGTAATCACAACATAAAACAAAAACCTGTATTTTCACTTGGAGGACACAAGCCTAATATATATGTTTTTATTGTTTATATATTTAATGAAACATTTTGGTTCATTTTTTTTCTTTGTCTAAATTCGTAGTTTGTAAAAAATAAAATCATTCATTTAATATGTAAATAATGAAACAAGAATTCATGGCTATGGCTTCAATTATAGTGAGAGTGCTAGGCGGTCGCTCCCCTGAGGTGATTCACTTATGGTAAGCTATGTGTATGGTGTGGGGCTTTGAATTTGAAATGGAATTTAGCTTTTGCCGCGGGAATAACTATCGAATCGGATACCTACTGCCATCAATGCAAGAAGTTACTTATCAATAAATATCGGCCAAATAAGAATCGTTTTATTTATGTAAAACTGTTTAACTATCACGGCACGGTTCATGAGGTACAGCCGGTGACAAACAGACGGGCAGCGGATCTTAGTAATAGTGTCCCGTTTTACCATTTGAGTTTAATTCTAAAAAGGGTGTTAACGCTAGACCACAGTTATGATTATTTTTAGCCATTCAGGATATAAATAAGATCTTGATTGGGATCCCGGTGAGATGGTAAAAAGTCACCTAACAAGATTATACCTGCTATAATTTCTTACCAAACATTACAAATAAAAAACTTATTTACAAGACCACAAATACGCTATTAATTATAAATCTTAAGACGGAAAAGTACTTAGTGGCAATACTGTTTCATTATTACGTTACATAGATAACGAGTTGACGGCTCTCAATTAATTACTGTTTAATAAAATTATCTTCTTGTTTATGTACCGATGACGTCACGAGCTAATAAAACAGATGGTTTGACATATATATAGGTAGTAGGTAGATATATACGTTACTCTTTACTCTTATACAAGTAAAGCGTTCTTGCTTGTTCTTCGATAAATTGTTCGTTCAATGATAGTTTTATGTAGATAACATAACCGCTCTTCCCTTGATTTATTGCAGGTTTTAATTATTTTTACCCGACTAAGGCGGCGAAGCGAAGAGGAGGGTTATGCTTTTGGCCAGTATGTATGTGAGAATGTTCATCTGATCCCTTATGACTTTGAAACTACTCATCGTAACTGGACAAATGTTTTGTTATGATCAGTGACATATATAATATAGCTATCGCTATTAAAATAAATTTCTTGTTTTTAAACTTTTTAGAGCGTGATCCAGCTGTAGTCTGGTTTCAGTTTTTAACTTATTTTTTTTTTCCTATGCATATTATGTGTAAAACATCGTGTCTGTCCATTTGATAGCAATGAACTGAAATACTGCCGAATATTTCATATAAACTAATGACTGTTTTTATTGCAGTTTTTTATTGCAGTTTTTATAGAAGACAACTTTAAAAAAAAAATAACTAAGAAATGTAAATAGGTATAAACATGAGTTAAGCAATATATATTTATTTTTTTTATTATTTTGACAATATTAAGATATTTTACATCGATTAGATAAGTATATAGTTTATTTAAATAATTATGTAATATGGCTGTATAGTGACATATTATTTTTTATCATAATAATTCTACCACCGAGTTTTATTGTGCGTAGAACAAGTAGGATACAAGCAGAATAGCTAACCTCAATAAGATTCATGCATGAACCTTTAAAACTCAACAAAGTGCAACTTTTTTCATAAAACAGTATTTCTTTGAAACGAAATTGGGATATCCCCAATTTAGTTCACTTTTATGTTCGCTATTTATTGAGGAGATATAATTAAAAAAAATCAACCTACGTGACTTTAAAACGGGTTATTTAACGAGGGCTTTAATAGTTTATAAGATTGTTTAAGTGCGTTTTAAATTGTGGATATATTCTTAATGAAAAATGCTTAAAAAACCCACTTGGTCCCAGGCACCGGGATTCGAATCCATGACCTTTCGCAATCCGGGCAATTGCTCTAACCACTGAGCTACCCGGGACCTAACAGAACTGACCATTCTTTCAAGCACTCATTACTCCTTCGCAACCACAGAGCGCGTAATCCTATATAATATATCTAAAATAACAAAAATTAACTTATTATAATATTGGTAGTACACGGGAGTTTAATTTTATTTCTTTGATATGACTAAAGAATAATGTTAATACAAACTCCAATTAAAATTAGATTTTTTGTTTACATTAAAGAATAGTCAAACAATTTGCATTATTGCCTGATAAAACATATTTATTGGAAATAATTTGTTAAATTTACTTTACTTACTTCTGAAATATTTTAATTTTATGTTCCATTTTTAAACAAAATCTACCAGACATTTACAAATCCGGTTTCTAAAATGCGAAAGTCAAATTAAAGACAACTTTATTAAGTAGTATATTAATGGACAATATAATTTACACATAAAACACACTTCAGAAACTAAAATAAATAAAATAATTTTTACTTCTAGAAGAAACCAAACATAAAACAATTGCGTCCGATTTTCTTTATCAGTGCTTGCGCTGTCGCACGTAACACAGTCGTTTTTCCCGCTTTGCTCGCTCCGCTCGTGGTGTTTCTCGCAGTTTCAACCTTAATCTTTTTTTTTATGTCTAATTTAAATACACTAATTTGTCGTGGCCCTAACTAACCGACGCGATAAGACTTCAGCAGCTCATCTTAGTCAAAAAGCTCATTTTTTGCATTCAAAACTTAATTATCAAAAAATTAAGCCTTAAATAGTTTTTTGCCTTTATTGTAACTTGATGTATACTGTAAACTATCAATCGCTTCTCCGTTGTTTACGCGACGCCAATGCTATTGTTTTGGTCAATAGCGCCACCAAGTGGCAGAACATAGAAAACTTGAATCGTAGTTTCAGCTTTATACAAATCAGCGAGCATTTGAAAAATGAGGTAGTATACAATGTATATGCGTGTTATATATATGTATATGTTATAGCACAGATGGTGTATTTGATTGTCAAATACGCAAAACAGGGTCATATGTTCCACTTGTGTGTAGGTATTGTAAACGAATGTAAAGAACTAACTATTTACTTAAAAAAATATAATAAAAACATTTCTGTATGTTCGAAATAAATTTATAATTGCATGAAGGGAGTAAGTTTCATTTTGAAAACTATTCTAATATGTTAGGATACAATAGAGTCACAGAAGTAATAAATTATAAATAAATAACTAACGTTAAAGAAAAGACGAATCGTTATAAAATGAAGAAAGGTTTTAAATTGTAATGAACTGTAACTGGGAACACATTACTAAAGGCTAGTTTACAGATAACGTTTAAGTTTCGATAACTGACAGATAATTTCATAGAATCTTTCATTTTTAAATAAAACTACAAGCCAGAACTTATGAGCAATCTGTGAAATTTACTTTGAAGGGGGTCTAAAAGTTTAAGAAAGTATCTAGGTATAATAAGGGTTTTTTTAGTCACCAAAATGTACATGTTCCTTTTAGGTAGGTATACAATAATATCGTTGATATTAATGATATCTCAGAGGTTGACCCCTTTTTATTCTTAAATCATTGGAGTTAAATGATTGGGCTATTAGTAAGTTATCGTGGCGATATTCTTTTGTTTTATTCTAAATAATCTAAACAACTAAAGTTGAACATAAACAAAATCTTATCCATCGATAACAGAAAGGAGGTGATGTAATAAATAGTTACTTACGTTTGGTACACTGCACCAATCACGCTTCACCACTCATGTGTTGAATTACTACCTACTTTTTTAATTATCACACAAAACGTGTTGATTGTTGTCAAGCTGTAGTAACACTGGCTGGCGTCGAGTAAACAAAATATTTTTTCCCCGGCTCTCGCTTGTTCAACAAACGGTGCATGCCGATTGATTGATGTACTTTCGAGATATGGTTTGGCAGGTAAGTGTGCCGTACCATGAGTTTGTATTGACGGAATTAAAAAAAAAACATGCTATTCTTTTTAAAATAAATATTATAACCTTTTTTGTTACAGAAATTTTGACAAGCTCCGTTATTACTTGAGGGTACGCGTCCAGTAAAGAGTAGAGTATATAATGATTATAGGCAAGCGTCCAGAGATGAGGTTACATTGATGGAATAAAAAAAAACACGTTATTCTTTTTAAAATAAATATGAAAACCTTTTTTCGTCACAGAAATTCTGACAATGTTCCATGTTGAGGGTAATATGGTAATATTACATTGACGGGATTAAAAAGAAGAATTTTCTATATTAGATGATAACACCTAATAGTGTTTTAACTCTATGGTCGAACTTATGGGCAGCTCTGGTCGACCAGGAGATTGTTTAAATAATAATTAGTACATTAGCATCACAATTACTGAACGATAATTGCTTATCGTTGTATAAATCTTATATGTACCGTAATACTAGTTTAATTGACCACACATATATATACTCGTAATTTCTCAACAGATCTTTTCCTGTTTAAACATTTATTTGAGTCTTTAGATATCTTCGATTATTTTTTTTTTTTTGTTCCTTTAAAACTATTTAAAATGTTGAACTCTATTTTTCAAATGATAAATGAGTCTATTTTTGTTGACTGAAAAAGGAATCTTTTTAAACTCTAAATATCAAAAAAATATTGTTAATCAGTTCAAGATACTTCATTTGAAGTCTAGAATAGAATATGAAACTTTTCGTCTAAAATCTTAAACTTAAATATTTCGGAGAAAGTTTTAGCTTTTTAATTAAAAAATAACAAATCTATTAACACGGGGGAGAAGTGGATAAGCGCTGCGGCCCGTGATCATTGTTGTTAAGCAACTTTCGCAAGGGTCGGTCTTGGGATGGGTGACTAAACATTATTGTCTCTAGCTACTCCGTGCTTCGTAAGGCAAGTCCCGGCTGCATCGAATGGTCACGACTCATCCTTAACGTAAACGTTACGTTAGACGTAAAGGGACTGATGATGATGAATTAGAAATAGAAAAACATTCTCAAATAATATCTATATCGATAAACAGACCGGAAGCTAACAAAAATCACAAATGATATCAAACAGAGGCACTACGTACCTAATTGTTGATATTTGAACGCATATCAATGATGGAAGGTGTGTTTATGCGTAGTCATTTATATCTGATAAGAAATTCCGCTGATAAATGTGTAGGTATATTTTCCAGGTAGTTTCCTAAAACATTACATTCTGTTATCAGACTAAATATAAAGAGAGAATATTAAGAACAACTAGCTTTCCGCCCGCGGGTTCGCCGAAGTGGAATTTTGTTATTATCACCCCGAAAAACTATCCTATGTCCTTTCCCAAAGTCCAGTCTATCTGTGTATCACCGTCATAATCATCATCATTAGCCCTTTTACGTCCCCACTCCAAGCGCTCAGGTCTTCCTTATGGATGGTTAAAGATAGGCCATGACCTTCCACGCTGGTCCAATGCGAATTGAAGTGGGTCAACGTCTTCCGTGCGTCAACGTGCCTTCCGACGCACGGAGTAACTTGAGATAAAATTTCTTTTTGGTCAGCCACCCCGTGAAGCGACACCAGCGAAAGTTGCTTAACTATAACGATCGCAGGCTGCGGCACTCATCTCTACGCCACCAAGCTATTCGATAATGGTCGACGATCTGTGTACCACATTTCATTAAAACTGGTTCAGTAATTCAATATTAGTAGCAGGGTACGCTGATTAATTACGAATAATTGTCATGATATATATCTATGTATACTATAATAAAAATGTTAACTGTACATTGAAGATGTCTGTACATTGAAGATAAACCTAAAAAAAACTATTATGAGGGGCATTTATAAACGTAATTGAACACAAAACAATATTTTAAATTTTTTTATCTGTTTGTCATTGCGTTTGTGCACTCTAATCTGAGAAACGGCTGAATCAATTTAAATGCAGTTGTCGCTATTGTATTTATCTTCCGTTAACATTTAGTGTATGTTTTATTTCAATCGGTTCATAAATTTAAAAAAAATAAGTCAATTTAAACTTTTAAGTATTGTGTTCGCCAAAATTGATATGAAATTAAATACTATATCTATCCATTATGTAGGGGTTCAATCCTTTATTTAATAAATTTTTGGTCACCCATCCCGTGAACAATCCTTGCGAAACTTGTTGCATAACAACAATCGCGGGCAGCGGCGCTTATCCGGTGCGCTACCCAGCTAAGTATTAATATTCGTAGTATACTATAATATTCGACGACCTCCGTAGCCGAGTGGTTCGCACGCCGGTTTCAAGGTGTCGCCATCTCTGAGGTCCCGGGTTCGATTCCCGGTCGGGTCAATGTAGAAAATGAACTTTTCTATATTGACTCGGGTCTGGGTGTTGTGGTACCTTCGTTGTCTCAGATACTCCATAATACGGGAGCTTTAGCTACTCATCTTGGAATCTGAGCAATGTATGTGATGTTGTTAAATATTAAAAAAAAATAAAAAAAAATTTGCCTGTAAAATGATAACTAAAAAATAATTTACAGGATCTTACCTGTCTAGGAGAGACTCTCGATGTGACATACGTTTATGTATAAATATTTCACCTACGAACACAAAATAAACTTATCGCTAGCCAGCGATTGCTTCCAGGCATCTTTCAGGTTGAGAAAACTATTATTATCTTGAGTTCCTCCGGGCTTCGGAATGAAAATTATGCCGTTGGTTCCGGTAGCATAGCCACCGATTCGTATTGGACCCACGTAGTGGGTTATGGCCCATTGATCATATTCGATTCTATCCGTAGGAAAGAAAGAATTCTTCTCATATTCTTTCCCACGCAGACGAAGTCGCGGGCACAGCTAGTATTAAAAAAAGCCATTAGCAGCTTAAAAATGGCAGCTTTTCATAATGCATGATACTCGTATATATCCGATATATTATATATCAGATAAATATCAAATATCGAATAATTTGATATTTATTATAAAAATATCGGACTTTTGAGGTATTTACGATTAACGTTACTTATACAAAACCATCTGAGTGCAGTGCAATTTTAATTTTAATTATAAAACGACTACTAACTTCAGTACCAGAGGCCTCATTGTTCAATTTGAGAATCTATCGCAATTCAATTAGGCATTTGAAAGATATTCACAAACTTCACGCTGCAATTATTTGACATGTGATAGCAATTGCGCTCGCGATATCTTTTTGTAAGAAATTGAGTGAAGGATATCAAAAATTTTGACTTTAAACGTAATATAATTGCATAAATCGCCATCACAACTACCCCTTTGAAAGGGGTTGTGACAGATTTTGAAATTAGACAATTTGTGCCACAGGTTTAAACCATTATCCGACCAAAATAAGTCAACACGTCTCAATTTGAAGTTTTCTCTTCTATAATTGTCTATTTTTAGTCATACTTTTATAATAAGACGGTTTAAGAGTTATTTTCTTACTTATAGATTAGTCCAAGATAATAGGTGTTATTTTTATACTGATATGTTTCCAATTGACTCAACAAGTGTCGTATACTTACTAGCCGTAGATTACTATCACAACGATTCTCTAAACAAACTTCGTTCATAAATCATTTGATAAGAGAGCACTTTCATTGTTTATCTATATATTTACTTTATCATTTGAATAGGGATTACGAGTGTATAAAAAAAGAAATTGTATTTAGTCCGTCAGCCAGATAACAGAAAAATATTAGATACGTAGTATTTTACGTCAATTTAACAAGAAATAACAGGCGTTAAAGTTGAGGAGTGGGGCTTCGCTACGTCACAGTCACGCCCGTCTTATGCACAACAAGCGCCCGGGTGCAAGCAGTGCTCTTCCACCCCCCATTACAGGTCAAAGGTTTTTTTAGTTAATTTTTTTTACACATCCATCGCTCCTTGTTTACGGCGAGCGACGGCGGCGGCTATTTCAAAAGACACGTTGTTCAGCGTAAAAAAATATTGAATTAAAATTGCGACTTTACAACAGTTGTACCATAGCTTGGATTTTCAAATATTTTTCATTAAGCTGGTAATTATTTTTAATTCGAACTAAAATTAGGAAAAGGTCTGTCAATAGAATCGATATTATATTTTAACCTAAAACCTATTATATTTTATAGAATTTATCGAAAAATATGAGGTTTTCTTGTACACGAGTTATTTATAATATTCAATGTGTTTCTTTCTAAAACTGTCTTCAGAAGACGGAGGTTTTATTCATAAATAACAGTGTGATGCTATTGAAGTGGTCGAACGTTCACTTGTAAGTTCCCACGGGTGTTTTATGGCATATATAGTACAAAGGGTTTATCTATCAAAGGTATTTTTCTAGCCCTTTGAATAGATAACAAATGATATAATAATATAGACCAAGGACATGTAGCAAAAAAATGTCCCTTAAAACGCATATTATGATGCGCATGTTAAGGATACCTTATATATTTATTAGAAGAATGTATAATCAAACTAAGAGAGATAATTTAGTTGCCAATTTGAAAGTTAGTACCTAAATGACACAACACGAAACTTATGAACTTAAAACATACATATATAATACATACATTCGTATAAATAAAATATTACACAAAAAATTCACTCCATCACATTTTCAAAAAGAACACATAATTATGTGAAAGGATCATTTAGCACTAACATGTATAAGAACTAATTACTCTAAAAATAGTTTGAACTTTGTAGGGGCGCAGTTGGATAATTCTATGTCGAAATACATTAAAGATGCTCACTCGCTCAATATTTTTAAGGAAAGGTTTTAAAGTCATATTTAATCCAGCAATGAAGACATAATCCAAAGTCTTATTACTTAGACCACCACCGTTTTTTTCTTTGGTGAGAACGTAATCATATAAATGTCGTGTGTAGTGAAGTTATTAATTATATGACTACCTACTTCAGGTCACTATTTGATAATGTTTATAATATTCTCATGTAAGAGACGATTGTCTCGATGACAAATAAAGATCTTAAAGCCGAGTTAGATGTCAGTTTATTCTAAATAGAACCGATGATGAAATATAAATCCAAATATGGAATATTGAAATTCCTTCTTAAATTATTAATTATATTAGTTTGTAAATTGTCAATAAGTCCATGAAATCTACAGTTTCTTTACGGAGTGGCTTTGACTTATTTCAAAATATATCAAGGTATAATTTTGAAATTGAAGTCAGTTTTGAGTTTTTTTTTGATACTATTTCATATTTGGTTAATTCCTCTACTCGTTGATCCAGCATCAGAACAAATCTGCAGCAGGAAGTCTGGGCTACGATATAGATACGTATCATAGCCCAGAATTTAAATTTAAACTAATACGAACAATATAGGATTGACATGTAAACTTTTATTACGAAAGTTCATTAAACAATAAAGATAAGAAAGAAAGAAAGAAAGAAAGAAAGAAAGAAAGAAAGAAAGAAAGAAAGAAAGAAACCAAATATTGCCGAAAGAGGAGAAAGAAAGATAAATGTCTACTTACATCAGCGAAAAAATAGGTTTTGTAGGTTATTAATTAAATAATAGGCACCCGATTTCAATAGCATTTTCTTGAATAAGTCGCTTTTGAGATAAGTATTATTTTTCACTTTTTTTGGTTTGAAATCGGTTCTATTTTTTAAGTTTTTCTTGTTTTAATACCTTCAAAATATATATTTTATTTCTTATCTCTTTACTTATAAAGGCCACTAACGTGACATTGATGAAATTGTAAACACAAATATGCCATACATACAAAAAAGAACTGAAGCGTGCAAAATCATAGACAAACGTTACCTATCTAAGCATGTGCTTAATAAGGACAAATTTGACTAATGTGCTTATGCTATTCTTAATATTATGTGATTTCTAATTAGACTGCTCTAGGTTAGTGAAAACGGGCATGCGTTACACGCCTTTGAAAGCATTAAAAATATCAAAGGAAATGTTATCTGTCATCTTTCGGTTGGATAAGATAAGTTTTATCATATCTTTTGATCATTCATACAATAATTCTTTCCAAAACCAAACTTATTTTAAAATTATATAATTCCATAAATATTTGTAGATAGTTATATCATTCGCTATACCTTTGAAAGGATCGCGATAATAATAAAAATATACAATAAGCCCTCGCTTCTGAGTAAGTAAACTCTGCGATACTGTAATAAAATTAAATGTAAACATTAAAAATATTATTGTATGTATTTACTTCATATTATATTTTATTATTAGTTAAGTATTTGATTGAAAATTAATTATAAATAATTATTTTTTGATATTAAAAAGCTAGGGCAATGACTTAAGACTGTAAACACAATAAAAATCATGTTTAGAATATGAAGGTTTTAATTAAAAGCTTTTATTTAATTTGCAATATAAGTATGTAAGCATGTTTGTTCGGGTAGAATCATTGAACTCAATTTTGAAGTAGATATCTTCAACCGATTGAACTGAAATTTCGTATACACGTATAGTTTGGATGACAATGCATGTTACGGTGTGTGGCGTCATTCTGAATCGAATATAGCGGTCCATCCAAGATGGCGGAATAGTTATAAACAAAAAATAAATGAAAAGGGAAAGTAAATAAAAAAGGTTTTATTTAAACGCTCTAGAAAGAAGAAAATAAAATAT
This sequence comes from Diatraea saccharalis, assembly GCA_918026875.4. Taxonomy (NCBI): domain Eukaryota; kingdom Metazoa; phylum Arthropoda; class Insecta; order Lepidoptera; family Crambidae; genus Diatraea; species Diatraea saccharalis. The sequence goes on from OU893336.1 coordinate 10,925,101, forward strand.
TCCTTTTAAATTTTAACTACCAACATATAACCTCATTATACACAATTTATGTGATCATAAAAGCTTGTCGCGAGATTTCATTGTGTAAATAAACTAGTACCAATTCACTTATTCCCTAAATAGGTCTTGGTTGTATGCACTCAGGATTTAGAATTATTAGATTTTGCAATTGAATTTAATATTGATAGGCGCTTACACCTCGGGACAAACTTTTATGATCATATAAATTGTGTATAATGAGGTTATAAGTTGGTAGTTAATATTTCAAAGGAATATTTTTTTCTTCTTTTTAGAGCGTTTAAATAAAATCCTTTTTTAAAATTATTGTTTTTAATTATAAAATACCATAAAGGACCAATATACATAATTATATTATATTAGTATATTTGTTCGATATTATAATTATAAGTTCGATATTTCAAGTTCAATATTATGTAATATGCCTTGGTTGTTGACTTCAACGACAAAAGAAGTGAAATCTAAATGGTTGCCAAGTTCAATGTCAATCCTCATGAAATTTATTTCTAACGACATAAAGTATTTTATAACCACTTAAAATATCCTTTCTTCTTACAACTTAAGACAATATTATTAAAGCCTTAGACCGTTATTGGCTGGTTTTCATGTGAATTTACGATAGGCCTACCGAGATTGACTATAAAGCTCTCTTATTCTTAGACTCCCTTAGAATGCACTCATCTCTATCAATGCTTTCGTAAATTCATTTGAAAACTAGTCAAGTCAGATCTAAGACATCAATATATTGTCTTAATTTGCAAGAAGAAGACATTTAAATTTATTATAAAATATTTTATGTTATTAAAAATAAATTTCAGCAACGACCGTTAAACTTGGCACCCATTTAGATTTCATTTATTTTAAATTAGGCTTCACGTTTTATCCATTACCCGATCAAAATGAGTCAACACGTTTCAATTTGACATTTTCTCTGTCATTATCAATTTGGTTTAGGCGGCTAAAGGTTTAAACCAAGTACTAACTTTGGTCCTCGTTTTATAATAAGACGGAGCAAGTTTTGTCCCCTAGCTCTTAGACTATGTAGGTGGGTGTTTTCTCAACACGGGTTAAGAAAGATTTACAATAGTTACTAAGATGGACTAATCTTATAATATTCATGCTATTTAAAGAAAAGAACAAGTAAGTATTATCGTTCCTAAATAATAAGGATGACGACTAATTTTGTTTCTTTGTCTGTCGGGTAGATCAATGAAGAATATTAAACACGTTTTTATTTTTTTTCGTAATCAATTTACAGCGATACATTGAGTTGGAATGTCGTATGATGTCACACTAATGTACATTTTTCTGAGCTATTTCTTGTTAAATGTAAGAAACAAAAATACTTACCTAATATTTTTCTATTGCTTGACTGATAGACAAATTATATATATATATATATATATATATATATATATATATATATATTTACCCAGTCATCATCTCTATTGTAAGGTTGCAGGTCAAAAAACAGTAGTCTTAAGTATTGTATTAATTTACGGATATGTCCCTGCGAGAGCGCGTACTTTCGTCCCATGTATGTACCTAAGGTGCGAATCAAAACTCTTTTCTCATGGGAGATATAATTCAATTGTTCTGACTTGGGAAATTCAGGAAAATTCTTACACGTATCTAATAATTTCTAACATTTGAAGTAGCTAATATTGTGTAGGAGCGTCGTTGATTAATTACAGCACGCTTTGTGAACATTATTATTTTCTTAATACCAAAATACTTATAATGTTATTACTTATAAGACGTAAATTATGGGGCATTTTTTTATAACAGGTAATTTTTTGTCGTTTTCTCATAGTATATGGCTTTACGAATTCCAGTCCAATACCAAAATACGAAGTGTATTACAGAAATCATAAAATAAATCAAGATATAAGTACTAATTTGTCTATACATATTTATAATGAGATGTCCTGACATACTGACTGAGAAACAACGCACAGCCTAAACCGCTGGTCGTAGAAACTTGAAATTTGGAGAGTCTACTAAGTAAGGATTTATTGAAATTCCAGCCCGAAGGGGATCATAAAAGTGTAAAAAGCGTTTGTTTAAAACTTCTTTGATTAAAACCAGACTGTCTACCATCTGTCATCAACGGATTCTTGGCTATTTTGCCCACATAGATCGGAAGTAACCGGATAGTCTAGATAAACTGGATCACCGACCCGTTGGTCTGATTCTGTGCGATTATGGGGCTCACTATAACTAAAAGGCTCCGACAGGCTAATGACAGGAAGGTGTGAAAGCAGCTCGTCAATTCCTGTACTACAATATTTCAGGAGGGGCACGAGCTTCAGTAATGAAGTATGCGACTAAAAAGAATTAATTTATATGATAATATTTAGTATTTTCAAATAGCATAACATAATTTTGAACAATGTTGATTATACCGGTTACGACACAATTATTTATTGCCATATAAAATAATATGTTACTGAATGGTATAGCTGTTGCTGTACCTTAAATAAATAAATATAGCTTTGTTGTAGTATCTTCAAAGTTGAATACAAAGTTATTCAAATATTAATAATTGTTTTTCTTAATGTGATCCTCGACAGTTAACTAGTATCTTGGGCTTGCCAGCCGCACTATCGATGATTTATCGAGCCGATCGATGTTTAACCGTGCAAATGGCGCTATTCTATTATAGGGCTAGCTAACTAATTGGACAGATGTTTTACCCATTTAACTTTGACTTATACATTATAAATTAACTTCAATGTTTTTTTATTAGTTTACAAAAATCTCCATTATTTAAACTCACTCACTGCGAGTTTAAAAGTCAACCAAGCAATTGTGATTTATATTGTTCTTAGTCTATTTATTTGGGTAACCGTCTGGTAATCTCTTATTATATAATTTGATGAGCGACGAGAAGAATCATTTAATTATTCTATATTATTATTATACATATTAAAGTTAGTCTGTGTATATATCTGTCACGATCTCATGTCAAGTCACTATAATATATGTGTAATAAAAGGGTTGAAATAGAGAATTAAAGTTTGTATGAAAGTTCATCTTTGTCTTAATATAAAAATCATGAAACATGTAAGTAGGTACCTATATCCAGGTATCTTACACAATATAATTAATAAATATTTGTTTTAATATTATAAAGAGGAAAGATTTGATTGTTTGTTTGTATGCAACGAATAGATTTTAATAGAAGCTTATCCATATGCGGTGAACATAGGCTATATTTTACCCCGAAAAACGGCATATAAAGGGATGAAAATGGGAGTGGAAGTTTGTATAAGGAATTAAAACGGTACCTTAGTAACGCTATAATACGGATGCTTTAGCTGTTCAACTTGGAATCTGAACAATGTTTGTGGTGTTGTTTAATAAATATGAATTGTAATTGTAATCATGAAGGAGCACGCGGGCGAAGACGTTGGCAAAAAGCTAGTAATTTATAAATTAAATTACGCCACTGTCAAACACGAATAGAAAAGTAAATAAAAAGTAAAAATAGCGGCATGTCAGGTTAATGCGTTGCTGTGGTCATTGCAGTCGAGACCTGCCCGACGATTCTGTAAAAATCCAGACCCGAATTCGAATTCACTCATGTGTCCGAATTCACGTCATTTAGTGTAAAAATTCTATTGATTCCATTTTTTTGTATAAAAATACAAAACAAAATTGATTGAATACACGTGTCTCAGATATTCTATTCCTATATCATTTCGAAACTCACTTCACTTATGCTACGAAACGTTATTACCAATTCAAGGTTGAGCGTATGCCTCTTTTTGAAGTCAATTCGGACACCTGAGAGAATTCGAAATCGGGTTTGGAGTTTTACAGAATCGCAGGGCTGTTTAGATTGTTATTAAATGATTATATTATCATTATAAGACCATAGTTTCTTTTTTTTTCTCTCTTTATTTATAATGTATTGATCTGGTAATGGCATGGTTTTTGTAAATGTCATTACTCCTATTAGAGCAGCCAAAAGACGTCCTGAACGAGCGGTAGGGAAAAAAATGTTGGACGATTCAAAAGTACTTTTAAGAAGTCTATTTATAATAAAGATTATTTTGACTTTGACTTTGATTGTGTTCTTCAGGAGGCTCCCTCGACAGCGACGATAATTTTACAATAAATATGCCATGTAATAATAATAATAATACAGTTGTACATGTCTACAACATTTATGGGTCAAGGTATACACTACAGAAATAAAATTCCTATGGAAATTTTAAATTTACCCTTGTCTAAATTTTAAACTTATATTAAGAATTGTCTAGTCAGTAAAGGATATTATACTGCAAATGAATATTTAAGCGACAAGAATGCTTAGTGTTAAATATGGCTTATTTTTATGTATATTAAATTATTTCTCGGTGAGCTTGTTCGAGTAGACATGTTATTCGATTGCCATTAATACTGTTTTACTCTTATATTTTCTAATATTGTAATAGAAAGTGACTTCATATTTTAATGAAGTCCTTTTTCAATCTTGACGCTCTGTATGAAATAAAATAGGGAGAAAAAAGCAGTCCTTGCCGAGTTTCTTGCCGGTTCTTCTCGGTAGATTTCCTCCGCCGTAGATTTACGAACCGATAGCGTAGCTCTCGACTTTTACAAGTGATTGTAACAGTAAACTGAATAAATAATTTTTATTTTGATCTAAGATATATGATGTTTTTTATTTTTTGTTTTTTATTGATATGCTTTTATTCTATATATTTATTATTATTTGCTCCGTGGTGTCACAACTGTATTCAGCAGAATACAAGTACAGCTGCTTAAAGTAAGCTCGGTTCAATGTTTCAAATGATCAGTGCCAGATAATAAGCTTTTATGCAAAATAAGCTACTGATTAAGGGATCTTATACTGGACGACCGCATCCGCATGCGGAGCGCAATCCACCTCTTCGGGCTCATCACATTGGCCAATAACAAAAATCACCCGCAACCCACACGCTATTATCATCGACCAGTGTAAATAGGGTTAATAAGATGGATTTTTTTATTAGTATTTATTCCCGACCATGATCCCAAAATCCCGACCAAATCTTGCCCAAATATTTTAGTCTCCTCTAAAGTGGAAAGAGCGGAGTTCATTAGATGGCCATGCCCGCGGCCAAGTTTGCGGACATGCCTGCCAGAGTAATCTTTTAGTATAGGGCGGGCATGTCTGGCTAGTGTAGGAATGTCGCAGTCATTATATCACACCTTTTTTTGACGCTAGGATATGCGTGACGCATACTCGCATCACACAACACGTGCTTCATAAGTTATGTGGGACTGTCCCCTAAAATGGGGGCTAGTCAAATTGCAAGGGCATACTCACTAAAACCTAGCGATGTCCCTCACGACAAAGACGAGGCACGGTAACGGCCTCAAAATGGGACCACTTTCCGCACTACTCACCCTTGTTTCACTGGTTAGAGGCAGGAATCAGGAATATTCGAGTCTCGCCTTCCAGATAAGACAAGCCTAGCAATGCCCAGCGAGCGCGCTAACCCGCCAGACTGCCCCTAGTCAAAAGCAAGAGATGCGCAGCTGACTAACTCTCACCCTAACCTATCTCATAAAGTGATTCACCCGGGCCGAACCTTCATGAATCCCTCATTCCGATAGCCCCGGTTATTGTCCAGCCCTACAAAAGCCAGGCCAGTCATCAGTTCGCCGTTCCTTAGTCACAACTCCGATCGCAGCGCCACCCAGGCCCGGTTACCTCACACACCTAACAGTTTGTGCGGCAGCCGGCCCCATATAACGCAGACCTATAGTAACTTGACCGCGGGTATGCCCGTCTAATGAATTCCCAATTTAAGCCATCATCGTTTCAGTTAGCAACCATTTAAAAAACACGGCAGTTTCAAACATAATCGTAAAATGACCAGACAATATAGAGGTGACGAAAAAAATGAAAAAATCTCTTTTGTCGGGACATTGCCTTGTTTCTCGGGACTCTAGACATTATCCGAAATATCGGGACAGTTCCGATGAATCCCGACCACTGACAACCATACGGCAATGTATGGTAACTTATAAAATAACTACATACACAGAACACAGAAAGAAGTTTTCCGTGTTCTGTGTATGTAATAAATAAAGTATTTTTTGCTTTAAAATAAATTGTAAGTGTTTTCTTCATTTTTGCAAAATTAATAACTGTACTATTTGCAGATGACACCTCCTTTAGTGTTTAAAGTTAAGAGGGGTAACGAATGTTTTGACGATGTAAATGATGCTCTCGACAATGTTCTACTGTGGTTTGATAATAATAATTTAAAGCTTAATTCAAATAAAACTTTATGTACAATGTTTGCATTACCTAATGTGAGGCATATTAGTACACTTATAAATGTAAATAGTGAAAAAGTTGAGTTAGTAGAATCGACAAAGTTCCTTCTTATTACACTAGATTCTCGATTGCTATGGGATCCTCATATTGATAACTTGTAAAGTAGACTGAGTTCTGCAGCATTTGCTGTTAAGAAAATTACACTCTTGACGAATGTTGAGACGTCAAGATTGGTATATTTTTGTTATTTTCATAGTGTAATAACGTATAGTATATTGCTGTGGGGTTCTGTGGCTAGGATTCAAAATATTTTATTCTACAAAAAAGACAGCTATTCGCGCTATATATAATTTACGGTCTAGGGAATCTCTCAGAGAAATATTTAAAGAAATAAATATTTTGACTGTTGCCTCTCAATACATCTATGAAAATATTATGTACGCAAGAAAACATTACGATTCCTTCACAAAATAAAGTAGTGTTCATCATAATCTTAACACAAGAAATAAAAATAAACTTGCCGTTCCAAGCTTCAGACTTCAAAAAACCAAAGGATCACTTCTGGGTAAATGAATTGCTTTGTTCAATTAAGTTCCACAAAATGTAATTGATCTAACCCTAACCATAAATAAATTTAAATTTCATGTAAAGAACATACTTATGAGAAAAGGCTATTATTAAGTTGATGATTATTTTAAAGACCGCAATGCATGGAATTAATAGCCTTCACTTTGTTCTATAACGATATAAATGTACCAACCCATGTCCTACAGACTTTGAAAGTTTCATTTATTATTGTTAAAATACGTACTATTTTGGTAATGACACGATTTATGTAAACGTCATTACTTATGGTAAAGAGCTGGTAAGTTTCTTTCGCTTGTTCTTCTTGTCAGCAAAAAGACGTCCTGAACAAGTGGTTGCAGTGGGGAAAAACATTTTTTGGACGATTCAAAAGTGCTTGAAACAAGCTAATTTGAATAAGGATATTTTCGTTTCATTTCAACTTGCCATTTATAGATGAGATATCAAGAGCAGAAACGCGTGCGACCATTACGGACCCCTGGGTGGTTCGAAAAAAATGAGATGATTTCTGAAAAACACGCAATAAATACATACTATGTTTATTGAAATATGACGTCACGAGTCAAGATGTCACGTAACTGATTGATTTAGCCGACATTTCAAATTAATGAATTAAAATGTGTATTTCCCTTATATGATAAAACTTTTTTGAGAAAAAGAAAACAGAGGTTTAATATGAACATGAAAGTTTTATACAACTATTCCTATGATAAGACAGTTATTAACAAGTTTTGTTACGATAAAAGAGAATGCGCCCGCCCTAAGTTGGTTATAAAGAAAGTTTTATACTGACATAATTTAAGGTTCGTATTCAAAACTATAAGAAGCCAAATTTTTATTTTTATATATTACATAAATGAAAAATTTTGTGTCCCTAAACATCATTCAAGACTTGTATTTTCACATCTCTATTGTTAAGGTAATAAAATTCATATTACAAAGGATGTCTTGGTAGGTTTATGCGCGGGCACTCCCGTATATAAGCTATATAAGGGAGGTATCCACGTTCCCTTTTCCATTGTGTTACAGCCGAGTTCAGTGCGTTGGAAGACCGAGCTTGTACCATGAACACAGCCAGGTGTAGGTATGTATACTTTGATATATCACTCAAAAATTTTAACATGTATTTTAAATGAATTTAAAGAATTTAATAACTAATGCTTAAAAAGAGGTTTGGTAGAAAACAGGTTTTAATTATGAGTTGATTTTTTTTACTTTCCGTATTTTAATTTTCTATTTAACTAAAATAAAAACTGTTTAGTTCTATTTAAGATTTTAGTAAATCTCAGATTTCCTCCAATTTCCGGTTTAATAATTATCATAATCTGTAATTTTAAAAAAGCATTAATATCTGTTATATATATAAATGCAAAAATAATATTATTAGGTTGAATGCTGTATTGTGCTTTGATTGATATAACTCTGGGGAATACGATGGTTTTTGAATAAATTAAATCGGCAGTTTATTTCCAACACAACAAACTCTTTAAATGCGCGATAATCAACGTACTGATTTGACACTAAAAGTTTTTCATTTACCATTTTAGTTCATTTTATTTCATTCACTCTTTAAATGCGCGATAATCAACGTACAGATTTGATACTAAATGTTTTTCATTTACCATTTTAGTTCATTTCAAGTAAACTTATTCAGGTAAATCTTCATGAAATACAATGACTAGTTACACAAATACATTCGAACAGGGTTATTGAGCTCCTTTGCATTTGCTGCAACTGTCCTAATATTTAAACCAAGTTCTCTTGAATTCGTCTTATTTCACCAAGAAAAGACTAATTATAATTTCTATTATTCCTGAATTTATTTAAAGATAAAAGTGATGCAATCATTGAATCGTTAATCGTGTTTTGTTTCTGTGAATCCCTGACATACGTTCTAGGACACAGCTTTGTCACAATTATATAATATAATATAACAGCAATATTTTATGTAGTTATTTAATTTTTATAAAAAAAATCCATCTCTAAAACATTAAGGTAAATATAAATATTGTCCAGTCAACAAAAATAAACGTTTAAAAGAAAATAGATTGTTTACGTACATAAAACGAGGAAGTCATTCTATGCCTCCATGACAGATCCAGAAGGATCAAACGATCCCTAAATTTGGAAACTGAAAAGAAATTAGCAATTCTTTTATAATTCTTTGTTTATTTTGACAGGCACAATATTGTTTTTTTGCGTAGGTCTGATAGATGTCTCAATTCTTTTAATTAAATTTAACTTCCTTTTTTTTAAAACAAGAATAATATAGGAAAAAATATTCTCGAGGGCCGATTGTCTAAAGTCAAAATCTCTTTCGAAGGTATAGCGATTGTAATACCGATTTATGGAATTTTGTAAAGTCGTCAAGAAACATAATAAAAACTTAATTAAACCCGTCGATGGGTGTTTCTCGTCGATTACTGATAATGTTTCATTTGATATTTCTTTTTATTTATTTATTGTACTTTATTGAACAATATAAACGTGGTACAAAAGGCGGACTTAATGCTCATATCATTCTCTCCCAATCAACTTTTGGAAAAATTACTAACTCGTTGGCGGTACACAGCAATAAAAATATGTGAATGATTCTTTTGCCTTAGACAATTCTAATTGATGGTAAATTAAGGATATCGTTTAGTCAATACCTTTAAAAAATTAAATAGTTATTGTATGAAGTTCATGAATATCTTTCAAATTACCTCAGGGACCTGGAACTAGTGGATTATTTAAGCATTTTTCATTGAGATTACCTTTCAAATGTCAAATTGGAAAGGAGTGCTATAGTTTTAAAACAATTAGGCCCCTGAAATCTTTTTACTAGATTGGGAGCATTAAGTCACAGTTAATACAAAAAAATCGAGGACGATTGGAACGTTAACGTTAACAATTCCAAAATTGTCTTATAGCATGAAAATTGTTACTGAAAATTAATAAAAGGTTAATGAAAATTATATGTTCAAATCCCATTAGATTAAGAAAGAATAAACCACCAGTCGCAACCCGAAAAGTGGGTATTAACGACTGTAGATGCAACTCTATCAACTGATTCACGTGCTTTATATCGCACGGAGGAAATTCGGATAATAAATTTTTGGTTACCCATCCCAACAGATAATACATTTTCCACTTTTAAAATATCTGCAATCCAGCCTATGACCGGCCATTCAGCATTAAACACTGAACACGCACCGTCCGCACCGTCGAGCACCTAATAAGACAAACCGGTATCAAGATAGAATTGTAAATTTAATTATCTACCTACTTTAGAATGACTAAGCCCTTTTTTTACGTCGAGGAAATGGATTAGGCACTACCCATGCCGCCTGGCAAGCGACAGGGGGTGTGTGGGACTCACCTACGTGAACCCACCCCGTGGATAGCCGCGCGATAGGCTCCCGAAGGCCTACCACAAAAACCCTTACGATGTACCCTCCCCTGGGAATGAGACCCGGGAAGCCGTGACCGAGTCGCCAGGACGCTCAACCCCCTTTCGGGACCTTTAGTCCCTCTCACGGAAAGAATGATTAAGCCCTATCAACCAATACATACGGTAGTACTTTTCTGTTAATAATTTAGCCTTGCTTGCAGCGTTGAACACAGCGATGTCACACCATTAGAGATTAATACAACCATTATTATATTTTAGGTTTTATTTAAACTTTGAAAGAATACTAAAGCTACAATGGAATGTGTCAACCGCAAAAGATTTTACATGTGTATCGCGAGCTTACGCTACTTCCGTACCTTCGTTCCGATTTAAAAAAAATTATGTAGTGTAAAAGTTAATGCAAAAATAATAAGTACTGTTTATCCATTAATCCTATGCATTCTTTATTTATACAATAAAGATTAAAAATAAGAAGAGCTTTACGTTTATAATTTTTTCATAGTGGGTCAATGGGTCAAAACTAATAATCTTAGCCAAACTTCTCGGATATTCGATCGAAGAATTCAGTTTACCATTTAACTAATATATTTTATTAGCTTTATTGAACACGTTCTTCGTATTTAAAATATAACAAAGTGCCGACACTGAGGTCTAGATATTGTCTCGGGTCTAGTAGTGTAGTGCTGGTAGGTATTGTTATTTGATTTTTAGTATTTGATAACCTAATGGTTGTACCAAGTTACTTGGTTTAAACATCTAAGCAGTGTATATTATGTGATGTTGCTTAATTTATGGAGAACCTATTACGGTTGTTTGATAGAAATTGGTTCACAATTCAAAAAGAAATCTATTGACATTTGACATACTTTCATAAATTAAAATTATATACATACTCCTTGAACATAGAAAATCTTCCTCTTGGATTTTGACTGAATTCAAGATACGCCATTGTTTTTTTAGCTGAGATTCATGAAATACAATACATACCATCTAAATATTTAGGTGATGTATGGTGAAAAACGTATCATGTTTTGTTATAAAATGGAAGACTACAGATTCGATTCCGATAAAATATGAATGGGACCACCTCGGTCCATTATGCTGTCGAATAAAATAAAAAAAAAAAATTAAAATCGATCAACAAATGGCGGAAATGCCGGTGAACATACATAACAAAAAAAATACATGGACTTTGAACATGTTTATGTATTTTTAAACCCTCCTCCCTGTGGATTTTGAAGTCAGTTAAATATACTTAACTGGCTTTTTGGAAAGTATATCACTACACAGTATAAAACATGGTCGCTTTCTCTCTCCTTTTATCCCTATGTATGCTTAAATCTTTAAAACTACGCAACGGATTTTGATGCGGTTTTTTTACATAGATAGGGTGATTCAAAAGAAATGTTTTTATGTATAATACAACCACGCGGGCGAAACCGCTGGCGGAAAGTTAGTTAAATTATAAGTCCTGTAAATTGCTATTGTGCTGGAACCTTGGCTAATAATAACATCCGTGTCACGTCATATCAAAATGGAAAGTATAGATAACACAAAAGGCAAGAAATAAATTAATTATTGAATTATTTATGAATAATCCCCAAAATATTGTTATATAATTTAATAGCTTTTAGGTTGTTAATTCATTGCATAAAATTCAATAAATATATATATGTGTGATTGATATAAATATTGAGGTATGTGGAAAAAAAATTAAACAATAACATTAACTTTATAATAATGCGATAAAACTCTGAAATGACACTTTTTTTTTAAATATAAAGAAACTTAATAATGAAATGAGAGACATTAGATATATTTATTATTAGTGAAATTATGTTTACTTATTGTAAAAATCATAATAGCAGATGCTATTTTAGTCAACCATAACAAGTAACAATAAAACTTAACAATAACAATCCAAATCAATGAAAACAACAAAAATGATCTGTGATCTCAACACAACCCAACTAAATAAGTGTTAAATCAGTGTCCATTTGTTAAAGTTCTACTGATTTTTGAAGCTAATAGCTCATCAAAATGGCTGCCAGGCGCATTAGCAATTGGCGGGGATTATATCTTGTGATTCTGAAGTTGAATAACATTTCCAAGAATTAACAAGACAAAGGTCTTAGGTAATTAACACGAACAAAAATTTCACCGACGCGTATAATCTCTAAACATCTTAAAAATATATCTGCACTTTATTTATCCTATATAAAGTTTTAATTAATCAACTTATAATTACTTTATATTTTCGTAGTAATATTTAAAGGCGGATCAAAGGCGATGAAGGCTTTTACACGTCACCTGTGTTTATGAATATCGGTATTAGGAATAACACAAATCTGCTTCTAATTGTGGTTACGAACAGTGCTGCTATACTAGTTTTTGGTTTACCTGATAAATATTCTCAATATTCCCGTCTTTGCTTGTCAAGTTTTTCACCCAATATTCAATATTTAATTAAATATACTTTTATGGTTTAAGGATTTATCTTGGCATCGATTCTACTAACGTTGACAAAATAAAGTTACTTCAAAGGCGTTCAAATAATGAAAAAGTATAAAATATTTTTTTTATCCCGATATCAAACTAGATGTCGCTACGGTGCTTTCTTGATTTCTCTATGAGAACTCTTCCGATTTTATTTCATGTATAAAAGTAAATTACTTTTCAAAAATCAATAAAGTCGTATTAAAGGAACGGAAATTCCTTTTTTTTAATGGCTGGGCCGTAGTATGTCTATGGTGAATCATACCGACTGGAAGCTATACCTATTATGTTACTGTAGGTAGTCGCAGGTAGGTAATATGATGATAATAATCTGCTTAAGTATAATAAAGAATGCTTCAAATAAAAGGAAATATTCTTTGATAAAGGCAACAAAATTGCCGTTTTTCAGGTAATTCACCTGAAAATTGGTAACACTGATAACAAGGTATAAATGAGTCTTAGCGCGGACAACGGCAGCTTACACAGGGATCGTAACTCTCCCCCTACTGATATTTAATTAAGGTTGTTTTTGATCCCCAATAAATGTCATATTACAAATTTATTACGGTACACAGTATGAGATCGCTGTAATACTGTGAAAGGTGAGACATTAAATACATTTAAGGTGGCGGGTGTAAACATCTAAGTACACATGGCTACACGTCCGATAATCACGATGAGTCAAAATTCCTTAATTGATTTTGAATTCTACTCACAATGCATTAACGTTTGAAATCAACAAGAGAAATTTATCAGTTTTATATAGTCTGACGTGTGGTCCACTGTACCCACAAAAACCGGCAGTGGTAGTATATTATTTCAATTTTAATTATCTAGGTGTAACGGTATGTCGTACCATTGACACCATCCATCTTATTTCTACTTTACATTTTAAAAAAAATATGCCTCTGATCTGAAATATCATTATGTATTCCTTTTCGTACTTTTAAATTATAGACGCGTCGAATATTAATTTTGACTATCAGTTCAATATTTATATTAGCTTTAACAATATGGATTATGACATTTGTTTTTCTATCTGTCCGCCAAACACGTATTTTTTTGCATAATTAAACTGTGTCAAAATGTTACATGACGTCACAACCTTTTACGTTTCCTTCATAGTCGTAACGTAGCGACCCCCACTCCTCAACTTTAACGTCTATTATCTAAGCCATTTCTAATTAAATTAAAGCAAACAATATGCATCTAATATTTCTCTATTATCTAATTGATGGAATTGAAATCTAATAAATAGAATTCCTTTTGTTTCCCAGGCATCATCCTATTATAGGTATGTAGGTATAATGTGAAATAAAGCGTTTTCTTACTAATAGTTTATGCCGATCGGTATTCGAATACCTTTTTTTAATAACCTTTCAAAATTTAAAATATTTATTTATTCCTATTTCAAATCCACGAAAACCCTACAATTGCAAAAACTACTGGCGCCCAACGTGGGGCTATATCTATTTACTTGCGACTTTGTGTACAAAGCGTATTTTGATAAGACTTTGTAGGTATTAAGAATTATTTTTCGATATTATGAAGTCCAATTAAGTGATAAACGAGATGAGATATGAATTTACTATCGAATTCACAAAGTTTTCATATTTAGAAAAAAATATTCACTGGCGATAATTCGTTACATTTTACTTCTTTTACATATTTTTTAGTGAATATTGCAGAAATTTCCGTTAAAATTGTCTTTAGTTTAAATATTTAAATTTACCAATACAAATTTTGAAGAAACTTTAATGTCCGTTTGTGAAACTACCCCCCAAAAAACCTACCAATGTCCCTCCCTAAGGCGGGCCATGCACGGTAACAGCCGACGCCTCTTACCGCGCGCTTCGCCCCCATTTCAGCCCACCCCTTGCAAAGCTGGTCCCACTGCGAGTTGAGGGTACGACTCAGAGACACTTGAGCCCTACCCACCAGACACGACAGGGGATGCACGAACCTATCAGGCTATCCCCTATTAAAGATAGGAGATATGCTAATATACAATCTCTCGTCTTAACCTGTCTACTGGGGGACCTCAATTCTGCTTTACCCTCACAGCGCCCTTCGGTGTCCTGCCCGGTCACACCCCTCCACAGCTCAGATGTTAAGACAGTTAGGCGGTAGCGCTGCTAGCACTGGTGAATAATGTTACATCTTTATTAGGGGTGCGACGGTGGTGGTGGTGTTCACTGTGTTAGCGCTGGTCTCCGCGCAGATCACCTTCAGTCGTGACTGGACCGGGGGCAAGCGTGCCGCGCCACAGCTGGCCATAGACTGCGGCGAGTTTACACGACTTTGCCGACACTTCGTGGTAAGTATAGTGGCACGTCTAAGTTATTCAAGTTTACACGTATTAAGTAGAAAAACGTCCAGTTGCACAAACGTGCATTAAGGTTTAATGTCGACTTTAAGCTCTAAAGAATGTTCTAAATTTAAAAATTTTAATTAATGATTAATTTTATTTAACGTTTAAGCAAAACGCGGTAAGACCCACAAAACTACTAAAAACTAAGTTAACAATTTAGTTAACTTAGTTTATCTTATACCTTACGTTTAAACTAGCCATAAGTTGAATCAAAATGTCGATTTTACGAGCAGTTTCCAGTCTCCAGTATTCATGCAACTCGATTGAGACTTGATTTGCTACTGCCCCGCCATTTTGATTTACTTACTAAAGAACCGAAGAGTTCTTTGTTGTATAGTTGCGATGCTAACCAAATAATGGAATTTTCAATTAGTTCGCCTGCTCGGCAGTGTAGCCTACGCTTAATAAGCTAATTATAACAAAACTCATTTGATTATTGGCAGCACGAGTTGAAGCAAGCCATGTCAGAGCCTGGAGGCAAGCGGCGACGCGAGGATGAAAAGACACCGCCCCTTTATGATGACGACAAGTAGGAAGCATACTATCACAGATAGATTTAGCGAAAATATTGTCCAACGTTTAACTACCAACTATTTTTAAATTATTTCAATACTTGTACATTTTTATTTAGTATGATGCAAGCAAAGTGAAAATAATTAATATTTTGTAAAACGAAAAAGCCAATTCTGACTATGTATAAGTACCACGGTCTTTTCCACCTTCAATTTGTTTTATTTTAACGGTATTTAATTGTCATAATTATGTAGTCAAAAATTATAATTACTACACTCCTGTATACTACTATATATTAACTAAAATTACTTCTTGTTTTCATTATTAAAAACGCAGTTTCACTGAAATACATCTTAGAGTCTAGTTTGTACAACGGAACCACTACTAATATTACAACTTATAATACAGTAAACCCATTTTTTTATTATATACACATTTTATAGCTGGATTTTTCTTTATAAAATAAAAAATAGGTTAATCTTTAGGTCTGTCTCTCGCTAATCCGTTTTAACTCTCGAGTTCAATTCAATATTTACGGAAGTAGTTGGTACTGTTACATTTTAATTTAAAAAATGGGATATTTGAACTCGACACAAATTTTCTTGTCATTAATTATCTGTTGTTATTGCTAGCTAGGATTGGTCAAAATGTTTTGGTTGTTTATTTTGAATCTTGCTTATCATTATAACCTTCGCTCAGAATATTGAATTAGTTTACCTTACAGTACTACTTACTAGTCTAATTTTTTATAAAAGTGGTATTATTTTTTCTATGTTGAAACATAATACTATGATGTAAAGATTAAGTATTACTTAGAAATTAATTGTAAGTGTTAGGTAAATATGCATAAGCGAATTGAATGTGCGACAAACTTGTATAAAAAATGTGCAAACTGATACTACCTACAAAAGCAACGTATAAATAATATGTCGTTGATCAAGATAATAATAAATGCATTTTAAAAATATATGAATTTAGTTTTATTTACTTAAAATCTGTAAGAACGAATAAATCACGACATAAGCCAGAGACGTTACAAGTTATCTTGTTTTTGACTTTGTTTGCTGACGTAGATTAATATATCAAAAACAGGAAGGGACCCAGAATAGATCCCTGGGGAACTTTGATTTTCTAAGTTGATGTCGTATCATTCTTGTCCATAATTTTGGAGGTACGACGGAATAAGGGGAGAATGATGTTTTGGTTATGTAATTTGATGCCATAGTCAATTAGTGTAATCACTAGTGTTTGATGCTGAACGCTATCAAACGCCTTTGATAAGTCGTAAAATACTCCAAAAGCGATTTGTGATGAATTATTTATGAAATAATGCAGAAATAACTTATGTTCTCAAAATCAGTATCTAAACGAGAATAGTCTTTGGAAGAATAACGATTCAAAATTCTAAACTATTACGATTCGTCTTTTTATAAGGCCTTTGTATATATTTATGCCCTCATTTTTTAAGACAGCTAAGTGGTAAGGCCCAAGATTGGGAGGTTATGTTAGATTGGTTGAAGACCAAACTGGCGAATTAATAATAAAATTACGTCGTTAAGTGTTTGAAATCTACAAGCAACATCTAGTTGTGGTGATGACGCATTGAAACGCCAAAAATACTCTCATTTTTATCTGAAACTACGTACTTTGACCTGCACGCGTAGCATGACGAACTCGAGAACGTTTTGTCTACACTCAAATGTCACTTGTCTCGGGTGCGCCCATACTATATCTCACTCTCGACCCGAGAAACTGACAAATGAGTGTAGACAAAGCGTTTCTCGAGTTTGTCATGCTACGCGTGCTGTTTCGTTACTGACTGACAAATTTGGGACTAAACGAGTCGCAAAACAAATCCATTTAAAACGATGCTGTACCAACGGACTTTTTCTCAGTAGAATGAAAAAAGTAAGCTAGGATATTTTTGTAAAAAGATTCCAGAGTTGTCATTGTGTATGACAAAAAATAAATGAATCCACTTCTTTTGCTGATAATAATTATTTATTTTCTTCAATATCGTTTACATGCTTCAAAGGTTGTGTTAAATGAAAAAGTGATAACCGTCCGTTCTAACAGCTGTTTTAAATGGCAGTGCGACGAAACACGACGATTTCCGAGATCACCCGAAGGATGCGTCACCATCGGCCGCCGTCAGTTTTCCTCCCGCGCTCCTTGCCCCGTGCGTAATATTAGGCGCGAATAGTCATTATATTGCAAACCGTTAAAATTAATCATATTTAAGTAGCAATATAAATAAATAAGGGTGATTAAACAAAAAGCCACTTCATTTACAGAAATTTATTGAATAAAATTGATTTTATGTACACAATAAAAAAATACATATAAAATTTATATTGCAATATATTGGTTGGTTCAAGGAGAACCTCGGTAGCATAATGTAAAAACAAATACAAAAAGTCTGTACTATTCTGTAAGTCTGTAGTTTCTAACTTTTTAATTAGTTTTACCCATAAGATATATTAGGTAAAGTGTTTTAATACAAAAAATATACTTGTAATATAAATACAGATATCTTTATTAATAAGTAATGTATCGTTTTGAATTCTCCAGTTATAGATATAAGATTTAGTTTAACTTAAAGCATGTCGTTAATCATATTTCACATTTTCATTGTTCTTATAATCGGACGTAATTATTAGATTGTTTATTTTCCAATAGACTATCTAATTTTCCCGGGTTAGTAACCACTGCTCTACTATCGCAATTCAATACAACTACAAGTATATAACTTAATTGAAGTTAATAATAAGATATTTAGAGAAGCCGAATCCCAGAATTATATTTAGCAAACTTAAAAGAAAAATTGTTTCGAGTATATGTACTTACCCTATGCATCGTTAAAAACCTAAAGATTATACATGTACATAATAATTTTAACATTGTAATGAGACTTAATTAAAGCTAAATAAGTCAGTCAACTATAACCTAAGTTAAAATAAACATAATTGGAAACTTCACACAAAGTAAGTACTTAAATTGACAAATAGGTTTTGAAAATTATTAAAATGACTTTATAATTATTTGGTCCACAATTGTGACATTACATGGCGATAGTTCTAGTTTAAAGGAAATTATCCATTTTCTAAAGATTGTTATTATTTATGTGTTGAGTTTATCATTTACTAGTATGATTTGTGTATAATTGTATGAATTATAACCAAATATGATCATTTATATTCATTAAAATTATTCATAAAAAATAGTAATTAACGCCATCTATTGGTATTTAATAGAACGTCTTACGCGATTACAATGTTATGTAATACAGGTATTGTAGTATTGTAATGAAATTTAAACGAAACACATGCAATTGTACATTATATTTATTATGAGCTAAAAACTTATTCATTAGTATCATAATACGATTGTACTTTGTCATATTTATATTCAAAAAAAAATGTTTTAACATACAAAATGAATTAAAAATATTTTATGTTTTCCATACACAATTTTATTCATATAACAATTGCTGATAAAATCCTAATACTTTCGTATGTCTCCGAAACATATTAATATTTATTTTTCATGAATAACATTTTTAGTAATAAAATTAATATAATGAATATTATTTATAATAAAGCACCTGGCTTTAGGTATGTCTGTATTTATTTTATAATTAAGATTATTTAATCATGTGATGTTTCTTGTACAACTGGTGTACAACACAACATAGTCTTTACGTTAGCAGCATAGAGTCTAAAAAAGAATGAACAGATGTTTAAAAATATTTCAAGGATGATTTATCAGACTGGTCTTTTATAAAAATACAATCATAAAATATATTTTTGTCAAGATTTGCAAACAAATAAACCAAAAATCCGAATGAATCTTTAAACATTTTTTCTTTATTGAGTCTCGCTAAAAAGTATGGTATAAAATACCTATTACAATCGCTGCTTAGCCGATGAAAATGTTTATTACCAGAGAGACATAAATTTCCTTAGATAGGGTTGGGCACAAGATAAATAATTCTAATGTTCATCACTTGGTGTACATCTGTAATATTCTAAGGCACGATTCAGACATTGCAGCCACTTGTCTCTATGTTGTGGAGTGTCTGCTGCCAGAAGATGTCTACGTACCAGAGTGCCGTCGGTACGTCTGAAGCAGACTAGCGATGAGTCGGGTGCTTCTAGTCCACAGGGAGCTTCGCATTCTAACAATAAAGTGTTGGGTCGAGCGCAAACATCGCGGGGAGCTTTCACCACTTTCTCGGAGATGACAGCCCTGAGGTCAATATCACCAATCGGGGGCTGTTGGGAGACGTTATCCATTAAATTCTCGATCAAATATTATATGCTAAACATGCCTCTATTTATTGGGGTGTTGTAATTTAGGTACAATGGACACTACGTTCGATGACTTTAGTTAGGAAATTCAATTTGGTTAGATATTTAAGTGTTGCCTATTTTTGTACACTATAATGATATAGACTAGATAATCATTCAGATTGGAGGTAGATGTCAAGAGGTACTCTATTGATAAACATTTAAATACTTTCGAAACGTTGGTTTTTAGCTGCAACCCAAAATTGTAAATTATCAAACAACTATGTTAAGATGTTATGATAATATAATAGCTACGATGACTAATTTCTTTGTTTGTAGATCGTTGTAAAATATTAAACAAGATTTTTTTTTTCATTTCTTGCGTAATCATTAAATTACGGCAATACATCGAGTTAAAATGTCACACTACGTCACGCTTTTGTACAAAACTGTGACATAGCGAACCCCCACTCCTCAACTTTAATGCTTGACTCATTTCTCGTTAAATTAAAATATAACAATGATACGTATCTAATATTTTTCTATTACCTGACTGACGGATTAATTGAATTCCTTTCTTTTACCCAGTTATCTTCCCTATTATATGACATCACATAACTCAGTGAGATCTTGAGTTGTTAGCATTTCACAAATGACCCTGTATAAGAGTATAATACGAATAGTGTGTGTAGTACTCGCCTTCTTGTGCGCGTCGTCCGGATACTTCCAGTACGAGAGCAGGGGCGGCTGCAGTTTGAACCACCGCCGATGCCAGGCGCCAAGTCCGCTCACGTCGTCGAACGCGGTCAGGAACGCCTCGTGGCTCTCCGGAGGGGGGGCGACCACGCGCGCGCGTATATCCACACTCACGCTGCCCTCCAGCGGACTGCCAGCCGGCAGCTGACCAACAAACAACGTGTTTTTAACATAAACTTCATATGCAAAATAATTTTTAACGGACTTCAAAAAAGGAAACTTTCTGTATATTTTTTTTCATCGCCGTGATACATATTCGAAATCGATAAATTATGCTAATTAATGGATGTTTACAACTGCAGATGCTGAAGGGACTAAAAGCGAGAAAATTGCTCGCATCACAGATTAAATACTCTAACTCAAAGTTTATATCGCAAATATTTATCCAAAAACAAGGTAATTTAATTATTTACACTTAATGTAGTGTAAAAAGTCATAATAAACTAGTTTCATGCCCTCCCACTAAAAAAGAAATTATATTTGATAATTCTAAGACAGCGATGTTCATATTATTAAACGTATTAAAGAAACTGTTTATTTAAAAAAAAATCTTTATGGTGACGTATTTAATTAACCTTATTTAAAAAAAAAATAGAAAAGCTATGTTCTTCCATTTGTTTTGAATCTAAATGCGAAAGTACTTCATCACCCAGATTACAAAAATAGCGAACTAAGAATTGTAGCAATCTAACCCTTGTAGTAAATTAAGATTGACCCACTGTTCTGCCAACAATTGATTTAAGGGTTAACGTTGGACTTACAAAAAAAATGTTACTAGGGTATGTGGTGACATGTGTACATACCTTGTTGAGTGTGAACGTGCGCCTGGTCGCTTGCGGTAATGCGAATATGCAGTAACCGTGCAGTTGAAACTGAGGCGTTCTAGCCGCCATAGGACCGCCTGGGCTCTGCGTACGCGGAGCTTTCAGTTCCGATACTTTAGACTTGGGCGTCAGCAGCTTCGAACTCGACTGAACAAAACAAATTGAATACAGTTATAACTTATATGGTAAATCTTCGTTTGACAGCTCAACCAAGCGATGATCGAAAGTATGACTGAAATGTATAATGAATTTTATCACAATAACCATAAGGAGTAAAATACAACGCATTATACGTCAACGCACTCGGCGGGGGTTAGGCGCGTGCATAAGCTACTCGTTAGAGTTATCATGACATTTGGCTCGGAACTTGATAGTACTCCTGCGCTTACATTATTTCAAATTAATTTAAATTGTTTCACCAATGACACCAAATATTAACAAGTAGATACCTTAATTACGTGAGTTTGATATCCATATTGTCGATTTGAGTTTGATAAAAGAACAAGTTACTGTGCAAGTTAAAAAATCGATATATTCGAAATATTGGAAAAAGTTTAAAAAAAATATTTTACGTTTATCACACAAACTTTATTCTAGCCAGGTTAAAAGTAATTATTAAAAAGGTTTCTTTTTTTTAATATTTAGTATGATTTTTTTCAAGAAATAAAACCGACTCAAATATAAATGAGTATTATATCTCTTTTTTTAATTTTAAAGTTGATTCTATATTTGAAAAAAAAAATCATGATTGTCAGCGCTGGTGATATTTTTTTTATAAGCATCACTAAGAATATTAAATATCTAATAAAATTACAACATTATGAGTCTTATTAGGGAAGGAGATTTTGTTTATTTGCTCAACATAATAAAATTTTCTAATACATATATGATATAAGATTGGTTCAAATTCACGAACAAATCGGTGAACGTGATCGCAAAATACGATGACTTTCGTTTTTTCGCTGATCCTCTAAGTTATTTGATGGTATTAGGTAATACTAAGTATTTTTCATTAAAATATTTTCCTGTATAGCATTGTGAATGCAAAATTGATGAAATATAATAATTAGAACAAATTTTCATCTAAATCGAAAGTTTAAATATTTGTAAAAATGTTCCTTTCGGCTGTTTGGGTGGATTGCCTGAACATTGATGAAAATACGGTCGTTGGTAGCGAAAACGTCAGTCCTGTCCTGGGTTGTTCAGTGGTTAGAGCAATCACCCGGATTGCGAAAGGTCAGGGGTTCGAGTCCCATCTCAGAGTACCTCGGGCAAAGTGGATTTTTAAGCATTTTTCATTATTGATATTAATAAGTATTTTTTTTCAAAAGGCTCTTACATTATTTATGACAAAACAAAATGTTCACTTTTAAACTATCGTGCTGCATTATTAAATTTTTATAATACCCGGTATTTATAAGTATAAAATAAAATGTAGCAATTTAAACAATTACATATTTTAATTGTAACAACAAATGAACCCTTACATTAACATTAAATGTCATTATAGTTTTAGAAATAATATCCAATAAAAAAAAATAATACTGTCAATACAAATATTTATATAAATACCTTTTTGTTGCTGATATGATATTTGACTTCATGAGGCAGGATTTCTTTCGATGCTTGCAACATATACACTTCGACTGTTACCTGTTGAATGAATTATTTATATGTAAATATTTAGCATGTTATTTTTTTATGAGAGTTGTATATGAATTAACGGTTTTTTTCTAATTTTTGTTTTCACTAGCGATAGTGAAAAACATATATACCAATACAATCTTGCAGGTACTCTTTTTATCTTTTTATTATATAGAGGCAATATTTTTTATTCTCTGCTTATAATCTGTGATTTGTTGCGTATACTTTTGCGGATGCGGATCAGTGGGTACTACCGATTTAAACAACTGAGACTGTTTCGAAAGCACGAAGATAAGGAGCTCCGAGACAATGCATCTTTGGTCACCTAACCTATAACCGGCTTTTATAAAAGTTGCTTAACCTGTGCTACCGTAGCCGAAACGTAGTAACTTACATGGAAATCGCTGGCCAGGCCGTCCATCCGTATTTGGTCAGGAAAGTGTAAGTTAGCAGTAGTGGGCTGAGTTAACTGCATACTTGTTGCTAAAACTCGATCACGACATTTCAGCAAACATAGCACGTGATGACCTGTAGCACCGTCTATAAATAAAATTAATATTTTTGCAGTCGTATGTTGATATAATTATAAAAACGCTTTAAAAATTAACGAGAATATTTTATGCATAAAGATGGTGTAAATAATAATTTTTGTGGTTTTACTGTCAACAGTATGTCAGGTTATGCAATTCTGACAAATATCTTTATTCGATTTTAAACGATTTATAGCAACTTTACGTCCAATAACTAATAAGGGGGCGTCCATAAATTACGTGAGATGTTTAAGGGGGGGGAGGGAGTCGAGTCAAATCTCATCTAATCTCACGTTGGAGAGAGGGGGGGTCTCGGCAAATATCACGCAATTTTTAAAATAAGGCTCGGTGCGGGGAATCCCTCATAGAGTGACAAGTCTAAGGTTAAGATCATTCACTAATGAAGAATGTTACTAGGTATGCCAAATCGCTTGAAATTTTGTCTCAATAAAGCCCTTATGTATACAAATACACTAGTTTTTGTTGCAGTCAAAAATACCTAGTAATTTTGATTTTATATGCATTCAAAGTTTCGAAAAATATCGAATCCCGCTAACAGCCATGTGACCGCTTGTGACGTCATGTCACAACGCACCGCGCCCCGCTTAGTATCAAGTCGCCAGCGGTTATAGTAGATATAATAGCTTGCGCAGTATTTTGTTGTGTTTTCGCCCATGTATTAAGTTTATAGTCTAATAATATTAAATATTATTCGATTAATAAAATAGACGAAGGATTCGAAAAAGGGCAATCGGATAATCTACCTAAAATAAATGGATTAAAAATTGCACATTATTTATTAACAAATAATAATTTCGTTGCCGCCGAAATGCGAGGAATAAAAATGCATAGGTAAGTAAACTTTCCTTGCTACTATTGATGCTTAATAGTTTATCTGTTCTAAATTGTTTTATCAAAACAAAATTTGCAACTAATATCGTAATGGAAGAATGAAATTCAAATATTAGAAGTACCTACCTACCATTAAATTTTTACGTTAAAGACAAATTACAGACTTCGTCCAGATCTGTTCAGTAGTTTTTGCGTGAAAGATAACAAACAAACACACACACAAACTTTCGCATTTATAATATAAGTAGGAAGTAGGATAGGTACCTAGGATGTAGATGTAGTGGGTTAAACGTTACAGATGTTCTAAACCTTTTTTTATTTGTATTTTTTTTTTACTAACAAAATACGTAAGGCCATTTTATCAAATTATTTTTTTGTTGCAAATATAGAAGTTTGAACAGATGTACTAAACCTTTTTTATTTATTAGTATTTTTTTAACTAACAAAATACTTAAGGCTATTTATTTTTATTTGAAACTTATTTCAGATCGGCAAGAAACAGCTATGACAATGATGTTATTGGTTATGTTCTAGTTAAAAGAGTAGGTGATTTAAGTATGTACGGTTAAATGTAGAATCACGCCAGAACACCGCGTACGTACCACACCTTATCATTGCAGTTTAGAATGCAATGAAAAGGATCAAGAAGTATTAAACGTAAACTGCGAAGATTGTGCCGCCAGCAGAGGTGGCTGTAAACATACTGTAGCATTTTTAATGTGGCTACATCGTCGAAATTGAAAAAAATCTAAGCTCTCAGATGTTGGTGCCACAATGAAAACGATTAAAACTAAACATTTTGGCACAAGTGGTATAACACTTCATTTAGCCGGTCAGAATGAAATTTTTTTTTGACAAAGTAGTATTAAAACTTAAAGAGCTTCAAATACAGTGTTCTCTTTCACATTTTGTATGTGAAAAAAAAAGAGGTTGAAAAGATGTCTATTTATCATAAAGATGTCTATAAAAAACAACTTTCCCGGCGAATTAGTAGTTGTATTTTTACATTTAGGCACAACACATGATTTCCTAGAATTTGGATTGGACATTTTTAAAAGTATTTAGGTAAAATTTCGTCGGCACGGGCGCGCGACTGCGAGCGGACTAAGTGAGCCAGACTGAGCGTGTTGTGCAATGACGTCACATCGTCACCGGCAGCCCGCGTCGTGCGGTTACAACTTGTTTTACTTCTAAATCGGAAAGTAATTGTCGTATCGAAGTAATTCTTTCACTAGTATTTTTTATTTTTGACAGAAAATATGGAGTGCTAATAAAAAAAAAATGTTAACATTCTTCATTCGTTGGAAAGAAAATAATTTCATTCGTACTTTGACATTATACATCACTCCTGATTGTCAAACCACTATACTCGTTTCATACCAAATAGCTCAATTTAATTTGAATTTACGGTACAATGTAGCCCGTCCTTTGTTTTCGCGCCACTGTCAGCTGAACGTGTGACTCGATGAATGAGAGCAATATGGATTACTAGTCTCTAACTAGTCGTAAATAAAAGTACGAAGCGAATTATTTTTTTTTTCTTTTTATTAAAAAATCCAACGTGTTTAAATAAGAAACCCACTTTTTGAAAAATCTCACGTGAGATTTGGGGATGGGGGAGGGGATTGAATAAAATCTCACGACATCTCACCAGGGGGGGGGAGGGAGGGCCAGAAAATTTGAAAAAACACCTCACGTAATTTATGGACGCCCCCTAATATATATATTTTCCACGACCCACAATCACCTGCCACCAGTATCAATCGATATACTGGAAGAAATCGCTGTTCAGCCGGCTATTGCACATCTTATAGTTAATTTTTTCTTTGGGCGGTTATACATCTCGATATCACTATTATTCGACGTATCTGTCAAGTATAACGTTTTTAAATATTTTACCGGCATTGAGATGTCTCATATAATCTCTTCTCAATGGCACTGTGATACTGTTGATATGTAATGAAGCCATTCCCGCTTTAGCAGCAGGCCCGGCGCCTTCCACTTGAAGCCGCTGTATCTCATGGAGACACGCCTGACGACGGTGGGCTTTGGAAACAAACACGCAAAAAAAGATTTAGAAACTTACTTACCTATATTACGTAAACTGATAACATAGATAATTAGACAATTTAGTCTTTAAAATTAGTGATTTACATTCAGCTAAATTAAATAAAAAGTCGAAATAAATAAACATGGATGTGAAAACAGACCATACACTAAATAACGGCATAAGTATATAATTTTTGATGTTTATATATTTATATATTTATATATGTGGTCATGTGTTAAACATAAAAACCTTCCTTTTGAATCACCCTATGTATGAAAAAAACCGCGAAATTGGTATATATGCTATGCTCGAAAATGTACAAGCAAAAGTGACAGACACTAATAGAATAAACACATTACCCTCGTTTGCGTCACGCAGTCGGGTTATTAAAAAAAGTGACCAACAAGTAAGTCTAGTGATGCCCGAACTTTTACGATCCTAAATCAATGTACTAAAAAAATTGGTTCTGATAAAGACATTCCATTAAAAAACTCACTTGCTAATAACAGCAGTCTTTCGCCTTCTGCTTGTTCTGTGGATCCACTGAACTCAATAGTTGCAGCGCACAGGTTTAGAGCTTGACTTGCCTGAAAATCGATTAGATCTCACATTAGGTCTTCTATACGTCTCTACCGTGTTACTCAAGTACTGATTGATCTGTCACAATGAAGCTCTGCTTGGTCATTTGCGCAAACGTCGATTAAGGTTTAATGACGCCTTTAAGCTCTATTGAATGTCGAATTTTTAATGATGTCGTTTTAAGCTAATGATAATTTTAATGACCGTTTGTACAACCGGCTGATTATCTATCAAGCGGAGACGATAACTGGCAACAGACCAATTGTATTGGACAGATCATTCGAGAGATGGGGACTAGAGAAGTCCCGCCACATAGTTACTGTGTGGCCGGGTGATTTCGTACGAGTCTTCGGGTATTATTTCCAATCAAGTGAATGCCCGGAGTTAAAAATGACTTGCCTAGTGGTCATGCCAATGGGCAGGTCCATAGCGGAGGAGAGTTTCCCCTATGGGTAAAGCATTTTTACTAGGTAAAAAAAAGGTTATTATTAGGTATGAATAATAGTATCTTCTTGGCGGATTATGGCGAATGATGCTTAATATTACTTGGTAACTTGAAAAAAAATGATCCTTATAGCTACTAAATAATTCGTTTTCAAGGTTCCGTTTCCATAAGAAAAAATAAATCTTATAGAATCACTCGCTTATGTGTTTGTCTGTCTGAACCGCTTGTTTTGTTTGGGCTCATTTTTATTAAGATTCATGTGCAATGAATCAGTATATAAAATCATCAGTCAATAAACATACCTGCGATATAACAGTTTGCTGTTTGGTGACCTCTTGTTGTAGTTCACGTATCCGCTGGCGTACAGTGGTTACAGCTGCGGCGGGTTCGTCGGGGGTAGGGGGTTCGCGTTCGGGCGACGCGTGTCGTACTACGCGCACCGGAGTCGACTGCGTGGAGGACTGCACAAATAATTTTTGAGGATTATAGTATGGAGTCCCAAGTGATAATATTTCATTTTCATTATAGAAACAAAGAATATTGTAGATGCTATCACTATCAAATTAACAGTTTAATAATGAAACCACAGAAATTTCAAATATTCTGCATTCAAATTTGAACTTTACTTAAATTTTAATTTTGTATTCACAATATATTTTAAGCATTTTTCATTAAAGATATATAAGATTTAATATATATTGACATTATGCAGCCTGATGTGCTGTTAACTGTACTTCCGTATTCGTTTATCTACTAAGAAATACCTATTTACTCTTAGAATAGCCTTTTTGGATTGACTTTATTGATGATGGTATAATCAATTGTAGAGGCAATTAGGTAACATGTCTCTAAAACAGTTTCTGTCTCACTCAGTCACCCATCCGAAAGATAGCTTCTGCGAAAGTTACTTAACATCTATAATAGCAGGTCGATTACGTCACTCCACAATAGACTCCATCTACTTATTAATAAGGCGATATTACTAACAGCGTTCTGCATACGGCGGTAGAAGCTGACGCTGTGGACTAGCTCGTTGCCGCGGTCGACGCGCGGCGTCCCAACCGCCGACGTTTTCTGCGGCGACTTGAATTTCGCCCGTTCCTGATACACGAAGCTCGTAGACGAGGATATACTGCCATGCTGTAATATATGCGCGTATATTTTTTAATTATAACGCTCGTAAATTATAAATAATCTATGATATAAATTACATAAATTTCGACATGCGAAACTCGAGTGAGTCGCTAAACCAGGACAAGCAGCGTAATAGTTACGCTACTAAGGTTTTTACACTTACACCAATCATTTTGGTAACATAACTCATGGGCATTCTATTATAAAGAAATATAAAAATATAATCAACGTTGAAACTAGTGATTCTGAACAAGTTTATAATGGTGGAATTTCTGTCAATAACATCATGCATTTATCTTTAAGTCAGATCAAACAAAACAGATCGTCAACCTATTGTTTACGTAAGGATTTAAATCTGTCATTTAAATAAGGTTTAAATTGGCGTTTCCGCTAGTATATTACGTTTTAAAGGAACATACTGTGAAAACGCTAATGGTTTTAAGCTCTATAGATATAAAACTTTTGACTTTTTATTCAACACGTTCTACATTCAAAATAGAGGTTGATAATCTGTAACCTTGTTTACTTTAGGCGGTGTGGGTCCTTCTTCGTCGCCAAGTGCCTCGTCTAGCATGTCGTCTAACTCACTATCGCAGTTGCCTTCCGAACTGTCCGACAAGCTTTCACGCACTGCTTTCTGGTAACTAGTGTTATTTTTCTTTACAACCTTGAAATAAAAAAAAAGAAATATGCTCATTAAGAAACGAACCTACTAACAAGACGAAAAAGCAAGAGAAAAAATAAGCCCAGTTAATTTTTTTTTATTGATACGCCTTAAGAGTAACATGTGTTATTGAAATAATTCTTAAGTTTATTAGGTCATATGTTCACTGAACGCTATTAAATAGTAAAATTTTAAGTTTGAAAATATTTCGTATTATTTTTATTACTATTAGAAATAACTTACGTTCATGACTTCCCGGCCGAAAGATGTTTCAGCCCAATTGTCCGATTTATTAAGATTGTCATTGGAACTACATTGTCCTTTTTCCTCCGTGCTGGAAAATATAAAATGATTTCACACGTAAGTAAGCAAAAGATATATATATATATACTCATTTTACAGAAACAATACTCATTTAACAAATAAATGGATGTCGAATAAGTATTTGTCATTCTCCATTTGCAGCTGTGATAATATATTTTATACAATGATATCTCAATTTAAATTTGTAGGGAAAATCTTGTTTCTTTTTTTTCTGACCCAGAAGTATGGCAAGTGTATTGAATTGATTTATTTTCTTAATGTCATTTATAATAGGAACAATCTCTTATTACTAACAATTGCTCAGTTTGAGCGAAATTTAACTTTGTCCGGTTTAAATTTAATGTCCATTTCAAATATTGACTGTAGTAACTATATGCTTATATTCTAGACATGTTTTGTAGTTACTATGACTAAAGCAATGTAGTTAATTAAGTGTTATGACCGTGCCGTATTCTGTATTCTGCTTCTTTACGTTTGTCTAAAAAAATCGGTCTCTCGCCGCAGATTCCTTAAAATTCTTGATTTATACTAAATTAATTACAAGGAGTTTGAAAATTGGTGAGGTGTGTGAACTATAACGTATTTATGCTGTGAGACATCAACATGACTACAACTAATACATCTGACGATGACTGTTAACTTTATAAATAAAGAAGAGTTGAGGCTGGCGATCTGTCTAGGGAAGGTTGCTTGACCAATATCGGCTTCTAGACAAGAATTGAATGTGAAATTTAAGGAGAAAAGACTTAGTCGGTTCATACAATTCTCACAAGATCACTTGATGTCCTAAATCCGTTAGTAATTGTTAAGTTTTAAACGAAAACTTGTTTCAACTGAAGGTCGCGTGTATTTATTCAGCATAGTAAGCGCGACCAATACAAAATTATCATTGATCAGCATAGATGTCAATTTTACATCCAACGTCATTATACCAGCGATTCTACCGTGTATTCCAGACCAATTCTAATTGGAATACTGACAATGGACCTATCAGCCTGACAAATCGTTCAAGGCTCGATTTTAATAGAACAACCGGGGCTTCAGTTACGCGGTAGACCAACAGAACTTGGGTAAGAATAAAATAACCTCCATCCAGTCCTGAGCTATGGTTCCACCAGCAGTAGTTATAAAAAGTACGGTTTGCGATTAGATTAAACCGTTTTCTTTGCAAGTATTCCCTATTTAATAACAAATAGTTCTTATTTTGTTGTTATGCTTATTATCAATTCTTATATTTCGTGGGATTACTCTGTTTCCCTTAAGCCCCAAGTAGCGAATCTTTTTCGGGGTATATTTTCCTTGTTATACATCTACATATTTCTATTTTTGCTTGAGGTTTGCATTACTATTTACTTATATTATTCTATACATACACTTTCGTGACATTATAGCTTCGTCATTTTCTTCTTTTGTATATGATTTGCAGACCTATGGTATATAGCATTGCAACTTTCATATGAGTTTAAATAGACTGAATAAAACATTAAGGTAATTTTTAGTTTTTGCTGACTTTTTACAATCGTTGTTGTTAGTTTATTTATATCTGTTTCAAATTCTTTACTTATATCCACTAGTGTTATCTATTTAGATATTGAGGTAATCTTACTTCATACTAATATTTGGTCTCACATCTTAAACCAAGAAAATCTTGCATGGACTTTTATTTATTTATCGAACTTTACTGTCCAGTGAATAAATGGAACAATAGGCGGACTTAATGCTATAAGCATTCTCTACCAGTCAACCTTTGGAAAAAAAAACAGAAAAATAACACTGCTTAAAAATAAACTCCAAACTACATATTAACATACTAGCTTTCGCCAGTGACTTCACCCGCGTGGTCCCTGGGGAAATGTTTAGTGGAATAAAATGTATCCTATTATCTAAGTCAGCTAATATACCAAATTTCATCAAAATCCGTTCAGTAGTTTCGGCGTGATTGACGGACAAACATTCAAATTAAGAAACTTTCATATTTATAAAATTAATAGGATACACATACATAAATATACGTAATCATAATAACATTACACTATGAAGATCCTTATAATCGCTGCATAAGAAAATTGTGACCTTTGGTTTTGATTAATGGAATCGGAGGCCATTCCACAATCGTATAGCTTGAATGGCAAAGGAGTCGGACATAAAGCCAGAATGGAAAAGTGGAGAAGTTAGTGAAAGTGAATAAGAAGAACATAGATGTTTTTCACGAGTATCAAAAATATATTGAAATTCACACACTTTACGTAATTTGGAGGATCAAGGTTTTGAAAAAAATGGAATAGAGCGTACAGAGCAGACGTAGCAAGACTTTTCAAGAGGTAATACTTTTTACACGTAAACGAACGATTCTGGATCATCTGGATTAACGTTATAGGCAATGTTGCAAAAAGGGTACTCTTGTGCAAACCAAGCTTAACCATGCGCGATATTAGTTGGAACTTACAGTAGAATATGACTTCGTGGTTGAGAGGCCTAAACTTAAAACAATTGTCCCTGTTTCTGGGGCCAAATAAACGTTTCTATATTGTTTCGGGTATACGATAAGTGAAATTTAGTTGTGGAGCTTTCGTTGTTTCATCCTACTTATATTACGAATATTTAAAGTTTGTGTTTTTTACTCTTTCACGCAAAAACGACTTTTAATGAAATTTGGTATGCAGAAATTTGAAATGGTCTTATGTAGTGGCGAATCACCCTTAAGTTACCCCTCATATAATAATATAACTCATTGGTGGGTCGGGACCCATAGTTTGGGAAATACTGAGCTACCACTATCAAAACATATTATAGAATTCTATCTATCTCACAAATGAGGAGGAATCTGTATCAATCTGTCAATTTCAGCCTCTGTCGCACTGACTTTTTGATCTCTTTTTGTTTTCTTGTCACAACCTCATAAGCAATCTTAATACTGACTTGGTTACAAGGTTTTTATTTAACAATTTTTCGTTTATTAACATGATTCGGACAAAGAATATAATTTTAATGATTAGTGGGAATCAACAAATATTGAGATATCATTGAATTTGAAATATAAAAAAAAGAAAGAAAAAGACAAAACACAGCTTCAGCAAAGGAGAATGAAACCAGACATCACTTCCAACACATTTATTTTACACAAAAAAAAATATATACATAAGTTTATTATCACAGACGTCAAAACTTAAATTAATAATAATAATTAAAACATAAATTATACATATAATGTGGTTGATCTGAAAGAAAAAATTAGTAATAGTAACTATTCATTTTTTTTATTTGAACGTAAAATTTCTTCAATCAATTTCGAACTGTATTAACAACTTATTATGAGGGCCCTTTAACTAATAAGGCAGTAATCGAAAATGAAAAAAACAACATCATATAATTATGAAAGAGTATTGATTGGATCAAAACATGAATTAATAAAATTTTAGATATAAAGAAAGAATGTTTAAATAGAAGAAAAGAAATGAAAATAGTAATATAAATAAGGATCACTACATTAATGAGACGCGTTAATACATCTATATTTTAGCTTTTAAGCCATAAGACTCAAAATTGATTGGGGAAATTTAATCGTACATAATACCTTGAAGTACCGTCTACTATACTAATAGTAACATAGTTAACATTGTACTAAATAAAAAGTAAAAATATGATTAGTAAAAACAAATATAAAAGAAAATCAATATTTTACAGAATTACTTCTTAAATGTTATCTATAATATTGTCTATGGTAATCTTAATATGAAATGCTTCGCTGAAATGCTGAATTGGATTCTCTTTATTGTGTACGAAGAAAGTTAAGTAATCGTTTATCTAACTGATATTTATTTTTTGACTTATGAAACAGCTAAAAGAGGATTAAACTTACATTAGTAGGTTAAAAATTAACGATATCTAATAAGAGATATATTAATGAGAAATCGTAAAATGGATACCTTAATAATATTAAGTGCGCCCTTCAATTATTTCTACACAGCAGCCCGTCAGATAAAAATAAAATTACAATATATTAAGGTTTAAAAGTGGGGAACTTTCACTTTAAGCAATTTTGATGTATAATCAGTTATTGTTGATTAGTATAAAATTAAACTGGTGTTGTTATACAATCCATATTTGTAAATAAATCAAAAATTTTAAATCTATTGCTTATTTAACCACCACATGAAGTCGACATTTTTAAAACTTAATAATTAAATAACGAAATCTAATAACGATGTACGGACTCAAATAACTTAAAAAACAAAAACATAATATCTATACCATAATAAAAAAGTTAATAAAATATGGGACAAATTATTATCAGTACATATATGTGATTGTCATTCAAACGTAATTTGCACAATCAATTTATGTGAATAAAATTCATGATAAAGATTACTGAGTATGAAGCAGTTCTGATTATTCAAAGTGACAAATTTCCTCAATTCATTTTAAACCTTAAAAGTATTAAAATTCAAAGAGCATTTAATAAAAAAAAGGCAATTCCGGCCTCCGATGTGCTGCTGTGTTTACCAATAAATTGACACGAAACACTTATCGTCTCATTATAAACCAGGGACTCATTAGAACTTTAGTACCAGATTTAAACTATAATCCGACCAAGATAAGTCGACACGTCTCAATTTGACGTGTTTTCTACTGTCATTTTCAATTTGTTTTAGGCGAGTAATGGCTTAAATCAAGTACTTTTAGTCCTCGTTTTATTACAAGACGGTTAATGTCTAGTAAAATTAGGAAAAGTAGTTAAGTAGAAAGTAAGTATATGGTCAGATAAAGACATAAGTCCAAATTCCTTATGATAATCAACTATAAGCAACACTAAAGAACCACAGAAAATAATTAGAAGAGCCTCGTTGGTTATGAGCAATGTCCCTGTTTGAATCGCACACTCGTAAATACGAAATGCTGAATAGGGATGACGACTAAGTAAAAGCAAAGAAAGCACTAAAAAGCACCTCACTAGATGCCGACTCTAGCAATAGTTGATACTTTTGCAGGAAAGGAATGGACCAAAGATAATCATTTCCGTTCCTTTTGACTAACATATTAAAAAACTGAAACCTGCTCAAGTTCGACACTTAGATATCAATACAAATACGAAAAAGTAGTAAATAGAAAACTCAATAAAGTTCCGAAAATTAATTTACTTTCATACATGAAAGAAAACCGGAAGGGTTGTCATGGAAAAATCAAGAAAGTACCGTAGCGACATCTAGTTTGATTTCGGGAACTAATGTTATTTTTTAATACTTCTTCCTTACGATGACACCTTAGAGTGCAACAGTGAAATTGACCAGTACACAACGACGGCATCGGATTTATAAAGGGCAGGTGAACGCCATTCTAACTTCTTTCTGTGTTCCATACGAAACACTAGGCACGAGAGGCAACATTACAGTCTCATTAAAATCTATCATATAATATTTATAATACGTATTTAAAAAACGTCAATCAGGTCTCCAGTTATGATATATATGGTGTCATTAAGTAAGTTGTTGAGCACACCTACATCACTAAAATATTAATTAAATATTCGATCAGCAATTTAGGGTCGGCCTATAGCTGACGCAAAATACGCCGCGTCTCTTCGGTCGCGATACGTAAGAACATACATATATGCGTGCCCTTAAACTGGCTTTACGTATGAGAACAGAGTAAGGTAATCGAGATGTTTTTAAACATTTTATAAATACGATAGGGTACGTAAACGCTCGAGTTTTTTTTAATCAATATTATTATAGCATTTACACAAGGTTTGATTCTTAAATACACCTATTTTACTTAAAGAGTACAAGAGTAATTCCTTTTAAATTGTAGTGTTTTTATTGAAAGCTTGTACTGCTATTACTATTATGCATACTTGTACTACTAAGAAAAATCTATTCTTATATTATAAAGATGAATGATTTTTTATTGTAATAAATTTTTAAACATAGTTGTTTGCATTGAATGAGCTTCTAAACTACTAGACCGATTTTAACAATTCTTTTACTATTAGAATCCTATACTATACCCGATTACAAAACGTTAGGGATCTGAGTCAAAGCGGGCCGGGCCGCTAATTACATATATAAAAAAATGAAATTTTATGTGATTAAATATATGTATTTTCTTTTGCACGATATGTTTTATTGACAAACTCAAATAATATAAACGAGACGTTCCAACCTAATAAAAAACCATTTCAAGTCAGACTAGTGACCGCGAACTCTACGTTAATACGTCTATAAGTAGGTATGTAAAACACAATATTACGCTTTTGAACAAGTTAAAGAGCTATTTCAATAATAAATCGAGTCCATATTCGAATTTACGCATTCGACTTTCGGATGAATGACGCAGTGTACAATTTCATATTATTGTGAAATTTAGCAATGTAAATATTGCAAATTGAGAGATTGTGTTATTAGCTCATTGTCAAGCCAGTGTGTGGGAAAATTGGTCGAACAAATACCACTACTTATTAGAATGTGTACTGTTACATACGATTCTTGGTAAACAAACATTTTCGAACAATTCAAGATAAATAAAGACCTAAATAAAATGTAGGTCGAGACAAAAAAAATGTATTTCTAGTAATTATAAATGTATTTAGCCTAGTATACATATCATCATTGATTGCACGCACTAAATCAATAGTAATACTTATTGTCTGGCAAATTACGTTTATTTTTATTAAAAACGGGCGCCACAAATGAAGAGCACTAATTAATAAAAGACACTGCACAAGAGATTTGGTTTCCCCGTGACCAATGTACTATAGGTATATTCAATATTCATCAAAAAAAGACGTTGCTATATCATGTTATTCTATCGTATCATACTAAGTTAAATAGTATATTTTATTCTTTATTGGCAGTACCAGGGTAAGGTTATACCGGTTGTAATAAACAAAGTCTGAATAATCTCGCGATCTCAAACGTAATATCCGATTGGACGATTACATTTATACAGAATCGCTGCAATTATGTAAATACATTATTACAAGGGTAAATACAAAATACATTAGCGAGCAGCATATCGGATAGTTGCATATCAACAGCTTAACTTGGTAACGCTACCGAACCGGTTATAGTACATTAACTTTGGCCCACATAGAGTACGCGCCATTGTCAAGGTTTTACTTTAAGATAGAATGGAATAAACGTTACATATTAAAAACAGAGTATAAAGGTTGGTGTACATCTGACGGATGAAGCTCCGCGTCTCGTTGGTTGCGGAACGTCACTTACGAATATGAAGTTATTTATGCGCAGTGGTGTAAAATAACCCACATTTGTTGATGGATACAGTTCTGGTGTAAATTACATACATTCATTTTATTAATGATCTTATAATGCAACAGTGGCGTACTTACCACCTTTTAGTATAAAAAAAATGCACTGTGAAGTCATGTTTTAAATGGCGCCGATTAAAGAAAAATAATAGAACAACAAGTTGTCTGAGGTTTTACCACTTGTGCTGACAATTATTTAATCTTGCACTATGTATACTTCTGTGAGACACATTTGACAGATCTTCCGTCAGAATTACACTGACCCTTAGAAATTTTACACAACTACCGCTACCGTAAATTACTGGGTTTTATTAATTAATCATAACAACCCAGCAGTCTTATAGTGACGCAGGCACATTATTGATATTCAAAAATTCAATAAAGTTAAACTTTATTGTTTTTTCTAAAAAAAATGTATCAAAATTTGTCTTTATCTCAACCAAGTCAGTCTTCATGTTTAGTAAACACAAATATATTAAAATTAACATGTTTAATAATATTTATGAAGAACGTTCTAGACCGATTAGAAACTTTTATTGATTTTAGAATTCAAATGCAGATTCTTAAGTGCTCAGTGTGATATCACCTAAAAATGACGACATGTATGGGTGCGGCATGCAGTCATAAAATGCTATTTCAATAATACATCTTTACACATACTGTCTTAATATTCACTTTAGAAAAAGTTAAAACACGTTTTTTGCTAACCAAGCGAACACTCATTGATGAAAATACGCCGACTAGCAGCTAAAGTAACTCCAGAAATTAGCAGTCTTATTAGATCTCTATTAGTTCAAATTAGCAAGAACTCCTTAGTTCAAATCCAGACTCGTACCTGAGACAATTATTGTTACGATGGCCATTGTATTTTAATCTATGAGATTAGAAGTAATTTATGCAAAAATGACACATATGTTGATGAGGCTAGCTTAACTCCGGTGCCAGACATATGCGTACTGATTTGATCATATAAGTGGCAGGGGTATTTGATACTTTGTCACACACATATTTGTGTCACTATATTTTATTTAAATATAGAAGTATTGCCTTCTGTGCGTATGCGTCTGGTACGGGCTTTACTCAACACAATGCGTCTGTAAGTAAAATCAATCGCCCGCATCCACGATAAAAACGGAGCAGATAAACTCAATGCCACATCAATAGCTTATGATACTCTAGTCTAGGACAATAGTACGGCTTTAACAATTAGCCTTAATGTGTCCACATTATTATATCGGAAAAGCGGCCAAGGAAATTTATCGATTGCATTGATGGTGTAAAAAATAACTGATGCTTGATACTGTTATATGTACTTTTGTGTTAAGTATAAATTAAAAATAAACTTGTTTAAGTAGCATTAAAATGTTTGTTACAAGTTATTCGTAGCTGTATCAATAAAATAAATTCTTAACATTAAAGTCTCTACACAACATGATATTCTTAAGATACCAATACACTACTCGCGAAGTTAACCATAGTTAATCGAACACGATATTGTAGTAATGGTGCATCACTTCACTTTGTGCAACTTCGCGTCGCTTTGTTAACTTCCGACTATAAATCGGTTTTTGGCCTGAGTCAAAGGACTCAAAGTATTCCTTGCGAAGTTTTACGAGTATTGTCATGCACTTCGAACTTCGTAAACTTCCTGAGGGCTCCAACGGCGCATCGAAACGAGTAGTGCATTAGAAGTTTTAACATTTCCTGGTGACAGAGTACTTTTAAATTACAAGTAACTGTAACTAACATTGTATTATGTAAATATATCAACCAGAGATTGTTAAACCCAATATAAATATAAAAAAGGGTTTAAGCTAAGTTTATAAACTATTTCAATTTTCCTCTGAACTCGTAAGCTCGAACAGCAACAGACTCTCAATTTGAACCATATCCACGAGACATCAGTACGCGATTAACGAATACTTCTCCATCTTTCCTGTAGTTATCTTCATCTCAGGATCTGTGCCACCTAAATATCTGAAATATTCAAATGCAGAGGAAGAAAAATATACATTCTAAAGTATAGTGTCCACACCTTGATCCACCACAGTCGGAAAATTCGTCCTGTGCGTGCGAAGTGTCAGTTTCTATGTCAGATAAATGTGGATAAAGGCTGGGCTGTTGCGTTATAACACCGTTTGCTTCGACGTCCTTCTTATTGTTATTAACTTTAATCCTTTTCACATCTTCTAATACGGATAGTACGATCGGTGAATCGTGGGATTGTGAACCTGAAAGTAATATATTAAAAATTTTAGTCTACTTGAAACAAAGTTAAAAAATATTTTTTGAAAAGTTCTACAGGGAATAAAACATTTATATTTGAATTATTGCACCATATTAAACTCGAAGAATGTACGATTCACAGAATTTGGTGTGTCATAAGGAAATCGCAAGGAGAAATCTCGGGCTTTACCTTAAATTTAAAACGTATGCGAATGACTTATTTTACATATATTCACTAGCGGTGATTCAGAGGACAGAAGACGTAGACACTAGAATTATTTCAACATTTTATTGCGCTTACGAAATGTTATAACCATTTCTCAAGCAAATAAGAAAGGAAAATGTGCTTTGAGATTATAATATTACTATTACAATCGATACACAATTCTTTGGTACCTCTGTCAATTGTTGTTTATGGTCGAATAACACGAGGTTGATTCTAAGGTTTACATCAGAAAAGGTATATTCAATTAAATCATATTTCTAATCGTTCACACTTACGGAACTTTATAAATATATCTTCCGCAAAAATGTTAAATTACTTCCAAAATTAAATTGTATTTAATTTTTACTGGTAAATTATCTAACACATGGGAGATTGATAAATGTTTGAGTCACTATGAAGTCAACCTGAACTATTTTTCATTAGCAATTCAAATCAAAGACTTCATGATTTCGTCTCGTCTGAGCGCGACTATTTTTAGTTATACTCGCAAATGCTATTCCCATATGGGATTTGACAGATATTAGAGTCAAATGGCAAAAAACATAACTTACTTCTCCGTTTTACAGGTTGTGACACAACCTTTTCCTTTTCGACCTCTTTCACAATCGGTTCTACATCCCGTTTCTCATCAAAAGTAACCTTGGGTACATTGGATATTATTTCCGGCTTCTTGTTATTCTGGGCTAGATTTAAAGCGCTGCCCATAAGAGGCGCTTTCTCCGATGGGTCATGATCGCTTTGTTCATCATCAGAGTCGTTGTTATGTTCCGGTTTTTCGTTATTGGGCTGAAATATTATTACAAAAACACATTACAATTTCTATAATAATAAGGTAAACGATATAAACTTTTTAAAAACTTAAGTAGGAGGAAAGAAAAGTCTACCAGGTGGAAATACCAAGGTAAACAAGGTATTAACTATTGCTTTAATAACAAGTTTATCAGTCATATTACCTTTATTAAGGAAAACGATTTAAGCCACTCGTAATTCGTACTATACGCCTACAAGATACATATAAGGTATTAGTCTCAACTACCGAGCTTTTTGTGCATTAACTGCCAACTAGTAATTAATAGTAAAACAAAACCACACAACTGTAGCTACTGTTTCATTAGTAATTCTTAACGTATTTTGGTGTCTTAACGCCATATTATGCCCAAATTTTGCCACTGTATTATCAACCCGAGGCCCTAAATGATTAATCGAACCGTGGCTTGTGTTGTAATTCATCATATCGAAAAGAAATTTTATTAAAACGCAAATAACGCACCAAAATTAATTTAAGGTTAGAAGACCTCAGGCCTTGATCCTGATGATCGCAGCATGATGTATATATAAATGTATATACAATTTTAATAGCCACTTGCACAATCGACCATTACAAATATCATTAGTTTAATGCGAAATTAACCCCTACCAAATTATGAGTTTAAAGTCATCACTAAGCCTTAATGGACGTTAGTGCAATTGACCCATTAAGAATCAAGGTATCAAACGCAAAAATAATTAAAATATCGATCAAATAAAAAAATTCTTGGTTTAATAAAATATTTGAGTGCATATTCTGATGTAAAATAATTTCCGGCCATATTCAGACGTACGCTTACATACCATAGACTACATTAACGATTTAGAAATACTCAGCGAACAATGTGTACAATAAAAGCTACCCAGTGTACACGTTTTGTAAGTAATTATCGCTTTGAAATGGTGTCCTTTCGCACGTATTGCGTTATGCGCCCTAACCACACGTGCAAACACACTAAACTCGTGCACGAACACGCCATTCTCTCAAGTAATAGCTAGGAACTGAAATACTGATGAGACCAGAATAGCATAAAGAGGGTCGGTAAATATAGTTCAACGTTCACTGAGATTTTTTTAATAAGACTCACTTATTACACTAGTGACTTATAATCGAAAAAGTTGATATTATTTTAAATTAAGACCTAAGTCTAGATTCTGTCCCACTACATTATAAGGAAAAACCGATCTATTTCCACTATTCTAAGAAAAACTGACAAATCACAAACTATTATAGTTTGTAGCAATGGCAAGTAAAGCATGCGACTATTTCGAATCTAACGCGTTAAAATTCGATCAGACATCAGATTTTAAGTATAGTTAGCTTATATGAGTGTAATAAACCCCTCAAATATCAATTAATCATTATTGGGCACATGAAATTTATACTTTCTAATAGCATTATATTTATTATTATTATCTTCCAATACTCATAAAGAAAACTGCAAACTAAATTGCTCCAGACCTAGATTAATGTCTTATACAAATATTATTAAGCTAATTAATTACCTTATAGTGAAATCTGTTCTGTAGCATCTCCATTTCTCTTTCTCTCTCTTGCTTGAACTTATTCGCTATTGTTGTCTCGCTTATCGTCTGCTCTTTATTGAACAGTGCCGCCAATTTCCCTCTTATTCCACCACCGATTGAGCTCTGGCTGATGTTGTCATCATTCAGATTGTCTTTGGAATTAGTCGTGGAGTTGCTCGATGAGGAATTGTTAGATTTTGTTGGCGTCGTCTTAGCGCTGGTGTGATTTTTAACAGATTTTACATCTGAAAGTGTCAAAACGTCGTTCAAACGTCGTAAAGGTGTTAAGATCAAGCTATTGTTTTGGTGCGGACTGTGAAGGTTCTGAACTATAGAAATATGTATAGGTATATAAAAAACAGCGTTTGGGTCACGCCAAGTAAAATAACATTGTTGGTGAGTACTTTGTTCGTGCGTCCGCGGTTTTGCTTGTTTTGTCGTCGGAACCTGTTCTGACGGCAGATAAACACTTTAAACCACTTTGACACATAAAAAGGATTCTTATAAGGCTCTTTATATAATGTATGCATGGGGACCGCATCGAATATTCTCTGAATCTTATTGAGAGTAAATGAAAAAAAAGAACTAAACGCTAAAGTACCTACACAAATAACTGCTAAAAACTAGGTAATAATGTGTGATTAGTCCGAATATGCTGTTGATTTTCCAAAAAGCAATACGACATTTATTGTAAAATATCAAATTTCTGCAAAAATATCAATAGTTTTGATAAGCTACAGACAGTTTCACGACATTGTTATATGTGTATTATATTTCAAAATCGCTACATCTGGTACGTAGGTGTTAGAAATGGGCAACGCTGCAATCATATAGATAATTCTATTACACAATCGTCTTCCAAATGGTGTCACTTAGCCCTAATTATCAGGTTAACAGGTCACCCAGTGGCAGATGTTAATAAACCTAGATACCAATACAAATAGTGTGTATCAGCAGCACCTATATGTATTGGATTTCTCTGGTTAAGTGTTTTAATTTGTTTTT
Organism: Diatraea saccharalis; assembly: GCA_918026875.4. Taxonomy (NCBI): domain Eukaryota; kingdom Metazoa; phylum Arthropoda; class Insecta; order Lepidoptera; family Crambidae; genus Diatraea; species Diatraea saccharalis. The sequence goes on from OU893336.1 coordinate 10,967,904, forward strand.
ATCTTTGAAAACTGTGATAAAGTGATTATATTATTATCGTCTACACATAAAAAAGATGACTGATTGATCCAATGTCGCTGAGTATAAAAAACTATTGAAGATGGACACATGATATTTAGTCAATTATATGATTTATTTGAAATTTCAACCCCTAAGGGCATGAACAAGGAGATGAAAAATTGCATGGTAGTCTGTCAGTATTGTAGTTAAAATTACGAAACTTTATTTTTGACAACTAATAAAAATAAGTGTGAATGAATATCTACATTGGCATAAGAGGATATTCTACCCCTAAAGAAGTGAAATAGAAATATGAAAGTTTATTTTCGGCCTACTTATCAAAAATAAGTATATGTGTTTAAGCTTTAGTGAAAAATCCTCCCCCGGGGAGGTGAAACAGGGATTGAAATTTATATGAAAGAAAATAATGTGATAAACACGAGCGGACCCAAGTCATATCTATAAACGTTCTTCTTTACAACTAACTTAATAATTTTCTGTCTCTCACAAAAAAACGTCATAGTCAAACTTTAGTTTAATCTAATCTTTAGTTGAAAATATGATTTTTTTGACCAATTCAAATTAAAGTTAATTTGAAATTGATATAGTGTTATTGTTATAATTAATTTGATATTAGCACTGAAATTAAAATACACATATACAACATAAAAAGTTTCTTTGTGTGACGTCTGGAGAAAAAAAAATTATATTGTCAAAGAAGGCTTTACGTAGGTGATTAGTTAGTGGTTTTTGGTGTAAACGTCCTCTTAAATAACACAAATTGTTGAATTTGAAGTAATTTTGTAAATTTAGTTTATTAAAAAATTAACAAGATCACGCTTCGTTGATTTTGAGTATTAAAAAAAATGACGGACGAAAGAATAAATTTAGTCATATGATTAAAGAGATTACAATGCCAAATTGGAAGAATGCAGAAGTCAGGGAAGGTCAACACACGCCTTTCACGATCACATTGACTGCGTGGTATCGGAGTATGATCTCAGACAGAAGCAGAGTCGCCGATCTATCATCCTTTACACATTTGCCTATACGGTTTATATTAAAAATTTTCTTACATGCCAAATGATGAAAAATATAATTATCTTGTGTGTCCATAATATTATTTCCAATTGTCTTATATCATTTACAAACAATACAACTTAGATATCAAAATCTCTTAAAAGCAATATTATTATTTATGTACCGTAAGTGTTACACAATATTAACAAACACACGTATTATATATAATTATTAGCTAATCATCATCACCCTTCGCCCTTAAAAATCCTAGCCAATTCACTCGCGTATAATGCAGCTTCCGTAGATTAAATCATTTTAAAAACAATCCAGCACTTTCGGAGCTTATTCAATACAATCAAACAAATCTATTTATAATATAAGTATAGATAATCTATTTATAAACATGTTAAAACAAACAATAACATTATTATGACAAGAAATACACCAGTGGTATATTAACGTTATGATGAGAATGCAAATGGCTTTATAATTGTTTTTTTTTTTTGTTGATGTGATAAGTCTTGTACACTAGTGTTGCGGTCATAAAAGGCCATTCTTAAATCACGAATGTCTTGGTAATTACGTAAATATTATAATTTTAACATCAAGTATTAAAAAGGTGAATTAAACAAACACATTAGGTATTTGCGGAGATGTTTTTCAAGCTAAAATACCCAAGTCTATTAACCATGATTCTATTTGTAAATTTTTAACATGGAATACGTAATACAGCAGCAGTACATGATGCTACTTTAATTAACGTATTTTAAACAATCAGTTTTTTTTTTACTTAATTATGACCCCAAAAATGCTTAATAAAATTTTTATACTTAATGCACAAGCTGTTGACTTTTTATATGAAATTAGTTTTCGAAGAGGGAAGGAACTGAGAGACTTTGTAAAATCTATACATATTAATAAAATAAAATTATAATTTAAAAAAAATCTTGGTTTTATCTTTTGTTCAATATTTTATTGTGCAAACAGGTGGTGCAAACAAATTAACTACCTTTCTAGGAATTAAGAAAAATATATAACGCTATTACCGCTTTACAATATTTCTATATTTTTTTATAAATACAAAAATCATTAAACTTACACAAAAAAAGAACAAGAAAAGCCGCTTTATTACAACACTTTTGTCCCAAAAAATTCTCTTCCCAGAAAATCTCAAAGTGTCGATTACAACATAAATTTCACTATGATCACCGGCCACAATAACACAATCACCAGGAACAATCGATCTCTAAACTCGCTAGTCGAACGTGCGTTAAACGCGGCCTGCGCGGGCGCCGGTGCAAATGGCAATACGCGCAAATGGTCAGAGAGTCTACCAACACCTAATAACCTCTCGATCGATTCGGAATCCCACGCTTGCGCAGTCATCGGCAACCTTTTTTGTTACGCACCAATAGTTCATAACACAATGGCACTTTTTAGACTTATTTTGTTTCTGCTGTCATTAAAAAACCTAGCATGCGTATTTATACACGTTTTACGAATTCTTTACAATGTTACTTGCAACTATTTTTATCTCTGTACCTAGTGGTTTTACAGATTAAACGAAAAGCAATTAAAAAAATATATATGAATATTACCTTTCAGCTTCTGACATTGTTTTTAGTTATGTTTAGACAGTGTACAGTTAGGAACACAATTTTAATCGTACTTAATCATTCGATTCCTAAACACTATAAAATTTTCTCAAGTAAAAATTAATGACGTTATAGAAATCCTAAGTGCCATAGTTTCATAAAACTAAGATCAATAAGTCTCACTGTTAGTGCACTAATGAGCCAAATTTTACAATTACCAATTTGCTTTATTGTATAAAATTACCGAAAAGTCGATAAATTACTAACCTTCAATGTGTTCAAATCTAGCTGTAATAAATAACGTTCTTTATGTTTAGAAATCATATTTTCTGACTGTACATGGAATATTTGTCGATAGAAAAACCAAATTTAAATATTTATAACCAATTTTTTTTGTGTAGTCACGACCCCAGTTTCAAACGATCACCTTATCGATAGGTATCGTAAACGAAAAAATTACGTACATTGTGATTGTAAAGGGCATATGAAAAAACTTGTTCGTGTGCAATTGTAGTATACATATTGCGCGTACTACAAGGTTGGCTACTTCTGACCAGATAGCCTTGATTAAGCTTATTTACCTAGTGATGTCATTTTATTCAATTTCGGTGGCATAACGAGCGAGATTCGATTTCGTGTAATTTCGATAAAACAGAAACAAAATGTTACATAATGCAAATTAAACTGGTGTACAGACAGTATTCATTTAACGTAACTTTATAAATACTGGTCAAAAGCTAGACGAACTATCTAAAGCCATATTTAAAAAAAAAAAAAACAATAATAGTAGATTTCAGATCGTACGACGGAATTCGATCTATGCACCAAGTATGTGGTATTGTAGTATTGCATGTACACAGCCACCCATAAGGTTATTACAATATATCAGAATTTTAATCAATAAATGACTCAATCTTAAAGTCGATTGTAGCGATTTGACAGTATCGAATGACTTGCTCTTGACACGGTTGATTTTAAATTCTAACTTCAAAGCATTAACATTCAAAACCCGGTGGACAATTTGCATAACCTTCCGCACTGTTGACTAGCAAAATAGTTCAGAAATTTCATGTAAACTTTTTACGAGTGAAAATGTTTAAACATTTTTAATTTTAATAAATAATCATATTTGTAGTGTTTTATCCAAATTGTGGCACCACCAAAAACCGAACACTAAGAAAAATTATTATACAAATTGCAAGTCAATGAAACATTAGGCGTTGACCTATCAGCTGACCGATCAGCTGGAATGTCAATGAACCCACGCTCCGTTGTTAATTGAACCGAATTTGGTGTAATTAAAATAAAACAATGGGTTCTTTATGGACGAAAAAAGTTACATATGTCTATTTAGTGTTGGTCTGACAAAACTGGTTGACGGCGATGTTTCTCCAAGCTTTTTTCTAATGTTATTATTTCTCGATTGACCAAAGCGACCATAGCCTACAGCAAATCTGTCAGAAGATACGTCAAGCATCTCACGAAAGTATACGTTAGGAGGTACGCGACGATTCATCCGCCGAATGTGCAAGGTTATCATATGACTAGTGGCCGCCAGCGACTTCGTCCGCGTTTTCCATTATTTCTTCGCTCCTAATAGTTGCAGCGTGATGTTATATAGCCTAAAGCCTTCCCCGATAAATGGTCTATTCAACACAAAAATAATGTTTCAATTCGAACCAGAAGTTCCTAAGCTTAGCGCGTTCAAACCAACAAACAAACTCTTCAGCTTTATAATATATTAGTATAGATATATTTGTCGTATCTTTTGTCAGTTACATGCTTTAACCCTAAAGTGAATCATTCATATTAAAAGGACTATATTATATGGACATGTAAAATTATTATCAAGTATTAAAACAAATTTATAAAAAAAAAAATGTAGTTCATTTGTTCATATAAAACTTCTATTAATGTCGGACATAGAACATAGAACCTCCTCCTTTTCAATTCTGAAATCGGTTAAAAGCTATGATTTTATATCGAAAAGTAAAAAAGAAGAATCTTCACTACATATTTCTAAATCAAAGGTGCAAATCTAATATACGGTTGGCTGGAACGGAAAACTTAGACCGTTCCTTTTGTTTATCAATTTTTTCTTTTATTATTTTCTATTATAATTAAGAACAAAACAAACGAAAATGTTGATTGCATTTTATAAACGTCTTTGTCGTTAGCATTATAAAGAAAAATGTATACATATGTATCGTAATATGCAATTTGATGACAACCTACCATTTGACAGGTGAAACTCGAGTAATGACGTGGCATAGAACACTAAATTGCTAGTTACAAAATGTCTCGCATTCAAATCGTAATTACTTATGACATTAAACTAAGTTTTTTAATGCACCTTTTATTCAACTAAAGCAATAGGGAAGAATGACATATTTTTTATCGTGTCACATGTGCTCAAGTTTAATTACGTCGAGATGGTATGGAAAAAGAACAATGCTATCTTAGTTTTCTCAGTAATTCTTTGAAGGAATTCGTACTCTGAAGAAGACGTTAAAGAGAAATGTAGAATAAACTTCTGCGCTTCTAGGCAGAATTGGGTTGGCTGGAGTTAAACAGACAATTTATCATTTATAATGAACCGGTAAAGGCATCCAAGTGCAGTAAATTGGAGTCACCGTATTAATCTAAAACCTAGGGAGGAATGTGTACTCGTTCTTTAACCACAAATGATACTATTATTTCTTTAGGACAAAAGCTTTTCATTAGACTTCCTTCATCTGTGTCATTACTCTGTAATTAATACGAAGTCGAATCATACCTTTGTGCAGCAAAACAGCTTGTATGTTTTGTTACACCTTGCTCGTGGGCATTCATTTATAAGCATTTACATTGCAAATCTTTAAAGATGTGTACTACTTAAACCGTTAGTCCATTAGAACTTCTTCAATAGATGTTTTATTAAAAAATAACAAAATAAAATACGATATTACACACCGTAGCATACACTTGTTACACATTGGCTCTGTAATCCATTTTGAACTTTACTTTTAAGGACTACAATAAATTAGAGACATTCATAACCGTTTTCACTAAACTTATGAGTTGTCCATATCTGTCGCCTAAATATTTGGGAATCGCCTAAGGGAAAGATTAATTTCACCAATGACTAGGAACTATCCAACGAAATTAAGTAATATCTAAAGCTATTATATTCGTTGGCGGCGCCTTGCACTAGACATTTGCGTATATGGCTGGTCAAAAATACGTCAAGGGATAAAAGAAAAATATTTATTTGAAATTAAACTAATCTATATAGGCATTTCCTAGTTAAGCTGGCATAGTTTTGTTTAGTTAATGAAAATGGGTGTCAGTTTTGGATCACCTGAAGCACTCTATCCTATAAAAGGTATTTGTGGTGTACTTTGTGGTGTACAATAAGATGTTCATTAATTCTTTAGAATTCTGACGCTTCCGCTCGTACCGCAGTATCGTTATATGTTTTTATATAGTTACATCAGCATCAGCCTTTTTACGTCCCCACTGCAGGGGCTCAGGCCTTCCTTATGGATAGTTAAGCAGACGGGCCATGACCCTCCACGCTAGCATAATGCGGATTGGAGGGTATCAACGACTGCAAATGCAGCCGGGACCAACGGCTTAACGTGCCTTCCGAAGCACGGAGTAATCATCTTTTGGTCACCCATCCCGTGACCGACCCCTACGAAAGTTGCTTAACGACAACGATCGTGGGCCGCGGCGCTTATCCACTACGCCACCGAGCTACTCATGTATTTTTCATACATGTAAATAATTTTCAGATTTTCGCCACCTTCGTCGCGTTCCAAACGGATTGATTTGATTTTGTCTACCTCACAAAAGTGAATAAGATATCTTAAAAGAGATCTATTATAATCAACTTTATGGAACAGATGCTCAAATATTTTGGTGATATGTAACAACATCTTCAACTTTCTTATTCCATTTGAAACACACTATGTTCGACTAAGCTCTGTCTACTATTTGTGCACCTTATAAAATGAAAAATTTGTGTTCCAATAAAAAGATCACAACATTTTTCAACGTTATGCTAACCTAAATTTCATAATGAAATAAAGTTCCGAGTCTAATATTCAGAAAAAAATGTTTATCTACTCAAAAATTGCGAGTATATACATAACTTTTTACACAACTGACACTTTCTCTCCCATTGGATCGCCTTCAGTCGTTTTATCACAACACCAAAGATTCGTTCCGTTAACAGACCCAGTTCGCATTGATGTTTTAGAAAGCGCATTATGCAAGCGAGCCTCCGCAGCGGTAACAATTATGAAGTGCAATCAGTTTCTTTTGAAGTTGACAACGGTCAATCATTTTCACAACCACTGACGAACTGTTAAAACTTGTTTGTCTTGCAAATTAGATAATTTCTTTTTTACTTGGATTCTTAATGGTAATTACTTCAAACTTTATGGACTTGCATATTTTGAGAAATTGTAAGTATGCGAAAGGAATTTCCGAAAAACAAGCATCTAATGTTAGAAGAACCTTTTTACAATTACGTATTATTCCGAGGGGACATAGATTGACTTACTATAATGATGAAAATTATTACTTGCGGTTTTATTTTTTGACTAATTTGACCACAGTCTTCTCTTTCGTAATTGTCTTCTGTTTTGCTTATTTATTTTAATTGTAAGAAACATGTAAAAACAAATATATATACTAGTTTTTATCATATAAATTAGATTACGCTACATAATAAAATATCACAGTAAGGATTAATTTTTAATGGTGGTCTACTAAGACTTGGTATCGATATTTACAAATTGCTACCGCTTATTCACCGAATAATATATGCTAAACAGTTAGTCATATACATAAACATGCATAAGGTGCTTTGGTGTAATTACGAAACCGGGGAAATTCCGATAATGATGAATCAGGTAATTTGTTTATTTTATAAACAACAAACTATTAAATATAACAATACATTTTCAATTGGAATTCTTATGTCAATAGCGCAAATACATTTCCTCTTTCAGCAATTAATCGTCAATTTCATTTTATATTTGATTTTTGAATATATAATGACATTTCACTTTTTTTCTTCACTATACAATAATATAAGAGAAATATATATATGTATAAATGTTCTTGAGTCTTTCCTCCGATCTGAATCTTGAGCCAAAACCTAGATTCCAGAGTTCTCCAGGCAATTTTCCTAGGTATCGATACCTCGTGGCCGATACGGTATCGAATAAAAGTATCGATCCCAATGTGGTATCGTGCATCCCTATCCACAACACCCAAAACCGAGACAATATAGAAAAATTTATTTTCTACATCGATTGATTGACCGGGAATCGAACCCGGGACCTCAGATGGCGACACATTAAAACCGGCGTGCAAACCACTCGACTACGAAGGTCATTATTTATTATTAGTAAGACGTATTAGATAATTAGTATGATAATGTTATTATACTGATGAAGTTAATTATAAGTAGGTTGCTAACCTCCAGCGTACATTAAAGAAACACTTCGCAAATTTGAGTTTTACGAATTGCAAGAAAAAGAAGCCACTGGTCTATCGTACTTTTTAAGAGAAGAGTTTTATTCCAAAGATATTTATTATTGATTCTGTAATGAGGAAGTATTAAAAATAAAAATTAGTTTCCGAAATCAAACACAGTACTTTCTTGATTTCTGCATGACAACTTTTCCGGTTTTCTGTCATGTATAAAAGTAAATTAGTTTTCAAAACTCAATAAACAACTCATATACTATTAGTATTTTTTCGTATTTGTATTGAATCTAAGTTTCGAACTTCGCACATTTCAGTTTTTTAATATCTTAGTTAAAAGGAACGGAAAGGAACTTTCTTTAGTCCATTAATTTTTTGCAAAAATCAACTTTTGCTAGAGTCTCCATCTAGTGTAGGTGCTCTTTTAGTGCTTTCTTTTTATTTTTAAAAACTTTTCCATTGGATGTAATATTGTTGACATATTCTGTTTTTCTTTCGTTTCGCAGGCACACGCGCATGACCTCAATGTATCAGTGATAAATAGCACTACTTAAATATATTTTTGCGGTGTTAAAATATACGACCTCAATATACTTTTAAGGATTGTTCAAACGATGTCACAGTGTTTAAAGAACCGTACCATTTTACTCATGTTACTGTATTGTCACTAGTATTCTATGTAGTCATATACTCACTAGCTACATGCCGTGTTATGTAGTCAACGGGGAAGAAAGTGGCTGACTGTCACTGGTACAGGATATTATTTTATATATTATCTTATATATTCAATGCACACTACTATTTACTTGAATTTTCTCGTCTCTTTCACCGGTAGAGTTTTGTTTACTTTTTTCGTACAATACCAGGGTTAACCATCCCTTTGTTGTGGCCATTTCTTTAGTTACAGAAAACATGGTATAAAAATAATAATCTAAACAGAGATAATTACCATTCTACCGGTAAAGGAATTTCGAAAAATTATCCATTCGTGGAAGAATGTAAAAGTCACGGAATGTCAAGACACTTCAAGATAAAATCTATCGCGTGTTATTTTAAGTACTAAGGAATCAACAAGCATGTTTGAAAACTAATGATCATATAATAATCGAAAGACGCGTGTAAATCTTAGCTTATGGTATCAGTGGTCTCTGCGTAACCTGCAACGGATCCGGCGTGTGGATACTCGGTGGTGTTTGGCTGTAAGGTTTCAGGGTGCAAAATGTCACATTATTCATTGATTTTGCGGGGATTTCAAATTACCGAATTAAAAATTTATCAAATGATTCACAGACAAATTGCTAATTGGGTCATTGTCATTGGGTCATTTTACCTTGCTCTAGGAACAGAGTACAGATACAATCGTTTTTTAATTCATTCCATAAAAATAATTCTAGATTTTTTTCTTCTTTTATTTGAACTATGACAGTTGTAGATAACTGTAGTAGTGTAAACGGTTAAATCTATTTTTACGAGGTCGGCGTAATATACAAATACGAATATGCAGATATTTTGCCGTCACGTCTACGACCGTCATGAGTTACAAAAGTCAGATAACAGTAGTTACAGTGGTATGCTTTCATAGCTAATCGAGATATTAAAAGCCAGTATCTATTACAAAACAAAAACGTCCCCAATCTATTCGTCGATAACCTGAAACCTACTGAACTAACGAAGCGTTTACACGTTAGTAATGTAAGTCGAACTTACAGAACTTACAGTTCGATTAACGACATTTCATAGGCGTCATCATAGGTTCATTCATGTCACCACGACTACTAACTTAAACATGATTGACATCGTGTAGATAATCCTTATTCTATTTCACCCATAATTAATGTAAGCTTTTTCATGGAGTCTAGAAATTATTAGGGTATGCGATTTCTCTTCTATTAGAAGATAATAAAAATGAAATGCTATAATAATTCAATCGGAAATACGAACAGTTTGGTGACCGATTAAATAAATTTTGAAATATTTGTAATTATCTGAACTTAGAAAACTTGGTTTCTGAATTGAGAAAAGTACAAAATCTCAACATTTATTTACGTTGCTGTTTACGTTGTCGTTGTTTACGTTGCTCACGGCAAAAAGTCCTAGTTTTTACCAAAAATCCTATCAACTGATCATTAAAAAAACTAATATCAGAAATGACAACTTGTTTAAATGACTTTTAAGTACAGTTTGAGACGTGCTTAACTTTGAATACTCATTTCAAAAACCGGGTATTAGACAAAGCTTTCCACGATAAAGACTCGAGCATTTCAGCTATTGAAATTCAATCGATATAAATCTAATGTCTAAAATACTTATTTGAAAGTTCATTATAAAGCGTTAGATTCTACTATACATATAGCAGATAACATCGTCTGGCGTTACTAGTTCTAGCCAGTTTGACAGGTAATTTCTATACCAATTAATTACGTTTCAAAATTATTGTAGATGACTTATGTTGAGTTGATTGTGACTACATAGCTTTTTTGTGAATGTTGTAACTCTTTGAACGTTGTGAAATTTCTTGTACTAATTCTTCTTTACAGATTTTTAAAATAATTATTCCTGGATATAGTTTTGATAAATATGTAGAATCAAAAATACCTTTTTAGGTATAACTTTTTAGTCAAGAAGTGAAATAATCATATCTTTACTTATATCATCATTAGCCTATTAATGTTCCCATTGCCGGGGCACAGACCTTCCTTTTAGATGGAATAAAGCAAATAGCTATAATGGTCCATGATATCCCACCGCGCATGCTCAGTGCGGATTGGTAAGTGTCAACAACTGCAGATGCACCTGGAACCAATTTAACGTGGCTTCCGAAACAAGGAGTTCCAGATAATAAAGTTTTGAAATTTTATAAATACTTTGCCTATGAAAAATACACCATATTTTTTTCTATACACACTTTTTAAACTCCTTGACCTTTTGTTTAAAGACGACCACTTCGACTAATAAGGTCGCATACAACCGCGAATGTTGCCCCGACCAAGTCACGACACCCGACGCGCCAGTCATCTCTCTCAGGCAAAAAACCTAAATACTCGTTCCTAGGTCTTGCTAAAACTAGGCATGGCATTTTAGAGCTTATTGTATTTAGCGTAGAACGTGTTTTTATTGAAGCAGGATACTGGTAAAAAATAAAACACTTCCAAATCCAGTTTTAGAAGTCTCATATTTTGAAGATCTCATGATTATATAATTTTTTAATAAATATGAATTGTTACTGCAACAAGAAATTTATATTAGTTTAGTATAAATTACTTTTGACTTTTAAAATACATTCACTGGGTTTCAAGGCGTATAAATGTAGGATATATCACTGATGCTTAATATTACGTCGAGTCGTCGTTTATGCCGTTTTCCAAACAGACAAATTTCGAGACTTAGCATCCATTTTGATAAATTTTAAATATTATTTTTTTGATAAGAACATGAATAATCTGTCACTTGGTCAGTTTTTTGCTGTTTAGTTTTTCCTGTCTAATGTCTCGGAACATGTGCACGAGTCCAACTGACAGTTCGTCCTATTTTTACAAGCCGTTTGTGCAGACACATTAATTATGTATGAGAGGTCGTAACGGCGAATCGAACTATGCAAATTCATTGGATTATTATTGTTTCATTTTTGTGAGTCCGGAACGTGGCAATTGTTATTGGAACTACTATTACTTTTTAATTATATTTAATTGAACGTACGCACCGATCAGCAGTGGGCCCATGTGGTGGGTTATAAGTCCGTTTTCCCTATCTAAAAAGGCGAAACAGTTAATCAGCAGTATGCAGCAGCAGCATCCGCTCGCACCTTGAGATGGGTGACCACAAATTATCAAACCATAATATACAACCGAGACGAATTAAGTGTTCATCCTACCTCCCAAAAAGCAACTTCGTCTTATATAATTTTGTATAATTGATTAGATAGTACAAATTGTATCCGGAAAAATAATTATTTATTATATAATTAGAAAATCCACCATATCCAAGACAATTTATGTATAGAAATAGTAAAAACCCGAACGCGAATAGAACCGGAGGTCTCATATTGAAACCGCCGCTGCGAACCACTTGACTATGACGGTAGCCAACAAAGTAACATGACGTATATATGATATTTGGCTCTCGATAATTGTTACAAGTGTCATTATAACGTGAGACTTTTGAAGTAAATCTCAAGTCAAGTGAACTAAGATTCTCTTGGGTAATGTACAATTGATTGCTGTCATATAATGACAGCAGGGGCTGATTGTCTAATTTTAAAATCTATCGCATTCCCTTTCAATTTGACATTTGAAAGATATTCACGAACTTCACGCTGCAACAATTTGACATGTAACAGCGATTGCAAACGCGATTTAAAAAAAAATATTAAATGAAAGATATCATTAAATTACCGTTAATTGCAATTGCCCAAGGCAAGCTTTATACGCAAATATCGATCTCAATATATCAAACCATAATATTGCATATTAAGCATTGCATTTCATTTGAAAGCTATAGAGAAATGTTAAACGAAATACTATCTGCAAACTCGATCAGTTAAGTTTCTTAATTCTTTAAAACATAATTCGTTTAAAAAAACGATTTTAAAAGTTATATAATGCCATAAATCGCTATACCTTTGAAAGTGATTGGGATATATTTTAAAATTAGATAATTAACCTCCAGTTGTCTTGTTTTCACTTGGTTTTGCGACGAGTGACGTGGCCGTGTCGCAACATGGGAAGTTGTTGCAAAGTATTTAGCTGTTGAAACCTCTACCTAGGTTTTGATCTAATCAAAGGGATGTATAAAACATAACATTTATAACTAACACACAATGACGAGAAACTAACATGTAACATATTCATAATGACAATGTTTATGAAGATATTCAAAATCCTTTATCCGATACGATTAAACCGATATATATCGATATATAGACGCCCAAAAATATCGATGTCGAAGAAACAGCGATATCGATATCGAAAAACCAATACACCGAAACTTAAATCTATCAGTTGTCCAAATTTTAACATCCAACTGCATTTTTACATGTAATAATATTTTGAACACTGATTTTTTTTTTTTTGAAAATTAATCTTTTTTTCTATTATAAATTGAATTTACTTTCTAAATAATGTGTTTTTCCTAATGTTACACAATCTATTTAAAATGGCAATAAGACATTCCCATAGTGACCAGGAACATGCCTTCTGGGCGCCTTGTTTAAAAGCAGCACGCAAGGAATGACAAGTTAGAGGAATGCTTTGTCTACACCAAACGTCCCGTTTCTCGGGTCAAGAGTGAGAAAGATGACATTTGGGTGTAAACAAAACGCTCTCGAGTTCGTCGTGCTACGTGTACAGAATCCAACATAACACGAAGTAGGAACAGACATAGTAGCCGGCCAGTAGCCGCCACCGATTATAGGCCACTTATTTTAAAATACATTTGTAATTAAAAGTATTCTATTTACATACCTAAAGTTTTTACAAAAAATATTTTTTAATTTATACGAGACCCAAAAAATATGTCAATTAATAGGATTTTTAAGCGATATATCGATATATTGGTGTTGACTGTAGTCGATATATATCGAACTCGATATATATTTATGAAACTTGCATCTCTAATTTTAAATAAATCGCAAATATAATGTACACAATTGAAATTTTTCAGTGGTTCTTTAATAACTGTGAAATTTTGTGGATTGTAGCTTATTATATGTCCGATAAGATTGCCGTTCTCTGTACTATCCTTTTATCCGAAAGATATGAACGAAGCTTTTGCTTTTTCTCTAGATTACTAAAATAATAAAACTGTTCTGTCGATATAAGTATTACGAACTAGCTTTTAAAAGGAAATATTTATGCATTTTTGAGCTGACCCATTGAATTAGAAATTAGATTTTATATTTATTGAATGTCCAGTGTAGCTTAATATATGTACATAATATAATAGTGTCTATATTATGTTTAGTAGCTCACCTTAATCTTAAACTTAGGTCACGTCTAAAGAAGCCAATCAAGCCGGTTTTGCAAGCACCTTGAGGTAAGTTTTCAGTTATTATTGCAATCGATTGCATAAATAATCTAGACTTAAAGTCCAAATATATTTATTTAAATAAAATTATTTAAAGTTATTTTGAATCGTCTAACATTTTATTTATCTACTACTCGTTCAGGACGTCATAAGAAGAACGAGCGAAAGAAACTCTATTGATTTTATGAAGTCAATTTCTATTACTAATTATACCTATAGGTATTAGAATGTCAAGTATAACTATGATCGATAATGTAGACCATTGTTTCAAACTTTATTGGCCCTTTTGAATACCAAACATTTACACGGGGCCCAAAAATAATTCAAAAACCAATTTTAATGTGTTCTGTAACTAAATATATAGATTTAACTTTAACTCGGATTATTTGCTGAAATAGGACTAATATAAATAAAGCAAATATTGATAAATTTTTGTACAGTTCTTGTAAAAACTGAAAATATTTCATGTAGTATTTTCTTTATACAATACATCTTTCAACATTTGTGATATGAAATTACCAAATGGTATAAAAATTATGTGTTCTAAAGCGACTGTCAACATATTTATGGAATTAGTTAATAGGAATTCGACTCAAATTACTTTTATTAATACGACTCGGCAAGTGCAAATAATGAACAATATACCTATACCAAATAATCAAGCATTATATTTCATAATGAAGCAGTCCCATTGTTTTCCATTATGTCGACTAAACATTGTGAGAAAATATCGCTACAAATTCCTAAAAGTATAACAATATCACGTATCATCGAATAATATTTTATAAGTAGGTATTTAAAACAAAACGTAATCAACATTAGGAGTCATCCATACATTATTACCTAATTCTGTTATTGTAAATGTCACTATTCTCCGTTCGAGAGTGAGATATCGTATGGGCGCACCCCGGAAAAGTGACATTTTGGTGTAAATATGGATGAAGACCGGATAAGAGCAACCGCTCAGCCCGAAGCCGCTTTTATGAGCGAAGAAACCAAGGATTGGAATTTGTCATGCTACGCTTGTAGGGTAGCATGACAAATTTGAGAAAGGCTTTAATTTACACTGTATGTCACTTTTTTCTGATCGAGAGTAAGATAATAAGTTTGGCTTCGGTATTACGTCCTATCGACAAAAAATATGTGATGGTTAAAGAGGATATTATAACGTTCGTCTCTCAGTAAACTATCTAAAATATTTAATTTGTGCTTGTAATTTAAACTCTTTGAATTCGACATGCAAAAAAAAGCTATTCGCCTAATTTAATCACACCCTAACTAAGGAGGACACCTGCATTTAAGGTGTAATGCAACAGACACTAACTACCTTCGTAAGAAGTGTTTCTCGATACATTCTGTATAATACTAATGCGTCGTAAACAATTCAAATGCCGTCGAGATTCTGGTTAAATTTCCATAAGGAAAAAACAAGAATTGACCTTATTGGTTGTACAGCGAGAGAGATGAGGACAAATATTATAATTGAGAGAATAAAGGTTACTGAAGTTTTTTATTAATTTCATTAAAATGTTTTCCAAAGTTCACAAAAAAACAATATTTATAATAAATATCAAACAATCCGATATTTAATATTTATCCGATGTATTTCGGCTTGATTTAATATTTGCTTATTAATTATAAAATAAGTCAAAAGTAGTATGAGTGCGAAGATTTCCAGTAGCGTATAGGGGAAATCCAAAATTTCTAGTAAGATAGTTACTTCGGGCCAATGTTGCCAGCATCAATCTGGTTGGTTTATTTTCTAGCTAAGACTCAATACTTAAAATAATATTAAATATTATAAGGGGTCATCCATAAATTACGTCACACGATTTTCGTGATTTTTTGCCCCTCCCCTCGTCCTAGTCACAGCTGGTCACATTTGTAAGACTCCCCCCTCCTAGTGTGATGTCACATATTTTGCAAGGTTTTTGTAAAGTTATATTTAAAGTTCGTGTTTTAACACTTAGATTATAATAGATTTTGAAAAGTGACGTCACGAAATTTAAATCCCTCCCACCCCATTGTCACACAATGTCACACTTCGTCGACCCCCTCCCTGCCCCCTTAACGTATGACGTAATTTATGGATGGCCCCTAAATATCAAACGATATATATCCGTTAATATTTAACAACGAACCCTGATGTTTTTCACTGATAAGTGTCACTATACTTCATCGTTTTTTACTTTGAAGCAAAAAAGATTATCCTGATAAGTTTTCATTTCATTAATTTTACTATCAAGACATGACACTACTTTGAGGAATTTTTAGATGAAAATATCCATATAAGGCGCAGTCGCCTAATAAATAACGCACGAGACTCAACATTTACTTATAGTGATATTTTTTGCGTAATAATTTATTTATTTATTCAATGCTTTACATAGTACACATCAATAATAATCACTACATAGTAAGTATAAAACAAAGTCGCTTTCTCTGTCCCTTTATCCCTATGTATGCTTAAATCTTTAAAACAACGTAACGGATTTTGATGCGGTTTTTTTATAGACAGTTTTTATGATTTATGTGTAATACAAGACTTCGCGGGCGAAGCCGCTGGCGGAAAGCTAGTCTGTTATAAGAGCAAAATTGTCGTTTAAGAAAAGAAAAACATCTAATAACAACACCAGCGCCATCTCTTGATTACCAAAAGTAATTTAGGGTATGTTCCGATATACACTGCGAGCACTGCGCAGTGGTCTTACTGCTGAAAAATCCGTTCCGTTATGGACTGCCAGTACACTGCTACAGTACCCTAGGGAATTTCATGACGTCATAAATTGCCGCCATATTTGTACTGTGAGCACTGGAGATTTCGAGGTAAGGTGCTCGCAGTGCTTTTGATCACGTGATCAGTCGAAACAGAAGCAGAAAATGATAAGTTTCTAAATAAACAAAAAAAAAATACTTACGTTTATTATAAGATGGATTTAATTGATAAATATTTTTTTTATACACAATTTTATAATATTTTCTTTTGAAAAGAGGGAATCTTTATTTTTATTCACCTTGCATTAACAAATTTGAAAATGGCGCCAAAAAATAGGATTAACAGTATACTGGACTGCGTTCCGTTTTAAAAAGTCACCAGTATAACTAGCTATAAAGGAACGGGCTTCCAGTATACTAAATTGACGTCATACTGTTCAGTGGTCGCAGTGTATATCGGAACATACCCGAAATCAAACGTTCCACTTTAGTAAAAAGGTTAAGACACAATATTGGAAAATCGAAAAAAGAATATTGAAATGGGAACTGAATCGAATTCACGGATAGTGCCGGTGTCGATTTTCGTCGAGCCAACAAAAGAATGACCGGTGGCGATTCAACTTTAACCTACTTCCATTAGTAACGGACATAAAAGAAATATCAAACGGAAATTTCAAGAGTTGCTCTGTTCCGTATTCTATCATACTAACAGCCGACTAATAATATTTCATTAGTTTAAAGCTACATTACCCATACAAATTTGACATTCATTAGAGTTTAAAAGCGTCCTTTATCCTTAATGGACGTTTGTGCAACTGACCGTAATACAGCTAGTATTACGGTCAATTCCTGCCGCAGCTTCGCCCACGTGGAATTATCGCCCTAAAGCTATCCTATTATTTCCCAAGATCCACTATATCTGTGTACCAAATTTCATTTAAATTGGTTCATATGGTTTAGAAGTGAAAACGTAATAGATATACACACAGTAAGACTGTTAATATAAATAATAAATTAAATTGTGAATCTACATCATACACGGGTGATGATATCCTAATAATATTATAAATGTGAAAGTTTCTTTGTTTGGATGTTTGTCCGTCAATGACGCCGAAACTGCTGAACGGATTTTGATGAAATTTGGTATACAGATAAAGTATTAGCGGACTTAGATAATATGATACTCTTTATCCCACTAAACATTTCCATAGGGACCACGCGGGCGAACCCGCTTGCGAAAGCTAGTAAGGCAAGGTTGCCGGAAAACAGCAGGTCTTAGATAATTTAATTGGTTGATTAAAAATATTGCATATAGTTTAGGAACCACATAACAATTGAATTCGCAGGATCTGAATACGAAAATAAATACAATTATTTTTCTGGTAGTGTTTAATATACTATTACCAATAATCACACTTTAATGCTTATTATATTTATAATATTGCTTAAATTAATAATGAAAAATCAAATATTTTATACTCTTTGTCACGTGACCGTAAACAGCGCGTGACGTCACGCTACTCTTACTCGTATCAGAACAAAACTTATGCATTCATAGAACGCACAGAACGATATTACATTAGGTTTTCGCGGGAAATTTTGATACTTAAATTTATATTTAGATTTTATCATATTACCACTTATTATATGAATGATCCCTTTTGTATCATTTTTTTAGATATATTTCATGTATAAAATAAAATTATGAAAAAGTTGTCTACAGCCCTATGTTAATGTAAGCGCATTTTTTTCATGCGTTTGGACCAGTAGTTTTTAATTTGAATCTGAATAATTTGTAAAATCCCATTAGGTTATTCACAAAAAAATGCCAAAAAAAAACTACAAACCGATTATAAAACTCAAAATGTCTATTATGAAGAGATCTACTGATATTTTAAAGAGGTTGATTTTTTTTTGTTTGTTTGCATTTAATAGGCTCCGAAACTACTAGTCCATTTAAAAAAATCTCTTAACTATGGGAACTAGGATGGATATGGGTTATAATTTACGTGGGCGAAGTCGCAGGAGAACAGCTATATGTACAACTCAGTCGATTTTTGACATGACTATCGTTACTAGATCACAAAATAACAAACACATCTCTCAACATTGATTCGCCGGATGCAACCTCAGTATCATATAATGTAATAAAAGGTTTTATTTCATTGAATTTCGGCTGTGACAGCGTTGCGTCGTTAAGTCAGAGGCTATGACTTAACAGAATAGCATAGCTGATGTTATGTTACCTTATTATTTGGACACAAGACGAACACCTTACGAAACTTATATATATTAAAAAGGCAAACTTGACTGACTTATATATTATCCACAGAAACAGGCGAAATTACTATACCTAGAAACTTGATATTTGGTACATGATGTAAGTGAGCACTGAGAGAGGATTTCTAAAAATTCAACCCCTAAGGTTTTAAATGAACCACTCGGGCGAAACTGCTGGCGGAAAGCTAGTTTATAAATAAATAAAACGTTTTCATGTTAACAATATGCCATAAGCAAAATGTAATATCATAAATATATCTCTATTTTCGTTTATGAGAATAGTCTAGCTCATTTAAACAAATAACTAATTTCTTCTTCTATTTAATACCTACCTGTTTTACTGCGACTTAATTATAGCCTATGTTACCCGCGTATAATGTAACTTTCCGTAGGTAATTGTTTTTTTTAAATCGGTTCGGAAATTTCGGTGCCAATTCAATGCAAAAATATACTTATTAAAGTAGCAATAGTTTATAAGTATGTAGTTAATGTGAACATTACACAAGTTTTTTAAAGATTGTTTTATATTATAATTACTATTTAAAACAAAACACGTAAAATACTAGTAATTCCTCACAGTTTCCTCTAAACCTAACAACATTATCGTTTAATAATTAAATTATACTAAAAATAAAAGATTTCGCACAACCTATTTAATTTTATTAGGCGCAAAATTCAATTTGAAACCATAAACTTTACAGAATGTGGAATGAAATAATCATTTCCTCGAAGCTTGTGGTTACAAATTCAGCATAATTTCAGTACCTACAGTGACGAAATCGCATTGATAGCAGAAATTTTCATTCAATCTAAAACCATAAACAAATATAGTTTGTTATGATTATAAACATGATTATATGTACACATCATTTTATAATGTTCAGAACCAAATGAAATAAACAGTCCGCATTAGAATAATTTGAAAAAAAAAAAAAAACAATACAACTTACCTTTATTGTCGCCGTGTAGCGTTTTGACCGAGGGTGCCATACCGAAGGGCGCTTTTGGTACAATAGCAGCTCCCTTATTTTTTTCGAATAGCGCTTTACGTTCCCTTAATGACATCTCGGCAGGATCCTTCGCTTTGGGACTGCCCGTTTCGAACAATGCAGCTTTAGACAAAACGGAACTTCTATCCACGTTACCGTTCACTTTCGGCGCCAATTTCTTAACAACGGGAGAACCTTTTTCTATGACCGGCTTCGCAGCCGGCTCCGGTTTTGTTTGTATACAATCACTCGCGGCATCATTATTATCGTTGTCGTCGTGTTGTACGACATTATTTTCCTTGTCTTTGTCGTCATCGTGGTGAGCTTTGTTATGGGGCGGTGTTGGCGCCCTGTATTTCTTGATAGACGGTTTTTTCGTTACCGGGTTGGGCGGCACGCTGGCCAC
This sequence comes from Diatraea saccharalis, assembly GCA_918026875.4. NCBI lineage: Eukaryota > Metazoa > Arthropoda > Insecta > Lepidoptera > Crambidae > Diatraea > Diatraea saccharalis. Next base: position 10,988,411 of record OU893336.1, read on the forward strand.
CATAGTCGCCATGTCGGGGGCTGGCTCGTCACTGGGGGTTGTTGTCGATGCACGCCTCGGCTCCTGTCGGGCGTGATCGGCGTTTTCCGTCGCAGTGAAATCGTATACGAGCCGCGATTTGCTTGCGGAGACACGGCGATACCCCTCGCCCTCCTACGATTGGACGAATTTGGTGCAAGGCGCAGGGTGAGCGCGATCGTGCATTGCGTTTATCGACACAGTGCGGCGCGGTTTTTTTGTTAGTAGTGAAGAACTGGGTTAACAACGTTAGAAGGGTTCGCGGCGAAGTTGCATCATTTATTGCGCAAGAATTTGGCTTATTGCTTAACTATTTTTTTAAAGTTAATTTTCTTGAACAAATAGTTTTATTGTTTGTAAACGGGCATCCGTTATGAAGGGACCGTTACGTTTGCGTGTATTGTGAGCGCGCTGCGTGCGCGTGAGTCGCGTCCGACGTCGTCTAAACAACTGCCACACGTGCGGCAAACAACACTACGACTGCTACTGTTCAACGCAATTCGATAGGGACACTTTGTATATAAAAAAAGACCATAACACAAAGAAGCAGCATTCATTTCAACTAATCTAATGTTACGCACGATGTGTTGTTGATAAATTGTAATTATATTTTGACGCGCAACGTGTCGGCGCTTTTGCAACGAGGAAGAGTAATAATCATATTATAGTGAATGAGATGACATTGGTAATATCGAAAAACTATTTAAATAGTTCATCGATACTAACAATGTCATCTCATGTTTCCCAAACTTTATAATTTAAAGAGACTATCTTAGAAATAAGACTGCACCGATATTTGTCAACTTTGGTGTTTGTAATTGTGAAAAATTGGTTCAATTCCAGGACAATTACACCTACGTTAAAGCCATAAAATGACGAAATATATTTTAGAATTACTTTTGCATTTATATTATTAAGGTGAAATGTTAATATGTTAATATGTACTGAAAAAGAGAAATTAATGTCCAATAATGATACCTAATAATAATAAATAACAAATTTGTTTATAGGACACAAAAAGAGAAGGATCTGAATAATATATAGTTGTCGCAATGTGAGCACATTGCACTTTTCATAGAGGTCAGTACTAGGATGACGGTACGGTAACGACATACTTACTTTTAGAATTGCTCTCTGTGCCCTTTCTACTCTCAAGAAAGATGTTTTTGCAGCCTCTATATATGCAATATGTAACTATGCAATATGTAAGAATAGACTTGTATAGGGCAAAAAAACAGTCCTAACATACATAATGATATTTAAAATCAAATAAGTCTGCTTTAAAGCTTAATAGCATTTAATAAATTTCATATAATACTTACTATTATTGGGTATACCGACAAAATAAAACTTCAACAAAGATCGATATGAACTCTATAGCCATGATAATAAGAATCATACTTAACCTCCTTTGATAAGAAAAGTGTATTAAGTTAGACATTTTATACGTGCGTACGACTTCTAGTTACGCCCACTTATAAAAAAACAAAGTAATATTGATTGATTTATGAGGAATAAGTATTTGTCATGAGATTGCATTTTCTATTCATACAGTTCAGCGTCAAATACACTGACGAGCATATAAATGTAATCACTTGTTACGAAAATTTTAATTAGGTACCAACATAGGTCCTTGGTTACTACTATTTCATTATATCACAGTTATTTTATGATTGCGTTATATCAACAATCGTTGCAATTGATACAGGATTTGAAACATTTTAATCAACATAATAATTAAATTTTGATAAAAACATTTTTCACTTCCAGTGTGAAGTGTCATTTATAAAATTCCATATTTCGACTTTGTGACTTAACTGTAACTGTATGTGTAATTAACACAAGATCTGATTCCTGAACGAGACGGATAATTCAGTTTTAGTGCTCGCCAGTGTAGTTAAACCCGTTCTAAATGTGTTAATATAATAGCATGTCAAATATAAAACAGCTTCCGTACATTCATGCTCGCAAAAAGTGGCATCATAAACTTATGCGATTTAAGTATTGCTTATTTTGAAGGTGTCGCTATCCCTGAGGTCTCTAGTACGATCATCGATCGGAACCATGTAGTATAATCATCGATATAACTCGATGAACTTTTCTATATTATCTCTGGTCCAGGTGTGAGTTTGTATATACCTACATTGTTTCTGATTTCATAATATAAGTGGTTAAAGCTACTCGATTTAGGATCTGAGCAATGTAAGTGATGTTGGCTAATATTTATTCACATAGTCTTGTCATAAATATTGTTACAAAGAAAATATTTTCTTTTTTAAATATAACATGAATATAAATGTTATTAAAATTATAAATTTTTCAATTCGAAGTTGTCTTCATTAGTTGCAATACCAGTCCTTTAAACGTTGAAGCCAGTCATCAATAGTAATAGTAATAAAAAAATATTATTCGGTCACTCTGTCATAGATAAAACTAAACCATTACTGAAGTCGGAAAATGCCCACGTTGTACTCTGTTGACTAATCATGAAGCTTCCTTAAAGCTTTAATCATAAATACGGTCATTTTATTTGTTAAAATATTGCTTAACTGTTTAAATTTTCTTATCCGTAACCAAAATTTTTCAGTGACCTCTCTTTGCGTACTGCTTAAGTAGTTGTGTTGATCTTACTACCCCATTCTTTTTTAAATTATCTGTAAGAAGTGATCACAGCGTCTCTTGTAGGTTGCAAGGTCATCTTTTAAAATACGCGACATAGTTCTAGGTGTCTAATTTCTTCGAGTTCTTTCCCGTACTGCTTTGATCGCCTTTGTCGTACGAACGCTACGTGGACGGCCAGTTTATTTTTTGTCACAAACAGAGGAGGTTTATTTGTACCAGGCCAGTAAGAGGAGTCAACTTGTCATTCCACGCGATATAATGAAAATTACAATTGCGATGACCACACGAGATTTATCGCAAAATCAACAATTTTCAACAATATATATTACTACTTCTCTAAAACTATCGACCAGGGGCGGTTTCACTAAAATGATAAAGTTGTCTTTCAATAAATTTCCAATCCAACACAGTAAAAACACCATCAAAATACTTTGCGTGGTTAAGAAGTCAAAAGCTCAACAATAAAATAAACTTATTGTTAGTTAAAAAAAAAACGTTGCTCAGTTTAGGACTTCAAAGCCTAACAGAGACGGAATGACTGAATGAATTATTTTACGTATTTTCTCTTGTCTACACCCGGGGCTAGCCCATCCATATAGGCAACTGCCTAGGGCGCTCGTATTTGAGGGCGGCATGACATAGCAAACAGATTATATTTGCTCTGATTATTTGAACCTTAAAAAATAAGTTTTTTTTTTAAGTATTCAAAGGAATATTTTTTTGCCCTTATACCCTTTAATCGGTGTACCTACATTTTGTTATGATTTTTATGGGCGTCGTTGTTCGTCCTATGTTTTGCCGAGGCACCAAGTTCCATTATTATATCTAAGGCGGCAAGTTTCATTGAACCGACACTGTCTACACGCCCAGTTTTGAATTTAAAATTGTTTCAAAAATCGAAAATACAGTTTGACAGATTTAAGTGTCAGTGTTTCCTGGACTATTCGTTGGTATGCGGCAGATCTTCAGTCAAAAGTATGCCATGTTATTTCATAGGTATTATATTCTCAGCTCTGATGTTACACGACCGTGTTCGGTCAGATATTTACCGATCCTAAAACAAATATTAGTTCAGTTTGTGCCAACAGAATTGGTGCCATTGTGAATCTTGTTTCACCCCTATCTTATAATAAATAACGTTGAAATCGAGTTAAGAGTAATATAACCAATTCAGTCTACTTAAAATTTGATCCCCGAAATTATGATAGACATTCCCCCGGTGACGTCAACCAATAACAGTGATGTCGAATTATAACACGGTAAAGTCGTGTCTTAGAGATTATTTAGACTGAGTCTTGGGAATGCCATGACTTTAGTAAAGTGTGTAAAAAAATGTATTGTAAATCTTAATTGAAACTTTTTACTTCCCTATTATAAGATTCCGCTAAGTTATTTATTTTTTCGGGCAAAATGTTTCAGTTATTTATATTAAAATTATAAAGAGTGTAGATTTGATTGTTTACTTTCACTAAGATTTGAAGCTACCGGACAAATTGTATTTTTTTTATCTACGTGAAGCTACGTCATACGTCATATAACGCGGGCAAAGTCACGAGAAAACAGACACCAAAACTGCTAATCAGATTTTTATAAGTCCATAAACTTTCAACTCGCGGAAATATCTGTCGGCATATGTTGAATATCCCGAATGACCTATATCTATCTATCTTAAGAGTTTTATTACATGTTTAAAACCTCTTTGGTCATATATGAAAGTTAATTTTTATATGTCAATTAGTGTTTTTTTTTTGTTCTCTTGTAAAAAATATGACGAAAATAAACATCAATACAACAAATAGGCAGTGATTTATTTATAAACCATCTAAAAACTATCGAATCGTACAGAATTTCAGTTTTATTACACACACAAACATAGGTAACCTTTTTCCTACTTATAAGATACCGTAAGCCTCGTAAAACATTTATTACAGTACAAGCCGAGGTTGATCTAAGTCTGAATGCTAATACCAGAGTCAATGCACTTACACTGCCATCTATCCTCATACCAATGGACCGGATAAAAACTGACAGACAGACAACACAAGATTCAGTGTGAAAAAAGTCAGTTCAACAAACTATGACCGAGACGGGAGGCTTAGATGGTGGCATTCTTTCGCGAGATATTCGACGTATTATTATTTTTTTATCAAGAGATTATTTGTAAAGGTGACTCTATGATAACTGAACTAGATATCACTTTAAGCGCAAAAAAATATACAATAAACGAATTTAATTAAAGTCATGATATAAATAGATAAATTCGATAACTCAGGATTGTGTGTACAAATTGATAGGCGCAGTGATGCAATGCAAATATAATTAATATAATAGTAGTAGTCTAACTAAAATAGGTTGTTAAAATAAGATATTTTTTTTAATTAGAAGAGTCTATTAGCATTGCTATAAATGTATCATTATTACAAATCGACAAAATAATCAATAATGGCACTTGCTGATTACCAAACTACTATTAACACATTTATTATATTAAACAAAAAATGTTATCGTTAAATAAAACAAACATTAATTTATTTCTAAAAAACAACGATATTTTATTCACATGATATATATAGAGTAATATTAGTATACATACTTATATAGATCCCTTTTCAACCAATATGTTTAATTTAAAAAGGGCATATAAAGATAGAATAAGTATGTACTATTTTACGAATAAACTTTGGCTTTATCTTTGCATAGATGGATGTTCACACCTTAAAATAACAAAAAAGAATCAATAAAAAATCTATCAATCACTATTACCGGGATCGGTTAACAAAAATCCGTTACGTTACGCCAGAGGTATTTTTTGTAAGAAGTTTTGGCACCTCGTTATAGAACAAAGGTACAGTGTAAACTCATTCTTACAGTAGTATTTAGAACCGAAAAAATACGAATTTTCGCAAGTAATATACTAACACCTGTTTTCATGCTCGTTTTTACTTAACTTAGGAGTCGCCTAAATATGACACCTAAATATTTGGGCATTGTCTAATCTTGGGCATTAGGACATGCAATGTGCGGTGTCTAGCGCTAGGCATTTGTGTAATGAGACAATATTCATTTACTTTTTGGCTATAATAGATGTGTTAAGGGATAAAATCAACTTAGTAAGTTGGAATCAATGAGTTTATACTTATAGGTATTAGAATTAAGATATAAACATTGACGACTTGATTGCTCGTGTAGATACAAGTCCATGTATTATTTTTTTTTGGTTTATTAACTCAAAATATATATTGTTGTTATTGTCTTTTTACGTCTAAAGGCAACTAACGTGACATTGGCGAAATTTTGTTAACACAAATATGCTATACATTAAAAAAAAAGAAGACGAAATAAAGAATTCAAAAATCATAGATAAAATTTGTCTACCTAAACAAATATGTAGTAAGGCATTACCTAACGTTACAGGTTTAGTGTAACGACATATCTGCTTATACCATTCTTAATATTAAGTGATTTCTAGTTAAGTTATGCCTTGTTCTTGGTTAGTGAAAACGGGCATCAGTAACTAAGAACAAAGCATAGTTTAACTAGGAAACGTCTAATCTTACGAATCGCCTAAGCAGATCAGTGTAATTCTAAATAAATATTTTTTCATTTGATTCTCGACACATTTGTGATCTGTCATATCCCGGAGAAGCCGAACGTTAAGCCTGGCAAGGCCCGCATAACGCATGTAATGGATTTAGACATAGCATATCGTTAGGTGGTTCCTAGTCATTGCTGTTATACATTTTCAACTTAGGCGATTCTTAAATATTCAGGCGAAAATTTGGGCGACTCCTACGTTTAGTCAAAATGGACATAAGAGTAACTACGTGAAAATTCATAATTCGATGTAACTTTAATGCTTGGGTCTAATCAAAAGGTTTTATTACAAAGGTGTCATGAAAAATTGTATATTATTGTAATAAATTATTTTTTTGTATTTAAAAGCTACTATAAATTAAATTAATTACTGAGAGCTATATTAGCGGAGCTTAAACATTCATTCTAATCGAGACTCAAATGGAGCGACCGTACCAAATTCATCATACGAAAAAAGGAACTATCTTTATAATTTGCTAAGAAGTAGGTAAATTTCTACGATGCCCACACCAAACCTCCGGTTTCCTGACTTTCCTATAAACCATCAACATGATACTAATATAGCCATTTCATATTAGAATCTATCCATAATGTAGAAATCCAGAATTAGATCGCACGCGGAAGGTGTATGACATACTCTGCTAATAGAAACGCATTGCTAAACTCTTGGCGCGTTGCTCTGTTTATGTTGATGATCTGGCGAAATTTCTGTTACGACATAAGGAAAATTCAGAGATTTCCATGAGTACAAAAGTAGTATTTATTATGTTGCACAAGGAGCGTTTAGAAATCACTAGTTTTTATTTGCTAATAAACAAAGAAGCAAAGCCAAATAAGGTGGAGACAAAAATTATATAAATACATCACATGTCAAAAGGCCGATAACTAATTTGGCCAAAATCGAAATAAATAAACACCCAACAGAATTGGCCTATAAATCACAAATGTTTTTGTAAAATAAAAAAATATGGGTGACTCTGGCCACGGTTTTTATTTTGTTCACTTATGTTTTGTGACGATTTCGTCAAATTTTTCTAGTTGATATTTTCCTTTCGTTTTCATCACATATAACACATATTACCGATTTCAAATTTAAATTGAAAAATAATTTAAATTTTTTCTTACATATACATACATAAAAATTTGCAAAATATGACAAAAAGAAAGGAAAATGGTCCACTGGAACACTTATAAAAGATGTTAATATCAGAAATATGAAAGTAGAATTCATCAAATTTTTTCTGTTACTCTTAAAACTGGGATTTAAAATATTTAAATCTACCCACTGTTATATTAAAATTTCGATCGACGGATACAGCTCCATTCGTGGAACGTTTGTGACACCCCAACAATGAGATTATTCAAAATTGATGCATTCGAACATGCTTATACAAAGTAAACAGTTCAACGTTAACATAATACACCTATCACAATAAAATCTTCATACAATGACGGTATGCAGCCGCCGCGCCTACGTTAATTTTTATAAACAACTAGCTGTTATCCCGCGACTTTGACTGAGTAAACTGTAGCCTATGTCACCCGCTTATGACGTAACTTCCAGTAGGTGAAAGAATTTTTGAAACCGATCCAGTAATTTTGGAGCCTAAATTGAATAGGCTCCAAAATTAACAAACAAACAATCACGAGTTACTAACGAAATGTATTAATAGTTACAACAGAATATTCTTTTTAACGGCTCCAGTTAGCTAATTAGGATTTATGGAATCCTAATTAGCTAACTGGAGCCGTTCTTGTGAAACGGTGTGAACTTCAAAAGGGTAAAATAGAACTACATTTTTATATGAGCACTGATTTGTCTATATGTCCGTCTGACTGCTAATTTATTTTGAAATTTTGGAAGCAAAAATTGATCTTTAGTATTTTTGTAGACTATATAATGTAACCAGGTTAATACGAGCTGTAAAACAAATGTAAAATTATATAAGCGCATCACTAAAGCAAGCACGATCCGGCCGGCGTAATAAATGTATCATTTTTAGGGTTCCATGTATCAAAGAGAAAACTTACAATAAATAACCCCGTGAATAAATTATGGGTTTTATTAGTACGGAACTGTTAATACACGGCCCAACAAGCACTTGGCCGGTATTTTTATGCGCAGCCACGACCAAAATAAATACCTACAAATTTTTAAGAACATAAAACTTCCCACTTACGACCCCTAACAATGCAACTACCCGAAATATAATACTGAACAAAAGCCATTTTTCGGCACAACCGAAACAACAAAAACACACGAACAAATAAAATATCGTCATTAAATTAAAAATTAGGGTTGTCAATCGCAGACGCTTTTTTTTAAATCATTATAGGTAATTAATATTAATAAAATTAAAAATACTGTTTCCTCGTTAGGAAAGATTATGTTATTGGATATCTACAATTATCACAATTTTCTGGGAGAGTACTTTACTTGATAAGATTAATAACAACCCATTATTCTCAAACTTCGAACTTTGGTTATTTAGACATGTCTAAATAAATAAGTAAAATCGTCTGGACGTTTTGTTTTTTTTTTTTTGGTAGATTGGACCAAAGAGACATTTCCGTTCGTTTTAACTAACATATTAAAAAACTGAAATTTGTTAAGTTCGGAAACTTACATATGAGTTGTTTATTGAGTGTTGAAAACTAATTTACTTTTATACATGAAAGGAAACCGGAAGGGTTGTCAGGGAGAAATCAAGAAAGTACTGTAGCGACATCTAATTTGTTTTAAAAATGTTTTTTTTAATTCTTCCTTACCATTTCGGCACTATCGATGTTAACCGAATTTGAGTTAATGCAGTTATGTTACGTTTAGACTATGAGAGAAATAGTGACATAAATATCAGACATTACTGTACTGTTTACTCTTTACATGGATTTTTTTGTGTCTGAGTAGTGTCTATTGTACGGAAATTGTGTCCTAGCTATTCACACGCGTACTAGTTAGTGATGTTCGGTCAGCATGTGTAAATGTCTTGCAGCTGCTTTTACTATTGTGATACACAATCGCAAAAGACGAAAACGCAATAGAAGTATTTGGGGAAAAACAGTGGCTTCAAAAAGGGCAACAATTAGGACCTTACCATAGATTGCTGAATGAGTCACGCACAGAAAATCATCAAGGTTGTAAACGTTCAAATGAAATAAATATGAAGATTTTTAATATTTATCAGAAAAAGTTACTCTTATAAAACAAAAAAAAAGAGCTCTGGTAGCCTTTCTAAAAAAATGATAAGTCTGTTTATGAACTCAAACGCGGTGCGGTGTATTGAAAATGTCAATACTTGATCGAATCCTTTCAACTATACTAGACACTTGGACTTAACGTGTTCATACAGCGGCTATTGCGACAAAATAAAAAATCAAAATCATAATTATTTATTCAGTCTAAGCTGTTACAAGCACTTGTAAAAGTCGAGACCTATCGAGACCATCGGTTTGTAAATCTACGGTGGGAGACCTTGTACCGAGAAGAACCGGCAAAAAACTCAAAAAAACAGCAAGGGCTTTTTCCTCCCTGTTTTATTTCATACAGAGCGTCAAGAGCTAGATATTGTGTCACAATAAATTATTCAATTAGAGACACTTGTTGATATACCGAGACATTTATACACTGAGTGTACCGTGTATAATGTCGTAGTCTAAACATACCTTTACGCTATAGGCATGCTGGTGCTTTGGACTAAAGGCGGTGAGATTTTTATGTATCTTCATGTTCTTTTTTCGAAAAAAGATTCCAATATAGCCTACAAAGGTCGAGGTTTTATTTATGCAAATGGCTTATTATATAAGTTTTGGGAAAATATACGTGTTTATTTTTGTTTTTATTTTAGTTTTCAATGGTAAGTACAGCCCTAATTCATCCGCGCGAGAATGCGCTCGCGCCGATTACACCGCGACCTTGTGGGCTTTGTTTTGGGGACGTTTACGGTTTGTATCGTCGCCGGGACCACACAGGCTTACATTCGGGCCCTAAATATAACCATTAAACTTATGACGATTCGTAAAGGGTTATTTATGTACCATAAAACAAAAGAACGTGCAACATTACGCCACATAGTCACTGAAATGTCAAAATTTTACGATTGGCAAGTGACACCTACGTCTATTTTACGACGCCATCATTTGCACGAAATTTAATTCACTCATGCCATTAAAAGAGAAACCAACAGATCTACTACGCAACTACATTGGTTTCGATTTGGCTGACATCGGATTAAATCAAAATATATACATTGAAGTTTCATACTGTAATGATCGTTAAATGCATTACATTAAATTCAATGACAACCATATCGATCCCAATAGTTACACGGTAGGCCTGCTGATATGCATCGTGGAATTTCTTTCACAGGAGACAATTTATTATTAAATATTTTTAATAACATCCATAGACAGGATTTTTTTTAATTTGTGACAAGGTAACCGTGAGAACGGAAGCATAGTCCCAATCAATTCAAAACCACCCAAGGACTTTAGTATACATTATTATCGGTATGCAAATGGTAGCTTACCGTGATCACAAACAATGTTGGCGTAGATCAGAAACCAGCGCATTTGGTATGCGGTGCGCGCGCGGGCAAATTGTCGATTGTATCGTGCCGTTAATCCCTGATTAGGAAAAGGACAGCCGGTGGAGTCGTTGAGAAAGAAGAAATTTTGTTTATTTTTAAACATGAATGAGAGATGGAATTATAAAATCAAAATTCAATTGTAAATTATATGATTCACAATTATCCATTAATCAGTTGATGGTTTTTCAACATTTTTTTACCCGCTCCCGCTTGGTGAAACATGGTCAGGTTTAAGAGTATTGCTCCCCCGTCCACCCAAATCACGTGTATTTTTAGTATTTACAAAATTCCTAATTTTTGACTTTGCTTTTCGGTTTAGAAAAAACCGATTCAATATATAGTAGACGGAATAAGACATACTGTTATCTCACCAATAATAGGATATTCTATTCTGATTGTAAAAGTACTTATGAGTGTTTATTTTTATTTAAAAAAGTCACGAAAAATTAACACTTTTTCTTACTTTAAATCTAAAATTAAACTTTCTAACTAAATTTAAACAATCTTCTAGTTATTTGCTTTATAATAACGTGAAGTGATGTGACACTATAACGGGTCGAGTTATATCACGTTATAAACAGACAAAAAGACCTTAATACTCAATCGTGTTATCGCAAACCATAGTTTAAACTAATAAATTTTAACATAATTCTATTTAATTTAATTAATCTAGCGATTTTATGACTCAAAATCAGAATATCTATGTTTAGTTCAATGACATGTGAATTAATTTTTCTGCAACTCGTAACTTATTTTTCACTACCGAATAGTTTCGGTTGTGAAAATAAGTTACGAGTTGTTACTAGGGCAAGTGAAAAAATGAACTCTGTTCCTAAGTATTGTATGAGCATTAAAGCAAACGATACGAATGGCTATCATATACCGCTATATCGTTATATCTAATCTCTGTATCGGAAACAATATGGGCTCTATGGATAGCAATAGGTATCGTTTACATTCATCGCTCACGTACTATTTTGGATCAATGTCAGTTTTATCGTCTGCAAATAGAATTTGATGTATTTTGTAGTTTTTTATAATAACATCGACATTTAAGGTAGAAATACAAACAGTTTTAATACATACAGCTCCATACCATTGTAGGCATATTAACTGATTGCTAATACTAATAAAGACATGTACCAATTTTCATATGCGTACGCAAATTTGACATCTCAGGGCTATTATTCACGACTGACAATTTATAGGTTACGTGATATTATAATTATAGGATCCTCTTTCGCTGCACAAAAATATTACAAGTTAAAAATATTTATATTATATTTTAAAAGACTAACAGCCAGTTGCGCAAATATCCATTAAAACTTTCATTAGTTTAAAGCGTTTACAGGCGACATTCATTAGAGTTTACAGGAGTCATTAAATCTTAATGGACGTTTGCGCAACTGACCATTATACTGATATCCTGATAGAATGTAAAACTTTAGGCTCAATTGAAACCGCCACGAAATGTGATGGAAGGTACCTTTTTCAACTAAATTGTACAAAGCATATTGACCTTTATTTCAACTGTATAACATACTTTCGTTGCAAATATTCGCTGTCATTATTTCATCTATTCTGTAGATTTTGCTGTACCCGCTACATTGGGTTGACAATTAAAATAAATGAAGAAGCATTTTTTCAAAAGGAGCCGCCAAATTCTATGGCTTTTTTAATCACAGGCCGCGAGGTTTCCTTGAATAACGATTTTACTAATATATAACTTTAAATAGGTAACTTTTCAGACTACTAATGTCATTATGTGATGCAACTTCGCCATAAAAATAAAACAGAAATATAATACTAGCGCCAACACCATTGTACCAATCATAGGAAAGCGAGATAATATAAAGACTTATAATTCTAAAAAAAATTAAATTGAAATAAAAATAAACAAAGAAACAATAATAAAATTTTGATAATACAAAAAAATGACTTACCTTTTTTATAAATATTCGGTAACGTTCATTTCAAATCACACATTACAATAATAATTTTTATGTATTTGAAAATCATAGAAATAATCTCATGAAAATAACAGTAAATTAAAATACTGATACTCTGAAAATTCTCTCAATTGTCAGTAGCAAGTCAGTACTTGAATAAGTATTAAATACTAGAAAACTTACAAGCTAAGTACTTACCAGTTCTGCTACTATTTGCTTCTGTAGCCTCTGACACTCGTTCATGGTCTGTTTCACATACTTGTGAGGTTGGTGCTTTGGCTATGAAAAAAAAAATAACAGAAGTTAACACATTTTTTTTAATAATTACATATTAGTATAACCCGTTTATTTAGGTGGCGTAGTGGATAAGCTATCAGCGATCGTTATTGTTAAGCAACTTTCGCTAAGGACTGACCCGGGATGGGTGACAAAAAAATTATCTCAAGCTACTTCGTTCTTTAGAAGGTACGTTAAGTTGTTGGTCTTGTCTGAATTTACAGTCATTAATACCATCCAATCCACATTGGACCAGCGTGGAAGATTGTGACCCATCCATACGAGACCTGAGCCTTGACGTAAAAAGGGCTTACGATAATTATTACCCATCAGGGGCAACTCAGAGTGTATTATTGGTATAATGTTATAAAGAGCTAGGATTTTTTTGTTTGTTTGCATTAAATGAGGAAGTATATAAAAAAAAAACGAAAGCACTAAAAAAGCACGTATAAGTTGATTTTTGCAGGAAACGAATGGACCAAAGACAGTCATTTTCGTTCCTTTTAACTAACATGTTAAAAAACTGAAATTTGAAAAGTTCGTAACTTAGATATCAATACAAATACGAAAAATTACAAATAGAATATGAGTTGTTTATTGAGTTTTGAAAACTAGTTTACTTTTAAATATGAAAGAAAACCGGAAGGATTGTCATGGAGAAATCAAGAAGATTTTTTTTAATACTTCCTCATTGGTTTCGAAAATAGTGGACTGATTTTAAAATTTTTTTCACCTACTGGAAGTTACATCATGCGCGGTTGATTTTAATACGAATCTATACTAATAATAAAGCTGAAGAATTTGTTTGATTGAACTCCAAAATCTAGGAACTACTGGAACGGACTGAATTGTTTTTGTGTTGAATAGTTCACTTATCGAAGAAAGCTGTAGGCTATATAACATCACGATATGACTTATAGGAGTGGAGCAGTAATCATAAATATTACAATAACGGGAGAACATTTTCCTTTTTACCCAACTGCGCGACGCAAAGGAGGGTAATGTGTTATCAGTCTATGTATGTTTGTTTCTATGTGGCGTTCTAGAGACCAAATGCGTAGGCCGATTTTGATGATTCTTACGTCAATCGATTCGTCTTAACCTTGCGAGTGTCACTAAAGACATGACAGTAATCAAAATTCACCACAGCGATAACCAGACGCCATATTGTCTAAATGAAAAAAATAAAAATTGACGAACTATGTCAAGTGGGGTGTCGTTGAATAAGTATTTGAAATTCATCTTTAGGTTCCTTTTATCATTTTTCATTTTAAATAATAGTTAAGGATATATAACGATTTAAAGTTGTTTAACAAAACATTCTCGCTAATTTTCTTACTTATTGATTAAAGTTTTTATTTAAAGTATAAACGATATACAAACAAAAATAAAGGTCAAGCATATGTAGCTTTGAGCCGAGTTAGGTCTCTAGAGGGACAAATCATCAGTAGTTTAGACCACCGCAAGTTACTTAATAATACCCACGATGTATACTCCCTCAATGAAATAACTTGATTGCGAAATTTACCATCTTATAACGAAGTCAACGAATCGTAACTAAAAAGTATAAAATAAAAATAAATAATTTAAAGAAAAACAAAAATCCCGACTGCGTAAAAACGAATTTAAAAAAATATACGAAAGAATTAACTTAAATAAAAACTAAAAAGAAAGAAACAAGCCCAGTAGTTTAGAATTCTGTTCAGTAATACAGAACAGAACGAATTCTTTCATTTATTTTTTTAAATTCGTTTTTACGCAGTCGGGATTTTTTTTTTAGCTTTCCAAGCGTACGCTGTATAAACGGCGAAACGCAAAAACAATGTATTACGAAATTGATCCTCTTTAAAAGTTCTAAAATAGTCCACGGCAGCATATGTCTATCATTATCTTATCCCGAAAAAAAAAACACATAAAGGAATGACAATGGGAGTCGAAGTTCGTATAGGACATTAAATCGTTACCATAGTAACCATTGTTTATTGGTTTTTAAAAGATGTAAACTTATAGTCGTTAAATTAATTGTTACATACTAATATTATTATCATTATTATTTAGTTAAAAATTTACAATTATTTTGTAAATTACAATTATATGTACAATTATAATTTACAATTTCATTGTAAATTTGATTTTTTAATTTGATGTGATGTTATACACATATTTACATATAAAGTAAAATAACATTCTGATTGATAACTTTTGTTATTATCATAATTTGTATGAACATTTCTAAATACAATGACTAAAAATAATGTTTATTTTTGCTTTTATCACTTAGGTACTTCAGTTGTGCTGTATTCAGATACACACCAATTAATATAAAAAATAAAAACTCAGTCGTAATTATGAGTTTCAACGGAAATTAATCATCTACTTTTAAAAACATAGGCATTGCAAGTTGTCAAAGTTTTTATATTGAGTTATCAATATATTTTAGTTACCTCATTTAATTCGGATGATTAAAATGATTTTACAACCCTCTGGCCACCTAAAATAATTTTGTAATATAAATAAATAGATAGTTGGTGATTTTAATATTTTGTCTAAAATAATAGGTTTAATTTCATAGCGTCAAAGCTTCCAAAGTTGCGGACGCTAGATATAGCTGAAGTCGTGCACATAGCCAATACCCAATAATAAAATAATAATCATGAAATTCGTGTAATGTAGGTTTGTATGTCCTTTTTATGTAACGGCACTTTTACTGGGATAAAAGTAGCTTATTTTAATCGAAAATGGAAGTTTTGATTAACACCTCTGCTGCACCAAGATACAGTTAAATACTTGGGTATGCACTTAGTCGAAGACTAACCACGAGCAACCGCCTAACTCTCTCGCTATAACTATAGCCATAGACAACGATATTATTACTTATGATAAAAAGCTGGTAAGTTTCTTTCGCTTGTTCTTCTTGTCAGCTAAAAGACGTCCTGAACAAGTGGTAGGGGAAAAAAAATTTTTTTGGACGATTCAAAAGTGCTTGCAAATAGCCTACTTGAATAAAGATATTTTCATTCATTTCATTCATTCATTCATTTTCATTTTTCATTCATTCATTAATGAGCATGTTAATATTCTTATGTATACAATGTTCTTGTTTTATTATTTTCAAATATAGTTGTTTTAGATTAAATTTACAAAATTACGAATTTAGACAAACAAAGCTATTCGGAAAAGAAAAGTGACCCAAAATGTTTGATAAATATAATAAAAACATGTTTGATACAATCAATAAAACGTTTCTGTGGTTATAGCGCGAGAGCTTGGTCGTTGCTCTGCTGGAAAGAACAACTTGCGTGAAATCAACTTGAAAGACCAACTTTACATCAGATACAGAAATCTGCAGTGGTTTGTTGGACTATGCTTAGCATTTTCATTAAAAAAAAGTCATAAAGCCGATATAGACGTACTGCATTCAACTTTGGGAATCAACCAGTAGCTTCAGTATAGAAACATTCAAAAAGCACATAAATAGCATCTTATGTAATCTATCTAATAAGCCATTGTTAATAAAAATAACTAGCTCAGTTATTTTTAAGCTAACTGAGAACTAGTAGTTAGCATATTCAAGGACGAAATAAGGCAATAATCGGTCAAAAGAACACCTTCTGATCACCCAAATAGCCTGGCAGTACAACTGACAAGCGTCAACTACCCTGATAGTCTTAAACGTTAACACATCATTGAATAAAGAAATAGAGAGATAGAGTACTGATCGTACAAGATCAAAATGCCCATATCATATCTGCTTATGGTCATCAGATTTATTACAGAAATAACAAAAAAAAATGTTAATCCAGACAAAGAATTATCCAAATTACATCAAAATCCATTCAGAAGTTTTGCCGTGAAATAGTAACAAACATACATACATCCTTACAAATACTTACATTTATAATATTAGTAGTAATAATATTTTATACACACCTGCGTAGCTTTGGCATTTGTCTGTAGAGCTTTATTGATGTCACTGATTGAATGTATTGATACATCCAGAGTAGAAGATTCGATTTTATCCTGTTTTGTTACATGTTTTTGTGCTTTTTTGCTGGCCTCTGGATTCTATTGACAAAAAATATATATCTAACATTTATCTTTTAAAAATAACTATATTGACATTACACATACATTACAAATATAAGAAACAAGTAAACGAAAAAAAAAAGATAAACAATAACTAAGAAAATTAGCATAAAACTATATATAATGTTGTCCAATTAGGACCTTGGAATATGTTGGTTAATGGATATGTATAACTAGCTTTCGCCAGCGGCTTCGCTCGCGTGGTCCCTAGGGAAATGTTTAGTGGGATAAAAAGTATCCTATTATGTAAGTCAGCTAATACCCTATCTGTATACCAAATTTCATCAAAATCCGTTCATTAGTTTCGGCGTGATTGACCGACAAAAATCCAAACATCCAAACAAAGAAACTTTCACATTTATAATATTAATAGGATTAGATGAAAAAATAAATAAAAAACTTCATGTAAACAAACAAACTTTTAAGGACGCGTTTAATATGAGAAAATAAAAAAAGTTTTGATAATAAAGACAGGGGAAAGTTAAATATTCACCCCGTGATCTAAGAAAGTACAACTAAAATTTTAGAAAAAAAAAATAGGTGCTACATCAAAAAATTACAGGTAAAAGTTGAATTTTAAAATTTATATGTGGGACCTTCTCATTAGTCTGATACGCACTTGTATTATGGGAATGCGAAACAATGAAAATACCACAATATTTAGACCCAACTGGGAATTGAATATACTTATATGGAGAATTTTAATATTACTTATTTAATACTATTGATGAAAACAAAATATTTTTTTAGAATATTAAATTTAGAAACTGAAATCACAGTATATGTCTATCTCTGTCTAATCGAAATTTAAACTCTTTTATGACATAGTAATTCAGTAGATTAATGATATTACTGGAAATAAGACAAAAAAGTTTTCTTTCATAATAATATAAACTTTTTGAATGAATTCTGTTGTTTTGTCCTAAGATTTCACAATGGATATTTTAATATGTATATAAAAGTTTGGTCTTTTTTTCTTTTACATCATTATTCCTTTGGACAAGGGATATAGTAATTAAAATGCACTTTTCATTTCTTACAAAGTTATGATGTGTGAGGTCATCTTCCCAGTTATTAATTTGGTCGGCGAGCGCAGCGAATCGACCGAATTTCTTCTTGGCATCATTCTTCACTTGCTGTACATCATGCTTTGGGGGGGTTGCTGCAGAGAACTCTTGCTCTGTGCGATGGATAGGCGAGGAGAGGGTTGGTTTATCTGTCAAATAAAAAAAGTACTGTGCAATTTTCATTGACTTTGGTGTAATAAACTTACGGACGGGTCTACCGTTATGGCACGACGGGCATAGCCACAACCCTAATTGAGTTGTGACGTCACATTTCATGGTCTACTGTCAATTTCATTATGATTCTAGGTTTGAACAAGTTATAACAGCATATTATAAATTAAAAGATTTAGCTTAGTAATGCTAGACTGACATCAGCCCAGAAGAAAGAAATTGTGTGGTGCTACTCGGTTGATGTCAGTCTAGCAGTGCTACATAATGTCTTAATTTCTATAAAAATTTTTAGTTTAGCCATTAATCGCCGCTATATCCCAGACTGATAAATAAGGAACAAAAAGAAAACCCAGAAGTACAGAGATCTAGCTGTGGTGCTGCCAAACTGACTTTAGCCCAGCAGTGCCATTGGATATTTATCCTCATTTTGTAATAGACTAATACTTAATGGATCAAGAATTCATTTCAAAATTGAAGAGGGTGGTGTTTCCATTCTGACACACCGCTGACAGTAGGCATTATTGGCTTGACATTTCTATTGCAGTTTTACAAGATAAATCCCTGTAATGTGTATATTTATGAACCAACATGAGTTATAGAATATATATTTGCAAGTTATATGAGAATAATCTTATATACATTTTATATCTTTGATGTTCAGTCTCAGGTAGGCCAATGGCCGTCGCTCTGATAGCGAAAGGTTGTGGGTTCAAATCCCCATCTGGAGTTACCTGGGAGTGGTGAATTTTTTAAGCATTTTTATTGAAAGATATTTAGTGAATTTTGCAAAATAGATCAAACATTTAATAAAATTATTGTTATAATATACCTGAGTACAAATTGCCAAGCCTGTCAAGACGTGATTTGATGTTAGTACGGAGGCCTGCTCTCTCTGTTTTGTGTTCCATTTCTGTAGTTGTCATTTCCAATGGCATCTTACTTGGAGGCTCTGAAATGGTTATTTAATTCAAATTTGTTATTTATGTTTGATTAGTTTGAATAATTATATATAATTTGCAGGTAAATAAGATGTACTTGAATATAGACATAATTTAAAAGTAATTAATAATAACTTTGATTGATTAATTAATAATTTTTATACAATAAAAAGCCTCTTTAATATTTCAAGTACTTTACCAAGGATAATAAATATTACAACATATTTCTCATACTACATAATGCTAACACAATATATATTATATAGTGTATATACTTTGGGTATAGTTTCAATTTGGTTTCTATTTAGAAAAAGAACTAAGAAACTAAAATCAGAAACTAAACCTTGTTAAATTCTCAATTCAGAAATCAGGTGTCATTTGGATAATATAAATATATTAATTCAAACTTGCCACTGTTTAAAGAACAAAGTACTCACAAGTAATATTGTCAGACTATCAGAGGCACGTTAACGTTGATAACTTTACCATAATGTTGTAAGAAAACAACTGACTAAATTCAAATTTAACAAATAAATTTGTTGTAATAAAATAATAACTTTACCATTAGATGTCTAAAGCCATTTGCTAATGAAATCCTCAGAAACATTATCATGTTTGGATGAGTAATGTTACTAATAATTAGGATAATGTTGTTTGGGGAAAATATTGAGTATTCAATAAATCTCATGTTATTGACCTTTTGATCATAAATGATAAAGAATTGCAACCATACAAAATTGCTATTGTTATTTAATACTGCTAATTAAAAACAATAAATTGCATATATTTATCTTTACTAATATTGTAAAGAGAAAAGATTTTTATTATTTGTTTACTACTAATAAATTTCAAAACTGCTAACCAATTATGAAAATTCTGTAAGCTACACATGTGACATTGGCTATATAATTCAGCCCAGACATATGGCGCCCTTCCTCTATCAACGCTCCATGAAGACCGTTTTTAAATTATTGTTTTTTTTGCAGTTTGGTGCATTGTGTGGATAACACAATACAACTTTTTAGAGATAAGGCCACAATTATAATCATGTCCATAGTATCCTCTGATTAATGATTAAAGAAATTACCTTCAATTTCTCTGATGGTCGCCTTACTTGCAATATTGTTACAATCATATATAACACTCATAGGTGCATCTCTCTCTTCTATTTGGACATCCACATGTATATCTTTACCATGCATTATATTGATTTCTAAAGAAACATCAGAATTACGCCTACTACCACTGCCTTGGGAACTCTTAATCTCGGTTTTAGTAACAACTACATCATTGCGCATTTTCTGAGGTGATGCTACATGGTCTTTTTGTATGCTAGGTCTTCTCGTAACAGATTTGACAGGACTATCTGCTTTTAAAGAGACTCTACTGGCAGTCTTAGCTGGACTATCAGACTTGGTGGATGACCTTCTTGTTGACGGAACTGTAGTCTTCGAGTTTTTACTTGGAGATTTCGCGGGAGATTCATTTTTTATTATAGATACGTTTTCTGCCAAAGGCTTTCGTTTAGGTACGATCTGACCGGAACTTGCAAGTTTTTGATCAATTTTCTCCTGTCTAGCACGTGCTCGCTCCAACATACGCTAAAATAAATAAGAAGTTATTTTCAATTTCTTCTAGGCTTGGCACATACGAAAACTTTATAATAGAATTTGAATCCAAACTTACCTGTGTGAAAGGATCCATAGTAATTTATACAAATTTCAGTTAACAAGAATAGCACAATTACACAAATATCATAGCTTTTACTCTTTTCAACTTTTATTTCACGGTTTCTTACCAGTCACTAGGAAATAAATCGACACAAACAAATTCACCCGTTGAAAGTTTGACATTCACAAAATTACAAAACGTTTTTTTCAAATTAGTTTTATACTTACTCGCTAGGTGCCGTATCTGTTGTTTTGAATGTGAGAATTCGTTTAGGAATAAAAAATATTAATTTATTTTAGAGATGGGCCGAGTGCTCGGTTGATACTCGGTACTCGGTGTACTCATACTCGGCAGGTTTTTTGATACTTGTACTCGGCCGAGCAACTCGATATGAATGCCGAGTATACTTTTTTTAAGAAAAGCAATATCTTTCGGTAGATATAATTAAAACAACAGTGTTAATAAAAAAGTATTTATTACTACTTTCTACTAGGAATTTGGTGTTTGGATTTTAAGATATTCATTAATCTTTGGAACCCATTATTTTCCCGAGTTAAACTCGGTACTCGTTACTTGGCAAAAGTATAACTCGGCGCATCTCTAATTTATTTAATGTCTAATAAAATGTTTCATAAAATTGATTTAGTTTGGAACTGATTTATTTGGTTAGAATTGATTTTTCCACTCCTATGATACTATTAACTTGCTTAATGATAGTACTATATACTTATAAGTATATTTTTCTGAACGCATTTCATTTTAGGTACTTTATAATGTGCACTTTATCATTTATACAATACCTAATATTTTAATATCACTATAAAAATATCACGTTTCTCGAGGCGTATCGGTAATGGTGCGTGCAGACTAAACAGAGGTTCAGCTTTAATGAGTAAACGAAAGTTTATTTAGTATTTTCATAATCTTCAGAGCCAACTGTTCAGATAACACTTTTGTTCTAGAACTTATTCAATATTTCGTCCTCTTTCGGGCTTTCTAACCATTATTTAATTATTCAAAAATTGAATTTATAAAAAAAGGTCGGATGTATACATGAATTAAAAAAAATACAAAGGATTATTTTCCAAATTTGCCTTTTGTAATCTTGAAATAACGCCTTCAAAGTAGGGCTAATGTCCATATAACATATTTCGTTTCTTTTGGTTCGGGGAATCCATACAACTTGAAGTGCGAAAGAGATGATTTTGTAATGGGCGTTAGAAAGAGAAAAAACGATAACATACTCGCTACAAACACCGACAACCCGGGGCCGCGTCGCTATATAGGAGAAAAAGGTATCTTCCGCTCAAAAACCAATAACTTGTAGGAACCAACATAATGGTGAAGGTGTGGATCTACTGGATGATAAAGACAACTAGCAAGGAAGACTAAAGAGTATTTGTTTCCCTCCGAGCTAAATGTGTATTGTCGGATCAGCCGATGTAGGTTGAATGTTCTATTTATGCAAATTGGTAGTGAAATTTATTGTGGGCGATGTAGATTTCCTTTGTTCTAAACGACTTTTAGTATCTTAATTAACAATGTATAGCATCATCTCGTTACTAGGTGTTGGAACTTCTTGCAGTTCGTCTTGCTATCGATTGGTGTGACGATGTTACTACGATGTGTTAGTAGATGTCGTTACGTATCATTCGCCACAAACTTTCTGTTTTTGATATATTATATACATAAAGTAAAATAAAAAACAGAAATAATTAGAAAAATGGAGCATAAAATAAATAATAATAGTTTTGTTTTATTATTAATCTTTATTGTGATGAAGAATACGCTGCATTTAAATGAGAATTACTGTGCCATTATATTTATTTTAACATACCTAACCATTTGATACATTGTCTTTGTCATTGATTTAATATACTGGCTCCTTCTTGCGTTTCTTTTGAATAGTTAATTATATCAAAATATTTAATATTCCATGAAAAGTCGGATGTGTATTTATATGAGCAGGTCAAATATCCCCGAAAATATTTTATTTGGATTTATATTAGTTTTCGAACTGAACGGATATAAATATAAGGCCTAGGAACATTGACATTTTTTGGAACCAAAATAGCGGATGTTATTATCCTGCCATGTTTTGAGAAAATGCCTGTAAAGTATCAAAAATGAACATCCGACCAGTTGGCTCTGATGTACAGATTTGAACAATGTTCGGTTTAAGCATGAAAACGCGAACGCTCGGATCGGATTTTTCCACATTCTTATGTTTCGATTAGCTCTAGAACTCCAAACGGTGAACTATGTTTAAATGAAAACAAGATAAATATTTATTTAGGAAAGAAGATACTACTAAAATAATTGTCACTATATTAACAGCGGTATTTTATTTAACATGCGCGAAACGATGACGTTAAAAACGTAACAAACGAACGTAAAAACGGTTCAAAGATTTTAAAGGGCTACAAAATACAAGGTAATTTAATTACCTATAATGGGAAAAGTGATTGTAGCATCAGAAATAAACGTGTAGGTGTACGTGTATATATTCATCATTTCTGTCAAAGTTTTCAGATACTTCATGTTGGTTTTTATCTGGCAAATATTAACATAGCCTTAGAATATAATTGTTGTTAAAATGGCGTGGTTTTTCTTGATCCTTGTTCCCTATTCAATTCCATTCAGGAAGGACTGTGCTCTAGCAATGGAAACGTTAGTAGGCTGACGATGATTATTTTTAATCACCACTTATCAAGGGCTGGGTCCAGTACCTAGGTGGACCACTGATTAAATATTTTTTGTCACAATATACATTTTATTTAAATACTTTCAAAATTTAATCAATCTATATAATACTTTGTATCTATTACTATCAAAATAAATTATAACTTCTTAAAACTTGACCAATAGGTAGGTACTATGTGACCCCCCTTGGCGCCAAAGTTGGATCCGCCCTTGCTGCTTATTTGTATGTTATATCTTTCTACATACTAATTGAAAGTTAAGTATTTTTGGGGGTACCTACATGCTCTCTTAAATTGCAAATGTACAATAAACCCTTGAACTGTACAGGGCCGGATTAGTCACATACAAAAGTAGCAAAGGCCGTAGGGCCCGCGCGTTTGGAGCCTTGCTATAGTTCAGAGCCAATAAATTAATTTTTCAAGTGAATGTTAAAAAATGCAGGACTTAAATTAATAATTTAAAAAGACAATCAACACCTTAATCTTATGTGAACACGGAACCTGTAAAGGGTCCGAAACGTCAATAAAACTAAATACAAACGCGATAAAACCGTTTGAATATGCCGTGCCATACCTACATTAATTGATAAATTAATATACATTGTGCGTAATAAAGAAAATTTTGACAAATGTAAGTAAGTGTGCACGAGTACAGGGCGGGATTAGTCATGTAGCAATAGTAGCAAATGTTTTTTGGAAAGCAAAGGACGACTTTTCGGGATTTCGAGAGTGTTCTTTAAAAAAAAATGCTACAGGCCCCGCTCTGTCTTAATTCGGCACTGGAACTGTAATAACATAATAACACTAATAGACACCAAGTGAATAATGATATTATTACGCAGTATGACATAGTATCATTGACTTGTATTAAAGGTCATTCTTACCTACCACAAAGGCAACGCCGTGACGTGTCGATAACTACGAAACTTCTTCCAGGAACTTATTTAGGCAATTATAGGCAAGCGAAATACATCTAGAACTTACAACAAATAGGGAAAGAAAGGATTTCTATTTAGTCCATCAGTCAGATATTGGAGAAATATTGGTACCTATTTTGTTGTTTCAATTTAAACAAGAAATGTTTTAGATAATAAACATTAGAGTTAAGGAGTGGGGACTTGCTAAGTCACAGTTTTGTAGAAAATGTACAAAAGCGTGACATCATGCGTTTCAACTCAATATATTGCCGTAATTTATTGCTTACGCAAAAAATATTCTTCATTAATCTACCTGGCGGATAAATAAACAAAAATTGGTTGTCATCCCTACTGTTGATTATCTTTCGAATAGGGGCGGAACATATCAAATTTCACTTAGAATATATTCATAGAAAATAGTTTTTAATAGGGCACCTGCACCATTAGAGACTAGATATCATTAGGTTCAATATTCAATAGGTTCTATACACAAATAAATAGTGATTAAAAAGGAGCAAAAACACGTCATATTTCAAAGAGTTTTGTCACATCAAAATTTATAAAATTGATTAAATGAATTTTGTGAATTTATAAAAGTTGGTTATCGATATACCTAACAAAATCACCAAGTCACTCGTAACATTACATATTTTTTTCTATCTCTTGTAATTATTGTCTTTTTATAAGGTTTTAAATAAGATACGATGACTATAGGTATGTAATATATTTATAATAATCGCAATGGTTTAAGAAGGCTTAACGTGCCTTTCGTACGCTTTACTTAAATAAAAAAATCTTAAGCTCTTTTTGTTTGTTACTTTAAACATTTGTATCGGAATGAATTTACTTTAGAACAATTATGTCAAATTAACAGCCCGCGGGCTGCATCCAACCTGCGATCATAATATATCACAGAAAAAAATCTTTTTATGAGATTTTAGACTGCACTTGAAGACTACGGAAGTTTGAAATTGCGCATGCAGTTTTATCAGAGGCCCGGCAAAAATGCATATACCTATTAAGGGAAAGTGATAAAATAAAATAGACGTATGCAATCTACATAACTATTTTTACTTTAAATTTGCTCTTTGTTTCATCAACTTTAGAAAGAGCTATAAACAAAATAAAAACTTATACAATTTCTTCTAAAGTACTTGTTATCCTTTTTGCCCGCAGAGGTCGGGCAAGACGGATATGCTGCTGCTGACTAAGGATAACTTAAAAATAACATAGTCTTGACACTCATCAAAAAAGTAACTACCTACACCTAAATAAGATGTAAATTTTTTTGGGCATTGGCTACACTGAATCTCCCTCCAAACGCTAAATAAAACAAAAGTAAACGGACTAACTAACAAAAGTAAACGGAGTCTTTCTCCGTTTACTTTTGTTAGGATTGGCTGATTCAGATATTTTAGTCTTTTGTTGGTTGATTTTTCTTGGTCCATCTTGCTCATAGGTTTTACCCACAAAAGTAATATTAGAGCGATTAACAAAATTCATATGTTATATGTAGGCTATAAAAGAATTTACTACCACAAATTATACTTAAACAAATGTGTCATTGGACAAATAAAACATAAAATTAAACACTTCATACATATGAAAACAAATAATGCACAAATAATTCCGAAAATCGTAAGAAAATAACAAAAAAATCTCTTTTTCGCTACACAACAAATTGGCGCCTACATTGTTTTGGTAAACCTTTCATGGCGTGGCCAATCCCATACCGAATCTTGGCGGCAAGTGTCGATGCGAAATCTATTATTGATATTTAAAAAACCCAGGGCTTCCCCTACATAGAATTCTAAATCACAAAATTTATTTGTGTTCCAAGAGTAGCGGGAGCCTAGATGAGCGGTATGCTATTCCAATAATAATTCAAGATGTTTTAATTTTTTAATTGAACTTGCCTGCCTACATATTCTAAATTTAAGTTTGATACTGTTGTGGTACACTAATGACAGCCCGCGCATATTATATTGTCGGTTAGAGATTATCTATGGAACTATGGAGGCTGGCTTGGCTAGGTTGTACTTTGTGAGTAGTGTGTTTGTTACAATAATAATAAAAGCTAATTCCTTGAATGTTGAGTTAATCACTTCTACATGGTGGCAGCGGTGTTATTAAATAATAATAAACATGGAGGCTAATCCAAGCAGGGAGGAGTCGAGACCTGTTAAACTTTTGATACCCATGCAAAATGTCAGCCCGCCGGAAGAATTTTCATTTGAAAGCAAAGATTGGCAAAGTTGGAATAAAAGGTTTGAGCGTTATTTAAGTCTAAGTGGTGTAGAGAGAAACGATAAAGATAAAATTGATTTGTTTTTATACGTACTGGGTGGAAAAGCAGAACAGCTTGTGAGACAACTAAAAGTGGAAAACTGTGAAAAGTATGTTGAAGTACATTCAGCTTTTGATAATTATTTCACACCCAAGAAAAATGTGGTTCATGAACGATATAAATTTAATATAAGAAAGCAAAAAGAAGGTGAAAAGATAGAGGACTTTGTTCGAGGGCTAAATATTTTAGCTGACTCCTGTAATTATGGTACATTAAGAGATGAGTTGATAAGAGATCGTTTAATAGTAGGGGTTGCAGATAGGAAATTAAGTGAACGATTGCAACTCATACCAGAGCTGAGTCTAGATGATGCAATAAAATTATCAATGCAAGCAGAAGAACAAAGGGAGGAAGCCAGATTGATGTGGAGACGTGAAGCAGAAGAAATGCAAATAAACAAAATAGCAAACAATACAGGCACTAAGGTGAACGAGGATGGAGGAAGAAAATGTTGGTGGTGTGGAGGAGCAATGCATAAGCGGGAGAAGTGTCCAGCGTTTAAAGTCAATTGCTATAAATGCAAGAGAGTAGGACATTATTCT
This sequence comes from Diatraea saccharalis, assembly GCA_918026875.4. Classification (NCBI taxonomy): domain Eukaryota; kingdom Metazoa; phylum Arthropoda; class Insecta; order Lepidoptera; family Crambidae; genus Diatraea; species Diatraea saccharalis. Next base: position 11,015,897 of record OU893336.1, read on the forward strand.
CGTTGTTGTCGAGACTGGAAAAGGATAAACAATATAAATGAAGACGAGTTTAAGGTACTAGTACATCTGTCTTTAGGAGAAGGTTTTACTAAAGTTAGTTTTTTAATTGATACGGGAGCAGACATTGTAGCAATACCAACCCACATTCTTAACAAAAGTATTGTTATTAATAAATGTAAGGATAAAATAAGAGGACCTGATGGAAAACCATTGCAGGTATTAGGGTGGGTGTGTGTAGAGATAAAATATAATGATAAGGTGTATAGTGGTAGAGCCTATGTTATTGAAAATTTAAAATCTCCTATTTTGGGACGGCCTGCTATCAAAATAATGAATATTTTAAGTTTGTGTAATATGTACAAAAATAACAGTGTTGATAAATCAGAACCAGATAATAAGATAAAGGAGGGCAAAGAATTTGTTGATATTATTCGTGAATTTCCAGAAGTGTTTAATGAATTGGGTGTGTTTAAAGATTCTTTTACTATAACATTGGTTGATAATCCAAAACCATTTGTGCAGACAACACCACGAGTTGTACCAATTCCATTATTAAATAAAGTAAAGGGAGAGCTAGATAGACTAGTTTCTATAGGCGTACTGTCTCCTATTGAGGAGCCCACATTATTTGTGTCACCAATAGTAGTAGTTCCTAAAGATAATGGGGGGGTTAGAATATGTGGAGACTATACTCAATTGAATAAAAATGTTAAAAGGCATATTTTTCCTATACCTAAAGTAGAGACTACATTGGGTAGGTTAAAGGGTGCAAAGTTTTTTTCTAAAATTGATGCAACAACAGGTTTCCACCAAATAAATTTAAGTGAGGTTTCTAGAAAACTAACTACCATACTTACACCATTTGGTAGATACATGTACAATAGATTACCAATGGGCCTCAATTGTGCACCCGAGTATTTCTCCATGAAATTTTCAAATTTGTTTCAAAATCTTGAAGGAATAGTTCAACATGTTGACGATTTATTGTTATATACTGAGGACATAGAAAGTCATAAAATACTACTTAGGGAGGTGCTTAGGAGGTTATCAAGAGAAGGTATTACAATTAATAAAGAAAAGTGTGTGTTTGGAGTTAAAACAGTTTCATATTTAGGCCATATTATCACTTCTGAAGGAGTATCTTTAGATCCTGATAGAGTAGAAAGTATTAAAAGATATAAAAAACCAAACAATAAAAAAGAATTAATGCAGTTCTTAGGGCTTGTTAATTATGTAGGAAGATTTATACCAGATAAGTCAAATATATTAGAACCACTGAATGAACTCTTAAAAGATGGGGTTTTATATTATTGGGGGAGTTATCAAGAAAATGCTTTTGACAAAATAAAACAGTTGATTCAAAGAGCACCAGTATTATGTCATTATGATCCTAACAAAAAAGTAATTATTTCTGCAGATAGTAGCTCTTATGGTTTGGGGGCAGTATTGATGCAAGAAAATTCTAAAGGGGAAAGGGAGGTTGTGTCATTTGCAAGTAGAACATTAAATAGAACAGAAAAAAATTATGCTCAGATTGAAAAGGAATGTTTGGCTTTAGCATGGGCTGTTCACAAATTCAGAGACTATGTTGTAGGTATAACAGTTCTTTTAGAGACAGACCATAAACCTTTGTTGCAAATATTGCAATCAAAACCTCTTGATGATTTAACACCTCGTTTACTGCGGTTTCGATTACAGTTAATGCGGTACACATATGACATTGTTTATGTTCCAGGAAAAAAATTAGTTACAGCGGATGCATTATCTCGCTCACCCTTGCCCTGCACAGTGCCGGAGGTCGATCTACAGATAAATAGCATTGAGTATGGAGGTGTGGGTGATCATAAATTAAATAAAATAAAAATAGAACAAGGAAAATGTAAGGTTTGTTGCCAAATTACCGAATATACTAAAAAGGGATGGCCACACAGAAAGGATGTACCTAAGTTTTTACAAATGTATTATCAGTTTAGACATTGTTTTTCAGTAAAGAATGGATATTTACTTTACAACACTAGATTAGTTATTCCAGTAGCTTTACAAAAATTAGTATTGCAAGATATTCATCAAGGTCACTTAGGTATATCCAAGTGCAGGGAAAGGGCAAAGCAGAGTGTTTGGTGGTTAGGCTTATCATCTCAATTAAAAATTATAGTTGAAAACTGTCCTGAATGTATACAAGAAAGACACAATTTAAAAGAACCAATGATAGTAGAAGATGTGCCCAATAGAGCATGGCAGAAGGTGGGAATAGATTTATTTAAGTTTAATAATTATTGGTATATTGTAATTGTTGATTATTACTCGAGATTTATTGAATTATTTAAATTAACTAACTTAACAGAAGAAACAATTATAACTAAATGTAAAGAGACATTTGCCAGATTCGGCATACCTGACATAGTACGTACAGATGGAGGGCCACAATTTAAAAGCAAATTTAAAGATTTTTCTGTCAAGTATAATTTTGAACATATTATAAGTAGTCCTTATTACTCACAGAGTAATGGGTGTGCAGAAGCTGCAGTTAAAATTGTGAAAATGTTGTTGAAAAAAAATACGGATATTAATTTGGCACTTCTGGTTTACAGAAATACTCCTGGTGAGTCTGGTTATAGCCCTAATGAATTAGTATTTAATAGAAAATTGAAAGAAATTTTACCTATTTATCCTGATCAACTTGATGTTAAAGCAAAATTACAAGAAAGATTTAAAGTAAAAAGGTCACAGTTTAGAAATAGAATGGCAACTAATTATAATAATAGACATAAGAGTTCACATCTAAGTGATTTGCAAATAGGAGAACATGTTTGGGTTATTGACCTGAGAAAATATGGTGTGATTGTAAGAAAGGCGAAGGAACCTAGATCTTATTATATTGATATTCAAGGGTTTACTTATAGACGTAATAGATGGCATCTGATTCCAGCGCCTTTCAATTCAAATAAACCTAATGTAAAATCAACAAATGTTGAACAAGAGTCTGAAGTTTGTTCAGAAATGGGCTTTGGTCAGAAATTTTTAGAAGGGGATGAAAACAGTAAATCTGATTGTAATAATAAGTGTCAGGGAGATGAAGAAATAACAACAAATTTAAATAATAATAATAGTTTATTAGAAAGTAGTGATAATGAAAGCAATAGTAATGAACAGTTTTCCAGTGTTACAGAGGATAATAATTGTATAATTCAAGAAGAGTTGATGAAACATAGAATAAGAAAGAGACCTAGATATTTAAGTGATTATGATTGTGAATTATAAAGAAATCTTGAGAGGAAGGATGTTGTGGTACACTAATGACAGCCCGCGCATATTATATTGTCGGTTAGAGATTATCTATGGAACTATGGAGGCTGGCTTGGCTAGGTTGTACTTTGTGAGTAGTGTGTTTGTTACAATAATAATAAAAGCTAATTCCTTGAATGTTGAGTTAATCACTTCTACAGATACCCTTGCTTAAAAAAACTCCTCCCCTACTGCGTCGAGAATTTCACCTATATCTTCAGGGACATTACACAATTGATGAGCAATTTACATGAAACTGCTTAAGATACATTATCGATGATACCTATAGTGCGTACATAGAGTACTAAATTCTCAATTTCCTTATTTATACAATAGCCACATAAGTACCTAATAATATACTGCTATAAGGATACAAAAGTTAGGATTTACCCAAGGCTCAGAGCGGAAACGGTGACTAGGATTTTTTCAACAGGATACTACATGAAATATACCTATTAATCAATACAATTTAATGCAAGCACAAAGCTTAAATTATTATTAAAGTTTCATTGTAGGAAATACACTTGCTATTACTTTTACCAAAAAAGAGATATCCTCTGATATTTTTACCTAATCAAATCTTTCAGAGTTTCTTATCTCTTTCATTACGAATTCAATCTGTGAGCGTTACTTCCCAAATTCTGTGTAACGATAGATCGACCTCTACTTCCATTATTCTACTTGCATACTCTCTGACACACCCGATTTTCGAAACCAAACCATTGTGTGTGAATACCATTGTATATAGCGAGCTGCGCTTGCTGGCTCAAGGTTTGTTAGCAACAAGTTTTTTCAACACTTTGTTTACCCTGTACTTTCTTCACCGCATCTCTAGCTGGAGACAAGGTCCACCCATAAAATATATGGCTCCAGTGAGGATTGATGGGTGTCAACGACGGCAAAAGCAGCCGGGACCGACAGCTTAACGTGGCCTTCTAGAGCATGGAGGAACTTGAGATAATATTTTTTTTAGCTAGCCATTCTATTATAGACCAAATAGCAAACCAACTATAATAATAAGCTTTTAAAAAACAAGACCATATTATTATTAAAAAGAATGAAATAAATTTGCATTGTTATAGTTTTTTTTTATTTACAATAATTAAAACAGCATATAAAACTTGATCATTTTTTATTGGAATCTCCATTGTGTACCGGTAAATGTACATACATACCTACGGTCATTATTTGATCTTACATATTATAGTTTATGTAGTGTTGTAGGTTGTAGGCAATGCTCGCGCAAAGATTATTAAACAGAAAGTCAATCTGAAAGAAATATTTTTTTTATGACAGTATCTTGAATGTCTATTAACATTGACATTAATTAAGTAACGAATGGTGTTTTTAAAGTGATAAAATAATGATAATATTTATTTTTTGTAAGATAAAAGAGACTCCCAAGTAGGTTGAGATACACGATTCAAGACATATTTTAGCTGACAAAATCTTTAAATAATTTTAAGATCAAATAACTTATTAGTTAAAAAAAATCGCGAACGATTCAAAGGTGCTTAAACCTCACTAAAAAAAAAAAAATGTATAAAAAAAACTGAGTATTACCATGGTAGAGTTGTTATAAATTAATTAAACTTTCTACGTAAACTATCTATAGGTGTGTAATACGACATTTTATATAAATATTTTACGTTATAACATAAAAATAAAATACTAAAAAAAATAAACATAAAAAAAATGAAATACTTGTATGTAGCAGTCGATTTGTTATAAATAACAAGTAAAGCTCGAGACAGCTTAATTACGAAAGATTAGTAATTCTGTACTAATATAGATTAGCCTCTTCTACATTTATGTATTACATATTTAAAAAATAGTAGTACTACCATTTCCTTCTTAAAAGCGAGTATTTAATAGGTAAGAAACTACAAACTATCCACACTATTAAGCTACATACTCCTTAATGAGTTATTGGATAACATCTCATATATAGTACGTAACTGGCTTGAGTTGAAAGATTCAAGAACTAGTCTTGGTCGATCCTTTGAGCTGAGAGATTGTCAACCAAGTGAGCGAGCATTATTTACATAATGGGTAAGTATGTTTACTTATTTAAAAGTTGGACGGTACCCAATCCTTTGGAAATTTCAATGCTTGTATTTATTTAAATGGCGTTAAAGGCCAGTGATTATTGCAATGTGAACTTTTGTAAATAGTTTTTATTGTTATAAATACTTACAATTTTATTGTGAAAGAGCACAACATTTTATTAGCTCTTGAAAATAATCAAGACATATTTTCTTGATACCGATACTTGATTAATTTATTTATTATGTTCAGTTAAATATTATGATAGCACCATAATCTAGGCATATTTATAAAAATTAGAAAGTAATTCGAGATTAATCATTACCTACTTATAAAGGCTTTTGAAAACATATTTAACTTTTTCAAAAGACAGCGCAACCGTTTAGTCTGACTCGACTTTAAAACAACAATTTCCCGTAAATATGTTAGTGGAATTATTCTATTTCCCTTATCTGAATAACCGCCGTCGTTAAATGACGTTTATTATGAGTCTACAATTTAATAAATCATTATTATTCATAACATCACAACAACATAACTGGGGGCCAATTCTAATAAATAAATTTTGTTCCAGTTCTATTTTAGCTGGAATTGTATCGTATGTCACTTAGTAGAATAGAAAAACCATTAAAAACTGTAGTTTCATTCGGTTTCGATCCAATTTCGATTTGAATTAAACAAAATTTATTTTGTAGAATTGGCCCCCTGAATTCGATTAATAATATGAGATTAAATATGACACAGCTACTAGCCATCACATTCGATAGTGTTCTAATTACTCTATGTAAGGGTTGAAAATTTAGATATAATGGTTGATGACCCGGCGGGCTCCTTGCTGGATCCCGGGTCTTTCCCCCCACTCTCCATAAGGGTATTCCGCAGCGGGTTTTACCAGGTAGGCCCGTCTCGCTTAAGCCTGTCTTTTTGAGATTGGTGCGGGGTCGGGGAGGCCTGGTTTAATGAAGGCTTAAGGTGATTTCCCCTGCGTTATCAAGAAAAAAGTATATTGGTTGAATTCTTACTAGGGACTTCAAATAGAAGAAGTGAGGCGAAAGTTGTTTGCTGCAACAGGTTCCTTGAAAAGACTTGGGAATTTCTTTCTACTGACCACTAAAACTGAGCTGACTCAATATCTACTCCACCCAGTCCTCGATTATGCCGATATCAGCTATCTAGACCTTTTTCGGCTTCAACATTTCTTGTTTACGCAATTGATTTGATTTTAGTTTACGCAAATATGATCAAGTGGCTACCGATTCATCTTCGCCGGAATATATTGTTTCTCTTCTTCACAGTATTCTGATTAATCCTTATTCTGATGCTTATCATGGAACGTTTTAAATTCCTTCACAATAGGCACGCTAGAGTTTTAGGTCATCGGAGAACTTAAAGTTGTCAATGCCAATGCAAACCAGTAAATTCATTGATAAATCAGTCCAAGCTGCCCGTCTCTGGAATGCATTGCCAGAAACAGTCAGCCCGTGACCACGGCTCATGTAACCTGGTCGAAACGTCGGGAAATATAGGTCGGTGAATACAATCTTATATACCTAATGCAACGCGAAAGTTTATATGTCATCTAAAAGTTTATATGCATCTAAATATAATTACTTATTATATTTAATTCATTTATTAAATTTATTATATACTAAATTTTTGGGATAACCATAAGTCACCCAATTTTAGACATAAATTTTTCCTGTACGCAAAGGTTGCGTTATTAGTTTACGTTACTTTTTAATAAGGCCACCGATTGTACGGTTTCATTGATTGTATCCTTTTGTTTTTATTTTTTATTGGTGTAAAATAAAGTATATTTAATACATTCAATATTCACAAAAATGTAGGTGTTATGTTTAATGAAATATATTATTACAAAATATATTATTTTTATAAGTTTTGCTTACTAGTTACTTTATATAAAACGCAAAGTTTATAAGTAAAAGGTTTTTAAAGTTGGTTTTATTTATTAAGAATAATTTCACCAAAGAGATAGAAAATTCACATATCCGCATTAATGGTCAGAGTTTATCATTACAAGTATATAATAAAAGCATTAATGACTCGACCTATTAATCTAACACGATAAATTTTATAGGTGAATTATATACAAGGAATATGTATTGCGATATTCGATTTTCTTCCAAGCTGATATGATGTGAAAGAATAACATAGGACGATTTAACTAGTACAATAAAAGATGGTATAATTCTGTTCCTAGAACGAGTGAGAATGGAGAATGTCCCAAAATATTTTGTGAGCGTTGAGAGTAAGCGATAAATATAGCTTTCCATAGAATATTGTATCGTACCCGAAAAGTACTGTGTTTTATTCTATGACGCTAACCTAATGACTGTCTAAGGTTCTCTTACTTTGATAAGCAGTACACCGCAGAAATGTTACGTTTACATGATTATTTGAGGCAATGCCCGTTTTTTTAGCCGACCTTATGAACAGACAGACAATTTGTTATAGGTTGTTTGTCACATTAAACAAACTAACAAAAAACTTACACATTTGTATCATACGATTTATAGGTATTTTTTTTAATCCCTTCAATTCTATTTTTATACTAGCTTTTGCCTGCGACTTCGCCCGCGTGGTAAAGTTACTTTGAGCAGCATTTCCAACGAATATTTATTCATTATATCGCGTAAAATACCTGAAATAAAGTTTCGTCCCCTTTTTTATGCCCTTAGGGGTAGAATTTATCAATATCCTTTCTTAGGGGATACCTACGTCATAGTAGCTTTATGCATGCAAACTCTCAGCCCGATCGGTTTAAAATTGACAAAGTTTCATAGAAACTTCCATCGCCTATTTTATCCCCTTGGGGGTAGACTTGATCGAAATCCTTCTTAGGGGATGCCTACGTCATAAAATCTACCTGCATGCCAAATTTCAGCCCGATCCGTCCGGTGGTATGGGCTGTGCGTTGATAGATCACTATGTCAGTTAGTCAGAGTTTGAGTTATATATATTTAGATGTCCCTTAAATATAAAAATGGACAACTGTTTATTAACTCTTGGCACAGAAACATCTATGAGCAAACGTAAGACTAGGTGCACACTTATGCGCACCGGTGACTTTTTGTCTCTTGTCACCTTGCTTGAGAATCCTTGTGGTGGGGCGCGCACTTAAACACTTGACTATTGAGCAATTTTCGTAGAAACAGAATGACAAAATATAATGCGTGAAAAGTCTTCTTAAAACCAAAGAGTGATTTGTTTTTCAATTCATCATCACTTTTAATTTATGTGATTATATTCGGCGAATAAGAATACGAGTATTCGTTCCTTCTCTGATTTTAGGCGGAAACCGAAACCAAATTTTCGGCATTTCTATTAGTTTCCAAATTTCAATTAGCCATTTCTATTTTTTCAATTCGAACTATAGCAAATCTTAATACGAAACGGGTAATTATTACATTATATATCCCAAACATATGACTTATCCCAATTCGAATTGTTTTTTTATTCATCTGCTTTGTTTTTTTGAATTGTTTTCCTTATAGACTGAATGCAAAGTTGCCTGGCAACCTTGATCATATAAAAGCTATAACAATAATTAATAAATCCTATAAATTCACGATCGGCATAGGTCATGGTGAACATGTTTAAGCAGTTTGAAAACATGCAAATGTAATTTTTAAACTTGAGGTAACTGTGAATAAAAAACTAAAAGTGACTATAAAAATCTTCGTTTAAAATTTGCAATGTTGTAATGTAATAAATGATTTAAAGATAATTATCAAAAATGATTTAATGATAATTATTAAAAAGCGACGTAGAAGGGGTGAAACATTATAATTATTTTAAGTCCGGTTAATATATTCAAGAAGATTCTAATAATATTCCGGTTATTAATATTAATAGCCTACACAAAACTCTCTTATCTACTCTAAATTTATTTGGTCTACAAAAGAGACAAAATTTGTGACAAATTGATACTCATATAATGTATCAAATTGTAATACATTTTTAATCGGTTTTAAACATTGGTGATATAACACCTCTATTTTTTCCTGTTTACAGGTTCAATGACTGTTATCCTGTCGGTGTTGGCTGTATTGATAGCTCTATCATACACGGAAGCAGGTAAACCTTATCAACAGAATGCAAGTTATCTTAAAGAAAAATACTTATAAAAGGTTCCTTAACCCATATTTCATCTCATCCATCCATATAAATGATACAACGCTGTTATAACTGTACTTTTGCTATGTTTTGACAGTTTCAAATTGTTATTTGTATACTGTCTAGTTGTATGCAAAATCTGCTGCAGCAAATTTTGTGTTATATCTTCCATCCGATATTTATACGAGTATATATCCATGTCATTTTCTTGTTATACAACAAAGAGTACTTACTTAAACAAATAGCTGCTATAACTTTCTTATTTGTATCTTATTTATCTTTATTTTTAGCTGGCACCTGCCCGCTAGCTTCAAAGGTGTACGGCTGCAGTCCTAAATGTATACAAGACTATGAGTGCACCCACGGCAAGGTCTGCTGCGCTAACTCCTGCAATGCCAAGTCATGCGTGGAGCCGGCGCCTTACGGAGGAGCTGGTGGGACAGGCAGCTCCAATAAATATTCAAGTGAGATTATCTGTGTATATCGAAGTTCACTCATTAATCACGAATACTCAGAAACTACACGTGTGCACTTGTAGTTTCAATATAATATAAAATAGGCAACTATTTTTAACCAATAGACGGGAATTTTAATGAAAAGCAACTGTCAAAAGTTAGAATGACTCCATCCGTCCGTTGGGTAGATTATTAATTAATATTAAACAAGTATTTTTTAATTTTTTGCGTACCTAATCAATAAATAACAGCGATACATTGATTTGAAATGGTCGTATTATTATCCATAATAACGCAAAAAATATGTTGTTGTATGAAGGCCCTTTAAATATTTATTTTATTCTGTGTTTTAGTATTTCTTGTTAAAGCGGCAACATAAATATACGTTCATGAGATACAGCCTGGTGACAGACGGACGGACAGCGGTGTCTTTATAAAAGGGCGCGTTTTAACCTTTGGGTACGGAACCCTAAAAAACTATTCGTCATACCGTGAGATCTACGATTCCGCGAGCATTTTCGGCTAACAAAACAAATGATTATTAAACAGTAATTTTCGAATAATTCTAAAATATTGTGTTTCGTTTCAGGCGGCAGTGGTGGCAGCGTTTACTGCGACAACGCCAAATGTCAATCTGGAGAAGTGTGCAAAATGGACCCTAAGACCAAGAGGAATAAGTGCAGTCGCCCTTAAACTAATTATAATAAATTTATTTTCATAATCCATATGAAATCCTTTGTTTGCGTTTTACTCAAAATCTACGGCGCACATCGGGTTACTATAATTTTTCAAACTATATGCAATAGATTTAGAACTCTATCCTCGAGTTTTTCAGATTTCAAATTAAGTGGGAAACAAGGCAATAAGTATTGTTTTATCAAACTGCTATCAACGATCTTTAAAAAGACTAAAAACAAAAACGAAACATATTTTATGACGTTTTAACTATACTTAAGTATAATTTGAGATATGCTTAATTACAAATTGTCAATTCAGAAACCGGTCGTATGAAACTTTGTCTCTATACCTATAATATTAGTATAGATTTGTAAGATATGTAATTTAAATAAATTCATTAAGTACTCGTATTTACTATTTGATTTATTAACAAAATAGACAAAAAAATACCTGGATTTTGGACGAAATGAAAGATGAGGTAGCAAAACAGATATTTCATTAATTTATAAATGAACAAAAATTCAACCCTAGAATGATACGCAAGGTTACTGAAATTAAAAAACATCCAAATTTTAATAGAGATAAAGTTTGGCATATACCACAGGCTTTGGGATCCAGTAATTCGTCAAATAAAATCTTAATCCAGATAACACATTACAAAACCAAAAGATACAGTTAGTTCATTCTATAATATATAAATTAAAGGGAGCAATTCACTTTTCTTGTCGGAGTTTGTTTCGCTTGTTCTCAGTCAAGACTCCCAAATTTGGAACTCGTGGTTAAATAAGTCAAATGTATTTATAAAATTATTTTATTTAATAAATGTAACGTTGCCATAAAATATATATTTTTCGTATTGTGAATATGTCCAATAGTATTTTTTTAAGGTAACTATTCTCTTAATTTAAAAGAGAATCAACACCTTAATCTTATGTGAACACGGATCCTGTAAAGAGGCCGACACAATATATTGTGCATAATAAAGAAAATTTTGACAAATGTAAGGAGCCGTGCACGAGCATGGGGCCAGATTAGTCAGTCACGTAGCGAAAGTAGCATTTGCTCACATTTTGAAGTTGGAGCCTCGCCATAGTTCAGAGTTAATAATTTTTTTTTTCAAGACATTGTTAAAAAATGCAAGAAATGAAATAAGCCACGATTCTGACTAAACTCATATTTTTAAGCATAAACATAAACTGATAAACAAAACTTGACTCACAGATTAATAAAAATGAAAAGAATTAATAATTCGGCACTGCAAAAGCATGAGGCATAATGAAGCATGGATGAAACGATGTTGTTCTAAAAGCTTTTTTTTGTACAAAATAAAACTACTGATCCTTATTCGATATTATTATTTCGGGACCCCTCGAGAATATTTCCCTTACACGTTCAGTAGAAATCTCCTCTTTTTTGAAGTCGGTTAAAAAATAAAAATTCATGTCGGTACAATCGTTGTCGCTAAACGCATATGTTATGTTGGCTAAGTACACGAAAATGTTACATTCAGCTGACGCTTCTGATCACTAGATGATGCTACTGTTCTTTTAAAACAGGATTTTGATTTTTGTTAAGTTTGTTGTCTTTATTTTTTTGCAATTTATATCACACAAAGTAGCTTTCATTTTCATTTTTTGCAGTTTTACCAATAACATTATTTAATGGGGTATTATTTGATTGTTTATTTGGTGAAAAAATTAAATGTTACAATAAGTTGTTTTCGCTAAATAACGCTACTGTATTTTTAAAACGGGGTTTTGATTTTTTTCATGTCTGTTGTCTTTATTGTTTTACCGACTTTATTAAACACAGTCGCTTTTATTTTCATTTATGTGATTTCATAGTCACCAAGAAATCCTTTCGTTATGTAAATTTCGTCATGTCTGTTTGTCTGTCCGTCGGTCTGCGGTTTAGAATTAGAAAGGTTTTTTAGCATGAGTATTAGCCCAGCAGTGGGCGTCTCACGGTTGATATGATGATGATGATACACTTTAATCACGACAAACTGGTAAAATCAAATCTTAAAATTTATTTTGTTATCTTCCATTAGCGTGGGGTATCCTTGGATAAGTCCTTCACAAATATAAGTGGCGTGGGAAGATGTTTTGCGATTTAGTTAATCGTTCGTGACTTACTAAGCTTTAAAGTGTCAATTTTCGTTAAAGTCTAATGTCCCCCTCAACCCCTCTTCTCCAAATAAACGGTTGTTGTCAACAAAACAAATATCAAACGTTACGACAGTAGTATCTATACACACTTTAGCTGGCTTTACAAATTTACAAGTAATTGTTGAGCAAATGTATTTAACTCAAAAATTTCGAACAACTTCTTTGGAAACAACAAATATGATTTAAAAAATACTGAGTGGTTCGATACCTACATAATGAAGAGATGGCAGAATGTCCGTTGGAAAAATTTAATTGAATAGAACTAATAGAACTGAAAAATCAAGAAACTGACCTTCATTTTGCTATGAGTATCAGGCGCAGAATCTTGCACAAGCAAAGCATCAGGTTTTTTTAAACCTAAAGGGTTTAAAAATGAAACCCTTCATTTGAAAGTCCAGAATAAGCAGAGTAGTCAAATACTTATATCCAAGCAAATTAATGGTGTAATTATTAAACGACTATTGTTTCAAAGAAAACATTTTTTATATTTTTGCAACTGTCGATTCTACTGCACACTAAAAAAGAAAGAAAAACAAATGGACTAACCTACGAAGACATGTACGTTATCCACAAAAACACCGGTAGATTTTCGCTATTTAGTTCCATCTATGAGGCAAACCTATGCCCCAACAGTGATGACGCTACTAAGCTAATGATGATGATATAAAGGCGGATGCTTACTGGCAGATTTTTAATTAAGATTAGCTTAAGACTCCACTATGTGCTGTGTGCACACTGGCCTGCTATAGTGGCGTTCCTCGGACCACGTGGGCGAAGCTACGGGTTACAGCTTGTATTTAAATAAACTTCATTGCTTCAGTTGTTCAGTGTTAATTTGAGATTAATAAAACGAACAGCACACATACATTAACACAACATTTATATAAACAATTCGATTTAATTATAAAATTCAAATAACTGATTAAAGGTTAAAGTTCAACAACATTATCATTGAGCACAATATAAAATGAATACAGAAACACGTCACATTACATAGGAAAATGTCGGTAAAAGTAGCGTTATTAGCAATAATCGCACAATGTTCTTTGGCAATGAGTGTAGTTGACATAAAATGCGTCCAATCTAACCAAAAGCTTTTTAATAATGCAAATCTCATTGGAAAATGGTATGTTATGATAAATTTCAATCCAGCTATAACTATAGATTACTGTTATTGTCCCACATTAGAATTTACTAAAGCTTCAACAGAAGACTTGTTGAAATACAGAGAGTCATTGAATGAAAGTGTACCGTATTCGATCGAAGATGATCCGATTATAGTGAATGGTTCTAAAAATGTAATAAACGGTGCATTATTTGGAAATAAAGAAGCTAAATTCTACGTTTTATCGCCGAATTCACCTATGCGTCAAGCCGACGGTTACACAGCACAGGTCTATAAAGAGATTAATGATAATTATATATTATATTACGACTGTAAATTGAGAAGGAATTTTATGAAACTCCTCAGCAGAAAAAGGGAAGTTGATAAACAAGAATTGGAAAAGCTGATAGCTAACATTACAGATGTCAAATATTTGTATAGAGAAGTGTTATGTAGAAATTACAATTGCCACTTTGGAATCTAAGCAAATTGGAATACAGGAAAGAGTAATAATCACTGTTCTAATTTTAATATATTGTAAAACATATTTTCGTTCTTTTTTTCTTCGTTAATTGCTGTAACTCAAAAATATTTGATCATATACCTAATAAAACTTACTAAGTAACAGAGTATATAATAGGAAACTAAATAGAAAACATAAAAAAGTAAAGAAATTACTTAATACATAAATTAAAAAAAAAACTAGACATATATTTTTTATTCGTAGTAATCCTATGGTGCTAACTTTCTGATATATTCTCTAATAACATCTATTACCATCTATTACGATACCACAGCTTATTATTTAATTCTGTACGAACATTTATAATTAAATCAATAATAGTAACTCTTTTGCAATAATTTCAGAACTAATGGTTAGAGATTGTAATTTTCATTTGCCGCCAACCTTTAGTTGTATAGTCAATACAACTTCGAAACCATACAAATCAGTGTTTGTTCGACTTTAACACGAGGGAGCCGTTTTGTCGCGTTCCGGGAATGTCTTATTCGGTCTATAGTTTGTAACAAATCTTCTTTGTGAATTAAAAAAAAAAAGTTGTATAAAAACAAAACGAGATAGATCATCAATTGAAATAGGTTTTATATCGTGTTGTGTGTTAACATTTTTATTTACGATTTTAATCCAAATAAAAGTGAATTAAATAAAGTTATAAACTGAATTGAATCTTTTTAATAATAAACTTCATTCTAAAAAAGTTAGCAGGAAGTTGAAAAAATAAAGAATAAATAATTAACCAATGCCGATTTTCGTTTTATACTTAGACTGAATCAATAACCATAATAAATTCAAGTTCTGAATGCAACAACGTAGGTCATGGAAAGCTTCTAACGATCACAATTAATAACATATGTATAGTTTAAAAATAATGTGTTTTATTTTCATTATTATATTAAAAACTATTTAACAAATCGAAAACTATTTTCTATTCAATATTTTTTGGTTTTTCATTCATTCGAAATTTTTGATTTAAAATTCAACAAAAAGCTTTTTCCTTTTATTTTGGTGAGTGTTTGGTAAAACCTTTTAGATCAAATGTAGTTGTAATTGTTATATTACTCCTGGAAGGTTTTTAAGTTTTACGAATATTTTATTACATAAATAGAAAATTAGAAAAAAAGCGTAAAAAATACAATGTCTTGCAGTTGACAATTTTCAATCAAAAGAAATGTCCCTGGATACAAGTGGTGATACCGCGGAAAACAGTCAATGTCCACTATGGGAGAGACTTGGATGTGCGCGTAGTGTATGTGCAAGATTATGCAGGAGGAGATTCAGAAGAAGAGTAGCTCCGGAACACGCTACCAATGGGAAGTCTTCGGCAAGGTAATATCTGACTTCATATATGAATATTTATTGATTTAACAGTTGCTTTATTATCTAATGTTGTTTTTTAATTATAGATCCCAATACTCGTCTCATTATTAGATATTCCATTATTTGGTTCATAATAACTAATATTGACATAACTAATATATGTTGTAACCATGCGTCGTATCACCGACCGTTTATTTTGTCCTAGGTTTCAGCATGCAATCTTTTTGTCTTTGATCTTCAGCATCATTTCTTTTTAGTATTCAACTTTCGTAATTTAAAATTTCGAGTAATACTATATGCTCTTATTTATATTATTTTTTAGTTCGTAAAAAATAATCTGGTGAGAACATGATAATTTAATCATATAAATTTAATTATGTAATAATAAAGTCATAAAATTATTATATTTGAAATAAGAAAAATGTAAACGTATATCTTCATGAAATATCAACTAAGTTCTACCTATTACGGAAAACCCAGAAACAGGGTATGTAACTGTTCTGTTTAACTATTGTAATTATATATTTAGGTAATCATACGAACTTTATATTCCTTTTTTTGTTTGTTGCAGTTTTTCTCATTACCTTCTAATAAATAAAATCTTCGAGCTCAGTCAGCCTTTTATTCATTAGCCTAAACATCGAACCCGTCACTAGTTCAGGATAATATCAAACGAGAGCTTATTTGTTTTAAAATATCCTATGTTCAACCCTGTTCGATTGCTTTTATGACATTTTACAACCGATAATCATAAAACTTTTTAAATTTTCACATCCAATTAATAGTAATTGTGTTATATGGGACTGGATTATATGTCGAGCTTAATTCGTAATTTACGCGTAGGGCTGATACTGAACAAATTAAACTACAATGGAAAATAAACATATAAATCGATGTTTGAAAATAATATCATTATAACTTAACTAGGTTTCATGTCAAAACAGCTTTATCATTCTAAAGTAGCAGTTATATTTAGCGGCGGGTAAGTACCAATTGTCATCAATTTACTCAACAGGTGGAATGGCTAATATAATCACACCCATACTACCTAAGAATCGGTGCAAATCTGATGGATGATCCGTCAAGTGTCTCTCGGAAGTATATGTTATTACGCGACGAAATTTCTATCGAGTACGCAAGGTCGAATGTCATATATAATTTTATGAGTTTTAATAACCCGTGACGGAAGAGACCTGACACATCTTTCGATAGATATGCACCAACCTTAAATAAATTATATTTATTCGCGCTGGAGGAGAAAATGCGGGCCCGGTGTGAAACAGTCCTGGATCCCACGCCCTTCACCCAAAAGTAAGTGTGCATCGGAGGAGGTTTACTAGGTATCCCATCCACGTTTTGACTAGCCTTCGGGCAGCAGTTGTGGATAGAGAGTCCCACACATACCCTGTCGCCTGTCAAGCAGCCGGGACAGTGCATTAAACATTTCCTTACAACTCAAAAACAAAAACAATGGAAAGGAGCGGGCTAATTTAATCAACGCTTTACTTAATATCGCTTACTGAGATGTGAGGTCACAGTGACCCAAGCGGAAATTTCATTTTAATTTTAATAACTGATTTTTAATGGAAAATAGAAACAAATGTAGTTACTATAGAAATCCATATTTCGAGTATCATTGTGGTGTCAACATATCAATTTGGACAAGATATACCTATCTATACTAGATATTCTGTTAAAATGACAGCGTAAGCGCAGTGTTACAGATTCCAAAAAGGTAAAAAGCTTTATATTTAGCAATATAGAACTGCTGCTAATTTGTAATATTTTAAGTAATAACGTAAACGTTATTAATGAAAACAAAGAAATTATTTTAATGATCAGCCCTGTTTGCGTGACATTCGCTGTGTTCTGCTTTTATACAGGTGTATTTGGCTCGTAATAAGTTGAGGAAGGCACGCACGCAGCGACCAACTTATATAGGTCACTAACAATAATTCTACTTACTCTTTTACCCATGAGACAGAATTATGGCGGAGAAAAACGTTAAACAGAAACAGTGTTTATCTTAGGAATAACTATTTCAAAATTTTCAACTGTCAGACCACAATCTTATGTTACGCATACGGTATTTTTTTTTCTTGAAGCTTTTATTTTTATTTATTTTTTCTCATTTTTTCATTTCCTTTGAAATGGAAAGGTAAAGGCTTATATATCGTATATATGTCGCATCATCTTGACGAAGATCGTTTGATTTAGTTTCTTTTATTTTAATTGCTAGTTACTCGATTACTTAATTACTCAATTGTAGAGAGAGCGTGATAATCGATACTTTTAATTTTATTAGAATGGTGACACTGACTTTGACAGTTCGTTAACAAAAAGCAAATTGCCGCCATTTTTCACACACATTCTGTTTCCGATCGCCGAGGAGTAAAGACATCCGACGACATCACGCTCATCTCGTTACATTTTCGTATGAAAAGTGATAAAATGGAACAAATCCACGTTAGTATACACGCCTGCAGTGTTATTTTAAAGATAGTCCTCCGATATAGACGATCTATTTGGGCTTCGTTATAGCCCGTTCTGACTACCCACCGACATATATAATATATATACAGCCAAGACAAAAGTACGAGGGTGGATTGAAAAGTTCGCAGCCTTAGCAAGAATAAAATATAAGCAAAAGTAATTTTATTATTCCACGTAATCTCCACGTAATCTCCACTTAACTCTATGCACTTCTTCCATCTGGTTTCCAACGCCTGTATACCGGTCATAAAAATAGTTTCTTCAAGACCTTCAAAAAAGTCACCCACCGCAACTTTGACCTACTCATTTGATGAACATTTTTGACCTCCAAAGTGTTTTAGGTTTGGGAATAAATGAAAGTCTGAAGGTGCCAAATCAAGGGAATAGGCGGGATAGGGCAGTAATTCAAAGCCAAAATCACGAATTTGAGCCAAAAATTCAACATACGTGTGAACGAGTGCATTATCCTGATGGAACAATACTTTCTTGCTGAGTAATCCTGGCCTTTTCTCTTTGATTGTTTCGCCCAAGCGACGTAAGAGGGTGCAGTAATAAGCCGAGTTTATAGTTTCACCTTTTGCAAGGTAGTCCACCATGATGACACCCTTAGCATCCCAAAAAACTGACACCATCACCTTGCCAGCTGACAATATTGGTTTGGCTTTTATGGAGTCAGTTTATCACGTTGTTTCCACTGGTTGGATTGCTGTTTTGACTCTGGAGTGTAGTGGTGTACCCAAGTTTCATCTATTGTTACAAATCTGGATAAAAATCTTGTTGATCAGCCTCAAACATTTCCAAACAGTCGCGACAAATCGTGAGGCGTATTCGTTTTTGTTCGACTGAAAGCAATCTGGGTATCCACCGCGCAGAAACCTTAGAAAATCCAAGTTCATCGACTATGATGTTTTGTGTTCGTTCATACGAGATGACAATAGTGTCTGCAATCTCCATAATGGTCAATCTCCGATCTGTCAACATCAGATCACAGATTATCCCGATGTTTTCTTCAGTCGTAGACGTCATAGGCCGGCTAAAGCGAGAGTCATCTTCAATATTCTCTCGTCCGCGTTTAAATTCAGCAACCTACTTTTTCACAGTCGTATACGACGAAGCAGACTACCCCAATGTTGTTGACATATCTTTGTAAATCCTTTTTTTTTTAAACATGTATTTGATGACCGCACGTTGTTCAATATTCTCCATTCTTTAAAAATGCTGCATAAATTCAGTATAATGAGTAAACTAATCGAATGATTATGTTACATTAAAATAGTTAAGTATTAATGTGTTAGGCCGCGAACATTTCAATCCACCTGCGTAGCTTTTTTTTATCTGTTCTAAATTATTAATCTCCATTTTTACAGAAGACTAAATATATGTCATAATCAAATAACAGGTGAAGGGATATTTTTCTTATAACTAACGAGGGCATATTATCTGTTGCAACCTTATAATTTATAAATGTTCTATAATTTTGGATGTGTTTTCACGATTAATGCTAGATTTTATGAAATAACAGAGGAGGGGCATTGATCAAAATATTACAGTTGATATTTAGAATTTTATAATAATGGTAATTAGAGAATTTTACATGAACACACGCGCGGTTTCTGAATTGATAATTTTAAGTTAAATCAGAATCATTATCATCATCAGCCCTTTTATGTCCCCGCTGCAGGGGCTCAGGCCTTCCCTATGGATGGTTAAGGAGGATGGGCCATGACCCTCCATGCTGGCTCAATGCGGATTGGAGGGTATTAACTACTGCAAATGCAGCCGGGACCAAAGGCTTAACGTCCTTCCGAAGCACGGAGTAGCTCGAGATATTTTTTTTTGGTCACCCATCTCGTGACCGACCCTTGCAAAAGTTGCTTAACGACAACGATCGCGGGCCGCGGCGCTTTTCCACTACGCCACCGAGCTACTCATTAATTAAAGCAAATATTATCAAATAAATAAGAATTCTCAGGTAACTTCTTTTGTCTATAGAGACTTTCAATGTCAGTCACCGAATAAAAAAAAATTACACACATATATTCTTCATGACGGCCGACCCGTTTTCGTTATTTATAGTACTCGTAGTAATATTAGGTCATATTTTTTACCTTTATTGTTGGCAAATATAAAAGTTCGTGACATTTTCTATTGCGGAAGTATTAATTGCACTCCATAGAACACGAAAGCAAACGATTTACTCGACTTATTATTATATATTATTCCATCAATAGAGTCCTAAATAGTGCCGCCCATTCAATTATAGGCTAGATTTTTTATTAGCAGTATAATATATTTATACTGCTAATAAAAAATCTAAAAATTCGGTCGTTACCCCTTCAAAGATTCAGGGTCTCTGATTGAAGATACATTGCTTATCATACGTAGCAGAACGTGTTTCCGAAGACATTTTTTGTTCTATTTTTATTGAGACACTTATAACTTGCCAGTACCATCGTAGCTTAATCTTTTAATCTTTCTCTTCAATTTAAGTTTATATTTTTATAAAGTACCAGCTTTCCGTCAGCTTCGCCCGTGTGATGCCCAGGACTCTGTTTAATGGGATAAAATGTATCCTATATGTATATGTTAATCCAAGTTTAGAATTATCCGTAAACCAAATTTCATCAAAATCCGTTTAGTAGTTTTTGCGTCAAGAAGTAAACGGATAATGTGTTGTGTAGAAAAAGACAAATCTGGCGCCACAGAAGTAGTCGCCAAGACGAGCGTCGAGAACTTTCAAAACATATACTATACTTGCCTGTTTCGTTATTATTAAACTATGATGGCACTTGCACTTAAACACAGAAATAATAAACAATATGACGAAAAGGCGTAAGGTTGCATCTCTAGTAAAACGGCTTATTATGACACATGTTTTCACAAACCATTACTTTTAAAAATTAATACCTTTGAATTTAAGTTTTTTTTTAATCATCATCACCAGCCGTTTTACGTCACCACTGCAGGGGCTCAGGCCTTTCTTATGGATGGTTAAGGAGGACGGGCCACGACCCTCCACGCCGGCCCAATGCGGATTGAAGGGTATTAACGACTGCAAATGCAGCCGGAACCACCGGCTTAACGTGCCTTCCGAAGCACGGAGTAGCTCGAGATAATAATTTTTTGGTCACCCATCCCGTGACCGACCCTTGCGAAAATTGCTTAACGACTACGATCGCGGGCCGCGGCGCTTATCCACTACGCCACCGAGCTACTCAGTTTTGTTTAATAGATGACCTTTTTTACAAACTATAAAATTTTGTAACGTTATGACAAGTAGAGTAAAAGTATGTAGAGTGAAAAGCTTAGTTCTATACTAAGCAAGTCATATTGTCGTCTAGGCCATTTTTTTCATGAAAATGTTTTTTGGTAGGATCATAGTTTTCGTTACAGTTAATGATTTCGGGTGGGTCACGCGCTGGTTTCAATGTTGCCATCTCTCAGGTGTCAGGTTTGATTCTTTCCATATTATTTCGGGATAGAGTGATAGAGCGGGACTTTCGTTGTTTCCGATAGTCCATAATACGAATACTTTAGCTACTCATTTTGACTTTAGAGCATTGTAAGTAATGTTTTCTTATATTTATTTTTTTATGATTTATTTACGTTATTAACTATATTAGAAAATAAAATATGATTAATTTTCATCATTTGTCAAGCAAGGAAAACCAATTTATTCTTTATCTATTGTGCTGGTCTTAATAGTAACGTTCTATTATGACTTAGAAATCAAATTAATCAACCTACATAGCCTGCGTATTTTACATAGTTGTGAAAGATAAAAAAAATAGGTAATATTAAAAGTGTAATCTATTGTTTATTAGCTTACCGCTCGTGCTTTCTTGGTATCCTATTTTTAACAGACTTCAAAAAAAAAAGGAAAAAATAAATAAATTCGAGGTGTATGTATGCGTTTTCTTTGGAATGGCGTAATATTCATATATGTTGGTATATTTAAATGGGCTTCTAAACACCTGTGCAAAATTTATACATGTATATGTATACCTGTATGTTAGATCACGGAAATCTCGCAAACTAGACGACGGATTGCAATGGCTTGTTTTGTTTATTCGCTTAGCTTTCAACTTGGAGTACACTACAAGCTTCATAAAAATCGGTTTAGTATTTTTGAAGATATATACTATTTAAATTTAAGCTACTTATAAAAGGAGTAAAAAATTAACCACCTTTTAAAGGAGTGAAAATTGGTGACCTTTTTATAACCAACTTCAAAAAAGGAGGTCGTGAGTCTACCAGTGTATGCACGTCATTAACCGACTTCAAATAAAAGGTAATCAATTCGAGAGGTGGTCTGCAGCCACCCTTGCCTAGCATGGTTTCGCATGTCTGGGAGAGGCTCTCGATGTACCCGAGCCTCTTGATCCGCGAGGGGGCCAATGGTCGAATATGGGGTGAGTGTCCTGGCGACTCGGTGACGGCTTCCCGGGACTCATCTCCCACGAGAGGGTACACCGTAGGGGTTTTGGTGGGTAGGCCTCCGGGAACTCATTGGGCAGCTAACCTGCCGAGTGGGTTCACGGAGGAGAGTCCCACACACCCCCTGTTGCTTGCCAGGTAACAGGATAGTGCCAAAAGCATTTCCTTTACGATAATAAAAAAAGATTGCTACTGGACTGCTACGATCACAGATAATGTTTATAAGGTAAATATAAGTATGTTAAAATAGAGACGAAGGTGTCCTGGTGTCCAGGTGTTCAAAGTTTTGATATATGTCCATGATAAGTTAGAAGCAAGTTATATGAATCGGTAATAATTTCAATTATTAAAAAACGAAAAAAATAAAAACACAATAAAAAAATTAAACCGACCTCAAAAAAAGAAACAACTGAAAAAAGGAAAATAATAACACATTTTTATCTTCAATAAAATCTAAAAACAAAATATGGATGAACCAACAATTTTTTTTTTGAGATCAGTGCCAGATATTTATGAGAAAAAACACTTTGAGTGTTTCGATTTTATCGAAGGTAAAAATTTGTGGTATTATATCTCCCTTTTCAGTTCCTCTTTATTACGATTTTTTTAAATCGGTTTTAAACCTTCGTGTACGGAACTCTAAAAAGGACTAGAAAAAATTTAAAGTTATATACTCGTACATAAGAATAGAACTTTTGTTTGAATAAAAAAAAATATCACCTACTCTCGCGTTTATGAATTTTCAGTTTAATATGTCAACAAGTGCGTGCCCGCTATCACACGACTTGCTAACGTTTATAACTGGTGTAAAGCGACCGCTGAGCTTGATACTTGGCCTAATTATTACATCGTGTAATAATTAGGTTAGCGAAAACCTTAATAAAATCTATTGGGAAATTTTTAAATCATATTAGATAAACGTGGGTTAAAATCTATATTATCCACTATACACTTGACCGACTTGATGATTTACGAGAGTAAATATCTTAAATCATGATATTAAAGATATTTTTTCTAATCTAGAAATCATGGTTAGCAAAAATGTGCACTTTTCATATCCACAAGTACAAGGTCTCCCGATTTACAAACCGATGGCATAGAGTTTCGACTTTTAAGAAATGCTTGTAACAGCCAAGACTGCATAACTATTTTATTTTGATTGAATCAAAAAAGCCAAAAGAGCATTACTTAATTAAAATTAATAACACGGCAAAATTGACTGATATAGCAAAAGAACGTGATATTTCTTCACTGATTAAAACATATATTTCATATCCATATTAAAAGAAGGTTATTGAAAATTATTAACACTGTATAATTATATTCCTTTCTCAAAACAAAACAAAGTGGATTTATTAAGCATTTTTTGTAAAATGCTTAATAAATCCACTTTGTCCCTGGCAACCCTTGACCTTTCGCAATCTGGCCGATAGCTCTAATCACTTAGCTACCCAGGACCATAATTTCATCAAGAATATGATAATAGCAAAATTTTTCAAATGAAATTATTATATTTTATTTAAATTATTCTTCTACAGCACAACTCTTCAACATAATATAATAAATTAAGAAATTGGATTTTATAAGTCGCCTTCTAAAGTTTTGATATACATATGTCCAAACCAAAACAGATAAAATTGTAAGCACCGATCATTATTAAAGTTACCATTCGAAATATTTGATACATTAAGAAAATAGTTTTATTCAATGTCAATGACATAAAGTACCAAGAATCGAGGTGTTCACTATTTTCTGTCCCCAAACACTCCGAATGGTGTTTATCAATGTAACTTTTGGTACCGTCGGAAAAAAAACCAAAAAGGGTAATAAAATCTAATGGTATTTGACGTCAATATATAATAAAAATAATAAGTATTTTTTAGTTGTGAGTCTAATGCATTAAGTTAATTAGATAAAAACATGGAAATAGTCTAAACTAAAGATGAAAATAGTCTACTACATAAAAATGACTTACAAAAATATTTGATAAAACTAACATTAATAAAAATTGTACTATACTCTCATCGTATAAAGTGGGGCATCAGATTCAGATTTAATAAATAAATCTAATTCAGGCACAAACGCTACTCAAGAACGAAAATTATAAAAACTGAGTCACATATTTATGTGTACATACACTATCATAAATAGAAATGTTTTATTCGAAGCTTCCGATCCTCTACAGTCTTAAAACTAACAAAATAGTTATTGGACGCCTTTGTAAATAGTAGTAAGCTAGAATGACAGCGAAAGCTTGCTGCATGCTAAAGCGAAACTATATTATATCGTTTCATCAATGAATGCGTTAATTTTATTATCGGTCCGTTAATTTCGAGTTTATCATTAACACAAATTAACATTACGAACAAAAATTTAAATAGATATCAATTGAAGTTCATGCAAATTTGTACACCTATGACTTATTGTCTGGTTCATTATCTTTGAAGTAGTGAAATAGTAGAAATAAAATGCTATCATAACTAGACGCAACTTAAATAAAACTTATTTATGTGAATTGCTTGAATATTTATGGAAATACGCTGACTAGAAACGAAAGCGATTAAGCGCTTGAGAAATTCGAGAGTTCAGTTGGGTTTTAGGTAGCTCATTGGTTAGAGCAGTCGCCCGTATTTCGAAAGGTTATGGGTTCGATTCTTATTTTGAGCCCTAGTGACCTGGTGAATATATTAAGTAAAAAAATATCAATACAACATTAAAAAATTGGCATAATATTTAGTAAAGGTTTTGATTTTTTCGCTGACGCTACAAGCAATTCTATTATTTCAATGTTAAAGTTAATTCCCAAATGCGTGCTTCGTATGAAAACATAAAAGCATTTACTTATAACAGTTCCAACAAAGACTCGGTGGGGGGTAGTTCTTTACAATTTCACATATTACATTAATTACGTTATAATGTCGAAACTTCTGTTCAATAAGGATAGAAGGAAATCGAGTATTAATTTTGTGAACTTCCGTAGATTTCATTTTCTAGACCGGTATGTATGTTCTGAATTTATCGCTAGCTATTTGTAAATTATAGTCTACGTCACCCGCGTATTTTCAAGATCGGATCAGTATTTCTGAAAATTATCCCCTACAAACAAAGATAGAAACTACCTCTTTATAATATTAGTAAATAGTACACACAACACATGATATGTGTATAAATTGTTTTTTTTTTTTGAAAATACTTTATTGTAACTAACTAATAATTGTTTTGTGGCCAGTTTCTCGTGCTTCAGATATTCCGTAACTCAGTCCTTTTCCCTTTTTTTTTTAATAAAATAAGATTTTGAGTAGTCATTCCGGTGGCCACTTATCGGTGAATATGTCGTAAGATTTTGAAAATATAAAATTACAACTTAACCCTTAACAAATCGACTGTAACCATAAACTTGGTGTGGTTTTTGTTAAATATTTATTTCGCAGCGCATTTGAATGATTAAATTAACTAAAATCTGATGTTGATTATTTTAAAGCTGACTTTAGGAAAAGGCATATCGATTTTATACTGTTATTGAAGTTTTTGAGTTAGATATAAACTTATCTAAACGACTATATTATTCACTACTACGTCATTAGATTGATTAGAAAATAAAATTTCGTAGTTATGTATTTCTTTTCAGGCCACTTTACTTGTAAAATAAACAGCTGATATTCATTTGATGATCATCAGGTAGTAATAGGTTTTTTATATTGGTTTATCATAAACCTGTCTGTTTTTACTTACTAATGAGGTTTTAATAAAAAAACTGGATTTGTTAAGGATAATGATAAAAGTAGTAATTTTATAATTCACAAAATCTTGATCAAAATGATAGGATACGAATAACGATATGTCGTTGAATTATGATAGAAACTTACATATACTCGTACAACAAATTTGTTTAGTTCAACCTGCAAAACACTTTTATAGATTGTATGTTTTAAAGGAGTAGAGAATCTCGACGACGCATCAATCACCCGCCTGCAGCACTGTATAGCCCGCTGGGAGAGAAATTCCGCACAAGCACCCCATCCGCGCTTCAATGTGCGCTGTTCTGTGGCGGCGCGCGTTGCCAGTACGAGCGGCCGCAACCACGCGCTGCTATTCAAGGATTGTACTCAGATTGGTGAGTTTAGTGCAAATAGTACAATCTGACTAAATGTAAAATAAAAACTGGAGATAAGTAAGATAAAGCAGTACAACCCCAATTTAGGATTTGATCAGGGAACTTGCAGTCATCTAAAGGTCCCAGGACAAGAAGCCCATGGTGAGCCCCCCTCCCACCACTTAGTCCGCCACTGATGACATAACATTTTTAAAGTAACAAATGCTTGAAATTTTTGAAAGATTAATAAATTTAATGCTTTTTCCTTGATCAATAGATGTAATGACAACTGATAAACGAGTTACGAGTAATTTCATTGATGACCATTGATTTTTATTTAATCTATAATTTAAATGGTTTAAACGAGCCATTCTTGTATATATTTATTTATTTTATTTATTTACTCTTTATTTTATTAAATAAAAATAATACAAATGGCGGACTTAATGCCAAGGGCATTCTCTACCAGTCAACCTGAGCGAATGTTGGATTTGCATGTTAGGCGATAAAGATTGATATATCCAGTAAAAAAAAAATATAAATTAAAAAATATATAAATAAAAATATTGAATAATTACATAAATACTAATTACACATACATACACATAAATAACATACAGAATGCGAACGATACAATTACAGTCCGAGATAGTGCTCACGCACCAATTTCCTGAATATCACCTTACTCTGAGCATTTCTAATGCGAAACGGAAGAGCATTCCAAAGGCGAATAGCTGTGAGGGTAAAGGAATTAGAAATAAATGAAGTATGATGAAAGGGGGTTTGAAGAATGAGGTTGCTACTAGAGCGAAGATTACGCTCATGACCGGAACCAAGATAACGAAACCTAGATTTCAAATATCCTGGGGTACATGGATCGAATAAAATATTATAAAGCATACACAGAATTCGTAGGTCTCTGCGTTGAAAGATAGTCAGCCAACCGAGTTGCCTCCTGAAATCAGAGATATGGTCGTATTTACGAAGGCCATATATAAAACGAATAGCATTATTGAGCAGACGATCCAATTTGTTGAGAAGATATTGATTGGTGTCAGAATAGCAGACGTCAGCGAAGTCGAGGATAGGTAAAATGAGTGTCTGTACCAGTGTGATTTTAGTGCTGAATGGGAGAAAAAATTTGAGTCTATAAAGAGATCTAAGCGTGTTGACTACTTTTCGGCACACTTCACCAATCTGCACCTCCCAGCTAAGAGTACAATCGATGTGCAGGCCCAGATTTTTTACACTGGCCTGAAACGGAATAATTTCACCGTTATATCGTATGGGCGCAATGCAATTTCTATCAATAGCTGACTGCTGGCGTGAACTACCAATAACTATACTTTGGCACTTAGATGTATTAACGGTCACACCGTAACAGTTGGACCACTCCAAAATAGTAATGAGATCCTGATTAAGGCTCAAAATAGCATCGTTGATGTTGCTTTTGTCTGCTTGAGCATATATTTGAAGATCGTCTGCATAGAGATGATAAGATGAGCGAAGACGAGAAGTAAGACAGTTAATAAATAATGTGAACAGAAGTGGAGATAATATGCCGCCCTGTGGAACGCCGGCAGATAAGTCACGCCAATCAGAAGTGCTATGATTGGTCCGGACAGCCTGCCGGCGCCCCCGAAGATATGACGAAAACCATGCCTGAGCTGTGGAAGAAAGACCGGTTTGCGAAAGGATAGCAAGAAGGATATCATGGTTAACCGAGTTGAAGGCATTAGAGAAATCGATCAAAACCATAACCGTGAGTTGCGATTGCTCCATACCATTACGGATATCTTCCAAGATATTAAGAAGAGCTGTAGTTGTACTATGTCCAGGTCGAAACCCGGACTGGAAAGGACTCAAAATCTGCAGTCGAGCTACATAAGATGAGAGTTGACTATGGACAGCAGCTTCCAGAATCTTGGAGAGGAAAGGTAGTATGGAAATAGGACGAAAGTGATTTGGAGTAGAAGGATTAGAAACTTTAGGTAAAGGAATAGTGAAAGCTTTTTGCCAAATGGAGGGAAATTTGCCAGAGGAAAGTGAGTGTGATATATGTAGTACGTGTATAATCTGTATTTGGAAAACGGCTCTAACGATTTAAAAAAAATTGAAATTTAGTACGCTTGCTGCTTTAAATACTGGATGAAAGAATGACAAAACTTATAAACAAAGGCAAAGTGGAAGGATGCAGAAGTCGAGGAAGACCTACACACCTTTCATGATCAAATCAATCGCGTGCTGTTAGAACGTTACGTCTGAAGCTATAAAAACTGGCAATTATGTTTGAAAAAAGTAATGAGAAGCTAAAGATGTATGTAAGGATTAGGGTTGCCACACTTTTTTCATCCTGTAAGGGACAAATGCTTAAATAGGCAGAAAAGTACGGAATTTCAATTCCTTTTTCGGGATAAATTAAAAACCAAATTATTTACTAAGGTGATTTAAGTTAATATTTTGCAGATGAAAGCGTACATATTTGTGGATTTCATCACATTACATCATCACCAGCCCTTTTTACGTCCCCACTGCAGGGGTTCAGGCCTTCCTTATGGATGGTTAAGAAGGATGGGCCATGACCCTCAACGCTGGCCCAATGCGGATTGGAGGGTATTAACGACTGCAAATGCAGCCGGGACCAACGGCTTAACGTGCCTTCCGAAGCACGGAGTAGCTCGAGATAGTAATTTTTTGGTCACCCATCCCGTGACCGACCCTTGCGAAAGTTGCTTAACAAATACGATCGCGCTCCGCGGCGCTTATCCACTACGCCACCGAGCTACTCGTGGATTTGACTTATTTAAAAAATCAATATAATAGGGATGACGACTGGGTTAAAAAAAATCTTTTCAGTCCGTCAATCAGATAGTAGAAAAATATTAGATACGTTTTTTACTTCATTTAAACATGAAACAGGCATTGAAGAGTGGGGGATTTCTACGTCATAGTTTTGTAGAAAATATTAAGAAGCGTAACGTCATCTGACATTTTAACTCAATGTATCGCCGTAATTTAATGATTACGGAAAATGTAAAAAATTATGTGTTTAATTTTTTCAACAGTCTACCTGACGGGCAAACTAACAAAAATTAGTCGACACCCCTATTACAATCATAGTTAAATATCATTATTAATTCGCTTTTTGTTATAGGTTGTACATTAATTCATTTTTAAACCATTTGTGAAATCGAATTGACTGACGGCTGGTCCAGTTATTACATAGACGCCTTTGTATTTGTAATATAAATATTTATTTATTTAATTTGTATTCTAGTACAATTTATAGAATCGTGTGTAGACATTAAACTTTGAATATAATGAACATTTGATAGTGAAGATTCGAATTTCAAAAATCGAATTTAAAATCATAAACAAAAAAGTATTTATGTTGCCCGCAACAAAATCGGTCATCTAGGTACTTAGTTATTAACGTGCGTTATTTTTATAACGTTTTGTCATTATATCAACTTGAATAATTACTTTCTGTTATAAGTACTTTGGAAGGATAAAACAAATCTTTATGTATATTTAATCTTCTTCTATCTATATATATAAAAATGAATCGCAAAATGTGTTGGTAAGCGCATAACTCAACAACGCCTCGACCAATTTGGCCAAATCTTTTTTTAAAATGTTCGTTGAAGTTCAAGGATAGTTTTTACGGCGAGAAAAATTAAAATTATTGCTGGAAAAACCCTAAAAATAGCCCTTTTCTTTTTCCCATACAAATGATTTGTAACTAAAACGTAGTCAATTTGAGCTTTATTGCTATGGTATAAAGTTCATATTAAATTACAAGCACTCACTGTTGTCTAAGCAATGTAGGTGTGTTCCTAACGTCAAAGATCATATCTATCAAAACAATGTGCGTGTGTGCGTTGGAGCACAGAATACATAGTTGGAGGAGTTTAATGTCGCGTTCCGAAACTCGCGTTTCTTTTGTATTAGTTTCGGCACGCGAGATAAAATGCATCAGTTTCCACGTCATTACATGTATTGCCGGAACATTGATGAAAATACGCTCTGTAGTAGCAAAGCTGTTGGGTCCTAGATAGCTCATTGGTTAGAGCAGTCCCTGGATCGCGAATGGGTTCGAGTCCCATTCCGGGGTACAGGTAGATGGATTCTTCCAGCATTTTTCCTTGAGAATGTTTATATATTTTTTTAATTCGAATAGTTTACTTTTATAATGCTGTTGTGTGTAATGTGTTTTTATGATCATAAAAATCTCTTTTTTCTATATTTAATACTATTACTATTAATACATTGCAATAATAATTATGATTCACATGATTAACAATAAAGCGATTACTTACTTTAAATCCTTATATATGTTTTATTTAATTATTTTTTATTCACAACGCCCTATCACCAGGGTGACGGTTCTGTTCAGGAGAATTTTTTTAAATACGTAGGCAAAAAAACTGCCACATTACAAATCTTTTTGACAGGACGAAGTCTGTCGGGTCAGCTAGTATTAAATAAAAATACCCGCCGACTACTTCCTCTTTCCAATTTTGAAGTCGGTTAAAACTTTTTAGTCTAAAGTTCCCAGACTTTCTAAATAACACAAACAGCTTTCACTAGTAAAATGATGGGTATGTAGATTTGGTAGGTAATGGTGAAGAAAATAAGTGACATGATTAGCGTTTGTTTTCGTATGTAAATATTGTGTAAACTTTACTTCATTATATCATTGGTGACATTAGATTCTTTCCTGTCAGCTAATTTGAAATCAAGTTCTTAAAAAATTGAAATAATGAGCAGGTTCAGTTTGTTTCCGGAAAATATTTGGAAATCAACAAACATAAATAGGTAACATGTTTTTTGGCATGCGCGTTACAATACTTATTTTTTTTATGAAAAGAATGATAACTACGAAATTCACAGCATTGTTACAAACTTAGTCGTTTATATACCAAAAATATATGTCAAAATAGTACAATTTAAACGAAATATCGCCATAACATTGCCAAATATGTCGTATCCTATGACTAGTCATGGCTACAGTGATACTCGCTCGTACCCCTGACAGCAAATCTATGGGCTAATTGTCTAATTACAAAAAGGTATAGCAATTATGATAGTGATTTATGGAATTATGAAACGTTTGAAGTAGCGATTGCTTTGAGAACGAATAATTATTTTAATGACCAAGAAATATAATATTTTTTTTTTTAATATTTGCGTTGTACGTTTGCTTTATAAAAAAAAAGGTCGCGATCACAATTGCATATCACATGTCTAATTATCCTTTCTAAATATTGAAATGTCATTGGGGAGATACTGGCTTCTATAATACAGATAAAACTGGCTTAGAAGTCAGGGCCTCAAATATTAATGTAACTGGTATTTGTACAAATAAAGGTACAAATTATTTGTACAAATTATTATGTTATATAGTTATGGTGTTAAAGTTCATGAATATCTTTCAAATGTCGAATATTATTGTCGGATTGCGATTGAATTTATTAATTTGTCTATTAAGCTTCCGAATGCGCAAATTTTGAGGACTTAAACATAAACATTAATAAAGAACATGTCTTCGAACTATTAAAGTTTGCTGAATTTTGCCAATGATACTTATCTATACGATAAGGAATACATATATTTTTGAAAAGTGCATTTAACATTTGAAAGAAAATATATTCTTAGATTTCGTCTTTTATATTTTTAACGAGTACAATCCAAAAACATTTAATATCCGTGTGTGTTCCAAAATTACAACATCGCGTGTTTTTAATGTGACTATTTAAAATTCACGTTTCATGACAGAAAGTAATGAATTGAGAATACGGAAAACAACATAATATAAATATAATTTTTACGTTTTACGTTAGCAATTGAATAATAATATGTAGCAAGAGCGTCCAATGATTTTAAAAATAACCTTTTATTACGTAAGATCTGTCCACGAACGAACGTAATATCTTTTCAGTGTTTTTATGTAAAAAGATGTGTTTTATCGTTTTGTGGATTGCAGAGTGGTGTCTATATCTTTTTCACTTTCCATTGTAAATCTATATTCCCGAACACGTATAATCCAAATTCCGTCTTTACCCATGGTACAGGGGGTGCAAGGCATCCGGGCGCCGTGCGTTGGGGGCCGCCGCGCCGATGATGGTCTTATATAAATATGTGTAAAAAGTGGCTGTTGTGCTTTAAACGGGCCTGATCCAAATCTATTTGAAGTAAGGTTTCTAGACAAGCTTGTTGCACAGTAAATTTCATCCATTTCCCTTGAAGGTCCATTCTCTTCAAGATCAAAAACCAATATAAATAATATGGGGCAAGTACTTGCGGGACTGGCTCCAAACTAGAACTAACTGACCCAACCACGCGTTGCTGTGGTATAACGATGCACATTGTTTATAAACTCCAACAGCGTTATTATAAACAAGGTTCAGTGTTGGAGTTTACCCTCAGACTACACTTAGTATTAGTCTAAATTCATATTATTAAACAGAAACTTAGCAAAGGTTAACTTAGTACTAGGATCTACGGGAGTAATATTTACTCCTCAAAGGTAGTAAAAAAATTATTATCTCGCACTCCTCCGTGCTTCGAAAAGCACGTTTAGATGTTGGTCCCGTCTTCGCTTGCAGTTATTAATACCCTTCAATCCTCATTAGGAAAGCATGGAGGGTCATGGTCCATCCTTAACAAAGGCCTAAGCCCTTGCAGTAAGGACTTAAAAGGGCTGTTATAATTATCATAAAGAGTATGATATTATTTCAGATCAACTTACAGATTCATGTGAAATTTTATTAAAAAGAATTTGTCAATCAATCGTGATATAAGTATCTCTAAATAGTTTACTAGTGTTTTCCAGCGACTTCGCCGATATGAATTATAACCTTCTCCGTGATTATAACCTATGTCAACCGGGTATGATGTAGCTTCAGGCAGGTAAAAGAATTTTTTAAATCGGTCCAGAAGTTTCATAGTCCACTTTATTACTTAGAAGTCAAGGCCTCAAAAATATTTATTCAGAATAAATAAATAATTATTATGATATTAATAAAGGTAGTTAAAACATGAATATCCTTTTTAATTAATTTAATTTATTACATTCGCAAAAAGCTTGTTAAAGGCTCTTATATATTCTAAAGCATTTCTCACGTCCTTCTTTCCTTGAAACAATATGGGTTTATGTTAATTTTTATAAGTATGTAGGCAGGATACGCTGCAGTACTATTTTAATTTGAATGTAGCATTTAGCTATGTTCACTTAATTATAAAGTGTGGTGAGTGTCACGCAAGGACGCGGAATGGACATCGTTTAAACTGTTGTTTTTTTTTATTAAATTGTTGATGAAACAGAACTTTTCTCTTGTCTTAATAGGTTTATAACTATTTCTATAAACGGCAGGACCCTCTCAGCCAATCAATATTTGCCAAAATCACGTCACAAAATTATAAGTTTACTAAAATTAGTCACGATTACACGAATGAAACAAGTGATTCAAAAGGAACATTTTTATGTATAATACAAGACCACGCGGGTGAAGCCGTTGGCGGAAAGCTAGTAATAACTAAAGTTATATAGTTAATATCTGTTGTGGTTCTATTTGTAATCGATTAGCTATTTTCTACGATTTCGCCCGCGAAAATTAAAGCTTCCAGTAAGTCCTAAAAGTTTCGGAGCCATTCTTCTACATTATTTTAGTATAGATAACCAAAAGAAAGAAAAATCTAACAGTATAAAATTTTTCGTGTCTTTTTTTCATTTACATCATCTACTGTGAAAATTCACCTTTGTATTGGTTACAGGATCACGGACGATATATTGGCGATGGCACGGCCCAGCACTGCCAGTATCGCAGCAAGGAATATCATACAACAATTCCATAGGTTAAACTATTTTTATTACTTACTAGTGATGCCCTACCCAGCTAGAAACAATGCCAGTACCTTTCCATTTATATAAAATAATATAAAATGGCATACCTTTGCACTCTAAACAATAATATTTAAACTTATCATCCTAAAGTATAAATTTAAAGATTTTTGCACTGAAGGAGATGCAATCTCAGGTCTCGGCCTTTTTTAGCGAGATTGATCTCGATCGAAAAATGGGATCTCGCGAGTTTAACAAGATTGCACTCGAGCATGAAAACGATTTATTCTTAGTGCGGCAGCGCGAATTTATGCGAGTGCGGGGGGTTAAAAGGCGAAGTTTTTTACTTTTACAATACTTATGTTTTCAAAAGGGTCTTCTCAGTGGCTGGTTATCTGGCCAGCACAATAATAAGGAGAATAGCATTCTTTGAAGATTCATTGGACATTTTGTGCTTCTTAAGAAGCTACTTTCAAAATTATTTGTAATAATGACGTGTGACGTGAACTGAATAAGCCTTTAAATTGACTGGTATATTTAGTTAATTTATTCTCTAATTTCTAATAAATCTCTGGGTACACATAGTTTTCTTTCATCGATATTACTCTCAGTTTAATAGTCAAGTTTTTATTTTACCTTTTTGTATTTTTGTGATAAAAACTGTGTATTATAATTAAACTTTTGTTTGGTATTAGCAGAGAAGACTGGTTGCTTATT
This sequence comes from Diatraea saccharalis, assembly GCA_918026875.4. Taxonomy (NCBI): domain Eukaryota; kingdom Metazoa; phylum Arthropoda; class Insecta; order Lepidoptera; family Crambidae; genus Diatraea; species Diatraea saccharalis. The sequence goes on from OU893336.1 coordinate 11,051,191, forward strand.
TCATTTCGTATTTGATTAGATACGTTAAAGCTTAGTTTCTTAAAAGTTAAGTACTATGATGATGACTAAGCTTTACCCGGCACTTTAAAAAATAAAAAAAATAAACCTAACTAAATCGATTTATCGCCTCTGATAGCCCCTGCATTTCCGAGATTATAATACAGTACTTGCTCTTTTAAATGTTTTAGATATATAAATATAATTGCGTCAAACCCACCCCTAAAAATAAATGTTCATTCCATAATACCTATAATACCTAAATTGTTTTCCTAACTTATTCAAATATTGTGATTTGAATAAATATAATTATTTGTGATTTCAATAAACATTAAACATACAAAAGTGCCAATCTCGCGAGATCTCGTAAATGGCGAGATCTCGCGGTATTGATATTCATAAACTAGCGAGATCTCACTCTAGTCCCTATCTCGCGCGATTGCATTCCCTAATGCATTGCCTGTTGATCCATTGACCGGTTGATCTGTTATTTCATGTCATAACGACATTATGCGTAAATATAAAAAGTGTGTACCTTTTAAAATTCAACGGTTGCTGTTAATTAATTGATGATTGATAAAGTGGAGTCTAGCAAGATATGAATTTGACAACTGACAATCATCAAGACGAGCGAACTACCAAGACGTCTGCATAACACGGAATTGATACCTTTTTATTTATAGACGTGAAAGATCGTTTATGTAATTTTAATTCTTATTTTACAACTTGTGAATCATATTCAACCCCCATTCTCGTTTTTCTCATTAATAACATTCTCATTCACTCACAACATTATTTTAGTTAGCTAGGTTCTGATTAAAAAGAAATTTTTGGTTTGTTAATTTATCTCCGTCGGGTAAATTGAAGTATATTAAACACGTATTTTTATTTTCTTTGTAGTCAACAAATTACGGGGCTACTTTAAGTTGTAATGTTGCATGACGTCACACCTTTGTACCTTTTCTACATTCCACTCTTTAACTTTAATGGCCATTATCCAAGACATTTCTTGTTAAATTAAAGTAAAAAATTATGTATTATGTATAACATTTTTCTATTATCTGATCGACGGACTAAATATAATATCTTTTTTGCCGATTTATCATCCTTGTATCCACTTTACAGCTGGGGCATCCGAACGGTGATTAACCTGCAGACTCCTGGGGAGCATGCCAGCTGCGGACCACCTCTCACCAGCTCCGGTTTCACCTACGACCCGGCTGTCTTCATGTCTAATGATAGTAAGCTGTATTTAAATAAATCATAGGCTTATCATCCATTTAGGGTTGACTAGTAATAATATAATGTTAATGAAAGTTTCAAGAGACCATAACAGATAGAAAATAGGACCGAAAACTAGTCAGTACATTCTTTATAGGCTAATTCATCTCTTTAAAACATATCATCAATAATAAAATATCATCATATATTTCAATTGCTATAATGTCATGTAACCTGTGTAACTTTCTTTCTTTTTCCTTTTCAAAAATTATATTTTTGTGAACAACGCCACCGTGTAATGGATTCCACATGTAATTGGTAGAATTATCAGAAATCCTTATCCGAGCAAGAAATACTTAATTATTATATTTAATTCATCGCAATAAAATTTTCAGTTTATTACTACAATTTTGCGTGGCCCGATTACGGTGAAGCCAGTCTCTGTGGGATGTTAGATATGGCAAAAGTATTGTCTTTTGCTTTACAAGAGGGCAGAGTCGCTGTTCATTGTCATGCTGGTGAGTTAATTATTGGCAAAAAGTAGGTAATGAATGAAACACTCAAAAATTAAAACGTTAAATAAAAAATGGATTGTTTGTTAGAGCGGAAATATTTCAGCCATTTACTAAGACTTGGTTAACCAAATGAGCTGTCGGCAAAAAATTTTTACACTAAACATTTTTAGGTCTGGGCAGAACAGGAGTATTGATAGCTTGCTATCTGGTGTACTCGTTGCGTGTGCGCGCCAATGATGCGATCCGACTCGTGCGCAAGAAACGGCCAAGCTCCGTGCAGACCTCGGGTCAGATACTATGCGTGCAGCAGTTCGAACACTATCTACTACCTCAAACAGTCGTCTTTAGCTCCAAGTAAGAACATCTACATTTGCTTGCCCTTTTTCTAATTTAAACATATTAAATTAGAAAAAGGGTAAGCAATTATCCGTTATTACAACATTTATTCCTATCAAAACCGTATATTCTCTTTCAGACAGTCTAAGTATTCCATCTTTTCTTCGGACTTACTCTCTTAATATTTCCTTCCATATATTTTTTAAAATCTTGTTTACTTAAAAAATAGTAAGCAATGTTATATTGAAAGCATCATCTTTTATTCAATAATGTTTAGTTAAGCTTATGTTACAATATCTATATAAGTAGGTACGTAAAGATAAACACATAAGATTATAAAACACTTCTCTCTAATTTCGCCAATTTATTTTAAATCTTAATATTTTGACCGTATACTTTAAAATCAACGGGAGAAATTTGGAAAACAACGGGACATATTGTGGTTGCCTGACGTTCAGCCGTCTATTTATTTTGGTAATACTTTTTTTAGAGGGTAAACTAATAATCTAAGTCGCCTAGTACCCGAAAAGTAGGATTGTTGACTTTTAGAATAATAACACCTGTCTTTAATAAAATTATTTTGAGACGCTCTTTATTACGCACTTGCAATACCGCAGCATCTGTCCCTATTCATCTAATTGGCTGTATTGTTGATTTCATCTTGTTTTCTATGCTCGGTTTCCTGATCAGGAATTCCGATTCGGAGACCCGAATGGGCGCCATGATACAAAGTGTACATCGACAAGCACACGTTCGTTTCGTTTTCGGAAATCTGACGATCACATGAGAGACTCGCGTTTGAATCTTTTATCGGAATTCCATATCAGGAAATCAAACACGTAGAATGTATGCGGCCAGGCTTAAGGTTGAGCTTCATCTGGCGAGAAAGATGTAGCCTAACGACTCGAGAATTCCGCGGGGTGCTATTGCACACCCACTTTTTTCTCGCTCTAGCAAAAGGCTGTCCTGGGCGATAGAAAAGGCTATCCTTTGGCGACTGAAAAGTTAATACCGTGTTGCCAGATGAAGCTCAACCCTTACCCAAACTTTATTAAAGTTAGTACCCAAATAAGGCAACCAAAAAGATTGTAAAGATTTATATATGTACTAAGGTTGATTCTATCGATGCCTTCCACGTTATTTTATTTAAACTTATAATATTTTTTGTAGAGAACCAATACATTTGACGAAGAACAAGAGGACATCAGAGTTTACATTAAAACAGTATTTGTATCGACAAAGAGCTACGCTACATGGATTAGACGAGAGAGCGTTCAAATTATTGCCTATGGTAATTTTGTAACTTGATAAAATATTAGATAAGTAGTTGTTGGCACCACTATGCTAGTAGTGATATCAATAGTATTTCTTAAAACTGCTTAGAATTATTTCTTTTTTCTTCCTCTCCTTCTCCTATTTTGGTTCAGGTTTCCTCACCCTTTTGCACCGGGATCTTCTGCCCTGGGTTATCGGCCCTGGCCACTGGATTAGCTCAAGGTCTGCCTTGATTTTCGACTTCTGCTTTTATTCTATTCTTATATGATTAGCATATGTAAAGTTACTATCTAACTAAAATCAGTAATCTAGAACAAAAAGCTAGTAGCACAAGCTGCAGTAGGCAGCAGCAACAACATCATATGACATCAACAATTAATAATGATACTAGAATAACAGCAGTATATAAAATCCCCGCAGCAGTATGCAAAATCCTACTCTGAAGCTCCTTAGACACCATAAATTGCTGCACTCGTCCAGAGATTTTATTTAATTTTGCTGACGAAAAAATAATCAAAAGATCAATTTCTGAATAGTGAGTGTGAATAAAAAAAATAGTGAACAGATAAGTATCTTTGAGTGCGGCAATCTGCAGATAATATGTATTGTTATATTCCTAAGGTTGTGTACAACATATGCGAACGCCTTCTCAGGCTATGCGGCAGTCATCAGAGCGTAGGCCTAGATTTTAGAGTGAGAAACAAGCCGTTCTACAAAAGCTTCCTCGCGTATAGACTCAAACAGGGCAGACCTCCAGACCCTGATACTCCTGAGGATGGACCGATGGGTGAGCTAAATTAGGTTTTATCAAAAAAATATTTGACCAGAAAGTTTTTTCCCTTGATATTATACCGGTTCCCTTGTAAAATAAGCAGAGACACCAGAAGACGTGGACTTGATTGTGCTTCGTTCTACTGTTCTATAGAGCACAATAGATGCCCATACAGTCCAGTTAGTAGAGTGCAGCAGACCCACTGCGTAACTGAGCTTCTGAATATTCTGTCACGTTGATAAATTAACAGATAACAGACCAATCAAAATTAGTCTGTCCAATCTATTTTTGTGTCCTTACTCGATTAACTTAGTGCTTATAATATCGAAGAATATACAATCAATTCCAGAACAAGCATGCATGTTACCAATGATTGAATGGCGTGATCCCGTTGAGGAGGACATCGAACGAAACCTGGAGTCAGTCAGCAGGATCACCGGCACAGCGAATAACGGAAATATTTCAGCACTTAAAGTTTATGAAGTTAGTTCTACTTATATAGAACCTACTAGCATCAGTAACATCAGACTGTTAATATCCCTACTGCTGGGACACAGGCCTTGCCTTTGAATGAAATCGAATGGACAAAACGAAGCTATAACCCAATATGTGAGCCCAATGTGGATTGGCATATTAACGACTATAGATGCAGCCGGGACCAACAGCTTAAAGTTCCTGAGATAATTCGAGATAATCACTTCGCTATCGATCTTCTCAGCTTCTTGTATATTATAATATGGCACATCTAAATTATAATATATGTGAGCAATGCGGTCTGCCATATTTTGGCAACACGAAGCGCAAAAAAAAGGAATAACTTGGAAAAAAAATATAGTGATTAGAAGTTCCGAAGATAAAGCTGATTTTGAAATTAAAGCTCTTCGTCCTAAAAGAAAATATACGATAAGGACAAGTAGGACATAAACGGATAAAAAAAAGTCATTACCTCTAGATCCTCTACATGTAACCTTGACACAGACAACAAAAGTTTTGTAAAATGTACAAAAACTATACATTATAATGGTTAATTACTCAATAAAACAATTTGTTTTTCACAGGGATTTGTAATAGATCACAGCAGTCTTCCAGAAGAGCGACAGAAATATCTAAAAGAGTTAAGAAACGACATAAATCAGAGAAGGGAAGCCATTTCCAAAATAAATGACGAGGTACGTCTAAAGTCGAGCATCTCACGGAAGATTGCGTTAGTACGTGGCAGATCATCAGTCTAGTGTGCAATATTATAAAGAGACTACTAGACCAATTTTTACCAATGACCAATGATTATGAATAAATGACTGTTAAACAAGCGAAAACGATATGTTCGTTTAGTTCTTTCTGACTACGCTCGGGCCGGCATAAAGATAAGATAGAGAACCATTAGTAATTTACTTAGTAAGTCAGTAGCAATTTCATCATATTATCATCACCAGCCCATAAATGTTCGAATGGGAATCGAATCAAGTCGAATAGGAAGTATGGGCCCATCTCTCACCCCACGAACCCAGTGCTGATAGATGGATATTAACGACTGCAGACTAGTAGCTCAGTGGCGTAGCGGATAAGCGCCACGGCCCGCGATCTTTGTCGTTAAGCAACTTTCGCAAGGGTCGGTCACGGGATGGGTGACCAAAAAATTATTATCTCGAGCTACTCCGTGCTTCGGAAGGCACGTAAAGCCGTTGGTCCCGGTTGCATTTGCAGTCGTTAATACCCTCCAATCCGCATTGGGCCAGCGTGGAGGGTCATGGCCCATCCTCCTTAACCATCCATAAGGAAGGCCTGAGCCCCTGCAGTGGGGACGTAAAAGGGCTGATGATGACTGCAGACTTTCCGAAGCTAAGGAGCTCGATATAATTTTTTTTTTGGTTATCCATCCTATAACCGGTAAATGTGACATCTTTTTAATAACCGTATCGTAGACCGAGTGCGCTAACCCCTGCGCAACCGATAGAGTACAAAAAAGGTAGATCGAACGAGTAAAGAGATAATCTTCCAAAGCAAAAGTCGAACCCAAGTAAAAAATGAGTCTAGCAATTTCTCTTTCTTCTTCATTCAGACCCACAGAGGATATTTGTTAAAAAAGTAGGAGTTCGAAGCACATCTTGGACATCTAAATTTTTTGGGAGGTATCGCACTACAAGTTATCCATATTTCAGGAGGATCCAGCGATGTTGTCGGGATTGCTCTTCGCGTGGCTGGAGGGACTTAAGCAACCGATCCTGGATCGAGAAGATTTGTCTATCATTGTGGGGCGTACACACAACGTCGAGGCCTGCATATTGGCATTGCAGATGGTAATAATATCACTCATATTGCTTCAATGAATGAAGGAAACAAAACACTTCATATACCGAGAATAATACAACACTTACCGACACTTTTACACTAGTTATTACAAAAGACACAATTTCTGTGTTCTGTGGTTATTACCATTTTATTATATTTGTGACTCGTGCGCCGGTTTCAATGTCGAAAATCGACATACGTGAGGTATCAATACATATAATAAACTTCTCTATATTCATCAAAAATATTTCTGTTCCAGGAGGATATTATGCTCGTGGAATACTTGCTACGCTTCGTCACCCGTCTTCGACCTTTAGCAGCTGCTAAAAAAGTGGACATCATAAAGCGTCTACTCTCTTCACTGACCCATCAGTGTGTGATGATCAGTGGTCAATGTCTTCCAACACACAAGGACTTCCCTCGATTAAGGGATGGAACTTGCACTCAAGTGACGAATTTCATGCTCAGAATGATCGTGGAGATTCAAAGAGATATGCTCCAAAATGGAAAAGATGACGCTGATGTCGTTATGCCTTCAAGGAGAACTAAAATAAAAGCTTGGAAATAATGACGAGTTTTATTTACATGTATTAATGAGGAAGTATTTAAAAAATATTAGTTCCTGAAATCAAACTAGATGTGCTACAGTACTTTCTTGATTTCTCCATAACAACCCTTCTGGTTTTCTTTCATGTATAAAAGTAAATTAGTTTTCAAAACTCATTAAACAACTCATATTCTATTTGTACTTTTTCGTATTTGTATTGATAGCTAAGTTTCGAACTTTGCAAATTTTAATTTTTTAATACTCGTACGTTAGCTAAAAGGAACGGAAATAACTATCTTTCGTGGTTTTCTGCAATCCTGCAAAAATCAACTTTTGCTAGTCTCCCATCTAGTGGAGGCTCTTTTGTAGTGCTTTTTTTTTAGTACTTTCTCCTTTCTTCAACAACAAAACAGAGAAAACACTAGAACAGCGTATATAAGAAAACGAGAAAATAAAAGACTAATGTAGGAAATGTCACCTTTTTCCATTTTTCCTAAGTTTTGTACTTTCGAATACCGCAGAAATAGACTCATTTGTTACGTTCTTTGAACAAAAGTATTTTTTAAGATATGGACACAATTTTCGAATAATAAGGAAGTATTTAAAAAAAGCATAGTTCCCGAAATCAAACAAAAATCAACTTTTGCTAGAGTCGCCATCTAGTAAGGTGCTTTTTAATGCTTTCTTTTTTAACCTCATTACAGCAAATATAATATTTACGTCATGCCATGCCGCCCCTTAAATACGACCGCCCTAAGCAGTTATCTAATTTGCCTATATAGACAGGTCAGCCCTGCCCTGCTTTGATTCGACTTTTGCTTGAGCGAAAAAGAAGACAACGAAGGAAAATCGAAACGCTTGGTTTTACGATAATGATTCAAAATACCCACCGAAATCTATCCATTTTGATATTAAAACTTATTTCCATATACCTAAATTAACATCGATTTTATTGTACCTTTATTTCTGAATAATAATCATCTTTATAAATAAATAATCTTTCTGAATAAATATTAGGTCCTTACATATGAGATTGGCGTTTTGGCCACTTTAATCACTAATTTCTCCTCCTTGGTTGGTAATGAGGAAATATTAAAAAAAAAAGACATTTGTTCCCAAAATCAAACTGGATGTCGCTACGGTACGTTCTTGATTTCTCCATGACAACCCTTCCGGTGTTCTTTCATGTTTAAAAGTAAATTAGTTTCCAAAACTCAATAAACAAGTCGTATTTGAACTTTTTCGTATTTGTATTGATATCTAAGTTTCAAACTTTTCAAAATCCTGTTCTTTAATATGTTAGTTAAAAGGAACGGAAATGACTGTTTTTGGACCATTCGTTTCCTGCAAAAATCAACTTTTGCTAGAGTCGCCATCTAGTGGAGGTGCTTTTTAGTGCTTTCGTTTTTTTAAATACATCCTCATTCCAAATTTAAATTTATACAGCCATTTACACATGTATTTGTGTTTCGTTAGGCGGCATTCATTTGTTTCTTTTTCTTCTGTTTTATTTACGTCACCTGCATAAATATGAAAAAATTGAAATATCATGTTATTTCGAGCACGAGTTCTACCTTGGTATCAGTGTGGGAAGGGTTACTGATGTGTATGGCGGTTGTATCGCAAAAGAAAACACAGTGCGTTTTTGGTTCCAACGTTTTCTTTCTGGAAATTTCGATCTGCAGAACAAGTCTCGTGGACGGCCGGAGACCCAAATTAATAATGAAGAATTGAAGGCTATTGTGGAAGCAGATCCATCGCAAACCACGTCTGAGTTAGCTGCAGGCTGCGGTGTTAGTGATAAAACTGTTTTAATCCACTTGTCGCAAATTGGAAAAATTAAAAAGCTTGAAAGGTTGCTTGGGTACCTCACGAATAGAGTGAAGCAAACCGGCTAACGCGCTTCGACTGCTGCGTTACATTACTTAACCGGCACAATGATGAAGGATTTTTAAATCGAATCATTACCTTACCTGTAATGAAAAGTGGATTCTCTACGATAATCGGAAGCGCTCATCGCAATGGTTGAACCCTGGCATGCCAGCCAAATCCTGCCCCAAGCTAAAATTGACCCCAAAAAAGTTACATGTACGCGTTTGGTGGACTAGTGCCGGTGTCGTTCATTACAGTCAATCTGGCCAGACGATTACGGCAGACGTCTATTGTCAGCAATTGCAAACCATGCTGGAAAAAATAGCTGTTAAACAACCGAGGCTGGTCAATCGCTCTACGCCACTGCTGCTTCGCGACAACGCTAGACCACAAACTGCACAACAGACGGCTACCAAATTAGAAGAGCTTCAATTGGAATTGCTCCAACAAATTAAAATTTTTTTCGAAATTCGGATAACTTCTTGAAAGGGAAAAAATGCAACTCCGATAGGGCAGTGCAAATCGCCTTCAAAGATTTTATTGATTCCCGTCCGAATGGTTTTTTTAGTAAGGGGGTCAATAAACTTCCTACGAGATGGCAAAATTGCACAGATAACAATGATTTATACTTTGATTAAAGAAAAATATTAAATTAAAAAATATTCGACTCTTTGTTCCTCCCATACCAAACACTAATTTCATATGTAAGGACCTAATATTATGGCTATTATTATAGCTTGCTACATAATCAATTTACTTAAATAGATTCTTTTATGTGTCGTCACGGCAACTTTCGATTTTTAAAAATACAAATAGATACTGTTTTACGGAACAGTGATAAATATCACATGACTAAACTGCACGGCACCTAGCGGTAGAGTAGTACGTACTCGTGACTTAACTTTTTTGACGTTTGCGTTCGTGTCATCGCAGTAAACAGTACACGTACTCGTTTTTTTGTAATTTTTATCCACAATCTTATCAGATTTCACTGGTTTAGTGCATTTTGTTATTTATTTTAAACGGAAAATGTCGTCAACTGAAGATACTTCACAGCTGAAAGCTGGACATCCACCAGCAGGTATGCTGTGTTGTAAATAAGTCTTTGTTTACATGATATTACTATTTAGTTAGACTATAAATCGAATGCAAGCGTTTGTTTGAGGCTTGCCTTTGTTTCAAGAACCATATGGACTTTTTTTGATATTTCTTAGCCATTAATTTAACCCGAATAAAACATAAGGTAATAAAAAATATTGAAAGTTAATGTTTCCAATTATTGCGAACCTTGAAATTTACCTGAACTATGACGTCATATGCAATCGCCACGGCTTGATTAGGTGTTTACTACAGGTAGAATATTATTACACAAAGAAGTGTGCTTTTCAAGGCCAAGTGACCGATAAATTTCAATCAGTGTACAAACCAAAGAACAGAAATATGATATCTGTTCTAAATATCATATTACTTTCAGTGAATGGTTTCGAAAGACTTGAGCATTAAGTATCACATAGATAACCTTCTGTTGTGTATTTAGAACCATACTGGAAAATTTTAATCAGATAAATCTCTGTACTATAATTATTTGAATTCATATAGATTATGTTACTAAGATATATGCAATTATTAAAAAAATCTATGTTAACACTTTATGATTCTTTTTGATACATCTTTTACAAGTATCCACCTCACTTGTTTATTTACATCATTAAGTTCTATCTTCTATCTGTAAGGAATTTTCAAATTCATAATCCCTAAGGAACCTTACAACAGTGCATAAAAAATGTCTAAGTTTGAAATATAGCATTTAAATTTAAAGTCATTAAATTATTCTGTGAGAAATCCTATTAATATTATAAATGTGAAAGTTTCTTTGTTTGGATGTTTGTCGGTCAATCATGCCAAAACTGCTGAACGGATTTTGATGAAATTTGGTATACAGATAGGGTATTAGTTGACTTAGATGAAAGAATACTTTTTATCTCACTTAACATTTCCCTAGGGTCCACGCGGCGAAGCCGCTGGCAAAAGCTAGTACATACATAAAATACAAACTACAAAGATCTTATTCTATGTTTTTAAATATGATAATCTACTGACTACCTTTACAGTGAAAGCTGGTGGCATGAGAATCACACAACATAAAACGCCTCATGCGAAAGACCCCAAAGAACCAGCAAATGAAGACTTAACGGGGCTCTCTGGCCCATCACCAGTGCCGTCCAACCCTGTATCAATCTCTGGAGCACCTAACAGGGGCAATGCAGACTTCACACCGGAGGCTGCACAAGTAGCACATAGTCCGAAGCCTCCAGCTCATATCAACATTAAGCCCAGCCCACACATCCAACAGCCCAGAAAGTAGACTTAAATAAAGAAGTTGGATAGGCATACCAAAACTCCAAATACACATTAGGTATATATTAAAAAATATATATATTTTAACTACAGGATTAACAAAAGTATAATGTAAGAATATATTTAACAATCAGGAAATTATAATAGCAAGTCTAAACATTAATGAAATTTTTATCAACTAACAATCAATATTTCTTCACAGCTGTTCAAATATCACTGAAACATTCCTATTCATGTCATTACTAAATGTCGAACTTAAAACGCCTCATGCGAAAGACCCGAAATACGAAATAACTTGACTGGGCTTAAACCAGTACATTATGCCAATTGGACCCTGCTATTCCAACGAGCTGCAGGAGATCTTAACAATATTATCGGGGTCTCTCATATGCTGCTAAAAATTATTTTCACAGTAATGTCCTGAAAATAAAATGTTACTACAATCATAGCATAACATTCACGAGTTTGCTACTCAAAATCAATAACAAGTTTAAAAAAAAAGTACTAATACAAATTAATTGCATATGATATTGTCTGTATATGTTGTGAAATCAATACATGATTATATTATCTATCTAATGTGTATAATATGCCTGACCTAGTGATTAGATTGGTATAATAAGAATTGCATACATAATGAATAAGTTCAGAATTTATTTGTTTTAGACATGTACTTAGATCTTACTATAGCAACCTAATCTATAAACTATGCTCTATAAATATAAAATACTTGAATAATTTAATAGGAACACTCACCTATTTTTAAATAAGAGTTATAAATAATCATTGTTATGCAAATAAGACCTTAATTGGTGTTAAAAAAAATATTAAATATTTTAGAAGTGTGTAAAAGCTCAATAACAAAAAAGTATTTTAAGCATAGAGATGTTTCTGATTATAGTTTCCTACTTAATTTGTAACTATTATATATAACAATAAATTACATGACCTAGTTCTGGTTTCCAACATTTCATTGCCATAAACAGATAAACTGCGACATAGCAGTTAGGAACTTTTATTTACATAAGTGTTTTTAAAGTACCAAACTTCAAATTTGTTAGGTATTGAGCTTAAGGTCAAAAATATATCAATTAAATTTTTATCTAAAAACCTCTGATTGTGAGTGAGAATGTCCTTCTAGACTCATGGTTCAATTATGGATAAGAGACTTTTTTAAAATAGCAAATTTAGCACATTTTTATGTTTATAATGAATATTGATTTGGTAAGATTTATTAAGAAATTTTATCTGTTTTCAAATGTTTATAGTTTATCTATTCATACGTTTGGTGCTATGATGATATATGATATCCACATTGAACTAGTTTATTGCATTTTATCAACATTCCTATACTGATTTGCAATTTCTTTTGATAGCAGTGACCACTTCATTCTTTATAAATAGGAGAAATATCTTAAGCAGTGTTAATTGTTTAATTTTTTTCTTTATAATTTGCTTAATTATTTTTCTTTTCTTATTTTTAATAAAATAAAAAGTTTACAAACTGTTTTATTTATGCTCTTCTTATATAATAAAACTAGCCGTTTGTCCGCCACTTTGCTGGCATATGATGTGTCGGATCAGTACCTATATCTGAAGATAACCCCCTACAAACAAAACGGGTTAAAAGCTGTACCACTATAATACAAAAAAAGAGAAGTTAGATGGCGTAGTGGTTAGCACATTCGGTCTGCGATACGAAAATTAAGCAACTTGCGAGGGCCGATCATAGGACCAAAAAATTTTGTAACTTAAGCCCCGTGCATCGGAAGGCACGTTTAATCGTGGTCCTGGCTGCTTTTGCAGTCGTTAAAGACTGCAGAAGCAGCCACCTACCAGCGTCCAGCACCCACCAATCAGTTAGGCCGTGAATGGTGATCCATGGCACATTCACCCTATTCGGTTTAATTCGATTCCATCCTTAGGGAAGACCCGTGCTCCAGCAGTTGGGACTTCACTAAGCTGATAATGGTGATAAATATAAAAAAAATCTTCACAATATGTTTTATTCAAAGATTCTTATCAAATACAATATACATATAATAAATAGGTATGTACGTAAATCTTTATAAAAATAAAAAAATAAACTATAAATCACCCATTCATCGAAGTTTTCTTCTGTTTTGAAAACATAGTGTTGTAGAGCTGTAATAAAACAATCAATTATCAAATACTATGTTTGATACGATTATTTATATCTAAACAAAAATTATTTTATTTTAAAATAAATTATCAATATATTTTATTTTATTTTTTGCAAAATAGACTTGAGATTACTAATCTGTAGAAAAATCCGAAACGCGCATCATATGACGTCACATTTCAATTACCCAAATGTCAACGTCTTAGTTGCGACGCCCATTATTTATTGAAACGTGTCGTCACGGCTCGCAATGTCACACGACTGTTTCATAACCTCTGAGTAGTTTAATAATTATGATCACAAGAAAGTTTTAAAATAATTTCCCAAATCATCCAATTATAATGTTAAGTCTTTAATTTAAAATGTCTATCCCGCTTACGACTTAATAATACAATGATGAATGTTCTCAAAATCTCAATCGATGCCTAACTCTAGCATAATTCTAGTCATAAGGTACGACATCTTAGTGAAGATAATATCTTACGATATTTCGTTTCATTTTACTACTATGACATTTCTTTTGGTGTATATATTTGTTATAAATCATTAAGTTGGAAACACTGCTGTCACATCCATATTCATAATTATTTATCGTTCGTTCGTCGATATTATAGTAATCGCTAAGATGTCGTATCCTTTAGCTAGACTTAGGCGGTCGCACCATGCACTCTACTCTTCCTAAAAAGTACTTACCTCTTCTTCTGATTCGGCGTTAGCTGGCGTCCCTTGTGTTGAGGAAGGCGCCAGAGACGCGTCAACTGCACGTGCCTCATCTGAAAAATACATTTATTTTTATGTAAAGGAAGAAACAGCTAAAATAATTATCAAGAAAACTTTACTCACTAGTATCTCTTTCAAGCTTTTCGGGTTGCTGAAAAATAACATTAATTATAATAAACTAGTCGTAAGAATTGTGAAACGTGACACCTGTAGGCCTATTCTCAAAATCGAAATTTCGTCTATTTTTGAAATGCTAATATGACTCCAAGGAATCATTTTTTTTCTATAATAAACGATGTTATGAAGATAGGGACAAGCATAGCGACCTTAAGGCAATATAAAAATACTAATTATTAAAAAAATATAATTATCACTAGATGGCGCTACTACTTATTCAACATTTCTGTCAATAATAGGGTATTTGACGCTTTTCTGAACATTATTTTAAATGGTTCTTTGATACATTTTAAACACACTGTCAATATATTTTATGACAATCTGTTCTATTTTTGATGAAAGTAATTGTTAAAGTTTAAATAGGCAAAATCGCGCAAAAAACGCTGCTTTATGTAATGGCGCTGATCACGTGGTATTTGTGACGTCACATGCCAGTAAATATGTCAAGGCGACATAACCTATTTATCAATTATTTATTTACAAAGTAAACAAATAGTATTACAGAAGAGAAATTGAAGTTAAATTATATGTCTTGTATTTATATCTACTCTGGTTTCGTTTATAAAAATGAGCTACAAATTTTAAGTATTAATACGAATTTTGCGTATCTCCAATAACTCTGTTTTGACATGACAGCTTCCGGTTTATGTGTGACGTCACATGCCAGTAAACAGAACCTGTTATTGGTTGCGACGATAACCAATCACGGGGCGTTTTCGTCGTTCATTTAAATTCTTTAAAATGTTGTATTTCTTTATGTTCTGTTACTAAAGCTGAACATATGTTATCTCCACATTCTAAGTAATAAACTTAATCAGATTATTATCTAACAGAATAACTATAATACGCAAGTTGCGTATTATAGTTATTTTTTTTTTTAATAGTGTCAAATTCCCTATTGTTGCAAAACGAAAACGCCAAATGGATCAAAGACATTAATTTTTGTCCCTGTATACGAAACATATTAAAAGAAACATGAAGAACTCAAAATAGACAAAGGTTTATTTAATAATTTTCGAAACTCAAGATCAGATTGAACAGTACAAATGTTAAAAATATGATTTGATGATTAAGATTTCGAACTTTACCTTCGCATCAATAAGAATTGTTAATTATAAAAAAATACTGTTGTGACACTCACCATGTCAATATCGCTAGGTTTGAAGTATTTGGAAGTGGGATCGCTTGGATCCATTCCCAGATTTACTGTAAAATAAAAAAATCTCTAAACTTTATCATATAACTGGTTGTTTTCCCGCAACATTTTCGCGACGAAAAACACTGCCTTTGTTACCCGCGTATGATGCATCTTCCCGTAAGTTAATGAATTTTTAAAATGGGTGCAGTAGTTACAGAGCATATTCAATATAAACAGCCACACTACTCTTACGAATTAACATGACACCTGAAAGGCTTATTATATTTCTCCGAAACTTCATCTATTTTTGAAATGCTAATACAACTTCAAAGAAACGCAGTTTTAGATAATTTACGAAGCATCGGAGGTAGAACCTGACGCTACCTCAGATGCAGAGATAATTTTTACGGATATGATTTCAACAGAATTATAAAAACTATTCGTTTTTTTTAATTCGTTTGAGGACAAATATAATAGGCACTCAACAGACCTATTCGCTTACTCAACAGACAACTTAAAATCATAATCATCGATTAAAGTAAGCAATTTCAATGTGTCAAAACCACTTACTCGAATTTTCTGCCAATTACTTGCAATTTTGAAACGTCAATATCCGCGAATACCGCTGAACTCCATTTTGACACTTGATCTTGTATCGTTAAATTATGAAATAAACTAAGGGAAATACTGGATTCTGAAATACTGGATTATTTCCATAAGGGCAACGCTAATAATTAAAATGAAGAATAAGATACCATTATTTCGTATCCCGGAAGCATTAGTGACCACGAAAGTGAAATTCAATCAGTAATATTATCAATTTTTTTTTAAATATAGTAACTGGCTAAGGATTTCTGATTTATTAGAAATGAGTTACAAAATACCAAAACCGAACTTGCTATGTGAATAATTTATTTCGGTTATCCTCGGACCAAGTTAAAGAATAAGGGGGCAGGTGTCATGTTAATTCGTATATGTTATATGTACAATCAAATCTTTCCTTGTTATAATATATTAGGGTAGATATATTGTTATTACTATTCTGTTTGTTCCAGACTGATTCTCTATAGTTGACGCGGCGTGTGCCCCCTCTTCGTCTCTTCCCGCGCATCCGCTGTCTGCCGCCGCCACGAGACTCGTTTGAAAATTTATGAATCACTTTGTGGTATAAACAGCGGGATGAAGCGTTCGATACCTATCATTTAATATATAAAAATAATATATATTAAGACAAAATCACATGCATTTCCAAGATCCCAAATTACAATAAATAACAAGCAATTGGTTACTCGACAGTAATAAAATAACATATTATGGAATATGTTGGAAACGGTAACTTATAAAGTAAACAATAAATTTGGTATTTTTTGTTTGAAAATAAATAGTGAGTATATTTTATATTTATAAAAATTAACTAGCGATTTATAATCTGTTGATTACAAGATCCATGACGAAGCATCGAGTGACGTAACATTTCAATAAACTCAACGCCAATGTCTTACTTGCGAGTGCAACTAAGACCTCAATTTTTTTTTTTTTTATAAAATGGAGGGCAAATGACTGCGCTCCACCTGATGGTAAGCGGAGGCGCAGTCCAAACGCGAGGACAGCTAGTGAAAACAGTACGTAGGTACTGCACTAGCCAAAAAATTCAGCAATTTTTTACGTAATAATCGCATCTGAATATAAAAAATAGGATGTATTTCAAATTTTGCCATTGTACTATCCACCTGCAATATTTTATTATATTTTCTCACAAATCTACAGTGACTATTACTTTTAATTTGTGATCTAGTGACAAGAACTGTGTCATAAAGGGTTGTAGTTAAACGCTATTGACTCCATAATTTTGCTAACATGAGCAGAATTTCTGTAATCATATACAGCAAGCAATTAAAACCACTCTCCAAATTTGAGTATGTCAATCTTTACGACAAATAATGAAATACGTGTTTTTTCTTTTTATGTCGTTTAGAACAAAAATGTTGAGTTATATCGTCACCAAGTTATTTTCAAAAAACCTACATTTGTGGACGCTCTCGCTGCCCAGTACATGCGCTTTACGCGCTACGTTACACTTACCCCTTGCCGCAATTCATTGATAGTAATAATAGCAGCTACCTAAAATGTTTTCGTTTTGTCATGCTTGGGGAAATGATAAATAAAGTTGAAACCTCTTCATACTTTTACGGGCTTAGGACCGTCAAATTGCATAAATCCTATTAGATACCTACTATTACAATAGCTATACTGCTTCAAATTTATAAAGTAAGTAGGTAAGTAAATATCGAGTTACCTAAAATTCTGTTTAGTTAAACCAATTCAAAGTAGGTACTTAACTCGCTTTTCTTTTGCAATCAGGCGTATTTAAAAAATCATCAACTTTACATAAAGTTGATGATTTTTTAAATACGCCTGATTATGTATGTACATACATAATCAACTAATCAATTTACCTACCTACTTTAACTATTTACCTACGTATACTTTAATAATTGTTCAAAGTACATACCGTTCCTCTCCAAACAGAGTCTTGCACCTTTTCTGCACATTGTCTTTTAATTTTGCGAGCACTACCGTGCCATTTTTCACTTGGTAAAATGCCGCTCTGATTTGCACTTTTAAGCCCTCGAGGCTTTGTGCTTCCTCAACATACACGTCTTTTAATTTCGCCCCACAAATAAAAGTCACACTGTGGTAGGTCCGGCGATCGCGCAGGCCCCACGATGGGGCCTCCGCGTCACATTGATCACCATGTATGTAACACTGCACCATTTCATAATATTCGCGATTGGAATACATTACGACGCGCGAAATGTGGCGCTGCGACGGGCGGTGCGCAACACGGAAGCAAAGGCGGAAGCGCATGCGTTCAAAGGGGTTGTGCGCGGGCGACTGACTGATGTGCGCCGACAAAATAAAAAACCGAGCAGACATTGTTGTTGGCGCATGCGCGTGCATCCCCTGCGCCCGCGCCCTTGCTACCCCTGCTGCCTTGTTTTATTCATAACTAATGTGACAATGCGAATGTTATAATTATCTTGTAATTGCAATAAGTTTACATACCGTTTTTTTTTCATATATGTGATCTATTAACGATACCTAATGCCTAGAAAAAATTTGGAGAGTCATTTTAAATGCAGCCGGTATATTGAAATGTGACGTCACGGCTCGAAATGTTATATGACTGATTGTTTATTAAATATCATAATATGAAAGACTAAAAAAACATTTTACAAGACAGTCGAGTAGCCAGTCAATAGTTAAATATTCCCTATTCACAAGACTATTTTTAATTAAACCTTTATTATTACAATACATTTTAAAGAGCATGAAATAAATACCAGTTCACATTGTAAGTCGTCCAATTCGTCCTCCATGATGTCCAATTCGTCGGTATCCTTCGCAGGAATGATGAGTAGCTTCGTCTCCGGGCATGAGCTCGACACGATCAACTGAGACGACTTTGGAAATACTAAGCGATGCGCTGTCCTATGTAAAAACTTTTATGTCTGAGAACACTTTGAAACAATAGTCTTCTTAGACTGACAAAAATGACGGCCGTGACAAAAATGTGCAAGAGATTTCTAGAATTTAGAAAACTCGTCCACGTTTTTGTAACGAGCTCTTCGTCTATAAGTGCATACGCCACATTTCTTCTCACGCCACGAGACTCACTATATAAATATATAAAATGTTATATTGTGTTTATATTCATATCAATTTCAATTCACGCTAGCTAAAAAATGTTGAACTATTCAAAAGTACTATAGCTATGGCTAGCGATACGTATCGTTTATATTCAACGCTCACATAATACTTTAGTAAATGCCTATTTGATTGGATGCAGTAGGAATAAACTATAATTAAGTTTTTATTATAACTATTACCATTAATGAGCAGGGCCGGATTTAGGGAGGAGCGAGTGGGGGCACTAGTCTCAGGGGAGCGCGATAATCATAGAAATTCATACACATCCTCCGCACAGAGCGGGGGAAGGGTACGGGCGCACTATCAAGTTTTTGCCTCGGTCGGAAAAAGTCGTAGATCCGGGCCTGTACATAAGTAACAGACAGATGGAACCAAACAAACGTACCTAGGAATGTAGCAAGGCGGCTGAAACACTTCTCTAGTGACCATGTCTTGACAGATACCATCTATAAGAACTATATCTTCCATCAGCTCGTTTACAACGAAAACCTGTTATCAGTAACGCGACTTATTGAGAATTTAATTAAAGTAAACCTCGTCGTTATGGATATCTACAAAAATTTACTAGTCTTAACTTAGTTTCCATTAATTTTTACTCATGTCATTAAGAGTTAAAATTTCTAGCTTTTTTGTTTGTTCCCAATCTACGGAAACACTGATACAATCATGAAAATTATTTCACCTACGGGAGCAGGTGATACGCGGGGAAGATGTTGGGAAAACATTTAGACACTAATGAACAGATTGACGTATTAAATACAAATTTCAGTAAGGCTTTAGATCGGATGTCCCATGACCTTCTGATAAAGAAGCTTCAAACCTATGGTATCGATAATCCTTTACTTATATAAGTCGTTGAAATCTTATTTATTTAACCAATCGTCATTTTTATGTCGTCTTTAATGGCTTTCAGTTTAAATATAGTAAAATTTCCTCGGGTGTACTACAGAAATCCCACCTAGGACCTATTTTATTTAATATATTTATTAACGACATAATAGCAAGTTTTTTAACTCCCTTTTTATTTACCGATAAATTAAAATTTGTAAAGGTCATTAGAGTCAGGAAAGACACTTAGCAATTCAAGAAGACTTAGATAGACTGGATCAGTGGCGTTATATCAACATGATGAAGATTAACTGTGACAAGTGTTTTTCCATGATAATTTCTAGGAAACGGAGAGTAGTTCCATTTGATTATCATATAAGATATATTGTTATAAAGGAAAGGGTGATTTAGGGGTGTATATAGATAGTATATTTACATTTCGACCATATATGGACCATATTGTTAAGAAGGCATGCGGAATGTTGACATTCGTCATACGTAATGCAAAGGCTTTTCGGAGAGTGGAAACTAAAATGCAACTGTACAATTCACCCGTACGTATTATTTTAAAATACAGTTTCATGGGTTCGGGTTCCATCTCAGAGTGCCAGGGACAAAGTGGATTTTTTAAACATTTTTCATTAAGAATATTTTTCAGAACAGCATTGTGAATGCAAAATTGATCATATATAATCTGGAGACCACATTTTACTTCACATTCTCTCAGAATTGAAAGAATTCAAAAAAGTTTCTGTCACTTAGCATATTCTGAAATAATGGCAAAAATGTCTTCCTTGAGACTTGAGCGGTTTCATGTGATGGAACTTGACAAACGTAGGGATAGATTGGATCTTATTTTTCTTTACGAGCCACTACGTAATCAAATAGATTGTCCGAATTTACTAAGTCAAATAAGATATAGAGTACCTTTCAAATATCCGAGATGCCATACGAATTCAGTCAACAGCTTAGAAAAATAAAATTTGGTATGAACTCACCCATTTGCAGAATTTGCAAACTTTATAATTTAAACATCAATCATTTAGATGTGTATGCAGATTTTTTGAGAAAAATTAAGTGATAATTATCACTCAAGTATTTTTTTTTATTTGTAATTATTATTGTTTTGATCTTTGAGTTTCTTTTTTTTTAATATTGTTAGTGAGTTAGTTACATTCTTCTATTTTATATGAGGTCTTTTATACATTTCGTTTTAAATGTTTGTACATTTTGTACATTTCGCCACTAAACTTTATACCAAATAGACATAACTATATGTATTAATTAGCTGTTAACTTATAAAGTAAACAATAAAAATATAAATAGCTAGTCGCATATAATGCCATTATTTATATTATTGAGTCAGATACTGCAAGGGCTATATTAATTAATTATTAAATGTAATAATTGTAAGTAGTTATTCTCTCTTACAATTCATACATCGTTTCTTTAATCTCTTTCCAGTCACGCTCATAACCATCATTTCAACTGTAATTATGGCTTCAGTAACCTTGAATGCTTTAAGACACGGCACGAAGCTATGCTCCAGACGCATGCTGAGCTTCTCCACAGACCACCCATGGTACGCAGGTACAGAGGGTAGTATCATCATAGAAAACTTTATGCCGATCTCTCGCCACATCGCTGCTTCTAAACTGAAATAACCATCCGAGATGTCTAGTAATAAGTAAAACATTTCCGATAGCATTTTAAAATAAAATATATTTAAAAATAAAAATTAAAAATTAAATTTTACTAGTAAAAGACTAAAACCACAATTATATTGCCACGCCATGCCCGGACTAGGGGAGCGACCGCTTAGTTAGGAGAGAAGAGTTCTCTAGCCATAGGATACGATATCTTATAGATGTTATGGCGATATGTCGTTTATCTTATTTCTTTGACATGTCTTTTGAAATTACAAATTTGGTAACGCTGCTATCATATCCATTATCATCATTCTTTATCATTAATTCGCCGCCAATAAAGAACATGTTAATGAGCTTGATATAATGCCGGATAAAATAACTCTGTTTTGACCGTTCTCTAACCCTCATCCTTAGTCAACTAAATAAAATGTGTCATAAAGGGTTAAAGTTGAAGCACAACTTACACCCCATAATTATGCTAACATAAGCAGAATGAGGAAGTATTTTAAAAAAACATTAGTTCCCGAAATCAAATTAGATGTCGCTACGGTACGTTCTTGATTTCTCCATGACA
This sequence comes from Diatraea saccharalis, assembly GCA_918026875.4. Classification (NCBI taxonomy): domain Eukaryota; kingdom Metazoa; phylum Arthropoda; class Insecta; order Lepidoptera; family Crambidae; genus Diatraea; species Diatraea saccharalis. The sequence goes on from OU893336.1 coordinate 11,073,313, forward strand.
ACCCTTCCTGTTTTCTTTCATGTTTAAAAGTAAATTAGTTTTCAAAACTCAATAAACAACTTATATTCTATTTCTACTTTTTCGTATTTGTATTGATATCTAAATTTCGAATTTTTCAAATTTCGGTTTTTTAATGTGTTGGTTAAAAGGAACGGAAATGACTGTCTTTAGTCCATTCGTTTCCTGCAAAAGTCAACTTTTGCTAGAGTCGCCATCTAGTGGAGGTGCTTTTTTAGTGCTTTCGGTTTTTTTTAATACTTCCTCATTTCCTACTGTACTCATATTTAATGAAATATAACGTCAAAGCTCAAAATGTCAGGTAACGAATTGTTTTTGTGGGACGATAAAATAAATCTGATAATGATTTGATTGAATATTTACCCATGAATAGGATGTGGAGCCAGGTTGAATGCCTCTTTGATAATTGGCATGGTGATAAAATACGCTTGTACCGCTGAGTCACACCGCACTGTATAACTGTACGGACGATTTGTGAGAGCCTACGTGAAAGTAAAATATATGTAATTTTTACTCTAATAATAATCGATCTACAGCAATAATCCGACCAACAAATTGGATAAAAATTACTCGTTAAACATTTAGTAAATTATTTTTTATTACTATATTAAATATTTATTACGTCTTATATTCGAAGTATTAGACTAAACAGCTTAACTTGAAAATAAAACAAAAACAACAGTTTACTCGAGCCCAAATTAATCTGCAATTACTTATGCTCTAAATTCGTTTTGTGACCGTTTGCGCTGTAATGTCACAAATGTGAATCAACGATTACAAATTTAAATAACTTTTGTGATCGATTTTAGATTTCAAAGTACTGACTGATTTAGTACTTTAGATTTTATAGAAATATACTTAAAAACATCACCAACCCCATGTCCCCAAAATTAATAATTAACCTTTCACAACCTGGGCGACCGCTTTAACTGAAAAGGTTATGCTATGAATCCTATCGTCGGTACCTGGACCTGATGATTTTTTTATAGTGTATTGATTGCGAAACGGTTTATAATGTAGAAACTAAGTAGGTTTTAATTTCAAATTGCCTAGATTCTTACCCTAGGACAAAATCAACAGTAATCTCACCCCAAGCACGCCCACTGCGTTGCCAGACACTATGAAGTCCTGACTAGGGTCTCCAAACTTCAGATCCGTGAGGAACTCATAATTCGGTATCGCCTCATCCATATCCCCATCAGGTGGTTCATATGTCGCTTCTAGTAAGCCTGACACTAAGACGTATATGCCTTTGGGTTCATCACCTACGAGTAAATCGTCATTCTTAGTGAGTATACAATAAATAAGTAGATAGATAAAAGTTTATTTATCGATACTCATTTAAAGAACTGTTAGATGGAAAAAGATGCCAGTAATAATTTCCTATCTGGGCATCTCTATCTGTTAGTTAGCTGTCACTGTCACTTTTGACTTTGATGTTTAAACAGTTTCGCGCTAATACTTCCGGGTTCTCATTCTTGTAAAAGTATTGGAATCGACATGGTCATTTTAAATATATCAATTGAAACTAAAATGTGTCTTTCATTAAAACCAAGATAGTACATATTAAAAGCCTAGAACTGCTTATAAGGTATGCCGCAACACTACAATTTGCAGTGTATTGACTTGCCTAATATTGGTCCACGAGTTTGCCTACATGAACTTCATAATGTAATCTGATACCTGATAAGTCTAAAGAGGGTGTATCGCGTATATATCGATACAAAAGCGCGTCGAAATCGCTTCAATAACGTGATGTGTACAGGCCCTAAGGAGTCGTGGGGCTACAACTTAGCTTCTAATTTCATCTTTAATTTGCCTCCCAAAAATCTTTGATTTGCGCTACGCTATAGGCCAAAGGAGGATCCACCGTTGTGTTTGTGATAAGCTCTTCTACATCCCTAATAGAGTTGTGACGTCACAATTTAATGGTCTGTCGAGATCAATTGGCCACGTGAAATATACAATCAACTGTACAAAATCTTGATTACTATGACTGCAATATTTTGAGGAACATCTCCTTCGCAAGGATGCACTAATTTGATCAGGAGTTCATACTGCGACTCGCACTTGACCTATTTTCGGGTGGTATTGACCACAGCCTTATTTGAGTGCTGGATCCGCCCCTGTCCCTGACCCAAAATTGTATGGTTGTCTTTTTTACCTCTAGATAGAAGGATGTCATTGTAATTGAAGTTCAGTATTGAAGAGTTCTCAAGGAAGAAGTCAGCTACCCTCTCATTGTTTTGCATCCACGATACCGACCGAAGCTGAGTCTGTTTAAATTGAACACTATACTATAATGAAATGATCATTTTTAACTACCGCACTAAAGAGCTCACAGCTGGACGTAAATTACCATCATCAACATAAACCCAATAATGTCTGCTGATGCAAAGGCATCCCCTATGGCTAGAAACGAATAGAAATAATGAGCCATGACCACGCGGACCCAGCGCAAATTAGTAAAAGTTATCCACTGCAGCTGCGACTAACGACTTAACGTACATACCTTTTAAAGAAAGAAGCATAAACAATACATTTTTAGTCTTGCTTAAGCTCCATATCGTAGACTTACGTAAATTGAAATATCATATTATTCGACTCACCTCCGGCGTAGATGGCGCCACTAAGCTACCTTTGTGTCTACACAACTGAATTTTCTCTTGAATGGCATTTAACAACAGACGGTACTCCATTTCATCTAAGAAACCTGTAGAGAAAATGCTTTCAGATATCTATTCTATAATAATTAACCATTAGTTATTTAGTAACTCGATGGCGCAGTGGTAAGCGCGCTCGATCTGCGATATAGTTGTTAAGCAACTTTCGAAATGGCCGGTCATAGGATGGGTGACCAAAAAATATCTCGAGCTACTCCGTGCTCTGGAAGGCGCATTAAGCCGTTGGCCTCGGCTGCATTAGCAGTCGTGAATACTCTAAAATCCGCTCCAGCATGGAGGGTCATGGCCCATCATCCTTAACTATCCATAAGGAAAGCCTGAACCCCTGCATTGGAGAAGTAAAAATTACTAAGTAGTTTTACTTACTGTACTTAAGTATTAAGCGTAACAAAACTTGTACATTTTTGTCTCTATCTAGTTTTCCGATTGCGGGCCGCGGCACTTATCCACTACGCTACCGAGCATAGACCAAGGGTATACATTCTACATCACTCAATACACAATACAGAGGTCAGATTAATTAATATCAGCTTATGGATGTCTCCACTGCTGGGGCCCAGATCTTCCTTTTGGATGGAATCAAGTAGATATTTAAACATTTAGAGTTAGTTGCACTTACTTAATTTAATAATAACAAACATGTTAAAGTAGCGGTTAAGCAAATAATAATAAGTTATCATTTGTCAATGGTTGGATGACGTCATAACAATAAAGTCATACATAACAATAAAGTATAACCGCTTTAGTTTCGCTGGTTAGTTTTTGGTTTACTATAAAAAGTTTTTGTTTTTGTATTACTTTTAAAAGGAAGGATGGTGCAACGCGTTCCAAAAGGCAATGTTAAAATCAAGGTAGCAAATATTGTCGAATTTGACATAAACTATAACTTTAACTGACATTAAGGTGCTACCGAAACTAAGATACAACCTTCTTCCTTTAGCTGCATCGCGTCCAGGATCATGATGTGAAGAGTAGAGGTGGTGGCTTGACGAGTCTTCACCGTGATGGCGGTCCAAGGCCTGTCTCGCTGCAGCAAGCCCAACTGCCGGGTCACAACTAATCTGTGCAACAAATGCAGCGGGAAAATGTAATTTTTACGCAAATTTTAACATTAATATTCTTTATTTTACCTACACATATTGAAAAAGGAATAAATTTTTGAAAGTATAAATCTATGTTCTATTGAGAGTGAGGTTTTATTTTATACAGAATATTACAGACTAAGATCACGTGTTTATAATTAATTAAAACACGATATTGTTAAAACTACGAAACCAGACATAAGAAAGATAAGGCAGCTCAACCCCAATTTATCATTTGGTACTTGCAACCATTTGGAAGCCCCCCAGGACTAGAGACCCAGGCGGACCGCGCAATCCCCGTGCCCCCTTAGTCCGCCACTGTGAGGACCGAAAAGTATAAAATAAACGCAAATTGGACGAAAGATCCATAGCAAGCAAAGACTTATATAGTATCAGAAATCTTTGATCTCAATTCATGCTGTTGAGGAACGTCAGATCCGGCGTATATATGTTATGACTACTTATGACATTCGACCTTACACACTCGACGGATGTGCCGTCGCGTACTAAGAAATACCTCCGTGAAACGTTAAACGAATATTCCTTCAGGGACGCGACCGCGTGACGTCACTGAGCCATGACTCTTGCTATAAAATAAGACATATTAGCGAAGTTATGGCAATATTTTTATTCATTTTACTACTTTGACGTGGTTTTTATTAACTACTAACGAGTGGTAAATAATTAGGTTTATGGATTTGATAGTAGTGGGGCTAACTTAAGACATTTAATGCAAATTAATCCACCAAAAGATATGTCAAAGTAGTGAATGTAACGAAATATTGTAATACCATCGCAAAGATGTCATATCCTAAGTCGAAATTCAAATTTGTACCAACTCCATAACATATTATAAGCTATAAGTTTTGTCTTTAACTTACCGGTCAGCCTCCAATTTAGAATTGAGTGTCTCTTGAATCTGTTTGTTGTCTACCAATTGTGGTAGTAAGTTACACACTTCTTGTTCACCGGTAACAAAACCCTGATGAGATAAATTGCAAAATACATAACAGAACTCACTGAATCCTTTGGATGGATCCGATCGCACATCCATCAGAATGGAACGCGCCGAAGGAGGCGTAAGAGAATAATTTTAGATTTATTTGTAAATATATCTATCAACCATGAACGCACCAAATCGCCAGAATAGGGATATGACTCGGTAAAAAAAAAAGAAATTGTATTTATTCCGTCAGTCAGATAATAGAACCAAAATTAGATACGTATTTTTCTTTGCTTCAATTTAATAAGAAATTGATTAGATAATAGGCATTAAAGGGCAGGCGGTTAACTACGTCACAACTATGTAAAAATGTACAAAGATGTGACGTCATGCGATATTTCAACCCAATGTATCGCCGTAATTTATTGATTATAAATAAGTGTTTAATATTCTTCCATGATCTGGGTGGGCAGACAAAAAAAAAATCACCTGTCATTCATTTGCAAGAGAAAATTCATTTAATACGCCTTCTACGTCTCTGTTGAATATGCAATCACCGTAAGCCGGAATGCTCAGCTTGTTACACATAACGCGATCCGAAGGCAACTATCGCTAGATTACACACGCTAGATTATATATTATTTTAGTATTTACCTTACCGACGTCATAACCAAATGCCAATTGTATATCTATCATTCGATCGACATACGCCATTATTCTTGGAACTGACACCCTGTATAATAAAGAAATTACTATGTAGGTTACTAGCAGGGAACGGATAACCCATTCATAACGGTAACCGCTTATAAAGGTTACCGATTCATTCGCTTTACCGTTTGAAACGGTTGCAGATTGATACAGTTAACAGATTAAAAGTGTTTTTGTTTGAAACCGAAATGAAAGGGTAAACGGTATACAGTCTAAACCGAAATGAAAGGGTTATTAATTGAAACTGTTAACTTGTATTATCGGTTAACCCGAGTTTTTAGCGGTAATTCGTTTCGGTTAGGGTTAATAAACGAATTTAATTACCAAAGATATTTTTTTTTTCATGCTTACGAGCAACAGCTATTGTTACAGTTCTCCTACAAATAAATTAAAATTTCTGGTTAATCTGTCAATTCACCAAAGCGAGTTATTTAAGTTACTTTTGGGAAGCCAGTGTGTGTTTTTGAGTGAACATCAAATCAATATTTGTTAATTTTGTGCGAAAACACAGTGATCGGAAATCTCCACACAGTGAATAAAAATTTTCTCTAACCCTCAAGACAATCGGAATAATCATCGATTAAAACGCGTAAGTGACGCCCATAGCACGGCGCTTGCGCCCTTCTTCTCGCGAAGACTCAACCAACAACTTGTTTCAACGAGGCGGTCCTTTATTATTAGTGTGCTCATATCTTCGATCAACAAAGGCTCATATCAACGGTTACGAACGCGGCATAAAGCATCGCAGAGGTGACAACGCAACGTATCAAGATTAAGGGTATGTTCCGATATACACTGCGAGCACTGGTCTTACTGCTGAAAAATCCGTTCCGTTATGGACTGCCAGTACACTGCTACAGTACCCTAGGGAAATTTATGACGTCATAAATTGCCGCCATATTTTTACTGTGAGTACTGGAGATTTCGAGGTAAGGTGCTCGCAGTACTTTTGATCACGTGATCAGTCGAAACAGTTGTAAGTATTGTGCGCCATAGTTCAAACAATAATTTATTCACTCGGAGTTAATAAACAAATGAATTAAGAAGAGTTATAATATGGATTTAATTGATAAATATTTTTTTTATACAATTTTCCAATTTTAAAATATTTTCTTTTGAAAAGAGGGAATCTTTATATTTATATTCACCTTGTATTAACAAATTTGAAAATGGCGCCAAAAAATAGGATTAACGTACAGACCTTACAACATTCATAGTCAAACGGACTTCGTGAAATAGAATATCTGTACATACCTGTACGTTTGCCACGTATTTTTAAACCTATGACAAGGCTACCTCTCTCACAGAAATATAGTACTGAATTATTTGATTTGAGCAAAAAGAACAGAGGGCTTTTGCTTGACTTGGCGTGAACAATTCCGTGCCCCCAGACGTGTAACATACTTTGCTTATTTTATGAACGCGTTGTACCTATTTACGTATTATGATTATGTGCAAGTAATAGTCTCTACCTACATAGGTATATCGTCGCATATTTTTAAGGAAATAATAAGTATATGATGGGTACAGTAACTGTGATGATACCTATTTCATTTAAATGTTTGTTCACATAACTCACGATTCAAGTCATGAAATATCAAACACGTAAACATAACATAGGTAATAATCAAAACTCGGGGGGGACCAAAATAGCCTGATAGTTATAGTCAATTATTTAACTAACAAAGAAAGTTATTAAATCTTGGAAGTGAGTAAATCGATCATTAATTAGTGATAATCAGTGGTCGGAATTAGGTAGAGTTATTCATGTACTTACACTGATTTCATACAGCGAAAGAATAAAGTGGATATGCCTCAAATCCCGAGATTAATTTTAAAAAGCAGAGAAGATCCGGTGATTTTTTAAATAAAAAGTTATTTACTTTTACACAATTTAAACTACTGCACTCACGACGTTGCAAAACTTACATCAATGACATCGGATGTCCAAAGTTGCAAAATGCCAATACGCGCGATGTTGCCACATTTGTAGTTCGCACAACATAGCTTGTGAGAACAAAAGAATACAATAGCGCAAATGCGGAGCACTCCCCACTTAACGTAATGTACTAGATTGTGTCTCTTTCTAACGCATTCAAACTATATATTAGCAATGAATCGGTTTACTCATTCACTCAGCTCATTCGCTTACCTCGGTTCGTCGAATGCGCTCACTTGTTTCCTATTGTGTTTTATGTAGTCAATCCTGTTTGACCCTGGCTCGTTTACTGGATTCTGGACTCTACTTAATACGACTATTTCGGCACGCATTAACGGACTTTGATTTGGCTTTACTGTTTTGAATAATTGGATATTTCAAATTGGTTATATATTTGGTAAGTTTTTGTTCATATTTTATTAAAGTTCCTTTAAAATAGATTTTCCCTATGTAGGACGTTTTCTTTTATTGTTATCCAAATCGGTATTGTTTAACTTAAGATGTTTTTTGATACAATCACAATAAAGTAACAATGATTTCAAATGCTACTGAAGAAGCTTAACATAGGGGACTGGTTTTTTTTTCATTAATTGACTATATGGTTTACGATTGGAGTTAGATTTTCTGGTAATCTTTTATTGATTTTCTTTTTTACCTTTAAACTTTAGTATAAAACAAAGTTCGCTTCCCGCCGTCTGTCTATCTGTATGAATTTATGCACGCTTAGATCTTTTAAACTTCGCAACTGTTGTGCCCTATCTCTCACATACTTACAAACACATTCATACGGTTTTCTTAAATTTATATTTTTTTTGTTCCATATTAAAGTATTATCATGGCGCAGAGTTCAATCAAAGAAGCCACCGTCAACAAGTGGATCAAAGATAATCCGGAGCTATTTTATGACCATGCAAGTGGATTAATTTACTGCTCTAAATGCGAAGCACATTTGAATGCAACTCGTCAGAGTAACGTCCAAAGACATGTAGAAGGAGCAGTATATAAAGGCACGAAGAACGAGCGGCACACTCCTTTAGAATTTTATTTCGACTTAATCGAATTTATGATTCTTTGTAACATACCATGGTCCATTTTTTCAAAAGTACATGTGTTGCAATTGCAAAAATATTGAACTACCTAGTGAATCCTTATTGAGAAAAGTTTACCTGGATCAGCTTTTTAAAATCAAAGCACAAGAGATGCAAAGTAAAATTGTAGATAAAAAGCTATGGCTTTCAGTAGACGAAACTACGGATTTCTTAGGAAGAGCTATCGTACATTTGTTACTTAGTGGCATGTAAAATGCTAGATACTGTAAATGGACCAACGATATCACAATTTGTTCAAGATTCTTTAAACAATATGTGGGGAAGTTCATTTGAGAGCAAACTAGATAACGTTAGAATATTATGTACAGACAGTGTGGCATACATGATATCAGCTGGTAGAATTTTAAAATCAACTTTTCCAAAAATGTTGCATTTCACATGTTTAGCCCATGCTCTAAATCTTGTTGCGGGGCAGATTAGAAAAGAGAACCCTAATGTTGACAGTTAGTTTAATATCAAATATGAAAAAAGTTTTTATGAAGGGACCAAAAGTAATTAAATTCTTTAAAGAAATTTAATGAAATGAAACGAAACGAAACGAATTATCTTTATTCAAGTAGGCTATTACAAGCAGTTTTGAATCGTTCAAAAAACTTTTTCCCCTACCACTTGTTCAGGACGTCTTTTAGCTGACAAGAAGAAAAAGCGAAAGAAACTTACCAGCTTTTTATCATAAGTAATGACATTTACTTAAATCATGTCATTACCAAAATAATATGTATTATCACAATAGTAAATACAACTTTCAAAGTCTGTAGGACTGATATAGTACTCTTTCGTCATCTCTAGATATCTATGATGTTTGTCATTATTGTCATAGTTTTTCTCTTGTCTTCTAATATTTTCCTATATGTATTTTATAAGCTGAATAAAGCCTTTAATTCTCAAGGCTTGTCTTAATTACATAACAATTTATTCAGCTTATATGTAAAACACTATTTTCAAAATGTCTATAGAAAAAGTCGAAAAGGATTCCGGAAAACTCAAATCTAGTATGATGCGTTATCTACGACCAGATCGCTTTGAGGAGGAGCCAAATGTTCCAGCAGCAGATCTGAAATGGAAGCACTGGCGTTTTACATTTGAGAATTTTCTATCTGAAGAATGTGGAAAGAATACTGAAGATTCTATAAAGCTAAAGCTGTTAGTAAACCACATATCTCCAACTATCTATTCTTACATTCGTAATATCTCGACGTATTCGGAAGTTATAGAAACTTTAGAAAATATTTACATTAAACCTAAAAACGAAATACTTGCCCGTCATCTATTAACATCGCGGAGACAAAAATCGGGAGAATCTTTAAAAGAGTACGTACAATCCCTAAAATTATTAGCTCTCGAATGTAAATTCCAAGCTGTAACCGCTGAAGTTTACCAAAATGAAATGATACGTGGGGCATTTATTGCCGGAATCAATTCCCAAAAAATAAGAGAAAGATTATTGGAAAAACTAAACCTTACCTTAGAAGAAGCCATGAATCTAGCCATGTCTTTAGAGGACGCTGAGACTAATACTCAAGCCTTCACGAACGCGAACTCTTCTCTAAATCTCAACGCAGTACCAAATTCGCCCGCTACCTTTTTGACTTCTCGCCAGAACAATAAAGGGCGTATCACAAGACGTTGTTTCTTTTGTGGTGGAAACGTGCACCAGAGAATCAAGTGCCCAGCTTTCCGTGCTGAATGCCAGCTCTGCTCAAAAACAGGACATTTCGCTAATGTTTGTCGAAGCGGTCTGCCTCAAAGAGTAAATGCTGTAACTGAAAATGAGATAGAAGTAATTGAAAGCAAAGAAAATTTGTCTGTAATATTAGCTGCTTCACCAAATAGTCTCAGAAAGGCTACTGTATCTATTACTGTCAATGATTATCGAGCAGATGCATTAATCGATACAGGGAGCTCTGTGAGCTTTATAGATCGGAGCTTAGCACAAACTATGAAACTGAAGATGAAACCTAGTAGACAATCTATTACATTAGCCTCCTTAAGCCACATTTCTTTTGTCGATGGCCTTTGCTACGCTACAATCAAACTCAATAATTATCAGTACAAGCAACATCCTTTATTAATCGTGAATAACTTATGCGCAGATGTCATTATCGGTCACGACTTACTTAAAAATCATTCTTCTTTACACTTTGAATTCGGAGGTTCTGGAGAACCGTTGAAAATTTGTAATGTAATGGCGGCATTACTACCTCCTGAAGCAGGAGGTAGTAATGCCGCCATTACAAATCTTACTCCTGATATAAAGCCAATTGCCGTCCGATCCAGACGTTATAGTTCAGAAGACGAAAGTTTCATCAAATCTGAAATAAATAAACTTCTTGAAGACGGGATTATAGAGCCTAGCGTTTCGCCTTGGTGAGCACAAGTTTTGATTGCAGGTGGAGGTGCCCACAGAAAGAGAATGGTAATAGATTATTCCAGGACCATTAATAAGTTTACAGAGTTAGATGCATTTCCTTTACCAAATTTAGAAACCATCGTATCAAAAGTAGCCAAGTTCAACCATTTCAGTCAAATTGACTTAAAATCTGCGTATCACCAAGTGCCTATTCTACAGAAAGAAAGAATTTATACGGCCTTTGAAGCAAATGGCAAACTCTATCAATTCACTCGTATTCCCTTTGGAGTTACCAATGGCGTTGCTGCCTTTCAGCGTGTCTTAAATTACATTATAGAAACAGAAGTTTTAAAGGGCACGTATGCTTATCTTGATGACGTCACCATTTGTGGCATAGACAAAACCGATCATGACGCCAATCTCGCAAAATTCATGGAAGCGGTGGCCAAATATGCTCTCACACTAAATAAAGAAAAGTGTATTTTTGACACAAATACCATTAATCTCCTTGGGTATACAATTCAGGATAATATCATTAAACCCGATAAGAACCGTCTGAAGCCTCTGCTAGACTTACCGACTCCAGAAGATTCTTCCTCACTTAAAAGAGCACTCGGCCTCTTTGCTCATTACTCTAAATGGATACAAAATTTCTCAGAAAAGGTAAAACCATTATATCTATTGACAATTTTCCATTATCTAAAGAAAAAATATCAATGTTTTAATGATTTAAAAGCAACTATTGCCAAAGCTTCCTTAGCTGCTATTGACGAATCTGCTATGTTCACTGTCGAAACGGATGCTTCCGAAAATTCACTTGCCGCAATACTAACCCAGAACGGCCAACCTGTGGCTTTCTTTTCTCGATCGCTTAACGATTCTGAAAGAAGACAGTCTTCTATAGAGAAGGAAGCGGCAGCCATCGTTGAATCGTTCCGGAAATGTCGTCATTATCTCATTGGAAGAAATTTTCTACTTATTACTGATCAACAATCAGTCGCATTTATGTTCAATCAAAGACATAAAAGCAAGATCAAGAATGAAAAAATTGAACGATGGCGTCTCGAATTATCTTGTTTCAAATACGATATTATATACAGACCAGGTAAAGATAATAAAGCTGCTGACGCTTTGACACGGGTCTGTGCACACATGAACTTGAATAACTTGAAATCTATTCATGAAAATCTTTGTCACCCAGGAGTAGTCCGTATGTACCACTGGGTAAAGTCAAAGAATTTGCCGTATTCAATAAATGAGGTCCGACAAATGACCGCCGATTGTCGAGTCTGTGCTGAAGTCAAACCTAGATTTTCACGACTGGATGGACAATTGATTAAAGCGACGGCTCCATTAGAACGCCTTAATATGGATTTTAAAGGACCGCTGCCATCTAAGTCACAAAACAAGTATATTTTGACAATTATTGACGAATACAGCCGTTTCCCTTTCGCATTCGCTTGTAAAGATACAAGTTCCGAAACTGTTATTAAATGTCTGAACGAAATTATTTATACTTTTGGTACCCCAATGTATGTACATTCAGACAGGGGAAGCTCTTTTATGTCGCAAGAATTTATTCAATATCTTACATCTCTTGGAATAGCTTCTAGTAAGACTACTCCATATAATCCCCAAGGAAATGGACAAGTCGAACGCTTAAACGGGACTTTGTGGAGAGCTATTCAACTTAGTCTTAGATCACAACGCTTGGATACGTCTGATTGGGAAAAAGTCTTACCTATCGCCCTACACTCTATTCGCTCTCTCCTATGTACCGCTATCAATACCACACCTCATGAAAGGATGTTTTGCCATTCACGGAGAAGTCCTAACGGAACATCGTTGCCGGCCTGGCTTATGAAGCCGGGACCGATACTTATTAAAAGAAACGATCGTAACTCAAAATTTGAACCTGTTACAGAAGAAGGGCTTTTACAAAGTACCCCTAACTACTCTTATATCAGATATTCCGACGGGAGAGAAAGTACGGTGTCCAATAGGCACCTAGCTCCACTACCATCAACTGGAGATGACTTTTCTTCGGATGAAGAAGAGGAAAGAGAAGAAGAAGGAACCGCTACCACTGGGGTCCAACTAAGGCGTTCAAAGCGCGTCCGGCATCCACCAGCTCGGCTTCTTAATTATATCTCGGGGTGAATGATATAGTACTCTTTCATCATCTCTAGATATCTATGATGTTTGTCATTATTGTCATAGTTTTTCTCTTGTCTTCTAATATTTTCCTATATGTATTTTATAAGCTGAATAAAGCCTTTAATTCTCAAGGCTTGTCTTAATTACATAACAAGGACATAGGTTGAACATATAATTAGTCTTTATAGAACAAAGCGAAGACTATTAATTCCATGCATTGCGATCCTTAAAATAATCATCAACTTTATAATAGCCTTTACTCATAAGTATATTGTTTACATGAATTTGAAATTTATTTATGGGTAGGTCAATTACGTTTTGTGGAACTTTATTGAACATAGCAATACATTTACCCAGAAATGATCCTCTGATTTTTTGAAGTCTGAAACTTGGAACGGCAAGTTTATTTTTATTTCTTGTGTTAAGATTATGAACACTACTTTTTTTTGTGAAGGAATCGTAATGTTTTCTTGTGTACATAATATTCTCATAGATGTATTGAGTGGCAACAGTCAGAATATTTATTTCTTTAAATATTTTTCTGAGAGATTCCCTAGACCGTAAATTATATATAGCACGGATAGCTCTCTTTTGTAAAATAAAAATATCCTGAATGCTAGCCGCAGAACCCCATAACAATATACCATACGTCATTACACTATGAAAATAACTAAAATATAACTCAACTTTTTTACTATTTACATTTATAAGTGTACTGACATGCCTCACATTAGGTAATGCAAACTTCATGCATTTCGTTTTATTTGACCTTTACCTCCTGCACCTGTAATTACCAGATGGGGTACTTGGCTTGATGCAGCATTTCGATGAAATTAAATCTCTGTTGTCTGTGCTGAACAGTCAATATGCAAAATCAATAGAGAATGCTTTAAATTTTTTTAATAATAATGACAACATTAAGGATGATTTGTCTTTATTTACGATCATTTTTCAATTATACTATAATAATAGAAATCCTGATTTGGTCACTATCAGAAATATAGCATAAAAAATTTCATCCTGCACTAATGACGAGGAGGAGGAAGTGTATAAATTTGCTAACCTCACCTCAGTTGACGTAGAGTGATCTTTTTCAATGTACAAATGGATTTTGAATGTTCGGAGAAATTCATTAAAGCCAAAAAATATTGAAAAGCTTATGATTATATATTTTAATTCTCACAAAAGTTATACAGTAATGTCGGAAGCGAACACTTCAAATCTTACTGGTAATCAGTCGAACAAGGAAAATGATTCTGATGTGCCGTTTGAATAGGCAAAACCTCATGAGTCTAGACTAGAAGCAAAAGTATTCGATCGTATTTATAAAAAACGGCGAAATATGCGTATGAGAATTTGCTAGACTATCAATAATTTGTATTGTAAATTAATGTAAACTAATAAAAATTTTATGTTAATTATCTTTGTTTTATTTGTCTATCTCTGACGTTGTTATTATTATTTAGTTGTAAGATTGTTGGCCACACGGGATTGTCCATTAGAAATCCCGGGAAGGTCCACCTTAATATCAACATTTCGATGCAAGTACATAAATAACTCTACCTAATTCCGACCTCTGGTGATAATAAGTACAAGACGCTTGCCTCCAATTTATTTTCGCATAATTTGCAGAGGCTGTAATATGGACTTGTATCCCACTCAAAATATCTGTGGACGGCATTTGTTATTTTACGCAGCATAATTAACTTCCACAAAACACTTACTAAAAAACTAAATATTGTAATAATAAAAAAGCGGCTCCTTCGAATTGTGTCTAGCTGCAAATCACAGACTAAGAAGATACTACGTATGCTGCAAATACATTTGCATCAGTCAGTTAATGAAACTAATGGGAATGGATCAGCCAGTGTTGTCAACTTTCAATGACAATTCCCTGAGTCACTTATATTACTAAAATACTGAACAAAAATATTAAACTATTATAATTACTTAAATCTTTTGAATTTTCATATTTTACTATTTATATTAAATAAATCAAGCATTATTTTCAAGATCTCAGTCTGTAACAAATATAATCTAGAACTAATTACTGACAAAGTAACTACATATATACTTTTATTATAGCAATCGCTGAAACTAAATTCAGTTAAAAATAATAGAAAAGAAAATATAATAAATAACGATAGCAAAATCTGATACAGAGTGAGCTAGCCTTATATAAAAAATATGTACTTATTTTATTTCCTACAGACAAAACAATATTTGGATAATTCGAATACATTTTAATGTGTGCATATCTTGTGTACAGTTAACTTAAACCACATTAGACTATCAGCCACTAAAATATAATTATATCATTAAAAGAGTCGAAACCACCAATAATGCATTAGATAAATTGGCAACACTGAGAGCGGCTTTTCTGTACATCCCTGCGATTCTTTAAAAATCCAAACTCAAATTCTAATACACACAGGTGTCCGAATTCGCTTCAAAAAGCGGTATCCACTCAATCTTGAATTGGTAATAACCATGGTAATAACGTTTCGTGGTATAAGTAAAGTAAGTTTCGAAATGACATGGGAATAGAATATCTGAGATATGTATAATCAATATTTTTTTTTGTATTTTTATACAAAAAATGGAATCAACAGAATTTCTTCACTAAATGACGTCAATTCGGAGGTATGAGTGAATTCGAATTCGGATACGGATTTTTACAGAATCGTTCTGCAAAAAAGAGTTAGCTATATGACGCGTGCAACCACTGTTCGATCTCGGGCAACGTCGCGCGTCGCCGCCTGTGTCTGCCGGCAACCTGTTTTTTATGTCTTGTCGCTCGCGCGCAAATGTGCAAGGGTCATCACAAAATGCAAAATAACGTAGACCGATAAATTATATTGCAAAAAAAAAATACAATTGAGCTACTCACTTATTGGTGAATAATATAGACATTATTGTATTTATGTAATGTTCAAATAGGAAGCAACGATTGATAAATCCTAGGTGAATAGTGTTTGTGATGTGTGGTAAATTCTAATTTGATTTTTGTAATGTGTTTTTCTAATAGTTTACGTTGTAAATTATTTAAGTTAATAAAGGTTGCAGGTTGGTATGCTACAAAAATGTTTAAAGCTATTTGTACGATCATGGTTTCCGATTTATGGATAAATTTTAAAATTATTTTTAAAACAAGTCCAAGTTACCTCATGCATAATTGCTATGTTTAAGGGTCGGTACATATCAGAGAGAAGATGCGTCGCGTATATTCCGACAAATATTATGATATTACAATTATAGTACCTATTATACCATCATCCTTGTATAATAGACAACAGATTAATCGCGTAAAAATGCATACTTCAGTTGTTTCGCTTGGCTCGACGCATCTTCTTTCAGATTTGTGCCGACCCTAACTGCTCGCCGACCAGCTGGCCAAATGGGATCTCTGCTCGCCGGAAAGATAATGCGACGCGCACGACGTTGCATAAAGTTAACAAATGTATGATGAAGTTTGTCGGAATATACGCGACGCATCAAATTAAATGTATAAAAAAAACATGCTATCTGATCAAACACACCTCTGTATATCAGACTACTTGATAAATCATAATAAATCTCATTAGAGTAGACACTTAAATTATATAATAATTATTAGGTACGTATTTTAATATAGGTAATTAGTGATCTGGCTAAAACAAAAAAAAATTATGACCAACTCTGACGTGCCTTCTTTTAATGGCCTAAAAACTGTCTATAGATGTTCTAAAGAATCAAAGATATGCGAAAGAAATCATGTAATTACATGGAATAAGGAATGAAACACTTGATACCTATCGAACTTGCAAAAACCGAAACAATTCGGTTAAAAATACCGAAATATTCTGAAACAGATTATTCCGGTTTAACATATTTGATTCTGTTACCGAAATGAATCGGTTACCAAATGAATCGGTTACCGAAATGAATCGGTTACCGAAATGAATCGGTTACCGAATGAATCGGTTACCGTAATGAATCGGTTAACAGTTTACCGTTTGGGTTAATAACAGTTACGTTTCGGTTATTAACCCTAACCGTCCGAACCCTGGTTACTAGTAATACATTGAATATAAACGAATAAATAAAAAATAACTAAATTTTTTTGGGTGTTAACGTCTGGATGTACAGTCAAGGACAATAGCCTAACGTACCTTCCAAAGCACGGAGAAACTTCAGATAATGAATTTTTAATCACCCAGCCTATGACAGGTCCTTGGTATTAATTGGTAATTAGTGGTTTGGTAATTATTGGTACTATTAGTGGTTGTATGCCGCAACAAAGCAGCTATATGCCGCCGAGGCCCAAATTGTATTTATTCGGGGCTTTTAATGAGTGTCGTTTTTTTTTTTTTTGTAAAATATGACTCTAATTAGGAATAATATTTTAAGTTAATTTTTCCTTCTAATACGATATCAGAAATTATCGATTCATAGCCACGCTTGCTGACACTTGCTGATGACTTTGCTTATTAGCCGCTATAAATACCGCCGGGCTATGTAGAATCAATCAAAATCAATCGCAGAAAATGTTATGGATAATTTCGCTGCACTTAATACATAAGATTTAAATGATTCTCTGACAATAAATAACTTACCTAGCTAGTTTACAAAGTCTCAAAAAACGTAACATCCTTAATAACTTAGTCGCTGTTAGGATACTAGAGTTTATATTCCGCCATTTATCCCATGGTGTAACAAAGTCAATTATATCTAAAACTAAATCTGAAATATGAAAATAAATCAATGAAAAGTCATTTATCTTGGATCAGGTGTAGTATTTTACTGCTTAGTTTTTAATTGCTACACAACAAACCACATTTCGAAGCTTCTCGAGACACTGCTCATGTGAGCAGTAGTCGCAGGGCAGCCTCGTTTGCATCGAAATTACTGGACTGATTTAAAAAAATACATTTACGGGGATCTACAACATATAAGGGTGACATAGGTGATAATTTTGTTTAATATTTCTAACACAGGCTATGAGAAGTTATTCACTAGCTTTCAACATATTATTATTCAGTGTATGCAACAAACCCATCGTGAAACTAAATTGGACATTTCGGAAATCGGATATTTTGAAATTAATTATTTTAGTCTGTTTATTGTGACTGACTAATCATAATAGCAACTACTATATGATTTTCACATTAAGTAAAAATAATTTCACTTATAATAAATATATCTAATTTCAACTAATTAACAATGTAAAAGTTATTAAATTATTATAACAATATTTTGGGGATTAATCATATTTCAATAAGTAATTAATAATTTATCTATTGCTTTTTGTGCTATCTATACTTTCTATTTTCATTCAATAACGTCACGCGTGTCTTATTTAGACAAGGTACCAGCGCATTAGCAATTTACAGGGCATACGGCCGGTTTCTGAATTGAGAAAACTGCAAATTGATTATTCTTAATAACATAAGTTTTTTTACATTTCATATGGCTAAAAGTCCTAGTTTTATCAAATTACTATCAACTGATTATTTAAAAAATTATAAATCAGTAATAAAAACCTGTTTAATTGATGTTTAAAATGGCTTAAGCACGGTTTTTTTTATGTAATAGGAGACAGTCGAGCAGACGGATCACCTGATGGTGAGTGATTAACGTCGCCCATGGACACCTGCAACACCAGAGGGGCTACAAGCGCACTGCCGGCCTTTGAAGGACGAATATGCCCTACGGTTGAAAGTTTGAAGTTTGTTTGAGAAGTGCTCAACTACAAATTCTCAATTCAGAAACCGGGTGTTGTACCTATATAACTCAACTCACCGACAGTAGCCATAACAATTATGAAGAAATCGAGTTTGTTCCAATGTGATTTAAAGTACCCTCCAACTCCGAGCGCGATCATCTTTATAACCATCTCGAATAGATAGATTATGTAAAAATATCTGAAATGAAGTGAAGGTCTCTAGAAAATTCAGTTTTGGTCGAAAAATTAGATAATATAACAAATATATCTACTTATACTTCGGAGACAATCTACACTCGGGAACAGTTTAGTCTTGCGCCACGGACAGTGCAATGCCTGGTTGGCACGCAAACATACTAGACTACCCCAGTCAAGGGTGGGAAACGCGCAACTGTATATCTTCTACCCTAATCCGTCTTGTAGAGGGATTCAGGAACTCACATTGGCGTAGCTAAGGATTTTTCCTAGGGGGGGGGACCATGACCCCAGCATCGCCCTCCTAGCTACGCCTATGGGAACCCATATGAATAATCAAATGAAACCCGAGATTTAATGGTCTAATTTTAAAATTGTGTAATCGATCGCAATAGTTTCAATTTGACGTTTGAAAGATATTCACGCACTTCACAACAGCACTTAGTGTAACTTGTATGTCAGATATCGTTAATTTAATGGAATTATCTAAAACAAACGCTGGATGTAAAGTTACTAAGTTTTTATTGTCTCTTGATCGTTCAAATCGCTATCACAATTACTATACCTTTGAAAGGGGTTACGATACAGTTTGAAATTAGACAATTAGGAAAAATTTATAATTGATTGGTTACTTATGATATAGAGCTGATAAGTTTATTTGGCTTGTTCTTCTTGTCAGCCGAAAGACGAAAGAGAAAAAAAATTTGGTCTATCAAAGTTTAATATTATACATTGACAGATTCCAAGATGAGTAGCTAAAAATACTAAAGGTATTATGGAGTATCTGAGACAAAGATGTTGCCACAACACCCAGACCTGATACAATATAGAAAAGTCCATTTTCTAAAATGAATCACTCAGCGTCGCAGCTCGGCTTCCTTTGCTCATTTGAATAAAATATTTTCTCTTTTTTTTTCTAATTTTCATTCAATATTTTAATAGATAACACTCACAGGTTAAGTGATTTGATCGAAATAGTGACGGCATCCGTCACTGGTGACTTGAGTACCACTTCGGTGATGATCACGGGCGTGTTACACAATATCATGAGGTAAATGAAGCCATCGAACCATATACTCGTTACTATCATGTAGCAACGTTGCCGGCACGGATGCCGTGGTATCTGCACGTTTGCCGCTTCTGGGGTCATCGCTTTAACTAGTTTACGTCTAAGCCAAACAGCGTGAGCCTGTGGCCAAGAGGTCAAATTCACAGTAATCACATTCAAATAAGGCTTTAAACGAGGTATTCATTTAATACAATTTAAATGTATAATAAACTCACCCACGGTATAACAAAAAAAATTTAAAAAATATTCAGTATCCCTTATACTCATTAAATGAATTTATGTATATGCGTTTGGATGAATATTCATTCCTACATAAAGATGGGTACGAAAGGAATTTGACTAGATCTCTGTGGTAGATGACGAAATATATAAATTATATAATTACCTACATATATGTCTGTTTATATAACGTAATTTGTAATAATATGTAGAAATATTACAATTTAATTTGTAATGTTGTAACTTAACTATGTGATATAATTGATTATGAAGAATTGTAAAAATAACCTTGTGATTGTTAAAATACTTAATTTCTTTGACATTCCTATAATGTTTTGAATGGCATAACCTTTGTATTTAAATTGAAATGCTTATTGTAAAAGAAAAGAATTGATTTAACTGGTCTGCCCGACGGACCTCTACTATACGGCAAGCATTCTTATTTTATAGTACATTCTTATTTCTTATTTTAATGTAGGTATATAGATATATTAAAACACACTTGCATTTATTAATTAAATACCTACTTTTTACTTATATTAATTATCATCAAAAATATAATTAGAATTCCTTGTGAATTAATCATGATTATAACACCTCCGGCGCTAATGCTGGATCCGCCCATGGGCTAATGTAGGAGCATCGCACGCAGTCATTACACAGATGTACAGTAGCGCGGTCCGGCGGGCATGCCTGCAGACATGCTCGCGAGCATGTCTGTATAGTGAATTGCCGGCTTTGAGTTAATTAAATAAAACATCTCCTCAATAAAATAGCCAGGTTCAAAAAATAAAACCGACTTTGAACATAAAAAAGTGAAAAATAATACTTATCTCAAAAGCAACTTATTCAAGAATATGCTGTTAAAGTCTGCCGGAGGTTTTCTGTAGGATATTAAATAAACGATAGGCGACTTCAATGTGATTTTCTAGAATAAGTCGCTTTTGAGATAAGTATTATTTTTAAATTTTTTAAATTTGATGTTGGGTCTATTTTTATTTTAAGTTTTTATTTCTTTTAGTGATAGTGACATTTGTTATATATCTAATAGGCAACACTAAAAATGATTTTCGGAAAACCTTGTCAAAATCGATTCAGCCAAACGCAAGGTAATCGCGGACAATACAAACAACACGTGTTAAAGGGCGAACCTGATTTTTTTTAGTCGGTTAATATACCTAAAATCTCCTGACTCTGACAAATACTATTCTGTAAAACGCATCAAAAACGGTTCAGCAAAACGCAAGATTATCGCGAACAAACATACATACATACAGGTCAAACTGAGAACCATCTTTTTTGAAGTCGCTTAAAAAATAATCCTGAAACTACTTTTAACATCAAATGAATTTGACATTCATATGATCAATCTAATATTCGATCCCTAGTCATTTAGCTCATTTTCAATTGACTTTTTCTAAAACTTCTCATATACATTTGCTTGGTCATTTCGGAATAAAATGTATAAAAAACCCAGTACCTTGGGCTTCCACAGTGTCCCTAACTGCTCCAAATTTACTCTGGTGTCGTCAGAATCAGCTGCCACTTCCACTGCTTGCACTAAGGTCCTGACGCCTTCTTTGCTGATCTTACCGTGCTCATATTGTCGCCAGTACGATATCTTCATTGCTTTCAAGACGCGCTGGTTGGCTTCTCTGCAGAACAAAGCTGTATAGGTATGACGTGACTTAGAGGGGACGGTAAGACATAAGCCCAGGGTCGAGCTAATACAATGACAACGCGCAATGAGTAGGGTAAAAAAGGCATTTTCAATTTCTCAATATATCCTAAAATTATCAAAAGGTGAAGTATCTAACTTTTTTCCTTATTTCTAGTATCTTCCGAATTACTGAAGAGGAAAAGAAAAAGAGGTATAATTACGCAAAAACTAAAAATTGTATATTTTTCAAATTAAATCTCATACAAATCCATAGCCAGCGTCAGATCTTTAAGTTACCATTACTTATTGCCAGAAAAGGCAAACAAAAAAGATTGAGAAATATGGAAACGACTTTCATTTATCTCAGAAACTATCTAACTTTGCTATTTTCCTCGTATTGGACTGATATACTATAGCAGCCCGAAACTAAATGGGCCAAGATTCATCTCAAATTCCAGGGGGTGGCGTTACCAGCATAATATTTTGTTTTACAATCTTCTACGATAAACCTTTAAGTCTAAGCAGTGTGGAATGCATTACCAGTATCGATTAGGGGGCGTCCATAAATTACGTGAGGTGTTTTTTCAAATTTTCTGACCCTCCCTCCCCCCCTGGTGAGATGTCGTGAGATTTTATTCAATCCCCTCCCCCATCCCCAAATCTCACGTGAGATTTTTCAAAAAGTGGGTTTCTTATTTAAACACGTTGGATTTTTTAATAAAAAGAAAAAAAAATAATTCGCTTCGTACTTTTATTTACGACTAGTTAGAGACTAGTAATCCATATTGCTCTCATTCATCGAGTCACACGTTCAGCTCAGTTCAGCTCAGGTCAGACAGTGGCGCGAAAACAAAGGACGGGCTACATTGTACCGTAAATTCAAATTAAATTGAACTATTTGGTATAAAACGAGTATAGTGGTTTGACAATCAGGAGTGATGTATAATGTTAAAGTACGAATGAAATTATTTTCTTTCCAACGAATTAGTGAATGATCTTAACCTTAGACTTGTCACTCTATGGGGGATTCCCCGCACCGAGCCTTATTTTAAAAATTGCGTGATATTTGCCGAGACCCCCTCCTCTCTCCAACGTGAGATTAGATGAGATTTGACTCGACTCCCTCCCCCCCTTAAACATCTCACGTAATTTATGGACGCCCCCTTAGGAAAAATATATCTTTAAGGAAATCGTTATACAACACTATCTGTATATGTAAGCATGCAATTTTTATATATGTATAATATATGTAGGCGGGTAGTCTCAGGGGGCTATTACGAAGCCCATATAGATCGTCCATATCGGAGGACTATCTTTAAAATAACACTGCAGGCGTGTATACCAATGTGGACTTATTCCATTTTATCACTTTTCATACGAAAATATAATGCTCAGCTCAGCTCAGCTCAGCGCGATGTCGTCGGATGTCTTTACTCCTCGACAATCGGAAACAGATTAACAGAATGTGTACCAAAATGGCGGCAACCCGCTGTTGTCAACGAACTGTCAAAGTCAGTGTTACCACCCCAACAAAACCAAAAGTATCGATGATCACGCCCTCCGTTGATGATATCCGACCTATATCGCCTCTAATCAAACAATCACGACATAATGGCCGACCGTCTAACATTTCTAACAGTCTAGGAATCAATATCGAATAATCGTGGTACAATCGATGCGCTGACATAGGCATATATTAAAAAGTTGATGATTATTTTAAGGATCGCAATGCATGGAATTAATAGCCTTCGCTTTGTTCTATAACGACTAATTATATGTACAACCTATAACCTACAGACTTTGAAAGTTGTATTTATTATTGTGATAATACATATTATTTTGGTAATGACATGATTTATGTAAATGTCATTACTTATGATAAAAAGCTGGTAAGTTTCTTTCGCTTGTTCTTCTTGTCAGCTAAAAGACGTCCCGAACAAGTGGTAGGGGAAAAAGATTTGACGATTCAAAAGTGCTAAGTATACTTGAATAAAGATATTTTCATTTCATTTCATATGTATGTATACATATGTCACCGGAAAATAACAAAAACCGCAAGTTAATAAATTTCCTAGGAAATAAAGGAAAAAGAGAGATAAATTATATGAAGATAGATAAATATTTTACGCTCACATTTTCGTAAATTTATCAATTTGCGACGTCTTGTGGTAAATTTATAAACTAATATATATCTATTCGTAAGATTCTGAACGATTCGACCAATCATAGAAGAGCTTTTAATTTAACGCTTCTTTGAAATACGGCAAATAATACATTGCTTTCTGATTTGTTGACGTTGACAGTTGCAATGCTTGTGTATAATAAGTGTGTTTCTAGCTATAAATATAATATATGTAAACCATCTACTACCCCATTATTATAAGCTCATTTTAGATTTAACTCCATCCCAAGGTGGCCTGGACGAAATCACTTTTAGTGATAAGGCCGCCATTTATACGTCTACTTTCCACAATTGAAATTTTAATTGTTATGTCTGTGTACAATAAAGAGTAATCTATTTATCTGTCTATTACCTCATCATCTCAGCGAACTCCTTCTTGGTTGGTTCATTCGGAATCTCTCTCTCGCAGTCCGGGCAAGTTGTATACCGATATCCCATATAAGTGTCATCTTCTAAGTCCTCGTCACGACCTGATATTTGAAGCTGATACGGATGTTTTATCTCAGTGCCTTCAAAATGTTTTAAAGTTAGTAAATTGAATGTTTTTGGTGTTGTTAACATTGACTTGTTGACTTCCGACAAATGGGAGAAGACTACATACGGCGCAGTAGTTAGCGCGTTTGGTTTGCGGAAGTTAAGTCACTTTGCAAAGGCCAGTCGTAGAACAGGTGACCAAAATTATTACCGATTGTTCTCGGTACAAGGTCTCCCGCCGTAGATTTACGTAGCCTAGACTGAATACATGATTTATTATATCGAGCATCGAACTTGAGCAGACACGTTCAGTTATACCGGGTGCATCTACAATAGGGGATATAATCCCGGGCCTTTTTTACAATCCCGGGGTTCCGGTACTGGGCAAAAACAAGCCCGGAGTCCCGGAATTTGAGGGTAGCATACAAAAATATACAATAATCAACTTTTATTTTTATTATTTAAACTTTCTTTAGAGATGGAAAAAACTGAACAAAAAGTTTCCTCTTAACAAAAAACAAAGAAATTTTTAAAAAATATAACTTATGTAACACAAGGTTAACATTAAGACAAATACTTAGTAGATAGGTACTTATCACATAGTAATTATTTATCAGTTTCATTTCTATTTCTAAATCAGTCAGCCTCGTTTGTTTTACATTTGCGTCACTATAATCATAAACCTGTTACATTTCTTTAATATTAGTCAGTCATTAATCAGTCTTATTTCTCAAAATATTAATCAGTCATATATATTATTATAAATATTAATTAGTTAGACTCATTTCTCGTACTAATAGTAATAATATATTAACTTTCTATACTTCAAGAAATCAAAATGGTTGACCTTTAATTGGCATTGATTACTCGATAAGTGCGTTACGTTTCATGCAATGTTTTTTTGAAAAAGTAAACTTAATTTTTTTATCCCGAAAATCCCGAGGTTTAAGGAATTTAATCCCGATGATTTCGGGACTGTGAAAGGGCCGGGTCCCGGGGTCCCGGGATCCCTTGTTTACATCCCCTAATCTACAATCGTTAACATCATGCGACCCCTATTCGATTCAATTTCATCCATAAGGCCTGTGCCCTTACAGTGAGGACATTTGATAGGCTGATGATTAATCAACTAACCATCCTGTACCAAATCCCAATTGGCATCAGCTAAGAACTTGTCCATTTTCAACATAGACACACATCGATCCCTGGTCATCATAATACGTTTGACACAGTTCGTCATGTTTGCCTTCTTGGCCAAAGATATTTCGGCCATGCCCAGCATCTTGAGAACTTTACCCATCGTCGTGGCATTTATCAGCAGAGACAGTGCAACGAGTCCAGACGTTTGAATTATGAAGATCTGATGAATGGAAAATTTGAGGCATTTTTCCAAAGGTTGATAAAAGAAATCAATAGAATCTAGTTTGAGAATGAATGGTGCTCCGTGGAGGGGGAAAAACATAAGATAGTCCAGTCTTTATTTTGCTGATATTTCTATAATGCAAATATAAAATGGAGACACATTTTTACAGGTATAATAAAAGAAAAATATATATTAAACTAGCTTTCGCCAGCGGCTTCGCCCGCGTAGACCCTAGGGAAATGTTTAGTAGGATAAAAAGTATCCTATTATCTAAGTCAGCTAACACCCTATATGTATACCAAATTTCATCAAAATCCGTTCAGTAGTTTCGGCGTGATTGACGTACAAACATCCAAACAAAGAAACTTTCACATTTATAATATTAATAGGATAAATATAAGACAACAACACATATAATGCTCAGAATTTAGATCTCAATATAAGTAGCTCAAGCATTACCACAACTTTCAAATTTACACTTTAGTGCGTCACTGGTTTACGACATCTACGCGATATTATGGCAATATTTCGTTTAATTTGCTATTTTGACATGTACTTTACTGATGACGAACGAACGATAAAGAATAATGATTATGGATTTGACAGCGGTGTTAATAACTTTCAGCCAGTAGCACAGACTTCCATTAAAATTTTCATTAGTTTAAAGTGACATTACCCATACAAATTGACATTCATTAGAGCTTAAAGACGTCATTAAACCTTAATTGAGCGTTTGTGCAACTGACCGTTTGTCGTGCAATAAAAAGACACGTCGAAATAGTATACTGAAATAAAATATCAACATGATATTGCTAAGACATCATTTTCTGTGGCTAATTTCTTCATTGCATAGGAAGAACCTGGTGTTCACCAATGAACTATTCTGTGGCCTAATTGTCCAATTTCCTAATTTACCCCAATTACTTCAAAGGTATAACGATTGTGATAAATAGTTATGGAATTATGTAACTATTAAAGTCGCATCGCTTTCGGAACGAATGATGAAGAAACATAGTAAAATTTACATTGCATCTTACGTGCGCATTAGACAAATCCAATTAATGTTAAATAAACAATATCGTTCATTAAAAAACTTAAAAAAACGATTACAATCGCTAAAACATGTCAAATATTTGTAGCGTGAAAATCTTTCAAACTTCAAATTGAAAAGTATTGTGATTGGCTTTAAAATTTGACAATTAGCCCCCCAAGTATCTTAGAATGTTTACCTCGCCAGCATCGGCCACAGCAGGTGTCTGGAGTACCATCACAGCCAAGCAGAGCGTCAGCGGCCCTCTAAGGCCGCCCCATACGCAAGCTAAACTTAATTGCCAGGTCATTCCATAGCCCACGTGGCGTAATATAGGAGTCATGGAAGTGTATACCAACAGCCTACAACAATATTATGCCATTTTATCAATATTGCATTAACAATACTATATATTGATTAATTTTGCATTTAATTCATGATATCGCGCATAAAGGAAAATGCCTATAAAAATTCACCAGTAAAAATCTCGGGCACCTTTTAAGCATTTCTCTTTAAGATAAATAAATTATTCCGCGGAAATACACAATATAATCCAATATGTAAACCTGAAATCTGCAGACAAAACCTATTTTCTTTCAAAACTTTTATGTTGAAATAAAAAAAATACTCACAACTAATTTCATTTGATGCACAACGCACTCACATCACATAGTTTGCAACTGTTTGATTTCTTTTTTTATTTCGCCCCCCCAGAAGAGATCTCCATGTTTAAAATGAATTTACATTGCGTGTCTGCCTTAAGCCAAGTTCAAAGATCAAATCAATCGGTCCTGTAGTTTCGAATAAAATCAACTGCGATAGATGGACAGACTGACAGAATATTTATCAAGCACGTATTATACGAACAAAACAAGATTTCTTAGTAACGTACCTTGAACAATATACCGTCGCGTAAGTCACAAACACCAAAGACACTTGTCGCATACTGCTTATGTTGCTTATTTTCTCAAATATGGCCACACCCACCATAGTAAAAACTAAAGTGTTCGCCATATGTGCCATAATGCTCCAAAAATGTGTGACAATCTGTTCCACTTCACTCGCCATCGATGACTTTCTATAGCTCACCAGAACCCCAGCGATAACTGTTCCCAACAACCCAGACACATACAAGAACTTCTCACCGATATAGTAAGTCAAATATGCGGATGATAAAGTCACCGATACCGCGCACAATAAGTCGTAATACGTAAACGCTAACAAGGTTCCAGATATGTGCCCCATCACAATTCCAAGCAATATCCCTCCCCCAGCGTACCGTACTAGAAGCAATGCGATTTGCGAAGGCCGTGTTAGTGCCATGGCCAAATATCCGTATACAGCGGTAAACGCTATCATAGTTGTCGCATCCCCTATCAAACCTTCGCCAAGTAGAAGCACACTTATATATTTTCCTTTTGACATCTCCTTCAATTTTTGTACCACTTCCATTGGGTATATCGGGGAGCATATGATACCAAAGAGCATTGATGTGGCTAGGTTCCAAGAGGACTCTATCAAATAATAAGCCATAAAGGCCGCCAACAGAGCAGTCAAGAGAGCTCCGGGTACACCAACGAGAACAATTTGCGGGAAACTCTTCCAGAATGCGTGAGAATCGACAGTGTATGAAGTATTGAACATTAATATCGGCAAGAAAATAGTCATCATGACATCTACATCCATATAACAAATCCACACGAAAGGTTTGAAGGCGGGGTACTTGTTCGCGCAAAAACCTACCAATCCACCGAGGCAAAACATGATTACACGATATGGTACACACATACTTGTATAAAGCATAGTTGTTCTAACTATAACACCAATCAGGAGGGTTAAAAAAATAAACAGAAATCCAAGAGATCTTGGGTAAGCGAGCGAATATTCGTCAGGAAGCACTGGTTCTTCCAAATACTGTGACGTCGTTTCAGGAGCATCAGTGATATTTCCTCCACTAATACCAGATATAAAATATAATAGCATTATAAAAATTGACATTTTATTACTCTAAAGAGACAGGCATAACCATATGGATTACGTGTTAGCTCAAGTTTAACAGAGAAGCTTTTGGTGGTAATTAAAAAGTTGTTTTCTTAAAAAATTCAATGTATTAATATCGCAACTTTATAATGCTTATGTAACAATTTATTGTAGTCATCTATTTCATTGTCAATTAACTTTGAAAAGTGTTGTGCTAAAACAATCCATAAATATAATTATTAATGGGAATTTTGCATTTAATTTCCGTATTGATATTTATCTTAAAAAAATACGAATAAATCAATGGGATTACAATAATTAGCTTAGAAATTTAACGGAAATAATAATCTGACTGCTTTACTGGGACTTTTATAAGGGGATGCTTTTTGAGGCGTTTTTCTAGGGGATCTTCTCGGGGACAACTTCGACATTTGGATTTGTTGTTTTCTTGCTATCTCTAATTCTTTATAAGCTGCAGATAAAATTCTTTTTTTCCAATCCTTATAAGGCTCTATTTGAGATTCCTTGGTGTCTTCAGTTTTGGCTAGGCTATCTACCTCCATTTCATTATTATCTAAAAAGTATTGGTTGGAATGAAATTTGTTACTGATCTACACTAATAAAGGAGGTAAGTTTCAATCATTGTTTAGGGTAATCTTTGGAAATTGTAATACGATAGTCAAAATTCTTTTACCTATGAAAAGCTACATCATACTTAGCTTACATAAACTATAATTAACGCTGGCGAAGTCGCGTGATAAACACAAGTTGGTACATGGTTACTAGTCGATTATATTTTTGGGCTTACTCAAATGGAGAATCTTATCCATGTCATTCAGATAATATCATAATTTATTTTGCTATTCTTGTTAACTTTATTAGTATCGCATCCAGTGGCTTGCCATGCCAGTCTCAAGATATCTGCAATCCCTGGATCAATTTTTAGTCCAATATGACCAATGGATATTAAATTTTAATATTGCATTTAGGTGTTGTGGTACCTTCATTGCTACTTGAATTTTGGGATTAAAATATCTAACAAGAGTATTTAAGTACCTTTTTGGGAATCCGTATTCTTTGCTGGTCGCCCCCTTTTCTTCTTTGATGCAGCAAAGTTTTCATCAACAAATTTAGTCCATTCCACATCAAGTTTACCCCATTGTACTGGTTTCAAACGAGATCTCTCAACTATTTTACTCTTTGGAATTTTCACTTTGCTAATTCTGAAAAACATTTTTATTGTACATGATGAGACCAATAAACCAGTTTTAACTTTATTTATTAATTCAAAAAAAATATATCAAAGCAATCACCTGCAAGCTTGAAATACAGCCATACATACATATTGTGGCAAACTAAAATCCAATGCCTAAAAAAATAAAAAGTAAATGAAAGTATGTACATACACTGTCATTTGGATTGGACTGTCATTTAATTTTCATCTTTGAAGTGAAAATTAAGTGTTTGTCGGATCTGAGTGTTTTGGTAACTTTGTTGTTCAGATTTCCATAATGCAAATGCTACTTAATTTGGGATATGAACATAGTCTAAATAATCTAATAATTACTATCAATCATGATGTTATTTAATAATTGTAATACTTCTATCAATTGAAACATAACCTCAGTGGAGAATACACCTCACACTGAATGACAAATGGCTCTGTCCTTTATTAAAAATGGCATTTTGAGGTTTATTTTACATGCAAACTATATCTAGGCCCAAAGTTAAAATTTTATAGCTAAAAAACAAGGTGAAATTTCATTTAAAAATATTACATAACTTACTTATAATAAAACAAGAAAATATATGTCAACCTATTACAACCCAAGCATAGTACATGCATTGTTTTGGTAATGTTATGTTAATAATTCCGTGAGCCTTGACCACAGAAATATATATTTCTGTGGCCTTGACATATCCTAGTTGAAATTAATATTTTCCATGAATACATCTACAATATAGACCACTTTTATTCTTCACAAAAGTTACAGATAAATTACAAATCACTTACGATTTTAGCTTGCTTCTGATAATCATCCAGTATTTTGTCAGCTAATGTTTGGACGGTACTACACTGGAGAGTATTGCAGAGTACTAATGTTGTCAACTTATTCTCATTCAAGTCTAGAAGATTCTGAACTATTTTACGTATATTGGTATATGCTGATGGTTTAAGACCGGAGTATCTTACTGCAGTTTTCTGTGAAATACAACTTATAATACAATATTAATATCACAGAAGTAAATTCTTCTTCTACTTCTGTTATTAATGGTTTTGAAGTGCGATATAATGGAGAAACAAAAGTTTGCTTATGTTGGTAACTAAAGAGACAGATATAATTTGATATTACCATTTCTGAAAAGGAGATAATATGTAGATAAATATTAGAATACATTTTGCAGAAAGCGTGTTTGCTAGTAACAAGGTTATAATAAGTAAAATTATTAAAAAACTTGACAAATATAGCTCACCACGTCTAAATCTGCCCCAAGAAGCTCTGCTGCCAAGTCCAGGCATATAACAGTTTTACTTGTGTCAGTAATGTTACTACCAGCAACAGTTTTAGTTTGTAATAGACGTTCAAATTCTGCTGCTTTACTGAAAAGATTTTTTCAAACATTTAAATAAATTTCTTTACCTTGGCGTTTTTCGTATCCAACCTATACAAAATAGTACCTACTTAAAAATTTTTTCTTCAGTTAAACCCAACTTGGAGGCAATAATATTCAATGTTCTGTTATGTACAGCCATACTGAAGTTGTGACTTAAATTTTATAAACAAACAAAAAATAGGGAAACGCGCGCAAAAACCATATCTGTCTATCAACTGACCACAGACTTAGTAGGTATCAGACGACCAACTTCCTAACAAAAAATTTCTTCGTAGAACGTGATTGGGAGCCAGTGATACATGACAGCTTCATTCGTTTTAAATATATAGATTTACTATGGGCAAAGGCATTTAGCTATACAGCCCTGTTTTGGGTAGGTACCTAGCCGTCTTCCTAGTTTCCAATTATTTTTACTT
This sequence comes from Diatraea saccharalis, assembly GCA_918026875.4. Taxonomy (NCBI): domain Eukaryota; kingdom Metazoa; phylum Arthropoda; class Insecta; order Lepidoptera; family Crambidae; genus Diatraea; species Diatraea saccharalis. The sequence continues at coordinate 11,105,211 of OU893336.1, forward strand.
TAAATTCCTTTTTTGTTTTAATACAACAATAACAATAAAGCAGACTGATAAATCTAGCTTATTATTATTGTTGTATTAAAACAAAAAAGGAAAAACGAACACGTAAATGAAACACATTTTTCCAATATTATTTATTGAATAATTTATTTTTTAACTTATTATATTTTTCACCGCTTTCTTCTGCATTCTCGGCAATTCTTAGCTACGTTTTTTTAGTGGCACAACCTTATGAAACTTTTCAAGGTAATCACATTTTTTTTAAAGAGGGCACTGATATTTGCATACCTTTTTATATACATATTTAAGGTTTTCTAAAATTTCAGTTGCCTTTGGCCAGAAAGAATGATGCTCTTTTCCTTTATGCTTCTTTTGTTTATCGATGCTCCATTGACACTATCAAATAATTGGTCAAAGAATGAAACAACTTCAGCTGTATTTCTTAATGTTGTACTGACGGGCCTGCCATCCACATAAGTTGCTGCAAATTAAAATATTCATATAATAATTGTATGAAACTCGATTCAAAACTATTAACTGTTAGTAAATTTCATCTAATACTCACAGAAATTTGCAGTGTAAGACGAAGCTGCAGACATATTTTTACACAATTTTTTACCTGCAAAAAGAGATATCATGTTTAAAATTATCTTCATTAGAGAATCATTATTGTGATTTAAGTGTAAACTATATTAACTACTTGTTACATAATTCAAAATACAGGTCATTGAATCAACACTTGCTCTGATAGAGAATATAGAAGCTGAATACAAATTATTTCTTTTATTTATACTAATTGAAGTTATACTAATATAATAACCAATGCATTACCTTCATCATTTTATCAGGTATAACTTATTGGTCATTTAATTTATGACGTAGCCCAGCTTCAGTGTGTTGACAATCTGTCTCATAGACATAAATAATATCATGCCATTTTGAAGGTTTACTATCCAATATTAAATTTTTTGTTAAAAAATTGTTCCTGATACATTTTATCAAGTGTGTTGAATCATAATGTTCAAATCCACCCCACATATTTTAAGAATCCAACTGAAACAAAAATTTAAGAACTTCTTAAAACGTAGATAACAATATAAAAATAAAAACCTTCACTACTTTCATTAAATCTATTAGTTTTCTTTCATATAAATATAATTCTCTGTACCAACCTGTGATTTCAATTTAAATTTTTTTTTTTTTTTTTATTATTATCTTTAATATTTTTGGGGCTTTTGTCTTAAAAGCACGACAGCCCCATAATTTAAAATTTGATTACACTAAGTGTCTTCTTTTAGATTTTTGAGTGCTGATTGGAAAGCTGAGCCTTGGTCATATATTATTGCGATGGGATTAAGGTCCAATTCAACAACTTTTTCTACTACTAACTTTAAAATATTCTTGATGTACAGTAGATGTCGCTCCTTGACAGAAATACTAACATAAAGGCTGTTGCCACTTGTAAATAGCACCAACATAAATACAAGAGTATGATCTGCTAAATCCACTTTCTTTTCTTGGTGTTCTACAAATCCATTAATATTATCTTGAATCCTTATTACTTTTATTATACGAAAGTGCTTTTTCTAATGACATCTCATCAAATATGATGGTGCATATTTTTTTGGAGTTTCATTTGTTCACCTGAAAAAGTAAATTCAAATAGGTAGCATATTATTATTTTGTAGTAATACAAAAAATTATAATAGTAGTATGAAAAACCTTATATGGAATATATTTACCTCTTACATGAAGCCTGGTTCTATGATCAATTTTCTAATCATAGTATTCCGTGTAGTTTTGGATGATAAAATAAAAAATTTTGCTTAAAAATCAATAACACTTTGGACTCTGCTTTGATATTGATAAAGCAATTATCTTTTCTTCGGTAGTGAAGCACCTCTCATGTTTATTTTTAGAGCACATGCTCACTTGAATTTCAAAAACATTTTTGCAACTGTGTTCATTTTTTGTCAGAACTTTTCAAATGATAACTTTTTACAATACTTAAAGGAATTAAAGTATTCTTAACTTTATGATAAAAGTTCAACTACATATTTGGCTTGTTATATTCTTCATAAATTCTCTGGTATAAAGGTGACAATTGGCTTTATTTGGTAATAAGCCTTTTCCTTTTTGTTTGGGTATATTTCACAGGGTCTGTAACATCAAAAGTATTCAGTGAATTTCTCTATTAGAACTACTATTTGATTGAAATAAAGATACACTAAAGAAAGTAATAATTTAGTTTGTGTCATATTTTAATCTCCAGAGCAAGCAACTAATTGTGTAAACTCAGTGGCTGCAGACACAGGAGTCTCAATTTGTTCTTTTAAAATTACACCACCTATGAAATCAATATTGATTATGTGTGTAAGATAAAAAAACAGGATATAATCTTAGATGATATTAGAAATATGTTATTTATATTATAAATTTATTCTCTGATCAAAATCACTTCTAGCGTGCCCACTAGAGTTAAGTAACTTAATGTAATTTTTCTTTATGCGTGTAAGAAATAGAGATCTACTAGACTTTTTTAAAGCAAAAATCTATATTAAAATACACCAAAACTGCTGCTAAAATACACAAAGTTCATACTTTGTTATCTAAATAAAATAAATTAAAAACAAACCTCTATTCAGTTCCACTTTCTAATATGTGTGGTCAACATGACTTTTTCTTGCATAGCTGTGTTCCCAAGTGAATATAATTTCTGTAATAAAAAAAAATCTAATGAAGAATAGAGGTATTCCAAAACACAACATAAAGTGAAGATACATATCATTTTAATTACATTATCTAAAGGCAATAGCAGATTAAACCAGCCTTACCAGTATTGCTTGAAGAGGGTAGGCTGATTGAGAGCCCATCATCAATAAACAATGACGGATATGCATCACCCAAGAGTCATGATTTTGGAGTGATGAATCTTGGTACAACGTGTTTGCTACAAATGACACTTCTGCCTGGATTAAAATTTTCAGATCACACACAGCACTAAGACATTGTAAACACTTGGAGAATCTTTTCTCGTTCACTAGAATCTTATAAAGAATAGCGTCCTGTTCGTACTTTAACAATGCGTGTAACACAACCATAACACACCAATTTCTTAGGCATCTTCTACAAATAAAAATACTTCGAAAAATGGAGAGTTTATATTACAAATAAAGCGAAGACGGTAAGCACAAAATAGACTTTACTCAATCACTTGTAATTTCCTGATATGTACGTACATACTTTAGTCTTCTTCTTCTTTTATTAATGGCATATCTGCGCATTTCACACAATTTTGCCAATGTGAAATGAATAAATTAATTCCAACATGTAAAATGAATTAAAGATTGATTAAAACATTACTATCTTTACTCTTTGTTGTAATGACAGTTTCTGTCAGGTGTCATGTCTCCATCTACTGACAGGGGTGAGGGGCGTGAGGAAATGTCATACATCACTGGACCCCTACGCGATTGGTTTATTGTATGGAGTTGACGGGCCGTGCAACTTACTGACAGCACGTGAACAGCACAGAACTGTCAGTACAGTTCATAGAGTAAGGTAGAGTGGAAATATTTTCTATGGTTATATAAATATCATGCAATCTGAAGTTGACATCAAAAACATCATGTTGTCTTTTTTTAACTAATAAGAAATTTCTTTAGTAAACAAAGATAACACTAATGTAACAGTTCAAAATTTTTTACGTGACGTCATGAGATATAGCTATCGTACCACCTGTCAGCCATTTGCAAATTTGCTTTGCGTATTCTCGGAAGTAGTTCAGCTGTCAGTGTTATAAATTTTGTGGTTATTTTCATTTATAACTTTAATTTATATAACTTTCATGGCAGAAAATTGTAAATTATTTATGCAAAACAATGCCTAGGTGCTGTATAATTGGTTGTGCGTCATCAATATCCCGCAAACCGAGCAATATTACGTTTCACCGGTAAGTTAAACACTTTCTTGGAATAACAGTATTTAAAACGTAAGTAAGTTATTCTGAAAATGATTGCGTGTATAAATCGATACATATCGTATTTTGGTGTGTTCTATTTATGCTAAATTGCTCTTTTCGTTTATATTTTTATAATATTTCGGTCCGTAAATAATATTGTTTACATGGCTAGTGTCGTTACTTTAACATATGGTTTATATCGATAATTTTAATATTTAAAAATATATTAATTATTTTAGATTACCAAAAGATGAAACAAAACAGGAAAATGGCCGAGTTACATAGAAGCAGAAAATATTAAATGTAATGAAAAAGTTACTTTTATCTGCTCACTTCATTTTAGGGAAAGTTGTTTGAATCGAACTTTAAATATAATAAAATTACGAGATGATGCATTGCCAATCAAATACTCTGGTAAGAATTTATGACAATTGCTTTTAACTTATTTAAAAAAAATGTCTATTACACTTAATTAATTTTCATTTGATTTTACTGATTTATTTATTTAGTTTTTTATATAGTGATTTTGTTATTCTACAAATGTACCTTATTTTTAGTCTTGCGGTCATATGACGACTATTTTAATTGAAAAAAATCAGAATGCAATATATAATAATATTAAAATATAAAATTCTGATCATAATATACTCCCAGTAAAATATACAATAAAAGGAGTTAAATAATTTTAATAAAAATTAAAATATGCACACTTATCAAATTAAAGGCATAGTTAAAGGTTTTCTTTGCTGTTCAATAGTATAATCTTAATACCCAAATAATTATTTTGCGGCGTGGATGTTTATTTTGCTGATGCATCATAAAATACGCTACCTTTTTGAATTTAAATTGCTGACCGTTATCATGATTGTTCACAGAACATGAATTGCAGACTGTTTTAGTGCTGAGAAAATATTTGTATGCTTGCCTATTGATTAATCGGCTGTTTTCTTCTTGCTAACCAAATTTTTAAATAAAATGCCAATTGTTACTTCTTTAATAATGTTACTGTTATGCCAATTGTTACTTATTCATCACCAACTTTGTTTTCTTTATTTTCTCTTGTTTATTCATCAAAGTTTACAGTATTTTTATGTTCTTTTACCAATAATATAATACAAAGATTATGTAGGTGTTTCAAGTTTTCTATGTTTACTACTAAACAAGATGTTCTGAACTAAAATTGTGACACAGTACGCACGGTATCTCACTTAATGAGGAGGAAGCGAAATTTATTCAGTCAAAACAATTTATTGAATAAATTTATAGACAAGTTGGCTTACTAGTTACAAGCATATAAGAAAGTCGAAACTCTGTGCTTACTAGTTCAGCAATCTATTACGGGAAACCTTGTACCGAGAAAAGAAGAAACTGTAAGAAAGGAACCGGTAAGAAACTGCAAGGGCTGCTTTTGCACCCTGTTTAATTTCGTACTGAAAAATAAAAAATGACTTCATTGGACCAAAATGTCACTTTCCACCAAAACAATAAAAAATATATAACAGACAAAAAAAAAGCATAATAATTCATTCGTCAATCGACTCATTAAAAGCTTATTATAGTTACCGTGGTAGTTATCTTGGACAGTAGTCACACTTCCCGTGGATGCAAAATTAAACTTATGATAAAAAAAACTATTTAATTATAATTGCAAAATGTCAACTTGACAATATATATGGAAATAATTATAAAACACGATTGATATTATTGTAAAACTTTTAAGATATATATTTTGGTACTATAGTTCTTAAAACTATGTAAAATTGGCTATATTAGAGGAAAAAGAAACATATTTATCGAGGTACAATCATATTATAGAATTATATTATTAAATAATATAAATGTGAAAGTTTGTGAGGATGGATGTTGGTTACTCTCATGTAAAAACTACTGAACGGATTTTGATGAAATTTGGAATACGAATAATCTTTTACCCGTGGGAAGCGCCATCATACGCTGGTAACATATGTTATATTTACTATAGTGACGCAACGGAGTCGCAAGAACAAAGAACGCAAGAAATTTTAGATGTCCAACAAAATACGAGCAAGAGATTGCTTAATGATTTATAAATAATTGATAAATTCACGCCACTTTAAAAAAAATATTATTTTCTTGATACTGGCGTGAATTTTTCAATTTAATTAATAATAATCATAAATAGGATTGGTACGTAAGTGTGAAATGGATAGAAGTGTAATAGGTAATAGTTTAGCCATGCCCCTAACAATGAAAATTATATTATATTATTTAATAAGTAGTAGTATTGTAGCAGTTTCACGAAATACTAACTTTTATTTAATATGACTTCAATGTCGATACAAATATCGATATCTTGGGTCACGCCCTATGACAATCCGCCATCGAAGAATTTGCATTTGAAGTTTAGGCATATACGCTTTTTTCGTAGGTATGGCCGGTCCTCTTCTTTTATGTCTATGGTACAGTTCGTACGATGGTTTTTTTTTTATTATATTTTTTTTTTCGTACGATGGTTCAGACGTATCGTACCATAGATAATACTAGAGTTGTTCAAAATGGCTAAAATACATAGATTACACGCCGAGACTAAAACCTAAGCAAAATTAGCGTTTTAATGAGGAAGTGTTAAAAAAAAAGAAGCGCAAAAAGTACCTCCACCAGATGGCGACTTTAGCAAAAGTTGATTTTTAGCAAAAGTTTTTGTATTAACTGTAAAATTTTATAATGGCATATTTACATTAGTCGATAAGACCCGCATGCGTAATGCGAGTGATACTCTTACAGTTTCAATCAAATACAAATGCAAATAATTTGCACTAGTCAGAAAAGCAATAACAGTCAATGACAGACGGTCATGAAAATGTGTACAAAAATAAACACACACCGCATGCGGGCCCTATTGACCATATGTAAATGAGCTTGCAGTAGTGAATAAACCAATGGCAGGCAATGATCGATGCTATTACAGGCACTATGGGCTAATGTAAATAAGCTTGCACTAGTCGGTAAACCGATGAGAGTCAATAACCATCTAATGAAAATAAGCACAGAAATCACAGCACTCCGTATGCGGGCTCTATCGACCAATAGAAATATACTTGCAGTAGTGGATAAACCAATGCCAGACCATGATCAAGTACTGCAATTAAACACAGAAATCGCTGCACTCCGCATACGGGCCTTATTGAAAAATGTAAATAAGCTTGCATTAGTGGATAAACCAATGACAGGCAACGATTGCCTACTGAAAATGAGCATAGAAATTGTCCGCACTCCGCATACGAACAATATAAATGAGCTTACACTAGTCGATAAACCTTGGAATTCTTATAGATTCGCCAACGTCATGTCTGTCTGTCTATGCTCTGTCAGTACGTCATAGCCACATTACCCTGAAACGAAGAAGAATAGATAATAGTTAGCAAATTCAAAGTCCCATAACTTTTTTTATTTAAATATTTATAACATTTTTCACAGTATATTTTGATTATGCTTATTATTTCGTTTTAAATAGAAAAAATTGGTAAACTTGTCAATTGCCTAGACTCCCATACATTTTTCGCATCCGTAGCAAAGCGTGACGTTCCTTCGTTGCTTGAATTTGTAGAGAACGGTTTTAGATCGACTAGCAGCAGTTTCACTAAACATAACACCGTATCGTACCAATATTATTGAACTATTTATTTATAATATAAAAAAGTTTTAATTTCGGAAGCTAGTAAAGAGCAAAGATTACAATATTATGGTTAAGAGGTTACTGGCGATAAGAATGCCGGTTTAGCATAGCTACATATGTAAAGATTACAACTTAAAATTATATTTTTAAGGCAATTTGTTTCTCTCATTTATTTTTATTATCTCTTTTATTTTGCGCCCCCAAAAATTTGACGCCGTGGACAAATGCCCAGTCTGCCCATTTATAGCCCGGGGCCTGCTACTACATATACTACTAGTTTTGTTGTTATTTAATATAACTACATAGGTATTTATGCAAAACGGCTTTGAAAACTAAACCAATATATTGTATATGCATTTATAAATCGAGTATATGGTATTTCACATTTTTATAAATCAAGTATACGGTATTTCGTTTTTTAGGTATTCGGGTAATTTATTTTATTATAATAAGTAATTATAATTTTGTGTAGCTATTTATCCATCGAAAGTGTTTATGAATTATTTCTTGCACGAGTCTGTATAAATTATTAAATCATCCCCGAAAACTTAGAAAAATATTAGAGTTGAATTGTTAGTATAGAAGCACCACGGCTATGTTTAAAAATGTTGCCCTTTTAACCGCTTATAGACTAAGACCCAGCTGCTAAAATAAGCAGGTCTCTGTTCTACTATTGCCATAAATCCGTTTGCCTGGGAGTCTGGGCCATATGAGTTATAGTAAAAAGTAGCGCTGCTTAACACACTGTTACTACCATAAGGCTAAACTGCAATCAATTTTCAACTTGATTACCAACACTTTAAAAGACATAAAATCGATTTGACCCTTTTTCATAACCCGTCGTGCTATCGTGAAACAATGGTATGGACACCAGACAACAGGGTGATAAAAATGAAATTGCACAATTTTAAAACAACATTTATTTTTACATACATTAAGTCGGATTCAAATTGCCTGAAACATACTGATTTCTGTACACATCAGTTAGGTATATATTATTATTTAATTTCATGGACAGTAAATTATACATTCTCATTGCACAATTTTGTGGAGACAAAATAAAATATAAGCGTTTGTTACTTTTATAATCACCTCGCAGTACACTACTATACACATAAATATTAAAAATTTCATTATTTTTTATCTTTAGGAATTTCATTAATTAGGTAATATATTTTAAAATTAAATTTGTTAAAAATATAGATTTTCAGTTTACATATTATAAACGTAGGTATTAAGAGTAAATACACTATGACATTCGCAGTCCGTTCGTCGGCAAAAACTATACAAATTGGGTAGTGCTGACTTCGATATATCAATTCTAAACAAAGTGTCTTTGAGCTAATCTAAAAAATATAACTATTAAAGAAAACTACTGAAATATTGAGAGAAAAATATGTTATTATTATTATTTTTTGTGCTACAACGGAAGTAAATCTATGAGCACTAATTTAAATGCCATCAGTTAAATATCTACATCGAGACAGAACTAAGAGGTATGCGGCGGACAGCGCGACTCCCTAAGGTAAAAATATTACCAAAAAATATTTGCAGGCCAAGTCTGCACTTTGTTAAACGAAAGGGAACCAACCATCTTCACATACGTGTTGTGCGCAAATACGATACACTTACCCTACTATGAAGATATATATATGTATATATATATTTAAAAAAGGAGATATCGTTCAATACTATTTGGTTATTGGCAACGGACGTTACATTACCTACTAAGTTGAGGATCTGTTCACATGCAAAACAAATAACATTTTTTTATTATTATTAAAGTACTTAGTTAATCGATTTTCTGCGTCATACGAAACGCTTCGCCATCGACTACGCGGTGATCACCAGTGACTAAAATACAACTAACATTTACGTAAACTTTTTCGAGGGCAATTGACAAACAACATGTTAAAACCAGTTCTATCTAATCTGCATATTTTTTCAATTTTTTTTTACTTCCTTGCTTTCTGCATTATTATTAATATACACTAACCAGTAACGACTAATAGTTTCCGAAAGTACTGATAATTCCGGTTCTAACATCTCCAAAGAAAGTCCCAGCAAAAAGTTTAGTTAAATAATTGTTATACCGCGCGGTGATCACACCGTGACTCGCTCCCGTACTCGTGAGGAGATATCTAATAATCCTCACCTTCCCTTTACTTGACATCGACACTGGCAGTATTTCATATAAATATCGAAAAACATAGAAAATATGCTATTAATAATCTACTTTATACATATTATATGAATCACTTGTTATTGCGTTTTCTTAAATTGTACGAGGAACAGAGAGGAAAGGGGGGGAGACGACAAAGTTCGGGAATTATGTTCATTGTACAAAGCTTAAAAAACCGTGTCCATTATAAATGAACTATTCACGTTACTGAATAAATATCTAATTTTATAAGTCACGTTCTAATTAATTTAAACATTTCATTATGGTTATGTGTCTATTGTTAAATCAACTGTCCAATGTCACTATCGTGCTGTCTCCCTCTTGAAAAGAGATAAACGTTTCTCTTTTACATGTGGAATGAGATTCGCGCGAGTAACAGCAAACGGTCGTTCCAAAAAATGTATTACACTATGTTTTAATTCTTACAATTAATTTCTAAATAAGGCACGGATCTCGCTTATCAGCACGATCCAGCTGAAACATTAAATGCTCTTTCTAAATTATATTTTTCGGCTACTCTTTGCTATAACTTTCTTGTCCTAACAAGCGAAATCCGACCTTAAACTCAAAACGTGAGCAGTTATTACACTATAATTGCGTTGAACGAAAGGCATCAAATACTAGTACATACTCTTCTAGTAGAAAAATGTGTAATTTAAAACTAAAAGTTATTTAGGTGCAATAATATTATTTCTGTTAGAAATAAGTGAAAACAAAATATCCTTTTACATCGGACTAATACAAAATTAAGCTGAAACCGTTTTTTATTTAGGGCGATACATATATATATTTTAAATAATTATTTGTTCAATGTGTAATATAATGTATTCACAATTATTCTTAGCCTCAATTTTGCTGATACTAACACAATCATAATAATAAGCACTGTGTCTCGAAGAGATGTTATTACAACGCCATAATTACATTATCGTTAGCAGAATTGAGGCCTTATCGGCTGACTACTGATATTTGAAAACCTTCAAAATAGTACTCAGAAGAAACGTACTTCAACTATAGTACAATTAAAGACATTTTTGATCTTGTTATCGCCTAAATAAACTTGCATTATAGTTCGAATTTGAAAAATCGTGCAATTTACGTCACCTCTTAGGACAGTATGTTCCTCAAAAATCGACCGTTCTATTTTTGAACTACCCACATAATGTTGCCAAATGTAAAATTGGTGTAAAATATTGCTTTTGTGCTAATGACTTTTCTTATTTGTTGCGACTTCAATCATCATCATTACACGGCTCCATTTCGGTTAGGCATATTTTAAAAAATACGATCACATCATAGGTATTTGCAATCCGACCGAAAAGTAGTACTGCAGGGAGTAAAACCGTCACAACTTTAGCAGTCTACAATTATATATATATAATATATATTTGTATGTATATATTTTTTGTTACTTTTGCATTCCATATTAATTGCGATACTCTATAACTTACTTAAAATAGCTACCAAATAGTTTTTTTTACCTTTTAAGTTACATATACAATAAGTTTAAGATGCCATGTAACCTTTACACAATGATTGCTATAATGGGCTGACATTTGCTGTTCAGAGGTTGCCATATTGCACTAAATGTCAAAAATTCCGGCCCGTAAGTGTTGCCACAAAAATTAATACTAAATTGCCAGATAAAATATTCAACTTTGTACACACATAAATTTTCATATTGGCCATAACTGAAATATTATTAACTCTCAATAATATTTCAAAGGATAAAACTATTTCACTATATCTAATAGTAAATAGTTAAGATCGCAAACTAAACTGTGTACTAAAATTATAATATTTTTTACCAAATATGGTCCATAATAAAACAAATAACCGGGCTACCTCCAAACAGCAACTTGTATGAATAAACACATGTTTATATTAAAATGTATGTTACTTTCTTTGCCTACTTACATATAAAACGAAACTTAACTAACAGAAAAAAAAGAAAAAAAATACAATTTCAATAGTTATATTTCAAAAACAAAAATAACGTTTAATGTTAAGATTAGAAAAGCAAAAAATAGCGATTTGTTATATTACAAGATAGGAAGGAATTCTTAGTTTTGCTCAGTGTTATTCTAAACACGATTTAATATATATATATATATTTTTATCATTGTGGTAACATTAGGTTATGGTGTTTCCGCTGGCAACACTTCATTATGGCACAATACGTAAAAAAACCAGCTTAAAACATTCTTACAATAAGGTTACGGATAAAGCTAAAAAAATAATAACAATTCATAGATTTTTCTGATTTATTTAAAAAGAAAGACAAGGCTACCCAACACTAGCCTAGAACGAATTATTGAGCGGCCCACATTTCCAACAGAAATTAGATAATCTTTTACCAACTACTTCAATCAAAGTATCATTAACAGGTACCCTGTTAACATTCACTCGTAGAAAACTCATTGAAAATAATACTACCCCATTAAAATTCAGTGAATAAGCCGAAACAATTTCAGACGTATTAATAATTGTGAAATTATCTTATTTAAAATTACTGTCATCATAAATGAAAAAATAAAACAATGCCTATGAATTTCAACCTTCAATCGTCAAATTTATAAAAAGGTTGGGCAGCCCAGTATTAAGTTAATTTATTTTGAATAGGCTTTTACTATGTTTGATGACGAACCAATCATATACAGTTTAGTAGCCTGCTCAATGTATTTAGTAGTAATATATAAATACAGAAATTCAGATTCATATTTTACCTAATAAAAGAAAAATAGGATAGATTTTTATTTTATAATAATAATTACGAATTACACTAACAGCGTAAAGGGTAAGTACATAACCAACTTTTCATCGTATAAATAATTATATTATTTCCATTAATAATTACGTTAGAGTTGAGCTCCTCTGGCAGAATGTGTTTGACTTTCCATCGCTCTTTTTCTGCCGCTCAAAACCAGTAATTGGTAGAACGAGAACAATACAGCACTAGCAATTGCGATAGCCCCACGGGGAGTCTATCTCCCTCTAACAAAAGGCAGTTCTGAGCGTTAGAAATTGATAGAGCGATGGTAAAATGCAATAACGTACTGCCAGATGATGCTCAACAATTAATCTGTGTTTCTGTTACTAACACATTGTACTTACATCTACAACTTGTGTCCAACTTAAAAAGATTATAAAATAAAACATTTAACAATTAATTATACGCATATATCTTTGAAACATTCAAAACGAAATACTGCTAACGATATTCTTTGCCCCGTATTAGATACGGCATGCTAACCATCCTGACTCTTTGGACCTTATATTTTAGATTTAAAAGATCTTGTATATTATTTTATATACATATAAAAAAAATCAAATAACCTAAGCTAAATCTATTCCACGAAGCTCCCTCCGAAACGATTTTTTTTAGTTAAACAAATCGTGCTAAAATTATCTAACAGCTACTAGAACTAAGTCAATGCGTAAAACAATTATACATACGTATATTCATTGGAAGACATAAAATTCATAAAAACTAAAAATAAACTTAAAAACAAAAATATATATATATTGACAAGATTGCATTCATCCAAAATTGATGTGATATACATGAGAAATTTGGATTGCATCAATTATTTTGGCAAGAAAACATTTTATGAATGTAAAATCGTGTCGTTTAAAGTTATTTTTCTATAGCATACTCTGGTTTAGATTTATTTATTGGCATATTTATAATACAGGTATTTTAGACCACAAAAATCGTATAATTTAGATAACTACCCAAAAAAAGAAATGCATTCCAAATCATTCATATAAGGCCTTTATATTAAGTGTAGATTAATAATATATATAAAAAAAAATAGAAAAAATAACTATACCATTAATATACACAAAAACTTGTAAGACTGTATTAAATCTTTTAGCGATCGTTAAAAAAGCTAAAATGGTCGACACTTACCTATGGTTTTCACTCTATAGAATATAGAATATTTGCGTTAAATAAGTAACAAAAACAAATTTGGCCTAATTTGAGCATAAAGTGCGTGCGTTGTGTTGCCATTAGCAAAAAAAAATCTACACGAAAATTTTGAAGGTTAGTGTTTGTTTAATATGAGGGAACAAGCTACTTATAGCCTCAGCGTACTTTTATTTCGTCAAAAACAATGGCATCGACTATTTTGTGTTTAACAGTTAACACAAATTAATAAATATAATACAGTAGATAGTCATGCTTTGTTTTAAACTAATTAATTGAAAAGTAAATTATATATTAGTAACGATACAGGTTAATAATAAAGAGTTTATATCCACTGTCGAAGTCATAATTAAACTAAGGAAATTTTGTAATTAAGGATCGATTTCATTTGCTATGCTTCGATTAAAAAAAAGAAGCATCAACCTCAAAGATTTACGCCTATTACCCTCCAAAGCTAATCACAAGGCCTCACTTCCTTTAAAAATAAATCCCGTTTGCAATGCAAACTGAGACTCCATAGACACTCAACCATAAACCGTAGACACCCCTAAACAAATTAACTTTTTCTGTTGTTACTTCAAAGTCTCGACCAGTAGGACCCGTTAAACGCACATTAACATTAAGATTTCAGTTTTAAATTGAAATCAAGACGCGGCGACTAATTATATTTGTTTAAAATAACTGTTGGCACTAACCGACACAAGTCAAACGCACTGTCACAACCTGTCGATGATCTTCCATATCGACACCCGCACTAACGGCACATCACTATGGAATGAGTTGCTTAAAAAAACATGCTGACAGTTGTTGATATTCTTTGTCGATAACAATTGCAACCTAGCACCTGCTTATAAAATTCCTTTGGCTATAAATATAAAATAAGGATTTTAAATTATTAATTACAATAATAAAGAAAAACAAAAATTCAATAACAAGTTTCAATAAAGGCACCAATTTTTTTTTTCATAACAGACACGGAACATTGCTTAATTAGCCACAAAAAACGTAGTGAGGTATTTTTTTTAAAGACGAGTGGTTGCCAGTATCGGTAAAGGCGAACGTTCGGAAACACCATTAGAACGATGCAAGAACAGCAGAAAGGTGCCATTCGGATATAAAAATCATTCCTTCATAGATATAATAATCACTTCGAGATTTTAATCATTTTTGTCTCATACATTTTTATAAAGAAACAAATACTAATAAAGTAACGTATTCTTTGGAATTATAAAGTCAACTAAAAATAAATTGAACTCCATTTTTGTTAGAAAAAGATTTTTTTTTTTTAGTTTTGTTTAGAAACTCAAACAGCACCTTTCTGCCGGCAAGATAATCACAGCAACACCATTAGAATTGAGGGTGTTTTAAATGTATATTTATGCATTATAATTTATGGGTGTGATTGCGTATAATATCAATGTTTATTTCACGAGTGTCTTGTAGAATCAATGTCAATTAACTTTACAAGGAAAAGACCAATAAAAAAAATCGGATATTTGAAAAGATATTGGAAAGAAACCAAACAAATGAAAGGGACAGCAAAGAGACTTACGCTAAAAATGTATATATTATACTAAACACCAGTTAAACATAATAAATACAAAGATATTTAGGGTATTCATTATTTAGTAATCTTATAAGACTTGTTAATTTTGTCCCAAGGATATGATTACTACATAAAAATATTTCAGCGAATGTCGTAAAAAAATATAGAGCAACTTTTATTTGTGACCTTGGAACGTAATTGATAAATTACAAAACATGTGGGTTGAAATGTGGGTTGAATCTATACGTTTATGATGAAATGAGCGTAAAATATATATTTCTAATCTCAAGTTATTTTATTCGCGTATCAACCAAAGAACCAGTAAAACAAATACAAAATTTAGAAATGAAAAAGTAACTGAGACAAAAAAAAAATATTTACAAAGTTAAAAATCTAAATTCGTTAAAATAAACATCGATATTAAACGGGTCGACCCTACTGTTTATTACGATAGCGCACGCGTCATCGTGTAACGTGCGACAGGTCGCGACACGTGCGACATATTTAAGTGCGGCGACATGTCGTGGGTCGTGTCGCGTGTTCGTGCAGATAGTTCTGCTCTCCTCTTGACTTTATATCTGTAAGATATTAAAATTTTTAGCTAACCAATTTTTTTAAAAGCGGAATTGATTACTTGACTGTTATTTTTAAACTTTCATATTACCATAATAAACAACTAACAGATGATTTTTTCTCAAAAAAGTGTTTATTAAATAAAGGAAATATATATTATTATTTAAACTAATAATAAAATTATTACTGGTTGCACTCGTAACAAAAACGTTTGACGTATTTTGCATTCACATTGCTATACTGATAAATACCTTAAATGAAAAATATTTAAAAAATCCACCAGGCCAGGCCTTATAATAAATATTTCGGAAAAATAAACACGATTTCTTGCTTTAAAATTACATCAAAATTTTAACTTATTTTTATACCCGCCAAAACGCTCCGTCATATTCATGGCGACAATGTGATATGCATAAAGTAGAACTAAACAATTGATTTAGAAATTAAAATATATAATAATCACCATCTAGGAATTTGATTTATAATTATTAAATATATCTTTGTGACTAATCAGAAAGTTGTCGCCACAGTGACGTCACACAATGGCAGGTCGTGTCTCAAGTCACGTGACACACAGACCAAAAAAATATCACGACTTTCAATTTAAAGATAATCGTGCGATTTTAAGAATCGAAATCAGAATCTCTATGTTTATTACGATGTAATTATTAGCTTTTGTGCAATTTCTTGACTTATTTTTCGCTACCGAAACTATCCTATTAGTGTGTGTGAGTGAGACAGGTGGTATAGCGTACCGTGCGCGTTAGAGCAGCTCGTACTGGCGCAAATGCATGCGCTGTATGATGTCGCGGCAGTCGTTGAACACGCGCTTTATGTTCTCAGTGTCGACGGCGCACGTGAAGTGCGGGTAGCAGTAATGTTTACCATCGCCGCTCGCCGTACTTATGCGCTATTGACAAACAGTTAAGGCTGGATTACACGTGTTCAGATAAGTAGTCAACTAAATTGTTAAGTTAATTTTAAGTGACTCGACTTTATAAAGGCGGGTTTACACGTATTACGATAAGTAGTCAGCTAAATTGTTAACTTAATTTTAAGTGACAAAACTTTATAAAGTTGATAAGCAGCAAACGTAATTTTAAGCGATTAGATAGGTGTCACGTAAAATTAAGTAAACAACTTGGTTGACTAATTATGAACTTAACAGGTATCAACAAGCCATTATAGTGGAATCTCATTTATTGAACATACTCTGAGCGTGTTACCTAAGTATCATATGTCTCTTTCAACTGACACATGCGTAGTAAGTTTATTTATTATATCAAAGACCTACAGCTAACAAAAGAAGATGATAATTATGTTAAGAAGTAAACAGCCTTTAGTTTGACGACGTCGCCATCTTTGAGGTTCCCCGCCCCAAATACCTTCGTTGACTCTTATGCTTCATACTACTTCATACTTTACTATATTACTCATCTTGGAGACTGGACAATGCAATTATTTAAAAAAAAAAATTGCAGGTCATCACAAATATGACACATACAGTGGAAGTGGTTATGACTCTGAAGGTTATTGTTAAACACTTCATGCAAAGCATAAGTATTCTTAGAAAATCAATAATTTCCAGTTTCTATTAGGTATTTCTAAAAATCCCTACAAAGTATGTACGTCATAATAAGCGACACTTAAGCAGAGTAATTATAACAGACTTTTTAAAAAGAATTTTATACGAAACTAACCTCTGGAATTGCGTCATATGAAATGGTTGGTCAATATATACAAATTCTACTATAGTTGTGTTTATATGTCTGTCTTATTTATGGTGGAAAATAAAAAAATAATAAATTCGTAGTTACACATACAGTTCGTAATTAACTACGTCATACTTCAGACTTTTCAGGGATGTGCCGGGTACCTCACCACTGGCCCAATGCGGAATGGAGGATGTTGATGTCTGTAAATGCAGCTGGAACCAACACCATAACGTGCCGAGTAGCTGGAGATACTAATATTTTGGTCACCCATCCACTACGCCACCGAGCTACTCGTAAAGTAGTTATCACCCGCCTATATACAGGCCTTCCCGATGAAAGAAATGGAGTCAAATCAAATAGGAAGAATGGGCCATTACCCACCACGCAGGCCCAGTGCATAACGTGCTTTCTGAAGCAATGGAGTAGCTCGAGAAAATAATTTTTCGGTCACCCATCCCGTGACAGACCCGCGCGAAAGTCGCTTAACAACAACGATCGCGGCCACTACGCCACCGAGCTGTACAGTGTACTGACCAGGAACTCATCGCGTATGAAGTATTTAGCACGAGCCACCTCCGGGTGGTCCCTGACGTCCGGTATCGCGTCGGGCGGCGTCTGGTAGCGGGCGAACTCGGCGAAATATTCCTCGAGACGGGACTTGCCCGCCAACACTTTCTCCGCGAGCAGATCCTGCTTGTTCAGGAACAGGATCACGGATATCGTGCGGAGCCATCTGAAACGACGACGTACGTTCAGCAAAAAAAATAAAAAAAACGAGAATAACACCATTTTTAGGACATTTTTTTAGGTAAATTCAAAGAAATTGGAATACTGACAGTGGCCGCCCAATTTATATTCAATTATATTCTTTGTGTTAGACACAATACTATACTTTATGTTAGAATACTAGTACCAACATGATAATATGTTACTATTCGGACGAGTTAATATGACACTTAACTCTGTTTATACAAAAAAAAAATAGGACTATTTCGAAAATCTATGATAATTTATGATGCACCGGAGGCAGGAGCTGTCACTACCTCTGATGCACAGATAATCGTCACGAATATATTTTTTTTATAAGAACGATTCAAAATTTTCCAGATTCCCGTTCATGGATAAAGAAAGTATGTTGGCATACAAAAAAGTTATTATTTCGTATTTATTGATATACTAGCTTTTGCCCGCTACTTCGTCCGCACGTTAAAGTTACTTTGAGCAGCATTTCTAACGAATATTTATTCATTATATCGCGTAAAATACCTGGAATAAAGTTTCATCCCCTGTTTTATCCCCATAGGGGAGGAATTTATCAAAATCCTTTCTTAGGAGATGCCTACGTCATAAAAGCTTTATGCATGCAAAGTCTCAGCCCGATCGGTTTAAAATTGACAAAGTTTCATCCCCTACTTTATCCCCTTGGGGATAGAATTCATCAAAATCCTTTCTTTGCGAATGCCTGCGTCATAACATCTACCTGATTGCCAAATTTCATCTCGACCCATCCAGTGGTTTGGGCTATGCATTGATAGATCACTATGTCAGTCAGTCACCTTTGAGTTATATGTATTAAGATTTAAAATAAAATAAGATAAGATTATAAATGTTATCTTTATAATAATTTTATCATAAGAAAAACTTAAAAAATAACCAAAAATACTCAAAAAAGCATGATGAATAACTCTAAATTTAGTAAGCACTTAGACACAGTTACAGTTATGGTATAAGTATGGAGTTCCGAGACAGCAGACCAATTCTGTCAATGTTTTTATGTAACAATCGCATCTGCATAGAATATAATCCACTATAATATATATAGAAGAAGATACAACACTAATAATACCGGACTTCAGATAGATAGTACATTGGTGAAACGCAAATCGTTGAGATTCTATCGAGATCCTATTATCACGTAAACATTAGCAGAATTGACCTGCTGGTGCTATGTTGATTCGACCGAAATGTACACACCGCTGAATGTTAGGCTATCAATTTATCAATTTCCTTAATTGATTTTGAACACTACCTACATGCAACAAGGTTCAAAATGAAGTGGAAAAGCTCGCTTTGTTATTTTTGGAAAAATTCATACCCTAACAGGGTTAAAAAAAATTTTGAAAATGAAAATCTATGCAGGTGTAGTAAAACGTATATTTAATTGTAAATTAAATGCAACAATCCTATTCCAAAAGAATATTGCAGGTATGTGTGTAAACACTAACGCTTTTTTCATTTATATATCTTATATACAACGTGTCCCAAAATTCAACGATAAGCGGGCGCCAAGAGGTAGACCTGCTCATGTGTACTTATGGAAAAATAAGAAAAAAATTATATCTTATTAATCTTTTTTATTATAAAATAAAATTCGAAATTTTTCGAGAGTTGTAGCGAATAGTAGTGCTACTTAGGTATCCGATACCAAAAAAAGATTGAACAAAATTGAGAAGTTGTGGGCGTGGTAGTTGAAAATATCATAAAAGGTGTAAATTTTCGAAGATTTTCGAATTAAATTTTATAATAAAAAAGATAAGATATAATTTTTTTCTTATTTTTCCATAAGTACACATGAGCAAGGGTACCTCATGGCGCCCGCTTATCGTTGAATTTTGGGACACGTTGTATATATAAATTTTGTGTCACGATGTATGTTGCCAATAAACTCCAAAACTACTGAACCGATTTCAATCAAATTTCACATGTACCCGTATTTTGGTCTAACTTACTGGATAGGATAGTTATCATATCAATTATTCACTTATGTCGTGAATGTAGACGAATAGAATGTTCTAATTAATTGTTTCTTAAGCGTTTATTTTACCGGAAGAGTTTTATTTCTTCAATTGCGATTAAAGAAATAAATATGGCGGTACGAAGTTCGCCGAGTCAGCTAGTATTTTATAAAATATTAAGATAATGTCAAAGTTAATATTAAAGATTCCACCTGACCTGTTATTCCATATGCTCTTGAACAAATCTAGCGATTCCCTGAGCCGGTTCTGCGTAGGATCCTCCCTGAGGACCATGTTGTAGGAGGAACACGCAGTCACGAATATTATCGCGGTCACGTCGTTGAAACACTGGATCCACTTGCGTCTCTCGTCCCTCTGACCGCCCACGTCGAACATACTGTAATAATAATAATTTGGGACAGTGAGTATACATCTATACTAACGTTATAAAGAGGGAACTGATTGTTTGTATGTTTGCAACCAATAGACTCCTAAACTACTGGATCGGGAAGCTACATCATATGCGGTGAACATAGGCTATATTTTATCCCGAAAAATAGCAAATAAAGGGATGAGAATAGTAGTGGAATTTTGTATAGGGGATTAAAACTTCAGCATAGTAACCATTGTTTACTATTAAATTTGTCATCGTAATTATATCCACGCCATGATATAAAACCTTGTCCAAATAAATTAAAAATTCTGGATTAAATAGGCTTCTTTTCATCTTACTACACAGTTCCCCTGGGGACGACGCGGGCGAAGCCGCTGACGGAAAGCTAGCTATATAATAATAAGGTATTTAATTAAATAAATGTAGCTTCTTATAATGTCTTCAAAGTTGAACATCGAAGTAATTTTAGTCTTATATCACAGATATTTTGTTATTAATAATAATAATATTAATTAATAATAGTTTAATTAATAATAATAGTTATTAATTAAAAATCCATAAAGGCTTTTTAAATTAAAATAAACAGTTACAAGGATTATATCAAACAGAGTAGAATACTCTATTCTTGATATGAAAATATCAGTAATTTACGTTTCTTTACACGTAACATAGTAATAAACTGAGATTAAAATAAACTTACAAAAAAGTAGATCTAAAAAATATATGATGATTGTATTATTAATTTTCGAATTTCAATTTACCTTTCCAATATTTGAAAATCGGAACGCACAATATACAATTCGATTAAAATTTATAAATTTTGAAAATTAAGTATATATATATTTTTTTCATTATTGTGCATTTTTATAACGTTAGGTAGGTACACTCACTGGAAGTTGACTTTGTCTACGACGAATTGCGTCTCGAATATACCCGAAGTGAGGACTCGGCAACGCAATATATCCTGTTCCGTTGGCGTGTAGTCGGACTGCTTTATTATGTGAACCTGGTCCAGGAAACTGTAAACAAAACACGTACATGACAATAAACGACCTCCGTAGCTCTCAATGCTCCCGGTCGGGTCAATGTAGAAAATGGACTTTTCTATATTCTCTCGAGTCTGAGTGTTGTGAAACCTTCGTTGTCTCACATACTCCATAGTAAGGGCCTAGTCATCTTTAGCTTGTCATCTTAGAATCTGATCAATGTATGTGATGTTGTCTAATATCTTTTATTTATTACTGTATGTGCCCGCGACTTCGTGCGCTTGGAAAGTAGCCTAAGTTACTCCTTACTACACAATCTCACTGCCAGAAAAATTTAGTCTCTAATTTAGACCAAAGAGTTTATATGAAAATCAAATTCATCTCTGTAATTGCGATTTGAATTTATATGAAGTGGTTGGTCATTATAATAAACGGATTCTACTGTAGTTACACATACAATTTTTTAACCATTACTTTTCTTGTATATTGTAAACCTAATTAACTACGTCATACGTAAAGCATCATCATCAGTCCTTTTGCACTGAAGGGGCTTACGCCTTCCTTATGGATGGTTCAGGGAGAGGAGCCATGCATGACCCTCCACGCTGGCCAAATGCGATTTGGACAGATTGTAGGTTACTAAAGACGGCAAATGCAGCCGGGACCAAAGGTTCAACGTGCCTTCCGAAGCCCAGAGTAGCTCGAGAATCACAATTTTTCAGTCACCCATTACGTGACCGACCTTTGCGATAATAAGGTTGACAACTTATTTTTGTTTGTTTGTCCGTCAGGTAGATTAATGAAGAATATTAAAAACATATATTTTTTTTATTTTTTGCGTAAATAAATAACGTCGATACATTGATTTGAAATGTCGCATGACATCACGCTTTTGTTCATTTTCTACAACAAAAAAAAAATACATATCTAATATTGTTTCTATTGGACTGACGAACTAAATAGATATTTATTTTTTAACCAGTCGTAATCCCTATTGCATAACAACAAAAGTCGCGGGTCGCGGCTCTTATCCACTACGCCACCGATCCAATACATTACATTGGTACAATCACGGGTATCATCGCTAAGTACAAAATATTTGTTCTTAAAAACCACAATAGAAGGCGTTACATGTATTATTCAATATTTTATGTTTGTAAAAAATCCAGAATATAAAATAACCAGTATAATTTCTTAAAGGGAAAAAGTTCCTAAATTCGGAGAATTGAAATAAAGCGTTATTTCATCTAG
Organism: Diatraea saccharalis; assembly: GCA_918026875.4. NCBI lineage: Eukaryota > Metazoa > Arthropoda > Insecta > Lepidoptera > Crambidae > Diatraea > Diatraea saccharalis. Next base: position 11,128,137 of record OU893336.1, read on the forward strand.
TTTTCGTAAAATTACAAGTCGTCACAGTTGTCGAGCAAAAGTATGCGTTAAATAATTAAATGTCTATGCAGAAATGGCGTTGTAAATAGCTACGTTTTTATTATTATTTTATTTAAAACATCTTTTCTTGGTGTTTATTTTTTTGTTGATTGACAATTTACAACAAAAAAATGCAATAAACTTACATTTAATAGTAGGCACAAGAAACATATTAACGTTCATTTTAACGTCACATATTAACGTCAATGCGAAAATTCATAGAATAGTCAAGTCTAATGAGGGCTAACGCGTTTGAATTTGCCACTAGAGGCGCTAGTGTAGCGTGAGGTCTTCAAAATGTCAAATATCATATATTGTCGGTAAACTACGCACGTTTATTTTCAAATAAACGAATTTTGACGCTTATTTTGGTTTACCTGAGATTCATAAAACCAATTATGAATTACCGGTCAATGAATGGCAGTGATTTAAAGCCGGAACTAAGAAAGTAATGCAAAATTAAGCGCAAGGAAAGAAGAGCGAAATCAGAGGTTAGTCAGTGTTTATTCGGCATATTCGATATTTTTAATGAAATGTTTTATTTATGTATTATGATGTATGATTTAAGTTCAATCTCGTAGTGAACATACTTTGACAGGACCTCTCGCGACTGCCGCGCCATCTGGTGAGCGAAAAAACCGTAGCCCTCATTCTAAGTGTTGCTTGCTCACTTGCGGCATCTAGCGTCGACTCAAGTAAGACAAAATAGCCTGAAGAATAACCCTTTAGGACTAAGGATGCCAGATAGGAAGAGTAAAATATCTGGGCAAAATTTAATAAAATCGCAATTACTTGGGACAAAACATTTATACATTCAATCTTTGCCTCGAAAAAACTGACAACCAAAGATAATTAAATTATTTTTAGGATGTTACAGTCATTACGAGCGATTGATTTAAAGATTTTATAAATTATTTAACGTTTGACGGGACATTTCCTTCTTTTCCGGGACTCTGGACATCCTTCAAAAGGTCGGGACAATCCAGACCAATTCCGACCATCTGGCAACCCTAGTTAGAACGGTCACATTTTGTTCTATGGGATGAGGTATCTGTACAGTTTAGGTGGTACAACTAAGGTCAATGTTTAGCCACGGCTAAGTATGTGGATATTGGGAAATGAATACTGACTATTTGGCGCAGTCGATCAGTTGGTATTCGTTGCTGCGCTCGTACGTGCGTTGAACGCCGCCGTCCTTCCACAACGCCTCCGTGTGCTCGTAAAACTCCGCCGGGTAATCAAAGTCGGGCTGCGACGCCACGTCCTGTAACCAACAAGTACATAATGTAAGTTGTTACATTTTTGCCATAATGCAACATTTTAAAAACCGTTCACGACGAAGTAATATTATTTTGTTTTGCATTAGTTAGAATGGAAGGTGGTTCTCGCGACACGGTACGGTACGGTAACGGTTTCGGTCGAGTTTCGGCGAAACAAAAACGGATTTCGGTTTAATTTTGGTTTCGGGTAACTACATTCAGGAGTTCTCGGGCTCTGATCGGTTGTTATTGTTCGGCGCTCGTTTTGTTTGTTGTGAGCTCTTTTTTGAATGCGGTAAGTTTTGACACATAACATAGCAGATAGTAAGTAGTAATTATAAAATATAATTCGATATAAGAAACTAATATATTTATAGTACAATCAAGTTTATGCTATATGAATATGGCTTCGCTCGGCCGCCATATTTGATTTTCCTTAACGTCATCAATTTAAGGACACTTGGAATGCTAAAAAAACTAACGATACTTCAATTATGTAAATACGTTTAGCAGTTCTGGAGATATAAGGTAATAAAAAATATTATATACATACACGCGATAAACGTAACCCTTCTTTTGCAGTCGGTTAAAAAATAAAGACTGGCTGATTATAACAGCATTTCTTTATTTTCCCTCAAAATATGGTGTAAGGAAGTTTCGGTTTCGGCCTAAGAAACTGGGACTGGTGCCGAAATTCATTTTCGGTTTTTGGATTTTACAATAATCATTATTGAGTACAAATATATTCTAGCAATGATTGTTGCAATAATTAAGTCACATCATCAAAATTTCTTTTAAAATGTTGCTTAATTGTTGGTTGCAACTGGTGCACCCACCCTATAAGGAAATTGAAAAAGTACTTACTGGATTTTAATATACTATTGTATTTGTGTATCATTTATATTAAGTTCTGTACCTGTATATAATCAACGCGCGCCTTGTTTTCAGGTTTCTCAAGTGGTATGGGCGGTGTTAGGGTGCTCATCGCACCAGTTATTGTCTGAAATGAAAAAAAAACCAATCAACCACAAAACTTTCAATTATTATATTTAACAGTATTTTGTATTCAAAATGCTATATTGATTTTTCTAGCAGCAAATTCAACAATTAGGTACTTGAAAAGTCTCATTAAGGTCCCGGCTAGCTCAATAAATTATGAAATTGAGTAACGACTATGACCACTCACGTACATAAAACGCTGGGAATTTTTGACGCACATTTCGAGTCGTGTGATTAACAACTAAAATTTTTTTTATCAACTTCGCCAAATAACCTAAAATACTATTAAAAAAATATGATATGTTTTTGTTTTTATTTTGCTACATAAAACATTGATCTTCCATCGATATTAAGTTTTGGTAACATCCTAAACCTAGATTAATTCGTTACATCCGTTTGAATATTTTGAATTAACCTTAATTTTTTAATTATTATTTTCATGACGTAAATTAAAAAATATTTAGATAGACATTATTGGAAAGGAATAGAATTCATAATATATATTTAACCCTTATTTTAATCAGACTCAAATTTCCTATTGGTTAAAGCAGTCGCCAGAGACATTGCAGGACGCCTTTCAGGGTGCCCATTTCAGTACCTGAGACAATTCCTGTGACGTGACGACGTTTAGCAACATTTTTGACTGAGCTTGGTTGACTGCATTAATTCTGGCCAAACAATTTCCACATGCAAAAACGATATTATTTGCTGATTGACTGATTTTTAAAATTCTGTCACCTACATTATACGCGGGTACCTTAAACCATAGTAAAAGAAGAATAGTACGCCGAATCGAGCCCCGAGTGGGCGATAATAGCCTAAATACGTAAGGCTGTTGCTTATAGGTACTTCAATCGTCAGAAATGCAAAAACCGTAGTACCAAGAAAACAGCCGGTATCTGTAATACCGTTGTATTTATTATTTCTTGGGGTGATCTGTTCAGCGTTTTGAAAAATTACGGTCGAAAGAGATTATTCAAATAAAATAAAATAATTATAAATTGTATTTTTTATACAGTCTACTATTTCTACAATAGCAAATAAGATGTGGAAAATTGTAATAATATGTTTAAAGCTTTTTTGGTTTACAAATATATAAATTGACACTACATGCAAAAAAAATTATATTAAACCGAATCACATACATTTGCCAATTTTAACGAAAGAAAAGGTGCAGTAACTACTATGCAACATCTTGTGAATCCCAACTATCACTAAAACAACACGTTTTGTACGCAGAAGTGGCAAGTGTGCGCCGACTTGAGACATATTCCTATTGCTATGCAAGCTGCTTCATCATAATTTGGCACTAAGAAAAAACGCGCTGCAAAGCAAATAATAAAATAATTTACACTCAAAATTTAACTCTTTAAATTTGACAACTGAATATTTTTACAATAGCTTTAAACAATAGCCAGAAAAAAGACCTTTAGTCGTGTAGCAAATATATAGAAAATATTGTAATATTTATTAAGACATCTATAAATACTACAATATTTTCTATTGTAATTCAGAGCCATCTTTTAGAAACTATAATTTACGCGGACAAATTCGTGGAAAAAGAGTTAGTGTTTAACTCACAAGTATGGCATCTCTTATGTTCTTTTTTATATCTTCGATTTTTTCCCGGCGCTCTTTGTCTGAGAACCCGTTCACGTGTAGTATGCGCATCTGCTTCACGATAGTGGACTTGCCGGATTCACCAGCTCCAAGCAAGAGTAGACGATGCGTCGCGCGATACACCTAAACAATTGAGTTAATTAACAATATTTTAGTATGTATTCTATAGATCAGACGTCAAATCAGAGCGCTTACATTTAGTTATTTATCGACGAGCGTATTAGCCGCTAAGCCACACCCACCCGGAGTAATACCCTCATCCGGTGCGCGGGCACAGTACGCGCTGTGATTGGGCAGACAGCGCGCTTCATTAGGATATAGTTCGTAGCGTTCGTATAAAATAAGGGCCTCTTTTGATAATTCAGTGTCATGTCAGTCAAAAAAAACTTTCGTCAACTGTTAAGCAACTTCAGAAATGACAATATTGTATCAAGTAGACATCATATAAATTTTTTACATACTGCAAAATCATCTTCCATTCATCGACCCGAACAACAAGGTGTCGTCGCCAGCAAGTAGATAAAGAGACAACAACATGACACATGGCGATGCTTCGTTTACGCAGAGCAATGCCAACAATAACGGAACGTACGAAAAATGTATAGTGAGTCTTGTTTTTATAAGCAGAAAGTGTATATTGGTCAGGCGCGTGAATATTGGTGGATCGCTCGATGGCGTGGTAATTGAACCATTCTGATTGGTCGACTTTTGCCGCGGTTAGAAACGTATATGGTACATCATTGAGCCACATTAGTTGTATCGCACTGTACCTGCTTGTCTTTCTGCAGTTGCCGCGTGATCGCGTCGCTGATTTGCTTCTGTTTCTTTTTGTCGTCATTGTCGCTCTTGCCACCCGGTGAGCCAAAGCACCCCATAGCGGACCACGCCGCCCACCTGACAAAAAAACATAACAACAATTAAGCGAATAAAATCTCCGTATGAATTTCCAATCATACACGCAATTTGAAAACATATATAATAAAATTGTAAAATAACTTTAATATAATAAGAACATCATTACAGTGTCGAAAAACAGCATCCGGTCAACCACCTTGAATTGGTAATAACGTTTCGTGGCATAAGTGAAGTGAGTTTCGAAATGACATAGGAATAGAATTTATGAGACACGTATTTTATTTTTATTTTTTTGTATTTTTATACAAAATAAGGAATCGATAGAATTTCTTCACTAAATAACGTGAATTCTGACACATGAGTGAATTCGAATTCGGGTCTGGATATTTACAGAATTCAGAATTGCAGGGCAGACATTAAAATAATTCTTTAGGCATAATATTTTATTGTGATATCGTTTAAAAATCATTCGAGTCATTCGAAATCATTCGAGAATCATACGTTTCTCAAACTTTGAAAGCACTCGAATAGACAAATATACCTATTCGAGTGCTTTCGAAGTTTGAGAAACCTATATTTTCGAAGGATTTTAAAATAAAATAAATAACACATCGGAAGAAAAATTGTCTGTTGGCAGTCATAATAACAAATGTTAGAATTATTCTTAATATTTACCAATATCTATGATCTATCGAAAGAAATACTTTACTTTCTTTGACTGCACTTTTAATATTATACAAAAACTTCTGGTCGTTACATTTAAGCCTCTAGTTAACCTTCCATTTTTTTTTATAATATAAAATCATAAAATTGTTAAGTTAAAGTGAATGTAATAATAAATAATAGGTAAATTTTCATTTTATGGAAATTTAAATATTATTTTTATATATATTTTTTTGCTTTCGAAGTCAATCATTGATAGAAATACGCACTGTAGCAACGAAAGTAAAACAAGTACTTTGGAAAATCGATCACCCAATCAGTAGGGCAGTCTCAAAGTATTCGAAACACACTACAGCATATTAATATAATAAATATCAAATATAACTTTTTTAATGCAAATTATCATTTTTTAAATGCAGTCAAAACAGCGTGATTAGGTGCACTAGTAGATATCATTATAATAGCTGATAAAAAAAAACCGATCAAGTGCGATTCGGAATCGGAGTAAGTTATGTGAGAACCCCATATAAAGATTTATTTTAGTCTGGTTTTATAGTATTTTGGAAAAGAAAAGAAAATTATTTATTTAGTTACCAAAAATAAAACAATAACAAAAACCTCCACCAAAATACGATGACTTTCGGCAGGAACAAAGTTCAAGATATTTGAGTGAAAAAAAAAATATTGTTGTTAACGCATCAAATGAATGACATTTACTGAAAAGACGTACAATGACAGTAGCTTTCCAACGCAGGTTCGGAATATTGGAACCTCGTTCCAATATTATATAATATTATACAAATTACGAAATCTCTTATCAAATCGCACGAATTAAGTTATAGGAAAAGGCAGCCATTGTCGGATGTCTTAGACATCCCGACGCTGTCTTTCATGGCAATGTTTTATAATGGCAACAAAAATATATAATCTGTGAAAAAAAATATAAATAAAAAAAATATAAAAATATAATCTGTGAAAAAGTTGACGGTTCATGAGTAAGTCTGGTGACACACAGACGGTCAGTGAATCTTTATCCTTTGAATACGGAACCCTAAAAAGCTAAATAAAAGATGCAAAAAAGATGAAAAGAACAGCTGATTATAAAAAGATGGAAAGGAAAAATAAATAATTTGAAATAGTGATCCCAACTCACTTGCTAATATATACATAACGTCCATTCATAGACGGGCATAGACCGGCGCGCACAATACCGAATACCGAACATCTCACGACCTCACTGTCCGAAGTCTTAGACCAACGCTAGTGTTTCGCCAGTGCTCGATGAAATTAGGTAGGTAACATCGACAAAATCAGCTATTACGTTTGTCATCTAACAAGTTAGGTATAACTATATTGTTTAGATCCCAAACTTAGGAGTTAAAGCCTTCGAAGATATGAAATAATGAAGGTGCCACAACACCCAGAACCCGAGACCATATTAGAGAAGCTTTATTTTTACATTGACACGCCCGACATCACTGAAGGCGATAATTTTTAACTATCGTGTGAATCAGTGACAGAGGTCATAAAAATAGTAGTTACTAGTACGCTTCTTCTAGCAGGAATGTTAGGATATAAATCAAATCAAAACAAATTGAAATTTGATCCAATGAAACATACGTAAATACGTATCTAATGTAATTAAAAGCAAAAATTTGGTCATGCAGCAACTGTGATATTGTGAGTACTACTGTGTGTGATATAATAACTAAAGTAAAATAATTTCCCTATCATGAACTGCTAAACAATTATTAAAATTCATCTTTGGCTATATCATTAAGTACATTAAAACAATGGTCGAAGACTTTACACACAATGTATTACAGACTATAAGATATATTGTACTGGGCAAGCTCTCAATTCATTTCTCATTGTTTAAATATTTTATAGAGAATCATGATTACCGTGATATCAGAAGCCTTAAAAACCGGCGAAGATGAATGAAAAGAGTAATGAAAATAGAGGAGGCAAAAGGTGTATGTACCGTGCTTTGTGGCGTTCGGTCCTCTCTATATACCCTGCGTAAAGATACAGATAGATGATTACTAAATTATAAGAAAATCCTTATTCTTAAGTATTTAACCTAATTTAAATTTGAAGTATGCATTGAACGATAAAAAGAGATCATTAACCTGTTGTTTGTATGAATTATATGTGATAAGTCATTTGTTTTTAAGATATTTCGAGTTACATGTTACAATCTTTATTACTCATCATTCTAGTTTTACAACAAGTGTAGATAATATTGGTTATTAACTGCTCATAAACACAAATTCCATCAAAACAATCACATTAAAATCTACAAGTGAATTTACACCAATGTTATGAAATAATCAATGTCTTTGGGAAATTGCTTTCGCGACGCGATAATAATTACTATCGCAAGATTAATACACCTTACTCTAATTCGCAAAACCTACAACACGGGAGAAAACGAAAATTCAATTGCGTTTCTCATATTTACATTTTCACATTCGCCAGATCCGTTAATACAGACAGTGATTTCGAAAACTACATCACAAAACTAACTTTTCATTGCCATAAATGACGTAGCAAATACGTTAATATGACCCCACAAACATGATAAAGATGAAGTTATAAATTGATACTAAAAGACAAAAACTACTAAAAAGTAACTCATATTGTAACAACGGAAGAATTTGTATGGATAATTTGAATATTGATATAATCATCTTAGTATATGTTTGTCTAGAGTTATATCCGTTATTTATTTATTTATCCTTCCTTATATTGCACCTACCACCCCCCCACACTATCCATTTAACTTATTCTTCTCTCTCCATTGGATGCCTGGAAGAAATTGCTGCATAGCAATAAGGCCGCCATTTGTGTTCTGTTTCTTCTTACTGTTATTTTCCTGTAACCAGTGTTATATTGAGTGCAATAAATTGTATTATTATTATACTAATGAATTTTGATATTATATTTACTAGTATTTTTTGTGTTTATTGTATTGCCATGTTTGCCAATTATAAGTGTACCAATCCCACGAACTTGCCGCTTTATATTTAATAAATAAATAATACAAAATAGCCCTCTGTGATTCACCAATGTATCGTTTTAATGTTTAGATTTTTTTAAATCCTTTCAAGTAGTTTACAAACAAGTATTTCCTTTTCCTAACTCCTTTTCGTAACCTAACTCAAATTTATCGACGTTAAGAAATTATCGACACAACATTACGCGCAACTCTACATCGTCACAGGATCGGCGTGTAGGGCCATTCAGTCCACAATTGTTCTCGCTTGTAATGCAACAAATATGCTAATGGACTCATTATACCCACTTTTGTCGGCGGACATATGCAAAGTGTTTTTGGTAACCAATTCGACGTGAGTTCGATGGAAGCGGAGTGTATATTGAGCAAGTATATTTAGTCAATAAACCGATGTCAAGTGTAAGGGATATTTATATTGCTTTTGTACTTTGCTTTTGTAAGAAAATTTGATACCAAAAATGTTGTTTATTGTTGAAAATTATTATTATTTGGTTGAAGTGCGAGGCTGATTTTATTACAGAGTATCATAACTGAACTTTAATGGACAGATTGAGTTAAAAATTAATATATGTTAACCATTTCCAAAAACGGTAGTTTAACGTAAATAAATGTATTTAAATATTATATCAACTTTGGAGATCAAATTTATCTAATTAAAATATGTATACACATAAATAAATAGTTCCGAAAACAATATCGTGAGACAACAAATGAAGGGACTTATCCTAGGGTTATAAAATATTTTGTTTTGGCTAGACGTTAAAAGTCAGTGGTAGGAATTCTGTTACACGAACTGAATTCAGTTTAAATACTGTGAAACTCCCATTTTCAACACTATAAACGACTTAAATAAATAAATATGAATATTTAACAACATCACATACATTGCTCCGATTCCAAGATGAGTAGCTAAAGCCCCCGTATTATGGAGTATCTGAGACAACGAAGATCACACAACACCCAGACCCGAGACAATATAGAAAGGTGCATTTTCTACATTGACCCGACCGGGAATCAAACCCGGGACCTCAGAGATGGCGACACCTTGAAACCGGCGTGCGAACCACTCGGCTACGGAGGTCGTCAAAATAACATAAGTTAACTTGATACTATAGTTTACAGGAATATTACCCTCATTAGTTTTTTTTTGTTCATATAATTTCACATAAGTATATAAATGCATTATTTTTTTAAATGAATAAAGATTACGGAAATGTTTAGTGGAATTGTATGGTGATGTATATCTACATTATGATACATTTATGGATTAAGGTAGTGGTACAACATACTTGGCACATGCTTCTGAAATTGGCAACATTAAAAACTGTATAGAAAAATTTAATCAGCCGCCATTTATGAACTTCTAAGAAATTCAGGCCAAGCCACACGTATATACTGTATTATCCAGTTAAACTGATTGACGCGCGCCCGCAAAAACTTAACAATGCAACCGTGAGAAAGGACACAACCTGTAGGGCTGGCACTTCGGAAGAAATTATATAATAATCCTTAATGTGTGTTGCATTTTTATGAAAAGAGGACTTCGATAGCGCTGAGCTAAATAGCGATGCTTTTGCGCGGGTTGAGCAATTTATATACAAATATGCCGGTAATCAAATCAAGTCGCGGAATTTTGGGAGGCATGTTTAACCATTATCAACGGTAACTAAAAAGTAACTAAAAAATTGATGAGCTATCGACTGTATACCCACAGCATATGAGCAAAACCAAACTATATATATATGTCTGCCAAGTGCAAAGCTTCTGTCATGGCGTCGTTATGACGCCACGGCCCTCTGCAACTAATATCGTTCTATGTATGCAACAGGTTGAATACTCAAAATTTTGATATAATAATGGCGAATAAGAATGGCGTGACGTCAGGCGCTGTTTGTGGTCACGTGACAACGAGTGTAAAATATTCGTTTTTTTAATAAATATAATAAACAAAAAAATAATAATATGTATTTATTTTCGTTTATTGTCTATACCCGTATGGTATGTCTTCATGATTGAATTTAACAAATCACAAATAATTCTAATCGATTCTCAACTTGCCTTAATTCAATAATGCTACCGTAATTATTGCGTCAAAATTTTAAGCTTGGTTTCAGCCTTCAGGGAAAGAATGGTATATATTCCACTAGAATGTATTAGAAAAGAAATATTTTGAAATAATTACATTTTGTACTCAACTCAATTAGACCACCACTTTCGGAACAAACGATACATCACAAACGGACGGAACCGCGGCCCCAGGTCCAGGTGTTTTAGTTACTTTTTTTAACGTTAGGAAATGCATTACTGTCAACCGCTCCACCCAGCAAGGAGTCAGCGGGTTGTTGGGAGCTCTCCTCTGCGGACCCATCCCCATAAGGAGGACTTGCCTCAATTCAATAATGCTACCGTAATTATTGCGTCAAAATTTTAAGCTTGATTTCGGCCTTCAGGGAAAGAATGGTATATATTCCACTAGAATGGATTAGAAAATAAATATTTTGAAATATTTACATTTTGTACTTAACTCAATTAGACCACCACTTTCGGAACAAACGATACATCACAAACGGACGGAACCGCGGCCCCAGGTCCACGTGTTTTAGTTACTTTTTTTTTAACGCTAGGAAATGCATTACTGCCATCCGCTCCACCCAGGAAGGAGTCGGCGGGTTGTTGGGAGCTCTCCTCTGCGGACCCATCCCCATAAGGCGGAGTAGTCTAAAACTTAACTTAACTTAACACTAAAACTTAACAATGTCCTTCTCCATGAAGGCAATTAACGGGGACAGCCCGAAGGCGTCGTTCGCTTCCATTTCAGTTCACCCCTTGCAAAGCGGGCTCCTCTGCGGGTTGGGAGTAAGGGTGAGGAAGTGCAATGTCCAGTTAGTGCGCAAACCAACCAGGCTATCCTATATTTTCGTTGTTTCGGAATTTCACATACTCTGTATTACAAGGAGCTTCAGTTACTCATATTAGAATCTGAGCAATGTGAGGTTATCTATTAATTATTTGCTTATATAATCGCCAAAACATCTATAATAAAACGTTAATGTTTAAAATTAAAAATTTTATTGTCAACGAATTTAGCAACCACAATTTTATTATTAATATGTAAGTCTATAATAATTAATAACATTTCAATATGCAATGAGTGCTAACCCTACACACTGTCTAAATATAGAATCATTAATTTTAGCTTCCCGGGTGATTATGTTTAGATTATATGCACAATACATGTGTGTTGTGTATCAAATGACTGATAATTTTGTCTAGACTTCACAGTAACAGCAGCTTATACTGAAAATGTAAAAATAATGATGTCAACGGAACCGCCGTAGACACTCAAATATTGTATTTGCAAATATTTCAATCGTTGCTTTAGCACAATGTGTTTCACAAAAAAAAGTAAAAAAATAAATAAAAGAGAATGTCTTAAAGTATAGCATAAAGAAACATGTTAATATTTTTATTGATTTTCGAAGTATTCTTCGTTCTTTATTAAATACCGTCTCACAGTCATGTGGTCGAGCTATTAACTGAAGCAATGAGTCCATTCTTCTGGAGAAATTGCACATCATCACATCACGTCATCAGAGTTAAAAAAAAGAATCTCAGAACTGATCCATTATTTTTGGTAATAAACAAAAAAAGAAGATACTGCGACTTTCTTGTTAGGTGGTCAATTAATTCCACACCTTGCATAGGCAAATACTAAACATTCCGTCTGGCGGTGTGAGTTATTGTGGTTGAGGAGGTTCCTTGGGTGATGTTGTCCGTACAAATCTACAGTAACAGTGAATGATAGATTTATCATTCGTTCTTGTCGTGATTGCGACTTCCAAGGTTATGTAATCCCATAAATCGCAATCACAATCGCTATACTTTTGAAAGGATTTGAAAGGATAAAATTGAAGAAAATGCCTCTGTCTTTCAATAAGCAATGTTTTGTTTTAATGAAAACAAAATATATTTTAATACATCAGTGGCTATATTCATCTGATACTACTATTGCTATTTTAGTATGTAAACATAGTGATAATAAAATGATAGTATTGCAAGGTCAACTCATCTTTAGGTTTAATATTCATATTATTATTAGCCTTAAAAAAATTATATGCTCTAAATAAAAAGATAAGCTTCCTATTCAGTCAAGCTAAAAAAATGGTTAAATTTTTCTCAACTAATGTATTTAAGTTGAGTAAAAGATTAAGTTTTAAAAGCACAGCAAACATTTGCAGGGTTCCACAAAACCTATTTTTTTTTATAATAATAGTCGAAAAAATCTGTTTCTATAATAAAGGCTACACATTGAGTTACTACAACATGTCCAATTTCATCAGTTGATTTTGAAGTCTAATAACAATGCATAAGGTTTAAAATCAACCCCAGTTGATCTTACAATTTTGTAGAGCCAGACATGCTGTAAACTGTACATCTGATACTATATCAAAAATTGGACTATACATAAAAAACTTTTTTATTTTATAAGAACAAATATTAGAAAATTTCATTTTTTAATTATCAGAGAAGTTATTTTATTCATTGAGGAAGGTATTATTTTTATTAAAGAATGTTTCTATCTATGCAATGTTGCAATGCGTTTGCCATATTTTAATATACTACTAGCGCCATCTAGTAGAATGACTACAGAAACCAAGTACATAGGATTAATTAGTCTGCAGAGCACAAAATATACCTATTTAGATGTATACTAAGGCCTTAAAAATCATGAATTAATTAATTGAATATATCTATATCATCAAATTGTGAACACCAAATTAAAGATTTTACAGTAAAATAAAATTAACTACTTAAATGAGTGACTTCAAATTCACCCTTACTTTTCCTCATATAAATTGTGGTATTTGTACAAACAGTTTTTCTAGATATAATTTATGCAGAACCTAGTGATTTACAAATATGTTTCTACTTACAACCTTTGCTATTTCATAACTCACATTTTAGTACAATTTTATAGTAATATGTTAGCTGAGATTGTAAAAGATATCTTATATAAAAAGGGTTTGATTGAACATATTGAATCTAAAACAATAAATTTAATAGATTGTATTTGATTTAAAAAGTTTAATTCCTGAAGATGATTATACACAGACTATTTAGTTATAGACTATTTAATGCAATTCAACTTTATTGCTTTCACATAGTTTACATAGGTGATCAATTTAAAGATATGTTTCAAAATAACAGAATAATTCAAAGATAAACAATTAACCTATAAAATGTAAAAAATCATAGACTATTTCCTCGAAAAACTCTTGCATGTTGTAGTATAATTTGTTTAATAAATAATGTTTTGGTGTCTTCTTGAATTTTTTTATGATTAGTTTGTTCTCAGTTTATTAGATATTTTATTGCAGTAACATAGGGGCCAGAACTGTGAATTGTGAGGTTGGAATTTGGTAGTTCTAAGTTAGTTTTGTATCTTAAACTAGTGCTGCAGTAATTATTTTTGAGGAAACATATTTAGGTTGGTTTTTATAAAGTTGCAGTTTTCAAAATCATATAGAGATGTGACAGTTAAAATGTATAGTTCTGTGAAATGTGACCTACATCTTTTCATAGCATCAATATTTTTTAATATTCTGGCTCATTTGTTTATACATATTTCACACACTAGCTTCAATTCTCAAGTAAGTAATTAAGAAATGAACATATACTTGTTGGATAATGTGATAAGTTTTGTTGTACTATAATACAGGGGCTTTGACTACTTATCTTGGCGTTTGTTGTTGTTGGTACATATTTCATGTATAGCATATAAGAGAAAAGGACCAGTGAGAATTGTGCCTGGTGTCAACCTTCCAGTGTAAAGAAACAGAGCATGCAACCTCTTAACAAATGGAAATAAAAAAAAATATGTTACAGGCATTGGAGAGTAAGATAAATAGATATAATAAACATTATGTAATTATAAAACCTAATAAGATATTGGAAGAGGCATCATTAAATATTTATTAACCCACACTGATATCTGAACAGATCTTATTGTTTTGTAAATACAGTATATAATCATAAAAATCATTATAATAACACATACCAAACTGAAACAGTTATGAGAAGACCAATTAAATAATAAGATACCTAACATACTTGATATTACTAATGAAGTGATTCTTTTGACTAGATAAATTAAAAACATTTTCTAGAACATATTGTTGGGCCGATTGAAATATATACTGACAGAGTATACATATTTAATGTTTGATATGGTAGGAAGTTTTTAACAGCCTTTTTCTGAATTAAGGAAAATACAAAATCTCAACTAAACATTTTAATTTTGTGAAACTGCTATCAACTATCATTAAAGAACGACATTTGATGTTTAAGTACAGTTTGAGACATTCTTAACTTTAAATTCTCAATTCAGAATCCAGGTGTAAGCATTTTTTTTTTTTAAGTTTTCCAATAGAAAGTTATCAAACTGAAATGATTAAACTGTAACGGTGAGTAACTTATAAAAGCTGGTTATAGAAAAATAAACAGAATAACACTGATTTTATAGATCGCTTTATTAAAGATACTGATTTCATGTAATAAAAAATTTATAATTAACTTCTTACATGCTAGCACTGCTTACAAATAGGTAGTACCAACTTAGTAGTTGTGACAACGTAAAAGAAAATTTATTTGCTAAATAAATTTTAGTATTGATATAATTATTAGTATTAGTTATCATACAAGTATTTGATAGATTTCACATATACTTATTACACCAAGAAGAAATTTCTATTGAATGGAAGGGAATATTAAAAAGCTAGTTTTAGTTCTGAAAATTTATGATGTAGACAACAATCATTGATGTCAAAGTATCGGTCAAACGGATAGCAGAATTAAGAAATATAACAAAACTGATAAGTCTTTAGTTGGTAAAAAGCAGTTTTAGATTTTGATAATTGAAAATTATATATTGCAATAATTTTAGACAGTTTCCCATTTGGATTTCACAAAATCCAGTGTTTTGCCCAGTTTATTTTAGCTAATATTATGTTTATTATATTGTATTCATTCTGACAATATATATGTTAATTTATTATGTGAAGAAGTTCAATTTTAAGTCACTGCTTTAAAAGAACAAAATTATAATGTTTTAACCAATAACTTCAAATCTCAGTCATCCCATGACAGTGTGTTTAGAGTTTGTCAGTATTATTAATGTAAATAGGTGATGAAATTTAAATAGCAAAGTTTATTGGCAATAACTTAATCATGTCAAATGGGTGTGAATTATAAAAGAGCTCAAGGGACTCACCAGCAAGTGGGAGTGGCGTTGTCCACTGTGTCCTGGTTGGCCTGCGAAGGAGACTCCGCTCCCCGCGTGCCGCCCGCCACTGACGAAGCCGTGGTGACGTCCTGCCCGCTCACAGCGCCCGCATCATCACACTCTCTCACACCACACGCACTTTCTATTACCTCGACAACACTACCACTAGTTGCATCTCTTACCTGAAAACATCACACCACCATTCTTTACACAAGTAATTAAGCACTCGCGACACTTGAACTAAAGGCAGCGCCAACATCCACGGCTACCTTCTGCACACAGTTTACGCCCCACCAGCACTACACAAGAAATATTTCCACTGAAAAATGGCAACCTTCGTCTATGATGACCCAACTCAACACACTCGTTCACCATAGAATACTGTAATATTTATAAACTTTCACGAGTTAATTATAGATCAGACGTTACTATTAACGCTTGAACATAAGTAAAAGCTGAGAAAATAATATTTATAAATAGCTTCGGATTATTTTGATACAAATCTATATCGGTGTTCGGACATACACACCCCTATTTCGGGTGGAGCGGATCCTCTTCTTCGTGTTTACAAATCGTTTTACATACAAAAATTAGCACAATTTACTTTAAATGACTACAATTAAATGACCTACACCCTGATATCTACAAAGACATTTTGTAGAAATGACAGCAATCTCGTATCGGCTTCACAGAACCTAGAAAAAAATCAACATGTCGCCTTCTGTGATACCGAAAGGCGTTATCATTGGAAGTTCAACTAAATCGAGATAAAGGGGCGTGGTCAAATTTAAATCGAGATAATTTTTCCCGTAACATCTCAGGGTTAAGCGAGTGTGTTTTCAATGTCATTTTTAGAAGTCAGATTATAATTCTTAAGTATGATAGTATTTTAAATAGTTTTCAGGACTATTAATTTTTGCCGCACTATTAATTACTAAATTCTTAACAATTAATTTTATAAACAAATTTTTGTACATACTATATTTATTTAATAAACTGGACATTGCAATATTACATCATTTAAACAAACTAAAGATGAATCGACTAAAACTAAAACCTTATCACCTGATTATGGTCGGATATATTAATAGTGTTACCGAAAACTTGATTCTCTTCATTGACTTAAAAGATTTCGTAAAAGTATTCCTAAACGTAAATGATGTATTGCCATGAGAAAAAGTTAAAACTTTGAAGTCAGATGCAGTTAGATGGTCCATAAGGAAGTGGTTAAAGAAAAAAAAGGAAGGACCTCAATAGATGGCGACTCTAGCAAAAGTTGATTTTAACAGGTAACGAATAGACCAAAGATAGTCAACCCAAGATTTGGCTGTATAGCTTAGTTCCTTCACCTGTCCCATGGACCAAATTATTACTACTACTACAAAGATAGTTATTTCCGTTCCTTTTAACTAACATATTGAAAAACTGAAATTTGCAAAGTTTGAACCTTAGATATCAATACAAATACAAAAAAGTACAAATTATAGAATATAAGTTGTTTATTAAGTTTTAAAAATTAATTTATTTTTATACATGAAAGAAAACCGGAAGGGTTGTCATGGAGAAATCAAGAAAGTATCGTAGCGACATCTAGTTTAATTTTGGGAACTAATGGTTTTGTTTTTAATTACTTCCTCATTATAGCCCTTTCAAAGACCTACAATACTACCATAAAATAATAATAAAATATTAATGTATTATCTACTAGACATTTAATAGTTACTCAATTTTTTCATCGGCCTTATTGAATAGTTTTTTTTTTTATGTTTTATGCAAGAAAAATTATTACAAGACTTTTATTATAATTTTTAAAATATTGAGCATAAAGCGTCTACCAAATAAAAACTATTTACATTTTGTAGTGGTGCGTACAGATTACGCCAACAATGTAAAACGTCTATTCATTAATAAAACTTGTTTTTTAACGTGCTACAAATGGGCTGTTTCATGACTACTATTTGTAAGTTCCTGCGCATCATGATAAAGGTCTATGAGAGTATAATGTAATAAAAACTATAAAAATAAATAGAATTGATATAGTATAATTATTCATAATATTTATTATCGATAGATATACCGCGTGTTACAAAAAAACCCGTTACCCCGAAAATGGCATTGAGTATACATAAAACTGAGATAATGGACGCTGTCCTTTATATCGTAGCCATTGTATTTATTGAAAAAAACAATATCGAAGTTTAGCAAAATTTTCGATACCATTTATCGAAGCACACCGACATTATGATCAGCTGTTTCAGTTCATTGACTTCTAAATCAAAGACTATTATTTTGCCAGACTGGTTATATCTACTGGTATTTAGTGCCTACGTCACAGTACAGGGAAATAATTTATCTAGTTATGTGTACATACGCAAATATTCGAACATGCAAAATATTACATGAAAACATTATTTTAAAACTATTTCCAAAATTCGTTTTTATTCAGATTAGAGCTCCCTTTCCAATATACCTTGCCATATTACTATGCCCGTGCTACGCACATATCAGGCACGGAAACAAACAATAAACAGTACGCTATAGTCACTGCACTGGATTAAATACTTTCGCCTGAAATGCTCGTACAATATCTCTTTACGAACTGTAGACGGCCCATCCAAAATAATAATCTTTATAATTAATGCTACGACACGTCACTCAATAATGTACTCATAAAATCAATTTCATCTAATCTAAACAAATAGAGAAGCAGAGGAAGAAGAAATATCGCGACCTCTAGATAAGTAGAATATTCGTTATTGCACGAACAATTTTTTTTCATAATTAGGTAGTTTCATTTTTATGAAAATAATTACAATATTATGAAAGTAGGCGACGTATATCACAGAGTGTCTTCCAGGTAACTTTGTCTATCTGTAGCTGCTTCATCTTTGAACCAGAATTTTTACACATCGTGTCTTTAAATCATGATAACCTGGTACTCGTACCTACAATCTTCTGTTACGAAAGTAAACCTAATATGACGTCAGCGCAGATACAGTCGGGGAATAAATTGAAACATTGATCAATATTCGTGTACATATTTCAATTGTGTTTATGGTCAATTTATTTCTTTTCTAATATTTTTACAATAAAAAGATCAGACTTAAAATGGAATATGAACCTTAATCGGGAATATGATCATTCCCGATTATGGTTTCAACCACTTACTCTTACTACATGTAAATTGTTTCAAGTAAAATGGATTGCTACCTTAGAGTTAATGATATGCACTGCACTTAGGTATCTTAAAAGCGTCTGACAAGAAAAAATGTCGACAAAGAGCCGCTTTCTGAATTGAGAAAAGTACAAAATCTCAACTGAATATTCTCAATAACTGAAGTTTTTTTTATATTTCACTAGTCAAAAGTCCTAGTTTTATCAAACTGCTAACAACTAATTATAAAAAAAAAACCGGCCACGTGAGAGTTGGACTCGCGCAGGAAGGGTTGTATCCGGTGCTAAGAAATAACTTCATTAGCTTAACTCTTAAAAATATTTTTTATTGTTTAGGTATTTAAATACGTAAGACAAATCAATACATAATCGGTAAAATCAAGCCTAAAACAAATTCACTTATTCCCCCGAGTGTACAATGACGTAAGATAGAGATAGAGAGGGAGGGAAAGAGAGAGAGAGAAAGAAACGAAACATTATCGTTCGTGTTTGTGTGATGTCGCGCGCGAGTGACTACTTGATGCTAGATACGGTAGTAGTAAACATTTGGTACGGATTTTAATTTATTAATCTATTTTATTACTGTGGGCTATTCAACTGAATTTTAGAATCAGAGTATAGGATTCACTATTTTAATGCTGTAAGAAATGAAAATGAATGAGACGTTTTATTATGTACTGTTTACCTATTTCTTTAAATAGAAAAAGCCCTAAAACGACCGACACAACTAACAAACAAATGGTCATTTATTTGAAAAATAGTTCAAAATAGAAAAGGCGTATAAAATGAATTAAAATTTTAAACAGGTATGTCGATTGTATGCATATTACTACGGCCCACGAAATACATTAATTTATTTATTTAACGATGTCTTATGATAGTCGATGCTACTTCCTCTCTACAGACTGAGCCAAGCATGCTCGTTTGCAGGTGCAGCGTGAAAGTATATCACATTTCTCACTTAAACTAGTCTTTACCAAACATTAACAACGTTTAAATTTGTAAATACTAAAAATACAACCATGTACTATCTTATCAACAACAATAAAAATTTACAAAATCTTTGTCAATTAACAATTCCTAATACGTAACGTTCATAATACGTAACGTTCATAATACGTAACGTATTATGTACTTACGTACGTATGTAAAAAAATTAGTTGCAACAATGATTTTTTTAATTTGTACAATAAAATGTTGATCACCTCGGTACTAGGCAACTAGAAGTTTAGGCTCAAACTTTAACATTGCCGCCTGTTTAGGGTTGTCATCTATCCGTCTTTAGCGGGACATGTTTGACTTTTTCGATTGTGTGCAGCTAAATGTTAATGTCACATGTCCGGCGGTATAGTTTTCATAGGTTTTTGGTATACCTGTGCCGAAGCTATATCAAATAAACTATGAATACACACAAATTCGAAAAACGTCAAATACCCAAAAAGACGCAGTGTTGCACGGGCATTTGCGAAATTTGAATACAAATCGTTAGTTTGTTTGCATCGTATAGTCTCCGAAATTACTTTATAAAAAAAACCTTTTTCAAAATAGGTTGTGCAGTTTTGATGTTACGATCAAGCCTTATTTTGTGAATTCACGTTTTGGCTGTGATAAAAGTGTTAAAATTATGATGTAGTTATCTTATCTTTAATTACCGCTTATTTGTATGTTACGTCTTACTACAAAATCAATTGAAAGTTAGTGATTTTTGCTTAACACACCCTCTGAATAACTAGGCAGTAACCCTCGCGAAGCCGTGAACTAATATTACTGTCTACTACGGTAATATTGTTTTACGGCTTCGCGAGAGATTTGACTTAGTCCGGCTTTAAGGACAAAATTTCCGATCTAATAAGAGAAGAAGGCAACCCTATCCCGCTACTTCTCAGATTTAATTGCGGAACTATAGGTACCTTTCTGTGCGCCTTTGACATGCCGCACACTATGCAGCGGCTTATAATAAAGGACTCAAATTGGCGGCTTTCCCTTTTTATCACTTTTTCTTTATTCAGTTGTTCATACGTCGTCGATGTGATCACGTTTCGAAAATGTCCGTGTTCTCTAATTCCGAGTTCTATGAAAAGTGCTTTTATCAGTGTTACATGGGATGCAGTATTGTATTGATATAAATTGAGACTATTTTGAAAAGATGTAATTATACTGAAACGTCAGTGAACCAGAGGTTGGCCGCGATCTTTAGTTTTTTCTTGTGGAATAAAATTAAGTGCCTAATAAAGTGTAGGTGAGTGAACCTCACAAGTAATGCTTAAACAGTGAATAAGGAAGTGAAAAGGTAAAGTACAAATAGTAATTCGCAAATATTTATTTTTAAATACGCCAAAATCGTTTGTGAATTATGTCGCATATCATTTTTTTTTTATTATCGTAATATCAATCAGATTTGTCGGACCATTAAAGTATGAACTAAAAGTTAGACTCGTATATCAGTGTTTAAATAAATTTTACCTATCTATCATAAATAGGTACTACTTAAAATGGTGTTTGATCTGTAATTCAGAAACAGCTGAGTCGGAAACGATGCTATGAAATGATGTGCGCGTTGATAATAATATGTATTATAATTTTTTTTACTGAAATTAGACTACCGGCTGAACAGCGTCGGTTACCATACCATTTTGCCAATGATTTGATTCCTATTTAATTTCTTTTCATTTTATTTTCGATCGAAACAGGTTAAGTATTTACTGTGTAAACTGGCAAACGCAGACATGTTTTTAAGTATATTTTCTCTCTCATTCTTAGTGTGTATGTGTGGGTGTGTACTAGGAGAATAGAAAAAAAAAATTAGAAAACATAGGAGATAGGTAGTGTGCCATTACTCCTGGTAAGGTCATTAACCTAAAATAGTGATGTGACATAGCACACTCGATGTATTTATTAATTATTAAAAATTAGCCTTTTTACTGAAAGTTAAAAGTTAATGCAAAGGTTTTGAAAATTTGGCAGAGTACTGTTTATATGATATACTTCAACACCCTTCAGCTATAACGGGTATTTTTGTAACACCCGGTATAAAAGAGGTATAGCAAGACTCATCAGTTTTTGAGAGAATTTTTCAAATGACACATAAAAAAGGGGTTTTACTACTTATCGTGTTTGATTAAAAACATGGTTATTATTAGAAATCAAAGGAATGTATACCAGGCCATGTATACTCAATATATCCAGGCTCGTCTTAAGCACAACAGGCACCCGGGTGTAACATTGCTCTGGCTAGTGGGGCTATGTCAAAGGGAGCAATTACTCGCCTATGAAATACGCACACTTTATTGACTTAGAGAGCATTTTGCTTCAAGAGCGGGCGACCGGGCGGCAATATGTCAAAGGTTAAAGACTCCCTTTGGATCAGAGATTTTGCCGCGCGTGTTATATTAAATAGAATTGTTAGAAATAAATAGAAAAAAAGGTCACCCATCCGATTTACAGATCAAACGTGCTAGCCACTCAGTATTCCTCATTAGGCTCATGTGGAAGTTCCAATGTGGATTTGGGGGTTGGGGGTACTGAATCACAGATATTCCTAATGGATGAAATCAATTTACCCAGTAATTCTTACTAGGATAAAGTGATAGTCCTAAATCGTGCCCAAAAAAATTGACCACCCATCCTATTACCGATCTTTTCGGTCGCTTAACCTCCACAATTGCAGATCAAACACGCTAACCACTAACACCATCGAGCTTTTCAGTTATTTATAGAGTTTGGCAAGCGAAACGTGACACCACCTATTTTTCCGTTTTCATATGGCAACAACATAGAACTGTCAGTTTGACACTACGTTAGACAATTCAAGAATATTGAATTTTGTTGTTTTTGCGAATTTGAACTTGTGTTTTTGGTTAAAAATTATGTCGAAGCCGATAAAAAGTTCATCGAGGAAACTTCTTTCCATCATGATTGACAAGTTTACTGAAGTGAAAACTGAATTAAATAAAAATTTCATGGAGAAATTACAACGATTAGATAAAGTTGTATCTTTTTTAGGTTAGTTTTGTATTATAATTTTGATACTTTCGTTTTAATTTTCTGTAATTAACTAAACAGATATTTTTTATAAAATATTGCTCTATTTCAGATAACTGTGATGGTGATATTCAACCAATAATGGAGGAGATAAATGCAATAAAAACTTTAGAAAAACAAGAAATGCTGAATTCGGAAACGCAGTACTTACAAAAAATTTCTTCAATGACAGGTCTCTTTTCTTGTTTTGATTTAAGATAGATTGATAGTATTCCTATAATATTTACATAGGTTTTTTATGATGTATTGGTTTTTATTGTTGACATCCAATGATGTCATAAGAATGTTTTGTTTAACAAGGAAATTCACAGAATTCATGAAACTAATCAAACCATGTAATTGTTATACATGCTAAATATGCACATAAACTTAACTAAATTAAACATAAATTGCATTCATAGTTGAATAGGTATTTAAATTATTTTGATGTATGTGTCTATCATTATTTGCTTTTAAATACATTTAACATATCTTTGTTTCAAAGTGTTTAATCTTTTATAGATGTAAGTATAAGGACACTAAGAAGGATAAAAAATGAAGCATTAATTAATAAAGGAAAATGGGACACTCCTGGGAAAAAACGACCTCATCAACCAACAGTGTCTGCTTTAGATAATTTTGATTTAAGTGCAATTCGGAATAAAGTAAATGAATTTTACTGTGTGAAAAAAATTGTTCCAACATTAAGAAGCCTTCACAATGAATTAAAAGATGCAATAGGATTCAGTGGTAGCCGTGAGACTTTACGAAAAATTATGCTTAAGAATGGATTTTCTTTTAAAAGCAATGAAAATGAACGTTCTATGCTTATAGAAAAATACCAGATTTCTGCATGGAGGCACAAGTATTTGAGAGAAATAAATATAAAACGAAACGAAGGAAAGCAAATTGTGTACCTTGATGAAACTTATGTACATCAGAATTATAAAGTTAAAAAGTCTTGGCAAGGACCTTCAACAACTGGTGTCACTACAAAGATATCCTCTGGAAAACGGCATATTGTTGTGCTTGCTGGATCTGAGGAAGGTTTTGTGCCTGGTGCATTATTAGTGTTCAGTAGTAAATCCAAATCTGCTGATTATCATGATGATATGAACTCATCGAACTTTATGAAATGGGTCAGAGAAAAATTAATACCAAATTTAAGTAAGCCCAGTGTAATTGTTATGGATAATGCCAGCTACCATATAAAACAAATCAATAAACCGCCTATAATGTCTAATACCAAAGCAGATATCCGTAAATGGCTTGTAAATAATGGAATACATTTTGAGGAATATCAGACAAAGGCAGAGTTAATGTGTTTGGTTAATGATAAGAAAACATTGCCTGTATATGAAGCTGAAGAGATTTTAAAAGAACATAATCATGAACTTTTATTGCTGCCACCGTATCATTGTGACTTAAACCCAATAGAGATGGTTTGGAGTCAAGCAAAAAGAAAAATTGCAAGCAGAAACATTGGAATACCAGGAAAGGAAATGGAAAACTTAATAATAGAGTGTTTTAACTTAATTACCCCTAGTGACTGGAAGAAATACACTGATCATGTTTTAAATGTCGAAAATGATTACAAATTAAAAGATGGCATTGTTGAAAACGAACTTGAAAAATTTATTATATCTGTTGGTGCAGACAGTAGTGAAGAGAGTGACTCTGATGATTCCTTGTCATTGTTATCAGGTGTAGAATATTTAGAAACAGATTTTGACTATGAATCAGACTAAAGTATTTTTAGTCTGATTCATAGTCAAAATCTTATCTTAAATTTTCTATTGTGATTAACATGATGATTTTGTGACACCTGTATTATGTAATTTATCCATGGCACTTAATTGTAACAAAAATAAATGTTTTTTTTATTGTAATCTGGTGTTTATATTGACTAATTTAATTTGATAGATAGTGGTTCTGGATCAGAGCAAAAGGTTGTGATGAAAATCCCTTAGGAGACATGTATGTGTTATGAACACATTATAAATATAAGGGCCAGAAATCAAAATTGGCTAACATCACATTTATTAAAAAAATGTGGCCAGAGTCGCCCATATTCATTACAAAAAAACAAAGAAGTCGTTGCAAAAAACACCCTTTTAATTAATGACAAATATGAATTTTTAATATTATAAGTGCTGTTAGCCAATAGGTATAACGAATGGGTTAAAAAAAAGATTCGATTTAGTCCGTCAGTCAGATAATAGAAAAATATTGGATACGTATTTTTTTTCGCTTTAATTTAACAACAAATGGCTTAAGAGGTACTATGCGACGACTTCAAATATGCTTTGCAACAATGTTACTTTAATACAGTTTATCGATACGAAATCAAGTGTCAAAATGGAGTCCAGTGGAGAATGCCGATATTGACATTTCGAAATTGCTCATCATTGATAGAGAATACGAAATAGTGATTTTGACACAATCAAAGTGTCTATTTTTTACGGTGATGACGATTCTTGGTTGTCAGTTGAGTTAGTGAATAGGCCTACTGATATGCTGTTAACTGTACAATTAAGAACAGTCACGCTTTAGTCAAATGTTCCAAAACAAATAATTTTAATTGATATCTAAATGTTAAGATTAAATATAATTAATAAAAGTATCAAAATTATTTTGCAGTACTACATTCAGTGTTTACTGCTTAAGAATTTTTGAAATTGCCGCCCTTTTCTTGTGACACGTTTCGCTTGCCAGACTCTATACTAGAGTTATTGCCATGTTTTTTGTCAAATTGAATATATTTTGCATATGAGATTGCGCAAAAGTAGATCGAGCCGGTCGAGCGCTTATACAACTGAAGCGATATCGCAGATTATGAGTACGTACATGCAATTCAATGTAGAGGAGATTTGTGACCGACAGATTGTGCAATATCATAACTTAACACTTGCGATTCTCCATATATATTATAAGGGCGCGCGATTCGTGAGATATCGCTAGTCGATATCGAATTGCACGAAAAGTTTATAAAAAGGTGTAACAAAATTATTAGCTGCAGTGGTTAAAAACTGAACCATAATATGAAACAAAAGTCTCACTTAATTTAAATGTTATTGTCGCCCTATTAGAAAGAGACAGATAGCCTCTGTACTTTATATCTCGCTTGGTTCGCTTTTTGGCTGGGAGTACTCTGTCTTATTATAAATACTAAGTCCATGGTTTAAGGTGATAGATGAATGAATCTCTGTTACTCTCCCCTTTTCTTGCATCCCGCACTAAAACCAATACTAAAACCTAAAACCGTCGTTTTTTATTTACTCTATACCCCGTTCAATACACACGTGGTTAAAAGTCAGCCACCACAATATGTCAAATTTCTTCATATTTTTTTTTTATTTTACGTTGGATTATATTAAGGTTTGAAATAAAGTACAGAAATTTGACAGTTTTGTATAGCCTGTCGTGCTGTTGACTGTACCTGTGTACAAAGTATTTACACGGAACAAGGCCATAACAAAAAAAAGGCTCGTACAGTTTATGGCAATATTTATGCATAATGTTGGGTCGATGTGTTAAATGGGTTCAAATCATCATTATTTATTATGCTCTAAGCAACTTGTTTGACCTATTTAACTCTAGATTGTATTTTTAAATTTTCAGTTTCAGTTACATTTTCAGCTTAATTAGCTACTAGCTTTCGCTAGCGACCTCGATGGCGTGGTCCCTAGGGAAATGGTTAGTGGGATAAGGAGTATCCTATTTCTAAGTCAGCTATTACCTTATGGGTGTCTGTGCACTGCACTGAATTTTCAGGTCCGATATATCAGGCCATATATAGGTAATGCTAGCCTGTGCACTATCTGGAATTTTACGGTCCCAAATTTTACTTTTCTCTATTCCGGACCTGTTATTTCCTGTCCGAGATGGCGGCAATAAAAACGTGTTTACGTTTGTGCACTGCTGTGTCCGCGATCCGGAAAATTCATGAGCCTGCGGAGTAGGCTTGGGAAAAATTATTGGATTAAATATATGAAAATTTTGATATTAATTTCGGAGATCATGTTAATTTTCGATTTATTGATAATCGATATTTATGGTAGAGTATAAAATTCGATATTTTATAAGCAAGCTCGACATAGTTCTAATTTGATCATTCCATGGTTCTAGTATCGATACTTTGCTAGATTATAGAATCGTTTTAAAAGTATTGATCCCACAATATTGAATCAAAAGTATAGATAACTTAAGGTAAGACAAATAAGTGTTGTTACGCTTCCACGCCTAAACAACTGAACCCATCTCAATGAAATTTGAAACAGAAATAGATTTAACCTTGCATAAGAACATAGGCTAGGTACCTTTTATCGCAATAATAGGTGGAAATCGGGGATGAAAGTTTGCATGGAAATTTATCATTATCAAAATTTGTTTTTAGGCAATTGATAAGATAAATATAAATAAATATTTGATAACAGAAGTATTCTAAAAGAAAAAAAAAATTCTTCAAAGAAACTATATCACGCGTATAAAATCGGGCAAAAGCTAGTATGTACATATGTAACGCAGCCAACTGATCTTACAATAATTATAGATAAATCATGACATTTAAAACTTACAAAAGTCTAATTCTCTGCTTACGCGGCACTAATTTCGCTTTGTTTACTAAATGGCGTCAACGATTGGTCTATGTTAGTAATCGCTTGAAGTTTTTTAAAAACACGAAACTTCGAAGAAAACTTGTACGATTATAAATTTAAACATTAAGTACGATAACAATATCATTAAATTTAATTGAAAGTCACAGATATTTTTAGCTATTGCATGTGAATAATACTGTTCCTAATTTAGTAAGGGTCTAAGGTTTTACATCCGATAGTAAATGAAAAAAAAATGCTTTCGTTCTGCCTAATTTTTTTTTGTCTTCTACGTATTCACACGTAGAGTAATAAAGCAAGCAATTGCCAACGTTCCAAAAATCTCTTCGTACCTAGCGTTAGTGACGTGTAGCTTCAAAAAGAGCTGCTCTAAAGTGCGCCGCTTCGATCCGGAAAAAAACGGACAAGTGCACAAGCTAATCATCGGGGTTTTTCATGTCATTCAGGAACGGAAAAAATCGGACAGCCGGACCTAAAAATTCAGTGGAGTGCATAAACGCTCTATCTGTATCCCAAATAACATCAAAATCTCGTATGATGTAGCTACCCCAATGTGAAATTTTTAAAATCGGTCCAATAGTTTGGGAGCCTATTCGATGCAAACAAACACACAAACAATTAAATCTTTCACTTTATTATATTTATATAGATGGCTCAAAAAGTTACATCAAATGTTATTTTTGACAACACAGCATCAGTCGCCTTGTTGGTTGGATGTAGGACGTAGTCCGTAGATAATATAAACAACTTCTGCGGCCATACGTCCGACACGTTCATCCCAGATAAGCATAGAATGAGAAATTTAAAAAGGAATGGACGAGATGAGAATGTGTTCTTTGTACTAATTTATTACAGCTTCTTGAACTTCATGTTTATTTCTAAACAACACATGGTTTCAGGGTTTTGCAAAAAGTTTATTACTTTATAGTTTATTATATTCTTTAGGTTTTGGTTAGAAAATGGAACCCTTTTAATTTTCTCCAAAATTACATACCGATTGAATTTAAATTTTAATCGGGGATAAGTAACTATATGTGTGGTATCAAATGAAAAGGGTTAAAGATTCTCAAATAGGTATATATTCTTTATTTTTTTAAAGCAAATAAATTTACACTTCATTATGTAGTCAACAGCACGTCGAGTTATACAAAGTTATCAAATTCCCCTACTCTATTTTAAACCGCAATAAATTGAGAATAGAGGTCAAAATTAATCGTATAAACATATTGTGGTGAGCTGACCTGCATCTATTATAAGTAGTCCAGTGCGAAGTAGCTCCCTCATTGTCTGCTGCACTCCGCTCACTTACTTGCGTGCATGATGAGACAGTTTAGTAGTACAGTAAATAACTCGTAGTATGCTGCCTAGTTTTTGATGAAAAAATTAAGTGGTCGGATATTAATAACATTTGTACAATAATTCTAGAAACATGACTGTTTATATAATTTAATATGCCTTAATTACCACATATTTTTAATATTCCAATAACCGATGCAGTTAGTTCTCGGAACGGCAACTTATAGGTAGAAGTTGGTTTCGCGCCGGCACTGCCACCTAGTATTCCAGCACCTGACCACAGGGTACTAAGTGATGTATAAGCTATTAGTATTTCAACATACTGAATTATTAGAAAGCTCTTGCACATTTTTATCTCGAACTCTTCATCTACAAGGGTAAATAGCAATAAAAACAGTACATATGAAAAAAAAACACATTTATTAAAAATTACATTGGCACACGTCATTGTGTATCTTAAAAAAACATACAAAAATCAAACTAAACTTTCTAAAACTTCTTGGAAATTTCTAATAAGTCAGGTTTGGTCCCCTTAATAAGTAATAAAAATAAATTATATTTACATTACTATGGCAATTATATAGGTACGAAATGTCTTTGGGCTTGCCACTACACAATATATAGAACGATGACTAAATAATTATTTATTAGAGTAGGCCCATAAAATTTCAAACTTATTGACTTTGACAAATTAAGTTTTCAATAGAAAATGAGGGATTTTAATGGAGCTGTATTGTCACGGATCGACTGCATAGTCAACACCACATCGAGTTACCACAATGGGAGAATCTCTGGTCTATTTTAAGCCTTAATCTGCTGCGTTATAAATTGATTTGTTGCTATTTGAACATTACGTTTATATTGATAAACATTAGAATATTTTGGAAATAGAAATATTTTTTGAAGTATGTAAATATCCGGCGAATGTAACATAAAATCGTTGTTTACGTTTACTACAAAGAATATACTCTTTAAGTTAAATGGAAAGTCGGAGTGCATAAAAGAAGTTCATCACATAATTAAACAACCTATTATTGTTTTTTAAGACACCATGTCTTTTCGACAAAAATAATTTCAATTGAGAAAACAAAAAATCAGAAAACGCACATTTCGTCATTTAAAGTGGCACACGCAACATCTTGTTACAAGAGAAGTATGTCCCTATACACTATACAAGTGCCAGGCTTCGTGGAGTGAATGAGTTAAGTATACTGACCAAATTTGACTAAGGGAGCAACACTGAATTCACGATAAAATAATCAACTGTTTCATATTGCTGGCGTTTGTAGGGATTTAACTAACTCATCCATCTTACGAAATCCTGGCATATAATATTACTTTTAATAGTAATAAATAAGGCATGCTACACATGTTAGTATAAAATTGTAGAGCAGGGAAGTTAGGTCTCCAGCTGTGCCTTGGTTATAAACAGTGAGAAGGTCGCGGTTTGGCGTCAATTAAACCCCACGTTGGGCGCCAGTTGAACTCCACGTTGTGCGCCAGTTGAACCCCACGTTGGGCGCCAGCAATTCGTAAGTTCATAAGTAATAACTGAGGATAAGCTTGAATAACTTTGCAATATAAAGGGAAAACTATTTAAATATAAATAACGCTATGGGAACATAAGACTATTCCACAATGGTTTGTTTATAGTTATATATCAGTACTGCATGCGCCAGTAGTGATTATTAGAGTCGGCAATCTTCTCTCTCTTTCTAACCCAGGTTTAGAGGCTTACAAGCTATCTAAAGTCGAAATTATATTACGAAATTAGTGTTATTATTATTATTCGTAATTTTATGGGTCTATAGTAACTCTTTCAGCAAGGTAGCCTCCAGTCTATGATATTCCTGGCGTTTATAGCTTTTATATTTTATAGGCTGATTATTATTAGGCACATACAAATTAATGTGATGCATGACGAAGCATTCACCACGTTGACAATTTTAATTTCGTAATATAAATCGGCTTAAGTTAAAATAAAGATATTTTGCACATATAATCTTTAACTTACCTTTTCAATTTGCAAAATGTCATTTCACTACCAACAATTTTATCATCCTGACATAAGTATAAAATAATTACATATTTAATATCAACAAATAAGCGTATTCTGTGTTCGTATAATAGAAATGTTAAATCCTAAAGAGAGCTACATACCTTTCTTCAAAATCTTCTTCGAAACACAAGTTGTAGTCGTGATTATAAAATAAATGGACATCAAAAAAATTAGAGGATTTTATAAAAATCCAAACCTTATATTTATCTTTATAAAAATAACAGGCACGTTTTGTTAACCCATAAAATATAAGGATGCATTTGCGATCCGGCCAACAGCGTAGCCGAAGCTATAATTGTGGCCAACAACGTAGCCATTGCACGGCAAGTGAATTGAACCAAAATGGTATTTTTTCGCACCTGTGCGAGTTATGGAAAATAACTTCGTTGAAATAGTAACACGGATATAATAATCAACGCATGGCTTGAATGGTAATACAAGTACAATTGTTCAAATAAACATTTTAGACCATTATTGACAATACGAGATGGGTATCCTGTCGGTATTATTATTGTAAACGCAAGATGATTACAATCACAAAATGGCCAGTTACATTTATTATTTAATATCAAATAAAATGAAAGAACTTAGCTTTTAGTACGAATCTGCATAATTTTCGTTTTTTTTTTTCTACAACACATTAGTTCAACTTAGTTACAAACTTATAATACTAATTGGCTACGCTATTGGCGGCATTACCTAATGACGTTACTACTGCACTCAGAGACGTCACTTAAGTTTAATAGTACTAAGACAAGACAAAATTATTGAATGAAAAAAATACAATTGATAATACATTATTTAATTGGCATCTCTGAGTACAGCAGGTAATTGTATATATTTAATAATGACACAAATATTCCAGTTTTTTTTTGTATCAAACTACATATTCACAATTGAACCTTAACATAAATTCGTTATGCTATAGGCACATCAGACATCATAATTTAAAAATCCTAACTATAAAAGTACTAAAAAAATATTGTCACATTTGTTATCAAAGGGAGTCAAGTCTTAAAATATATCATGAGGTATTTCAATTACCTTAACCTTGGCGTATTTTTACATGGTAGTTTTGCCCTTTTTTTGTGGTATTCGTTTTTATTTCAAAATTTCATATACTGGATAGCGGTAAAACAAAACAGCATCAAAAACAAATTATATCTCATTTATAATAAAAGGGCCACAGACAGAGCTTTTAATTACTATGTTAAAATTCTTATAATTTTAACTTCTCTCTGTATAAGCACTCACTGAGTACTAATTAGTCACTCGAGGTTTGTTACACACAACATTAGGTTATTATTTAATGTCAATTCTAAAATACAAATTTTCAACTTTACTAAAAATGTTTTATGGTTTAAAATGAAATAATAAAATTACAAATCTAATTTTCTGTTACCAGATTATAAACTTTTTACGATCAGGTTTATTATTTCTTAAAATAGAAATATAATCAACAAATGATTACCCAAATGCAGAATTCGTCGCAAACATTAAAATCACAATAAAAATTTTCAATTATACATAAAAAGGTCAAAGCACAATAACGCAGAGTCGAAGAGTCAAAAGATTCTATTGAGATAAAAATATTTGCAAGCCGAAAAGCCTTTTTTAATATGGAATTGTTCCGTTATACACTGAAATTTTGCCAACATCCCGTAGTGAGAGAGACACGTGATTCAAGAGTTTAATTTTATTCTGTATAAATATGACATATCAATCAAACTGCCATTAAAAGAAATTTGTATTATTTTGTTCCAAACGTCAATCACACCGACACATCCAACATTTGGCAGTATTTCTGTGTATAACGGAAAAATGGCCAAAATAAAAAAGAAAACATAATACTGTAAAAGTTACTGCATTTAATGCACATAGCTTAGCAAATAATTATAGTTTTTGTTTTATGGAAATCGGGACAGGATTTCCGAAATTACAGTGTTGTAATCATTGCTTTTTAAAATTTGCGTTCCTACGCGCGCTATAGCGATGACGTCACACTGCGAGTATCATTGATTGCGGGTGGTGTAAAGTATTTACGTTACGTGCAAACTTACGAAGAAATTATCGAATGAAAATGTGCAACAATGCACGTGACTAGTCTGTGAGAGGACCTACTCATTTCATAACTTTTAACTACTTTTTCCGAATATATTTCTTATAATATGGTACAGAAAAACGCAACTTCTGGCTATTGTTGTTACCCTGAACTTAGTCTACAGGACAACACAATATTTTTTAACAAATTTATTGATTCTCTATAAGAAAACGAGCTAAAGTACGCCACGACTCGCAGCGTAACGTCACACGTTTGCACAGGCGCTTAGCTGTATTTTGACATTAAGGCTGAATATACAAATATTTTGATTTACATAGTACAATACAAAAGAGTTAAAATATCGATCTGTGTTAAAAAATTCTCAAAAAAGGCCTTTGAAAACCCTGATCTGTGATGACAGCTTCCCAAACAAGTATTAAAAATATAAACTAGTTGAAGAAATTGTCTCGTCTCTCGGACTCTGCTAATAAAAAAACTTCAAATACCCAATAACATGTTTTCGTTTAATTACTGTCTGTTATATCAATAAGATTCAATGTTCAAGTAACATGAAAAAAGAACTTCAGTCTAAATACACGTAAAAATTTTCTGTTCCAAAGTATTTTGTAGCGAACGCCTTGCCGTTAGCAGTGGGCGCGCTGAAAGCAATATCTGTCAATTTGAGCGCAGCTCCATACAGAAATGATGCGCGTGCGCATTCCAACATGCGGTATGCTACGCCGCGACGTCTATGATTTATATGTACCCATAGACGAGATACGCCGCACCTGAAGACAATGTTTCATATATTAAATCAGGTGTCCGCGACTTTACCAGTGTAAATTATAGTCTACGTCAAACGTGTATGGTTAAGAATTTTTGAAACCAGTGCAGTAGTTTAAGAGCCTATTCAATGCAAATAAACAATGAATATTTCCTCTTTACAATATTAGTAAGTATATATGATATTAGCCAAATAAGATGGTGAGAACATGAGACGAAATAGAGAAGCAAATGAGACAGATATATACAAAAGATCTATTTCGCCATTCATATGCTGAGATCTTTTAACTACACAACTGATTTTGATGCGATTATCATTCATATAAAGAGTGATTGAATTGAAGAAAAGTGATATGTATAATACAGGACTAAGTGGGCAAAGCGTTATAAACAAATAAAACTTACTTGACCGAATACTCTTCAACACTACAACAGTCAGGATCGCCTGGCAAGAGTTTGTATGCTTTCACTTTAGGTTCCACCACCAGGCAACCGATTATCTCTTTCTTCTCTATATATAGGTATGCCTGAAAATAAATTTAATATTATAATCTACATCAGGGATTATTAATGTGGTTGATGGACTGCTTGAGGGTCAAAATTTTCCAGGGACTGCCAACCTGTTTTGCTAGGACATGTCTAGGTTTACAGTGTCTTGGAATGTCCAAGATAGTAAGCAGTTTCCTTGGTTTTTAAGTAAAGCGAGATAAAACCGATGTGGTTCATTGATATACCTGTGTTGAAGGCAAAATTTTTAATGGCAGCAGATGGCGATAGGTCAATTCACACATGTATTTAATAAATTGTTACGAATAATAACATGTCAGCGGTTTGATGTTTTCCAAAAATTATTTTAGTAGATTCTGTATGTAGATCGCTCATATAAGAGGAGCTATAAATGTCAAAGTGCCAAAAGTCGTCTCTGCTTATCCAAGATGAGATTTGATATACATAGACAAAAGTAACTGTTGAAATTAAAAGTGACAGTGTCTTCTAGAACACTGCTTTTACAGAGTAAATTTTTTTCAGCTTTCAAGAAAAATTCATGACATTATATGCAATTAATATAATAATATTTGCAAGCCTTTCCGAAGGCAGAATCGGAATTACGCCTGGGTAAAAAACAAGAAATTCTATTTAGTCCATTAGATAGATAATAAAAAATATTACATACGCTTTTTTCTTTTAATTTAAAAAAAAGTGGCTTAGATAATAGGAATTAAAATTGAGGAGAGGGGCTCGCTACGTCACAACTATGCAGAAAATATACATAGGTGTGATGTTATGCGACATTTTAACTCAAATGTATCGCCGTAATTTATTGATTATACGCGTGTAATATTTAAGTAGCTTGGTGGCGTAAAGGATAAACGCCGCGGCCTGCGATCGTTGTTGTTAAGCAACTTTCGCAAGGGTCGGTCACGGGATGGGTGACCAACAAATTATTATCTCGAGCTACTTCGTGCTTCGGAAGGCACGTTAAGCCGTTGGACCCGGCTGCATTTGCAGTCGTTAATACCCTCTAATCCGCATTGGGCCAGCGTGAAGGGTCATGGCCCATCCTCCTTAACCATCCATAAGGAAGGCCTGAGCCCCAGTGGGGACGTAAAAAGGGCTGATGATAATGATTAATATTTTTCAATAATTTATCTGCCGCATACAAAATTTAGTCATATATGATGTCCCATGTTGAATTTACCAGTTTTTTTTGTGACCTTTAATGATTTGTATTCTAGTAAATAAAGATCTTATCGGTTACCGTGTATTGTTGAGTGTTGCTAGACGGCAGTGACTCTCCATATCCAAGTTGAGGATGCAGTATACGTCTTAGTATACTGTCTACTCGTTTCCATCCATTCTCACCGCCTCGGACTCTTATACATCGACCGGTATTCCACTGTTCCACCACGCATTCCTCCTTCCATCCCTGTTACATATTAATATAATAATGAAAATTATTAGGGTTTGTTAAAACTGTAATTTCATTATTTCTTTATAATAAGTATTCTGTTGAATTCCTCCAATGAGGGCTAACGCTTGAATTTGTCACTAGAGGCGCCAGTGTAGCGTGAGGTCTGCAAAATGTCAAATGTCATACTTTGTCGGTGAACTCCGCGTGTTTCTTTTCAAATGAACAAATGTTTGTGCTTATTTTGGGGTATCTGGGATTGATTTAATTATGAATTACGGGTCAATGAATATCAGTGATTAAAAAACGGATTTAAGAAAAAGAGATGTAAAATTAAGTAGAATGAAAGAACAACTTAATCAAATTTTAGTGTTTATTGGGCATGTTCGATATATTTGATGGAATGGTTTATTTATGTATTTATTATGCATGATTTAAGGTCTCGTAGTAAACAAATTTTTGCAAGACCTCTCGTGACCATCGCGCCGTCCGGAGTGCGAAAAATCGGAAGCCTTCATTGTTTGAATTAGTGACTTAACTGCCTTACCTCTAGCTATAAGATATGACATAAAAGCGATGTTATAGCGATATTTTGTTTTATTTTACTACATTGACATATCTTTTTCAGTTAGAAATTATCTTTTATTTATACTCACATTGAATCTCAGAACATCGGTGGCATTGTGATGAATGAGGTGATCATGTTCGTCTTGTGGATCTCCCACCTGTAAAATATTGAAGGATATTATATTCATACCATTTTTTGGATAATAAGTATTTCAATTCATAACCAATTTAACTTAAATGAAGTTAAAAAACACCATATGGACAAGTAGTCGGGGTTAATGTCTTATCGTGTCTTCCAAAGATCAGAGGAGCTTGAGACAATATATTTTGGTCACCCATCCGATGACCGACCTTTGCGAAAGTTGCTTAACATCTGCATCATATGTCGAACGCGCTAACCATTACGCTATTGAACTTATACCATCACTTACCTGATATATCACTCCACATTCAGTGCACTGAGTAGCTCCAAACTTCTTCTGGCCAGCGTCTATCACGTATTGATCACTACCGTTCTTCAGCAACTTCTTCACCTTCTCTGAAGTTCCTGTATTTAAATCATCATCAACATCTATAAATTGGGGAAATTAATAGGAAATGTGTGTTGGAAAATACCTGAGTACATTCTATCAGTGCTACTCATAAACAAGGTTCAACGTCAGAGTAAATTTACGCTAAAATTGCAATTTTAGTATTAGTCCATATTCATATTATACAGAGAATAAGCAAATCTACTACCTTCTAGGAGAAAATATTATTCCCGTAGAACCTCGTACGAGGTTAACCTTTGTTAAGTCTCTGTTTAATAATATGAATTTTGACTAATACAAAGAGCACTCTCAGCGTAAATTTCAGGTTACAAACTTTACGCGTCAGGTAGATTATTAAATATGTACTTTTTGCGTAATCAATAAATTACAGCGATACAAGTCCCATGTCGTCACGCTTTTGTACATTTTCTACAAAACTGTGACGTAGCCAATTCTTGTTTAAAATGAAGCAAAAAAAAATACGTATTTAATATTTTTCTATTTTCTAACAGGCAGACTATTTCAGTAGCAAATCACCAACACCTGAATTTGCCTTCCGAAACGCAAAGAAGCTCAAGATTAATAATCTTTTCAAAAGATCATACAATCTCAATTCAATATTGAATTGATTCACTAACCTTTGCTAGAGGGTGTTGTGGTGCCAGGGTTTGGATTACTAAAGATGGGGAAAAGTTTCTGAGGCGCATCTATAGATGTTGAAGTCGA
Source organism: Diatraea saccharalis (assembly GCA_918026875.4). Lineage (NCBI taxonomy): Eukaryota > Metazoa > Arthropoda > Insecta > Lepidoptera > Crambidae > Diatraea > Diatraea saccharalis. The sequence goes on from OU893336.1 coordinate 11,165,594, forward strand.
CGGTACATCTGAAATAGTTAATTTTTAATCAAACTCACTCGTAAAGAATAACAAAATATATAACAGGAAGAAAGCTTCTCATCAATCAAGTTGTTAAAAAACATTTCTTTATATTGAATAGTATTTTTGTGTTCAAGGTACATTTAAATTTTTGACAATACAACCACAATAATAAAATATTTTTTTAAGTAATATTAATCTATGAAGCAATGTTCATTATTAAGCAACAAACCTGCAAACCAGCAGAAATGTGAACCTATTTATCGAGCAAAGTTACATGTATGCCCTTATAGCATGAAGTTCAATGCATAATAATACAATCCTAGCATGGTTGTGGTACAGCATGGTATTATGGAAAATTCTTTATACTGCTTCTTGTATATGTGCACCTTAAATGACTAATGTCAGTAAGATTTCAGACACTTACCGGAGGCAATTGGAGCAGGTATAGTCTCTGTGGAAGCAAGGACTGCTTCAGCATTAATGTTATTCGACTGAGCCATCTTGAGAATTTGTTCATCTAGCATTTTTAGCTCACGCTCAATCTCATCTAAGTCCGGCAACTCTTCTTGTTCTAAAAAAATAAATTACATGTTACTACACTTATGTAATTTAGAAAAGTAATTCTACTGTAATCAAAATCTAACCTGGTGCTGCATTATCGCCTACAAATATGTATCCACCTTCCACTGGCAAGAACTGTCCATTCTTTGGTACATCTCCATGACTTTCTTTATAACTTTCAGGCTCTGACATCACAACATCTTGCACAACTGTCTCTTGAGCAGGCAATGACTCTTTTGACATTAACATTTGTTTAGATCCTAATTCTACAATAACTGCCTCTTTGTCGTGTGGAATACTCTGAACAGGCACAGGTATAGCTGTGACTGGTTGAAATATAGCATTTGTCTCTTCTATGACCGAGCTATTAAAGCAAGGTACTTCAGACTTCTTCTTGGTTATGGAAAGTTCAGATTCAGGAATTTCTTCTTCATTCCACTGACTAAGGAGTTCTTCTATAGTCTGCTTCTCTTTGTCAAATGGATCTGGCTTATCTGTTAAAAGGTAAAATCTAAAGTAATGTTGGAAGAGTAAATTTTGTGAATTTATATGTGATTTTTAGGGTAAATTCGTTTTTTCTCGACAGAGGATTAATTATATTTGTTTGCTCCACACTTAAGCCGTATAATTTTAATATGCTTTGAGAGCTCATATAGCAAGGCTTGTGTGTGAAAAGTTCCAATTAATTGTATGCAGTAGTTTTTGGTTGGTGCCCTTTTAAATATGGAGAGCGATAAGCAGCATTTTCGACATATCTTTCTGTTTTACTACAGAAAGGGTAAAAATGCTGTTCAAGCCACAAAGAAATTTACTGATGTGTATGAAAAAGTTTGTTGATATTATGCCAGTGCCAGAACTAAATTTCGACCCGGCAATTTAGATGTCGAGATGCACCACGTTCGGGATACCGGTTGAAGCTGGTACGAGGGTCAAACTGAAAGTTCTTAGAACTGGCCACTTATAAACAATATAATAAAAAAATAATTCTAAAATTTGAAAATATAACTCTTTGCCAATATTACTGAGTATATATTTCATTCATTTGTCATTTGTTTTACGATTTGGCGGCAAATTGAAAATTGTCTGTGTCACGTCATCATGAATTTAACACGAGAAAATTTTCGTGCAATGATTTTTTATGACTTTCGATGTCATTTAAGTCAACAAGAAAGTTATGATAGACTACGATTGGCCTTTCACGATGAAGCCCCATCTCGTGCGACTGTTTACAACTGGTTTAATGAGTTTAAACGTGGTCGCACTAATCTCACTGATGATTTACGTGAGGGACGGCCTTCTACGGCGACGACTGAAGATAACATCTGTGTTGTGCGGCGTATGATAGAGACTGACAAAAGAGTGACCTATCAACAGATTCGGACAAGCTTAGGCATCGGTATGAGTCAAGTGCACAAAATCCTCCACGAACATTTAGCGGTCAGGAAGCTTTGCGCCCGGTGGATACCTCATAATTTGACTGAGGCTCAAAAACTCCATCGTGTGGATTGGTGTCGTAAAATGATTGAAAGATTTAACGGAGGTGACTCAAATGCTGTGTTCGACATACTAACAGGTGACGAAAGCTGGATTTACTGTTATGATCCTAAAACCAAAAGACAATCTGCTCAGTGGGTGTTTCCTTTCGAGGAGTTGCCAACTAAAGTGAAGAGAGATCGAAGTGCAGGAAAAAAAATGGTGGCCTCGTTCTTTGGAAGGATAGGTCATTTTGCAACAATTGTGTTAGAGGATCAAAAAACAGTTTCTGCAGAATGGTACACTACCAATTGTTTGCCACTTGTCTTGGAAAAAGTTCGAGAGAAACGACCTCGCAGTAGGATCCTCCTTCACCACGACAACGCCTCGTCGCACACCGCCAAGCGAACGATCGACTATTTGGCGACATCAAACGTTGAATTACTGGGTCACCCGCCGTATAGCCCCGACCTCGCGCCTTGTGATTTTTATTTATTTCCAAAAATTAAAGAAAAACTTAAAGGAAAGCGGTTTATGAATGCTGAAGAAGCGGTGGCTGCGTATCGCGATGCCATTGAAGAGACCCCTAAGGACGAGTGGGCAAAGTGCTTTTCCCAGTGGTTCCATCGCATGCAGCGGTGTATTGACGTGAATGGACAATATTTTGAAAAGATATAATAAAACTAATAACTGGCTAATGTAATCAGTTTTTGATTTTCTAAGAACTTTCAGTTTGACCCTCGTAAAGACGCGATAAAGGCATTAGTTGAAGCGAACCGGCGAAATACAACACGTGAGATCGGATTGAGATTAAATTTATCAAATTCAACAGTTCATGACCACTCGAAAGGCCTGGGATTATCCTCGATGCTCGATGTATGGGTTCCAAGTGTTCTCACAGAGAGAAATCTGTGTCGCCGCATTGACGTCTGCGAGTCGCTTTTCAAACATCACGAAAATGATCCGCTTTTGAAGCGCATTATCACTGGGGATGAAAAACGGATTGTAATTTCGTTCTGTTTTCCTGTCTGTATGTGTAACGTCAAACGTTATGGAACAAAAAAGATGAACTGGCTCAAACCTTTTCCAAAGGCGATTTTCATCAAAAAAAGGTGATGCTGTCTGTTTGGTGGGGTTTTAAGGGACTCACTATTTTTGAGCTTTTACTGGATAACAGAACGATTAAATAATGATAAATAATTATAAAATCTTTATTTGCAAAAATATGGTTTTAAATTGGAAGTCTACTGTTATCAGCTGGACAAACTGAATGATGCACTTTAACAGAAAAGGCCAGAACTAATCAACAGGAAAGATGTAGTGTTTCACCAAGACAATGCGAGACCTCACACAAGTTTGGTCACTCGCCAAAAGCTACAGCTTGAATGGGATACAATTCCACACCTGCCATATTCTGCAGACCTGGCACTATCAGATTATTATTTGTTCCGGTCACCCTAAAATTTTTCTGATAGTAAAACCTTCATCTCAAACAAGGAGGTCAAAAACTACCTCGATCAATTTTTTGCTAGCAAAGACCAAAAATTTTATGAAAGTGGAATTATGCCACTACCAAAAAGATGACAAAAGGTGTTGGACTAGAATGGTCAAGATATAATTTAATAAATAATAATACTTATAAATAATAGTGTAAATATAACTTACCGAAAACTAGTTCCTGTGATGAATTTTGACTTTCCATAGTTGTGTTATTTGTGCTAATATTAGATAAAGCACTGTTATTGAGTGTAGAGTCGGCAGTATTGTTTAGAGAAGTTCCAACTTTCATAATTATTGAATTGTCTTTATAAATTTTAGGCTTTCTGATCTTATGTTTTACACCCAAGTTTATTTGACCTGGTCTTCGTTTACGTCTATTTGAACGTGAGTGGGTGAATGGACGGCGATGATGAGTATTTGTGACTTCTATGGCCTTAGATATTTTAGCAGTGACATTGGTATTGAGCTCTGGATTACTTTTACCATAAAATGACTTAGCAGAGAGGATTTCTTTCAATCGATCACTATTAAAAAGTGACAAACGGGCTTTGGGAACTGTATTGTCCAACCTTGGATACTTAGAATGAGGGCCGGATTCTGTCATACTGTCATTTCGAAGTCTTTTGTGACTTTTATCATTGTCAAATACAGATTCAGGGCTTTCTTCAATTTCAACTATAGAACGTCTGTTGTGACCCAGTTTTGGTGGAGATTGGCTGACTTCAATTGTATTATGAGGTGTTTTGAGCATTTGTGTGGGTGATATGATGTTGCTCATATCCATTTTTGTGAGACACACTATGGCAGTTTTCATAGGAGTCACATTCTTCCTTTGCTCAACAAGAACACCTTTGAAACTATTTGTCTGTGGTGTTTTCAATTTTCTTACTGATCTACGTAAACCTTTTGAAGGGGTGTTTTCTTTTGAGTCTGTACCAGAGTCAGTGTCAAAGTTTAAATCTTTTAAAGAGCTACTACAGCTTTCCGTATCAGCAATGAGACTTGCAAGACTTTTTCTTGCACGACTTGAAGTAGATGATGTTGTGTGGACACTTGCACAAGAATGTGTAGACGAAGGAGTGCCAGGGTGATGGTGGAAGTGTGGGGTAGCAGGAGTAGATGCAGACCCTGAACATTTCCCGTCTGGACATGAATAACGAGTCTGATATTTCTTAAGTGTAAACGGCGATTTAATAAAGTTCTTCAGATCATGGTTTTCTTTCAGTAGCTTTTTCTGGCTAGATTCCGCTGTAAAAACATAATTTATATATATTTAAATTATAATTGTAGCATATTTTCTTCGCAATAAATATTGGAATAATACCAGCTGAAAGTTACGACCTTCAATATAAGTTCATAACCTATTTTCATTGTGATTGATCATATAAAATTTATTAGCTAATAAGTTATTATTGTTCTTTGATGGAATTGAAGTTATAAACTGCAGTAGGAATTGAAGTTTAATGTCCTATTGCAGTTTAATTAACACATTTTGTTTTTCATGCTTTTAAGACTTCACTGAAGCAAAGCAATAACAGGCTATAGCCTATAAGGTTAAAAACTTAATCATTAAATATTTCCATTTAATCAGTTAATGGAAACTTATCTTTATTCACTATTAACATAGCAGAGTAAATAAAATCTGATTCTGATAACCTTTATAAGTAATTAGATAAATCAACAATATTTTTAGTTTTTAGGTGTATGTAATAGTAATATAAAAGTTCAGTAAAAATGGGGGACATTATGAAAATTTAAACATTCCAGAAGGAGGCAATAAAATGAGACAAAAAAATGCCATGTCAATGGTACTCACGCCATAGAGTTCTTCCAAGTCTTTTAGGGGTGCTAACATCATTGTCTTCTCCAGAACTGGAATCCAAAGTGCTGATGATGCCTAGGTCGCAGTCTTCACTATCACTTTCGCTATCTACGACCGGTAAATGTCTGTGTTTAGTCAGAGAATCTCTAGCTGGTTCACATTCTCCTTGAAACAGTCCTTTTTTCCTCTCTGACATTTTCGGCGTGTGCGTATGCGGAATACGCGTTGAACGCCGAGGTGTTATTGCGGACATAATTGAGGATTACGTCTCTAAAATCAACTAGGAATAACAATTGTAGCTTCACGAATAATTGCTGAACCTCTTCAAGCAAAGCTACAACACTCTACCTTTGTCCTCGGTAAATGTGTAAAGGCGACACATTTTGTGTACCATACACTAATTCACTATATAAAGTACTTTAATGATTAATAACAATAAACAAAACTGCAAAAGATATCCAAAAAAGCATGTAAAATTCAGCATGAAACGTTAGAAAAGACCACTGTAAACGGTAATTGTTTGGCGCGTAAACACCTGTCATATGTCTATTGAAATGTTACCATATTTAAAATATTACACACAGGTACCTATATCATTTTTTATAGAACATTTACTTTTCAATATTTTTCTCAATAAATAAAATTCGTTTGATAGTTCTTATCTTTCCAATAAAAATATAGCACCATAATTTCGAATAGATTCCAAAGGACAGGTATTTTCTAAATTCAGTTTAATAGTATTAAATATTGATTATGTAGGAATTGTTAAAGAAAATATTTTTTATATTAGACTAATAAATTATTAAGAAACATATTGTTTCGATTTCGGTAGAAACTTCTGTTTGGTCGGAAAACTCTAAAAAGGCAAATAAAAGAAAAATTTTAGTTAATACATTTTAATATGAGCTATTCTCTCTACTAAAGATTTTTTTTTGTGTTTACTGGCTAATAATAAGAACAAACAAAATATTGTGTTCTTTTATTAAATTAATCACGTAGGTTTTAGTCAAAAACATACATGGAACCGTAAATCACCGCCAACTTCAATACAGGTTTCAATATCTAAGCTTTGAATTTTTTTTTCTTTATTATGTAACATGCTCTATTTTAATGTCAACATAGTACCAAAATTACAATATTTTTTTAGTGCCTCCTTTTTAAATATTTCGCATTAGGATTACAATTTTCAGGAATTATTGTAATTTTCACCTTGTAACACTGATGTTCATTTTTGAATAATGGCGCCAACGTGCGTGCATGGCAGTTTCGTTTCCGTACAAGTTCCGTACGCTTGTTTCGTTGCATCTGTCTATTTTTTTTTATAAAACGATTCCTATACTGGTCTATCAGATTTCCATAATAAGTTGTTCCTTACTGACATCCTCTATTCCTTATAAAAAAATACCAATTACGAGATCTCGCGCGATTGGCACTTTTTTGTATTTACTGTTTTACTGTAATATTTATTCGAATCACAATTTTTGAATAATTAGAAAAAAAATTGGTTTTATGAAATAAACATTTATTTTTACGGGTATTTTAACTAAGTGTTATGTATTTTAATATTGTTTGACGCAATTATATTTTTTTATCTAATAACCTTTAAGAGAGTAATTCATGTATTATAATCTCGGAAATAATTTTCACATTAAATATGCTTGGCTTTCAGAGGCAATAAATCGATTTAGTTAGGTTAAAGTGCCGAGTAAAGATTATATAGTCATCCAAGTACTAATCTTTTAAGAAACTAAACTGATAAACAACCAGTCTTTGCTCATGTAAAAAAACAATACACGGTTTTTTATAACAAAAATGACAAGAATATAAAAACTAAAAGAAAACCCATTAAGTAAGTTGAATTGACATTATTATTAAACTGAGAATGAAAGAAAACTATGTGTACCCAGAGATCTATTAGAAATAAGAGAATAAATTAACAAAATATCAATTTACCAATCAATTTAAAGGTTTATTCAATTCACCTCACACGTCATTATTACGAATAATTTTGAAAGTAGCTTCTTAAAAAGCACAAAATATCCAAAGAATTGTATGCTAATCGTCTTATTATTGTGCTGTCCAGATAACCAGCCACTGAGAAGGCTCTTTTGAAAACACAAGAACTGTAAAAGTGTAAAACTTCGCCTTTTAACCCCGCGGACTCGCATAAATTCGACCTGCCGCACTTATAATAAATCGTTTTTATGCTCGATTACAATTTAGTTAAACTCGCGAGATCTCGCCCATTTTTCGTCCGAGATCAATTCGCTAAAAAAGGCCGAGATCTCGCGAAAACGAGATCCCGCCAGAACGAGATTGCATCCCCTATTGAGGATATATTTTTTCTATTTAAAACAAAAAATAAAAGTTTTATGTTTATCAATGTTTTTAATTAATTTCCTTATGAGGGGTAGTTTTTAAGGGTTTTTATATAGTGAAATATCAAAATACCGGCTCTTTCATATAAATAATACATATTAAACATGATTTGAACATACTTGGTCTTATTATTTATTTTTTAAATATGGACTTGTTCCGAAATACACGGAAATTTTTAATTAGGCAGATTAACGGTGCCTGTCACTTTGACTGCATAAAGTTAAATACTCATTCAGGGGTCTTTCTGTGCGCTCTGCTACGATAAGGTCCCATTTAGATACCATGCAGTTTAAAACTACAATATAAAGGTAATTTTTTTTCGCTATTTATTACGTAGGGGTAATGGCATTCACAAAAACCATGTCTGGCAAAAAGACATTTTTGTGAATGCCATTACCCCTATTAGAGCTGGTGAGTTTCTTGCTCGTTCTTCTTATCAGCCAAAAGACGTTCAGAATGGTAAGTGTAAGTTTTACGCTAACGCGTTCACCAGTGAAGAATCTGTATGGAGATTTGTTGTTCTTGGTAGGTAAAGCTAGGGGCGCTGTACCGGATTCCATACTAAAATCTTAACGCGCTCACGATCGACAGTCAACGTAAAAGTCAAAAAAAAAAACTTACACTAAGCCATCTAAACGAGTGTTAGGGTAAAAAATTTTGAACGTTTCAAAATAGACTTTGACTTTTGATTATATTAGATCAGTTTTACATTCACATTGCTATACTGAAAAATATTTTTTGAAAAATCCACCTTGTCCCTGGCACTCGAGATGGGATTCGAATCCATGATCTCTCGCAATCCGACTGCTCTAACCACTGCGCTACCCAGGACCTAACAAGACTGACGAATCTTTCAAGCACTTTTTACTTTTACATTTCTACCATGTCAACATTTTATACCATGTTTTAGGCAAATAATTGTTTTATTATTTATTATACATATATTATTTATCTTATTCAAGTAAAATAAAACACTCAGGTACAATGTTAAAAAATATTTCGAGCTAGCGGCCTCTTGGGTCGGGTGCCCGTGGTGTTTGGGTAGCCCTGCCACCCTATAGTTACGCCACTGCAGATAAATGTATGCTTTAATTATTCGAATTTCAAAGATTAAAAAAAAAAGATTTATTCTTTGAATATGAGTCCATTTCCACGGATTTGAACGGTACAAAATTTTCAGACCAGCAACGCTTACCTATTAAGTTTCTTTTGTCATTGGCAATATTACATTCTTTATTCAGTGTACCTACATAGTCTTTTATTTTGTTGTTATTTTTTATGGGTTTCATTCAAATATTTTACCTAGAGCGCCAACTTTTATTTCTCGACTCGACCCAACGAATCTATAGCTTATTATTACTGACCGTTACAATACTTTACACGAAGCCAGTAACCCAGTAAGCCAGTCTAGTAAACTTAAGATTGGCTTGAGGATTCTCTCCAATTATACGAATCCTATATAAATTAGCTTTAAATGATTGAAAATCTTTTTCTCAATAGAGGTCGTCTTAGGGATAGCATCTCTCTAGTAGGTATCATGTTATAATTTTGAAATAAATCAAAGTGTATTCATAAAGCTTTTAATTTTTCTGACGACTTTCGCCTGGTTTGAGACGTTAATACTGCAGCGGCTACAACTCGAAGGTTGTGTGCAGTTGTGCTACAGACGTCACAGTAGCTATACATACATTTCATTAATTAATTAATTTTGCTACATAAATGGGGAAAATAAGAATCCAAGTTGTATTTATTGACAAGTAAAGAATATTTACAAACATTAAAAATAACGAATAACAAATAGAATTGAAACAAAATGGTTTTCTGTCTTGAAATAAAAATAAAACTATATCAGACGATTATTTTAATTGGTGATTTCATTGGAACAAATAAACAGTCCTTGCTGGGACTCCAACCCAATCCAAGGGTACTCTGTGATTCACTGAAAGTTAAATCATAGTCATTACTTGAACCGGCATTATTTTGCAATAAAGGGAACTTAGATTTAAATTTGCGTAATTTGAAACAAGCTGAATATAGTTGATTATAATATAGTTGAGACATATAGCTGAATATAGTTGAGATATATAGCATAAATTAGATTCGTCATCAGCGCCCTTAAATCGTCTACATAAAAATCATTTTGGATGATTATTTTAATTAAATCATCCTCTCAGTCCTCAACTTGAGTAAGACATTTTGTGCTTAAATAACTGGCACTAGCAGTACCGTAAGAGACGGCATTTAACTGATTTTTTTTAATAGGCATTGTCTTATTATTTCTCCACAGGATTACTTCAAGGTAGTGATCTTCTACATTAACTTCTACTTGGCGGTACATCTTTTCAATGTCGCCTGACAAAAGATATTTGTATAGTCATGCACGTATAAAATAGAAGAGTAAAATTTTAGTAACAATTTAAATATTTAGATAAGATAGGGCGTTTATTGTGACTTTTGAACTTTGGAAATGAATTTGGATAAAGAATTTAACACCCATAAGTATAGAAAAATAGGGGAAAACCAGGGCACTTATCTTATTGACTGTAACTCTAAGGGTGATATTTTAGTACATCACTGGGCTGGGCGAAGAAAACAAGTGTCCCTTCTTTGACTTCTTTGATGATACGCCGATTCGAAATCTCGCTGGTGCACCTTCAACAGGACTTTGCTGCTGCTTCGGGTACTGACTGCCCAGTTCAATTCTGTTCAACGGATATCTGTAATTCTTAAACTTTTAGGAGTTTTGAATTGGACCTGTCACGGTCGCCAATTTGATGTTTTCGCTATATAAATGGGGAAAATAATAACCCAAGTTGTATTTAGATGATTATAGTAAAAATTTATTATTGACAAGCAATCAGAGAATATTTACATTAAAAAGAACGAATGACTAATAGAATAGAAACAAAAATGTTTACTGTCTTGAAAAGAAATAAAACTATATGAGACGACCAATTGAAGCCGCAACAATAAGTTTTCTTAATTTCTAATGGATGATTATTAAAGTATTATTAGCAAACAGTAGGTACCTATAATGTGGTGAGTAAAAAAGCAACAGGAAAGCTGCACTCGGGGTCCCTCAACCGTTTCAGGCGGGGAAGGGCATTGGTGCTCGACTCGGCCGGTTGGTTCATGCATCAACACGTTTAATTTTAAATTTAACTCATTAAATACAACGAACATAGATGTGTCTTCATTGTTCATGAATATATACTATTATTATATTCATAGTAAGTATAGTTTACGCGTACAATTAAATAGCATAAATTACGCAAAAAATAGCTCAGTGGCACTACGCCACCAATCCACTAGGATAAGCGCTGCGGTCTGCGATTGTTGTCGTTAAACAACTTTCGAAAGGGTCAGTCACGGGATGGGTGACTAAAAAAAAAATTATCTACTAAAGCTACTCCGTGCTTCGGAAGGCACCTTAAGCCGTTGGTCCCGGCTGCATTTGCAGTCGTTAATCCCCGCCAATCCGCATTGGGCCAGCGTGGAGGGTCATGGCCCATTCTCCTTCTTAACCATTCATAAGGAAGGCCTGAAACCCTGTAGTGAGGACGTAAAAGGGCTGATGATGATGATGATGATGATAATGACGCAAAAAATACATTTTTTTTTGTACGCGATCCCGTATTAAATATTTAGTCTGTTGTTAGTATTTGTTGTAATAGCGGCAATACAAATACATTAACTATGAAAATTTTATTTAATTTTCAGAAAGTAAGTGCATATGTTTACTAAACTCATCCCATCTATATCTATCACTGTTCATGAGATATGAGTGACAGATGGATGGACAGCGGAGTCTTAATAATAGGGTCTCGTTTATACTCTTCAGGTACGGAACCATTAAAAGGAGTTTTACTTAAAAATTAACATACTTATTGGTAATAAAAATAAAATATTTTTAATGTGTAATGCATGTGACATATAGTAACCTAGAGAACCGAACATAGTAAACACAAAAGTTTTGATATTTTATTTGATTAATTTTATGGAATTCACCTGTCCCGAACCCACAACTTTTTGCAATCCTGCTGCACCATTGAGCTACCCTAGAACCAACAAAATTGACGCATCCTGCAGAACAATTCTGATAATATTTATGCAATAAAATCGCATCTAAATGGAATATTAACAACTTGCATTGCCATTAGATACGTAAAGTCTAATATTATTCGTGCAATGTCTTCCTTACACTTAATGTACGTTCGTCAAACTATTAGTTTATTTTGTATAAAAAGTGAGGTACACAATATTAATAAAATGAATAAAAATAAATTAACGGTGCATGTCACTAGACTGCAAAAAGTTAATAACTCATTCAAGGGTCTTTGTGTGCGCTTCTACAATAAGGTCCCAAGTAAAATACAACAATTAGATATCATGCAGTTTAAAGCTACTATTAAAAAAAGCTTATTATAAGGTATCCGATTATAGAACAGATAAGAATGCTGGGATTTGATATGATCCAGCAACTGTATAGGTGATTACTTGTAAACTCATTATATATCAAAAATTAACTTGCTTCCATTATTATTAAATGATTATTTTACCATTATAAGACCAAGGTTTTTTTTCTCTCTCTATTTATAGTGTACAATTCCTTATAAGTTTGTTATAAGTTATAACAAAACATTGTATGATGGAATTGTACCTCTTATGGAATTATGTTTATGTCTATATTCCAAGAATAATCATTTTTTTACGTGTACTTAAAACAGTAAAATGAAATAACTTAAAAGTTTTTGGCAGCGTTTTCGAGGAAATCTTCCGATCGACTTTATTTTTTCCGACTAATATCGTCAGTTTGTACAAATCCTAAACTTACTATATACTCAAACCTTCCACAAGAATTGCTCTATCTATTGTTAAAAATCACATGAAAATCCGTCATGTACTTTTCGAGTTTATCGCGAACAGACAGACAGACAACTGACAGAAGAGGCGGGGGACTTTGTTTTATAATATGTAGTGATGATAGTGTAGTAATAGCTAATAAACGCTTTCAAAGTTAGGGGAAAAGAAAGAAATAGAAAGAAATGTGTTTACATTTTAGAAAACCGCATGCTACAATATGCCTTCCCTGAGAATTTGAGTTATAAATCATCGATTGTCCATACTCAACTAAATGGTTCTTATGTTATATTATGGGCAGTCTTAATTTTGCTTTTTGAAGAAATTTATGCTATTATAAAAAAAGGGTTTTAAAGTCATCTTGGAAACATTTGATAGTTTGTTTGTTTCGAATAGACTCCGAAGTTACTTGATAGGTTTTTAAAATTCTTTCACCTACGGAAAACTACACCATAAGCGGGCGAAGTTTTTTTTTTTTCAATATGGACTTGTTCCGTTATACACAGATATAATTATACGGTAGATATAATTATATATGTCTGTGTAATTAATCAATTATTCCTTGAGATTGTTCTTTCTCTACTAAAAAAAAAACAAGAACAAATATCACTATAACTACAATAATTTAAATACATAATAAGACAGCACAAAAGCAAATAACACTATACTAGACAATATCTAGTGTTCTATATGTTTAGACGTTCCAAGGAGTACTTATCTACCTACTACTTAAAATACAAAAGGTTAACACGTTGGGAGTCTGTGGATTATATTACGATACCTAAAGATGGCAAAGACTGTTTACTTCTCAGAAGAGTTTGTAATACGAGTAACGGGCCACCATATTGGAACTGTATGCGTACCAGCCAATCAGGTGTGGGAGTGCGGGAGGGCGGTGCGAATGCAACGGGAACAGAGAGGAAACATTATTAATTTAAGAATTTCACAAACTTGTCTTGACGTGTAAGTGTCAATGGCCATTCTCCGGTCGGAAATTTTGACAGTTTGTGAAACTCGAAAGCGACTTTATTGATTCGTTATTATGGCATCCGCAAAAGTTGCTAATTTAAATGTTCTAATTTTTCGTAACAAATATAGACATTATACCGATAATATGTAGAATTCGGTTTGTTCTGAATATTTATACATATTATGAATATTCATTCGCTTTTTTGTTATTGCACTATTTTAAAATATATCTAATTATTTTCGAGTAGGTACTTAGGTACCTCCACGATTAATATAAAAAAACATTAATTTATTGCACAAAAAAAAAACAAAATTAACATAAGACTAGTAGGTAAATTACAAGCAAGGGTAATTTACCTACTATTGTTACTACTGTAGTAGGTAAATTACAATTTAATAATAAATATTATTATTATAATCCTGTTGTGATCCTGACAGTGACAATAAATTGTGCGCTATGATCATTGTCTATGGCTTTCTGTCTCTTTAACAAACTAAATGTTGAACACTATTTGGTAGAATGACAGAATGTAATAGGAAGAAATTATCTTGTTCTTATATAAAAAAAAAATCAGTAAATTAATTTCAAAAACCAGATAACATCGTTGTCGCTTTGCCGATTATATCGCTATGGCGATATCAATTAGTGCATCTGTATTTACATATTTATAAAATACAGTATTGTTTGCGTTGCAACAAAACAGTTAATGTTACCTATGTGTGTAAGAAATAGATACCAAAATAAGTACTAGCTTAACTCCCATATTATAGATTATTTGAAATAGCGAAGGTACAACACCAACCCCACCAGAGACAATATGGAAAAGTTATTTTCATACGTTGACCCAACTGGGAATCGAACCTAGAATCTCAGAGATTTAAAACCGACAAGTATGAAATACCTTGCGACTGAGGTATTTCTTTTTTTTATTTTATATAACTTATATAGGTTCTTATCATGCTATATAAAATTGTATAATACCTATTAACTAGAAAAAGCAGCTTTTTTGACTTAAGGAGATTTCATTTTGACCTTCTCTTGGATACATCCAAATATATAATATACAAATAACTATCTAATATTATAACGAGGAAAGCTTCGATTGTTTGTTTGTTTGCATTAATAAGGCTCCAAAAGTAACTTTGAGAACCAATGCCGTACACCAAAACGATTTTTTTTTTCATAACAAATTCGCAACTCGTACTTTATAAATGCGCGATCACAAAGCTCCAATTTATTTTTCATCTAATGAAAAATTTTAGTTAAGTTAATAAATTTATTAGATCTGTCAAAAACCGTCGTGATTTACCCACTTATCATTTCATTCTAACATGTTCAATGCTTTTGTTAGCAATGATAATTATCGATTAGGTCAAAATATTTATTGATAATCATCGATTTTGTGCTTCATTCTCTACATCATAAGTTACACTTTCCAATTTCACACAAACTGATAACTGCTTACTCGACAAGACAACAATCTAATGGCAATTCAATTCATGATGTTTTTCATGATATAAATATTTCTGTTCAGATATTTAATAACTATTCAGATGTATGCATTAAAATAAAAACATATAATTTTAAGTTTTATAAGCGTCTGCAGGTTCTGCTACTTATTTCGTCAACGGCGACCGGCGCGATTCGATACTTTTAAAGAAACGTAATTCATCGATGGCCAAAAAAGGTGAATATAAATGTTAAAAACCCTCCGAGCAGGTATATTATATCGTCGTCGACGATGCGTGAACGTCAAAACGAGGTGGTGGTAGCAGCAACAACTATCTCATGCCATCATTGATAATAGTCGGTTTGGCAACGTCGCTTCGCTCACCTGGCCACGCCAGGCGCTTACCTGCGCAGTGTCAACAGGGGGGCAAGCAAGCGAACGGCAGTCGATCCTCCGAAGCGACGAGACAGCTCGTGCGCCGCTCGAGCTCCATTTTGTTACAACCAAACTATTCCATCGGACAATTCCAATTTCCAAATTTCAAACGTGATCTGTAAACAAGTGACGATAGATTCGTGCAAAGTGAAAACTAAGTGCGGCAAGGGATCGATTTGATATACGGCATCGTGCAATCGAAATTTAAACGCCAACTTAATAGCTATAGAGCCTGTCAGATATTCGTCTACCAATGTGATGTTGGTTAATTCTAGATTTTCACCTGCAGCGGAAACGGCTTACGTAGACGGCTAGCGGTAAAACGCCGTCCGCGCCGCACGCGAGTTCTTGCCCGTGTTGGGTAACCATCAGGTTTCTAAAAAGTGCTTTCGACGCGTTTAAGAGACACACAAACAACACGAAACGTCGGATTTTGGACGATACCTACACGGCACTCGGTGACAAGAGCCGCCTACGCGAAATATAGCGCTTACAAGGTTTTTGATACTTGCCATTCCCGTTAGAAAGTTACAGCGTTAACAGAACTTTGGTACCTTGATTGTGCGGGAGGAGAGCGTTTTATCGTAACAATAAACATAGATGGATAGTCTGTGACTGTTATTTTTTTGTTTGTGTTGACATTGGGGGTGGTGGATTGTGTAATTGACAGTGCGAGGTGCATGGCGCGATGATTAGCGGGGGATGGGTGTGCGCCTTGCATGTGCGCACCGCGGGGCTCGGCGGTGCAGCACTCGGTTCTGATGAAGAAGAGATCGTCTACCTAGCATACATCGTCATAGACGTGCTAACCAATCAGGTAACTAACATAGGAAGTAATTACAACACTCCTAATCAATGTCGATTTTTTAACAAAAACAGTATTATATTTGATAACTTTTTCATTTACATTGTTATCCTGGAAAATATTCTTTATGAAAATTGCTTAAAAATCCACCCAGGTCCTCTTAGATGGGAGTACCTGCGGCTAATAGATATTTAAACATTTTTCATTAAGGATAAAAACAGAATTGTTAGACGGTAGTATTTTGTTGGGTTTATGTGATGGATGATTTGTAACAGAAATCTAGAAGTGAGAAGAATGAAAATATTGCAATAAATGTTAATGGAATAATTAAACATAAGACACGGAAACGGTTAATAATGTTATTATTAACTATTGTTTAATTTCAATATAAAATTGAAATAATGGTGTACTGGTAAACTATTGAGAAACAACAGTATGAATTATTGAATGCTTATTATTTCACAATAGAAGTGTTTTTATGATGTACAGTAAGTGAAACCGGTCGGTAACTAACAATTAAACACATTTGAAAAGCGATTTATCTACACAAGTTATAGGCTATAAATAAATGACATAATAATATTTATAAGTATCTATGAATAATAAAGAAGCTTGTGTACACATATCGGGTTATTTGAACACAAAAATCAAAATATTAAGGTTTCAAATTAGTTTTGGAATTTTGAAGTAAATTAGACTTTTTGCTAGTACCTTATACTAATACTAGATGACTATGTCACTAGGTAATAATAAAACTTTTTGTTGTGATATTAGTTTGAAATTAAGAAAAAAATATAGGTAGGTATAACATCAGTCTGCGAATGGTGTTACCTGTGTTGCGTGTGATAAGAAATACTACTGATAGTGATATCTTTACCACATTATAGAGATATAAAATAAAAAGTAACTTAATATAAAAAACCTGGGAATTTTTTTCTCACTATATTGACAAGTGTTTATTCAAAAGATTTTATTAAGTAGATAAGTTAAATTCTCTTTAAAGGATAATGAACTTTAAATTGTTATCTATCTATGGAATATAGTTAATTGTGTTCTACACATCTCGAGAACACCTCGCTCGATTTTACAATTTGTTTTTAAATAAAAGTTGATGTTCGAATAAGTTTTATATGGAGAGAAAATATGTAAAAAGTAAGAATTAAAACGACCTCTTCCGTTTTTTCATATAAATCTAACAGTACTAAATTCATTAGATCAGCTAATCCAGTGGTTCATAATCTAGGGATATTTTTGTAACACAAGAATTTTAAGTTTGTTCAAAAATCACTATTTTTTATTGGTCAAAGGGGTAACAATAACTATTATTAAATTAAATTTGACGCCAAATGAGGAAGTATTTAAAAATTAAAAGAAAGCACTAAATAAGCGCCTCCACTGGTTGACGACTCTAGAAAAAGTTGATTTTTGCAGGAAACGAATGGACCAAGGATAGTTATTTCCGATCCTTTTAACTAACATATTAAAAAACTGAAATTCGCAAAGATATCAATACAAAAACGAAAATGTTCAAATAGAATATGAAAGTTTATTGAGTTTTGAAAACTAATTTACTTTTATACATAAAAGAAAACCGGAAGGGTTGTCATGGAAAAATCAAGAAAGTACCGTAGCAACATCTAGTTTAATTTTGGGAACTAATGGTTTTTTTTTTTAAATATGTACTTCCTCATTATAACATAAGTCCATAACATGATCCACAAAATTTGGATAAAATACAGACTACAATACCCCGGTACGAAAGTAAAGCTAAATATGTAACTTTCGTGTTGATTTATATTATTATACTAATCGCCCGATTTTTAGATAAGTAGGTTTCACTCAATATTTTTTATTTTGTTTGTAGCATATATTTGCATATATATTTGCAATAGTATAAACTCAAATTAATTAAGATATCATTATTTTATGAGAAAACTACATACTAATTGCAAGTTAAGTAAATACGTTATAATTATTTCTCTGCCTACCCTACACGCGTATTGTTTAGTAAAAAAATTTAATCCAGCACAGTATTTAGATAGGTATGTACGAGCAGAGAATATCATTGTCAGTGGGACTACTCTGTCCACGAACGAAATTTCAGAAAATTTTGAAACTTTCTTACCTACTAACTCCGTTGCATCATAAATTATCGAAAAAGGCGTTTCTATGGAGTTGTATTAGCGTAAAATAGACGAAATTTTGCTTTCAAAGAAATAGTGAAAGATAAAGATAATAATGAAAAAAATATATAGAAATTAACACGTGCTCACACTTCGACTCTAGTGCAGGGGTCGGCAACCTGCGGATCGAGAGTTGGACGCGTCCCTTTCGATGTAAAGTTGCGGCACTCGAGTTCCATTTACATAAAATAATTATTTAACCATTGAAATACTTAAGATTGTATAATCGATACGTAGTTAAGGACCCATGCTAGAATTATATTATATTAACTATTAGCTGTATTACCGCGACATCGCCCGCGTAAATTATAGCCTATCAGCCAGTTGCACAAACGTCCATTAAAATTTTATTTGTTTAAAGTGACATTACCCATACATACAAATACCCATACAAGTACCTACCATGTAGCTTCCAGTAAGTGGAATTTTTAAAATCGGTCCAGTGGTTTCGGAGCCAAGGAGAACAAACAAACAGTCAAATCTTTCCTCTTTTTATTATTATTAGTGTAGATGACTGAAGATTAATATAGGTAAATATTGAAAAAAGAAAAGGATTAACAAATTATTCGCAAAATATGATGATGTTGCAAAAAATAATCTTGTCAGCTCTTGGGCTATAAGGTGTTTGATATTAATCATCTGTAGATACTGGTATTATAAGAAGGAGATTTGATACTTTGCATCGAATAGGCTCAGTAGCTACTGGACAGATTTTATATATTTTTTTTACATACAGAAAGCTACATAGCACGCGGGTGACATACAAAATAATTTTCGCGGGCGAAGTGGCGGGAAGCTAGTTGTTACTATAAAAATAAAGTTGGAATTAAATTTTTCGGCGCATCATTTTTTATTATACGTTATCTTCCATTTCATTGAGTCTTTTTCGATTCACTTTGCACTCTAATGTTCAAAAATATTGCGAGCTCCAAGCAGTGTATTTATAAGGCAAATACATTAGCACCACTCTTGTGCCTAACTAATACGATTTTTTATTTATTTATAGTAATTCTGTTGATGACATTAACGCCTCAAATCTCTAGCCGTGAATGTCAAAAGCTCGATAAATCAGTGTGCCACATTTTTTTATTACACCGAACATAAAAGTAATTTCGCGACTATGGAGAATCAAAAAAAGGGTTATAATTATGACGGATACATATTATATATTTATGTTTATCCTCTATATCTGTTCCGTCATATTTATTTTATTTATAATATTAGTATCGACTGAACTGTTTATTTTGGATATAGGGTATGTGACGTCACATTATACTAATTATAGCACCTGTAGAAGACATAGAGTAAGTTTTTTCTTTCGGAAAATTTAAATTTAAATCCAAATTAGATAATATATGGTGTCTTAAATGTACATGATATAACATACATACATACTATAGCTATAAATATCATACATACTATAACTAGATATAATGTAAAAGTTACCTCGCTAGACAAATAAACACGGAACCTATAAAGGG
Source organism: Diatraea saccharalis (assembly GCA_918026875.4). NCBI lineage: Eukaryota > Metazoa > Arthropoda > Insecta > Lepidoptera > Crambidae > Diatraea > Diatraea saccharalis. Next base: position 11,185,516 of record OU893336.1, read on the forward strand.
GTCTGAAACCAAAAGTTGTTTCATTTATTGATAGTGCGCGTGATGAGAAATATAAGAAATCCATAGAAAAACAACATCTGTGAAATTTTCAACTGTCTTATTTTCACAGTTAATGAGATACAGCCTGATGACAGACAGACAGACAGCGAAGTCTTAGTAATAGCTTCCCCGTTCCTTTTGGGTGCGGAGCCCTAAAAAGTTGCTAGGTATAAGTATTCCTATCCGTTATATAACTTAAAATATTAAAATAGATTTCCCCATGTAACTAATACAAAACAGAAAGGAAAGATTGATTATTTGTTAAGAGAAAAAATAGTTTAAACAAAAATGTCTCTGGTTTTCTTATTAAACAATAATTTGATGCCGACTTGAAGTCGTTAATCATAAGCTACTAACGAACTACGGATTATAATTTTACGTAAACAGAATTTTAATAATTATGTAATTTATGAAACTAGTTTTGGATCCTTCACCGATTTTTTTTATAAATCAGGTAATTTTCAAATATTTGTCATAAGAAATATTTGAATTATTATCATTTCACACATCTGTAAAATAAAAATAAAATTAATTCCACTTTTTAACCGATTTCAAAAAAGGACGAGGTCTTCAATTCGGCTGTATTTCTTTTTTTCTGTTACCTCATAACTCTTTACCGGGTGGACCGATTTTGATGATTCTTTCCTTATTTGAAAGCTAGTGCTTACGGTGTAGTTCTATTACGGTAATTTGGTACAGATCTAGCAATGGCATCTATTAGAAACAAAACATAAGTCTTAAATTTACATTAAGTATGCGTGATATTATATTTGTTTCCTTAAAAACTCAAAATATCACTAAAATGCATGAAATATGTATTTTATAATGGTACCAACTTCAAATTAAAAAAAGTGAAAAATTATACCTATCTTAAAAGCGGTGAATTTTTTTAAAGAAACATTGAAGTCGGCCGGTTAAGATTTAATTAACTACAGAAAACCTAAGCCCGACTTTGATGTTTCTTAAAAAAAAAATAACCGAAATTTGAAGTGTAAGTTATTTTTAAATTAGACAATTAATTGAAAAGCAATAGTGACTGGTACAGTCAACAACATGCGGATTATACAAAGCTGTCAAACTCCAGTTGATTTTGAACCTTATAGCTTAGAAGGTGGACTTTTAAATCAAATGGAAAAAAATTACATATTGCGGTAACTGTGGTACATGAAAATTAAACCTAATTAAAAAGGAAATAGAGGTACTATTGCATTAAATTTTGTACGTGCATGTGGTGTTTACCTTTAATTAATTAGCGTTATTTATGGATATAATGTTTCTATGTGATTTGTCAATGTAACAATTATTGGTGAACCAATAAATAAATAAATAAAAAATTAATTAAAGCTGGGCTGTGAACTAGCAGTCTGATTATGAGATGACAAAAAAATTGGCATTTGTAATGTTAATACTGACTTATATTAAGTGGCTATTTCTCTAAGTTTGCTTCCAATAAAATTATGCAAATGGCGGAGACTTGCTGGCCAATAATTATAATAAATATTAACGGTAATAATATGACACTATGTAATTTGGTTAGTGTACTGGTTCGAACTGATTATAGTTAGTGCGTAGTCATTTTTATGACTATCTATCATTGGTTTTTGTAACCACTTACTTCATAACTTACATCAGATATTGTTAAAATATAAGAAATCCTTTGGACTATTTTTTATGAACAGGAGGATATCTTGAACTTCTTCAAAACGGGGCATAACTGAAAAAGGTGCCCCTGACCGCTTTTATTTTTAACTCGTACTTACTTGCTTCTGAAATTGTCGAAATATTAACTAATTATTAATTTAAACCCTTCCAAATGCTGTTTTCAATTCAGTGAAAGTAAGATAACAGAAGTAAATGTATATACAAAAGTAAAATTATATTTCTTTGATTACATGTGACTAAAGTATAACGATAAATAAAACAAAGCTATAAAAGTCGAAATTGTATTTGAGGTTAGAGACTGGATATTATACTATATGTATGATTTTATTTGATACGATAATGTTGAAAAATACACCGTTAAGGACAAAACTATTCTCTTTAAAAAATCGCTAGTAAGGTATTCCCAAACTTTAGAAAAACAATTTTGTCTGGAGACAGTGTTGCCATATCAATTATAAATATTAATAAGTATTAGTCAACACCACGCACACTGCCCTGATACCAGTTGCAGTTGGAGTTGCGTAAACTATTATTAATTCTTTCCATCGACACTAAGATATTTTCTTTAAAAAAGGATGTTTATCTGTTGACCTTATCACCCTCTTTGGATTAGGATCTACTATATACAATACTACCTGCTTGGAGTTTTTTTTTCTTTAGGCATTGTATACTTTTATTACTTACTAGTTGAAGCGACAGACGTTGTCCTGTCTTTATTATGAAATTTTGCAGCACGCATTTTGATAATTCTATGTTAAACGTCATAAGGTTACATTAAAAAAGTTTATATTATCCTAAGCACTAAGGTTAGATAACAAATAAATTAATATAGTGGTTAAATATTCTTGAATTTTAAAATTTTTCACACAATAGGGATGATGACTGGGTAAAAAAAAATGCAATTCTATTTAGTCCGTCAGTCAGATAATAGAAAAATATTAGATACGTATTTTTTTTTTACTTCAAATTAACAAGAAAAAGCTTAGATAACAGGCATTAAAGTTGAGGAGTGGGGGCTCGCTACGTCACAGTTGAGTAGAAAACGTACCCTAACGTGACGTCATGCGAAATTTCAACTCAATGTAACGCCGTAATTATATAATTACGAAAAAAATAAAAAAATACGTGTTTAATATTTTTTAACACTCTACCTGACGGACAAACAAACAAAAATTAGTCATCATCCCTATTGTCAGATTTTTTCTTTACCTCCTCCTTTTTTTTACGACCTTCGTAGCCGAGTGGTTCGCTGTCCGGTTTCAAGGTGTAGCCATCTCTAAGGTCCCGGGTTCGATTCCCGGTCGGGTCAATGTAGAAAATGAACTTTTCTATATTGTCTCGGGTCTGGGTGTTGTGGTACCTTCGTTGTCTCAGATACTCCATAATACGGGGGCTTTAGCTACTCATCTTGGAATCTGAGCAATGTATGTGATGTTGTTAAATATCTTAATTTTTTTTTTTTCTCCTGATAATGACAAACACCACAAAAAAAGAATTAACGAAATTGGTCCAGCCGTCCAGACATAACCAAGGGGAACAATGATTCATTTTTATATATAGGTATAATATTACTTATTACTATTTGCGAAGACTTTAAGTCTAAATTTTTTGTATGTTTATCATCGAAACACTTTTGTGGTTATGTCACAGAACTTTTTGTCGATGTATACAAAAAGCGTTAGATACTATAAAAATGCTTCCATATTTTTTCTTGCTAAAAATATACCCGTCATAACTACTTACCCTGAGAACTTTGAACCAACTCTCCCCTAATTTTTGATTAAAATATGTGTTGATTTGACTTTAGGTACAGTCAACAGCACGCCAGGTGTCAAATTTCTCTGCATGAATATAAATAGACGGTTCAAATGAGACATATTGTGAGAACCTGGTATGGAGCCTTACGTGTACATACCCTTATTCACCCTGCCTATGTATCTTGATATATTATGATGAAATAAAGTTTTTTATCTAAGCCAATAGATAGGTGAAAATTAGGAGGTGTTTTATTTATTTAAGCATATATTATCACTTTTGTTTTTAATGTGCGATAATTATCTCATTGTGCGCCGGTGGTAATTATATTATTATAAAAGATTCAATGTTAAAATCAATCATTCATTATTAGAATTTTAATTTATGTATCGATTCATTCATAAAATTTCGTCTTTATATTCGAAGTTACCAAATAAATTGATCAAACACTTTATTTAATATTTTCAATGATTTGACTTCTTTATGTTTTGCTCATTACTTCATAAGTTCTAATTAAATTAAACTTTTTAAGATTTAATTAAACTAATGACAATCGTAATAAAAGTTTGTGAAACTAGATCTTAATGAAAGAGTGAACTTAATCGTTATAAGTTAGGAATATAATTTTAAAATCAACTGCCACAGACTAGGGGTCGTCATTGAAATTAATAATATTTGTGGATACCTTGAAAAGTTTTATCGTGGTCCAGTAAAAAAATAATGCTTAATTAATTTTAATAATTCGTCTTCGTTGAAAATTGTACTACATTTTTATGCAACTATGCGACTAGTTTGAGATGGTCTCGCTTACTCATTTACGTAAAATAAAATATGGATAGGTACACATTTTATGTAGATTTACGTTTAGTATATGTAAAAATACAAGTGACCGCCTAATCATCTTCTTAGATCATGAAGCTTAGAAATTATTAAAGTTTTAATGAAAAAGAATGAATACTTCTTCATTAATGTTCGATATCCAGTTAAGATGTTTTTAGGTCCAAGAAGGAACGAAAAATTAAAAAAAAAAGGTTTTGACACTTTTTTTTTATTTTTCGTAACACTGGAATATTGTATGTATATTTTTATTTCTTTTTTGTATAAAATTATTACCAAATTATTATTAAAAACACACAAGATCTCGTATAATCTTTTTAATACGGAAGTCCAAATATGCATTCTGCATTTCTTATTAAATACTCTTTAGTAAATTTCCCACTACTGGGTCCAGGCAAATTTCCTAAAATGTGGTTCTAAAGTTTTCCTTTGAGTATCAAAGAAAGTCGCTTTTCCTCTGTCTGTTTCTATGTATGCTTTAAAACTACGCAATAAATTCTGCTGCTCTTATTTTAATGGATAGGGTGATTCAAAAGGATAGGCGAAGCCGCTGGCAGAATGCTAGTTAGGTAATATAATGATTTGGTTTTCCTAGATTAAGCCAATATTTTCTAATTTTGTCAAATAATAAAATCTATGTTGTACTCTACTCATAATATGTATATATATTAAGTTTAAAACCAAGTGGAGGAAATTTGTCAATTGTATATTAAAACAAATTACCCTGTTTTGGGTAATTTAAGATTAGGACCCAGTTTTGCCCATTTGTAAAAGTAACGAAGAAATTAACTTTGTTCAACGGTATTAGTTCTTCAATTATTTAACATTCCAAAAACATACACAATAAAGTAATACATTTGCTTATTGGATTAGCTACAACGCTTTGAATTCTCGAAAGGTCAAAAACGTACAGTCTTTTCTGTTGACTGTACAACTTTCTGCGGTCCGTTTGAGGACTGTTGCTGTAAACAATAATGCGTTTTGATTCGAGTCAAACGCGTCACGATTCGCGTTTCGTTTCCTTGTTAAAAGTGTCTATTTTTAGCTCGAATTCTAGACAACCACAAGTTTTAAGTGTTAACTTGATAACATTCATTACAAACACAAAAAAGATCCGTTGTTTGTGTTTCTAATTACTATTTCTGTGGTAGGTAATATTCAGAAGATTATTTCATAATGAAGGTTGTGTAGACACTTCCTATTATAAGATTACAGTGAATGATGATTGATTTTTTATAATAACACTGGCCGTGACCATTCATTTGGTCATAAAATAGTCACGAAATAAAACCATGTAAATATTTTTCAATACGTTATTAAGGATGTTTGTAAGTAAACTCAGAAAATTGAACTTTAGACGAGCTCAGTGTTAAGAAGACGCCTAGACCACAAATCTTGTATAGCCATAGCTAAAACTATCTTTAGTTATAATTAGATTACCTTATTACAAAGGTCCATATTTGACGGAACATGCGTCGCGTAATTGTCGATCGCGGAACGTCAGAACTGATAAATATATGATATTAGTTTTGCGCCAGCGGCTTCACCATAATCCAGCTTTTGTTATCCAGCTGTATGTTAATCCAGCTTTAGAATTATCCGTATTCCAAATTTCTTTCAAATCCGTTCAGTAGTTTTTGCGTGAAAGAGTAACAAACATTCATCCTCACAAACTTTCGCATTCATTAAAGCAGCGCCATATCAGCTTAAGCGAAACACCGAAACGACAACCATAACAAGATCACAACAAAATAAAAGATTAATGTAGGTACACCGATGAGAGTGTAATTTTGCCAATGACAAAAGACTATCCATAATAATTAGGTACTGCTGGTCGGAAAATTTTGTAGTTTCAAATACCGCGGGCATGTTCATGTCATTTGGTTTTAATATGCTCATGTTCAAAGAACCAGTCATTTGTTAAGGTATGATAAAAAAATAAGAGCAAACATAATCTAGTATGACACCATGCCGTCCCCCAGATACGACCGCCTTAGGCAGTCGCCTTATTTGCCTATATGAACGGTCCAGCCATGGGCCAGCCCTGCTGGACAGATGATCAATCGCGTACTGACGTGAGACGCCTATTGGTTCTTTCGTTAAATTTGTACCAACCCTTAGTTTAGCATTATGTCATTTTGAATTTTCTGTTTGCCGATTTTATTTTTAACTTTGACGTCATTAGTGCCAAGATTTATGCAAAGCAAAATACTTTTGTTTTTAATTTTGAATTTATGAAGACATTTAAGGGGTAGATGTGTTGTATGCGCAGAATTTATGGATTGACGAGTAATTTGTATTTAGCGATATCTTGGTTTATGTAGAAATAATTAGGTACATATAGTCAGAACTTATGGGTAGTTACAGTTGTTGAACAAATGGATTTTATTTTATATCGCAGAACATACGAGAAACCTTTAGCACACTTGAGAATTTCCTCCTTAAGTCGGTTAAAAATATATTTTATTAATTTGCATCTTTCATTAACATAATGTAGAAAAATTATTAGTTTGACTTACGTATTTATATATATATATATATTTTTATATATTGAAGATTAGTTTCGATATTTATAAAAAACTAGCTTTCCGCCAGTAGCTGCGTCAGCATGGTCTTGTATTGTTCATAAAAACCTTCTTTTTAATCACCCTATCTATGAAAAAAAGACCGCATCAAAATCTGTTGCGTAGTTTTAAAGATTTAATCATACATATGAATATAGGGACAGAGAACTTTGTTTTATACTATGTAGTCATATTGTTTTATAATATTTACGTCGCCTTAAATGTACGTAAAAGTAAAACTAGCTAGCTGCCAGTCATTCTTTTCGAAGTGCCAAAATGTCATAACCTATTCACAGTGATGTGACTCTGAGATCAAGATTTATTTTGAAAACTTTAATTTCATATACCTTGAGTTTCTTACGACTATGTTTAAGTAAGATTCAAGTAATAGGTAATTTTCGTTTTTATGTCTGTTATTAACACTTACTAATCTTGAAAACATAAAAAAATATTTTAATTTTGCATGATTTTTACTGTTTATTTTAAGTATTTTATATCTTGAAAATAAAAATAAAAAATCTTTTAACTTTTCATGTTTTTTCCTGTTTATCTTAAGTATACTATTTTATATGACAATACTATTACTAATGAGGAAGTGTTTAAAAAAAACGAAAGCACTAAAAAAGCACCTCCACTATAGATGGCGACTCTAGCAAAAGTTGATTTTTGCAGGAAACGAATGGACCAGATATAGTAATTTCTGTTCCTTTTAACTAACATATTAAAAAACTGAAATTTGAAAAGTTCGAAACTTACATATCAATACAAATACGAAAAAGTACAAAAAGAATATGAGTTTTTTACTGAGTTTTGAAAACTAATTTACTTTTAAATATGAAAGAAAACCGGAAGGATTGTTATGGAGAAATCAAGAACGTACCGTAGCGACATCTAGTTTGATCACATTCAAATAGGTTAAATCACTGGCACTTATATTACTATCTTTAATCCCATATTCTATTATTGGTACAGTCAGCAGCACCTCAGATTATACAAAATTGTCAATTTTGCTCACTCTTTTTTAACCCTTTAGAGTATGGGTTAAAATCCGTTGCAGAAACTTTGTGGTAATTTTGCTGCTTTGTGGTACAGCTGTATGTACTGTGATAAAAGAAACAGTAAAAAGAGTCACCCTACTGATTTCATAAATACGAAAGTTTGTGGGGATGTATAATGTATATTTTATCTTTCGCACAAAAACTTCTGTACGGATTTTGATGAAATTTGGTATACACATGGTATATTCCACTAAACAGTACCGGTCCTGTGATTCTGTTAAAATTCGAATTCACTGAGGTGTCTGAGTTCACTTCAAAAAGCGACATCCGCTCAAGCTTGAATTGGTAATTGGTAAAGTGAAGTGAGTTCCGAAATGACAGAAATAGAATATTTGAGATACGTACATATATTCAGTAAATTTTGTTATGTATTTATATAAAAAAAATGGAATCAATAGAATTTCTACACTAAATGACTTGAATTCGGACACATGAAGAAATTCGAATTTAGCTCTGGATTTTTACAGAATCGCATGGCTGGTAATATATTTATTTGGTATCAAAAACTTTAAAATATACTGCGTTATAAATCGAAGCAGTGTGTAATAGATTCCTTGAGCTTATTTTAATTTTTTTAACAGACTTCAAAATCGAAAATGAGGAGGTTGTATGTACGACGGCGATGTATACTCTTTTTATAATGTTTATTAAGGTGTAAATCTGATATTGAAAGTTTTATGATTCATTTAAGTATGACACATCATAATGTTTATCATTATTTTCTTTTGTTTATATTGAAAGAGTAAATAACTGAACTTTGGACTCTAGACTTGATCGAAGAAAATGGTGCTAATCTATTTTTGATTGATCGTTAGCTCTAAATTTTATCTTATCTTCTATATATTATTAACAATAGAGTTTCCTTAGTTATAAGATTTATAATGTGGGTATTTAATTTAAACTTTTAGGATTGAACTACGTTCTTTGATATGCCGGAGGTAAATAGGTAAACGTTGTATCGATTCTGCTTTATATACGTAATAACTTACTAACCCTATGAATATTTAAAATGCCTCCTACTCCTACATACTATATGAATATTATAAAGAGAATAGATTTGATTGTTTGTTTGATTGATTATTTGTTTGGTTGCATCGAATATTCTTCGAAAATCTTGGACCGTTTTTAAAATTCTTTTACCTACAGGAAGCTACATAATACATAGTTGACATAAGCTATAATTTACCCGGGACAAATAGCAGGGAATTACTAATTAATATAACCTCACATTTGTGAAAATGGATGTATGTTTTGTTACTCTTTTACACAGAAACATCTGATCGGATTTTGATTTAGAATCTAATTCACAAATAATTTTAAGCCTGAATTAACATATAAGCTACTTTAAATCCATATCATATAAATCTCATACTTAATATTATAAATGCAAAAGTAAGTGAGAAACTGTTGAACGGATTTTGATGTTTGGTATACTGATAATTCTAAGCCTGAATGATGATGTAGACTATTTATCCTACTAAACTGTTCCTGAGGGGACTTGCGACCGAAGCCGATGGCACACTACATTTATATATTTATCGGTTACCTGCAAGTGAGGTTCGGCGCTATAAAAAGATAACACTGACTGCAATTACAGTGTATTTTAATCAAGCCTTATTTTAGGCTTAGTTTCTGGCTCCAGTCTTCCACATGACTGTTTACTTTGGCACTTGTTAACGTTATTTTTAAGAACTTATTTACTTATTATTATTATTAGTGTATTTTAATGTCCAAATTCGGAAATCTTTACATGGTCCTTCAATCCGGATAAAGATTTTAGGTTTATCTTTTTGTTACTACTTCATGTAATAACTACTGAAGGTTTGGTTTATGGATAATTTTTAAGTCTAGATTGTCATATACGTTAATTTTATCCCGCTAAATCGTTACCTAGAGATATTCCGCTTAGGCGAAGCGCATAGTGAAGAATAACGGAGTAATATGCAAGGCCCAATTTTTTATGAAGGACGCCATTTTAACATTGTGCCAGTGAGCTCCATCTAGTGGAGACAATATTGAACACCGCTGCCAATCAACAGGTTTTAAAACAAAAAAATCGAATCCCAATTCAATTTTGTTTTGAGAAATAGGCACAGTTTATTTTCTGTGCTATTTACAGTATTTTTAAAACCACAACAATCTTAAGATTGTTAAAGCATTTTCTGTTTCATGGTGACGAAGAGTAAAATGGTTTGCATCACTATCAAGATTATTTAAACTGATATTCTCTTTATTATTTTTAGCGTCGGTCTTTGACTTTTTAAGCACGATTTTACTGATAAGAAGTTTTATATCTGCCCTCGAACCTTTTTAACGCATATACATAATGCAACTGTAGTTGCTTTGTGATCATAGAATAAATATAAAATATTTTTTATCTTTATTTAATATTATAAATACAAAAGTTCATTAAGATACAACTGATGTCATTCACTGATGTACCTGCGCAGCAGAAAAATTTAAAACGCGGTAAATGTCGACCAATTAGAATGATTCAAGCATTAACGCTATTGGATGATCCACCAATATCGACGCGCCGGTATCTCGCTGTGTGTGAGTGAGACGGACTAATGTAATTGCATTTTAAAAATTATGGATATTCCAATAAGATCTATTATACATTATAATCGTACGTCTGGTCATCATCAGTATTGATTGATCTGACTAGACACGAGATCATAATATAAAAATTTAATTTTCAGCATTGACAGGGCTGTTCAAACCTTACAACTCAGAGATGAAGACACAAAAAACAGTGTAACAAATATTATGTAATATATCTATTAATTACATATTTAAGAGTCTTCATCCCAAGCATTATTCTGATAATGTCTTGTTGATTTATTTCCTCTGTTTTTTTGTAAACCATACTATTTGCAATAGTTACTGTCATTAAGCAGAGCCAAGGTTGCCTGCCGACCCTACTCGACCTCCAGTTCTCCTGTCCCTCTGTGTCACGTCAACGCCGTTAAGATCTTTACACACGAGGAGATAATGCAGTAAGTATAATAAAAATCTTTAACAAGGAGGCTTCAGTAATTTCTGAATCTAACCAGTTGTTTGCCTTAAGGAGACTTGTAATAAGAATTTTATTATGCTATTATTTTAAATATACTTTTAGGGTGGCTTGCGCAACATTTGGTCTAAACAGAATTTAGTTAAATGTGTTTATCTTGCTAAATATATTTTGCTTAAATAGAATTAAAAAGGTCTTGCTCACGTCCGCTTGGATGGTAATTTAACTAATCGTAGTTAGGGAGTCGGTAAAGCAGTTTCTTGCGTTCCTTTCTACGTTTTCGTGCGTTGTACACTTGACTTAGAGGAAAATGGTTGCATTTCTTTAAAAAAAAAGCGTGAAATGGACCCACGAGCTTTCAACTGTCACATTTAGTCAACCGAGTTGTCAAGTCACACAAATTGTGTTGTTATGGGGCTAATTGCTGGAACAAAATTATAGTGGTTTCTTTCGTTAGACGAAACCTTCTGAAGAATTTGTCGTCCGAATACATTCCAAATAAGTCTGCTCTCTTAAACAATTCTCTCGGTCTGTTGATACATTCTATAATCTCCTCATCGTCGTCAGAATACAATTCCCATAAATCCATCGTACAAACTACCTAACGAACTTTTTACAATCCTTTATAAAATAATAGTAAAATTTCTATAACCTCAACATGATGACGCGTGATTGCTGCTAAACGTATTTAGCGACGCTAAATAGCCATCTTTGGGTATTTAACTTCGAGAGTTCGTTAAACGTGATTAGTGCCTAAATTTTTGTTGTGCAAGACGCTAATTATATTTAGCAGACTAAATGCGTTTAAGTCGCTCTTAAACTGTATTTAACGGCGATGCGCAAGCCGCCCTTAAACTGAGAGCTTACTTTTAAGTTTTAGACCTATACGTCTAGCAGGCCAATACTTCTAATGTTTACGTAATAATCGCATCTCAGAAGAATCTCAACTACTTGCATTTAACTGTTGTACTATCCATTATTATTATAATTTGTCGCCACAACGCGATCCAGTCATACCTGATGCTGAAAAATTATCCTGTGTATCGAGGTCCTAACGCACTACTTAGTCTATATTAGTTGATTTTGTTGTACAGCCAGCCAATTACTTGAACCGGTTGCTATTTTGCAATGCTAATAATAAAGTTTTATTATGTTATTAGGCCTTTACTTCGACTTTACTTGTGAAAATTAAGTTTTAAACATACTTTTGGATGTTTAACTTCTTCTTAGCAACTCCATTTTGTTTTTTATCAATTGTCTAAAGATACTACAAAGAAATTTAAAAAGTGACAATCTCAGTACAAAATTTCGATAAATAAATATTAAACAACGTCACATACTTAGCTCAGATCCCAAATTAAGTAGTTTAATAAAAATTATGGAAATCTGTTACAATTAAAGTATTAACAACACTCAGATTCGAGAAAATATACTTAGAAAAATTCATTTTGTTTCATGATCTGTTACGGAGGTTACGGAGCTCAAATACATAGTCTTGCCATCAATATTGTTACATAGAAAATTATTATTTTTTATTTATCGTAACATTTATTACTATAACAGTCTGTTAGTTTAACAAACCAAATCTATACTAATATTATAAAGCTTCAGATTTTGTTTCAGGAACTCAGGAAAGTCTCAGGAACTACTGGTTCGAATTGAAACATTATTTTTGTGTTGAATAGATATTTATCGAGGAGGGCTTTGAGCTATATAACGTCACGCTACAACTATTAGGAGCGAAGAAATAATGGAAAACGCGGGCGAAGTCGCTGGCGGCCACTAGTAAAAATATATATATGTAGCTTATTCGAAGTGCCCTTCATTGGCTGCAATACAGTCTTTTAAACGTTGAGGCCAATTATATTTTACGCACGCACTTTTTCCATTAGATAATTCTTTGTTTTAGGGGCACCAAATTATCATGGCGTTTAGAGCAAGCCTTACTATCTAAAACTGACCGTCCGTACGTTGCGTACTAGCTGTTTTACCACCCCATTCATTATTAAATGATTTGTTAAGGAGTGACTAGTAAGTCTCTTATAGGCTGCAAGTCCGAAGTCATCTTTTTAAATACGCTACATTGTTCTACATGCCATCTTCATCTTCAGAGATAAAATCTTTTGATTTCGTACAGGATTTTTCGAATTCTTTCCCTTACTTAGATCGCCTTTTTCGTACGAATACTACGTAGACGGCAAGATCTTTTTCTGTCGCAGAGCAGGTTACATTGTACCTATCAATAGCTCAGTACACAAACATTTATACCAACCGTGTTTTGAAAATTGTGTTTGGCGACATACCTACTTTATGTAATGCAAGCACAGCACCCACTCCGTTTTAATATCACATAATATTTTATAATGTATGGGCACGAAAATAAGAAAAGACAATGAACAGTCTTAAAAAAATTACAGATTCGAAATTCAAAAGTAATATTTTGTTTATTTTTAATTCTAACAGTATTAATAGCCATATTAAGTAACTTATTTTTAATCCATCATGATTTTTCAAAATAGGATTATTTCTGTTCTATTACAAAGATTTTTTTAAAATATTTTTTTAGTCCATGGTTTACCTTCTTACATGTATACACGTGCGATGAGATTTCTTAAACTACACTATGGATTTTACTGTCCAAATACGCTTGTTCCAATTTGTTAAAGGAGCTCTGAGAACATATAAAACTTTTAGGATAGCTTTTAAGTAAACAAAAACATTTACTAAGGGGCGGTACATAAGATTTGTTAATTAATAGAATCACAATATTTACAAGGTTCCATCGATTAAATAAACATATGTGACATTTCGAATCTAGTTTACAGAATAGAGATAATTATTTAGATACACATATATTAAGTTTATAGCTTTGATGACATAAAACGACGACGGCCTACGTGGTCGCTATATTTAAGAGGGCGTTTAAAACAGAAACCATGATTTTAAGTTGATGCTGTACAAAATAATAAAAATACTTATTCATGATATTGGCCTTTTTCGTTTCGTACATAAAGCGAATGTACGAAATTTATGCGCGGACCATTGTTCTATATATAGCCTAATATAGCGAAAAAAAAACAAAATATATGCAGTCAACGGAAACTTTTTATAAGTAGATATTTTAAGATAAAGCGGAACTCATTGAAATAAATATAAATATAACCGTAGTACCCACTGGAAAAATGACAAATATGATAATTTTATATGTCGATTATGATAATCTAGGATAATATCAAACGTGCAATCAATGTTGCCGCTAATTAAAAAATCAAGTCAAAACTGGAATCAAAACTTTAAATATAGTAAAAAAAGTATAAATATTTATACAACTTTTTTAAGCAAGGATAACCATGATTATTATAAGCTATTAAAATAATAGTGCCATTTGAAATATTAAGTGACAATTAATTCCGTCTTAGTTGATGCGTTGAAACGAAACAACTCGATTCTTGTTTATTTAATGAGAGACATTAATTTATTTTGACGTACGTTACGTATCTGATGTGACGTAAGAACACATTATAAATCAATATAATGGTGAAGATGATATTCAATATATGCCCTTCCCCTTATTTTATTATTTAATTAATTTTAAAGAAAACTTTTTATTTTCTAAGCTTCGCCTGCTTGAATTATGGCCTATGTCATCCGCGTATGATTTAGCTTCCTGTCGGAGAAGGAAATTTTAAAATCGGTCCTACAGTTTCGGAGCCTATTTAATGAATCTTTCCTTTTTATAATGTTATTAATTAAAAAAAAAAATTAAAAAGAGACTATAAACGATAACCTTCAGCTTCTCTTGAATAACTGTGAAATTTTTCAGCAGTGTCCTGACATAGCGTAAAATGCAGTAGGTAGTAGTTACCAAGAGATACAATAAAAACTTAGTAACTTAAAATACCTAATACTTGCGTCCAACGCTTGCCTTAGACAAGTTAAGTAGGATATCGTTCATTCAATAACTTTCAAAAACAGTCTCCATTTGAATCGGTTTACATGTCAAATGGGTGAACGTGAAATTCGAAATTCGTGAATTGAATATTTTTCATCTTCTTCATCTTCATCTTTCACCTTTCAAATTGAAAGGGATCGCGACTTTTTAAGAGGAGACAGTTAGGCCTTGGGTTATCAAAGAAAATAAAGCTGGCTACATATTTATTGGATTCGTTTAATTTTAGACAGAATAAGTCGCAACGGCAACGTTAGCCTTTTATGTCTTCGGTTCAATTACAAATGCCGTAATCCGCTATATCAAACTACGGGGACGCGTGGATTTAAATATGAAATAATTATTTTCGTTCCTTTTTTTGCACACCATACACCGTGAAGTTGAAGTAAAATGAAAACCAAGGCGGTCGTTTATATTTATTTGGCTCCCATAGTATGTCTAGCGATACATATCGTTTACATTCAACGCAATATACATAATATATTGTCCGTTCGTCTATTACAATTTGTCCGTTTTTTACCTACCCTAGGAACAGTGTTATACTAAATATACTTAACACATTTAGCATTGAAATTGTTTTACTTTTAATCTAAATTCAGGTTCTAATAAAAACAGAGGCCTAATTGTTTAATTTTAAAATTTATCGCAATCCAATTTAATTTGCCATTTAAAAGATACTCACGCACTTCACGCAACTATTATTTGACATATGATAGCGATTGTGTTATTTTTTTAAAGATATTTAATGAAGGACAATTTTAGTTATAATTAAAATATTACTGTTTAAGTCACAAGTCTTTATTAACTCTGGATCAAAGCGGTTGCGAATTATAAGGTTATATGACACTTTACCTTTAAAGATGATTGTCATAAATTTTAAAATAGATAATCAGGTCATAGGTTTATAGTAACTAACTAAATAAGGTTACCTTTCGTATGTAACCAGGTGTCACTTACACCAAGTAAATGAAAATATGTTTATGATAATATATTCAGATATGTACTCAGTGATGTTTGCGCCAAATGGGAATGTTATAGAAACACTCAAGTTTAAGAGAAACTTGTGGTATGTTGTTAAGTTTGTATGTTGCATTAAACGAGTGGCTCCTAACCTTTTCATTAGGTACTTTTACCGCTATGACATAGGAAATCTGTGTCCCGACCTTAAAAGAATTGTAACACGAATATTATAAGTACATACACATAATTTCATTAATAAGTGATGGTTAATAACGCTATGCATCACTTTGCATTCACTCGCTTTTAAAATTAAGTTTTATTTTGCTTCAAGCACGTCTTAAAATCACGTTCCACTTTGAGACGGTTTTTAATTGTGTTTTTATAAAATTTAATTGTTAAGTTCTTTGTTACAAAACCAGCTGATTTACCCCCGTTAACTAACAAGCTGGGGGCCAATTCTACTAAATAAATTTTGTTCAAATCGAATCAAAAACTGATTGAAACTGAACGAAACTACAGTTTTTAATGGTTTTTCTATTCTACTAAGTTACATACAATACAATTCCAGCTAAAATAGAACTGGAATTGTATCGTATGTCACACTATAAAAACTGTAGTTTCGTTCGGTTTCGATCCGTTTTCGATACGACTTAAACAAAATTTATTAAATAGAATTGGCCCCCTGTTTTGCCGCAACTTCACCTTAATGATATAGGTTCCCGTAGATAAAACAATTTTCATGATCGGATTAGTTTTCCGAATATATGCGCTATAATATATTTTCCCCCTATATGCGCCCTATAGACAAACAAAATTAGAAACTTACCTCTTTATAGATTTGCTTAAATAAATAATTATTTAAGTATTGCCTATTTTCTAATAAAGCCCTATTGTTAAAGGTTATTAGATCGCAAAACTGTAATTGAAACGTAAGTACACAATATATGCACATCAGTTTTCTATAATACGTATTTACCTTAAATGTATTAAGGTTTCAAATCACTTTCAAATCGAGTGGGAAAATGTGAGTTTTGTGTAACCCGTCCTGAGTGGTAAGTGTAAGTTTTACGCTAACGCGTTCACTAGTGAGCGCGTTAAGAATTTGTATGGAGATTTGTAGTTCTTGATAGTTACCGCTAGGGGCGCTGTACCGGATTCCATACTAAAATCTTAACGCGCTCACGATCGACAGTGAACGTAAACGTCATAAAAACTTACACTAAGCGCTCTGTTTCCTGCTACAATAATTTATGTACACGTGAAATAAAATAATATTAACTTAAATAAGAAGAACTTTAAAAAAATATTATAAAGGGTTCTTTTTTGTTTATTGTTACTAACTCTCGAGGACTTAATATGAAAATCGAATTACGAATATATTAGCATTGTACTTTCGCAGACTGGACTAAATTTAAGTCCTGTCAAACTGCAATGCGTTTTTAATTGTGGTATTAACTAAGATAACAGAATTAAATTTTGTACTATTTCTACATACAGAAATATAATTATATTTCTTTAATAACATATGCTCGGTGGCGTAATGGATAAGCGCCGCGACCCGCGATAGTTGTCGTTAAGCAACATTCGCGAGAATCAGTCACGGGATGGGTGACCAAAAAAATATTATCTTGAGCTACTCCGTGCTTCGGAAGGCACGTTAAGCCGTTGGTCCCGGCTGCATTTGCAGTCGTTAATACCCTCCAATCCGTATTGGGCCAGCGTGGAGGGTCATGGCCCATCCTCCTTAATCATCCACAAGGAAGGCCTGAGCCCCTGCAGTGGGGACGTAAAAGAGCTGATGATGATGATGATGAATAAAATATGCCTTATAGAATAATGTTAAACTCATCCAAATAAAGAATTTTTAAGTTAAATTCAGTGGGTGATTCAGCAGAATGGGCCCAATTCTGTCGTTCAAATTTTGAAATATCTGACAAATAAATATAAGTTTTGAACGTTTCGGCCACCACATCAAATAATTCTGCACAAAAGTTTACTAGTACCAATACTATTTTTAGATTATTACCATATACTATAGGTGTACTTGTCATGATATCACAGTTTACATAATTGCTTGTATTGGACGTTTGCACTTCACTCGTTTCACAAACGTTTTGTCAATATTATTCTGTAATGCATAAGGACCTTATTCACATACATACTATATTTAGCATTTGCCCTCTGTAGGGTGACCAAGCAATGTAAAATAAATACGAGGGTCAAACTGAAAGTTCTTAGAAAATCAAAAACTGATTACATTAGCCAGTTATTAGTTTTATTATATATTTTCAAAATATTGTCCATTCACGTCAATACACCGCTGCATGCGATGGAACCACTGGGAAAAGCACTTTGCCCACTCGTCCTTAGGGGTCTCTTCAATGGCATCGCGATACGCAGCCACCGCTTCTTCAGCATTCATAAACCGCTTTCCTTTAAGTTTTTCTTTAATTTTTGGAAATAAATAAAAATCACAAGGCGCGAGGTCGGGGCTATACGGCGGGTGACCCAGTAATTCAACGTTTGATGTCGCCAAATAGTCGATCGGTCGCTTGGCGGTGTGCGACGAGGCGTTGTCGTGGTGAAGGAGGATCCTACTGCGAGGTCGTTTCTCTCGAACTTTTTCCAAGACAAGTGGCAAACAATTAGTAGTGTACCATTCTGCAGAAACTGTTTTTTGATCCTCTAACACAATTGTTGCAAAATGACCTATCCTTCCAAAGAACGAGGCCACCATTTTTTTTCCCGCACTTCGATCTCTCTTCACTTTAGTTGGCAACTCCTCGAAAGGAAACACCCACTGAGCAGATTGTCTTTTGGTTTTAGGATCATAACAGTAAATCCAGCTTTCGTCACCTGTTAGTATGTCGAACACAGCATTTGAGTCACCTCCGTTAAATCTTTCAATCATTTTACGACACCAATCCACACGATGGAGTTTTTGAGCCTCAGTCAAATTATGAGGTATCCACCGGGCGCAAAGCTTCCTGACCGCTAAATGTTCGTGGAGGATTTTGTGCACTTGACTCATACCGATGCCTAAGCTTGTCCGAATCTGTTGATAGGTCAATCTTTTGTCAGTCTCTATCATACGCCGCACAACACAGATGTTATCTTCAGTCGTCGCCGTAGAAGGCCGTCCCTCACGTAAATCATCAGTGAGATTAGTGCGACCACGTTTAAACTCATTAAACCAGTTGTAAACAGTCGCACGAGATGGGGCTTCATCGTGAAAGGCCAATCGTAGTCTATCATAACTTTCTTGTTGACTTAAATGACATCGAAAGTCATAAAAAATCATTGCACGAAAATTTTCTCGTGTTAAATTCATGATGACGTGACACAGACAATTTTCAATTTGCCGCCAAATCGTAAAACAAATGACAAATGAATGAAATATATACTCAGTAATATTGGCAAAGAGTTATATTTTCAAATTTTAGAATTATTTTTTTATTATATTGTTTATAAGTGGCCAGTTCTAAGAACTTTCAGTTTGACCCTCGTACCTATCATACAATAAATATCATATTATATTGCTTAGAACTGAAGTAACTAAAATCCTATCGCTTACTATTTTGCTTAAAACCGAAGTGACTAAATTCCTTGTGTCGTAAATCTGATACAACGCAACTGTGTGTTACTTAGCGTTTTTTTCATAAATATTTAGACAATAACAGCCTAAAGCAACACTTTCATTTAAATTTTCTCGCTGGAAACGAAAATGTGTTGTTATTTCAAGAGAGCAAACTTATTTACCATAGAAATCCGAAACAATGTACGTACCACAACACCCAGACACGACATAGTAGAATATTTTCGGAAATGCTTGAGTAAAAAATATATTTTTTAATTTATTTTATTGTTTTCCTCTTACCTTGATTTAAAATGTGAAAAAAAGCGTTTATTGTTATAAATATTATATTAGACAACATCACATAGATACGTACATTGCTTAGATTCTAAGATGAGGAACTGAAGCTTTCGTATTATAGAGTGTATGAGACAACATGGATACTTCAACACACAGACCCAATATAATATAGAAGAGTTAATTTTTTACTTTATCCGACCCGGAATTGAACTCGGGATGCCCATGGAGGACGTCATAAATTAATTTTATCATGTATTCTTCAGCTAATGAATTAGGTATACATATGCTGTCACCCTTCTCTTTTAATGCAAGTGTCCTCGACAAGGGCTGCCATCTTCTAAAACAATAAAGCCTGACTCTGCGCTGTATTAGGCCGAACATTTACCTTAAAAACCGGTATTTAAGTTCTTTAATAGTCAAACATTACTTTTATAAAGGCAGATATCCTACTTATTTACAAGTTCGAATTATTTTCTTTTCAGATCTTGACCTTTTCAAACGTTACTTTTATTTAATCTTATGTATTCTACGTGTTATATTTATTTTTCTTCACATGATGTCTGGAAGATATCGCTATCTAGCAATATTACCGCATCTTGTATACTATTTCTTTTTTCTTGCTGTGTCATGAAATTGTTCCTGTTTTATGTGCTATAAAGGATATAATTATTATCTTATTTTGTCATAATTTAGCTTATAAGGAAATCCCCAACAAAAGTCGTACATATTAACCGGACAAGACCTGAAAACGCCGAACAGATGGCAACCCTCTCCTTGACGCATTCAATGCAACTACATAATATACACTATGGCTGACAATATTATCACCTTTTAAAAAGATGTTAATCAACCTTTTTGATGAGGCTTTTTTATATTTTAATTTGAACTTTAAGATTTTATTCTTAATATTTTGTTTTTTTTTATTCTTATGGATTGCGTCATCTGCGGTAATTAAATGTGCACACTGATGTCTTATTGACTTTTATTGACTTTAAAACCAGAATTAGTAAATGAGTAAATGTGCACACTGAA
This sequence comes from Diatraea saccharalis, assembly GCA_918026875.4. Lineage (NCBI taxonomy): Eukaryota > Metazoa > Arthropoda > Insecta > Lepidoptera > Crambidae > Diatraea > Diatraea saccharalis. Next base: position 11,206,262 of record OU893336.1, read on the forward strand.
GTCTTATTGACTTTTATTGACTTTAAAACCAGAATGAGTATCAAATCACTCTTAATTAATGGAAAAAATCTATTTGATTTTACAATTACCCAGCTAGTGTTGTCATCAATTCTCACATGACTTCCAAATTATTGAACTTCATATGCAAATCTTAAAAAAAGTCATAAATAAATTTCATTATACCTATTCATATAATGTTTGTCTCATTAAAAATCCTCTGATGTCAAGGTTTTGTCATAAATCACGTCACAACCGTCGTCAAATAATTAAATATTCATAAGCTTGATTACTATCTAACAAGCTTAAAAATAAATATGATGATTACCAATAAACATAAGGTGTTTATTGTTTTTACTATCACAAGCAATAAGAAATTTCGCGGACATTTTTTTTAGTTTCGCGGGACAACGATAAATGACGTCAATTAGTGAGTTAGAGATTAAAAAAAAGAAAAGATATGCGACATAGGTAGGTATAAATATAGTAATATATATACACAAAATCAATGTTAAACCAGTGAATATTTTCGCTTATTACCGATACAAAATCTTGTTTAATCCTAACTAACTTTCCGCCAGCAGTTACGACCCGCGTGGTCTTGTATTATACATAAAAACATTCCTTTTATATCACCCTATCTATGAAAAAAAAAAACCATCAAAATCTGTTGCGTAGTTTTAAAGATTTAAGCATACATAAGGATATAGGGACAGACATAGCGACTTTGTTTTATACTATGTTATGATGACAACTAATAGCCGATGAATAGAAAAGAAGCACATCAATCCTCCACACTTCGCATATGGGCTCTATCGACCAATGTAAACGATTACTAACTTATAAAAATGTCAATGAGGAAAAATTTACATTTGATCGATATATAATGACAATTTTTGTGCCACTCTACTAAACTACATTAATTTAAATTTAATCTTAATTTAATTTGGTTCTACTGCTTATTTCATAACTAAGATTTTGTTTTCTTGCTCTACTCTGTGGATGACGTTTGAGTTTTATATTATAATGAAACAGTGGGCTAATTGTCCAATTTAAAAAATATCCGCAATCCATTTCAAAGGTATAACGATTGCAGTAGGAATAAATCGCTTTCGGAATGATGATTTTTGGGAAATGTGTTCTCCGTGTAATTTCCAGGGCATTTTTGAAATCGCAAAATTATGGTGAATTATATAAATATTTCGAAAACTTCTGCAAATTTAAACAACATATTAAAATTGGCCACGACTGAGATTTATACTTTTGCTAAAAAATAATGTAGAAAATTGGCGGACCATGGAAATTACAATAAAGGCAATGGAAATTACACAGCAGATAAAATTTTGCTAAACACCATGTCATATATGAAATTAAGCTGTCATATTAGTTAGGGTAGTATTAAGATCTACCTACATTATACTGAAACGATATACGATAGTACTTACTCAAAATTGGAACGAAACGTAAACACGTTCATGTTCTCAAAAAACAAAATTATACAACGTGTTATGGAAATAGCGCAAAACCTCTCAGGTGGTAGCTCAGCCCATAAAACTGAACAACTTTCACTATGAGACCAACATTGAAATTTCAGCATCTGGCAAATTTTTCGAAGTAACGTTACATCGGACAAACAAAAGTCGGGCGTCGAAGTAAGATATGCGATGTATTGAAACTTCGAACAATGAATGCTTCGACGTACTCGTATAGTTGTCGATGTATCAATTATCGAAGAAACGTGTTTCGAAGTGACATAATAGAATCCTTTTTCGAAATGGTTATTTATTTTGTCAATCATCGTATAAAATACGCATCCTACGTCAAATATCAATAATTAATTTATTGTAAATTCAATTGGCTTTCATTATACACCAATTTGGTACCTGTAGGGCCAGTGGTTTTCTCAAAAACGATAGATAGCGAACACCGGTCATAAGTAGATATTAGGAGGTAATTTCAGTCAAGATAACTCTCGTTCCTTGGCTATCTATCGTTTTTTGAGAAAACCATTGGCCCTACAGGTACCAATTTAGTGTTTAATCAAAGTAAATTTTTACAATAAATAAATAAATTATATAATATGTTAACTTAATCCGGTGATATTTAAGACGATTTAATAAAAAAAAATAACCAACATTCAACATTTAAGTCTGTATTTGGCGATGGCGTGCATTTCGTTGAAAACAAACATTGAACATAACGTTTGTTTTTTGCAACCAAAAAGAAACAAGGTAATTTCCATGGGTGATACGTAATTGCCATGGTGTTTTATCCATGGAAATTACACCATGAAATTACCAAAAAACATATATTTTGAAATTACTCTGCATCGAAAAGATATAACCGGCTAGTTTTTTACTGTTTATCTACATTATAGAGCTAGGTATTTCACCTTAAAACCCATTTTCTAGAAGAAGTACAATTATATTGAAAAAATGTGACATGGCAAAGCCGAATAACTGAGAACCAAAATTTAAGAAATTGAAGAACTTATTCTCGCAACGAAAGCGCGGGAAACAGCGACGTGGCCACCTCACATGCTAGCTGCGGCGTAAATGACGATTCGCAAAAACCAATCGGGGTTCGTCTACGCCTCTCCAGCTCAGAGCAGTATCTCGCGCAAGGCGCGCCGCGAAAATTTTGCTAAGCGTGTGACACGTATACTTCTGACCATAAAATCAAAAGTTTCCTTCCGATTAATTTGAAATTTGATCAATATGTAAACCGATTTGTCTTTTTTAAATGTGTGTAACAAACCGATTAAAAACGTGGGTAATTTCAAAAATATTTGCGATTGCTCAAAAGTCGGCGCGCGTGTGACACGGTAAAAACGTGCAAAATTGACCGGATTTGAGGTGTTGAGGGTAAGTTACTCCGATCTACGTCGTTTTTTATCCGTGAAATCTATATGACACGATGCTTAATGAAATGAAGAAACGATGTAATAGTAGTTTTTATCATAATAATTTATTTTTATAGGAGATATGTCCCTGTGACACTCAAAAATTGCTTTTTCAAGAAGTAGATGATCAACAAACATAATAAAAACTTAGTAACTTAAAGTACTATTTGCATCTAACGCTTACTATTTGCATCTAAAGGTTATATTCGTTAGCGTGAAATTCGTTAATATGTATATTCAAATGTCAAATTGAAAAGAATAACTATAGATTTTTAAATTAGACAATTTGGACTTAGGCCCACACTCCACCAAAGCGGAGATGTGCGGAGATGTCCAATGTGGAGACGAGAAGAGATGTTATTCGGTTCGGGTGAATCCACCGAAGCTGTGCGGAGATGCGTATTGTGTCGCGGAGATGTGCGTTAGCTAGCGTTGAGAGTGTGCAAGGCATTGAGTGCTCAGTATGCGTTCTGACACGAAAGGTAGACGTTATGTTGCTTTTACAAACCGGACGCTCACATCTTCTCGTCTCCGCTGCGTCTCGTCAAGGCACAGCTCTCATCTCCGCTTCCATCGCACCATACAACTATAAAACATCTCCGCTTAGCGATCTCCACTGGAGCTTAGCGGAGACGAGATGAATGAATAGCGAAATTCTATTGGTTGTTTAAAAAACATCTCTGCATTCGTCTCGTCTCCGCTTTGGTGGAGTGTGGGCCTTACTGATATATATATGCTCTTCACTACTGTTTACTACATGTGACAGTACTGCAATCCAGCGACAGAAAGATGTAATTGTCTCACAAGATAAGTCCCACGGCTTTACTCTTATTCCATTGTAATAAAAGTGAAAACATTGTGACCAGAGGGACTTCTTTCGTGAGACGAACTGTACTAATACGTCCTATTGTCTTTTCTACGTCTACTCACTGTACTTCACTTGAACAATTCCGTCCGGCACAGAACGACTCTGTTCAAAAAAGCTCACCCAAAATAGCTTTTAGTTAAAATTATTCAATAATAATTTATTTATACTTGTTTACACACGAATGTGAATGTAATGACTTAAATGTATATATTTTTTATTTCAGGTACACTCAAAGTTATGACTTGCTATCATAACCGTGTAAGAGGTAACAATCACTTCCTGTCACTTCCTGTCTTTACTGAAAACATGACACTAAATACACGGTATTATTATCTGAACAAAGATTTACTTCTATGAGTACTGCCCTGCGGTTCAGTAAAAATCCAGACCCGAATTCGAATTCACTCATGTGTCCGAATTCACGTCATTTTGTGTAAAAATTCTATTGATTCCATTTTTTTGTATAAAAATACAAAACAAAATTGATTGAATACACGTGTCTTAGATATTCTATTCCTATATCATTTCGAAACTCACTTCACTTATGCTACGAAACGTTATTACCAATTCAAGGTTGAGCGTATGCCTCTTTTTGAAGTCAATTCGGACACCTGAGAGAATTCGAATTCGGGTTTGGAGTTTTACAGAATCGCAGGGCTGTAATGTCTGCAGCACAGCTGACGAATGGTTGTCGCCGCATCACCGGGACCCCTTGAGAATGACAGGTTCCTTTCCAAGAAGAGCGATCTAACTAACTCATTTAGCTATAGGATACGATATCTTAACGAGGTTATGGCGATACTACATTACTTTTTCTACTTTTACATGTACTTTAATAACGAAGGACGAATAATGAAGAATTATGAATATGGATATGACTGCAGTGTTTGGGATAAATGCCAAATTTATACACCGAAAGACATTTTAAAGTAGTAAAATGTTCGTTACATTTTACTAATATCGTCATAGTATACGCTAAGATGTCGTATGCTTTATTTTTTTTATTCTAGATAGGCAAGCACTTGACCACAGATCACCTGATGGTAAGCAATGCAGTGGTCTAAGATGGAGCGTGCTTGCCTAGAAGGAACCGATTTACTTTGGCTAGAGAGTTAGGCATTTATGATTTTTAACCTATTAATTGAAATTACAAACAAATATCATCAAATAGTATTGGATATCATCCAGACGAACTTAGCACACTTCAACAAAAAAAAAAAAGACAGAGTAAAACGGAGATACATTTTCAAAAGTGACGCGAACGCAAAATTGTTTAGTTGAAACAGCCAGTATAGCCTTAGATATTTTTGGCACAGTATACATCTTATTGAGGAGTATATCTAGTGGAACGTGTGCGGACTGAAGATACAATATTGTGAAACTTCTCAGCATGCATCTTATGTTATGCGCCATAACTGGATTTGCACAATTGCAGATATCACAACATGACTTCACACAAGTCTAAGCGATTATAGCAAGTCATTCATATGAAACATGTGTACTGCAGGCCAATTCTGGTAATGTTTAAGTAATTTTCACATTCGCATTGACTTGCATTTTACCATTATACTACTCGTATCTTTATTTTTAATACAAAATGCTTAAAAAATCCACTTGGTCCCTGCCACCCTGAGATGAGTATCGAACCCACGACCTTTCGCAGTCCGGGCCACTGCTCTAAACGCTGAGCTACCCAGGACCTAACAGGACTGACGAATCAAGCACTTCTTACTTTTCGCTACAACAGAGCGTATTCTCATCAATGTTCAGGCATCCACCCAAACAGTAATAAGTAGTAGCGAAAAGTAACAAGTGCTTGAAAGATTCGTCAGTCCTGTTTGGTCCTGGGTAGCTCAGCGGTTAGAGCATCGCCCGGATTGCAAAAGGTCGTGGATTCGATTCCCATCTCAGGGTACCAGGGACCAAACGTATTTTTTAAGCATTTTGTATTAAGAATAATTTTCAGCATGGCATTGTGAATGCAAAATTAATCAAAATATAATAACTATCTATCTAAAGTCCTATATTATCAGTGCTATATCTACCTCACACATCAATGGTGACAGATATATAATAATATTGGACTTCAGCACGCGTAGCATGACAAACTCGAGAAACGCTTTGTCTACACTCATTTGTCAGATTCTCGGGTCAAGAGTGAGATATCGTATGGGCGCACCCGAGAAAAGTGACATTTGAGTGTAGACAAAACGTTCTCGAGTTCGTCATGCTACTCGCGCTGGTAGATAGTACAATGGCATAATGCATAATGTCAAGATATTCAGATGCGATTATTTAGCAGAATTAGCGTACTGCTATGTGATACTGTAATAAAAACACATTGCTGTCTCAGTATAAAAGTTCATCAGAATAAAATCTTTATTACTTTCAAATTAGGTTTTATTTGATTTGACTAATGTGCTTGACTTCCGAGTTTAACGCTGATTTTGTTACAGACCAACATTGTTTGTTCTGCCATTCTACTGTTGACTGTTCCTAATTTTAGTAGTAGTTCGGTAGCGTAGTGGTTGCGCCGCGTTCGTTTATGGGACGGATGACTTATTGATGGTTCAACAATGTTCAGGCAATCCACCCAAATAGCCCAAATAATAGAAATATTTTAAACTTTCGATAAGAATGAAAATTTGTTATACTTATAATACGCTCTGTAGTAGCGAAAAAGTAACATGTGCTTGAAAGATTCGTCAGTCCTGTTAGGTCCTGGGTAGCTCAGTATTTTTAAGCATTTTTTATTAAGAACATTAAATATTACTCAGCTTATTATGTATTTCATGTCAACAAGTCATGGACACAGGAACGGAGACTAAAAACATAATTCTTTTATATACTCGTGAGAAATGCACGGACATGTACTTAAGTTAATTATCTAAATGACATACATTTAACGGGCGTCACTTGAAAACCACCAAGGCCGAATCATTTTTATGATACTTCATATACATTTGTGTAGATTTCCTTGTTTATAGTATCGAGATGGTTAGCTCTTATCATAAGGGATTTAGGTTGCAAATCGCTTTATGGCTCTCATAAAACGCTTTTAAGTTTAGCCCCGACATTTTGACATTTAGCCTCTACCCTTCAATTGTGTTGAAACATCAAATTAGGTACTATAGTGTTAATTAATATGATGATAATGTGTTTTCTTGGCTTAGAAGTTAATGACAAATAAAACATGAGTGTGCTAACAAAGTATGAAATATTAGTACATATATACTTAATGTTTTTTTTTTTAAGTTGCTTTTACGGAGTCTATACGCTGACAGTTTGATACTAATTGCGCTAATGAGGACATTTATACTTACAATTATGTAAAATTTCTTTTTCTATGCAATAACTTAACTTCTTTGTTTCAGACATCCATAAAATTTTACATGTGCTTTAGCTTTTTAATTTGAGATCTGTCATAACATTGAGCTTCCAACTTCAAAAACTACAAGGTTTTACTTTGTTAACTGCGATCGATTTTGAAGCGGTTTTTAACAGAATAGCATAACTTGACTTTATCATGTTTTATCTTTGTATTTACAGTCTTTAGGCTGTGCGTAAAAACAAAAAGGAAAACGTGACGAAATAAATGCGTTTAAGACAGACAACTGACAAGGAATGGCGTAATGTGCCTCAAAATTTATTTTTATTTAATGACTCGCAAACAATAGCGTTATTTGTAAAAAGATATAAGAAAGTATTGTGTAATAAAAAAAAAACAAAATGTTTTAAACTACGTGTTAGTGCTTTGTGTAATATTACCCATTGCAGCGTATTATGTATATTACTAAAATTATTTGAACTAAACCAACGAAAGTAAGTGATGATTAAGCGCTCGTGATGCTATAATCATGCGCTTTGTATGCTCAAAATAACGTACTGTCACTTACGATATTTTTCGTGACTTGTAGTGGCTCAACAGGATTTCATGTAATTCACATTTGCCTTTGAACGAATGCAGAAATCTCTTTTACGAGTTACGATTAAGACATCAGTTAAGGATACGACTTACGGAAATAATAAAAGTTTATTTTCTTTTTTAAATTTTTTGTAATGTTGTGTAAAATAAAATTACAGGATTTTTTAATATAACTTTAGTTACGTTTTTGTGTAATATTTATTTTGTACTGACAAAATTACATTTACTTATAAGTATTAGATTACAGCCTAGTTTAAAACTAAGTACAGCCTTATTTTATTTGTTTGTCTGGAATTTATGTGTTACAATATTCATCCTTTGTTCACTGTTAATATATAAATACTTACTACTCTTTTAAATTATGCAGTATGTCAATCTTTGTCAAAAGTATAAAAAAACACTCCTTTGATACTTTTTAGACGGCTTTAACAAAGAAGGAGGTTTTGTATTTGTTTGCATATATTTTTTTTAATTCTATATCTGACATTCTTGTCATTTGTCAATTTAAAAACATATTATATCAGATTAAATTGCACCTTAAAAAAAAAGAAAAAAAGTGGGAAACGACGAAATTGACGGGGGCGTTTTTGAGTTTAAAAATTTTTCATTGAATTATACCTATTAAGTATTGGCGATCAGATTTGTATATTTTAATCTTAATTACTTTTAAATTTATTCAGTATTAGTTTGTAGTGTATTCATCATCATCATCAGCCCTTTTACGTCCCACTGCAGGAGCTTAGGCCTTCCTTATGGATGGTTAAGGAGGATGGGCCATGACCCTCCACGCTGTTACAACTTTCTGCTTTTAAAAGTGCTGTCTTGGTTTATATGCGTCAAAATTAATTCCCTCCTACCTCACTTAAATATGATAATGCCGCTATTCCCGTTAAAAGACATTTTTAGTTGTAGTTTTAGATTCAAAACTTTCAAGCACCCGCCATTATGGATATGTTGTTGATAAATGTAAATGTTTATTAAATATGTTAAGGTGTCTTTCAGATATTTGATAGGAAGTTCATCCATATTATTTAAAATTGTTTTAAAACGCCCTTCTTAGGAGTGTGTTAGATTACGGTACATTTTTTCTAGAGATTTTTACAGCATTTAGGCAACTAGACAATATTCAATATAAAGCTTTTAGGATAATATTGAGAGTCATGAAGTTATGTTTTTCGGACGCCTTGGGGTGGAACCATGAAAAAAAATGTAACAAATCACATTACACGTGTTCGCACGACAGTTTTAACGTCTCTTTAAGTATCAGTAACGTCGCTTTAAAACAATTACAATTTTAATGGACGTTTCTACAATCAACAATACAAGAATGTTTGTTTATTGAAATTCGAAATTTAAAAATTTAAAGAGCCTATTTCATTAGCATGCTACATAACTCTTAAATCGTCAGTTTGATTTCTGGTATGATTTCGTGAAAGATGCGTTGTGTGGACTTAAAACCTGCCAGATAACAACACTATGAGAAGAAATCGATGTCACTAAGGTAAAGGAACTCTTTAAAGTCTCCGATTGTTGATATTAAGCAACTATCACAGAGACTAGTCATAGGATGGCTGACAAACAATATTTAAAATAAAGTCCTTGTTTCAGAAGGTACAGTCAATTTATCAAAGGCCTCAAATGTGCTAATTTAACAGTCTCAAGCAATATATATATCCACTAGATGTCCAATATTATTATTGTAATGTCTCCCTCACGAATCAATTGTGACATATATATTTTTTATTTGATGATCTAGTCACAAGAACTGTGTCATATACAGTTATAGTTGAAGTGCTATTGACTTTCCATGGTTTTATTAACATTAGCAAAATTATCAAATTTACTCTTTGCGTGATCAACTCTTACGCAAAATTAGGCACACGATTTTTTGAGATATTTCTTAGTGCCTACTTAATAAAAGTACTCAGGTTTATGATTAAAAAACAGTTGCTCGCTAATTTCTTTTTATTATGTACCAATCTCAAACTAAAAATATATTAATTTTATTTTTAGAATAGAAGGCTGCATTTCAAAAGTTACCAACGCTATGAATAATTCATTTGTATAGTAAAAAAAACTGTATATTTCCTCGTCATTGAAACAAGGTTCCAAGCGGTCATCTGGCTGTTGTGTTATGCAACCATATCCAAGTCACAGTCTATATTATCTCTCATGGTTAATGCGTAGTTTACATAAGGAAGGGAAAAAGTGTTATTTTATTTCAGTGTTATAAAATGGCTATATTTTTAAAATATTTCTGTGTTTTTCAACTTTTTTTTCTAAGCAAATAAATAACATTAAAAGTACAGTCTAAAACAGAAAGGTATGGAATATTAGCAAATTCCAAGATGAGTTGCTAGATGAGTTGCCCCCGTAATCTGGAGTATCTGAGACTACGATGGTACAACAACACCCAGACTAGAGCCGATATAGAAAACTTTCTGCATTGACCCGACTGGGAATCGAACCGGCGAACCACTCACATATGGAAATCGTGAAAATATTGCGAAACATATAAAAAATCCGGCCATTAGATTAATTCGTACGTACGTCAGAGAAATTTCAGAAGGGTTCCGTACCATTATATATAAAAACCTGCAAAAATCACGTTTGTTTTATGGGAGGCTGTGAGTACAGAACTCTAAAAAGAAATTTGGACATACAAGTTTATATTATGTACCTACTTCATTGAAAAATCAATAATTACTTGTGAAACTAAATGAACTCGATGGCGCATTTGTTAGCTCGCTCGGTCTTCATTACGGTTCTTAAGCAACTTACGCAGTGGCTGGTAATAGGATGGGTGACCAAGAATTTATTATCTCTAACCACTCCATGCTTCTGAAAGCACGTTGGTCTCGGTTGCATCTACTTTAAAACCCACCAGGCACTGGGCCCATAGCACATTCTGCATATTCGATTTCATTCAATTCCGTCCATTGGGAAGGCCTGAAGCTCAGCAGCGAGGACATTATTTAGCTTGTGATAATGATGATGGTGATAATCCTGACAAGCCTTAGCAATAAGGCCGCCTTTTGCATCTATGTTTCTAATTATATTTGTTTTCACGTTTATGTTTTACTGGGTAACAAAGTATACTATATTCATTCATTCATTCATTCCTTCATAGTTCCACGAGTTAAATATTTTAATTGGCAATTAATTTGTCTCTAGGAATCAGGAAGCCTCGCTCTATCATAACAGAATTACAGCATATCTATATTACCTCCGACTAAACAATCACTATTGTTTATTAATATAAAAATAAACTATAAATTAGATACATTATTAAATGCATAAGAAGTTAATACTTATTGAATGCAGTGTCTACTTATACATACATATCTATTATGATTAAAATAATGAGATTAATTAATCATAGGTTAATAACAACCTTTTTTACATCTGTGTTTATTCTCCAATAAAATATTGATTTACCAAAAACGAAACAGTATCTATGTCTAATGCAACAATAAGTTTCTGCTTCTAAAGTATTTGTCGTACAGTACCTACAACTTGACTGCTTTGATAAACTACACTAAACGTCAATTAAATTTTAATAACGAATTTAAACTCTAATGAATGTTTAAAATTATAAAAATGTGTATCGATAATGATAATTTTAATGGACGTTTATGCAACTGGCTGATAGTACTTCCAATGAAATAAAACTGTCATTATGCAGTAGGTTTTATGTGACTGGGAGCCAATTCCACTAAATAAATTTTGTTTAAATCGGACGAAACTACAGTTTTTAATGGTTTTTCTATTCTACTAAGTGACATACGATATAATTCCAGCTAAAATAGAACTGTAATTGTATCGTATGTCACTTTGTAGAATAGGAAAACCACTAAAAACTGTAGTTTCGTTCGGTTTCGATCCATTTTCGATTCGATTTAAACAAAATTTATTTAGTTGAATTGGTCCCCAAAACCTTTATGCTATGACAGCGCCGCGTACCACGATAACTTCTGACTGTTTATAACAGAATATACTACCTGTTTGTGATTGTGTACACCAACCATTAAGTTAATACAATTTTGTCGTCACACGTGGTGGTTTTCCTAGTCATTACGGAGCGCGTTCAAAACACCGCGTTCATTATATCTCATAGATGTTAATCCGTACATTTTAAACCTATAATTGGCTTTTTTATCGACACCACAATGAACACATTAAAATAATAATTTTATGATGGCACTGCAAGGTTTTTTTTAAATAAAAATATATTGAGAACGAAGCATTGAATCAATTTAAAAACAATAAATAAAAATAAAACTTCCTCATGTACTGCATGGGTATTTCTATGATTTCGTGCAAATCGCATGTCCGTGAATTTTTTGGCAAATCTTATCACTCTAAAAGCCTAAAAATAATTTTAATTTATAAATAGGTTGTTTATCTATTTCTGCCATATAGAATTAAAGTTAATCGTGCCGAATTACTAACTGAAAATAATATTTTAGTTGCTTAAATTTCATTACCTTCAGCGTCCTTTTTGTGACGAGTTAGAAAAACATTTTTTATTAATTATACATCGAGGTTTTTGTTGCTTCTTATTACTTGAAGTACCTCAAGTATAGAATAAGGAATTTAAACAATGAAGCACACGTTGTAATAATGTTAATATTTAGACAAACTGTGATAAAAACAATTTGTCCGAAAAAATATTCCATTACCTTCAGCCTAGTTTGAAATATCAAAAATCATACTGTATATGCATCGTACCTGGATGGCACATCTACCTCCCACCGTTCACTTGCCAGCCCGTCGGCCAGCAATGACGAACGGGGCAGGGCGTGTGTAAATTTTGACGCTACTGCTAAAAAAGATCGGCAAGTACGTGCTTCAACCAGTTTTGATTTCATTACCTACAGCGGATTGTTCATGTAAGTAGTAATAGTTTTTTTATGCTTTTGGTCTGGAAGCATTTGTTATTTGTATATTCATATTTCTTATTATTATTAAGTACGTAAATCTATTAATTACCGAGCAAGATCAAAAACAGTTTAAAAAATTCATTACCCTCACTTTCATTACCATCAATTTCCTTCAGCTATGAAGGTGACGGTAATGAACTTAAAAATGAGGGTAATGAATTTTACGTTTATTTATATTTGATATTATCTGTAGTCTCATAAATATGACATATAGAATTGATTGCACTTTTGAAATACCTACTTACAAAGATGATTGAAGTAACTAATGGCATTTCAAGGCCTTAAAGACATCTGTTATTTTAATAACTACTTATTTAGACCATTTTTTAGATACCTCTTTCTCGACACCAAACCATTTCAAGAAAGAGTTTCGTTTATATATTAAATGTCTTTTCACAACGTTTCCTATTGTCTTGGGCATTAAACAGCGTTTTTAATGAAAAGTTTGACATTGTTGACATGCATTCAATATTTAAAGAAGTTATTTAGATGCTGTCTGTCAGTTTTGAAAAAAGTCTAATTAATAAGTTATAAAATTAATCTTTTGCTATGCTACACATAGATTTTTCAGAAAATTACTCCGTCAAGTTTAATGAGGAGATACAAAGCTATCGTTTCGGCGGCAGTCGATTGCAAATAACATTGCACACTGCGGTAGCTTATTTAATTGATCCAGAAACTGGAATCACGAAGACATACAGCGTTTACAGTGTCAGCAAATGCAACAGACATGACGCCAGTGCTATATGGGCACATCTCATACCGCTACTAGCCTACGTAACAGAAATATCACCTCTGATTGATACAGTACATTTTGTATCTGACAGTCCTTCTAGCCAATATAGGAATCGCTACATTTTCTTCGTTATTAGCCAACTGCAACAGGATTTTCCACAGTTAAAATTTGTGACCTGGAACTATTTAAGTCGGTGCTGTCCTAAAGAGAACCGCAGATCAAATTATACGGTTTGGTTATGATATTGGCACAATGGAAGACTTTTTTGAGCTTATTCAAAACAAGGTGAAGAATATCAAACTTCTTTCTGTCTCACAAGAAGATATTGATGAGAGAAAATTTCCCTCATCGGTTCAAGGATTTTGTGGAACAATGTCTGTGCATCAAGTACTTTGGTCATATAACAAGCTTCGAACAACTTTCCAAAAACTTGGATTTATGAACGTAACTTGTGTTTATGAAAATATCGATGCTGAATATCTACAAGATTTCGTAAATGAAAACACGTCGAACGATGTCCTTCGAGAAGTGACAAATCCTCGAGCTCCTACTCCTACTAATCAATTCCAGAATAGATTAACCGCTGAAGCTCCACAAAATATGATGGCTTCTTCAAGTAAGAGCCAAACATAATAACGAAATCACCATACTCTCTGATGTGAAAGTACATTGGACCAACACTACCTTTATTGGTGAAATGAACTGAAGAAAATGAAATGAAGAAAACAGGAAATGCAAATTTTCAACTTGATTTCGAAAAGTTTATTTCTAGAAATGTAGAAGAAGTAGCAAAAAATGAACAAGCTAAAGAACAAAATAATCCTGATGATATTTCAGAAATTGATAATGTAAAAAAAAGTACGCATAAAGGATAGAAATGTGAAGAAAAAGTATTTTGACTATTTGGATGAAAGTAGCAGTGAAGAAGAAATATGTAAAGAGGACAGAATTGTAAAGAAAAACTCACGTATTTTTTCATTTTTTGATAATTCTGATGAAAGTATTTTTTAATTTACCAAGCGAAAGAATTGATATTGTGCGAATTAAGAATTTAGTTTTTGTTTTTGTCGTTTATCATACTTACATATTTATTTATATTCATAAGAAAGATTATTTGATCTGTTCAGTTTGAAACCCTGTTATATCTTTTAGCGGTATAATATAGGGCTAGCTAGAACTTTAGTGATTTCGAATCAAATGTCAAATAATATTACCAAAAAACAGTACATTTATATTTCATTAGTATCTATTTATAAAATTAATTTACTCTTTAATTACAATCATATCTATTTAGTAAAATGAGACTGATTAGAAACTAAACTTATTTGATTTGTAATAAGCGATTGTTTTTTGAGTAAAAAGTTTATTTCCTATAGGTATTAAAATACAAATGTTGGAGTATTTTATGGTAAATCTCTTTTTTAGTTGTTACATTTACGGGAAAAGATACCAAAGTTATTTTTTACTTTTAGGGTTTTATAATTGAAAGATTAAAGATAATAATTAAATTTAAAGAATTTTGTGAAATAGTTTGTTTTGTTTAAATTGCAAGAATTATATGTTTTGTTGTTTTCTTTTTAATATAATATAAAATGAATATTCACATAAATAAATTGATAGTAAAATGATTATGTAAAACTACTATATTTTTTTTACATCGACATTACGAGCCATTTCGTTTAATTGCCTAGTCTCTGATTTCATTACCAGCAATTTTTTTTCATTACCTTAATCCCCAATTTCATTACCAACTGCACAGTTTTCATTACCATCATATGTATATATTTTAATTAGTCAATATCTATTCATTTAATGCGTATAATTTTGTCTAAATCACATGCATATGTTATATTCTTGATAAAGATTGTTATGAAAATTGAAAAACAGGTATTTAAAATTTTCTCACAAAACTGTCAGATTTGCACCAAATGATACTTAACTTCGAGAAAAAGTGGCGTATTATCCAATCAAATAAGGTTTTTTTTCATTTCATTGAAACTATACTGTAACAGAGCTGCGCTTGATGACGAGTTCGAAGCTGTTTTTAACAGAATAGTAAAGTTGGTCTTAGAGGAAGTTTCTTGAATTTGTTTGCCGCTTTTCTATTATTTAAGTCAATTTTGTTTTCCGAAAGACCTCCATCTCCGTCGTTTAAAAAGCATAAACAAGGAAAAATACTGTCAGTCATATTTTCAAGGAGTTAGCCAATATAACTATTGGAACAGTCGAGGCCATCCAAGCTTATACAGGAAGTACCTTTAGTCGAGCAAAGGAAAATAACTTTAATAAGTTATTATTTATAATTTAAAACAATGTACGACTTGTTTATTTATAAAACTCTTTTGACGTAAAGACAAATTTGCGTTGCACCGATAAAATACTATTTTATCGTTGTGTTTATATAAAGAAACGTGCGGATATATTATGAGTGAATCAAAAGCTAGCAAGGGCATACGTCGCTCATTACTATCAGGTTATTCAACCTAAAGGCCCTGGAGTTCTATTTTTGATTTATTATTGTTTAGAGCGCAGCTTAGAGATGAAACCGATAAAATGCCGTTATAAAAAAAATACTACTACGGTTAGTAGGAAAAATAATTTTGAAACTTTTAGTTACGTTCGATGTGGGTATATTTTGACCCTATATTACAATGTTGCAGTCAGTGTAGATCCGTTAATTAAATTTCGTTGTGTAAATGCACTAAATCGTTTTCCTAATTGGTATACTGAAACGATTTATTTTAAAAATATTAAATACGTGTGATAGTGGTTTTTTATTTTATACCATACTAGCTTTTGCCCGCGACTTCGTCCGCGTGGTGAAGTAACTTTGAGCAGCATTTCTAACAAATATTTATTCATTATATCGTGTAAAATACCTGAAATAAAGTTTCATTCCCTATTTTATCCCCCTTAGGGTTGAAATTTATCAAAATCCTTTCTTAGGACCCCCTAAGAAAGGATTTTGATAAATTTCCTACGTCATAGTAGCTTTATGCATGCAAAGTCTCAGCCCGATCGATTTAAAATTGACAAAGTTTCATAAAAACTTTCATCCCCTATTTTATCCCATGGTCCCCTTTTAGACTTGATCCAAATCCTTTCTTAGCGGATGCCTACGTCATAACATCTACCTGCATGCCAAATTTCAGCCCGATCCGTCCAGTGGTTCGGTCTGTGCGTTGATAGATCACTATGTCAGTCGGTCACCTTTGAGTTAAATATATATGTATAGATGTGTAGAAGATGTTATCTTTGCCTCCTTTAGACATTATGAACTTTAATAAGACACAATATAGATTCTTATGTCAATCTAAAATATTGCCATTATTAAAAACACCCAATGGACCAATCATCTAATTTAACTTAGCTAAACCTGTCGAATACTTACTGTTTGCATTCAACTATTTCGTTTAAAATTTCTCGTCTGTTCTCAAAGATAGTTCTTATCTTTTATTCAATATCTTTTCAATAAACTTCGCTGTCGCAATCGCTATTACATCTCAAATAGTTGTAGCGTGAAGTCCGTGAATAACTTTATACTAAGTAAGTTTAATTCTATTATTTTAGTTATTAAAACAACTGAAAACGCAGTTCTTGACATATATGTAATACGGGTCTAAAAATCTACACAGGCACCATCTTCCACAAGTGACCTAATTTACTGCTTGTCATTTATTATTATTTTTATATTGTGTCACTTGTGGTGAGAAATAAATTATTTTGTTATTTATTTATTGAAAAGATAATTTTTCTAGATTGATCCAACTGGGAATCGAACCTCAGAGATAGTGAACGATACTTTAAACCCGGCTGGCTACGGGTTCGTCTAAAATAAAACTATTATTTATTTACTTATTAACCTAGATAAAGTAAACATTTTCAATATAATAAAGTACTTATTTAAAACTATGCAATTTAATTATTAGACTTAAGTACCTACTTAAAATGCAACAAGTAATGCAATTAGACTTCAAACCTAATGCTCGAAATGTTGTGGTATTCATTAATTAAACCTTAACTAGCGGGTATAGGTAAATAATTTAACAACAAAGTTATAACTAAAATTATCTATGCGTTTGTAAGTCATATTAAATAGTCCGTAAAATTAGTAATAGAAACCAATTTTTAGGCGAAAGAGTTGTTATGATCGGTTTAGTATGTCCGTAGTTTATCCTCTACAAACAAACGGACAAAGTTAAAAACTACGTCTTTATAATACTAGTATAGATGAGATAATACAATTATCAAGTAATATTTAGATTTTTCCAGTTCAGTTAATCGTAATCTTTAGTTGTATATAAATGCATCCTTGATTGAATCTAGGCTGTTTTGTAACTGATGCCTTTGCCTGTCGGAAATGACGAGAAACGAACACGCAATGCACCGCCTACTGCATGCGCGTGCACTATTTGACTTTTAATTAATGCGTAGTTTCTTAGTTATCATGAGTAACATTTAGATTTTCAACAAATTTTCAAGTATTAGCAATTACATTTTGTGTTTATATTATAATATATATGTGAAAATTGTTAAGTATCATATGTTTTTTATAAATGTTTTCTTTTATTATGTCGTATTTGCTTCTTGTAAAGCATAATATTTGGATCCAAATCTGTTAAAATCTAGTTATATATGCAGAGAAGCCCAAAAATGAACCCTCTATAAGTTCTATGAAGATCAAGGTGATTAAAAAACTTTTAGCTACAAGAAGAGCAAAAAATACAGTAGCCCAAAATATACCAACTCAAATAACATAAATTTTAATAAAACAAAAAATATCCATGGTTACTAGTATATTCATATTTAAATAATTCATATTTAAAAAAAATATCCATGCAGCATGAAACCAATTTTTATATTATCTGAGTAAGTTCATGATTGCATTGCTTAATTTTGTAAAAAAGATTCAAGGTCTTTTTCGCAATTGCAGTAATGTCCTTATCAATACTTTATTTTTGTGTATACCACTATATTTATATAATAGGTTGGGAAAAAAAATCTACGCATTTTATATGAAAATTCTTTAATAATGTTTAATTACATTTAACTAAAGTATAAAGGTACCATCTTGTTCGATAACTTTTTGCCATCTTGTAGGTAGAGTACATGATCCCATTGCTTTATAAATTTTGGGGCTTCTGATCATAAAACCGCAACAAGTGCTTTTGGCAGTCCTCGCTCGTGATGTTAACCAGAAGAATTTTAAAAAGTCCGAAACAGGTGGAAATCTGAAGGTGCAAGGTCAAGACTATACGGCGAATGCATTAGCATCTCCCAGCCAAACTTTCGTAATTTTTACTGAGTGGCAGAATATGTGTGAAGCTAGTAAAGCTAGACCGCTTTATCATGATGAAAAATCACACCCCTTCTATTGATTAATTCAGTCCGTTTTCTCTCATGTTCTTGCTTCAATATCATCGGTTGTTCGCAGTATAGTTCAGAATCGATGGTCTTGCATGGTGGTAACAGTTCATAATGAATAAAGTCCTTCCAATCCAACCATACGCACAGCATCACCTTGTTGCGAGTTAACCCAGATTTCGCCACAGCCTGTGGAGCCTGGCGGACCTTCGACCACGATTACGAATCGTACTTTTTTTTTTTTAATCATATGCGTCAATATTATATTGTCATCAGAAGCAGCGTCACCTCCGTTTCATTATTAATTATCGGAAAATGTATTCCTTTAGAGTCATATTAGGGTTTCGAAAATAGACGAATTTTCGTTTTCGGAGAAAGAGAGTAGGCCTGCAGTTTCTTCAAAATTGGTTTAGTTTAATAACGCCGTAATATAGAATCATAAATGAGTACACGGTACATTTGGTTTCTTCAGTCAGCTCGTGAGGTATCCAAATATCCAACTTTTTGTGTACCCAGCTTTTTTCAAATGCGCCAAAATTATTTCAGTTCAGTTCTTCTTTTCTTCCAGTTCTACAGCTACGTCGTAACTACTGATATACCGATATGACTCCACTTGTTCAAAAATGGCATCAATTTCATCCATAACAGGGTGACTGGAGCGACGTGCAATTTTGACATTAATATTTCCGGACTGAAAACGCTTGAACCAAATTTGTGCTACCCTAACAGAATTCATAAACGTCACATTTTTTTGCGTTGCAATTTTACCTTTATTGTAGTAAAATTTTATTATGCATCAAATTTCTTCATTAGATTCATTTATTTTGACAGTAAGAAAAACCAATGAAAATCACTCATTTTCCTAATTTGAAATCCGAGTTAACTTCTTTTAAATTTAAACTTTTTAATGATACCGAAACCAGTCGGATACAAATGGTATAGCCTGAAAGATTTAATTGTCGGCCTAATAAATAATGTACTATACATAATACCTTATTTATATAGATTCACTTTATATTGTTTTTTAAAATTATATTAATATAATTTGTCAATATATCATTACCCTTCATAGAAATATATTTCGTGATAAAGATCCAGGAAAGTTTTATTAAGAACAAAATATTTTAATAAAATTCATATATATGTAAAACTTCTCGATAAATAAGTAAAAGCAATAAATAATCTACAAATAGTAAAAGCAATAAACAATCTACAATACTGCAATAAAATTTAACTAAAAACAGAAAAAAACATTTTTTTCTGTGTCAAAATGTTGTAAATTTTAACAAAACCCATTTTTCTCAAAACTGTCATAATATAAGTCGGATCTGGTTTGCTTAACTACGTATATTTAATGTGTTAAGACAATATATTCGTCAATTGAAATGATTTAGTTTTGGGGATTATTTTGGAAAACTATCACCAACAATGTTGACTATTTTGTTTATTTGTCCGTCAGGTATTTCATTGAAGAATTTTAAACGATTTTTTTACCTAGGTATCATCCCTATTGTATATGTTTTTGCTATAGATATTATTCTCAGGAGTATAGTAGTTGTCTAGTTAAAGAAAGTTACAGTTAACAGCACAAATCTGTCAAATTTTGAAGGTAGAGTTTAAAATCAACTCTGAAAATTTGACTTATTGTTGTGATCTGATATGCAGCCATGTGTACTTTATTATTTTGTTTTTAAATGTAGCCAAACTCGGTAACTAAATCGGAAATCTAAGAAATTAGGATTTTCAGGGCTCAAATAAGCATTATACAGATTAGTAAACTGCGTAATATAGAGGCATCTTTTTTACTATATTATTTGCTATTCTAAGTCAAACTTATCTGCATATATGTAGATTGGCTGTGACGATTTCATATTGACCTTTTTTCACGCGAATGCATTCGACGCGTGCACATGTGAACGTAAATATTGATAAGAAAACTTATGAAAACTGAGGTATTGTCTGTGGTAAGCTTCGCAACATACCACCATTGTCGGCGGTGACATTTGACCGCCGCATGCGCAATGGGTGTCGCGACCCACACATTAGCATACAATGTTCGAAATGTTCGAAAATTTGAGTGTTCTCCGAAGTAATAGAATGTTTTTGAACGATGAGCATTTTCATTTTACTTAAAATTTTGCACAAATGAATATTACTGCTATAAAATTTATTGTGAAATAATTTTATGCATAAAAATTTACAATATCAATTTCTGTGTTATAAAATTACCTCACCAAAAAGGTTTCAAGATGTCACCATTTCTGAGGTCTATTACTCGATTTCCGGTAGAGTCAATATTAAAAATGAACTTTTCTAAAATGTGACGAGTTCGGTTGTTCCTTGCGTTCATTGTATTAGATACTCCATAATTCTCTGGCTTTATTTTTATTTATTAGTATCTCTGTTTTATTATTATCTCTTCTCATAGCTAAAATTGATAAATACATCAGGTTTATCAATAATCATACGACCACCTAACTCTCTAGCCTCAGACCAAATAAAAAGTATAGACGGAGTTTTGCCTAACAGAAAAGTGAAGCCGACAAAACTACGCCTTGGCGTATTCGTACACAGTTTCACGCACACATACATAACGAAACTACGCCTTCCTTATCAGTCTAACTAAAGACAGTGTGCGGAACATTTCATTATAAAAAAAAATCAAAACTTTCTTACTAACTGCCGAATTGTGTAGTAAAAGGTTGTAAAAACCAAACCTCAAAAAATAAAAAGCAGGATGGAATCACATTTCACACATAAGGATTGGAGAAAACTTACATTTTCAGTAATTTAAAAATAAAATTTAAGCAATTGCTCGGAACACAAAACCTCAGCCAAATATTACCATCGTTAAACGTTATTATTTACCCCGAAATTAAGTAATTTACTTTTATAACGCGTTATTTCTAACAAAACACAAATTACGTTATGTATTTGTTTCTTGTTGTATGGAAATGATATTTAATAAATTTTGCATTGAAAAACTACATAGCGATCCAGATCACAGATATTGAAGTGTTAGAATAAGGAAGTAAAAAATAAAAAACGTGTTTAATTTTTTACTTCTTTATTTTTACTAAACGGGTTTGCATACATTTTTTCATTTCCAAACCGACATCAAAATGTGAAAGAGAAGTGGATTTCAGTCATTCGTAATAGTCGAAATGAATCTTCATGGAATCCAACTTCGCGCAGCGTAGTTTGTTCGACTCATTTTAAGAGCGATGATATGTATTATACTATAAAAGGGTTACGTCGAATAAAGCAAAACTTATATCCAAAGGTTTCAAACTTTCTGTATATTAAATTTTAGTTAACATAGTGGAAGTTTTCAAACATAACTTAAAAATAATAAAATAGTCTCTCTAATGTATGGCCACCAATAATAATTACCTACTTTACAATATCAGCATAGATATATTTAATAATAATTAAATATATCTATGCTGATTTTGACAAACGAATTTACATTATATTATTAAATAGCATAGCGTTAACGTTAACTCTATAACGTCGTAACGTTAAGTTATTGGGGTGTTTTTAATGACTATGGTCACACTGGCACGCACACTCCAATTGCTAAAAATCGGCTTCACTTTGTTATTCAGCGAACTCCGTCTTTACTTTTTATTTGGTCTGAGTCTCTAGCCATTATTCTAGCTATAGGATACTATACGTCATCAAAGCCAATATTATGAATGACATTTCGTATTCGGAGTATTAGAATAGGAGAAAGAAATAGTCAAAGTTTGTATTAGAAAACCAAATTTATGCAAAATTCCTATACATATAAAATATTTCAAACCACGTTATTACATAAATAGGTAAAGGTCGAAAAGAATCTGAAACATTAGTTTATCAATCAGCCGCCCTACGCCATGTTATTGTTTACAATGAACGTAGCGTTTCTATTGGTTGGCGAGGTATGTGCCTAATCGGTGACGATCGCTCATTCGCCGCCGAATGCCACTTCCCAGTTTGAAATTGGAACCATCTGGGTTGGCATTCTGACGGAGATGCAATGACGGAGATCATTAATTTGAAACATCTCGTATCTCTATCGAGCTCTATTTAAATTGTTAGAATTTCTTTTATTCGTATTGAAAAAAATATGGGAGATAAGATTCTATTCATAATATTCGAACCAGGGCAGAAAAGATACTTTTCTAAGATACATGGTGAATTCATATATAAAAATTTATTTATGTAGCGCATGCTTTAAGGGGCTTCTAAATGGGCAATATTTTTCTGCAGTGTGGCTGTAACTTAGTGGTAAAATTGAAAGAAATAAAAGTAAAATAACTTGAGTAAAAGTAATTATTTGAGCAAATATTTATTACAAATAAACAAGAATTTGAAGGAAGTAGGACTGTTAATAGTTAAAAATACTATTATTTTTAGCTACTAACAGTTCTTATTTTATTCAAATTCACGTCTATTGGTTACAAATATCTGAAACAGTTATGCCATTTTCTCAAGTAATTACTTCTCTCGTCTATAGATACGAGTTACTGTAGAAAAATATTGCGCGTTTAGAAACCCCTTTAATTTAACTAAAATAATACCAATACTTGAAACTTTTACTTAATACTTTATTAAATTCAACAGCAATGGAAATAAACTATCGTGAGTTTATATTTGTGGAGGATATTCATTGAAACCACGGCATTTATTTAAAAAATAAATTTTCCATCTGAACTACATTATTCATCTAGATTCCTTTATCTAGGCATAATGGAAAGAAAAAGTAGGCACAGATACCAGTTAAAATAACATAAGATGTGACTGAATCTCATGTATCAATTACGTAAAAAATACGATAGAGATTTATATTTTTATGATTCTAATCAAGATCGTGCTTGTAAATGTTGTAACGATCCTTATGCAAACACAAAATAGACTGTAATCGGTTTGTGGTATCAGAAAATCGGTTTATATTCGCTGTAATGGGCATTTGAATAAGAATGAAGGTCGCAAGCAAAATTACGTACAGACTATATAGGCAGTAACTAGGCTTTAGCAACGAGTTTCAGAGTATTTAAATATACCTAGTTTTTGAATTTATAATAAAGATTAATTGTAAAAATAATATGTTATTACAAATATTATAAATTGGAAAGACTCTGTAGTTTGTTTTATCGAATTTGCTCCAAAACTATGGACCGATTCAAAAACTCTACGGGAAGCGACATCATACGCGGGTAACATAGGCTATAATTTACCAAGTCGAAAGTGCTGGAAAATATTCGAAAAATCACATGTGAGCTACATTGACATTTTGTAAATGGCAACAATAATTTCGTCTTTTTCGCTAATTGTTTTTACTGTGGAATAGTTTTATAATCTAATATTTTGTCTACCAAATTTTATACTCGTGTAAATTATTATCATTATTCTTGTATATGCGTCTCGCCAAAGCACAAGAGCGGATAAAGCATCAAAATGAAAAGGTGGTTATGGTCGCAGCCACTCAAAAATATCCAAAGTGCAATCGAAGTAAGGAAAGTAACCCTTTTTTCTGTGGCTCGTAATGTTTTTCATGAATAGGTAAAAATAGAGAAAATCTTCTGACGTAATTTATCGATTTTAAAACGACAAAACTATTCGACTATCGATTGAACCTAAAACAGTCCTAGTGCAGTCTTGTTTCTGACTCTCTTCCTCGCTTTGCTAAGCAAACGATAGTGTGTGACTGACAGAAGTTATTACGTTTCTCGGGGAAACGGGACATTTTTGCGGTCCGGCTTTATTCTATGATACTGGGGCAGGCACCCGTAAAACGGAACGGGACGTCTAGTTAAGTATGAGCCATAAAAACGGAACTAATAAGGCGCTAACTTATCTGTAAAATATTCAAGTTTATGGATGAGATCCTATCAATTGATCTAACAAAGTGTATATAATATAATTTATCGCTAATTAAATAAAAGTTCACAGTTTCGTAAAATTTATATGATTTGTAATTAATTAATTCATAATGCAAATTGACATCGAGTATTGGATTTCTATCGGATTTCTAACACTATTCGATTATCGAAATTTAACTTGACACGTGATTAAGAACAAATATTGAATAAATTAATTACAGAAAGATTGCACCATTCTATTCATTTGTTCCGGATTTTATTGTCAAGATTTTTCTTTAATTTTATCAATTGTTGACATGTATGTATACATAATGAAACTTTCCAAAATTACTTTTTTGAAAGTTGACTCTAGCTTTACTACAATCCATAAAGTTTGCGCGACCATTGACCAAGACTATTTAGCATGTTCTTATTGTGCGACATGATATTATATATCATGTACCCTTAAAATTAAAACATACTAGTTAGCTGTTATTACTCGCGATTGATATAGTTTCGGGTAGGTAAAGAAATTGAAATGATCGGATCGGTATGGCCGAAGATTACTTCTTACAAACAAACAAAGTTAGGAACTTTACTTCTTTATAATATTAACTATTATATTTGTATTGTAGATATAAGTTTGTATTCTGTTAAATAGATGCCATTTTGTTAGTTTTTTTTCTCATTGCTTACTTTTTTATTGGGTAATAGGTATTAAAATAATGTAACGTGAAGAGCGGTCAAGCCCTTCACTTGTTTTAAATTCGTTGAAACCGGTTAGTATACGAATGACCACTTTCGTCACATCACTAAACGAGCACGTGTCAAACATGCTTCTATCACGCAACTGAATGCAAACGAGAAATTTAGATATAATAAAATCGCTATAGGATTTTAAAGTTGTCAGTTTGCATTTACAACGTTTCTCCCGTTCTAGAAGCGATAAGAAATTATAAAATGCGGTGTACGTATCGTAGGTAAACATATTACAATTCGAAATCGGGTGGTGACATCTTGATACGGTGACGAGTTATTGAAACTACAATTAATTTATTATATTTTATCAATTTCGCATTCACAATGCTATATTGAAAAAAATCTCTTAGTGAAAAATGCTTAAAAAAATCCACTTGGATTGGTAAAAGTTCAGTAGTTAGAGCAGTCGCCCGGATAGGGAAAGGTCATGGGTACTTATCCCATCTCATTGTGCCAGGAAACAAGTGAATTTATTAAGCATTTTTCATTAAGAATACTTATTTTTCATTAAGAATTAATTTGACGACATCATATCTGCTGATATTACCACCAGCACGCGTAGCAAAACGAATTCGAGAAACACTTTGCCAACACAAAGTGCCACATTTCTAGGCATCCGAGAAAAGTGACATTTGGATATAGACCGTACCACCAGTCCATGCTTATCCTATAATAGGTTGGCACTTCCACCAGAATTATACATACTAAATATTAAGACTGAAAAATTTTAAAACCATTTTTTAACAAAAAGATTTCATTATTTAAAAAAATTACGTTTTGTATATTCTGTGATATTGCTTGTTTATCTGAAGAAAACATACGTCTTAAGCTTGCTGGAACTTCAGAACTGAAAATTATATGATATGACATGTCCTTTGACCTTTGACCTTTCATACTAGACGGAAATTCTATCGTGTACACACTAACGCATTATACTTCGGTCAGATGCTTGATAGATCTTCCATTTAAATTTCCATTTTCAAAATGGTCCTGGAAATATTGTATATATATGGATCACTCAATATCATGCTAAGCAGTAAATAGCATTACAACAAAATTGTATGTACCTCTTTTATTGTTACAGATAATAGGAGAGAGAGAATATGCAGTACGGCCGACTAGACGGCACTCAGAAGAACTGCAGACTGGACAACCATTAGAAATAATAGTACAACAAGTAAGTTTCCTTATAACTTTTACAAGAAATTCTAATTTATACTTTTTAGGAAACTAAAAATCACTGGATTTAATTGGTTTTGTGCAAAGAAATAAATTCCAATAAACAAGGACTTCATTGTTTAATTTGAAAATATATCGATATAAAAAGATACTTACGAACTTCACTTGTACGAACTTTGATATGTGATTATGTCAATTAAAGTTGTATATACAATCTTTCGATGGGTTTAGGTAAGTTTTATAGATTATGTTCCTCGATCATTCAAATCATCACTCGTTTCAACAACGATTGTGACTTTAAAAGTTGCATAAATCCAGAATTCTTCGTAAGCAGTTAATGGAAAGCATATTTTCGTGTATTTTATTATCGGTGACAAGAACACGGCGATTTCACCAGACGGTAGATTTTATGTTTCAAGATAAATGTCTAAAACCAAATTATCTAAATTTTATACAAAAAAGTCATAAATTAAAAATCGTTAATTAAAACCGGTGGCCTTCGATTAAAAAGATTTACTGACGCAAATTATTATTATGTCAAGGCCGACAAGAATCATGGAAGAATGTCGACGTTTACTCCGACATGATTAAAGGTGTACAAATCATCGATGGTTTTATATAAGTTGACTGAAATTGGGAAATATAACGATGATTGATGAAGAGAAAAAAAGCCCTTACTGAGTTTCTTGCCGGTTCATTTCGGTACAATTTAGATTTACGACCCTATAGCATGGAGTTTCGACTCTCATAAGTGCTTATAATAGCTTAAGACGGAAAAAACTATTTTTTTTGTCGAAATAAATAAATACTTGTTATACTCCTTTCTTTATAACATTTTGTTCAATTCCAATTTTGTTTACGCTTGTTACCTAAAAGATGATTTCAGTTTTCCCCACTGCTCAAGTTCCTACGCATGCGATAATCAGTGGCGTAGCTACCAAGGGGCTAGGCGGGGCAGTGCCCCGGGGCCCTCAAGCTCAGGGGGCCCTCGAATCTTTAACAGAAAATCTCATTCGAACTCAATTTTTGAAAACTTCTCCCATTTTCAACCTGTCATTCGACTTGTCACCTGTCAATAAATATCACAGGTGACAACTCGAGTTTAATCATGGCAACTCGGTTGTGAGAAATTCCAAAGTTATAAAAAGGGAATTCCTCTAAATTATTTGTGTGGGTTGACAGTGTTATTAATGTTTTCATCAATTTGTCGGATATCAATATCTGCACATTATTATTTAACGATATGCGTTTTTGTGATTAGCGATTGTGAACTTCGATCAAGATTTTTCGTCGAGAATGGTTAAAAAGTCCTGGTCCATTGTACTGGTCCATACAAATGTTCAATTTTATTTTAATTATAGTACGTATACATAGTTACGTAAAGAAATCTATAGATTTCGGCTACTCACTATATAACTCAAAATACCGTGAAAAATACAAGTCACATGCGGTAGGGGGCCGTCCATTAATTACATGATATTTTTGTCATTTTGTAAACCGTCAAATGTGGTAACACTGGTTGCAGGGGATTCCCCAACGACGTCTTGTATCGTATCATTACGTTTCGCTTTCCTTTTTTACTTTTAACGTTGTCAGTGAACAATGAGTACTTACTTGAGTACAATCTTACATAAATATTGCATAAATAAATTAGAAAACTAATATTATGGACAAAAAAAAAGAAACCCAGTGGTGCATTTAAACGCAAACAACGAAAAGAAAGAGAAGAAAGTAAACAAAAATTGCCCAAAAATTAACAAATTTTTTAGTCAGCCTTATGCAAGTACTTCTGGAGAAAATATTTATATTGATTATTTTTGTAAATAGCTTGCATGGCGATAGGTTAAATAACAGTAAGCTGGTGTAACGTATCTATGAATAAATAAATATATAATAATCCGTTGAATCTTTTCTATTTCGTTTTATTGCCCAATACCTACACCAAGTATAACAATAAAATTGTAATTTATGTTGTTAGTGTTTAATAGTTTTATTACCGCCCATGCACGAAAAAGAGCTGATGATAAAGTTGCTTAGCATTTGTAAGTATTTGTATATTTAATGATTTTACTTCAAAAACCTTACTGGTTTTGATAGCAGTGGGGCCCCATTTTTTTATTTGCCCCAGGGCCCTAGGTTACCTAGCTACGCCACTGGCGATAATCAAAAAACCTGTAGCCTAATTGTCTAATTTCATAATCTATCGCAATGCCTTACAAATGTGTAGCGACTGCAATAGCGATTTATGGATTTAAGCAACTTGGAAAGTCGCAATCGCTTTCTAAACGAATGTTTTGAATGAACTTAACATAATAAAAACTTAGTCATTTAAACTTAAACTAATATTTGCGTCTAACGCTTGCCTTAAACAATTCCAATTCCAAAAAATCTGATTAACGATCGTCCATTCCATATCTTTCAAACAACGCAGCCGTATTCGCTATAATGTTTCAAATAGTTCAAGCGCGAAGGTGTCTTTCAAATGTCCAATTGAAAAGGATTGCGATAGACTTTAAAAATTAGATAATTACGCCCTGAGTCTTCTGACTCCATCTCATTGCTCTTCTATTTTTTCCACGACTGCCCAAAAAAGGAATGTATTTTTATGTGTGTGCATGTGTTTGGGATTAAATGTATGTGTGTAAAGAAAAAACTCTCGAAAAAATCTTTTGGTTTACCCACAGAACAGAAAAAAAGAGACTAGATGTGCTAGTGCAGAAATCTGGCGACAGATGTTTTATATGTCCTATTGATTTAAAGCTTTCAATAATTAAAATCAACTATGGAATTTCTTATTTTGTGGTATACTAATATGTTAATGTGTAACAATAATATTCCTTATCCATTAGAGGTTAACCTTACACTATATTAATATAAAACTTATCTCTTAACGAATTTATATTCATTTTAGTACTAAAAGGAAATTAATGACTATAATAAAGAGTTAATGGTTTTTAAACGACTTCAAGAAAGAAGATGATTGTGTTTTTGACATAAGTAGATATATTGTATTTTTTTATTGTCCATCGATATCTCCGTCATTAGTGAATTCTTTGATATTCTTAATAATTTTTTAATCTGTAGTTTATGGGCTTATGGTTTTCCTAAACCCGTTGTTTTTTTATAATTGTTTTAATAGCTGCTTGCCTGTGACTTCGCTCGTATAAGATGTAGTTTCCTGTAAAGAAAAATCAGTTCAGTATTTTCGGAGCGTATGCAATGTAAAACAAAGAAGAATTAAATATTTCGATAACGATAGTGTAACGATACGATTAAGATAATTGAAAGAGAATCTGCCAAATAAGAAACTATAAAGATAACATATTACAAAAGACGATGTTTAAATTTTTATTTAAAAAGTTTTTAATCTCCTATTTAAAAAATAAGCGTTTACATTTTTTTTTGTTTTAGGAATGGGTTTCAAAAAGTTTTTAATTAAATATATTAACACTATTTTAAATGCGGTTAATACGTTCGAGCAACTTATATTGAAGGCGAGCATTTAATATATTAAATGTAAAATTAAATAATATTATATCTTGAAATTTTGTTTTAAGCTTTTACATTTCAAATTAATTTTATTGCATTTTTTTTTCAAAAGTAATCATAGTGCTTACATATTGTAACGCGTTGATGTTTTAAGTATTGTATCGACTAAAGGCGCGGTAATACTTCAGTACATTCTTTAAATATTTAGTACTGAAAAATTCAATTAAAACAACATACTACAGAATAAGATATATTTTATATAACTAAAGAAAAATATAATATTTTAATATGGCATCAATTATTCTAGGTATTGTTAAATTTATTTTTAGAACGCATACAAACTTCATAAAATCCTTAGTGATACGGACGTAAAAATAAATCATTGTTAATTTTCACACCTTAATTAACATTTCAAGTCTTATAAAATAAAATATATTTGATATGTTTCCCACAAAACAGCGGATATTATTTCCACCGACGTTGGTCGTAATGTTGATGTTATATAAATCAACTTACCGCGCAGGATGACTAATTTAGTTAATTATTACCGCAGATTTTAGTAAAGTTATGACACTATTAAAAACATCCTAAACATCCATTGAGATTTATGATTTCAAAACAAAACGTCGGTAATAAACAAAACCATTTACAAAAATAAAAGCATTCAAAAAAGCTTTTATATAATTAAGCAATACGGTTGGTTATGTAAATGTTCACCTTTTCTGGACACATCTTTGAGCTTATACATTACCTACATACTAGCTGAAATCCTTTTGACTTCGCACATGTAAATTATACCTTATGTCATCCGCAAATGATTTATCTTCCCAAAGGTAAAATGATATTTCGATATTACAGAAGATTACCACCTACAAATAAGTTAGAAAATTATTAAACAAGATAGAGATCTAATATTAGTATAGGCTAGCTGTTACTCGCGGCTTTGCCTACGTATTCATAGGGTATAAAATGTTTTTCCTCAGTTAAAATTAGTCCATACCACTCCTAGCGACTATATCTACACAAAAGAGACATAAGGCCCTTCGTACACTAGGCTACGCAAATCTTCGATACTCGACGATTTTAGTCTCCAAGCGACTACCGCCATACAAATTCATGGAGGCTCGTACATTAGTTGCGTCGCCGACATTCGTTACGCGACTCGCGTCGCACCAGTCGTATGCTACCTGCCTGCCGAAGTCGTCGCCACAAAAGTCGCAGCGATTTTCACGATGGCGGAGTATTTATTGAATATTAAATTTGTTTCTGAGGTAGAGAAATATCCTTGCTTATATAATTATAACTTAAAGGAATATTCCAAAAAAGAGATAACGGAAAAAGCTTGGGTAGCAGTAGGAAATGCTGTTAATTTAACAGGTTGGTATCTTTTTATAATATGTATTCGATATAATCAGAAATGTACTCGTAGTAAAGTAGTAGGTAGCACTTTTTGGTAGTACTTTTTTTCATTACTAAGCTTTTTTTCATTATTAGTAGTGGCTAAATAGGCAATTCACGTCTTGCGATTCAATGCCGTGTGTACGGACCGTGCGCTACTCGATACTCGCGACACGATACTAAAGTAGTATACAACATTAGTATCCAAGATTTGCGTAGCTTAGTGTACGAAGGGCCTAACACTCTGTTTCCGCGTAAAAGAAAGAGAAACTAACAAATGTAACTTTGAAAGCTTACGAAAGAGGATTTAGTTTTTAATTTATTCTTTGGACATTCTTATAACTTATTCATTTCTCTAGTCAGAATACGAGTAACTGACAGAATTATACGTTATTATCGTAAGGACAGTTGTCATATTGTCATACTACCATCACATCACCTCTCTGACACTTAACTTCAACTGGTAAAGTAGCATAATATTTATGAAATATTTCCTTTCATGTTCCTTTTTTAAAACAAAATGTGTTAGCATAGCAAATGTATTTTATTTTTTTCTAGTATGTGACCTTATTTTTTGGCTCACTTATAATTATTTATTTGTAAATTTAAAAAAAAGGTGACTGTAGCTATTACTTGATTTTTTAAATATGTTCCATTTATACCTTTATCCATCACTTTCCATCTTGTGTAATTTGTATAAAAACTAAATATCAGACACTACCACATGTGTTACTTAGATCTACACTTATAAGGAAATCTGAAAGTACATTTTTAAATTATTCTCACAAAAAAAACAATGTGAGAGATGAATAATGCGAATGTCCAAAATAATAATTAGCTAACATATTAACCTGTAAAAAAGAACACTAATCTAAGACTCTCAAAGTTTTTTGACAAAAGATGTCGTCATCACCGAAAAGCTTTGTCAATAACAGCATACTTTGTTTTTACAGCCAACGGCCTTGCAGGAAACTGTATGTTGTTTACAATTAAATCAATTCGGCAGAATACAGCCTTCGATGACTTGACAAAAAAGAACAAGTATGATATATTTATTATTTATTACTTATTAGTTGTTTCCCCATGTCTTTGCCCAAAATGATAGACAATGTCAACCGAAAATAATATCTTTTTAAAATGAAATTTCGGTAGTTATTCTGTTAAATCAACTTAGTACTCGTAGTCAAGCATGGCGTTGTCACGTCAATAGAGTTTCGATGAAAAGAAATTGAAACTCTACTGCTGTTACAGAGTTTTGTTAAACAGAATCAGGCCAGTACTAAAAAAAATCAAAGCTAAGATATGTTTCGAGTACACCTACACTCGTATTTATAGTCGAGTATAAGTAACAACTTAATCAAATATTTTTTACCAATAGTTAAGAAGAATAGAAAGAGATATCGTATGAAGTAAAAATTGTTTATCGCTAATAATAATAGTATTCCAACTATTAACAATTCATACTTAATCCAAATTCTATTCTTAGAATAATATTCTATAGCTACGATCTTATTTAAGATAATGTTATCAAAACTTATAACTACCGTGATCACTTATTTCCTAAACTAGTATTAAAAAGCTTAAAATTCGCTGATATCCTTCTACTTCAAATGCAGAATAATATTCTTAAGAGCTACGAATTATTGAAATTTATATTAGTAAAAACTATAATCAGAATATTATTAGCCAACATTTAAAATGTAACTCATGAATTATTAATTAAAATATTGATTTATTTATTACATACCTCTTTTATTACATTAACTTGTATAAGAGCTTCACAATAATTTTTAAACAAACCCAATAACTTTTCAATAGTATAACAATAGTCAATAATCGATATAGGTCCAAAAACAATTAAGTTTCACACAAATATTTTCACCCTTTTTAACCCCCTTTCGGAATAGAATTTGCAAAAATCCGTTCTAAATACACCTCTAGGTAATAATATGAATCATCATCATCAGCCGGAAGATGTCCACTGCTGAACATAGGCCTCCCCCTTTGAACGCCACGAATAATAAATAATATGAATGTACCCTCCAAATTCGAAGTCTCTAGTGCTCAGTCAGTAAGGTACGACATCTCCCTTTATACATATGTATAGAAAACAATAAACTTTCAGATACATGCATTTTTTTGAGAGCCGGATCCCTAAGTGGTTCGAAAGTTTCGGAATATCCCCGATTAGTAAACATCCTCGAGCTTTTAATGAAAAAGCTTAAATTTGGATTGCGTCATACCAGACAAGAAAAATAAAGTTTTACACTGAGACGTCGAACATATACGTTTTAGTGACACAGATTTATTTATTAAGCTAAATTAATTTGTCTTTAAATAATAAAAAAAGGGCAAATGAGTCTAGCCGATACGGCCTATCTATGGAATATTTTTTTACAGGTTTCGAAACTCGCCCTTATGTTCTATGGCGCCGTAAGTAATGTAGTTATCCTTGTAAACGACAACCGTGAACTTTGCACTCGACGACAACGCCAGTGTTTTCAATTTTTTTTTATAAATTCGAAATATTTTCTGTGTGTACTCTTAATGACTATAATTTGTCACGATACCCTCATTTTTATTTATAATTATTTGATTAAACATGCCTCAGAAATTAATAGTAACATATCAATCTTCTATTTTTAAGTCTTCATTAACGCCGTCAAATACATATTCATCGTCAATTTTTATAAGACTGAGTTGATTATGTATGATTTTTTTTACCTCGTGTATTAAGAAAATTGTATTGTAATAAAAATTAGATGTTATCGAAAATAAAATTTTTAATATTGTTAGAGCACAGATTGTCATGTACAATATATATCAAAATTAATATTGACAATATCGATACTAATATTATAAAGACGAAAACTTTAATTGTTTGTTTGCATGGAATAGGCTTGTGTCCAACAAGTGAAAATACAGGTTTTTATTATATCTTCGAAAAATATGAACCATTTCAACTTATAAATGTTTAACAAAACAAATTTTAAGTCAATGATTTGGAAAATATTACGCTTTGGAAACTTGAAAAAGTACAGAAAATCTACTACAAAAATCTGCTAAAATACATAAGGCTTTAAATTAGATATAAAAAATGTTACAACTTTCATTATAACAGCTATAAACATAAACGCACAAATAACAAAGATATTACAAAAAATGTCCAGACGCCCATACATTTTTCGCTACTGTAGCACCATGTGACGTCACTGAGTGCTTTGAATTTGTAGGGAGCGTTTTCGGCCAACTAGCGGCAGTTCTACAAACACAGCACCGTATCTCCGAAACTATTTATCGCAGACATGCTGTTACTTCGACATTATTTCTCAGATGTTAATGGACTATTTATTTATGAAATAAAAAAAAAGTTGTCAAATAGCCTATTGGCCCCGAAATTACTTGATCGATTTTAAAAATTCCGTCTCCTACGGGTAGCTACATCGTTAGGATATAATTTACACTAGTGAAGTCGCGGGAAAACAGCTAGTTATATTATATAAAGGTTGTTTAAAATTGCTAACTTAATAGGGTATCATATGAAGTAATTTGTGACGATCACTATATGAATAAATAGGAGTTGCATGTATAAAATATACTAACATTAAAAAGAAGTAATGTTTCTAACTTTGTTCGATATGTTACTCATTAAAGATCTAACCATATCTGCAAATCATACCTACATATGTACACGTATCTATCCTGTAGGGAGACTGTAAAAATCCGAACCCAAATTAGAATTCACTCAGGTGTCCGTATTCAAGTCGGTTAGTGAAGAAATTCTATTGATTTCGTTTTTTTTTGTATAAAAATACAATATAATATTGATTGATTATGCGTGTCACAGATATTTTATTTACTTGTTATTTCGAAAGTCACTTCACTTATGCCACCAATCGTTATTACCAATTCAAGAGAAGATGCCGCTCTTTGAAGTAGATCCGGACACCCGAGTGAATTCGAATCTGGGCTTGGATTTTTACTGATACTTTTTAGTTTATTTTATGCTCTCTAGAGGGCGCTGGTGCTAATTTAATGTAATGTCACATAGCCGATAACGCGGACAATTAAAACGTTTCTAATGGTACCTCATTCGTCCAGTTACCATGAGTTGTTCGCCGTATTCGGATAAAAAAAACTGTCAATGCGAAATATCAATATATGGTGACTTATTAAAAATATCAAACAAGGTATTTCTAATTATAAATAACAAAAATATTAAATTCCTACTACCTCACTATTACTTTACTCTTTGTTCACTACTCTCGGTCAGTTACACAAATGTCCATTAAGGTTTAATGAGTTTTTAAGCTGTAATGAATGTCAAATTTGTATGGGTAATGTCACCTTAAACTAATAATAATTTTAATGGACGTTTATGCAACTGGCTGTCTATGAATCAAGTTTAATGTTTGATTAAAAAAAAATGTATCATCGTTTGCTACATGCTAGCGCTGCCATCTGACGAAATAAGTTGCAGTAATACATCCTATTTTTAGTACATACATCTAGCATCACGTCAAGTTGCCACAATACGTCAAAATTCACAACTTAACCGGAACGCATTAATGCATAAAATAAAATGGAAAAATACAGTTTAAAAAATCTAAAAATTCTAATTTATTTTCTATTATACTTTAATGTGATTTTAAATATCTCTATATTTAATATGTTTAAAAAATCATAAGCTAACGTGCTATTAACTGTGCAACAAACTTAAAAACTTTCCATTATCATAATAGTTCATGTAGATTATAATAAAAAAGGAAAGTTTTATAGCGCTATGATAAAAAATGTCTTTATCGTATTAATGTAACAAAGTCTAAGCTGTGTGCAACATCTTCGCGCTTTTTGTTTTGATTATGTCATAGAATTTGATGATCACTTGATGATGATCACTTAAGCCTTTTTTATGTGGAATGGCTTTGACGTCATTCATTTATTACGAAAAATTTAGGGAAGTCGATAATCTCAATTTTTTTTCTTACAAGAGAATAATTTTCAAATTATTGATTTTAGTTATTATAAAACAATGATATTAATATGTCTACTAGATACGCAATACATACCAAAAAATAATAACTACTAAAACTTAAATGTTTCTCTTTCTAGTTTTTTCGTTTTTATTTCAGTACTCATGCAACTCCCGCCGAGAAAGTAAAAAAAAAAAAAATGCTTTGCAAAATCGAAGAAAAACAGTGGATAAAATCCGATGATCTTTCACAAATAATATACTTAATATAATAGATTATAAGTTCACACTTATATTATTGATATTTTTGACAATAAAAACAAAATGAAAGCTTTTTTCAGAAAGTAAAAATATTTAATAAAAAAAATTACATTTTGTCGTCAGTGTTACCACTGCTATTCACTTCCAATTTATATGGGAGCTTTTCTTTTTAGTATACGTAGCTATTTATCTAAATATCTTCTTTTAATTAATTATATGGCTCAGCTTTAGTATCGGCGACTACGTAAATTGTGTTGATATTTTTTTCGTGTGTCAAGGTGCGGAGTTTTTCGTTATACAATACGTAAAATTAAACTTTTGTTTGATGAAAAAGGACATGTTCATATTTTGTCAATCTGACATCTGGCTGCAACTAGTACGTCCTCTATGGTCCTACTACGTCGCTTTCGCAAAATGGTTGTTTTTAATAAAGCAGTTGAAAGTCATGAACTATAAAAAAAAAATTACACTGAATCCACAAAATTACAAGAGTCGTGTCCTGCTCCGCTTTTTAACGAGTACTTGTCTTTTAGGCAGTCTGCTCACTGACAATATTTTTTATGTTAGTAATGGTAATTAAACCTATTTGAAATTATACTGAAATATATATATTGTACCAATAAAAATATATTTTTTTAAATGGTGTAGAAATTAAATTTGATTAATATTATTATTATTTGACTTTTCTGTTGAACCAAAATATTCTATTTAATAATACTGTAATATTAGCCATCTGTAGGCGATTAAAAATAAAAAAATGCCCTTAAGTAAATTTTCTTTTAAATTAAAAAAAATCTATAATATAAACTATTGTAACTAGTTGCATATTTCAATTATCTGTAAGTACTGTATTAAAGAATATTGTTTAAAAATTAATAATGAATGCAATTACGTGGTTAATTTTATAAACACTTAACTTTAATGAGAATACAAGTCGTTTTATTCCCCTGTTTAGTTGACATGTTTTGTTTTTATGAGACTACTGTTGTTAGTTACTAATAGGTGTTTTGTATAATTGTAACTGGCCTTCTATAAAGCGAAAGTTACATTTGCCTCCGTTCCGAGTATCTATAGGTTGTTAGTAGTTTTCATACACTTAATCGCTTTAAAGAGATTACGCTGACATATAAACCCCGCGTGGATCGATTACCTATATTAATATGGAATTATTATTATACTAGCTTCCACCAGTAGCTTTTCCCGCAGGGCTTACGTAATGACTTAACAGTACTTTTATCCTTAGGGAAACAAATAATGACTTAAAATTTTCCGTATTCCAAATTTCGTTCAGTATTTTTTGAGTGAAAGACTAACAAACATCCATCCTCATTTACATAAAATATTCGTAATATATGAGCGTTGTATGAAACCTGTTCGTGGCGCCACGCGGCACGGGCTTAATATAACTGACGCTTTATAATTATCGGTCACGTCAGTTATGCGTGATGATTATTATTAATATTTAAATTATTATTGATGCTAAAAAATAAATCTACGGATATACCTATATAGAATACGCACGGATTTAATTGGTGATCACCGGATAAGGGCCTCAACTTTCTCACTATTCTTTATCAATTTTGATCTGACACTAGACTCTGTTTCGTACTCTATGTGTTATATTTATATATTTGCATTTATTTATGTATGTGTACATAATCTATTATTGTATATATTTTTATATACACCTATTTAGATATAGTTCTTATGTAGAGATATCAATAGCGTAACGTAGGTACATATTATCCTTCGTTATGTTTATCGCCGCCTTTAAAGTTCCGTTCTAAATTTACTAGTTGACTGGTAGAGAATGTTTCTTTGGCATTAAGCCATTTGTTTATTTTACTAAACAATTAAGAATAAATAAATAAATTTTCAATAAGCATATCCGATAGATTTGTGATAGATATAATTAAAGGTACCTTTTGAGGAACTATAAGTACTTTTTTT
Source organism: Diatraea saccharalis (assembly GCA_918026875.4). Classification (NCBI taxonomy): domain Eukaryota; kingdom Metazoa; phylum Arthropoda; class Insecta; order Lepidoptera; family Crambidae; genus Diatraea; species Diatraea saccharalis. Next base: position 11,244,851 of record OU893336.1, read on the forward strand.
TTAACGTCGAGGAAATGCATTAGGCACTACCCCTGCCGCCCGGCAAGCGATAGGGGGTGTGTGGGACTCTCCAACGTGAGCCCACCCCGTGGCCAGCCGCGCGATGGGCTCCCGAAGGCCTACCCACAAAAACCCCTACAGTGTACCCTCCCCTGAGGATGAGATCCGGGATGCCGCGACCGAGTCGTCAGGACGCCCACCCCCCATAAGTACCTAAAGTCAAATAATGTTTAGATATTGATGACAATATAATTGAGGTAATCGTGTGAATTTAACAAATAAAGTAGATTTTAATTGTATTTCATTGCTACCTAATTTATAATATGAAAGTAAGGGATACAGATTTCTCCTAATAATTATACCTAATGCTAGTAGCTATATGACTACAGAATGCTAGTAAAGTTGACAGATAAAAATCATTGTTTACCTTATAGTAAAATTTCCTCTCTCGAGTCGAAAAAAACGTTTCTTACATTTTAGAGGGCACAATTAAAAGCTTGTTTTAAAAAATATATATACTTTAATTTTTTACTTTTTCGTTTTGTCTCATCCTTCACCTTCTGAGTTCATCGTCATATCATCTTACTGACACCATAATATTGTATTGCCTTGAATTAAACGTCTAAAAAATGTAATGACATTAGGAAGTAGATCAAATTTGAGTTCCAAAATTTTTACACTAATTAAGAATGCAAGTTAAATAAAAAGAGCCTGAGCGCTTAGTTTATGATTTTTTGACGTTAACGTTCACTGTAGAACGTGAGCGCGTTAAGATTTTAGTATGGAATCCGGTACAGCGCCCCTAGCGGTAACTACCAAGAACTACAAATCTCCATACAAATAAGCGCATACAAAAAACGCGTTACCGTAAAACTTACACTTACCTCTCTGAACGTAATACTAATTCCATGTTAACAAAGTCAACTTCGAAGATGTTTTTTAATTTACATATTATCAATTTATTGGATTGATGGTTGACATACACACATAATCTTGAATTAGAAAATATGCTAATTTAATATATATTTATCATAGTTTAGCTTTAAGTTTTTAATTGAAAACTGGTTAGTGATAATAAATCTTTTCTCGTCAAATATGTTAAGAACCTCTGTTCTAGAGAATCAAAGTTTCCGAATAACATTTTTTTTAAGTTCTCTTTATTGCTTAATTGTTAATTATATCGGTGCTTATAATATGATTTTAGTCTAGGTCGATTTATCCATTAATTTACCATATATTTATTATATTGGATAACTTACACAGTAGTTAATGCAATTAATTGTTAAAGACAAAAAAAAACCTTTTAAATCTGCAATTGTTTTGTTTGTGAGCGGGCGGGCTGACGTGTATTGACGTCATCTGTCAGGAGTTATAAGATTGCAAAGAAAATAATGTTTGTACAACGAATGACATCACGCAAAGCTCATTTGGTCGTATGAGGCTTCGTTAGACAAACAACATGTAATTGGAGAGTACGAGGTTGAAACCCACACATGTAAGGAATACCTACTTATAAGTAATTTTCCTTAAGTTTCCTGAGTTTGAATTTAATAGATGATTGTTATTTAATCTCTAACATTGCTATTTAATAAACAAGGTTTAGCGTCAGAGTAAATTTACGCTAAAATTGCATTTTAGTATTAGTCCAAATTCATATTATACAGAGAATAAGCAAACCTACTACCTTCTAAGAGTAAATGTTACTCCCGTAGAGCCTCGTACTAGATTAACCTTTGCTAAGTCTCTGTTTAACAATATTAATTTTGACTAATACTAAGTGCAGTCTCAGCGTCTATTTACTCCTAATCTAAACCTTGTTTATTAATAACACAGCACGAGTGAGAGTAAGGTATTAATTAATCAACGTAATGTACATTCAATATGGAGGATGATACAAATTTGATTCCCGGTCGAGTTGATTGAATTACATGTAATTGTTATTTAAATATAGAAAATAAACTTTTCTATATTGCATCGATTCTGGGTGTCATGATAACTTCGTTGTTCCGGATACTTCATAATATGTCTGATATAGCTACTTATCTTAAAATCTGAGCAATGTATTTGATGATGTCTAATGTTTATTTATTTAAATATTATATACTAACAAATATTTTTTTTTCTAGTAGACTATGATCAGTTATAAATAAAAATACATAACTGTAATTCGCTTTGGTAAGTACAAAATACTTTCAACAGTAAACATTAACAGATATTCGAACAATAATTTTTAATTAACGCTTTATTAAGTTGCTATAAATAAACAGTATGTACGTTTAATATTAAAAAATAATTCTTATTGATTAAACATTTTAAATCTAATCAATCAAGAATGACTGAGGTGTATTATTGAAAGTCTACGGTGGACCTTATAGTATGTATGTAAGTACCTACACCCCTGATCATTATCGTCCGATCTTATTCCGGTTCTTTAACTGTACATTTTAAAAGAAACATAAAAGGCCCCCGCCCTGGGGAATTGCAACCGTCCAAAGTCGTACTGAAACGTGTTAAAAGAGAAAACAAGACAATATCATTGCACCAGTCAATTAAACAGAAAGAGACAGAGGATGACGTTATCGTAAATACTATAGGACATAACTATTTTAAATTAAATACTCGTTATGTCATAATATAATTATTCTCTTTTCTTTATAAAAACAAGAAGATATGAACTAAATTGTGAATTTAAGAGAATCTAAAGATAAATATTACAAAACTAGTCATGTTCTTCTATACATTTTTTTGGCCCAATTGTTACAAATGTGATAACTTTTTCTTATTTGCAGTTTATTTTTTGCCCACAATTAATTAAAAATTAATGATTTTTAATAAAGCCTAATTTAGTAATTATATCTAAAAATTGTGATTGACTTAATTGTACAGTAATGTTGTGTAATGTAAAATACCCGAATGTACTGTAACGTACAATTTAAAAAAACAAAACCCATTAATAGAAATAAAACAAATAATGTAAGCACTAAAGAAGATCATATGATCACGAACTTTTTTGAGTAGAAAGTTTGTTTCTTGTTTAACCAAAAAGAAATCCGTCAAAGAGGTTGCTCTTGCAAATTTTCTTAGTCTTGATTTCTCCATGTAAAGTGATATCAAACTCGCGCAATCATATTCCTGGTGCATCGAACTAAAGTTACGCAACTCGGGATACAGTTAGGCGGGAACAGGTTTACACGTCCGTCTGACCGCCAGATACCAAAGAGATAACAAATAACAATCTTCTCGAGGTTCCCATGAAGAAAATAAAATGACGTATGCAAAATTAAATGTATCAGTGAAATGAAACAGTGAAACAAAAATGAAATAATTTATCAAAAAGGCTAATGTGTTGTTAAGAATCAATGTGTTCCCATTTGATGCGTACGTATTCTCTATGGATTGAAACAGGACCGTTTCTTTATTAATCCTAACATACTTTGGCATAATTATTATTGTTTTTCGCACTATAATATTTTTTTTCAAATCGTACCTATATCTGAGCATATTTAAATTTCTATGATTAGTTTTTACATATTATTCAATTATACATTAAGCGACCGGGCTACGGCAGCGATCAGTGAGCGGTAATAATATAACTATAAGTTTTTTATACTTTAGGAAATTACGCTTCTGCATATAAAATTATGCTTTGAAATATGAGTAAGCTGTTATGCATAAAATTAACGTTATATTATTTCATAAGATTTTATACAAATGGATAGGGAACCTATAGATAAGCCATTACGCACGTCTAAATTTGACGTTCCCTCCTGTCATTGTCAATTTGCTTTAAGCGGCCAATAGTTTAAACAAAGCACTAACTTTACTCGTAACACTGTATAAGTCCATTGAAACGACAATTAAATGGCAGAATATAAATAAAATCTGATTAATTGATTATAAATTAATAAAAATATATCTTATCCAAGCTCTAAATTAACCTGTCGGCCTTGTATTTATTCTGCATGTCAAATGTTTTAATTGTTATAGTTGTTATACACGCGTTGAATTGACAGCTGTTTTTGTCGCTATATTACTCATTGCTATATTACGGAAGGTATTGTCTGTGACCCCATTTATAACGGCGGTGGTTGATATTCTAAGAGTAGTCGGTGCATCCGTCGAAAGTATAAGGTTTATATAATTTTTTTATTTTTTATTTTTATTGAGTAACTAAATAGCGTAACAAATTAATTTGCCCTGTCTCCCAAATTAGGTTGTCCTGTATGTCAGGAGTCAGTGTTCTCTAAGTATTACATAATATATTTCGTAAGTAAAAAATAATCTATTCAAGAGCAGGTTTAAATAATTCCCATCAACTATATAAGGCATGTGCACAGCAATTATGTTCATTTAATCATAGAATAATATTAAAAAATAAGTTTTTTAAATTTGAAATTTAAATTCATGGTTCTGGTTTCATATTTACAGAATTCGTGGCTATATGTACAATTTTGATAAAATATCTTTTTTTATGTGTCAATATTAATGTGACGAATTGTCATGAAATGGCTTTAATAAAAGCTCGCCTTGAATAAATTATATCTCTGAACTGCGATTTACTGCCTTATGGTCACAGTATTACTATTAACCAGTATGGTAACTATATAGAGCCATAGAGCCATTTCCAGAAATAAATACCTACGCTGCTTGAAATCGTTAAGGTCATTAATTTTTATAAAAATACTTTTTGGCGTCAGAATACACAAGGGATGTCATAGATATTATTATATTCGGTTTACCTATTGATCGATAAATTAAAGAAATTAAATTAGCTATAGGTATAATTTTAAGAGCTTTTTAATGTAATTATTCACTGAAAGTACTGTCATCTTTTGCAATGCGTTCGATAAATTTTGTTGTTGAATTTTAATAAAAAAATACGCTTTAATACGATCATTTTGAAATAAAGTATTATTCTTAACGTCCATCATCAATATGTAAGCTATTTAAAAAATCATGATTCGATTTTGATGAATTTTAGAAGGCCTATGCTAAACAAGTAAATCAAGTAAGAGCTTGATGCGGCAAGCATAACTGAGTGCACTGCGACTTTAGCTTATAATCCTCATCAATGAAAGTGTTTGCGCATGAATTCGACAGTCTGTTTCTAATTAACTCACTGTTTCAATTATTATACTGTGGCACTGTAATGTCATTATATCAAAGGCTTTACACGATGAAGGTTGTACTACTAATATTTCTTAATTATCATCGAATAAGAACTATTGAGCTGAAATTGATAAAATTTCTGTGGAATAACGTTACTATCGGTTTTTTTGGCGTTAGGATATTATTTTCTTTAAGTGTGTGAATAAGAAAAAGAGTAATATTTTATGCTTCTTTATGTTTCAGTTCGATGACTTCATTCGATCACTGCAAGTAGACCCCAATTCACCCCTATTCAGGCTTGTCACAGACGGACAACCTCCACTAAGGTAATATGAAATAATGTATTTGTTTGTCTCACATAAATTCTTTTAATATTAAAAAAACATTCATAACACAATGTTTTATTTGTTTATTAAAATCAATATGAACTACAATATATCAAGAGAAGTTTTTAGAATTACTTTTACTTATTAAGTATGCTTTTTTTAGCCTTCTTTATTTTTATATTTTATCTCGTCGAAGTAAGTCAACCACAAGCAAACGACAAAAAACATCTAGCAAATAAAAACAAAAAAGACGCGAGAACATAAAGAGACGTACACAATCCTCTTTGGAGTGAACTTTATAATTTGATTGAAGAAAAAAATATTACCATACCATACTATTCAGTGTCAATTTTTTGTGAATACCCTTTGATTCTAATCTCTTTGCTACATTTCCTTTTAATGGTTTCCCACTGATTTAAATAAGTAGTATTGTTTCCAGAAAGTTTTTGAAAGTTTATCAAATTGCAATACTATGCACTAAGTTTTAATTTACAATACACTTTAATTTGAATCGTTAAGATGTCAGAATAAGTATCTATCCAAGGATAGAATTCTTAAACCAAGTTTAAACAAATTAATTAACTCTTATCGTTCGAAATATCGATGTATGAGCCGTGATCATCTGACACTATTGACTATTGAATAAGCTAAAAATTATCGTATACTTCATAATTCATCCTGTTATTTTGATGAAAACATATGACAACGAAACTTAAACTATGATTCGATTTCGATAAAATTTGACTTTAAAATGTTTAAAACCCGTCAAACTAAACAAAATTCAATGTTATCTCAAAAAAAGCATCTATTTTTTTATACATAGGTGTATTCTGTTTTAGAAATGGTACCCGTACATCATTAGCGATGTAATCGCGACGGAAATGGCTCCCCAAAACAAAATTACTGATAGAATCCATTCATAACCCTAAATGTATACAAATAAATGTTAAAATAGGTTATATTTAAACCATCGGTTACCGGATCACGGGTCATATTCTATCGATATGTATAATCCTGCATCATTATGCAATCATTGTAATGAGTTGTGTATTGTATTTCAAATCATTTTTACGTTATTCTAACAAATCTTATCAACGAAGGTCATCATCAGTGATTGTGTATTATATTGTTTATTTCAATAATAATAGTATGACATTGTTGTTATATATAATTGACATAACAGAGGCCTAGTAAATACTTCGTGTAATTATGTTTTCGTCAATGCATTGAAGATAATTGGGATGGATTGGTAATGTATTTTGTATGTGAATGCTTAATATTATTGGTAATCAGATGATTTACCCTTTCGTGTGCGTTACACTTGATTTTATTGTTAAGGTAAAAAGTATAGAAATAAAAAACCGACTATATGCGATTCGGGGTGGCCCCACGAACGGTCAACCTTTAGCAATAAAAAAATCACGATTATATATTTATTTTATTATGTTTTAGTAGTTGTTTTTGTTTGAGTAGCGACATTAGAATTAAATAATTAATGAAAATTTCATCTATCTATAACGGTTCCCGAGATATAGTAATACAATAAATTGTAGTTTCACCCGCGTATGATGTAGCTTCCTATTAGTGAAAGAAGTTTTAATATCGGATCCGTATTTCCTAAGATTACCCACCACAAACGAAGTTGTAAATATAATATATTATTATAACCGAATAGGGAGAATGGGCCATGACCCACCACCCGGCCCAGTACTGATTTGTGGGTATAAACGACTCCAGATGCAGGCTTTGCGTGCCTTCCGAGGCACAGAGGAGCCCGAGATAATAAATTTTTAGTCACCCATCCTATGTCCGGCCATCGCGAAAGTTGCTTAACAACCGTATCGCGGATCGAGCGCGCTAACCACTGTCCCGGTATTTTTAACCTAATCTCAAAAGCTTTATTTGTTTCACAGACAATGTATGCACCCCGAGGCGTGCAGCAAAGAGATCACATTGCCGTCGTACTACGCGCGGTTCCACGACCTCCGCAAGGAGTACGTGCGCGCGTACACGCTACGGGCTGTAGCGCCGGCGCGCGCCCAGCCCACGCCGCCCCCACCAGACCACCCTAACTCCATGCTGGACATGCTCAACTGTATCCTTTAAAAAATTATGCAACCAGTGAACATAAAAGTTAAGCCATCTAAGGCTCAAACAAAGCTGTCGTCGTTTCGTTTCCCGAATTGATTTTACTCAACTGCCTCCTATACATTTTCGATCTGTCAGAAATCTTTGAATAATTTTTGACCAACAGTTTTCTTGGAGACCTTACCTTATTAAATGATAACTGCCTCACTTTTCCGTAGTGAACCGAGAACCCTTATAGTTTCGCACTGACCATCTGTTCGTCCGCTGTTTAGCTCATAAACTATTGATACTACAAAGTTGAAATTTTTCATGAGCTTCTAATATTGCTCATTTTTTATCCCATCTTTGTATACGTGGCAATGCATCGTCACGTGTATCGGGTAAACTCACAAACTTGATTACGTAGGATCTTTTTACTTGTTGGCTTGCTTACGTCAATATATGACAGAACTTTCAAGGGCACAGAGGCGAAACTTGTTTTCATTAATTTCATTTTCATTTTACATGTAAAAATTAATTTATTTACTTGACATTGGCAGAATTGTGCGAAATGCGCAGATAAGCCATTAATTAAAAAAAGAAGAAGAGGAAGGCGAAACTTTCTGTCAGATGGTTGTGTCGCGGGGTGAAGTGTTGTATACTGACAACTCGTTATTCGCGTTCAGGAATGTAACAGACACTTTTAGTACCTATTTATAAACACATACATTATCTTTATTGTTTCTTTGTACCTATTGTCATTTACTAGAAAAATTATATCAAATGTCACTACCTACAGGCTCTGCCAGAATACCAGCACTGTTGCGTGAGTTGATTCTCACTGTAACAGCACAAGCTGAGGTAGTGTCCTGATTGACCCCATCACATATATATATGATAGGTTGAAATTTGTATGTTACCGTCTTCTATATTCTGTATCACTTTTTATTTTATTTTTTTGTTTATAATTGTAATGTGTAATGTGATGGTCAATAAAAATACTTACTTACTTACATGAGTATACACGTTAATTATTACAAATAACGTTAAAGTATAACGTTAAAGTATAACGTTAATGTGTAGCCCGGTGGCGTAGTAGATAAGCGCTTCGGCCCGCGATCGTTGTTGTTAAGTAACTTTCGCAGGAGTCGGTTATGGGATGGGTGACCAAAAATATATTATCTCCAGATATACCGTGCTTCGGAAGGCACGTTAATCCGTTGGTCACGGCTGCATTTGCAGTCGTTAACAACCTCCAATCCGCAATGGGCCAGCATGGAGGGTCATGGCCCATCCTCCTAAACCATCCACAAGGAAGGCCTGAGCCCTTGCAGTAGGTACATAAAAGGGCTAATGATGATGCACGCTTATTACGCCAACAGTGGTAATGCAAACTTTAAAAAATATTTTACCCTTACATTTTTGTCTTCCCCATAGTGTGAGGCATCGTTGGATAGGTCTTTTCAGAAACAGTAGGAGTTTGGGAATACCGAGTTTCAATTTAGTAAACCGCTTGCGACTTATTTAGCTTTAAAGAGCAACTTTTGGTTACAATCCTGTCTCCCCTCTACCATCAAAGCCAGAGGTTACCAAACATTTTTTTCTTGTAGACTATTTTAAAAAATTTACTGGTTTTGGTGGACCCCTGCTGCTACATTTTTTTTTACCACATTCCCAAAATTCGTCCAAAATGTGAAGATCTTAGGATAGAAATTGTTTTTATTTCACGCCAACGTAGACCCCCGTTGAATCTGTTGCGGACCCCTGGGGGTCCACCTGGACCACTAAGGGAATCACTGATCTAAACGGTCGTTGGTAAAAATTTAAACGTTACCTATACCGGCAGTAGTACCTATGTATAACGAAGTTTAAAGAAAACTATCAGACTTAAGTTAGCTTTACAAGTTTACGAGTAATAGTCGACCATTTGTATTTAACTCGAAAATTTCGAACAACTCCATACAAAACAACAAACATGATGTTTGTAATGGATAATGGTACGGCCGGTTTTTTTATATATTATATAGATTATGTATTATACTAGTTAACTATAAACAAATGGTAACTTTATATTTCTATGTTAGTATTGAAACTAAATAATTTTGTTACATATTGTATTCAGATTTAGGTATAGCCCCTTATTCGGGGGAGAATTTTTATATAGCAGAAGCAAAAGACATGGCCAGTGTCATACAAAGGATAATCTCTGATGGTAAGGATGTTTTTTATTTGTATAAGAAAAACACAACAGTGCGTTTTTAATATTGTTACTATAAAATATAGACAATTTCTTTCTCGTTAACTATTAACGTTAACGTTATTTTTTAGCCTTTAACCTTTAAAGTTTTCAAAAAGTTTTGGTTTTGTACAAAGTGGTAACGTCCAAATAAGCTTTAACTAAAAATAAGAAAACTATATTATATCTCTAAGGGTTCTATCACAGCCAAAATGAGGATATATAAAATTTTCAAGAAAAAAATCACAAATTTACTAATTTGAAATTCGACATCTTTGTCAATTCTGTTTCTCGTCTTGGACACCTTGGACTAATGAATTTTTAAAGCATTTTTTTAAAGATAAATCACATTTCTCTTATTGACAAACACAACACGACTTAGATTTTTGTTTATAAAGATTTCTCATGTGTTTTATTTTTCGTTTTATCCATCAGGTTACCGGTTAGAACTGCCGGAAACGATCGACTTAGTTCTAGAGACTGGAATTTGGTGAGTTTACTTAATTTTCATGTATATATATTGTTTTGATAATCGTGATTATCGACCAATACTAATCGATTTATAAATGGGTTTAAATTTTATTTGTCATGAACGAAAAATACTGCATCTAAAAGAAAATAACAAACAGATTTAATTTATAAAATGTGTTATTATCTTTTACTGTAAATGTTGACTGACAATATTATAGCCGAGGAAAATAACCAGGAACTACGGTTTTTTGTTACGTTAAAAACGCCTTAAAAATAAAATAGCAATTTTTTGACTTACTCATATATCTAAATATTGAAATTAAAACAGGCGTTCAAATTTATTTTATTAGTAGGTATCTTTAGAATTAACACTATTGAATTTTTAAATTTAGTTAACATTTCCTACTAAAAGTCACTTCGATTGAAATAAAAAAAATTGGTTCATCGTCTCCCAAGAGTCAAATTCCCTCAATTTTTTTTCATTTAAAGGAGTCACTTCGCTTGAAATAAAAAAAAAAACTGATCACTAAATTGGCAATAAGATTTTTTTTTATTCGTGGTTAACTCAATCATTAGTTGAAAACTTCGAATAATGGTTAAATATCAGAAAAATATTTTTTTTGGCCTAATCAATTGTCAGAATTCCAACTATTATTGAAAAATTTAACTGCGCCTGGGAGTTAGGGTAAGCAAATGACCAATGGTTAAAAGAACAGATGGTTTACAACTGCAAGGTTTACAAGTGCATTGTACCCTTGTCATTGTTTTTACGTTGTTTTTATAGCTTACATATTCACAGTGAATTAGTACATTAATATTTTTTGGGATTTCATTTTATGGTGCAAGATTACATGAAAAAAATATTTAAAAAAAATATTATTGTCATTTTTGAGTTTTAATCACATTTTTAATTGGATCCTCCTTAGTATATTTGTACTATTTAAAATTATATGTTTTCTTGCTTCCAAGGCCATATAGGTACCTATGCCAAATATTCAAATTATAAAAACCTTATAACATGCACGAATAGGCTATCGTAATGTAATGTCTATACAATATATAAAATACATACTTATTCCTTTACTATTTTTCAACATTACATTCCCACCACTAGGCACTTGATATTATAATTTTTTACGTATTTTTCTATAAGATTAAAATATGCTTTAAACGTTAATCCTAAAGTAACTCCAAAACATCTTTTTCCATTAATTCAAGAAATGGCTTTTTATTTCCCGAAAAATAAAACATAGTTTTGCGCACTATGTTTTTACAACAACGACCATACAAATCCAAATTATTTAGTAACCTATAGATTTTTTTTGTCAATTTGACATTTGGACTAAATGCTAATGTTAAGAATGGTTCGCTCCGTTAATGAGTAAGTATTAAAAAAAAAAGCGAAAGCACTAAAAAAGGACCTACACTAAATGGCGATTCTAGCAAAAGTGATTTTTGCAGGAAACGAATTGACCAAAGACAGTCATTTCCGTTCCTTTTAACTAACATATTAAAAAACTGAAATTCAAAAAGTTCGAAACTTAGATATCGATACAAATACGAAAAAGTACAAATAGAATGTGAGTTGTTTACTGTGTTTTGAAAACCAATTTACTTTTAAACATGAAAGAAACCCGGAAGGGTTGTCATGGAGAAATCAAGAACGTTTTTTTTCGGGAACTAATGTTTTTTTTAGAAATACTTCCTCATTCAAACCGTTGTTGTCATCCACATAAAATCATGTCAATATAGTTATAGCGAAATATTGACCCATTATGCTGGCAACAAATTAACTAGTGGTTAACTTTGGCTATGGTTTATGGACAAGTTAACAAATGGTGAAATTACATTTGACTACGTATCAAAATATCGGCCCTATGCGAAAGCATGTTTTTAGTATTGACGTACTGTCTATTTATTATTTTGTTTATCAAAATCATGAAGAACGCACAGTAATAATTGTTGTAGCTGAAATGGCTTAACCGTCATTTGATCCAAAATAACTTTGTATTTTAAACTTACTTTATATTAAAGTTTAAAGTCACTTGGCTAAAATAAAAGCAAATAACATTGAAGAAAGATCGGTTTCCATTTAGCTAAAATATGTAATGATGCATGTAATGATTACCATACGATTGTCACGCGATTTCATACAATCGGTTGTTATTTTTACTTATCACTGGAAGATCAAGCCTAAGTTCAAGTTGCAGACCAACCACATTATAAACATCTTACCTATATTAAGACAACACTCTTATGACGAAACATATTAGTCTGTTTTTTGAGGAGCAGAACTAAAGCAGTTGTTAAATATCCTACCCAATAAATGACAAATAATTTCAGCCTAAAAATAACTTTAAGAATTTCCATATAGAAGTTTAGTCAACAGCACATCAGGATATACAAATCAACAACGAGCAACTCAAGTGAAATAATAGGAACACTGGGTAACAGATTTCGTTGCACTAAAGCCATAGTGATGACGAATGTCTCGAAAAAAAACAAAAGACAGTCAAATCATAACTGGATTATTTTATAATCCTCCAAGATTTCGATGCTCCAGGGATTTCATCAAATCTCTTTTTTATAATTTCCTAGTGAAATTTACAAATATATATCATCATAAATCATTTGAAATTCAAGTGGCAGTATCTGTGTGGCACAGCCATAAAAAAGACATTCAGCCAAGCATTCAGCAGTTGGTTATTTTCTGTGAACTTAGCAAAGAAATTCAACCCATACGGCTATAGCACTATGTAAAATGTAGCACGTATTGGGCTGTTACCACGATACGGTTAATTTTGGGTTCAAAATAATAAATCCAACATAATCAAATTACTAAGTAAACATTGAATAATTTTTATGTATTGCATAATATTTCTGGTGGCAAATTTTAAAATATTTTTTCTATTTTTGCTTTTCTGATCTTTTACCGTATTATAGTTCAGGTAAGATAATACTCGTAATATAGCAAAAAAATATATAAATAAATATAAGATAAATATACCAGGCTATATATAAATTAACAAAATACCATAATTTTTTGTATTGATGTTTTTTTTATAAAAAAGACACGTATAATACTACTACTGCGTGGTTTATCACATAAGAGTGAAACTTTTTTAAAAGAAACTCATTCTTCATTCAAAAACGACTTAGTGTTAACACTCGAGTACTTTATCATTGATAATAAAAAGTTAAACACAGTATTTGATAAATAATAATCAATTAGGGTTATCTAAGTAGTATTAGTAGTATAGATTCTTAAATTCGTATTTTGATTAATGTTTGGGTACTTACAATACATTGAGGAACATTTTATAAAATTAAAATAATATATTGACAGGACGGTAGCTGTGAATAAATCAGTTCTCATTGACGTATTCTTTTGATTTATTTGCGCGAAATATGTTAAAAGGCTTTTCTAAAATATTGCATACAGTAAAGTCAACATATCGTCACAAGAAACATGATTTCTGTAATAGCTTATAAGTCTTAATTTATTCACGTTTTAGTTCAGAATGGATTGCAGATTTTGTCGTAACCAGATATGCTGGTGTAAATAGGTAAATAATCAACGGTTACTTTGTAACATAGTTATATTCCAAAATTCTGTTTAAATATTAATTCATTCATTTCTACTGATGTAATCGTAAAGCCCGTTCCATAGTTGTATCACTTAATAACACCTAAATTAATAGATAATAAAACTAACATTGTCGTCGATATTTTTATAATACAATAATAAGCTGCTACCGACCTACTGTTCAAATAATACCTTCTACAGCAAATTAAAATCGTTCAAACAAACGCCTTACGAATCGAATTATCGCACAAACAAATCCCTAGTACAAGGTACAAACACATATCGACGCACGCGCAGGTCGGAGTGTCACCAAGCGCATTCCGTGTCCTTACGCGGTGTGAGACGCTCGTGTTACGTTCTTGAAAATAAGAGTAAAAATATAAATAATAATAAAGCGACAGCTTATCTATTTATGTTTTGAAACATCGTTAAGTGTTAAAAAAATCGTGCCTGATAAAGTCAGCAGTGTTCTGTGTAAGTCGCTTTTGGAGTTTTATCGGTCTTCGGCAGCAACTTAAGATAAGGAGGTGAGTGTGGCTGATAGCTTTTCGTTGATAATTACTCCGCTTGACTACGAACCTATACCTACAGTGTAATTTGCTAAATTGTTATAGAAACTAACGACCTATATTCGTCCTAGAATATGAATTTACAATCAAATGACTAGATATTTCATGTAGATATTTGAATGAAACATGATTCCGCATGCACATATGCTGCGTTTACAGAAAAAAATACATGCGCTGCAAAATAATACATTTTTATTAAATATAAATTTGTGATCTTAAGTCTCACTTTCTAGAACTTATATTACTATTATTAACCTTAGACTATTAATTATTATTTTAGTCGGGGGCGTAGTGTTAATTATGCAGATATTAAATTTCATAGCCCAATTTTGTGTTTATATAACATTTGAGCTTAATTGTGTAACGAAATGACGATATAATTTTTAAATCACTCAAAACGTTAATTGTAACCGAATTAGATACATACCTAAAGGAACTATTTTAGGTCACACTAGTTTCTAATACGTATTTATTATTTTAGGTAATTAAAGCAAATATAATTTTCTGCTAACATTAAAATTAACAAACGTAGACGCAAAAATGTCATAAAGACTTAAAGAAACAATGAACTCGTTACCGTGAGTTCGTTTTGTGGTTTCTTGCACAATGCGAACCGTAGTAGTCTTTATTTGAGGTAAAGAACATCAAGATATATCCAAAGCAACCTAGGATGTTTTTAGGTTTAAATTTGTTTGAACAATACGTAGAAATGCTTCGGTTTCGGTCGGTCTCAGTCGGTCAATAAACAGTAATATCGGTCGTTATGGGGATACAAATCCAATACAATACAAATTTAACAAAATTCTTCAAACTTTCCAAGTTTAATAAAAAGTTAGCATGATTATTTTTAATTTACATCATTAAATACCAGTGAATGTCAAAGAAACTAAATTAAAATTTTAAATACACAACTAAGCTTTTGAAAAATAAGGAAATATTATGACCATAATAATAACAATAATCTGTGTTTTACATTTTCTTTCAATCTCAATTCGTAATTCAAAAGAAAAATGGAAACCCTAATGTTTATATCTAATTTCATTAGAGTTGAGATCTAGGCAACATTTATAAACAACTACTGTTTGAAATGATTTATAGAAATGTGATGGGTAATGTACCTATAAACACATGAATATTTTAATGGACGTTTGTGCAACTAGATGTTAGAGTGTTAACTTCTATAAAAAGGGTATAAAAAAAAATTAAAAAAACACAATCGAACTAAAAATAAAAGAAACAACTTTAGCCAATTATGAAAACGTATACAATGTATGTATATGAAAAAGGGTTAAAATATTTTAATTTTGAAACACAGTCACGACGATGGCATAACTGCTTCGAAAAATTATAAGTATAAAACTAGCTGTTTCCTACGACGTCGCCCCCTATAATTGTAGCCTATGTCATCAGTCATCACCGTAGATGTACATACCTCCGTAAATGAAAGAATTTTCATAATTGAAAAAGCATTTTCGAAAATAACTACAAACAAACAAAGTTAAGAACTTAACCCATTTTAAAAACAGTTCTCTTAAATGTCATAGGTATTAACGACCATAAAACGGTTACCGGTAAGAAGCCATTGATATTAAATATGAAGAGCTTTTGACATCGCCTTGAAGAGTTGCAATATCATTTATTGACTACTCAAACAAAGCACCATGCACCAAAATATTCTCTTACACCTCTGCCCTACTCTTCTGTAAAAATACAAACCCGAATTCGAAATCATTCAGGCATCCAAATTTACTTCAATCCTGCTTGAATTGGTAATAACTTTTCGTGGCATAGGTGAAGTGAGTTTCGAAATGACATAGGAATAGAATATCAGAGACGAGTATCATTTATCAATAATGTTTTGTTTTTTTTTTATACAAAAAAAAGGGATCAATGAATTTTACATGAATTCGGAAATATGAGTGAATTTGGATTTCTACAGTATCGCAGGGTAGAAGACACTTCTTGTGCTACACGTAATCATAATCTAACACCCGGTCTCATGATAAACGTCTGTTTCATCATTATTATTTATCGCAGTGTACAACGCTGTTATGCGATGGTCGCTCTTATAGTAAGACGCTATAAGGTTGAAAAATCCAATAGTAAAATGACAATGATAAATCTGATCTACTTATTACTAATTAACACGACAGATTTTTTTGTGAAAATTAATGGAAAAGAATTAATTCTATTCTAAATTCCTCAACTATCAGAGCAACTCCATTTTTATTTTTATTTTTTTCATGGCAATATTTACGCAAATTACTACAATGGAGTATTTATATTCAATTAAAATGGAATCTAGAAAGTATTATAAGTATTTAATAATGTAGCGCGATAGTTTAAAAGTGA
Source organism: Diatraea saccharalis (assembly GCA_918026875.4). Lineage (NCBI taxonomy): Eukaryota > Metazoa > Arthropoda > Insecta > Lepidoptera > Crambidae > Diatraea > Diatraea saccharalis. The sequence goes on from OU893336.1 coordinate 11,261,567, forward strand.
ATAGTATCTTTTCTCATAAATTTTGTCTTTTCATTATATAATTATTTTATATAGAACATAAAAAGGTAATCAAACAACGTGCTGTTATCTTATAAGTATTTATAAATAGAATTTATTTGGGTATAATTAATTTGTTTGTCCCACAATCAATTTGAGATTAAACGATCTCTTTAAAGTTCATGGTAAAACTGCTTGCAATAATACGTCAAGACAATGTTTTGTAATGCAACTTAATTTCAATATGTGAAAACTAGATGTAACTGTAGCGCACTAACTGACTAATGCTTTAAGATTTTCAAATATTATAATTTGTTCCTTGTTTGTATGAATTTTATTCATTCATTTATCCTCAATGTTTTATGCAATTGATATTTCGACGGTTTTACCACTGACATTATAATATACCCATGCCTATACCTTAGTGGTTTAATTCTATAAGACCGACACTATGGTACTGATTCTGTTACACAAACTAACTAGACTAAATTAAGTTTTAATTCTGTGATTTAAAATTAAGATAATAGAACACACTGGAGTATAATTAATTGTAGGAATATCTTGATTACGTATGACAAAAAAGTAACTTTAAAGTAAATCGAAAATAAAGATATTTTTTTCAGTTTTGTGTTATAAGTGGTACATACAACAGAATAGCACCGACATATATTTATAACATTAATTTTCTACAACTAAAATTGTCATTTCATCGTAAAATTAAAATGCAGAATATGCACGTCACGTCACCTTTTATTTGACCAATGAAAACTGTTTTCTAATGACATTCTATCTCCAATTACATACGGTTTTAGAATGAAAAAAAAAATGCATTTGTAAATTATACCATGCCCGTACTAAAATAGAGTCGAATACACATTGTTAAACAAAAGTATTCGCCGTTTCTTGGAACAACGGAATTGCAAAAGTCAACATGGCTATAAACGCTGATGCTAACTGCGTTTTGTTCGTTGCGAAACTACGAAAATTTATTAGGAATAATATTTCACCGCGGTAAAGTTACATATTAAATCTCCAGTCAGGAAAAAGAGAAGGGCATTTATTTATCGTACTCATTATCGATAGATTAAGCAAATTTGCAAATAAATTGATAGACGCTAAAAGAATTCAAGAAATATGGTATTGGCATGGATAGACAGAATTAATTATAAACCATCAAAAACAACAAATAACAAATAACAACCATCGATAAATAACAAATTTTTTATGACAAAGAGTAAACATAAATCTATTGAATGGAATTCGCGTTTCAATAATACTTTTTTATTATTATATTATTGCAGCTTAAAACAACAATATTTTATAATACTCATATAATAAGTATATAAAATAACAATATATTCTCTACAGTTTATACCCTGAATAAAAGTGTAAAGCTACAATACTACTTACAAACTTAAAACTTCCTGTTTTACGCACGCGTTGCAGTAGCTCAGTAATAATTATAATAGATTATATTCATTTGTTATTCATTATTTTGTTAATAATAATCTTATTTATTACATTTCATCATTTTTGCATTCATAATATTAAACTGACAAATATTTTTATTGAAAATGCTTAAAAAAATCTCGTTTTGGTGGATTTTTAGCATTTTTATTTCTCTTTTAAGTTAGTGAAATATTTATTTAAATTCAATTTATAGTTCAATAACATACCTACATCGCAACACGAGATTTTTATATGTTATTCATACTAGCTTTCTGCCGTCGGCTTTGCCCTGTATTAAACATATAACCTTCCTCTTTAATCACTCTGTTTATTGATGTAGCCGCATTGAAATCCGTTGAGTAGTTTTAAAGATCTCAGTGTACAGACAACGGGATGGGAAATTTCATTTGATAGAATTCTGTGATGTAATAGCATTGCTTTTGATTTAAAATTCGACGCTGAATTATGTAGAGAACAGCGCTTCTGTAAACCCCATTTAAAATATTCAACCAAAAACGGTAAGGGTACACGCGCACTGGTGTCTTTTTGTCTCCTTTCACCATGCTCGAGAATCCTTGCGGTGACGCGCGTATTAGCAAGGGTGTTACGTAGAAATTACAGAAGATCGGTAGCTTATACAATAAGCCACAATAGCAAAAAAGTCGCCAGTTCGCTCGCCTAATAGCGTATTTACACTAATCGATGTCATCCTTCATTGACCGATGAGATGAGCGTGCAGAGGTTGCCCGCACACGTACTGACCACATCGGCACGTGTAAATGAGTATTAAAAGCTGTCACTGGTTTCATAAGCAACACGTGTCAAAGTTTACAAAAAGTTCTTATTTTAATCTTAGCTTTTGTCTTAGCATGGTCTTATGAATTCTAAAACAAAAATATTCAAATAATCAAAATTTAAGCTTCTATTCTGAAACATGAACCAAAAACGTCCATTTACAAAGACTTGTATTAATTATGCAGTGAAAAAAATACATTCGTCGTTAAAATTATAAAGTAGCCAGTGTTTTTCTGAATTAAAAAAAAAAACTCAAAAAAGTGTGTACCTATAACGTTTATTCGCTTCCCGTGTATATTCGGACCCCCTTTTGTGTTGTGAATAATTTTCCTTGGATGTTCTATTTTTAAATATTTTAAATTTCAAATAGCTCTAACGTCAAACTGTTTTGATTTGCTTATTTTGGTAACCTTTAGCCTGTTTACAATGGCGTCGGCTTATTTATCATAGAAATCATTCACAAACATACAGTATGTCATCTAAGTATTTTGACGTCAAGCCTGTTCGATTACCAATAGATTTTATATTTCACTATTAATGTAAATCTATATTAAACTAATATTATAAATAGGTAAAGTTTGTTACTTTTAAAAATTGCTCATTATATCCAAATTTACCAAATTCAAACGGATTACGTAAGAGTAAATTTTGTTAACATAACAGTTGTTTTCCCGCTACTTTACCCGTGAAAATTAAGCCTATGTCACCCGCGTATGATGTAGCTTCCCGTAGTGTAGAATTTTTATAAGCGGTCCAGTAGTTTGAAGCCTATTTAGTACAAACAAACAAAAACTCTTTCCTCTTTATTGTAATAGCATAGAGGTTCGATTTAATAAAATCTACTTTAAAAGATAATAAATAATTATTTCTATACCGTCACGTCACTCGACGTCGAGGTCAAGATTAGTTTCTAACGAAATACTTTCTGATAAAGAAAAATTTTCATATACTTATCTAATGAAAATTCTTAATGTTATATTTAAGATAACAACCTGTATTAAAAATCAAACAATTCGCATGAATTTATTATGAATTAAAACAAAAATCAGTGAAGGCCAAAGCTAAAGGAAATGGCCAGAATACAACAATATTTAATAATAACTTTCTAACGTCTTTTTATTACTCACAATTAATCTATTTTATCGTATGGAAGTTTTATAAGTTTGTGAGTTATCTTTGTAGCCGAGGGATAAATAATGAAAAGAGTAAGCTTCATGAAAAATCCACTTGATCCCTGACACCCTGAGATGGAACTTGAAACCATGACCTTTCGCAATCCAGCTAACTGCTCGAACTGAGCTACTCAGGCTTTAAAAGGACTGACGAATCTTTCAAGCACCTGTTACTTTTTCGCTAGTACGGAGACATTCTCATCAATGTTCAGGCAATTCACCCAAACATCATCAAATATAATAATGTAAAGAAGTTAAATTCTTGCAAAAAAAAGTTTGAGGCGTTGGCCAAAAACGTCTACATTCTGGTAAATAAAAAAAATGAATCCCCCTTACTTTTATCGATGATACAGCAGGTATTCCGTTAATAATTAAATCGGTACGTCACATTTTTCAGGTTCTAAGTTACTTTCAGTGCAAAGCACTTCCGCACTAATACAATTTAACACTACTTAAATCATTGGTTTTCAACAGTTTCAGTTTTTCGACCCACTGAATTTAATGGTTCAAAGTTCATATTTAGAACATTACTAATAGACTTATTTGATTTTAATCAAAATTATGTCGAAATAATTTGTGAAAATTAAATAATAAACAGATATTAGACAACATCATATGCACTGCTCATATTCATAAGGGATTCTAAAACAATCCTAGACTACAATAAAACTACTTACTAGTTCTATTAATTTTAATTTTATAAAGGTATATAATATCGGCTAATGCTATCGCTTATTTCCAGTATATTAATATTTTATTTAGATTTACTTAGACAGGTTTCATTTATTTGATACATTGTGGTCGTCTATTATATTTGACTGAGGCTCAACTCTAGATCGTGACCCCAAGATTGAGAATCGTTAAACTAGTTCAGACAATGTAAAATGTATATGATATGATTTTTTGATAAAATATTTTTTAATTAGATTTACACAAAACTTTGTTTATGAAAAATTATTAAACTTACATTAGTTTTCTTTCGGGAAAACATATAACAATATTTTAAAAACAATTTTTTTTTTTAACTAAAACTGACTCCAAGAAAATCATAAAAAGGATCAAATTGACCGATTTTGATATTTTTTTTTAAGTGGGATATTGTTGAGGGAGTCCCTTTCTTATAAAAATCGGGGCAGTAGTTTCGTGCCTCAAACTGAAAAAAAGCCTAAAAGCCTACATCGTCAAATTATCTTATCGGTTTCGTTGACAAAATTCTAAAATAATCATTTTTTTTATTTTAACTAAAACTGACTTAAAAAATCAAATAAAGAAATAACTCTTAAAACCTACAAAAGTGGTTAACATATTCAATTTCTTTTTTTTAATGTCGGCTGTTTAAAATAATGACTATCAAACTATAGCATCCATTTCAATAAAATTTGAATAAGAATTATGCCCTTTCATTCAACCAAAAAGAAATTAACAAGAATCACTCTACTAATGACGAAGATCGTGGAACATACAATAAACAATTTGTGGAATTGATGCTCTTTTGAAATTTGATAAAAAAGGTTCAAGAACATTTCCAAATTCAAATAAGGAATAATGTTATACCGCTTGTCGTATTATCATTTTTATTTTGAGCATAGTGTTAAAATTGTCTATGATATTAAATAGCGAAAGAAATAAACTATATCATCTTTAAAAGTAAGCCTTCTCTATTTGTCTTCAATGATATAATAATATAAAGACTTTGTCTTCAATGATATAATCTAATACTGAATTAATAACATATAGAACACATTTACAAACTGTTGTAAGAGCTTTTAAAAACACAGGAACATTATGAATCACTTTCGGGGCAGTTATAAAAATAAACTATTCATATGTTAGTGTGCGAATAGTCCCATGAACACAATGCCCATTATGTGTGGGAAGGTATCATAACATCCATGCAACACTGAGGTACAATCACATGGCAAAGTGACGTCCAAGCACAACCGTCTTCAAAGATAATTCGAAGAAGCAATGACCTTAATTTGTTTTAACATTAGTCCTTAGTCACATTTCATCTAAAAAATAAGACTTTGGTGGCTAAAAGTCGAGTAACAGAGCAAAAAGGCACGGTCCTACCATCCTTATGGCGACGTCATTCGGGTCATGTTCGACCAGTAAATTAGTTATGATGTTACAAATAAATATACTCCTGTATGTATATTATAATAAGTATACTTTGTTAACTTAGTTGCTTACAGAATTCAAAGCTCAGTCCTATGTAATAAGAACATTTGATGTCTAGTTTTTGCAATGGAATTGCTACCCACGTGTCCTTAATAAACTTTTCTCAATTTTATATTGAAAATACGGGACAATAGACGAGAAATATAGTGACAGATGAGTGGGTATTATAAAATTTATAATAATGAGTACAGTTTGGGACTAATCAATAATATCAGCAATATTTCTAAGCAATGTTATACATTTTTACAAAATAACCGTCTATGACTGTACCCGAAAGTGTCTGTGATTTCGATAGCGATCTTGTGAGAGTGAGAAAGGAAATTATTTTGTTTATATTATATCCAGCTTGTTACAATATAAGAAGTTTTTTTACTATGCCGTGAAGGGTGATGAAATATTCTTTAAAAGATGAAGGTGTTAGATGATAAATGTTTGTAAACATTATAATCAACACCTAATTTACTAAAAAATTAAAAAAAAAAACACGAGTGCCAAAATCGAACTAAAAATAAAAAAAATAAGTAATCTTATGATTTGGCTAAGCTGCTAAACATAATTGTCATTGTAAAAGGGGGACCTCTTAGATTTCAAATGTTCCACAGAACATCCCCCGGCTGCAATTAGTTTTTTTATTATAACTATAATTATATACATACACTAAAACAAAACGCTCCTTTTTTTCTGCAGTTGTGTTAAAATGTTAAGAGTTACTCTAAAAACTGGCAAAACACCAATATGTTATAGTAATACATTTAGTTTACCACTGATTCATTATTTTCATTAGAAAAAAAATTCTCAAACTTTCACAAGCTTTATGTCTCCGAAGACTATTTTTACTGTATCAGACTTCTATGGATGGAATTATTTTCCTTGGGCAAACTACAAAACTGCGATTTTTGGCACTTCTTGGCATTTTCTCATAACCACCTCAAACCATGCCGTCAACAATTCCTAAGAAAGTCCCTGAGAAAGAGGCGGAACACATCTAACGGTCAGTTGCACAAACGCCCATTATGGTCTAATGATGCCTTTAAGCTCTAATGAATGTCTAATTTGTTTTTGTAACGCTTTAAACTACTCAAAACTTTAATGGACGATTGTGCAACTGACTGTAAAGAAACTAATTGTTTTACACCAATTTCGCTATACACAGTACGAGCCGTACGCTAGCACGAATCAGGGAGCCAATTCTACTAAATAAATTTTGTTTAAATCGAATCGAAAACGGATCAAAACCGAACAAAACTAGTTTTTAATGGTTTTCCTATCCTACAAAGTGACATACGATACAATTCCAGTTTTATTTTAGCTGGAATTATATCGTATGTCACTTAGTAGAATAGAAAAACCATTAAAAACTATAGTTTCGTTCGCTTTCGATCCGTTTTCGATTCGATTTATCATCAGCTAACCAAGTAACGCGTACGTGCGAATAAGACCGTAACTCGCATATAAGTTACTTCAACATTTATTTTTCACTAGCATTGCTCGTCCTCGTTTCAGTAGTTCTGTCACTTCGACGCGTTCGGCAGTAGCTTGCCAATATCGTTTGACATTCAACTATAAAGTTAACAGTTATTAAAATGAAATTTAAAGATAAAACTGATTCTAATATATATTTGACAATGTTTCTGCAATTTTTGATAATATTCTTTACTTATACGCGTTAGTAACAAAAACATATTGAGGTATGAGATAACAGAAGTAATGAATTGATTATTAGCATCACATTCTTTGATAACATTATTAGCATCACATTCTTATTGCCATTTGTTTGAGATAATCCTTATTAACTCGATCAAATGGCAATATATAGGAATAATAAGGAACGCTGGTCTATGAAAATCTACTGATCCGAATAAACATTTATTTCAATAAACTAGTTATTATAACTATTTCATTATATAGGTATAAACCTGTCGATTTTCATGATTTTAGGCTAACACATTATTTTTCAATTTCCTACAGAGAATAATATTGTTGCATAAAAAATAGCAAAGCTAAAACTGTCATGGTAATTTCTTTTTTGTTACAGTTCAAAAGACGATGAAATTGATGGAAATTGTATAGTGAGAGCACGTGGACTCCCGTGGCAGTCCTCTGACCAAGACATAGCAAAATTCTTCAGAGGTCTCAATGTTGCCAAGTGAGTACTATTTAAGTTGCATAATACCTATTTGCATATACGCCTCACTCCTCTAGCTATAACTCTAGCTTTAGGATACGACATCTTAGCAATGTTATAGCGTAGTATATATAATTTTACTACTTTGATATCTATTTTAATAATGAAAGTCGAATAATGTAGAATAATGAGTATGAATTTTGTATGAGTACAAATAATGTAGAATAGTGTTTACAAATTTTGTTATTTATCTCAAAACTCAAAAACGTGTCAAAATAGCAAAATGAAACCAAATATCGTCATAATATTGGCAGTTTCACCACTGAAAGTCTATTCTATTCCTACTATAACAAAATTTTATTTATGTTAGAAATGCTAATACGACTCTAACACTAAAAAATATGGGGAAAAATAGTTTCTGAACTTATGGTAATAATATATCTTTTCTGTCATAAAATTGAGGTTTCCTATTAAACAGAACGCTGCATGTCGTAATCAAAATATTATAAGTATTGACTATTTACTGTTTTGCTCAGGGGTGGAGTAGCCCTGTGCTTGTCGCCCCAGGGTCGGCGGAACGGAGAAGCGTTGGTACGGTTCGTGTCGCAGGAGCACAGAGATATGGCACTCAAGCGGCATAAACACCACATCGGCCAACGGTACATCGAGGTCTGTACTGTGATAGTTTTAATTTGGTCTTCATCTACATTTAAAATCAGCTTTGATAAATGTGGCTTTTCAATGTTCGGTACTATTTCGCTTAAACACACTTTTGCATATAGGTTATTTGTGCCTATTACTAGTTGCATTTTCGACTTAGTTATTATTATGCCCTTACTGTATAAATGCAAAGTTTATATCAATTTGAGATCACACAATCACACTTCTTAAGACCAACACCTTCCAAACTTGAGAAAGACGTAAATTTCTCCAGGTGTACCGTGCAAGTGGTGATGATTTCCTGTCAGTAGCTGGCGGAGCGACGTGTGAAGCTGCTGCCTTCCTGTCGAGAGGTGCGCAAGTCATTGTGCGTATGCGCGGTCTACCCTACGATGCGCTGCCACAGCAAGTGGTAAGATCTTTATATACACTTAATACTATACGCCTTGTACTTTTAGCTATTAAAGCAACTAGGAATAAAGGGGAAATCAGCGAAGCAACTCTGTCGTAATATAAATTCCTGGTGATGTAACGTAATATGCCAGCTGGATCTTGATTTAGCACAATACTCACTCAAGTTGCATAGAACAAGACGACACTGTACGGCAGCAAATGCAAAACTAACAGAGATCATGAGATCATATTAATGGCAAGCGAGGTGCGATGAATTTCCTTGTCTTTCCAATATTCTGTATAATTCATAACTTGAGTTCACTTATGAATCACAAAAATATTTTGTATAGGTAGCTAAAAACAAAAACAGTAAATAACTTCGTGTGCTTCATTACTGTTGGATCAGACTTAAATGCTAATGGCAATAAGTCTTTAATAATAAAAAAAATATTCTATCATCTGCATCTTCTTTCTTTCATAGCTGGATTTCTTTTCAACTGGTGATGATCCAGTACAAGTGCTGGACGGAGCAGATGGCGTGCTGTTCGTGCGGCGTGCCGATGGTAGAGCTACAGGAGATGCTTTTGTACTCTTTGCTAAAGAAGATGACGCACCTAAAGCTCTCTCGAGGCATAGAAAACTCATAGGGGCTAGATATATTGAACTGTTTCGGTCTACAACAGCTGAAGTTCAGCAGGTAAGAAAAGTCAAATGTTAGATTTCATATGTAAGTAATCCCTTGAATAAACTGTGAAGTATGGAACCAAAGTCAAAGATTACACTCATAATCGTCTAAACAAGTTTCTTAGATTACATTTTTATATTACAGTGCTGTAGTACCTTGTGTTCAGGAGTAACAGAAGTCTCTCCAAAAGCTTTTTTTTTCCAAGAAAATATGTTTACAAAATGTTCCCGCTTTTTAAAGTAACACCAATTTTAATGTATTTTTAACGTTTCATATGACTACTTGCTCGATACATAATTATTACCCACTATAAAGACAGTATCTGAACTAGCTTTGTGTGTTTACTGAGTCTAATCTCAAACATTATTATTACCCGGTACGCAAACGCCTGTCTGCGATGATAAAATTTCTCCGATTTGTGAATATATAACAGTACTTTTTTCATACTGTGACTGAAATAATAGAAATTCGCAAATTAAAAAAAGGCGTGCTATTCTGAGAAAATGTTAAAGTTAAAAAAAAAACAAGCTTCCTTACAAAAATAAAACAATATTTTTAACTAGTAACAAACTACATTCGCTGAAGTTCATGTATGTTAGAAAACAATGTTATCGGCAACAGTAAAATTCTATTGCCAAGCACCGAGGATTACGACTGGGCAAACAATAACTCATATTTTAGTTAAATTATGGTATATTCCTTTGGAAACTATACCAAGGTTTCCATAATTTAAATCAAACAAGTGTTTTATCATTCTTCAAAACTGTTATGAACGTATTATTCCAATGATAGGTATTTGCTGCATCGTTTGAATAAACTCGACTTATATTGACTATATTTGATTTTAGTATAATCGATTAAATTAATAAAACTAAAATAAATAAAACATTGATTAATATAATTATTAATAAAAAAGGACATTATTATAAAAGAATATCATTGTGGAGTATTTACATCGATAAAAACAATCTACACTCTGGCTAAGGCTAGCGAATAAAACGACGTATGGGCTAATTGTCTAATTTCAAAATCTATCTATCTCTTTCACAGAATAATGACTTCGATAATGATTAATGGAATTATGTAACGTTTAAGGTCACAATTGAATGATCTAGAAGAACGAATGATGATTTTAATGATCTAGAAACAATAAAAACTACTTAAAGTAATATTCGCGTCTTCCGCTTGCCTCAGACTATTCCAATTAACGATATCGTTCATTCTATATCGGAATTTCGCGATTGCAATCACTATCACATATTAAATACTTGTAGCTTCACTTTAATCGTATGTGAATATCTTTCAAATGTCAAATTGGATGGATTGGAAAATATTTTAAAATTAGGTAGTTATTCCCCGGGTCTCAATTTTCAAGTTTTCTATTACATGATTTATATTTACCCTCGAATCCGCATTGGGCCAGCGTGGAGGGTCATGGCCCATCCTCCTTAACCATCCATAAGGAAGGCCTGAGCCCCTGCAGTGGGGACCTAAAAGGGCTGATGATGATGATGATTATGATTCATATTTACCTCAGAACCGAAGCTTTTCATATTTTGACTACGTCATGCTACCAAAATATGCCAAATATTTGCATAAATGAAACCACTTTTAAACGGTTTCATCGCGTTCCTACTATTATTGAAGAGTCTTTTAGTTAAATTAAGGTCTTATGTACTGACCTTTGTCATATGTGAACACAGAACCTCAATAAAACTAAATACAAACGCCATGGAGCATGAAATTATAAGAAATCAATAAATAACTGCATTTCATTCTGAACACTACCGGCAATTCATTAATATTGAATTTCCCATGTTTTGTATATTATTATTTGTATAACTTGACGTGCTGTGGCACATACAGTTTAGACTATTTGATACCTAGGTATGAGTAGATGTCATTCCACGTGCTCTGTATAGGTACTTGATTTGATTTGCTCAAACTACACACGAATGGCGTTACTAAGAATCGTGAGAGCGATAACATGGACTGCGATCGTTCAATATTACTCATGGTCATGACTGAGAATTGTTTCTAACAAACTTATTTGTTATTAATACTCATGACATTAAAACTCATGACGTTTTAACTACTACAAATATAAATTATACTCGTACATAAACGCCGAAGGTAAACGGAAAAAAGTATGTGTAATTTTATAAAATAGAATCATTACCCTATGGAAATATATTGTTATATATTAAACAGTTTCCATACACGAAGTTAGTAAATGCAAGATATTTGTACACGGACTTTGAATGGTAGTGCAAGGGTAGAGTATAATTAGGGGTGGCTGTGAGATTTATTACCGCTTGTCCACGAGTAATTATTTGCGGATGGTGCACAAACGCATGTTGCACAATCCAAGTTGCTAGTCATCATAATCTTATAATTATGTTTGCTTATAAATTAAATCAATGTGTTTTTACTTATACGCTCCATCTTAGACACTGCATTGCTTGCCATCAGGTGATCTGTGGTCAAGTGCTTGCCTATCTAGAATAAAAAACTACTTGCTTTTGCACTAAAGGTTTCGAATATTTTTAGATCAATCAAAATATTTTAATGACAAATAATAAGAATTGTACACAATCTTGAAACTCCATTCCATCTTATTTTATCATTATTTGTCATCATTATTTCCGTTTTACGGCTTGCATTTCCGTTTTTAAATCTTCAACGATCACTATATAGCAACAACCGTTCCAGGTTCTAAATCGATCGCTGGAGACCCGTACAAGTACAGCGAGTACACCATCCGCAGCCCCAGCACCTTCTGAGAGCTTGTTACCGGTTGCTTTAGTACCTCAACACGTCATCACCTCAGGAACAGCTAAAGACTGCGTGCGGCTCAGGGGTCTACCATATGAAGCACAGGTAGAATCAAAAAACATTTAGTTTTCTCTAGTTTACTTATACAGGTTGTTATTAAACGAATGGCGTTGACTTTTTTATGCATTTTTTATGAATATTTAATGACAAATCATACTACTGTTATCAACCATAATAAGAACAAATAAGGAATATCAACATTAATAAAATATTAAAAATACTAAATCAGAATACCGACGTTAATATTGGCGGGTAAAATAAGGTAACCATGATATTCCAACTTTCAAATATTTCAAACGTTTGTTATCATTTTTTAGTTGCACCTAATCTAGTTAGTGTAATGCATATAATGATATAAATAAAGATTAATGGTCATTATCCTATATTCTTTACTTATGGAGACTACACGAACATTGTATGAGTCCCAAACAAGATTTTTATTATATATTGTTACCAAATAGCTAGTTAAATTATCTAAAATATTTTATTACAAGCATTCTGGATAAAATGAGTGCCGGGATAATTTAAATGTAAAGGTACGTAATTCACAAGTTATCGTGTGAGCACAGGCACTCTACTCACTTTACTGCAATTTTATTAAACACTTCGCTATAATAGCCAAGGCTTTAAGTCAATGGTTTGTTGTTGATAAGAACCGAGCGGCTGTCATAAAAATCAACACAATCTCAAGGATAAAAAGGAAAAAGACTACTAATACTACTTTTAAAAACGTTAACTTTGCAAGTGACAGTAGGCAATTGTCCTTATATAGGTTATATATGTATTCTTTTCTCAATGAGCAGCTCAATCAAATTCCCTTTTGCTTTAATATAGTTATTCTTTAATTTATTTATAGATATTTGATTGCACTATATTTTTAGGTGGAGCATATCCTCACTTTTCTGGATGAGTTTGCCAAAAACATAGTTGTACAAGGAGTTCACATGGTTTTCAATGCACAGGTAATTTCGAGTTCTATTTAGAAAATGAATTGTTTTTAGGGAGACAAATTGAGATATAAATGTGTGCACATCAAAACACAAAGTTATAACTAAAAAGCTTATATCTATCGAAACATCCAAATTTATATACAGAACCTCAAACACTGTCTTCTTAAAATTGATCAAAAAACAAACAATTGAATCGTGTACATACCTTACATATGAGTATTATTTTCTATTATTGTACAATATTTACATTTTATAAACCAAGATAGTCTTTGCTAAGAAGGCCTGTATTTTACGTAGTTTTCTGTTTCTCTGATTAAAGTACATTTTGAAATGTCACTCATCCATTGTCCTGTTATACGCAGGGTCACCCTAGCGGGGAAGCATTCATACAAATGGACAGTGAAGCTAGCGCTTTCCTTTGCGCGCAACAAAAACACCATCGCTACATGACCTTTGGAAAGAAGCAGCGTTATATCGAGGTAATTTTTTTCATCACATCTTTTTTCTTTTATACTTGTATGATAAAAATTACGACAGTCTTACATATTTAAAGTCTATTTAAATCACAGAGTTCAGAAAGTAACATTAACAACTTATTTAGTGGGTGCGTAACAATTTAAATAGGTACAGTAACTTTTTACAAAACACTGTATTGACAAGAAATGAAATGGCTCAACGCACCAATGAAGTTACTCTCATATGTGGAGATAAGGGTATAATAAACGCACAACCTCCATCCTCCCAGGTGTTCCAGTGCTCAGGCGACGACATGAACCTAGTGCTGACCGGCGGTGTTACTCCGGCCACCTCGCCAAAGGTTCTGTCCCCTGGTACGTTGGTCCCTCAGGCGCCCGCGCCGCGCCTTCTCGCGCACCACATCGCGCACCAGAGCCTCCTCGCGCGCCAGCACGAGAACCTCCTCCTCGCCTCCCTCCGCCCACCGCTGCTCCTCCCCCTGGCAGTCCGCCAGCCCGCCCCCGTCCAAGTGCCCCAGTTCATCCCCCAGCCTCAGGTGCTTCCCGCCAAGCGTACCTACGACCGCGCCTTCACCCCCACCGACCCGACCCCGGCCAAACGCCAATACACGGTGCCCCCGCAAATGACACCCTCTCTTTCCCTTCCTATGTTCTCATACGGCACTTCGACACCCATCTTTTCATACGCAAATACCAGTCCGGTCCTCTCCACTTATCCGAATGTCCAGGGAACGATTCCGACTGCACTCCCTGCTGGATACGGTTCCGCTCTTTCCGCAACTCTCCCGGCGTCTTTGAGTACTCCGTTCCCTACTTTATCCATGTTTCCGACTTACCCTTACTATCCTGGAGTATAAATTACGTAATGCTTCCAATAGGTATTGTATCACGTCACGGTTGACATAATACCTTATGATTTTGATTGGTTGACGATTTGTCGTAGTTAAATACTAAACAGGGTAATGCGATGACAATAAGCTCAAAAGTTTAGAAGCCGTAAATACCGTTAACGGGTTTATTTACACGAATTTAGTTATTCCACGGTTAAGTGAGCACTCGGCAGCATCTATTTTAGTCGGTTTCCAAGATCGTGATCGGTTTTTAAAACTGGTCACTTGCGGCTCTTGTGAGACTTTTTTTTTTGTTGTTATACAGTTTGTTGAACACTCACTTGTGTTAATTTATTAAGTGAACCAGAGGTTGTTAATTGATGACAAGTAGATAGGTATATTTAGATTATAATTATGTCTGATGTAGTGTGATTTAACGTTGTGATTTTAAAAAATACAGACATTCCATTAGCTGAAAGACAAATTGATGCCGACATATTCAAAAGGCTGATTTTAAGTCTGATAACTGTTACTTATACAAGTACTTTTTTTTTTGTTCTGTGGCTCGCAAAGGCAATTTATGTATTACATCTCTTCTTCAGAATAGAAAAGGATCAATGAAATTAATTCTATTTTCGAACTTTAATTGACCAATCAATATTTTTTTACTATAGTATAGGACCTCTTTATAAAAAAAAAACTCTAAACTAAAAAAATATTTAATGTAAATACGTATAATATTAATTAAACATTATGAGTTAAATAACAATTTCAGAAAAAGTAAAGATGTATAAGTTTGCTTCCACAAATATACATGTGAATGAAATATTAATACGTACTAGCAATGAAAACCGGATTCCTTTGTTTTTCCAATAACGACAAAACTTTAAAAATGCTTACCTATCCTTGTTCTATTCATATGAAAAAAAGAGATGCGGTACTTAATTTTAAATGTAGGTATCTGTAACGGAATCAAAACCATTGGGTACTTAATTTTTTTTTTTTTTTGAGTACAATGCAAGTGTACACATAGGTACTGTATATTAAATATATTTTTATTATAGTTACTCATTTTTGTCTGTTGATACCGTTTGCAAATGAACTAATTTTTAAGTTTAATATTGATGTTACGTTTTTCGTAATCACCCCTCAAAGGCAGCTTATTATATTTTATAGTTTAGGGCTAATGGTGGGCACCTATCCTACACTTATATTTCCTTTCCGAAAGTCATCCTTAAGTATGTTACGGTCAAATATGTTCACTATCTAACTGTCTAGAACACATGCAACATAAAGTAAGGACTGGTCCCTCATACTGTGAGATATTTTGCAATAGCGAGCGAGACAATCGTCTATTCATCTCTTTCTTATGCGGGGTTAGTACCTTAGCTGTCATCGTTATATATACCATACCTCACACCACATACCTACCTAGTATATAGCAATTATTGGTGTTAAAGTATATGAAATTTTATATGGCACGATTTCTTTTGTTACTTTGTAACAAATAAGTAAAAAAATAATATTCATTTGATTATTTATATAACAGCAATAAAAACCGTAATAATTAAGTGTAACACGAGGAAACGCTGCCATATATCGGGTAATTTGTTTAATGGAACTCTTTAGAATACCTTATTATTTAAACGTCATTATATGGTGTTGCCATTATCTCAATATTCACATAAATAGGTATGGGGCTTTAGTCACGAACACTCGGTATAAAGGCTAATTTCTATGTTCTGTCATTTTTTATAAATTTATTAAATGTAACTATTTATACTTTACAATATTGTGTCAATTAATGGTAATAAGTAAGTGTAATAATTTTTATGGTGTATCCGAACGGGTTGTGATATGGAAAATGCATGCTACGTGGTCACAAGATAAGGGTAAGTGTCGCCGTTTTGTGTTTAAAAATGATATTGGTGACGTCTCTGATGCCGGTATATTTTTAACTCTATGGGTATACAGCATGGAAGCTTAAGTTTGCGACATAAATATGAACTTTGCATGGCTCACGAGATCTCGTACGGGTAATTTGGTCAGCTTACGTTTTCCAGAGCACAGCGCGCCCGGATACAGTATGTATTTTCTTACCTGCAATAAACTGTACGTCTCGAAAATGTTTATCTACACATTAGCTTAACCATAGCACTGCAAATTGTACTTTGAATAACCCAATAACAAGATTTACTGACTAACTTTTTATTGTAGTAAATACAAAATACTTATCTTTCCTACCCCGACTTTGACACACTAAAAGTAATAAAATCTCACGCGGCTTTTTCTCTATAGTGCATTATGCCAGTCTTCATAGACAAGCGCCAAATTTTTCTATTGTTTTGTACGCCAACGTTAAGTTTATGGTTTAAAAATGCATAAATACTAATGTATGTGATTATGACATGTCATTTAATTTCTCAAGATATCTGACACAACCTGAGAAAAACATTAGTGTCTTAGTAAGATGTCGTTAATATAATTTTCATTTTACATATAGAAATTAATTTATTTTCTTCACATTGACAGAATTGTGCGAAAAGCACAGATAAGCCATTAATAAAAGAAGAAGAAGACACAACCCGAAAATAAATGCACGTGCACAAACAGCAACAGATATCGCATCCACATACAACTCTTCACGTGTACCTGCCCAGAGCATCCTCGAATAATTGTTACGCCTTGCAGTGACAACCACTCTTGCAAAGCTTTCTGCACGTGTATTTGTTTACGGATGGTGCACAACTCTCTTTAATACTTATTTGAGCAACTTGTTGTATTGGTATCGTATTTGTAGCTGGTAATAATTGTGTCTTAATATATTTTTTTAATTGCGTTAGCTTTCTAACGAATAGAAAATTTGATGTTGGATTATCAGGATTTCATAGACAAGCTTCGTCAGATGTTTATTGGGTTATTCATAGTGTGTGGTGCTCAGTGGTCAGGGGTAAAATGAGGTATCCCCCAGTCATTAACACGCTTCTCTTCCAAGCTTCTTCTGTCCTTTGAAGCCTCCTTCGCTTTATACCTATCAAAATGTACGTACCGAGTTGTGACAGTTTTGGTTACTTCTGCGCATGCTTTCAGTCTCTTATTGGGGGATCTGATATATTATTTTTAACTAACTATTCATATCTTGAAGTAGATGTTGGGATATCAAACCTCATTATATTTAAATTGAAAATAATCTAGTTTCGAATCTAAATAAGTTTGATAATTGAATTAAAAAACAAGTAACGTGTTAATTGACTGGGGGAAAAATGGTGGTGTGAGGATTTCAGCAAATATATTTATTTTAATTGAGAAAAAACACTAGTAATCATCCTTTTTTGTCCAATTGTCAAGTAACTATTGCTTTTACTTACATAGTGTTTTTATTAAAATATTTTATCAAATCAACGGAAAAATATTTTTCTTAATAAAAAAAATACTTAACTAAAAGGTTGAACATTGGATAAAAAACGACCGTTACATTTCAAATGGTATCTGTCAAAAAAAGTGTTAATATAAAAGTTGATAGTCATATAAGTTTTTCATTCCGCAAATCGGTCTTTTAAGATGCTTTTTTTTAATATCTCATTATTGTTAGATTCTTAATGAGTTCTTTTATTATAATATTTAGTTGGCTAATGAAAGATTATTGCGTAAATAAATCGATAATCTAATTGTTAGATCGTGAATTATTGCGTCTTTTAATGGTATGCTGGTTGGTTGTGCTATTTTCCTCGTCGTCATTAGCTTTTATATGTAGAATTCAGTATACTTTGTGAAGGAATCATGTTAATACTAACAAATGATGGCTTGGTTCACGTCACTCGAGTTGCTCCCCTACAAATATGTTTTACTAACATTGTTTTCATGTAGTATCTGTTTATATAGCTCTGGTTATGATGTACTGCAATGTTTGTAACAAAGGTAGTCTTCAACCCGACGTAGAACACAACGCTCTCACAGATGTGAAGGTTCAATCAAATAAAACCAAGGAGAATAGAATAAAAGGGGGCGTCCATAAATTACGTGAGGTGTTTTTTAAATTTTCTGTCCCTCCTTCCCCCCCTGGTGAGATGTCGTGAGATTCTATTCAACCCCCTCCCCCATCCCCCAATCTCACGTGAGATTTTTCAAAATGCAATTTGATGAGTACTTGCGAGTATTTGCCTTGTTGTAGTATCGAGTATCGCTTTTCAAAGTGTCAATACCTACTCGGTATCGGTAGTATCGTTCGAGCCCTACAAATATGGTAGTTTGACATTCAGTAGATGTATAGCGTCGAAGTATGAATCTTAATCGTATACGATTACGCTTAAGATTAAATCTTAAGCATGTACAATCTGGATGAAATGGACCAAAATAGTATATATTTTTTTGTTTCAATCAGAAAAAAAATTGCGTGATATTTGCCGAGACCCCCTCTCTCCAACGTAAGATTAGATGAGATTTGCCTCGACCCCCTCCCCCCCTTAAACATCTCACGTAATTTATGGACGCCCCCAAACCTACTTCAAAAGTAATAAAGGTTTTATTTTATTGTAGCTCTTTACCGTGACAGCGCTGTGCTCGACGTCGAGTTCGAGGCTGATTTTATTACAAAATTGCATAGCAGGTTGTGTTCTAATTTTATTGCTTAAGTATTAGTCTTTAGGCCTACATAAATTTTAGCCTATGTCACCCGCGATGTAGCTTCCCGTAGGTGATAGAATTTTTATGATTGGATCAGTACGTCTTTCCGATTGAAGGTTATCATCACCTACAAACAAACAAATTCAGTTAGAAATACCTCTTTAGAATATTAGTGTAGATAAATTCTCAGTCAAGTTACATGACGTCATTTGACAATTATGTAAGAAATTGACTGATAACGTCCACAAACAAAGGTAGTGAGCGACCATATTTTTTTATAAATTATTTATTATCTGTAAATTAAATTCTTTCCAGGGTAGGGATGCCGCAAAAGATTTTGCGGATGCAGTTGTTTGTAATATTGATATTTATGTTTTTTTTAATATAGGTTTAATATTATTTTCAAAAGATCTCTGTCTAAATTGAAAAGTGATACGAATTTTTTTTGAACAGATTTTCATTTTTCAAAAATCATAGGTACTAATATTAAAATATTCTTTCACACACAAAAGAGAGTTTGGTTTTTTGTTTGAATTTGGTTGGGGTGGATAAAGATTGAAAAGAAAATGGACCCGACTTCAAATTAAAGAAGTGAAAAATTAAACTGATCTTAAAAGCGGTTAAATTTTTAAGGAAACATTGGAGTCGGGCTGAGATTTTCTGTAGTTAATTAAATGTAACCGCTTGACTTAAATGTTTCTTAAAAAAAAATACCGCTATTAAGATAAGTAATATTTTTTTTTATTTAAAGTCGGTTTCATCTTTTTTTCAGTTTTTGTTTCATGCGTTTTAGTGATATTTTGAGTTTTGGGGTAACAAACATCAGGCATACTTTATGCAAATTTAAGACTTATATAGTTTTCTCATAGACATAAAATTTTTTGTGAAAACTCTTATTATTTTTTATTTCACTGATAGTACATATATTCCTGATTATCACTGATTAACACGCTAAATTGTAAAAAAAAAACAATTAGGTATGTAATTATTAAAATTATATTAACAATTGAACATTCGATATTTTTCTCCTATAGTCGTGGTTATAAAAGGGCAATACTAACACAACATCACGCCTCGAAGGTGACTGGGATTCACGTTAGAGGACATTATAGTCTAAGAGCCTGCAGTCAATTTTAAATTTAATTGACAAAAAATTAATGCTTTAAATTTATTGGAAAATATTGACATTTTATAATACTTTAGCGTACCTTATGTCGACTGTACCTACAATTTCTTTTTATAAAAAATTAACATTTAAAGAATTTAAATGAAATATAATCCAAATACTTAGTTAACATGACAAATTTCTTCACATTACCACAATATTACGTAACGACTGACGTATCTCATGACCTAAAATCATCTGTTTTATAGTTGATGAGATCATAGGTACGTGCCAACATAATTTTGTCATTTCAGTCACACATGTTGAATAAGTCAAGAACATTGTTTTAACTGCTACTCGTAAGAAAACTGTGTCGCGTCCGGTAGTTATTAATGTCTCATCATATTTATGTTACCTGCTCTTAATAATTCCAAAATGTCAATTTTTTGAGTTCAGTCAGTAGGTCATAATCGGGACTTTATTTATCAGGAAAATAATTCGTTTAACATTTAGAAGATATTTTTTAATTATAATGCAGTTGGAAACACCAGTCTATCACCAAAGATTACTAATCGTAATATTTATCCTGAATCTGGATACTAACACAATTTTCAGTAACATTATTCTCTATAGCCTACAACGGTCTGTGATCTGTGGCTTACACGCGTCTTGTATTTTACATAACATATTAAAAGATTACCAGTAGTAGTAGTAATTTCGTCCATGGAACAGGCGAAGGAACTTAAAAGATTACCATAGAAGCGGCAAAATCTTATGAAAACTTTGTTAGGCAAAGAAATCTATGTTAATTATGCATTGAATAATAACCTTCACAAGGTCTGTAGTAAAATAGCACAATCATAAACCCATTCCCATATCCTAACCTTAGCTTTATTAACTATGTCCACCACAGATTCGATTCTGATAACACCATGCAGTCTATTTCATGATAAAAAGTACAGTATAAAGGGGAAAATGGAACCAATAGAAAGAATACATAAATTTTATGAGGTATACTGTATGTGAAATTAACTTTAGTAATGTGTTACGGAATTGAACTCTATACTCAATCATAAAAAACAAACAGGTTTTCCCTGTGGTGTTCTTAAAAAAGTAAAAAAATCACATAAGCACAGAGCTTTTTAATTTCTGGGTATTAGACGTGTTTATTTTCAAAGAAGATAATTTCTTAAAATTTAATCTGACATAATATCCATGTGGAAAAGATTATACCAAATGCTTATCAACTAAAAAATTCTCCGTATACTACTGCTTAATGCATGGTGAATCTATAGGTGAAAGAAAATTATTACTATGAACTTGTAAAATGGGTTGATTTTCAAAGCTTACTGTGACGTAGAGAAAATGTTTTTGTGCTTAATTTAGCGGAGACAATTCATGGGTTAAGGTCTTAACGCCCTCTTAGCTGGGTGAATGTTTAGTGTTACACCAAGTAAACATCAAATAACAAGAGATGTAAGTATTTATCTATCATTTGTTGTGGGATCACGTGATATTTAATATTCTATCTGCTCTTGATTATCGCATTTTAGATGTAACCTCAAGTTTCTTTCCTATACTTTATGGTAAATTTAAAATAAAACACATATTTTTATTAGTTTTCTACCATTGTTTTTGTTGTTCGCCAATATTAAATGTAAAAAGAGAATTGTTGAAATTTGAGGTTGTAATGCCACGGTGCTAAAGTACTAGGGTACTAGGAGAGCATAAGTTTGGTAAAGTCCGCAGACTCGCTTGGTGGTTGACGGCATCGACGGCGTGTGTAACAGAGTATTGGTGTAAGTTCCGCACTGCTTTGGTGGACTGTTAATGCGTTCTGAGACCCTGGTGAGTGTTCATCTTGTTTTAATTGAAACCCTTACATTTATTTACCTACATTGTGTATGTCTATTGGAAACTTCGGAAATGGTTATTTGAATTGAAAAATATGAAGGTTTTATATTTAATCAGCTGAGTATTTGCATTGATATCAAATATCGTCCACTTGTGGGAAATCGCATATCACATCTAGTTATCTGGATTATGAACGGAAAATTCTATTTAACATAGTATTTTGTTATAATTATTATTAACTGGGTCTGCATTAAAGTAGAATATTAAAATACGTAAATCATATGCTTAATTTTTGGCTTTAATAAGTACAAGTATTGTATATAATTTAAACTAATCACGCTGATTTGCGCTCCCGCTCTTTTGTATCGCATTACAAGAAAAGAAGATTTATAACAAATAATTTTAACGCCGACCTTTAAAATCGAATCTTATTATATACCTAGGACACCTAGGATCTTATACTATACCCAGGAATACGGGAAGAGAGATGAATATCACAGTAAAAATATATAAGTTTTTTTATATAACAAGAAACAAAATTAAAAAATAATGAGCATACAACATTTTTTAAAATAAGTATATTCTAATTTTAAATTGTGACTAACATTAGCATGACTGTGTTTGGACATTTACCTATCTATCCATTTTTGGGAAACTAAAACTAAATTTTCTTTGTTATCATGGGTATAAACTACTTTAAAGTAAGAAATGCAAAGGTTGTGAAATATGAAGTTCACTGAGAAGCATAAAGAAATTGCCTGGATATTATTAATTATTTATAAAGTTCGATGGTGTACCTATATTAGAATTGATAGTTTAACGATTGTTTACCTAGTTGTGGTGAGACTGCAGGGCCTGCTTAAATGAGCCCCCACTGGGTTTCTTTATATATCTTAGGTTACAGACATTTAAATTTACAGGTAACAAAAAAATAATAACACAGAGAACTTTCTAAGAAACACAATTGGTTAATTATGCAACCTACGTTGTTCAGACGTTGGTCAGGGTTTAGCAACCTTATGAGACGAATGAACCAAAAAGAATCATTGAATGTTATATTTGTAATTTCATTTAATATAAACGAATTTGAATATCTATTTCTCAGTCACAGTCTGTTATAATATGGGTACTTATATGTGAATTAATAACTTAATTTAAAGTAAGGGAGTGTCAATTAATTGTTTTATTAAAACGTAACTTGAGAACCGTAACCGGCTCGCAGATCATAGGTTGTGACCCCTGACTAAGGTACCTAATAAAGATAAACTTTAACTTACCTTTCAATATAAACTATGTGTAAATAAATAATTTACTGAAACGATATTTATAAAAAATGTTTAAATTATCTGCAACAGACGTTTACGATTAAAAAAATATATATTTTCGTAAGTAGAATTTAAGCGTTGTAGTAACATGGTGATTGTTTATAACAGGTCCGCTGACGTACTACTATCCGTCTATGGGTCCGACACTACCACCACCGCCTCTCGTCTACTGGGGATACCCCACCCCGCCTGTGTCGCCAGCCCACTATTACCATCCCCCACATCATCCCCAAACTATGGTACAGTATAAACTATAATATTATGTAGATCTGGTGTGGCCAACTTTATCAGAGCTAAGATAGATTTTATCAACGAAACCCTGTGAACTAAGTTTACATGTAGTATTTGTTTTATTAGAAAGAAAAACATAACATTTACTTATTAGATTCTAGATCCTAACTGCTTATTTATTTATAATGACGTAATGTTTACACTTATATTATTAGCTCACATTAAAATAATAAATATGAGCATTGCACCTGTAAACTTCCACGAGGTATAAAAATTGAGATTTGAAAATCGAAACAGCTGAATTTATATGAATAAATTCAGCTGTTTCGATTCGTTAAGCGTAACCGGTATTTACTTTTTGGTTATTTTAAATTGGAAAATGCTGACACACTGACACACTACCCAAGTAGCACATAAATAATATATTAACTAAAATAAGTACCGATTTATGTCCTAAAGACATACTAACATTTTTAATCAGCACTGGTCAAGTTTCGAATCTGTTTAAAGGCATTTATTTTATCTAATAATGCTTAATGCCATATTATGGTTAATAAAAAAAGTATACCAATGTCAAAACTCATATTTAAGTATTGGGTAATATTAATATAAAGCTGTTATCGTATTTCGGTGATATGAAAAACATTATATTTTTAGTGTACTTAGTTGTATTTAGTCATTTTCTAGAAACAAAGGTTTTCTAATGGCCTATGGTTGTATCGATTTAATGCTTATCCTATATACACATTGAATAAAGAACAAGTAAAACTTTAGCACCGATTTGTTCTTAAAGTATTCTTTAATCAAGCTCAAGCTCCTTTATCTTCTTAATCTATGCTTTTATCAAACATTAGGCTATATTTTGATCAATATTAAGTTATTTATAGAGATACAAGTCATAAATAGATCGTAATTATTCTCTATGTAAAATTATTTTATGTATTGTATTGTAATGGTGGCATTTTATACGCATTGCTGGCGCCATGGACAAAAAACGTTGGGAAAAACAAAGAAAACAGGTGGATATAAAAGAAAACTGAAAAAGAGTATTCTAATTGAATTGAAGCTTTTAAAAATCTAAATAAAAATGAAATAATCGCTTGATGATTATAAGCACTATAAGATACTTCTGAAGTGTTAAAATACGGCTGTACCTAAAATGGGAGTGTGTTATACGGTGAATTACGAGCTCTTAGTTTTGTGTCTAACCATAATACGATTAACAGCTACTACACTATACTTGAATACCTAATGCTTTAATTTTACGAGTCGCCATTTGCTTTCTTTTTCCATTTCTTACAATAATATATAAAGTCAACTGTGTCAGATGAAAAGGGGTAAATAATCATTTATTTTGTACACAGATGCCTATAAAAGCAATTATGTTGTTAAAACAATGCTAAAAGCCTAAAATTCAACAAAAATTTTTGCTACTAGGTTAAATTTTCTATTATTTTTATTATATTAAAGGAAGTTTGCGAAGGCGCGTGTATTTTACACCATAAACTTGTATATTTTACTCCACAAACTGATGTTTGCAGCTTATTTCACTCATAACGAGCTGTATAAATGTTAGTACTTTCCTGTTCAATATTAAAAAATACTTAAAAGACCAGCCAACAGAACATGTCATGACACACAAAACAATAACTTAAACTGATTATATATTTTTAAAATCTATTAAATATACTTTTTTTACAAAGTAAATAAAACAGTAAGAATTTTAATAACATTAAATTAACGTATTATAATTTTGATTTCCGCATATCAATTGTAATATAGTCACAAAAAGTTCAATTAGCACTTTAAGGTGCTAATTGAACTTTTTGTGGCTATTAGAATGCTTTTACCCGACTTTATTAATGCTATTATACATAAGTTGTAGTGCTATTGCACAGCTTTTATAAAGCTTAAAGTCGTACAAAGGGGGGGCCCAAATTTTATGTATAAGAGTCGTTTTAAAGAAATACGGTTGATATACGATTTTATTATAATGCTTAACGCTAGGACTCGTGCTATTATAAGTTTGATATAATGGTGTTTTGTGCTACTTGGGTATAATATCATTTTAACGCGATCATCTTGACTAATAGTCACGATCGACCGCTTGCTACCTCTGATATATAGCTCGTGGGAAACCAGCTAGCACATAGGTGCTAGCTGGTTTCCCACGAGCTATCACCCGCGTAAATTTATCTGTCACCTGCGTATAATTAACTTCCCTTATTAGCTTTTTACCTAAAAACGATTCAGCATATTAAAATTTCACATAAGTACATATTAATATTAAAATATAAAATACCTGAAAAAAGTTAATAGTCGGTTTACCTATGCTAAGCAGCATATTTACACCAAAATCGGGCCTTGCACTATATGGTATAACAGGACTGCAAACTTATGTAGCTACTTATACATGCCCAAAACAAGTAAGCCTTTATTTTAAATAAGGCTTACCAACTAAATACATACAGTGTTTTTCAAGATAATCATTAATAAGATATATTTAGTTTTTTTTATTTATTATTTCTCGAATCTTCCGTTATCAATCAAATATCTCTCAAAAATAAATCCGGTTCGAAGGATCATTTGCAATTTCTTCTTTTTTTCAGATGCCGGATGTGGTGTCAGTTGGCGGAGGATCGCCATTGCCAATCGCACCGCCCACCGCTTGCCCTGATTGGCCAATATATATAGTGAACTAAAACCAAAATCTTCTGACAAATCGTGAATCAACAGTAAAACAAGCGGTCTAATTTAAATATTAGAATATGTAATTCTAAATTAATTTAATAAAATAATAGATTTATATATTTTCATAATAATAAGATTATTCTTTAAAAAATATTTGATCATACTAAATATACTATAGTGGCTCAAAAATCATAGTGATATTATATTATGATATAATAAAGTAATAGAGATATTTTAAATTAAATGATTCAGATTTCTTATATTTATTCCAGTAAAAAGTTATTTAAGGAATCGCAATATAAAGCTGTTTCTACATTTGTTAAAAGAATGTCCGTTTTTATTCACAAATACTAATGTATTTTGGGTAAAATTATAATTCGCTAATTTAGTTTAATTATTTTTTTTTATTACTTTCGCAATACTTCGAAAGTGACGTAACAGCAATTTTATAAGACTTTAAACGGACAAAAAGGTAGTTTTGTTACAACTGAAAATATAATGAAATATAAGATTACATATTTTTTATATTTCAAATTTTTCTTTTAGAGATCTTGTTGACAAGATGCTTATAAGTTTATCTTTTGTTGTTTTTTAACGAAATTTTACATTATAACACTATAAGGTTACCTGCTAGAATAGAATAATATGCTTACTAAAAGCTTATTGTAAAGCATCATTGTTAGATATTGAATACATATGCTAAATTAAAATAAATAGGTAACGCCTGTCTTCCTAAAATAATCACAGAATCGAAACTCATTTCCGTTTACTAACTAGCCAAAATGTGTTATTTCAAGTACTTACCTATATATAATTTATTTACTAGAGCTATACAACTTTTAACTAATATAATTATAGAGAAATTATATTTAAATCTGTTATGTTATAGATAAGTCCAAAATTGATACATATGAAATCGTAATTATTTATAAAAATTAACCAATTAACTATCAATTAGATCAAATCAAACTAAAACTTAAAAAGTTCATTAAACGTTATTTCAAAACTCATTAGCTTCCTAAGAAAAGGTAATTGACTTATTTGTCGATATATAAACTGAATATAAGACTTGAGCTCGTTATAATACAGGATATTATATTGACTAACATATAAAGTTTTTTTCAAGATTTGAGCTAAGTATATATGCTCGCGGACATTATTTTGACTATCAAACGTTTAGTTTTTTTTAATCAACAATTTAAGTGTTGCTACTTAAAAAAATACAACGAATTAATAACACAGTGATATCGAGGTGCTGTTTGTTAATTAATTTTGTAGAAATTGAACCAAATATAATGTTGAGTTATGATATTCGGTAAACTTAGCTGTGTAGTGGTAAGAAGAACGCTCAATTAGATGGTAATATATATAAATAGATATAGTGAAAAACAACCATACACAACTATATGCCATAATTTAAGGATAGTTAATTAGTGAGCTTGTATGTGCAATGTCACGGTAAAAGTAAAATGGCATGTGCATATACTTTCCTATATGAGAAAAGACTAGGTATGATTGAAATGCCACAGCATTTTATGTTCAATTATTTACATTTACTGTGACGTTAACTGAGCTGAATGCGAGTTATACCTTTGAGCAAAATTATTTTTAAGAAAAACTTTTTTTAAGTATTAACAGCATTGGACGTGCACTAGTTAGGTATATCGTTTAAAATTTAGTAATTCTTTTTGTTTATTTGCTCAAATGGTGTATCAATCGTGCGCTCATTAGTGAAATTTATTTGCTCATTTTAATGTTTAAAATATTACACTCAAGCCGACTTTAACTACTGTATGTGGTTAAAAGAATAATAGATTAGATCTCCTTTTAAAGATACTGCTCTTCGAATAACACTAGCCCCAATTACGGCCAGTAAGTAATATATTTGAGAGTTAAATTTGGCTTGATTTTATAGACATAATTAGGTCATTTCTTAAAGAATTATAATTAAGTTTATGCGACACCATTAAAATGACATCAGTATCAAAGCAAAGTAATTTTAAAGCAAAAAAATATTAGATGAACCATTTAATAAAAATCTGCTAATTTAAGATTGTACCAGCTTCTTCCATTTTCACAAATTGTTTTATATTTTATTTAACTAAGAATCAAATACGCCCCATGGCTTACGCAGGAAATATCTTTAATAATAAGTTACTATAATGTATTCTTGTTACAAAATCTAATTAGTAGTATCAATATATTTTATCGGCATAATAGTTTAGATTTAAAAATTTAAAACATGATACAACAAAATCAAAATGTCTTCCAATGTTGTACATAGTTGTTTTTTTATTATTTATTTTAAGCCTGTCGCAAAAATTTGTGATCCAAGTTAGTAATATCGATGATAAAGATAAATTATTAAGTTTTTTTTTATAATTATAGTGAAAAATATAATTGTGTTAATTATATATTATCGTTTTAGAAAACTACGATTTGTTAAATATAAAAAAAATACTTAAATTTTATAAAATAATATATTGTATGTGGATGTTATAGTTACATTGAGGCGTTGCGAAGAATAGTGACTAATTTGCGAAACTATGAATAGGCAACTGTTTTAAAGTGGTTTGATTTTTACACCGACACACAGGGTCTACAATTTTTTCGTATTATTTATGGTATAATATCCAAGGTCCAGTCAATCTAGCAGTAGCAGTCGTCGAAGGTATTTAAAACCTCACTGCGAGGCGTCGAGAGGTCCCTTTTAATGAGAGTCGTGGGCTAAGGCCCTCGTCACTGCCTACGCATAGCTACGCCACTGGGCGCAATCAGCACTGACTATGTACTAGCAGCGTAACTATAACTGCTAATTTAAATGTGGAAACTAACTAACGATCATGATTGTGAAACGATTACTTTTACCACTAGTAGCGATATTTATAGATAACTTTTAAAATGTTGTCAATTACTGCAATAGGAATTGCTGTTTTCACAACGCCTCAAAAAATATTTAAGATAACCTACATCTCGTCCCATGACATGTCAGTAACTGCATCAGTTTTGTATGAATAACCAAAAAGTTTATTAAACAAAATTCTTATTATTAATCAATGTTAAAAACGATGATCTAGTTAATAATCTGCATGTTTAAAATTGTCTTGCCATATAAAAATCACTTGCCAACAAAAAGTGGACAAATATAATAATATACATACAGACATACACAAATTTGTAATAAAAAGTTTTCCATGAATATATTTAATCAAATGAAAGATATTTACTTAAGTCAACAGGACATCAAATCTGTTAACTCCAATTGATGAAAAA
Source organism: Diatraea saccharalis (assembly GCA_918026875.4). NCBI lineage: Eukaryota > Metazoa > Arthropoda > Insecta > Lepidoptera > Crambidae > Diatraea > Diatraea saccharalis. The sequence continues at coordinate 11,291,217 of OU893336.1, forward strand.
TCTTATAAGAATTTAAATTCTGCTATAGTTTTCTCCTTTTTTGCTCCTTAATTACAACTTTACTAGTAAATCTATGCTTTGCACACAGACTATTTTTCTTTAGTGTGTATTCATACCATATCTTCACGGCGTGTCCCTTGCAGGGTAGGCAAAAAGTACGTACATCTTTCGCCTGATCCACTTTTACTCTTTATATGCATACTCACTGGTTTTTATGGCTTCTGATATAATCTTCTAATGGCACGCGATTGATTTGATCATATTAATATAACCTGCCTAATAATGATAAATTACAAAAACTGCATATGTTCATTGTTTCTTTAAAAAGGCACGGTATAAACTCTGTCACAATTGTTTAATAATAAAGTAAGACCAAACATAAAAAGCTATTAAACACCTGGCTTATAAAATTAATAATACTTGATATTAATAAATCAACCATAATGGTGTTTTGTTATGTTGATTATACTATATTCATTGAAAATCTGCTATAGGTTTCATATTCTTAAATAAATAATTAACTTTATTATTATACAGATCTCTTGTTTTCAATTTACGATATAATTTCAATTAATATATTGTGGTAGAGATAATAGACTACATATTTAAGAATCTTAATTCAACCTATCGTCTACCCTCCATCGTTCATCACAAATCTGAAATAATCTCGATATTAAATTATTATTAAAATAATTTTTATAATGCAATAAAAAATCTGCTCAATATTAATAAGACTACATGGTCAGAACACGATGTTCACAAAGTGATATTAATGTTTTTGTTATTTTTTTTATATATTATTATTAATATATTTCCAGTGTTATTGATGTATCATAGCAAAGTGATCTTATTGATTTGTTACCTTCTATCAAAAGTTGTCTCTTGTCTGTTGATGTAGCATAAAATTACAATAATTTAAAGTTTACTTATTATTAATATAAAATGTTACGTTAGTCACTTAGAATGTGCAATTTTAGAATGTAGACAAGTTCCGATGTTTAATGCCAAACGTTTTTGGTTTCATATCATACAAAGTAGTGAATTAATAAATAAATAATAGTTAATAAGTGATGTGCTTTTTTCTTAAAAACCCATTTAACCGCCAAAGGGCGTCCTAATGAACTTTCACCGACAAATTATTTAGAGTATTTTTCTATACATATATACTCGTAGTGCGTTTCAGCAAACTAAAGCTGATGCAATTAAAGACACAGCTGCTCGTCAACTGCAATATGTCTTATTTTCTCAACTGATTTTGAACTCTATTTTAATTTAAGGTCTGCAGAAAGACCTGTCCACTACGAAATGGCGTCAAAATACTCAAAAAAAAAAAAAAACAAAAATGTTTATTCACATATCAAATCAGTGTGAAACATTTGTTTGTGATAACATTCCTAGTAAGTATTTAAAAATACCTGTATCAGGATGTTATCGCTCTTCAAGACCGGCGTCAAAATACTACCTATATAATTGGAGAAAAAAAATAAATAAAAAAAATCATCAAATTTCCAATTTATTTGTTACGTCACCACAATTAGTATGACACTATACAGGATGGATACCTTAATTTACAATGTAATTAACAAATTCATTAAGATGATTCGGGCGATACCGCATATTGCCTTGAGACCAATAATAAACATAAGATTTATGTATTGAAAAAGAAAAAATATCCATTTAAAACATTTATTACAATACAACTGGTTACGAATTCGGAACGTCATTACTGCTGTATCGTCTGAGTGTCTATCAGATAAAGGTCTCCAAGCAAGAGTGATGATCATTGGTCCAGCGGCCGTACAGCGTAACTAAAAACCTGATTAATATGTCAAGTTAACAGAACTATGGACAGATCAATCAAAATTGATCTAAGATTTGTCGGACAACCCTGATTGGTCTGTTGTCAGTTATTCTGTCGGCCTGGTATTCTAGGCTTCAATTACACTGTAGAGCCACACACATAGCAAATCAGATACATTACATTGTACCAATCAACGCGGCCCGTTGACTTCTGATCAAACGGACCTATAATTTTACTTTGCGTATTCGACGTCAATGTTCATCACTAGTGACTCGACATATACGTATAGGAAAGAACAGGCAAGATTGTCTATATGAAATATTATGTGCCAACCACATCGTTTAATTACAGCAAATCAAAAATATTCCGTAATTTAAAAAAAATATTGAACATTCAAATTATAATTAAACATTTTAAATTAAAACAACTAATACATTTCTATATCATTTTCAAAGACTGATAATTTATTATGGTTGTGAATTTTGCATTTACAATGCTTTCTTGTGGTGTTTTAAAAATACTTGAAAAGAGTAATCGTCTCAGGTCACCATTAGGCCAGACTCGAAGCGACAACATCTCGCTTTCCAGGCGAATGCCCTTCCAACTGAGCTACCGAATACCTATCGAGGTTGCTGGGACCTGGGAAGCTTTTTTTTCAAGCATTATTAAGATAAAGTTTATATGTAAAGCATTAAATATATCGTATCATTTTTTCTTCAAACCAGTAGTGAAAATACCCTTTAGGGTTTCCTAATATACGTAGAAGTATCGAATATAACATAATGATGTGCCTGTCTTCAGAAACTGTATTTTGAAATGTGTACAAGCAATATAAAATTCTTCATAAATCGACACGAAAAAATTGTTCGATATAATTACAGCACAATTCGGATATCTTATCACTAACTGTTGAAAAACTTAAAAAATAAATCGCTAATGACTCGTCTTCTTAATAATTAGCAAAGTAATAGTTTACCATAGAATTACAAAGGTATTTTTTTTGTATTGGAAATCTTTCTTTCCATTTAATGTACTTAAAATATTATTTAAAATAATTGTGAAGACGAGTCGCACGTGTCTGTACAAATCACTAATAATAGCTAAAAAAAATAATATAAAAAACTGTGTTTTACCATCACAACCTGCTAGACCGATCACAGCTCCACTTACTACAATGTTACGTATGACTTACACCGACGTTCGATATTATAAGAATAATCTTTAGATATTTAAATATATCACAATTTCTGATAACGCAACATTCTCTTAAAATTATAAAAAATAAAATAAACCCAACAATCTTTATAATATTTAAAAAAATGAATAATTGCCTATTATTTTACAGTGGACAAAAGTTTATATTAGTGAAGGGTTTTAAAGGAATTCGTATATACAAAATCATGTGCAGATAAACCGGTGTTGCATTATTAGAAATAGTAGATATTTTTAAAACAATTTACATTTCTTGCAAATAATATCTAATAATATAATAGATTATCGGTCAGTTGCACAAACGTCCATTAAGGTTTGATGATGCCTTTAAGGTCTAATGTATGTCAAATTTGTATGGGTAATGTCGCTTTAAATTAATAATAACTTAAATGGACATTTGTGCAACTGGATGTATATTACACAAAATGAACGTCACAAGTATTCTTTGTTTGATTATTTCTTAGAAAATGAACATACTATGAGGTTTTACCGACAGTTGTCAATAAAAAAGTAACATTTCTTGTTACACTACGCATTCTGTCATTTTTGTATGGCATGAATTTATCCATCTTCAATTTTCATCCAAACAGCGAACGCATTCCTGAAAACGACTTCAGGCAAATATACTCTTTTGTTAATAACTCATATACTACAGCCCATTATGAAAAAAAAACAACACAACTGGGGCTAACTTTTTAACAATTCTACACATTCAAAGATAATTTGCCATGCTTAAAAAAGTAAATTCGATGTTGGCAAATAACATTATTTTAGTACCATGGTTAAAAATATGTCTACAATATTGAAATTTTTTGTCCCTTATTCTCTAAGAAATAAGAGCGACTATTTGTCAAGACGTGACTTCAATATTTATCTATATAATATGTTTGATTCAAACAACCCTAAGACAACGGGTTAATTATCTAGAATGATACTTCTTCATTGACAACTAGTTACGAAAACAACTTAGTAAAAAAAAAATATACAAAATCTACAAATTAAACGACATACAAATGTGTGTATTGCTAATCTAAAAATTCAATATAATACAAGTAATCTCAACGGCTGCATATTTTGTGCGTAAGAGATAAAAAAAATGGTTATTTATTTAGACTGATTGACAAAAAAATCTGAAATTTCAATTATCAAATTCATCAATGGAATGCAGCTTCAATACAGTGAGCATTATAATTTCCGGATTAGTATAAAAATAAAAATGATCTTAATTTATCAAGATTTACAAAGTAATTTAATTTTAACAATGTTTCACATTGATATATTGGTAGAACCACTAAACTATTACTAGTGTACTTACGTCGAATGAAACTTCATATACTAGCCTAATATGGAAATATTAAATGCAGTGAATCAAGCTTAGTGAATTGAAGATTAATGAACCGATCCTTTGCTAAGAATATTTTGTGATTGATTTAAAATTTATATGTTAATATAGAACTCATAAGATAATAATGATAAATGATTGGACATATTATGGAGTGAGCTTAGCGCTTATGCTTATGTATATTAGTAATATTAACCACTCGAAAAGAAGGAGGGGTTTTAAGTAAAATAATCTCCTACTTTTTCGCGAGTGATTCACAGTAAATTACTGAAAGGGTATTAATACGTGTAATTTAGGTTTTTAGTTCTGATGGTGGCTGCATACAACTTGTTTTCATGTCTTTTACATTAGTATTTGACAACATAGTAAACGTTAAATGTTCACATCAAATTTTGAATTTAATGTCAAACATCTTAAGGTTTAAAAATTATGTGGAAGAAAATTTTTTACTATTACTGGATTTTCATTTTTGCAGATAACAAAACTGTTCCACTTAAATAAAATTGCATTTTTTTTTAAATATTATTAACAGTAGAAAAACTAAGAATTTTTTAATGTATCAAGACCGGGAATACAAGTAAGCTGCTAAATGGCAAACTTAAATTACGCGTATTAATAGGACTGCCGGTTCCATATAATTATTGTATTGCGGTGCGACGATTCAATGATTCAAGACCAAAAAAGAATATAAATTATCTTTCACAACAGAAAGAGTGTTTTGTTCGTAGAGCTATCATTCTAGAGTAGGGCTGCTGTTCAGTGGACATGTAACGCAGTAAAGTCTCTCTTACTAATTAATTGAGTAACAGTATAAAAGCTCATAGGTTTTGTTACCAATTATAATAGTCTGTCAATTGCAGGAGTGAAAAATGCAGTACGATTGCGCCTAGCGCTAGAAAATACATTACTATCTCATATCTCGTACTTTGCCTGTAAAAAAAAGACAAAGGCAAGACCATAGCGTATTACGCAAAATAAGAAGCACCGGAATCATTTCTAATAAATTCCTCTAAATTCTTTGTTTGCCACAAAGAAACTCTCATATAATAGTTTCATTATAAAAAGAATGCATTTACGATAAGTTAATATCACTTAAATCACTTTAGGCCAATATAATCACTTGCATATGTTTATCGCTTATTTATAGTTGGTTTAGACTATTTTTTGTTTGTTTGCCTTCCAGTTCAGAATCTCCAATTTTCAAAATATCTAGTACCCAAAATGTAAAATCGAGTATCATAGATTTGTTGAATAAGCTAGGTCCTCATAGCCTGCCTCACAACCTAGCTAAATATTATTAAATGTGTATTCAACAAACCCATAATGATTTAACATTTTGGGAATTGAATATTTCGGGGATTGGTCACATAGAGAACTGGATATTTCAAAAATGGGGCATTTTCTAATCGTTTGGCATTTTGGGAAATAGACATTCTGATCTGAAAGGCATTAGATATGTTACGGCTAAATATAGGTGTTGAATTGCTTCCATCGTAAAATATAAACTAAAAATTGATCAGTTAAACTTAAGTAAGATTTTACCCAGCTAAATTAAGGTTCTTAAATCTTAAGCACTTTGTTTCAGATCAGAATGTCCAAATATCAATATGTCTGATTCCCGAAATGTCATTTTGACATTCACTGAATCGCGTCATATCAAAAACAATCAGTTCATCAAATTTATATTATTTAAAATTATTCTATATTAAATCGTCACACCGCTTTCATAGAGAAGAATCTAAGCAAGCACCGGTAGAGGTAGAGAAGAATGCTATTAACACGCCTGCAGTATACAAATATGAAAACAACCTGTTTAAACTGCCATATTGTTGCTAAAGTAAAAACATTTCATTCACATGATAAAAAGAAACACAATTATATCGAATTCATTAAATATGGAAACTCCTTCTCCCCGGTCGCCTTTAAATAATAACATAATTGCAAACGGCGTCAAACTTCTAGGTCAACACGGTACCCAATCGTATCACTAACATCGCACAACTATACGCAGAAGGGGAAATCATCTATAGTGTCACGCCTTCTGGCCATCCACTATTTTTTTTTATCCATTATCTAATTGACAAAAAAATACATTGCATATTTTATTAGAAACTCAAAACAGCATAACGGACACCGAAATATGGAACTCTCAAGTGTCACTCTTATGTTTAAACTATTACGGTATTAAGATAGTGACTTTTTTATTGTGGCATATTAGAGATAGTTAATATGAAGTGATTCTCTGTTGAGATAGTTACTATCCTTGAAAATCACCGGCGTTTATGGTGCCTGTTATTTTTTCGACTATCTCAAAAGTACGGTCAAATCTTGATGTTAGTGAAAAGTTAAATAAAACTTTGACCCGTTGAGAGTAAATTTGTGTTGATGCAAGTTGGTACGAATCTCCATAATAAAACAAACTCCTTTATAAAAATTATGATTACTATATTGTAGTCTTCTATGCAGGGCAAACTTTACAAAATGTGATCGTTAATCATGATTACATTTTGCCCATCTCTGCAACCAATGTCCACGCGCCTGACACCTGCTAAGACGTACACCTATTGCATTTTATTTTATACCTTATGGTTTTTGAAATAAGACTCATTATATTAGTTTTTGTCGTATCTTCGGATTGGTCTATCTGCTCTATTGAAATATTTGATAGATTCACCATGCGCTATATAAGTTAAGCTAACTGTAATATGGCATGCTAAATTATAAAGCGCACCTAGTGACAAGACACCTAGTGCGCTGTGATTTACACCTTATGATTATTAAAACAGGACTGATTATAATATTTAATCATACGATCGCTCATCAAAGAATTTAGTAGGTCTGGCCTGGGCAAACGAAGAATATTTCTTTCTTATACTTATGTAGGGAGCGTAAGCGTCATTTTTAGGGTTCCTTTATTCCTTTATCTGCCACTAGGCTGTATCTCGTCAACCCTTATATCTAAACTGTTAAAATTTATTTTCACGTTTATTTCAAATACTAAAAACAGAATAAAATATTTAAGATGAGGTCCCCTACAAGAAACGTGATTTTTTTTGCATCGTTTCATAAATTATAATGGACTTGCGAAATAACATTAAGACTTGATTTGGTAAGTAGATCAATTGAATTGTTGAAATTAGTCTGTTATCTTTTATTTATCTATAGACGTTTTTTATTGAAAGAATTTAAAAAAATAGATATCAAATTGTTCAGTTTGTTATTTTTACGTTTCTTCAATTCGAATTACTTCGTACACAAATACATAAACCTAACTTTACAAATTATCCTCTTCGTTATTACTTGTGGCTGGGCCTTACGCAAAAACATATTTTTGGCATAAATCTTTATACGTATTTATAAAATATTAACTAATTTTATGCAAGTGTGAACTTTTATTAAAAAGAACCTTCATTTCCACCCACCACACCCACCCACATATAAAAGCAATATTTTTTTGCCATAAAAACGATTTTTCACTAACCTATTCAAGTTGATATATGAACATTTTTATACATCTTACAACAATATCGCAGCATTCACAGACTTTTTACATAGAAAACTATCGAGACTTAGCACAGACTGGCTTTTATAAAGAGAAAAAATAAACAAACCGTTAGATAATCCATATTTTTTACATATTAAAACTGAACATATGAATTAAAATGACACACAATTAAAGCTTAAAACAATCACTCATCAATATTTTGATATTCTATTGATGCTCGTACTCAGAAGGCGTAATAAAACTAATAAAAAAATATGTTTTTCAAAATCAATTCAAATGACATTTTTTTGGTAAGTATTAAAAAAACATGTCACATAGTATTTATTTGTTCCCTGATTTTACAGTGTATTTTAAAAATCTTTGAAATAACAATAAAAGAAAAAAAAATCTCACATCGAAACTTTTTAAAGCAATAATATTTTACGATTGTCTATCGATACGTGTCATAGAGTAAAACGTAAGCATAGATCACAGCTTATTATTTGTGTGCTCATTAACAGTAGTCGTGAAAGTCAGTCCGTACTTAGCCTCAGATTTATTTTTATCTATGGCAACGAATTACATTAAACCAGTGTACGATCAACCTTAATTGAATGACAAGTAACACCGACAGTACGCCGTGGTACATACGTGTATAGACGTGGACATCACGCCTGCGTCTTACCGTGCATTCGTTCACAAATCTATAACAAGATAATATTATATTGTAAATTTAGCAAAGGTAATTAATAAATAATACGTATCGTTTAATGTGCTCAAATATCATATAGTAATACATTGGATGTTGGAATAGAGTATACCTGTTCACTTGCGATGGAACTCCTCTAGACAGAGGGCGCAGGCCCAGGAGCCTTCGGGCGGTTCATCTAGCGGCGGCGCAAGGCAATATAGATGATAACCACGGTCGCAGTCGTCACAGAATAACAACTGGGGCTGTAACAACCAACCAAATAATTAAAGTTTATATATCGTCCAATAATTACGTAAGACGGTGATCTTCGCTCGCTTCGATCGGTAGTTTTGCGTTTGGATCCCTTTTGGGTCCATAATTTTTGTGATGGATATAAGGAACTCGCTTTAACAAAATATTTTTATTTTTCACTCGAATTAAAATATTGGGATGACGCGTACAAAAATACGTGTAACTAAAAAATGCGTTATAAATTACTTATTAGTAAGTGTAATAGTATTTTTTTGAGTCACTGTTGTAAAAAACTGATTTCAATTGAGTGTTTAGTGTTTACTAGTTTTCCGTCAGCGGCTTCGTAAGGAACTGTTTATTAGGACATACACGGATATAAATACAATGACAAATTGAATAGTTTACAATGGTTACTATGGTAACGTTTTAAATCCCTATACAAAGGGTTTAGCCGGATACGTATGACGAGTCGGCCCCCAAATGGGAATCGATATTGAAACTTATGTTTTAATATAGACTTGATGTTCAAACACGATTTATGTACTTTTCGCGACCGACTTCCGCTTTGACCTTGAGATAGAGAGCAAAATATCCGTATGCTTGACTATTACTGAATGTGATATATCTCTGAAGCTAATTAAGATAAAGAAGTGAAACTAACGCGAGGTGTTAGGTTACATTACAGAGTATATCACATATATTTTTTTATAATTTTTAGAATAAAAAATTATATTAAAAAAATAAAATAAAACATGTTTTTTTTCTGAGTTCTCTGTGACTTACAATCACGAAATTAATATATGTTATGCTCCTTTGTGTGCTCTATCACCCATAAAAATTGCGTGAAAAAAAAGTTGGTGCAACACTACGAAAAAAAATTATATGTGATTCGCGCCTTGTAGTGTGAGTGTATAAACAAACAAGTTCGAACTTGTTATCAAGCTGTTTACTGCATCGTTTGTTTAGCTAAAGTAGCAGTCATTTGTATTACACAAGAAGGCAGTTTGGGACTCATATTCTGTCATAGGTATTTTGTATCAGCATTTTGAAATTATTAACTATCGAACCAAATCATTATTAAGTAATAATGTCGAAAAAGTGTAAAAATTGTAACAAGTACCTGTGTAAGATTCCTGGTTATAAAAAAATTATAAAGAATGAAGAAGAAGCTAAAGTGTTTAGTGACTGTTTGAATAAAATCGTAATAGTTAATGATATTTTTTGTGAGAAGTGTCGACTTATCCCATATATTAACAAAAAAGCTTCTACTTCTAAATGTGCAGCATTTAACTTGGCCGAAATAATGGACGATCAAAATAATCTCTCAGTACAATATGTGAAATCAGCACCTAATATCATCAAAGCAGAAGTGAAATCAAGACATATAAATAGAAATGTCTATCGAATTTACATTCACTATATTTCCGAAAGTAATGACTACAATAGTATTTTTCGTTATTGCTGTGATTGCCCCAATGGCAAACGTACAGTGGGATGCTGTTCTCATGTAGCAGCTATTATTTATTATATATCATATGGATGATATTTGTCCAAAATCGTACGTCCTGCTGAGGTCCTAACTAAGTTATTTGCGACTCAAAGTGTTCCGATTGTAATTAATTACAACAGTGACGATGATTAATATTTTGTTTCTTGTATTTTGATAGACACGTAAAAGTAATAATAATAAGTATTGAACACTGGCTGTTTTTTTTTCATTTCTTTTTTAACTATTATCCCATCTTTTAAGACTAGTTACTTACTTATGTTTTAAAACAAGCTGATGTGAAATTTCGAAAAAAAAAACAATGATGTAATGTGAAAACCTTACAATACAGGGGTATACCATAAGACAGAAATCACATATAATTTTTTTTCGTTGTGTTGCACCAACTTTTTTTTCCACGCAATTTTTATGGGTAATAGAGCACACAAAGGAGCATAACATATATTAATTTCGTGATTGTAAGTCACAGAGAACTCAGAAAAAAACATGATTTTTTTTATTTTTTATTTTTTTAATGTGATTTTTTATTCTAAAAATTATAAAAAAATATATGTGATATACTCTGTAATGTAACCTAACACCTCGCGTTAGTTTCACTTCTTTATCTTAATTAGCTTTAGAGATATATCACATTCAGTAATAGTCAAGCATACGGATATTTTGCTCTCTATCTCAAGGTCAAAGCGGAAGTCGGTCGCGAAAAGTACATAAATCGTGTTTGAACATCAAGTCGATATTAAAACATAAGTTTCAATATCGATTCCCATTTGGGGGCCGACTCGTCATACGTATCCGGCTAAACCCTTTCCAATCCTATTTTCAGCCCTAAATTTGCTGTTTTCCGGGATAAAATATAATCTATATTCACCTCATATGATGTAGCTTCCCGTAGGTAAAAGAATTTTTAAAATCGATTTAAAAGTTTCGGAGTTTCATTGCAAACAAACAAAGAGCCAAATCTTTTATGGATAAATCACTGTTGTAAGAGACTTTCTTCGTTCGCTTGATCCATATTAAATTAGCTATTACCCTAAACTTATTTCACTCACTACGTACTCTTCCACAAACACGTGTCTCAATCAATTGACAAAAAAAATCAACAACTCATTTAAAACACGCCAAATATACTCACGTCGTCGACGCTGGTCCCACAGATGGAACAGCATTTGCACTCAATGCACTGCCAGCGGTACTTGTGCACCGACACTATCATGTTGGCTGTAAACTGCAGACAAGTCGGGTGACCTGGTTGAAAATGGAAAAGGTTAACATTATACACGTAATGTTAACTTAAGGTGGAACGTCACGGTGAAGATATTTTTCAGCGTTAGCGCTGTAATATTATATTTTTATTTAAGTGTACATTTTAACTAAAGCATTCGTGTATTTATAGTGATATGTCATCAAGTGTATAAAAAATTGTCGAACCTCACTTTAAATTAAACAAAAAGGTATTTCGAAAACTGTTCCAAATACCTTTTTGACGCCGCTTTTCGGTTTAGTAGTTACGCCTTCGAGGAAAAAATATATACACGTGATATATTACTATACCTTGTGATAATTCGTGATTTTTGACGAAGCCCCCTCCCCCCTTTTTCGAGCCTTACGTGATTAATGGACGGCCCCATATTGGCTTACCAAAAGCGGCTCAAGTACAATGCATATTTGAATGAATAGAATTAAAGTCATCAATTCATTTCACTGTGATAAAATAATAACAAATAAAAAACATGTCACTATAAATATGGACATTCATGTGACAGAAAACATCGTGACATTCCACATTAAACAAAATATCTCGTTTATATTATGCGAAAGCTATTAAAAAGAGGCTGATTGTGAACGGATATGCAATTTATTATAATAAGATTACCGATAAGTTGGAAAGACGAATACTTTAGGGTAGTGTAATTTCTATAAAGTACACACGACTGCACGTCAGGTTTACCACATTATGTCAACGATCCTCAATTGATTATGAACTCTATTGACAATGCATTAAGGTTTAAAATCAACTGGAGAAATTTGGCAGATTTGTATGTAGATCTGTATGAATTTATTTGTATAATCTCTGACTTAATCATTACTTAATCTCTGAGATAAGTTGAAACTTGAGATCATTGCTCCAGTCTAAATAAGTATAAAATAAATAAGCTTGATAAAGTGTTTGTATCAAATTGACAAACTCATCGAATAATAATTATAACTCAACATAAAAAATTGTAACTATACTCTTTTCCTTTCTGTCTTCGGGGTCAAGTATGGGTGACATTGTTTTTTTTCTATATCTATACCATACAACCTCCGGCTATATATCAGTTAACGATACAAAAAACAAGACCGATCTCAAACAACCTCGAAAGCTAATACAACTATATAAATCACATATTGTTAGGCACATAACATTTTTCTTACCTTATATTTCCGAAAACAGCTCCAACATCGTTTAATAAAAAATGAGGCATGGTGAAATACTATGTGCCGAACAATAGTGAAAAACAAATCAAACTTAAATGACAAGTTTCATTATTAAAAAAAATAAATATATATTTCTATAAATATCAAAAGCGTCCGATAGATGTCGCATGGAAGTGCATAACGTTCACTATTCTTCAGCACAAACAATGAAACCATAGACTTAATTTCGGTTATAATTTTTTTTTTAATTATACAAAAAGAAATGTCCACGGTACACAAAATAAAAAACAAACATGAAAACGTTACAATGTTTCCATAGGCTGAATTGTCATTAAACCTTTTTAATTGATATTTTAAAATATATCCTTATTTCTTGTGGTATAGAGTTTATTTTACAATAAGACATATCAGCCTATAGAACTTGTTAAGCAGTAGGCATAATCTACACGACATATCGGCGACAGTCTCAAAATATGCCTACGGCGCCATCTATAAACAAATAGCATTCTGACAATAAAACAGAAAAAATCAACAATCTTTGGGTGTACGCAATATGCACTTCCGTACAAATAATTTTTGACACTTTGGAATGAGACTTAATTTACTTATTATTCTTATTTAAAAAATAAAATATTCGAGATACTCGGTAACTGTTAAATAAAACATAAATATATATGACGCAGCTCGATCAGAAAACAGTAATTAAAATTGAAAATAAAAAGTTTCAACAAATTTTTCAAATGAAAAATTTATAATTCGCTACACAGTTGTTTTAAAAGGAAAAAAACATTTTTGAATATTTATGTCACAATCACAGAGTTAAAATGCAAAAAAAGTCTATCATATCTCCATTTTTGAGAATGAATAACAAAAAATAAACAATTTCTGATAAAGTTGCGCAATTAAAAGTATAATTTCTATAATATTTAACAAGCAAAATAATGAATATGAATCTATAACATAATTATCGCAAATTACAAAGGCACCTAACCGGTGTAAAACACAAGAGAGTTCAATATTTTCCTCTATAATTTGATAATGAGAACATTAAACTTATAACTTGGTTAAATCAGGCTTTTCAAAGAGCTTTATAAGAAATCGGACTAAATATCCAAATGAAATCAAAATATTTTAGACAATATTTCTTGTGATAAGTGTCTTTTCCACACATTAAATGAATACTACTCTTTGAAACAAATACTAAATAAAATACATAATATTGCATTTATGTAACTAGAATTATGTAACTAACTCCTATTATATCGTTTCTAAATATAGATGTATCCATAATATTAATAATAAATCTATCGATAAAATGTACTACCATTTAAATCGCAACTAAATAAATTGTCAATATTAACGATTTAACCAATCAATACAATTTGTCATATAATTTTTATAAAGTATATAATAACAGTTTTAAACTAACAAATAACCTAAACATTTTATAATTAAACAAACAATATGTTAGAGGAATGACAAAGGTTTTATAATTAACATAGTGTTGGTATTAGTCTTTTCAAACTTAACATTTAAAAAAATTTTGCTTAAAATCTTTGGGAAGTAAAATTTTATATTTTTTATACACGTTTTCTATGAATAAGCATCAAAAGGCACGTAATAAGCTCTACTGATTATTCAATCTATATTGTCATAAGAATTAAAATGGAGCATACACTTGAAGTTATTATATTTAACCAAATTTTATTTCCAAGCCCATATAGAACTTTCTAATAATAAATAAATTGGTTTTATGCCATGGAGCTTATCGAATGATGAATGATATTTGAGACCATAAATCACATTAAAAAGAGAATGTAATAAAAATAACACAATCCATTATAAATAAAAACGAATCGATGTGTTGCTAAGCACACGACTCGAGAACGACCACATGATTTCACTGATCTCTTTGTGTTTGATAGTTTGAGTAATGTTCTCGTAGAGCTTCGAATTACGGCACAGAAATCAATTTATGTGACTGTATAAACACTTGTTTTTAATTAACAATCATCGTAAGTAAACATAAAAATATAACCAGCTAACTGCAGTGTTAAAAACTAACTTGTGTGTGTTAAGTCAATATTCATCTTATTAATATAAAAAAAAAATTTTAATATAAAGCACATTTGCCTCTATAATATTAGCATAAGTAAGATTTAATTACTCTTGCATGAGTCACTTTTTTAAACTCAATGCACTCAATAAACTCTATAAAAAGAAAAAATAAACAATATCTGGAGTGATATTTCTTTAAACAATTCAATCCTTTTTTTTAAGAACAGTGTGTATGCTCCTTAAAAATAAACAACAGATTTGATCAAATTTTTCAAGTCACAACATATTTTGTACTTAAAACTGAAAGGGAATTGTTCAACATCGGCTTTTGATGAACAAGCTATTCGGTAAAAAATATGTATACAGTAAAATATGATTAAATAAAAAAAATATAATACTCTCGTCACGAGAAACTGATCATTAAACTTAATAAAATAAAAGTATTTTTGGACTCGTCGCAGGAAAGTAAACATTGATCCTTGTGATTCCATATCAATAAATACTATCGAAGTTCTATTACAAATAGCAAATCGATTAATAGCTAAGTAGTCTTTTAAAATCATTAAAATATGTACATATTACAACACATCGTAATATTTCGCAATATTATGTAATTAATCATCTTTCATCAAACTAAAAACGTACCAAATAATCTTTTCGGTTAGTTGTATTAGTCGATTTACATACAATCCATAAATTTAGAATTGATATTCGATATTTATATGGCAACACTAATTTACTTGTCCTAAACCTAACAGTAAATAAAAGGGTTATTAAATCGATTGGAGTTATTATATGTAAAGTGTGACTAGGTGTAATTGACAGAATTGTGGTTGACACAAAATAGTCATTACGAGAGAGAAAGAGAATTCTTATTTGCCTTACTGTTAAGTTACTTTCGACTGCTATACTTTTTCTGTGAACCCGAATTGATTTGTATTTGGATGAATCTAATATCGTTCGGAATGAAGACCAGGCTATAAGTATAGAACCGAACGGATTGTGACTAATCACAGTATATGACAGTTTCCTTTGGGTAAAAATTGGTTGTTGGTTTTAACTTTTATATGTCAGACGTACAATCGTAGCATGTGTAGTTCTCATTATAGTAATTGGGCTGAATTTATGTTTTTAGATATCATTAAAAATTATTCAAAATAAAATAGTAATAAACAGAATTTTGGCTTGTTTTACTTGATATTTCTTTAAACATGTGATGTAAAATCACTTTTTAATAATATAATTTAAAAATAAGAAAGAAATACTTATGTCAGGAAATATTTATATATTAATGTAATTTTAATTTTTAAATTACATTAATATATAAATTACATTAATTTATTAAATTAATTTAGTTCAGATGAATTTCCTGAACATTAATAACATTATGTTCACTAGTAATGAACGTTATATGCTTCAATTCATAAATCTTGCTAGTTATCTGGTAGTTCAATTGGTTGATTGAATTCAATAGGTTAGTAAGGCAAACAAAGTATTTTGCTAGCAATAACTTTTTCAGTGACATTATTATTAGAATTCTACACGTTAGTTTATACATACTATTAATTTTTCTCGTGAAAATACTACAATAGTTTTCTTTCTTTAAATACAAAACATTAATTTTTTTTTTTTTTTATATTCCCAGATATTGTTCACCAAAGTGCCTATAGAAACTGAACAATTCCCTTTGCGCAAAATCTTTATTACTGTTCATGTAATGGTTTCAAATATTGTATTTTAACGGATCAAGTTCGAATTTCATATATATTGTATTTAATGAATATATTTCATACATAAATAAATAATTATCATTGTTACGTCAGCAATATGTATGTGTAAAAATTTTAAGTCACCCTCTTAGAACATTCTAATTCCAACTGTTCCAAGCATTTGGATAAATGTAATATATAACATTGAAAAAGTCCACCTCATAAATTATGTTTGTTTTAAAAAAAAAAATCGAATTATAACTTCAAACTTAATAAAAAAAAAAACGAACTCGATCCACTAAACAAAAATACCAAAGAATAAAGTAAAAAGGTATTATTAATAAATATTACTCGGTGTGTTCTGTTTGTTAATGCTTTTAAACCATTTAAAATAGTACTTACAACAAAACTGATTGTCTTTAAATAAATGACTTTATTATTTGATTGAGTGACTAGATAAGCTAGGGTGAATATTTTTGGCATGGTAGCAGTCGATCCTAAATAGTAAATGAAAATATGCAAACATGTATTAGTGCATCTGTGTTAAAATTATATTTTCTGAATTATTAAACCAAAAATTAAGTCAGTTAAAATACTTATTGATACTTCTAATAATCTTATATCATGTAGAGTAAAATATACAAATTATTTTGATTTTCTATTAAAAAGTAATTAAAATATTTCTAATGTTAATCTACATGTATAACTTTAATTTTAACTTTTTTGGCATTGCAACTGTAGTTTTAGAAAAATGTATACGATCTTCCTTCTTTTATCCAATGCGACATAATAAAAAAAGGTTTATCAATGTTTGAAAAATTACTAAGATTTCCATCATGATTCTCCCGAAGAAAATCAAACGTGTATGATATGATATTTTTACGCATATTCTATGCGTGAAAAATAAGGCACGACATAAGTTATCATCATAGAGATGAAGGCTCAATATAATTGAATTTATGTACCGTATTAATAAGTATAATCGTGACTTAGGAAACATACTTTAATATTAAAGAGCATGGATATCTCGTAAATATTTAGCATCCAAAGTCACATTTGTAGAGATCTGCCATGGCAACTCTTAAGATCACAATATTAATTAAAAGAAACATCTTCGTAATTTCACTCACGGTGCAATCGCTTGTGCGCGTGCGAATTGGAAGCTTAAAAATTTGAAAATTGGAATGCATAACGAAAACAGAAGCTATATCTGCGAAAAAATAAAAATATACCTCTTTGGTAACTAAACCAACAATTTGTGATGACCTCTTTTGTGACAAAGGCAATTATTTTCGCTTTTAAATAACCGGACTTTGTCGAGAGGACGGGGGTGATACTGGATACTCTACATACTCGTCTCTAAGGAGTTTAGTTTGGGTCGCGAACGTATCAAACGCGTCAGCTGGATAAGACATGGAGGTGAGTATCTCTAGTACTCCGTTTAATTTCACATTGTCTTTTAGATGTCTGTGACGTTCACATACTCTATTCTTTATGTGGTAGCAGGGCGTGTATCCATTCCGTGGACGTCCACGACGCTTACCTGACCGTCCACAATCGCAACAGCTGACTAACTCTTCTGGTATGCCGGTCTTCTTGTTCTTGCGATCGTCTCCTAGGCAGAAATCGCAATATGGAGACGGGGATGCCTGTTAACAATAGGATATAAGTAAATAAGATAGTATTTACAGAGAGGACCGGGTGCCATAAGGCAAAGTTGCTGTTACACTTTCATTACTCTTTTCATACATGCACACTGGTTCTTATGGCTTCTGTCATCACATTTTAATAGCACGCGATTGATTTGATCGTGAAAGGTGTGTCGTGGCCTTACTCGGCTTTTGCATTCTTCCACTTTCCATAAAAACATGTGTATAGTGCCTTCACTACAGTACCTTAGTATCCGGTTCCTTCATAAGTACAGGTGGCGTGCTCTGTCCAGCTGTTGTGGATGGTGTAGAGGGTGTGGGGGCTGGAGCGGAGGCGGGGGCGGATGTAGGGGCTGAGGTCGTAGCAGGAGGCACTAGCGGCGCGTGCGCAGAGTCTGATGACGAAGTATCCGCGGACGCCGGCCTCGGGGGCGGAGACGGCCGACGCTGTACTGGCGTTGGTACGTTCACGGCTGCTAAATAATACAATATTCCAAAAAATAATAATTGCTTGCTTGACTATTTCGAAAAATGGAAATTAAAACTTTTATATTAAACAAATATCAGATTTATTTTTCTCCAAAAACTGTTTTTAAATAAAGTAAAAACGTATTCATTAAATTGTATCAGTCGCGTTACTTTTCAATAAACAAATACGAAGACTCGCAATAAAGACGTCGACATATAGTTTACTGAAATGTGGCATCGTTCCGTCGTATATATATTATACGTAGCTCCGTCATGGCCGCCCGTTCAGTTCTTATAATCCATAGCAGATTATAAATCGCAAATTAATTTTGCAAATATAAAATACACTTACGATTTATTTTAAAATAAAAATACTTCAAAGTTATTGTTTACATTATAAGTTATTTCAAACAAGAATAACTATAAAGTATCGCAAAAAATATTAACAGTATATTTCGTTCATGTGACCAAGGGCCTACAATCCAAAAACAAAATTGCGAAAATCAGATGTTCCAACAATGTGCACGGTTACGCAAAAATAGCCGAACTCTCATAGTAAATTGCCCATACTCCTTTCTAAAATGTATTCGACAATAATATAAATGACGAACTTCA
Organism: Diatraea saccharalis; assembly: GCA_918026875.4. NCBI lineage: Eukaryota > Metazoa > Arthropoda > Insecta > Lepidoptera > Crambidae > Diatraea > Diatraea saccharalis. Next base: position 11,310,423 of record OU893336.1, read on the forward strand.
TGACAGCAGATTATTAATTTACATAAGAAAGTGAATGTCGACCTTAAATCAGATCAACTAAGAACTATTTACTTACCAGCTCCTACAGCTGGATTATTGAGGAACGTGACGTAGCTATCCTGATACTCTGTGGCAGGAGCGGCCGGGGTCCCAGCGGATGTGGTGGGCGTCTGTGGTCCTGGGGGTGTATGTGCGCCCGCCCGGCTGTCACGCGAGTCCCCGTCGCTGCCAGCAGCGGGGGGCCCACTCGGTCCCCCAGTGGGGTCCTTGTGCGTGTGCGTGAAGTGATAAGTGAGGCCCGCGCGTGTCTTGTATTTCGCTCCGCAAACTAGTGAAAACATTATCCTTTGATATTTGATGATTAACTTTAAGTTCTCAAACGAAAAAGAGGTAAAACTAACTCGATGATTAGTTTGGCTAGTTTCAATTACAATACAACTAACGATCAACCTACCGAAGATTAATTAAAAGTTTTATTTACATATACAAGAAATAGTCTAGCTTTGAGGTCACTAATAATACTTATTCAGTTAAAAGATTACATATGCCCCATATTGCTAGAACATTTTTCCGATTTTCAATTTAAAAAAGGAGCCATCGCACTATTTATCACTGTGATAAAACAAATGCGAATAATCTTATGTAATCTCACTGTAATGAACACAAAAAAAAAAACATATTTTCATATTCGGTAATTCAATGGTCTTTTAAGCCGGATGAGTACAAATAGATGCTTAACTACACTCGAGTTTCAAAACCGAAAGTTATAATGCAAAAAAAATATTACTTACCACTCGTAATGCCTCCATCTGCCTTTGCCAATTCACTTTTATGTCACAAATGACTGTTATTGAAAAATAAATCATGAAAAGGGTGGGGTAATAGAGCCTACGTCATCAGAACAGAGCATAGGAGGCACCACGACGGCAAACGATGTGACACAGCCTCTCCGATAATTATCCGTCATCAATCAATACCTTCTCGTGTACTTCTTGAACGATGGTAAACAATCGATTTAAAATTGTACATTAGCCATTTTAAAATTCGAAATTTCATCGCATATTTAATGAAAACTCATATTCGTTCAGATGAAACTTTTAGTTGAGAAGAACGAATCAGTAAATCGATTGTATACAATATTTTTTATTCTCTTAGTAATTGTGCAATACATTGTGCTATAAATAAAGAATAGCCGGCCCGTCGTGATACATCTATGGTTTGTTCTGGTGGACGCAGGCTCCTTGGTTGCTTTGATTGATGACGTCAAATCATTGGATCTGCTATTCACTATTTACAATTTACATATAATTTAATATCCATAGGTATTTCCGAAAAACAAATATAATTCAGAGATACACTGAGAATTTTGACAAAAAATATCATTCTTTTACGCTTTCAAGTTGAAAAGATGTCTTCTTTATTAAGAAAAAATAGAGGAGTAAAATTAATATGCATGTTTTTAGTGCATTCGAATAAATAGTTTTTAAATGAACAGATATTTCATTAGGTGTCGTAAAGCATAAACTTCATATATAAATATATATAAAATCCTCAGTGTATTCAGAGAGATCCAAACTTTGAGTCCAATCAGTTAATGAATAGTCTCACGTTTACCTTTTATGATTTTTATTTCTTATTCAACATAAATATTTTGTATAAATTCATAACAATCTTTGGGTGCTAATAATAGTTTGGATCTAAGAATAACATCAAGAACTCGCATACACTGATCCAATTTAATACAATAAATAAATGATTTCGTAAGCCAAACACAATATAATTAGTACAATGACTAAAATTTCACATTCAAAACTGTTATTTAATAATGAAATTTGAATAAAAATTACAATGGAATTCATGACAATTTAAAACTATTACAGAACCACTCAATTATAAGTATAATAAAAAAAAAGAAAAAATATACATATTGTTTTTCTTTGTATGAAGACAAGGGAAAATACTCGAAAAACTTTATTAAAAAATTAAATAATTTATTACTCCAAATATTTTAAAACAAAAATGTAAAATTATCATTTTAAATTAGCTATCAAAATTATGGGTGTGAGGTTTGAGTTTTCGTCCTTGTCACTCCCGCGCACCATTTGCAATTTACTGGATTTCAACATCATAAGTACAGAGTACTTATCTTTATTTAATCTTTTTTATTACATGTTTATTGATATATTTTTATTTATGTTAAAAAACATAATATAGGCGTGATAAAAAAGCATTCCCTTTTGAAGCAGTTAAAAATACTTGCACAGTAAAATGAGTAATATAACTGCACTGCAAAACTTTAGTCATTGTTTTCAAGAAAACGCTAATCCGATTATTATGAGATGAAAATAAATAGTTCTATCACAGACACATGAGTCATACACATCCAAAACAAATGGTGCTACAATTATATCATGATTAAAATTGTGATTAATTCATAAGATCCTGTTTAGAATAAACACATTGCAGGCTACCAATTACTTCCATATTTATTTTACATTTAAAAAATATCATAATTATGTCAACATTTCTCTCACACAACGTACTTGCGACCATTCGTAAATCAGAATTTGATATTTAAATGAATTTGCAATTTGCACATGAAGTTTTAGGCGCCATTTATGCTACGAAAATTGTTGAAGACTGGCATACTATAAACGGGCCCTTTTTAGGACCAATTTCAATAAAAATTCTGTGACAAATATTCGTAGTCAGGACCATATTTTACTGTGAGAGCTAAAACAACATGAATTCTCAAAACATGACACTGCACAGGTAGCGTGATGAGCTTTTCTATATGAAGAAAGAGCGAGATAATATAAATTGGACCACAACAAAGTCGAGAAATAAACTAATTGTAATGTAATGTTAAATGTCAAAAGTAGGTAACAAGTCTCACTATTAAACTGTACTCGGTATATCGACATAAATCGTAGACGAGGGTTGTTTCTATTTACACCTGACCCGAGACGTATCCCAGCTGTCATGTTACAATCACAACTTGTTATAAGGTTTGTGCTAAGATCATTTAATGACATTGTAAAATTACATTAAAGTCAAAGGTAGCCTTCTAACTATTACAATAATAATATTCTTTTCAGTACAGAACCCTATCAAAGTCTTCCAACAAAAGGTAGAATTTCCAAAACCTGTTACTTCGAAATTCAAAATTTATTATAGAAATTTGCTTTTTTATTGTAATCTGATCTACTACTGTGTGTACCTTGAATAATATAAATTTCAGTAATTAATATTATACACAAATAATAATAACTACCAATTTCAATAGTTTTAATCATTCCATAATACTGATGATTTCAAAACATACTGTTACTATCAAATGATGAAGCAAAAAACAAAACATTAGTTTGTTCTATTGCTATTTAGATTTGTAAATATTGAATAAAACACGTACTCGAATCAATCAACTAAACTAAACAACGATAAAGGTTCTGTACCGAAATTGAAGAGTCCTACACTAAACTATTTTATAAATAACAGAACCACTACATCCCCTTCAATCCAACGTATTATTAAAAATATATCATTGTGGCAGTGTTTTTTTTTTATTATTACAATTGGTGTTTCTGATTACAAATATGCTTTTGAACTATCGGTTTTTTTAATTGACATAAAGCTCATGGACATTGACTGAAGAATTTCGAAGAAGTATATAATATTTGAGACGTTAATTAATGTTTACTTCAACCAATGTACACGAGCCTTAAGCGCATTTTCATTGGTCGTTAGCGCCGGCGTACAAACTCTAATTTGACGTTAAAAGCAACTCTATCACATAATAGAGGATCAATCTTATAAACCTACTTAAAGAGGTAATAAAGGTTTTATTTCGCAGAAACTCTATGTCAGTGGTGCTTTACCTTTTTATAAATGTAATCACTTTATTCCTATAGTGATTCTACTCCTACTTTAAGGTTGTAATACTAATATTAAAAGTGAATACAGATAAGTGATTGTTATTAACGGTTTCCATTCACCAGCTTTTGGTATAAGGTTCATTTTCGCTAAAAGCACGTTAAAAATCATTTTCCAAATTAAGATGGTATCATTGTTCTTTTAATTAAATTTAGTCTTAATTATGAATTACGCCCTTGATTAGGTTTGCTCTGTGCTAAACATCGAGTTCGAAGCTGTTTTTACAACAAAGTAGCAGTACAGTAAACCATTCAAAGTCGTTTTCTCTAGTCGGTAGGGCCTCCATGTGGAGCGATCTTTGTTACACATACAATACCTATATAATAAGTATAAGAAGGAAAAATTTGATTGTTTGTTAAAAAAATATTTCATTTGAGGGTAGCTATATCATACGAGGTTGACATAGGCAATAATTTACTCGTATGAAGTCACAGGACAACAGCTAATACAATATATTATGATCGACTGCGTTGTTTACTGTAAAAAATTTATTAGTTGCTATCCAGACTTCAGGAAATTCCTGACAAGCTTATCGACCAATGAGAACGAGCTTTTAAGAGAATGCAAGTTAGTGAAGAGTTCTATTACTAGTAAACACTTGGCCTTAGAACGTAATAATTAAATGCATGATTACTTTTCTTTTGCATCTAAATTGATAATAATAAAATTTTGTAGGTGAACTATAAATTATGCATTATAAGACATGTGATGTTTAAATTCTCATCGTTAAATATAGATAACGAATGAATTATTACACAGCCTCCCATCCTAGTCAATCACCGTGTAAAGCCTAAAATTGTCCTAAAAATTATCTAATAATAAAGTTCATAATCAATCGGCAAATACCGGGAGATTCACTTATTCCACTAATATTATACACATGTACGTACATACATACACAACAATAAAAGGCATTTCTTGTAAATTTTATTTGCTGACACTTTATTATATTTGTTGTTGTGTGCTATTTAATATTGCATATTAATGCAGAACATTCCACATATCGCTTTTGAGTATGTATTAATAGATGGCGCTAATTTAGTAAAACGACAAAATTCAAAGTAAGGAATTTGGAAACTTTTATCAGATTAATGGTCAGTTGCAGAAACGTTCATTAAGGTTTAATGACGCCTTTAAGCTCTAATGAATGTCAAATTTGTATGGGTAATGTCGCTTCAAACTTGTGACAATTTTAATGGACTTGCGCAACTGGCTGTATTTCTATCTTATTTTTAGGCTCTGTGAAAATTTATAGTTTTAAAATAATAGAAAACTATATAATCATTATTTAATTAATTTATACAAATTTTTGTATGTTAATGAAATTATTTGAAACAATTTGATTTACCGCCCTCCAGCACTAATATTTTTATTTCAAAACTTATGTTTTGTGATCATCTATCTATTGAAAGTAAAAGACTTAAAAAGTGCTACAATATGAGACATTTAAATTGTGTTATCATAATAATCTTTTATTTTGACTGAAAAAAAAACAGCCGCTTTGATCCATCAACTATCATTAATGCAAAGAAAAAATGTTTAAAGTAGAACACCATAATAAATACAAGCAAAATCACATGCTTTTTACTCATTTAACTCGGCAATTGGCATTATCTAATGCGACATTTAAAATGGCGAACAATACCAAACTAAACTCCCTTTATTTTTATTATTACTTAATAACAGAGGCAAAAAAATCGATTCAATTATGACTCTTAGGTTATATAAATAACACACAGCAACAAAATACCCAACTAAGCCGATTCTTATTGCTGAAAAAAACCTTCCACTTATAATGACCAAAGAAGATTATTAAAGAGCGGCATTCATCGGCTCTGTAGTTAGAACTATATGATGATTGTATGATATTACATAGATTTTGCGCTATTCGAATAATTCAAATGATCATTCAATGCAGTTATAAAATTTCTAGCCTCAAAGCTTATTTTCGAATCTACCAAACACTTGGGTTACAAAAACTATAAACCAACACGACATATTGATGGCCAATGATTGTTTTCAAGGGAGCTAAAACATTTATGGACTATAACACTATTTCATAAAGCGTAGCTTCTGTTAATCATATTTCTTTTCTTTTTTGTCAACAGCCCTTTCTCAAGATGATGCATCAGTTAAATAGAAAAGCAACTGCTTTCATTCAAAGTACCATCTAGTACTACAAAGTGGAATCATGACAATGGAGTGTAGATATTTGTGTTTTCGGGATTTTTAAATCTCCATCATTTATTAAATATCGTTTATTAAACCAATTTTTTTATTTTAAAACATTATACTATAATAAGCATGCTTAATGATTTTGTCACAATAGTAATAAAAAATTGGAATATGTCAGTCGCCAAACAGAAATAATGTACAATGACCCGACATTTCATATCTCTCACTCGTGCGCATATTGCTCTTGCGCTCGTACAGATGTATCTTGAGAATATTGTCATAGTAAAGAGAACGTAAAACGTTTACGATATCTATTAGTAGGCACAAAGGTCAACATTCAAAATTCTCTCTGTACGGTGACCGTGCTATAGCGATAAGTATCGTTAGTTGATCAGTATTTGTAACGCAAGCGACGTCTTTTATAAAAGTTATATAGCTAGAAATATCCAATTAAAACTGCGCCTACTCTACTTTCAATAAACTCACAGGCTCCTACATTAACGCTACCCTATCAAGAAATATGCCTTCATCCTAATAATTTAATATTATATGAGATAAAAATTCGACTTAGAACATAACATTATACATATACTTATAAAATATAATTATACATATAAAATATTAACTTGTTTGTAATGTGAATTTCTAAATGGTAATTCTAAATCACTAATAGTTAAATTTAAATTTAGAATAAAATGATTTTATGATTATGTAAACTGATAAATTATATTGTGACGTAATTTTACAATCTGACAGCATAATATTTAGTACCCTCGATTTCGAATAGCGCAAATCTCATCAAAATATGAAACTCGGGTCCATTTATATTGTATATAGTAACTATTGAGCAAATTTATGTCTATACAACTGCGTAGGTATGTAATAAATTTACAATATTCGATATCCATATCCGAATCGTTAGTTGACGAGTTTTCCGTAGATGATGATTATAGATACTCAATCTACAGCGTATATTTTATGTTTAATAATATTGCGTAATAAAATTCAAATACATAATTACTGCACTACAATTAAAAACATTAAATCCATTATGAAACAAGCTAATGGCATTATGCTTTAGATAAGTAACAGTTCATAATAATAATACATTTATTGATTGTAGTACAGTCAACAGCGTGTCAGATTATACAAAACTCAAATTTCCACACTAGATTTTAAGACACAATAAATTGAAGGTAAAACCCACTGCAGAAAGTTGATTGTAACCTGTCGTGCAGTCGTGTGTCCAAATAGCAATAATTTCTCATTTTATCATGCCCTATGTATTGATGTCAATTATGTCATAAACTAATGCTCTTCCAACTATGATTTTAACTTTGACATCTGTCTATTTTCTGTGACATTGTCAAGAGACCTCCAAATCCAGTAGACAATATCCTACCTTATTACAAAATGCAGAAGAGTTTTAATAAGGCGATCTTGTTGATTTTTAAACAATAATAAATTTAACATAATAAGCAGGATTAGTTTTAGAGGTCATTCTTGCCTGTCAGCATTGAATTGCTTTATGTTACTGCTCTTGCCTTTTTTTATTGTTCAGGACAGTTGTTTGCTAGAGCGAGATAACGTAACAATAGAATACAAGTGTACAAAAATGCGACCACACATAATTGTTTATGGAATCATGTTATTGCAATTGTAAATTGATGGCTCTTATGTATAAGTGCTGAAAAGTTCTGCAAGAGAGGTATTTAAAATAGTATATTTTAAAAAGTATAAATCTGAAGCTTATATTTTACTGTTATGTTTGCTGCTTTTATAGCTAGCTGCATTTCTGGAGTCTATTCTAGTATACAATGGAAATATTTTCAACAGAATAGGAAATCACTCTCAATAGAATTTTGGGTATGTTCCGATATACACTGCGAGCACTGCGCAGTGGTCTTACTGCTGAAAAATCCGTTCTACCCTAGGGAAATTTATGACGTCATAAATTGTCGCCATATTTGTACTGTGAGCACTGGAGATTTCGAGGTAAGGTGCTCGCAGTGCTTTTGATCACGTGATCAGTCGAAACAGAATCAGAAAATAATAAGTTTCTAAATAAACAAAAAAAAATACTTACGTTTATTTATAAGATGGATTTAATTGACAAATAATTTTTTTATACAATTTTCCAATTTTCTTTTGAAAAGAGGGAAACTTTTTTATTTATATTCACCTTGCATTAACAAATTTGAAAATGGCGCCAAAAAATAGGATTAACAGTATACTGGACTGCGTTCCGTTTTAAAAAGTCACCAGTATAACTAGCTATAAAGGAACGGGCTTCCAGTATACTAAATTGACGTCATACTGTTCAGTGGTCGCAGTGTATATCGGAACATACCCTTTATCAGCTATACAAACTGACCCGAACTTAAACATAAATGCTGTTCCATATTGACAGGAACCTATATAATATTTAAATGTAATAAATCATAATGAATTTAGACCATTTTAACTCAGTATTTCTGTAATAAGGTAGTCAATTGGCGTCTAATAGGATCCCGAGGTAAACAGTCTGAGGTTAGTGCCTCCTTCTTGTGGACTTACGTTCGCAACCGAAGGGTTTCTCTGAATCGCCTGTTTCCTCGTACGGAAGGGCGGGACTTTGTGCCGCCTTCTTTCTACCACGACCCTAGAATAAAATATCAACTTAACAAAAGTGTATGGACAAAACCTTACAGGAAAAGTGTTGAAGCTGAGAGTTTGAGTTTGCATTCAGAGTTGAGTTTAAGTGAAATTTACTTTTTATTTTCTACATTGACCCACCGGGAATCGAACCCACATGGCAGCACATTAAAACCGACATGCGAACCACTCGGCTACAGATTTCGTCCTTATTAGTAGAAGTAAGATTAGGGAAGTAGTGTGTTGAAGGAGCTCGATGGAACAGTGGTTAGCGCGCTTGGTCTGCAATATGTTGTTAAGCAACTTTCGCAATGGCAGGTAATGAGATGGGTGAGCAAAATTTTAATATCTCAAGTTCCTTCGTGCTTCGGAAGACACGTTAAGCCTATGGTCCCAGCTGCATCAATAGTCGTAAATACCCATCAAAAGCACTGGGTCCACGTGGATCATGCCCCGTTCTTCCTGTCAAATTTGATTTAATTCCACCCACAGGGAAGGTTTGAGCCGTAGCAGTGGGCTGGTGATGATGATGTGTCGATATTAGGGTTTGCAAAAAACAGATATTTATCATGTATATTGAAAGCTACGATTTTTAATGGCTTTATTTAATATTTGATTTTTTAAATCAAAAATGTAAAATAAAAATTGAGTTTGATTTATTTAATATTTGTTTATTTATTATAAACTATTATATTTGATGAATTTTACATTCACAATGAATTACTGAAGAATATTCTTTAAAAAAAAAACCACTGTCTCTGGCACTCTGAGATGGGATTCGAACCCATGACCTTTCGCAATCCGGACGACTGCTCTAACCACTGAGCTGAAGACTAATGAATCTTTCAAGCACTTGTTACTTCTTCGCTTCTACAGAGCGTATTTTCATCAATGTTCAGGCAATTTTTACAAATATTTAGACTTTCGATAATGATGAAAATTGGTTCTAATTATTAAAATAATTATATTTGATCAATTTTGCACTCACAATGCTATACTGTTAACTTTCGGCATATCGTGATATGCCTGGGCAGATCTCGATTGGCCCAATTAATGATTAGCCTACAACATGCTATACAGTGGTGGCCATATAATTAAGAACGTTTTGTAGTTACAGAATGTCTTAAATGAAACTTTTCTGAGACCCAGTTAGTTAAGATAAACTAAACTAGGATAGACATCTAAACTTAGTAACTTTATTTGTAAAAGTATATTTATTGTGGTCAGTATTATAGTATATGATAATGAAGCTGGACAAATAATTAGAAACGATACTTTTAAGCTGTTGGTAAAATGTTTAAAATAAAATACAGAGTAATTGTATTGTTAATATATAAAAAATGTACATTAAAAGAGAAATTAAAAATATTTTAAACAAAAACTAATATTTGGTCGTATGTCCACGACTTTTAATAACTGCTTTACACCAACGAGGCATTGATTATAATTTTTTGACATTTTGCATAAGAAATAGAATTCTTCTGAGAAAACGTCATATAGTTTCCTTAAATACCACACAGTCAATTTGCTACCTTTTTTAACTTATTTCTATTGGGTTTAAATCAGCACTGTTAGCTGGCCAGTCTAAGACGGCAACGGATTGAGATTAAAGAAATTCCTTTACCGAGTAGGCTGTATGTTTTGGAAATTTCCAAATAACAGGAAGAATGTCTTCAGCATAAGGTAACATTGTTTTTTCCAATATATTATTGTATTGAACTTGATCCATGTTTCCTTCTATAAGCCTAATAGGCCCAATCACATGACCAAATAAGTAACCCCAAATTTTGAAATTGCAACCACCATGTTTTAAAGTCACCTTAGTAAACTTAGGCTCAAATGCCTTATCAGAGGGCCGACGTGCGTATCACTTTCCATCAGAGCACACTATTTTTTTTCATTTTGTCAGAAAAAAGTACATTTAACCACTGTTTAACTATGCAGGTTCCATAGTTTTTAGGCTCACCTATGGCACTGTTTTAGCATAGGTATCTTTCTTACTATTCTGCTGTACAACTTTTCTTCTACTAAACGCCTTCGAATAGTGCGTGCCGAGATCGCAGAGGGGTTTCCTTCGCAAAAATATTTCTTTAGTATCTCGTTAGACCCTTTGAAAGGATTTCATTTCGCCAAACAAATGATGTTTCTGTCGTCTCAAAGAGATGTTGTTTTCGGTCTTTGAACATTGTAGATGGTCAGCAATTTTTTTATTGGATCAATTCTCCTCCCAAAGTTTTAATATAATCTCCCTTGTAGATTGGCCGCAACTTTAATTTTTTCCCATTATTATTTTGAAACATTACGTTCCAATTGTGTTTACACTTCTAAACTGGGCCAGTTTCATGAGAAAATAGTATAACCGTGAGTGTTTTTTGTTTGATTTTGAATAAAAAAATTAATAGTTGGCGTTCTTACTTATTTGACCAGCCAGTAAGAAGTAATTCTTGGATTAGATTTAATGTTTGCGTAATTTACACTTTTTTCTAGTTGTGCTTTATTAAATCTAATTTATAGAACTAAGTACCAACAATGTAGAAAGATTTTGAAGTACCACAATAATTAAAAAATAATACATGCAACAAACTGTTTTTTTTAAATAAATGTACTATTTTCAAGGGAGCGTTCTTAATTATATAGCCACCACGACAGAACACAGAAAGACGTTAGAAGGGCCTTGTGGGCGTGGCAGCGTAGCCACGATCCTGGACAAATGTACAGGATCATGACTTCACCACGCGACCGCAATGTTTAGTCATTCACGAACGCGCGCGCTGTAAATACTATGAAACACGCCACTAAAAGTGTTAAAAATACCGGTTATTAATTACAAATCCAATCCTCAAGTAAGTCCAAAGAAGGGTTTTTTTTTTCATTAGTAAGTAGAACACTTCTCAAATTTAGTATTTTTATTCTAAATTCGTGAAATGTTATCAAAAGTGTGAATCACAAAAAAAATTTCAAAGAAAATATACATTGCTGGAGAAGTACGCATATTTATTACATTGCCTCGTAGTAAGCACGTAATGTAAAGAACATCACAAAATCATCGTTCTAAATAATAACATAATAGATTATGGTAGATCGCTAGTGAAGTGCCATGGGAACATTTAATCAATTCTTTGTGTGTTAGTCAGTAAAAACTAAATAAAAGTAAGGACGACAAAAATAGTGGTAATAGAAGATAAATTTAATTAGAGATTAACAATAGCAATAAATTAAATGTAACCCCATTATAGACTATCATATTGACTTCGTTTGGTATGCGTTTGTATATAAATTTAATAAAGCGTGTGGTGTAGCGAAAGAATCTGTTTTTATATTCCTAATATTGTTACAGAAAATTGGATTTTTTAATTTAATCCATTAACAACAATACTTTTTAAATCGTCGGGGTAAGTTCCAATAGCATTTATTGTACTAATTGTTTTTTTTTTTTTTTGTATACATTTATCAATATTACTACTTTCATTTAAGCCATGTTGCCGGTCTTATCTGTTTACTTGATATGAAATCGGGTAACGTAACGTAAAAGAAATACCTACTTTTATTATTTATTAACAAACCAACAAACATATGCAAATAAATATTTAAGCACGACTAGTACTGATTCAATGTTAGTTCATTATTAGCAAGTGATTTAAATATTTCTTACTGATTCAACCAACTAATTAACAAGCATAAAAAAAATTATGATTTTTTTTTATATTAATATCTAAAGAAAAAAGATAATATTACAATTAATCAATACAATCCAATGTATATCCGAAATAAAATAAAGAAATCATTACTCTGGTTTCCTTTCAATTAATTGTCTTGTTGTTTTTCAATATCGATAATAAATAACTATGTCAATCACTAGTGTAATATGTCAAATTAAAATGGCTTTTAACATGTTTATTATGCACTCTAGATGTATTTTACAGTTAAGCGTGATTGATTATAGTTATAATGAAGCGTTCTGATTGGGATGTTTAAAATGCAAGTGTGTGCATATCTTTTGTATAATTGGTCTAATATTTCGTCTGATGTATGCCGGATATCTATATCGGTTTTCATATAAAGGATATGGCGGACTAAGATATGGGCAAGAATGGCGATATCGGTTTTCGTACAAAGGATGCACGATCACCTTTCTAACCTCTTTTCTGATTTCTGTGGCCACCACTGTATATCCATTGATATTTATCAGCGAACTATGGTTGATACTGACCGCTCGTCCTCGCTTGGCTGGCGTGTCGTCTGGCTGCTTCCTAACACGGCCGCCACGTGACCCCGGCCCGGTGGGCGCGGCCCCTCCCCTGCGCCGCCTCCTATTCGCGTACGTGTCATGGAAGTAATCCTCATCAGATTCCGGATCCGGCTCCTCACCAGTCTCCATCTCCTCCATCGCCAGCTCGTCGTAGAACCACTCCTGGAAATACTGTTCACATCAAACGATAGTTTCTGTCGACGATCCAGTGTAGGGATACATACTATATCTTTAAAACTTTACTTTATAGCATTTGCCAAGTGAATATAGTTAGGTAAATAATGTAGAATGTTTCAAAAGTACTTTCAATAAATTCATTCCAATAAAAAGCTTTTTGACTTTGACTCTATGAACACCTTATATCTATAGTTTGAAGATTATTTTAAAACTAAAATAAAATAAATACTTATATTAGATTAATAAATAAACAAGTAAAAAAAAAAACACTTAATTCAAAAGAATTGTATTATCAGGAGCATTAAAACAGCAGTCTCACCTTAGGGTCATCTTTTGTAGCAGTCTGTGAACCATCTCTACTGTCTTCACCAGCTAGAGCCTCACCAGGTATTCCAGAACTGTTTTCCCCTTCTCCTGTGTTATCAGCAGTGTCAGTAGCACCACTCCAACCCCATCGAGTTGATGACATTGTCAAATATTGACGCCGGGCTTTGCGCCATCTGTGTGTTGATACCAGTGTATATATGATAAGGTTTAAGTAAAGCAAAATGGGACAATATGTTATTACCAGAGGTCGGAATTAGGTAGAGTTATTTGTGTACTTGCATCTAAATGTTGATATTAATGTGGACCTTCACGGGATTTCTTTATTTCTTTCTTTCATTGATGTAAGTTTGGCAACGTCGTACGTGCAATAGTTTAAATTGTGTAAAAGTAAATAACTTTTTATTTAAAAAATCATGGGATTTTTTTCTGCTCTTTAAAATTAATCTCGGGATTTGAGGCATATCCACTTTATTCTTTTGCTGTATGAAATCAGTGTAAGTATATGAATAACTCTACCTAATTCCGACCACTGGTTATTACATATTATATTAAATATATGTATAATTATCATACTATAATATTCTATTTACATATAACATAATATATTATACAATATTTAATTATCATATGTACATAATTTTCTTGTATATGACCTTATAATTTGTGAAATTAGAAGATAAAAAAATACAAATTGTACAGTGCTATTAATAAACAATGTTAAGCGGCAGAGTACATTTATGCTAAAATTGCAATTATATTATTAGTCCAAATTCATATTATACAGAAAATATGCAAACCTACTACCTTGTACTAGGTTAACCTCTGTTTAATAATATAAATTTTGAATTATACTAAGTGCAGTCTCAGCGTAAATTTACTCCAATGTTAAACCTTGTTTATTAATAACACTGGTGGTTTGCAGTCTAAAATAATGGATATCATTATATTATCATCAAACCTATAATTTGTAGTCAAAGTTGATAACACTAAAAATTAATTAAAAACTTAACAAAACCCACAAGAATGGGTGTAAAAATTTCTACTTTAAAAACTACATGATTGTAAGTACTTCTTATTTACCTTTGTGCAGGATATGTATAAACTTGTCCTTCTTTAGCTCCTGGCATCCGATGTTTTCTTGTCATAAATAAATTGCAATGGCTCTGTGCCACTCCTGGAAAAAAATTCCTACAGTGACTTTGTGCCTTGTGATAGATATCATACAGATTTTAGATTCACATTACAATAACAAAATTGGCTAGATGCATCTGCGTCAATGCAAAAGTAATATAACATCTAAAATGAGTGTGAGATCACTTCATCACTTGAACAAATAACCAACATCAGTAAGAATGTTCATGATGGGCCTGCAAATAACCAACTTTCTTTTATTTTATATTTATTTCTATTCTTGGTGCCCTATGTAGTTGACTTTATTTGAGTAATAAGGTACAATCAACCAAGGCATCTTCAGATTGATATATAACTCTCAAATTAATACATTACAAAAATAATTCAATATCATTAAATTAGGACTAGATAACTTGGTGCCAGTGAAATAAACAAGACAACTGACATTAATTTTAAACCTTTTCTATTGGTGAAAATTGCCTTACATTGATATGACAAAAAAAATAAGTCTTCACCCATAGATAATTATATGTATAGTATTTTTACCACATCAGTGAACAACTAAACTTTATTTATTTTATAACTACCACAGGGCTGATGTGTGCAGCAGTCCTGTGGTAGTTATATCTAGTTTAAAAACAGCAAATGTGGAATGGTTAATTGTACATAATAAATCAAATTTAGCGTTGCCGACCACTATCTTAAATCTACGTAGTTGCCCCATGGCCTAGTTTAAAATTTTTCACACTTCATCAATCTCACAGCATGGAAGCTGCGCAAGGACAAATCAATTTATAAATCAATGACAACTCACCGGTCTGTGTATCGATAAAGGGCATTCGCATCCTCCTTTCCGCACATAATCTAGAGTTAAACGTTGATGAATTCTCAATAATTTCTTTGTAAATAGGATCATTGAGGAAGCTAAAACGTAGAACGAAAATAATTTTTTAACAAATTTATGCCAGTAAAAGATAAAAACAAATAAGTACAGATACATTGAATGATAAGAATAAATTTAGTGAAAGTACCGGCTATTTACCTTTCAATTATTTGTAAATTCGAAGGATTTTCTATCTGAACTTCTGCAGCCGCCATTTTAGACGCTATCACAGACCATTCTCAAAATTACATGTAGAAGACTACAGCCGACACTTTCTTTGTTTTTTTCTCTGCGAAAATACAGACCGTAAAAATCCCATTCACGATGCGTGAAGACTGGTGACCAACTTATATAAAAGGGCCGATGAACGACAACAAATAAGCTTCGTTGTTCTCAGAGATTACAACAGATTACAAAAGTTTTGCATACGCAGCTATTTTAATCGCTAGTGACTTATACTGGCTATCGAGATGTGATTCTGACTATTATCAGCGAACTTCATCTAACTTAGTAAGACTTCCTGAGGACCAACGAAGCCCAGTAGTTGGTTGTTCGTTGTCCAATGTATGTATACCAAAGAGTAGTATTACAATTAGGAGATCTTACGCAGCATTATGAAATACAACTAGCCACCAAAATCCACATAGCATCAAAATAACAAAATGGCAACACAGACAGAAACGTCAAGCTTGTGACTGGTCATCGGGCGGACGAATCGTGGAAGTGGCGCATTTTCAGTAATTGGTGATTGGAGATTCTTGGTTATTAGGCTGATTATTGGTTACTCTGTTTTTAAATAAAGTTTCGCCGCGGGTTCATAATTTGTATTTTGTGTGCCTTTGACATTTTTTTATCGTAATTTTTTGGATTTTTCCAATAACGCACTTGAGTGAACAGAACATTCAAGATGTCGGTGTGCTTCTTTGTACCTGCGTAAGTTCCCGTTACGTATACTTTACACTTTATCACTGAAGTTATTACGGCTTGATATTCGATATTGGTAATTAATTAGGCTTACTACACGATAACGTAGCGTAACAGTGCCGCTCGTATCTAAATTGAATACATGAGATTTTTCCTAAACTAATTATAATTTGAATACGTACAGTCAACAGAAAAAGTTTTATAAACTTTTTTAAAAATACATTTTTATACTTTGATGAGTTGTAATATAATTAGGTTTCCTCTTAGTCATTTACTATATTAATATTGCAGAGACCATGGGGGTGCTTCAGGTGTAGCTGAGGAGATTGAAGCTGAAGTTACTGAAGAAATTACCACTGTTGATAATGGACAACAGACTTTACAACAGTTTTGGATCAAGGTCATGGAAGATATAAAAAAAGTAACTTCAGTGAGTATTAATGTTATAATATCATAATTAAAATTATGAACTCACCAAAAGCATTTTTGCCCCAATATTTCACACACCTTCATTGAGAGATGTCAAATTATAAACATGTGAATTTCAGGAGGATTTTAAGACTCAAGCTCTGCCATTGGCTAGAATCAAGAAAATAATGAAACTGGATGAGGAGGTCAAAATGATATCGGGTGAGGCACCTGTGCTCTTTGCGAAGGCAGCAGAGATATTTATACACGAGCTCACATTGAGGGCATGGGCTCACACTGAAGACAATAAGAGGAGAACACTTCAGGTAATCTTTACATAGTAATACAAAATTGCATCCCCTAAAGTAAACAATGAATTCAAATGCAATTTCATGAATATACAAAGTGATTTGAGAAGATTTATATGTATAATACAGGACCTAGTGGGAGAAGCGACTGGCGGAAAGCCCTAAGGCGAATAGATACTTATTAACATTAACTCGTGGTTTTCAGTGTAAATGCTGTCACAAAATATCTAACATAATATGCAAGTGTGTACGAAGGAACACATGTGTGATGAAAGTAGCTATGTTTATTCCTCCTTACTTAATCTCATATTCATGTCAGTTCAAATATGTAAAAGAAACATTAATAAAATTGTATAAAAATGTGTAAAAAACGCCCATATATTTAAAAAAAATAATACCCACTTCATAACAGAGTAGTTTTTTTTTATGAAACAAGGCAGGATATTGCTGGTCCAAAGTGGTCTTTTAACTGTGTAAAAACATCGCGAAACTTTTTAATAGACCAAACATAATATACCTATTGTTAATATAATTATTAATATTGTTTCAGCGGAATGATATAGCTATGGCGATATCTAAGTCTGATCAATTCGACTTTCTGATCGACATAGTGCCCCGGCATGAGGTCAAAGTGTCCAAACCACGAGAAGAGAACCACCACACTATGGCCACAATCACTGAACAGGTAATTAAAGAAAAAATGTTAAGTAATAGAGCCTAAGTTGCTACTCGAATGTTTTGAAAAAGTACTTTAAAACTTTCATATGATCATACAATGTTAAACCACTATCAGATTCATTTTTATCCAAAAAGTATTATTAAATGAAGGAAAAATATATTTATCTACACTCAAATCGAAAAATTCGAATTACGAATTCAAAGACGATTGTATACATACGCACTTTATAAACGCATATACATAAAACTAAAAATAAAACTCATTATAGTACTGCCAACTGTATCATAAAACTCATCATAGTACCATTATCTTTTTTTATTCATTAAACTAGTCTATGGTGTGAAACTGTGAAAAAAATAACGCACGCATAAATTAATTTAACAGATTCTCGTGTTTTTATACCCTTCTTAAATGCCAGTTGCATAAACAACTATTTTAATAATTAATTTGAATTATCCCACAAAAGCAACCAGATGACATTTCGTGTTGTGACATCACATTTCAATAAACATGAATACTGTAGACCAATTCTGCTAATGTTTGCAATAAATCGCATCTCAATAGAAGTCCAGTATTATTAGTGCTATATCTTCCTCACACATCAATGGTGACAGATATATAATAATATTGGCCTGCAAGTAGAAAATACAATTTCAAAATGCAAGTAGTTGTGATTCTATTGAGATGTGAATATTACATAAACAGCAACAAAATCGCTGACATATACTTATCGAAATGTGAATTCACGCGACGCTTTTCGATTCTTTTAATTCACAGATTATAAATCGCAAGTTAATTTTCCAATAATAGAATATACTTATTTTTATAACTCCGCCATGCTACTCTGTAAGACACTTCAATCATTTATCAACTGATTTTATTGCTATTTTCTCCCCGTTTACTAGAATGGATGTTTTATTGTAGATAACGCAGCAAAATCACTCCAGCATACAGACTTCAGGGCCCCAACAAATTGTACTTCAACCTTGCGCTCAAGTGGTACAGGTAAATTTAAATTGAATTTGTTCGTTAAAATTATTAAATTTTGTCTGTTTCACACTTATAAAAATATGATTACATAACATTACCATAGTATATAACTCTAGCTGTTTTTCCGCGACTAAAATTATATTCTGTGTCACCCACGTGTAATACAGCTTTCTGTAAGTGATAGAAATTTTATAATGTGTCCAGTAGTTTTGGAGCCTATTCATGCAAACAAACAATCAAATCATATATCTTTTTAATATTACTATCGATAGAACTTCAGTATCAATATATCATATGTCGAAATCACTACAGAAAAATTCTACCCAAATCATATTTTCTCTTATAAAATCCAATATGATATCGAAGTATAATGATTTAATCCTATAATAAATCGATAGTTTTTAAAAAGGCATTTTATAGCTCTTAATATTTATAGAAAATTTTAATAATAATATACATGTATACTTTCCCGCCGGCTCCATTGTGGGTAGACAGAGAAAACTGAGCGCCACAAGGTACCGTACCTTTACGTTACATACGTCTTTCGCTTCCTTGAAGTTTATTACGGTTTTAATACATGCTCGCAGATTTTTTATAGGTTTTGACATGTCGTATATTAGTTCATCATTATTTCTATATGTCCTAATAAACAGCATGCCCCTGTTAACTCTTACATCCGACATCTACAGCATAGTGTTGGCTTATTATCGATAGTTGACAGTGGCACGACCCTCTAGCTCTCATACGACTCGATTTCTTAGCGAATATTATAGCAATCTTTCGATTTATTATTATTATACTGCAGATTAACAAATAATTATATTTCTTAATGAGAAATGTTTAAAAGATCAGTGGTTAGAGCAGTCGCCCGGATTGCGAAAGGTCATGGGTTCGAGTCCCATCTCAAGAGTGCCAGAGACAGTGGATTTTTTTGGCATTTTTTGTTAAGAAAATTATTTTTGATAAAATTTTTAATCGGCTCTCTACATAACACTAAAACATTGAAATATTATAATCATTATTATGTATTAAAAGTATTGTAATCCTCAGCATAGAGCAGTTGCTCGAATTGCGGAAGGTCATGGGTTCGAGTCCCATCTCAGGGTGCCAGGAACAAAATGGATTTAAAAGCATTTTTCATTTAGAATACCTTTACAGCATAGCATTGTGAATGCAAAATTAATTAACATAAAAAGTAATATAGATTGAAAACGATAGTATCGGTATTATTACATCATAGTACAATCGATGTATTATTATCGATTGTACTATGATATATTAATACAAAACTATCGATAGTGTATCTTAAAAATAGTATCGATACAATTGATATGATGTCAGCTATCGATAGGCAACTCTAATACAGTAACATACACTTCTTCTTTATAATGTATGTTTATATAGATTTGTTCGACATTCACTGGTAATTAAAGTATCAGATTTAACGTTTAATTGAATAAGGCGCCATCTATCTAATCAATATTGAGTCTTAGAGAAAAGAGGGCATATTGCAAATGCTCAGGTGGGAGTCACTAGGTATAGTGGCCAGCCGTAGAACTCATCTTTTATAAGCTTACATAATATTCTCTCATATACAACTAGTTGTTAGTGTCACTAGTGGGTCGAGAGTTTGGGATACACAGGCTAAGCCAGGGGTCGGAAACCTTATGAAACGAAAGACCTACAATTTACAAAACTTCAGTTTATATTAATAATATGATATTATTTTAATATCAATTAGAGTTTTTTTTTGATTAGATGATTTTCAATATAGAAATATTTTTTGTAAATGGAACTAGAGAGCTGCAATTTTACAGCGAAAGAGTCGCAGCCGGTGGCCGACCCCTGACCGATAATACATAAGGTGTAATATTATTTATATGCCAGGACCTCGTGAAGTGCATTAGTTTAGTATACTGAACAACTTTTACTATGAGAGCACCATTGAATTCACGAAAAAATAATCAGTGTTTCATGCAAAATTGTAATAATAATCGTTGACAATATGAAACCGCACGAAGTAATAAAGCATATAAATAATATTGCACCTTATCTAGTTTCGGTCAGGAGTCGTTCACCTGCGGCTCTTTAGCTGTAAAATTGCAGCTCTCTAGTTCCATTTATAAAAAAAATAATTTCATATTAAAAATCATTATTAAAAAAAATCGAATAGATATTAAAATAAAATTATAACGAACCGAAATCTACCAGTGTTCAAAGCAAACTGAAGTTTTGTAAATTGAAGCTTTCACATCTTTCGTTTCATAAGGTTTCCGACCCCTGGCTTAAGTTACACATTATGTAATATTTAATTTAGAGTGTGCGAGGATTTAAGAATGGTGTTGTATGTACCGTATAGGCTGGTGCTAGCAGCAGTAACGCCAGCAGCAGCAGCAGCGGGGCCGGCGGCGTGGTGCCGCAGCCGGTAGCGTTAGTGCAGCAAGTGGTAACTCCCGCCGGGGAACTGCAGCAACTGCCGGTAACTATATCCCGTTACGGTGCCGATCCATCTCTAGTCTAAATCGTGTCACAAACACAGTGATAGTCTTGTAACTGTGTGCCGTACCACCGTTTATTTTCCTAGGTTTCAGCGTGCTAACTTTTTGTCTTTGATATTCGACATCGTTTCTTTTTATTATTCATCTTTCGGAATTTGAAATTTGAATAATCAAATATACTCTTTATGGTCAGTTCGTAAAAAAAGTTCTGTTGTGAATATGCAAATCGTATAAATTTGAAAATATAAATATTACTAACTTTCGCCATCGGCTTCGCCCGCGTGGACCCTAGGGAAATGTTTAGTGAAATAAAAAGTATCCTATTATCTAAGTCAGCTAATACCCTATGTGTATACCAAATTTCATCAAAATTCGTTCAATAGTTTCGGCGTGATTCACGGGCATACATCCAAACAAAGAAACTTTTACATTTATAATATAAATAGGATAATCTTAGAGATATGCGTCTAAAATAAAAATTACAAATAACATATAAAAAATGATATCCTGTAATAGCGTCCAAATTTTTATCATGAAACCTAAAAAGGGGTATGTATTCGTTTTATTTGGTAATTTTATATTTTGTTTAACATACGAACTGTTTTTATATTATTTTTTTGTTTGTTATAGTTTCTTTACTTTATCCTTTATACCATAAATAAATCCATTCTCAAGCTAGTCAGCCTTTCATTAATTGGCACAAGCACCGAACCCGTCACAGTCACAAATATACATCCACATCCTCGACCTAGCAGCACTGTCATAGCGTACAGGTTCAATGATTAATCAAATAAAATCTACTTCGAAATATAATAGAGGTTTTATTTCATAAAGTGTACGTCGAGTTCGAACTGTTTTCTAATAGAAAAGCATGGCTACATTTTTTTGGTAGCAACCTAAAAGAAACGTATATTCAATTTGCATGTAAATGTCTGTTTATTAAATTACATATTTAATGTTTATAGTGAGTTTGATATTTTGTGAGAGTGTCATGAATGTAAACATTAAACAATTCAACGAATTAATACGGCGCGTGGGTTGTACGTACCAGAGCAAAGTATTCCGTGAATTTAATGCGGAAACGCGAACGGGTTAACTACCTCTTTCCTGTGGACTGCTCAACATTCCTACATCTCTCGGTTGAACTTTTATAATAGCTAAATTTCAGAACCTCGCTACAATCCAACAAATTCCGATACCCAGACCTGAAACAATTGTCTCTAATATTTTCATTTAAACGATATATCTATTAATTTCAGATACAACTGACACAAGCTCAGTTGAACATGATACGTTTGCAAGTTCAGAACAATCCCACGCAGCCAATAATAATACAAGCTCAAACGCAACAATCTCCGCAGATCATACAGGTATGAATACATTATAGTAGATACTTTTTTTTTCTTGGCTTTGTTCCGTTATACACAGAAATTCTGCCAACATCCCGTAGTGAGAGAGACACGAGATTCGAGATACTTGATAGAAACGTATTACTGAAACTTTCTGTCGACAGCCTAGTACATGGAGTAAACAGTATTTTTTATGAACGTCAAACGTAATTCACAGAGTGGTGAGCAAAGAGTAAAGTAATAGTAAGCATCTTCATCAGACCTTTTACGTCCCCACTCAGGGCATTCTTTAGGGATGGTTAAAGACGATGGGCCATGACACTCCATACTAGCCCAATGCGGATTGGAGGGTAATTAACCACTGCAAATGCAGACCAGACCAACGGTTTAACGTACTTTCCGAAGCACGGTATAGCTCGAAATAATAATATATTGGACACCCATCCCGAGACCGACCCTTGCGAAAGTTGCTTAACAACAACAATCGTGATCCACTGCACCACCGAGCTACTCTTATGGTGAATTTAATAATTTTTGTATTAGTAAATTAGAAAGGGTGTAAAGTAAAGAAAGAGGATCATTTATTTCCAAAAGACAGAATGTTAGAATGTTTGTTTACTACATGTGGAAGTGTTGCCATCTACGCCGATCTTCGTGTAATATTTCCATTGAGGCGAAGTTTACCTGAATTTTACTTGTCGGTAAAGAAATATTAAAACCGGAACAGCATTATGGCGCTGTTTTATACCTGGTATTAACGGATGTTATTTGCAGGTATCTTCACAAGGACAACATCAGCCTCAGCAACAAGTGTTCCTCGCACAAGTGGCTACCAGTCAAGATGATTCATAGTGAAATGATAACACAAAAATGAACTTTTAAACTATATGTAAATAATGTAACACTTAGATTGTGTTTTAAACTGGTACAGAATATCTGATAGTGCTGTCGATAGTAGAGGATCCATAACTTTATAACTATAACGTCAAGATCTATTTTACATTTTTCGTCTACTTACTTCTGTTGGTACTCAGTACGCAAAATTTAATTTTGTTTGTTTTACGATGAAGCATATTGATTTATTTTATCTCTCTAATGATCCGTATCTAAATGGTAAAAACGAGACCCTGTTACTCAGACTTTGCTGTCCATCACCAAGCTATATTTAAAAACTGTGATACTTAGACAGTTGAAATTTTCACAAATGTCTATTGGCGTTATAACAAAAATATATAGAATACAGAATAAAAATAAATATTGAAGGGGGCTCCCATACAACAAACCTGGGGTTTTTATATTTTATAGTATGGTAGCGTACGCGTGTGAGTCCCACACACACTTAGCCGATATATCAACCTGTTAACATAGGAAATCAAAAATAAAAGATTATAAACACGCTACTATTGTTGATATATAAAAATGAAATTATCGATTTTAGTATTTAAATCTTCGTATATATTTTATCTTATATTAGACCATGGGAAAAGTTGCGTACTGATAATTTTTCTTGTATATAGAAGCATGGCTCGTAGGTAGGCTAAGTATGGATATGCCTATTGCAATGTTAATTGCCGATACTGCTTAGATCTAAAAGTTTCTTATAAAGAATAGAGTATAGTAATTCAAGAAGTAACGATTTATACCAACCGATATATTTTGTAGTTTGATAGGTTTTATACGAAGACAATTAGTATCTTTATACAGTTTTATAGAAATATTAATTATACCTGCCCCTTAATAAAAATAAATTTATGGATGATTTCTTATATCAGCAAATTTATCCATTGTAATTTAAAGCATATAAATAATAAAATTTATTAATTATTCATCTGTACACTCATTCGGGGCCAAATCGCCTATCTCAAAAGCCATTATAAAATAATGGTTGTTAGTTGTCTAAAACAGTTAGAGCCGCACCCACTAGCGTCATCTAACTATTGTCGATATTTAGACAAAACCTAAATGTAACACTATAGACAAATGCAAATAAAGTCAATTTTTTAATAGATTACAATAAAAATCGACGTACATATCAATTTTGTTGCACAAACTAAATTTAGATCTAGTCTTGTCAAACTCCGTTTTCAATTTGTGACAATGGCTAAGATACCAGAAGTAAACTTATTATATCATACATAAGTATAGTAGAGATAATAATTAGTGTTTTTTTTTTATCTGTCAGGTACATTATTGAAGAATATTAAATAACCGTTTAATATAAATCGTTTTTAATTTTTTGCGTAAACAATAAGTTATACACATTGATACACATTGAGTTGAAATGTTGCATGATGTCACATCTCTTCACATTTTCTACACAGTTGTGACGTAGGGAGCACCCACTTCTCAACTTTAATGACTTATATCTAAACTATTTATTATTCAATTGAATGTTTTTTTTTTATCCATATTATATAAATATATTTCTTTGATTTTTGACTTTGCGAGAACGGAAATAACGTTAAAACTTCTTAGTTCCGGCAACGTTATATTAATAAATTAGCGTTAGTATTTTCTAAGTACCGCACTCAGGAATGTTCAATTAAATGGATATTTGACTAATTATAATCAAAGGCAAAATTAATGATTCATTCGTTGTTAGTAATAATGGCACAATGCATTTTATTGATAAAATATAGTACCATTTTTCCGGTTAACTTTAATCACCTCTTCAGAGTGAAGCGTAGGCTTAAGATTTCGAAAATATTTATGATTTAAATTAGCAAACTATTACGGTTATTGCAAAAGTGCCGCATAAAGCCCTTGGCTACAAAATTACTCTTATATATTTATTATTTTTTCTGTAAAAATAGTATAATCACAACAACAAATGCAAATATGATAAATTTCAGGGGAAAATTGCCGATTTTTTCTAACGAGATTATTATATAAATTGACGTTTCGGATGTGACAAGACCCTTGCAAATATGAGATGTTGTTTTGCTCATTATTAAATACAACTTATTTGGTGGTTATTTCTCTGTACAAAACCAGTTCAAAGTGGGCTTCTGTGTTACTACAAGCTATCATAATTTATTGCAATGACGTCATAAACTTAAGCCATAATCTAAGCAATTGAGACAGGCGAGAGACCCTACCCGAATTTTTGTTGACGATATTATTAAATCCTAATTGGATTTTAGTTCCAAATATGCTGCGATAATTTGAATTTTGTAGTAATTTGACTTTACTGCTGAGTGTACAGAAACATGATATTCCTGAATTTGGTTGTTTTTAAATTAATTTTCAAAAGTATGTTTATGGATAAGTATTATTTTGTTTTATTTGTATATACATTAGTTTTAAATATATTAAGTTTTAAATATAACAGGTTTTTAATTTCATAATCTAATAGCTTCATAATACCTTCAATTATTATAATGATGTCTCATTTAGAAATTTAAGCGAGTATTGTTACCTTATCATCGTTAAATCTAACGAGGTATTTTATGATTCATAAATTACTAGTTAAATAGCCAAACTAATTATGCACTAAAGTATATAAAAAGAATTAGTTGCGACAGACACCCACTTGTTAACGCTCACTTGCATCTGACGCTGCAAATAATAAAATTAATAATTTTTTGTTTATAATTCAAATACAGTGCAGAGTTATACCTCTTTGGTAGTGAAAAAGTGCAACACGCAGTTGGAAAAGTGCAAATAAATTGCCTAATTAGAGGTGAAACTGTGATTTCAAAGAAATAAACTAAAACTGTATGCTGTACGATTTGTGGTGGAGGACATAACACTTTCTTGGGACATTCCAGAGCCCGATCTAAACGTCAGCAAAGTGATTGCGTAGATTTACAAAATAATATGGACAGAGAAAAATTATATACCCAATGGTATTATGATCGGAAAAGCAGCGAATATTGTACTAGCCCAGTACACTTAAATAGCTCGATTGATCCATGGGTCGTTCGTTCCAAATGTTCCAGCGGTCACTATTACGACATAATTTTTAAGGGCTGAATCGGATGAGTTATCAAGAAAAATCTGGAAACCAACTAGCACACGCTGTCTCGCCGAGTCATCAGACAAATTTGAAGAACTAAAGGAGACAAGAAGAAAATGTTTGTCCAAATCGTATCAAGAACAGTTAAGTAACAAAAATCTTAATTTTAAGGTAAAGATCGTTGAACAATGTAAAATTGGTTTTGATAGAGCGTAAAGAGACCTGAGTTGTCAATATGTTTAATTAAAATATTTTTACAATTTCACTATGATATTACAAATACGAACATAGCGATGTTCAATATTAGAGGTAGGTACAATAAAATAAAACCTACTTTTTGATTGTACTTCTAACGCTGTAACAGAATAGCAAAGCTGGAAGGAACTTAGGAGATGTTGAATTAAAGAAATACTATATAATTACTATTCCCAAGAAGTTTGTAAAATATATTAGCTGCTCGACTTTCTGTAATACTGTGACATTTACACAAATCTATATGTAAAAAATAAGTTTTATATGTAAATTGCAATTTTAGTAAAAACTGTAGTAGTTTGAGGTATATAAAAATTCGTGGGTAGCATTCAGTTGTGCTGTACCGTTATGAAGTACACCCTTAATTTAAATAAACAGAAGTCATTAGTTACCTCTGTTTATTATATTTGGTGAATTTTGTATTCACAATGCTATACTGGAACATATGCTTAATGAAAAATGCTTAAAAAATCCTATTGTCCCTGGCACTCTGGAATGGGATCCCATTTCAGAGTGTAAATTGGATTTTTTAAGTATTTTACATTAAGAATACCTGTTTATTTAATCCAATGGAAGCAGTCTTCTTACGTTGTGATAATATTACTATAGTACTGACTATCCTTTTAACGTTTCCTGCTTCAGGAGTATTAAGAATTTCTTCTTCAAACCTATCAAGTATCTAATACATTTATTTGTAATATTAGACCGGATAATTCCATTTTTTTCTTTATCACATTCAACTCCTTTCAATGATGACACTCTTATTTGCTATCTTTATCTTACTTTATTAGAATCATTCCGAGCATATCATCAAAAATGTTTACTAGCGATATTATAGACTTCCGATTAATAGCCACAATATCTCTCTATATTCAATATGTTTAGGTACTGCGAGGAGGGTGTTTAATCATTATTTTCAAAATTTTTGTTTTTGAAATTCGAAAAGACAATCTCGATATAGAACCGACATCCTGACCTGTGATCAGGATGTCGGTCGACCGGTGATTTCCCTCGTTAAACTAGTTTCCATGCGTTTTGTTACGAATGGCTTATATATCTAACTGTTGCTTCACTCCTCAATATATTGAAGTAATCTTTATTGATCTTCTTTTATTTTTCCTCGTCTTCGATTCCTACACCTCTGTGAAAGGAATTTGCAATTTGGATTTGTTACTGTTGACCTATAATTGGATTTTCACCTATCGTTGCATTGGATTTATCGGACTCCGAACCTGTTTATCTAACTAGGTTTGGCATTCTCCCCCTTTTTTCTTATTACTTGTGCTTTAGTTCCTCTGAAAGCAATATTGTATTTATCTATTTCATACAGATAGCAATTAGTTTCATATTCACATTAATTAAATCCTTCAGTATATTCATCATTAAGATTATGTGTTGTATTAGTATCATTAGTACTAATATCTTCTTGGTTTATCTTTTTCAATTTCTTAATCATATTCAGACATAGAATGAATTAAATTACAGATAATCAAAATGACAATAATATAATAAATGGACATTTTGATTATCTGTAATTGTTTCAACCAATAATCCCGGTAAAGGACTTAGTTTTTTATCATCAACGGTTATTTCTTTTATTGAAGTTTTGCTTTTCGGTTTATCGTTTTTCAATAACAGCGCTTCTGTTTTCTTAGGTTTCTTTACATGTTTATCATTAACATATTTTTGGATTTCAATTGTAGGTTTATCAGGTATTCAGTGGCGTAACTACAGGGTGGCAAGTCGGCAAA
The DNA here is from genome assembly GCA_918026875.4 of Diatraea saccharalis. Taxonomy (NCBI): domain Eukaryota; kingdom Metazoa; phylum Arthropoda; class Insecta; order Lepidoptera; family Crambidae; genus Diatraea; species Diatraea saccharalis. The sequence goes on from OU893336.1 coordinate 11,339,049, forward strand.
ATGCCACGGGCCCCTAGCTGGAAGGGGCCCCCGGTCAGAGGAGACTCCTTACTCCTGACATTTATTATTATAAATAAATAAATATTTAACAACATCACATACATTGCTCAGATTCCAAGATGAGTAGCTAAAGCCCCCGTATTATGGAGTATCTGAGACAACGAAGGTACCACAACACACAGACCCGAGTCAATATAGAAAAGTTCATTTTCTACATTGACCCGACCGGGAATCGAACCCGGGACCTCAGAGATGGCGACACCTTGAAACCGGCGTGCGAACCACTCGGCTACGGAGGTCATTATACAATTAGTAAAAAAAAATAGAATATCTGATGAATTAGTTACACCACTGCAGATATTATTTAATTTTCTTTACAATTTTATTAGTGATGTTTTTGGTAGCCCCCAAATTTATTATTATATTACACAATTAATAAAAAAATAGCCTTAAACGGTGTAGTTACACCACTGCAGGTACTATTTCATTTTCTTTACATTTTTATTAGTGATATGTTTTTGATAGACCCCAAACTTCCCAGCCTAAATAATCTGTATAGTAAGTTTTGAGGGCCAATAAAGATTCATTTTTCTACCATTCCACCCGTATATACGCACCCTAACCAAACATACACTATATAGGATGTAACATTTAGAAAAGTTACGTTCTACACTAAAATCGATAACAAGGTTCTTCATATGACCCTTCTAAAAGTTACACCAGTGTATATGAAATAATGAAATCACAATACTACTCGGCCGGTTGGCGTTACACCAAAGTAATAAACTAAGTGAATTCGATGATTTGACATTCATAATATCATAAACTACACTCCTTCTAGGAAAATAAAATGGTGATTGCTTCAAATTTTTTTTATTAAAGAAGTTGAAACTCATCGCTTACATTAAAATAAAACATCTTAAAAATCAAACTGTCATTAAACATAGTTTTTATTTAACCGCATCATATTTCTTAGAGTATAGTTATTGAAAAATAATGAGTTCTACTGTGAGAAATGAAAAAGCTTATACCTTTTAGTAACGTGATTATTGTGTTGAATATCGAAAATGAAAAGAAATTGTCTTATATTAAAAATACAAAACATACGATAGAAAACGGACAAAACTTATTTGATTAACAGTTTGATTCTCAATGTGTTTACAACAACGTAGCATTTAAATAATAATAACATTAAAACAATAAAATAATGGCTACATAAATCTGTAGTAATTCGCAAATTAGTATTTAAAAAAAAAAAAAACAAAATAATACATTAAAGTTTTATACTTAAAATTAAAACAATTCGACCTTGTCAATTGCAAAATTAACAATTAAAAACAGCCACCATTATTATAATATTCTGCAGTTATATATCCTGTAATGATATTTGTAAGTTCGCTTAAATAATAATTAAATTACAGTATGTAATTATCAATCGTCTCTTTGTACCTTGTTCATATGGTCCAAAACTGCTTGAATGTCTTCTTTTAAAAGTGTTACCATAACCTGTTTCTTATTGCAATCTTCGCGTATTAATTCTAAAGCTTGCGATTTTAAATTATGTATAAATTCTTTATCCATTTGTTGCGACCTATATAATAAAAAAGATAATAAATATCGGACAAAATTATTCGGAAGCTCAATTTCAGGGGCGTAGCTACCACCATATGTATCAATGATACAGGGCTCCCGGACTACAGAGGTCTCTAACATATATAAACAAAAATCTGACCCTTATTTGGGCCCTAACTAATTTTGATACAGGACCCCTCCAAGGCACCGAAATACAAAAGCCATTATGTTCGTTTAAGTTCCCATCACCTAAATGAGTAAGACTACCTTTCATCTAAGTCTGCAAATTTGGCGTCGACAACTTTAACAACTTCCGCCAGTATATCCGCGGCGACTGTTCTAAACATCTGTCGTCTCTCTTGCTTCACTGATGCGAGGTGTTTTTGGGCATCCACGAACATGTGAATGAACCTGCGAATTTATTTAAGTAAAGCTAATAAAATATAACTCATACGAATTAACATAACACCTAACGGCATATTCTATTTATTAATGGAGCCTCCGACGAAAATTTCTAATCGCTCATACAATTTTGTAACAAACATATCCTTGAAGAGTATATCTGTGCATCAGAGGCAGCTTCAGAAATTATCGAAAATCCGTTTCTTTGTAGTCGTATTAGCATTTTGAATATACACGTAATTTCGTTTTCGTGAAAATAGAATAGGGTTGTCGGGTGTCATGTTAATTCGTACGAGTAGCAACTTACTCGCTAATAATGTAACTTTTGTTGGTAAAACAAGTTTCGAAATAGGTCTAGTAATATTTTCATAATAAAAACGAGGACGTACTTTAGTACCAGGTTTTAATCGTAATCTTCAACGTCTTAACTGGACGTTTTTTCTTCTGTTATTATCAATTTTATTTAGGAACTCAATACTTTAAAATTTTGTGTTTAAGTATGTTATGGAGACACATCATTAGAGCACATTATAGAATTCAATGTGTGCTCAAAACTAATTTAATGTCGTAAAAAGGCACTAATCTTTAGAATTACTTCCATCTTAAAATACGTGGCAAAGTACAAAAAAATGTAACGTAACAAATCTTATAAAATTGTGTTACTTGCTTTTTACTAGTATTCTGATGTATCTCGGCTAGAGTGGTGTCCAGTTTTTCCAAAACATTATGAATGGGTTCAGTAAAGGATGCGTTGACTTCAGCTGAAAAATAAAAGTAATAGGGAATATTCCGTAAAGCTCGGTGTAGATGGCAGCACTAGCACATGTAGTAAATAACACTTTTTTTCATTTGGAAATTATGATTCTTCTTTCTTATATACAATAGGGTTAATAAAAAAGAAATTATATTTAGTCCCTTCAATCAGTTAATAGAAAAAATATTATATACGTATTTTTCTTACTTCAATTTAATAAGAAATGGCTTAATAACAAGCATTCAGGAGTGGGCAGTGGCGTAACTATACCGATTGAGGCCCGTGGTAAATTTATCGGATATTCTATTTTTTTTTTTTTACTAAGTGTGTAATAATAAATGTCAGGAGTAAGGAATCTCCTCTGACCGGAGGCCCCTTCCAGCTGGAGACCACTGGCTCTTTACCGACTTGCCACACTTTAGTTACGCCAACTGGAAGTGGGGGCTTGCTACGTCACAGTTTTGTAGAAAATGTACAAAAGCGTGACGTCATGTTGAATTATTACGCAAAAATATAATCAAATATACGTGTTTAATATTTTACCTGATGGATAAACAAAAGAAATTGTCGTCAACCCTAATATGCCGCAATGATGTATATTCTTTCTTATTATAAATTCAAAAAATATTAAATTCCTACTATGCTCACTCTTACTGTATGTACCCAGTGAATGACGTTTGAGGTTTATAAAAAACTGGTTACTACGTGTGCTAGTGCTGTTAACGACTATAGATGCTGCTGGGATCACTTAACGACTTAACTTGCCATCTGAAGGTCGGTATAATAAATTTTTGGTCATCCATCCTATGTGCCGGTGCACTTGCGAAAGTTGCTTCCGCATCGCAGATCGTTTCATACATGCTCGCCGGTTTTTATGATATCAAACATCACGGATAGATTTAGATCTGAATCAATGAATGAAGAAGTAATCTTTCATTTTCTCAAAATATTCACAGAATAGATGATGATCAAATTTGGAATATTTTCTTAAATTATCTCGAATTTTTTTATCATACAATTTAAAAAAAAATTGAGATTCATTACTTTTCATACGTCGTATAACAAAATGTAGTTTTCAGGCATTTGTTTTTGCTTTGATTAATCTCCCAAAAATGATTCTTTAATAAAAATTCATAATTACTTATGCATTCATCACCAACATACGTATGAACCATATCAGCAGTTTTGCGGTTTTGAATTAAATTAGCTGTGATAGACGAACGGACAGGCAAGATGACAAGATCCTATTAAGATTCCGTTTTTATTATGCAATATGAAAACCTAAAAATTAATGAAATCAACAATAGTTAATGGTTGTACCTCGAGTCATAGGCCTAATCCTTCGAAACCATTCGCTGACACTCGATGCAGTCTTCTCACTTTCTGATAATAATACTGTACTATCCAAGAGTCTCCTTTTAACGTTTTCTACTTCAGTACTATAAGATTTCCTCTTCAATATATTGTCAGGTGTATCTAGCCTTGTTGACGTACTGATTTTTGATACTGGACTTGATGATTCGATTTTTTCTTTATCACTTTTCAACTCTTTTGAATGATGTCTATCTAATTTGCTATCTTTCTCTTTCATTACTGAAATTTTAGGTGAGCGTTTAAATTGTTCTTCAGAGAAATCGTGTGCTATAGAAAGCAATACTTCATCGAACATTTTCACTGGCGATATTATAGATTTTCGGTATGTCGATTCTACATTATCTAACCTCTTCTTTCTGGGCCCAGGTTCATTATGGGAGTGTAGCCATATCGTTTCTTTTAATGGTGAATCTTCTTTATTTTTAATCTTACTTTCAATCCTCAAATTCTTTATCGATCTTGATCTAGCTTTATTCACTGACACTAAGTCTTTTTCATTATCGCTGTCAGAATCCTCCCGATAAAATACTTTGGGTTTATTTCTACTGCGTTCTAGTTTTGATTTATTCGGCGAATTCACTTCTTTAGGGCTATTTATTTCTGATACAATTTGATTAAGGATTTCTGTTGGAGATGTACTTTTAGTTGAAGATTTTTTTGAATTAATTGATTTTGGAATATCACTGGCCTTTTTTTTAGGTTTAGCTGTAGTGTAACTTGTGTCTGTGTCCGAATTTTGTCTAGATGGTAACCATTTTGATATATCATCAATAGACAGCCTTGATATGGAAACGACAGGCGATTTCGTTTTTGGACTAGATTCCATCTCTTTTGAAATAACTAAATTATCATTAGAACTGTCAGATTTATGCTTATTTGCTGACGAAATTGTTGCTTCATTCCTTAATGTATTGAAGTAATCTTTGATTGATTGATCCAAGTCTTCGATTTCTACATCTCTGTGTTCATAGTGTTGCCTAAGGAGTTTGGAATTCGGAGGTGCTTCGTTACTATCACCATGAGCTGTGATTAGATTTTCACCTACTGTTTCAATGGATTTAATGGACTTAGAGTCGGAAATACAAGATATTTCAATAATTTCATCAGCCTCTTTATTTTTCTGACTAGCTCGGGCATCTTTCTTTTTCCTTCTACTGCTCCTTAATACTGGTGATTTAGTTTTTTTAAAAGCAATATTGGAGTCCTCTATTTCAGGTATTGTTGTATTGGAAATTCTTTTGACGGTAACATCCGTGATATCAATAGTTTCAGTTTCAAGCTTATTAAATTCGTCACTTATGTTCATAGGTGGTGGACTGTTCACGATTTTTTCAAAATCGGAAAGTAGATTCTGCGTTGTATTTGTATCATTAATGCTAGTTTCTTCTTGGTATATTTTTTTCAATTTCTGAATCATATTCACAGACATAGAATCATTATTATCATTTTGATTATCTATAATTGTTTCAACCACTAATCCCGGTAAAGGACTTTCCTTTCCATCATCAACGGCTATTTCTTTTTTTGTAGTTTTGCTTTTTGATTTATCTCGTTTCAGAGACAGTGCTTCTGTTTTCTTTAGTTTCTTTAGATGTTTTTTGGTTTCAACAGTTTGTTCGTCAGGTATTATTTCCATTTCAGGCGGATTCGTCAGTATTAAATCTGGTTCTACGTGATCTTTCGGTAAAGGTTTCTCTATAACTAACGACGTATTCAATTCTTCACAGGCATTTTTTCTCATTTTTTCATCCACTAGACTCTTTTCTTTCTTTATATGCACATTTGTTTGCTTTTTACGTCTCGTTCTTTTTGATTTTTTGATAGGTTTATTAGATTCTTCCGATGAATAAAAAGGACTGCCCTCAGAGTAAATAACTTTTTTGGTCGTCCTACCGCGACGAGTCATCAAAGAATCACCACTAGCAATTGTTGTTATGCTAACGCGCTTCTGTACTTCAATTTTCTTTTTCTTGAAATCTTCATCTTCGCTGTCGCTAGTGAAATTATATATTGCTAGATCTTTTTCTTTATTTTTATCTGCTAAGATCACTGAATCGTTGGAATCTATTTTATCTTTAAGATGATCAAAAATATCATTCATTTTTTTTGTTCGTGGAGAAAGCGGTCGTTCCGATTTCGAACTGGATCTTCTTGAGCGTCTTGTTTTTATGTTTCTTTGGCGATCTTCCTCAATATCTTTATAAGAAGTAGATTTGTAGTGCGGAGAGATTTTTTTCGCTGCCTTAAAATCTTTATCTTCTTCCAATGGCGTTTTGTTTTTAACATTTCCATCTTTAGGCGAGTACAATTTGCGTTTTCTACGTATAAGAGGTAAATCTAAATAGTCAGATCTAGTGGCTGGCGAATCTTTGGGTTCGTTACCTGTTACTTCTTCAGCGATATCTTCTGTCGCTCTTTTTGTTTCTGCAATTAAAGACATTTTGGAGACGACTTTAGTTTCTAACGCTTTTTTCTTTTTGAGGTTGGTACGTGTTCTTACAGGTCCTTTGGTGGGATATTTTAGTTTAAGTGCCTTCTTCGGTGCATCTTCTGATAAAGTTTTGTCAGTTATACCAGGTTTTTTATTAATATTTGTCGAATCTTTAAGAGGAATATATTTTTTTGAATTTATCTCTATTTCTTTTTCGTGTAAGAGTTCTAGATTATTAAATTCCTTATTTAATATTTCAGAGCATTTCTCAAAATTATTACAAACTTTATTAACTATGAAGTTTAAACACTCAACGATATCTATATCTTGGATTTCTATTTGATCTGTGTGTATATCATTATCCTTATTCATTAAGCACTCATCGAAAGGCTCACTATCTGAACTAGATTCATTGATCTTTTTTGCCAAAGTTGGACTTATCATTAATTCTCCTCGTTGGTTTTCATTTAAATGTTCAGTGAAAAATTTCTCTACAGCCTGAACATCAAAAACTGGTCGGTTATTTGGAATATCTATCGTCGCTTTATTTTCTTTCCCTTCCTTCTGCCCCTTTCTGATATTAACAAAATTCAAAGGAGTATCATAAACCACATCATTAGATTCATCTGTAGTTGTATTACTTATGACAGTGCAAGTTTTCTCACGACCTATTTTATTTATTTGATCAGTTTTATTATTTTCAACAAGAGTATTCTCAATTTGTTCGTTGTTTTCTTGCTCTTGTGTCTTTCTATTATCACCTGTATTGATTCCACTGTCAAGCAATTTGTCTTTGTAATCGATCTGCAATGCTTCTTTCACTAATAAATCAACAATATTATCGCCTTGAAATTCCTTTGATTTATTGAAGCGCTCAATAGTTTCATTGATGACTGATTCATCAGATCCTATAGTTGCTACTAACAAACAACTTGTTGAATTTTCATCGACTTTAGGTACGGGAGACAAATAACGTCCGATTTTAGATTTGTTTTGTAATTCACCATCGCTTTGGGACTTTTTCTCTTTTGTAACGCTCTTTTGGCATACACCGAAGGGTCTGTTGATCTTTACAGTGGTGACTGAGGCCAAACTTTGTCTTTCATCTGTTTCACTGACCTCGGTCACTGTAGATAATTCAGGTAAAGCACAAACATGGACAGCCTCTTTATCAAAGTTAAAACGCGGCAACTGAACTAACTTTTCATGTAGCTGAAATAAAATGTATTTATTGACTATGTGTGAGTGTTGCGAAATTTGATACGGGTAGGGATAATGATAAATTATGTTTTACACTAATGTTCCCAAATTCATATATCAAAGATCTAGATAGCAAAGCTTGAAGTTACGTAATAAAATATCTGGCCATAATAAAACTAAGCTTCGACGTCCGTAGTTCGTAGTCATTTTCAAGGTCACCAGAGGTCGGGTTGGATTCTTCCCAGGTCGATGTTGAAAATTATTTTTTCTACATTTATTGGTGTCTGGGAGATAGTGGCACGTTCTTTGATTAAAATTTTAATAACACAAGGAATTTAGCTACTTGCGAACTGAGTAATCTATTTAAGAATGACATTTTATATGTATTGTTATTTATTAAACTTGTATTTTTGCGATAGTATTGTTCATTGTATCTTACCTGTGCTAAGGAACTAGTTGAGGCCGTGGAAGGTGATTTCCAAACGTCTGGATTTCTCGATCTCACTACATACCCTAAGATGTAAAACAAAATCTGAATTAAACATTTTTTACTAGAATTGCAATAAAATAAAAGTATATTCAAGATAACTTAAAATGTTTAAATGAAAATTGGTAAAAGCATTGGGTTTTTGGGGGTTCCCCTTTAAAATGCGATAACCGACAAAGCCAAACTCAATTCAGTTTATGTAATATTATTTACTTAGAAACATGTGTTATGAGAAAATTGAAAGTATAATGTCATTTTTCTCTTATTGAATTTAAAATTGTAATTATCTATGTCACATTTCTATACAAAAATATACAAATTTACCTGAATGTTTGCGCTTTTGTTTTTCAATCGGATGTGAAAACCGTGCATCTTCCTCCTAAAAACCACAACAGAAACCAACTCAGATAAACATTACACCACCATAGACTTGGATTATGCAAAATACTGACGTCTATTAATTTTAATATAGAACTACCCGCATTTTTTTATTAATTTACTAATTTTATATAGGCAAAAGAGTCTTACCATACAGCCTGTCATCTTTTCAAAGTCTTGTGGTGACAAAGTCAATTTACAAATATCAAGCAAGAGCTGTAAATACAATTTATATATTAGATATTATATACTCAAAATTTGTGTTCTTTTAACTATTAATCATTCGTCCCTGCATCTTATCATTCAATATCTTTACTTTCATATCATTACCCTCACAGTCTATCCACGTTATCTGTTGTCTTCCTTTTACCCTCCACTAAGGGACTTCAGCGTCATCAACCTCTTATTAACATTTATTTCATCCTTTCTCATAATACATCTTTTCAGATTTTTTTTTACTAGTGTCACAATCAAACTCCTTACATAATAATTTCTTACTAAATCAATTTTCATCATTCTATGCATCTTCGTCATTCATTACGACGGGTATTATCACGTATGTGTAAATTTTGACTTTCAAATATCGACAAATGGTGATATTATATATATGTGAAATAATCAATTTGTCAACAACAATTTTTTTGATTTTGGGAAAATGTTTCTTCACATTTTATATGACAATTGAAACATTTTTTATTAAGTTTATTTACATTTAACTAAAGTATGTTTGTACCATTTTGTTCAATAATCTTTCGTATCTTGTAGGTAGGGACATAATTCCACTGCTATATACCTATATTTTGGGAGCTTCTAATCAAAACACCGCGACATGTAGTTTTAGCAGTCCTCGTATGATGTTAACCTGCCACTGCCTAAATAATTCTGAAGAGAACCCATTTTATCCGTAAAAATTTCCGGACTGAAAACCTTAAACAAAATTTTAGCTACTCTCACAGAAACTGTACAAGGTCCATAAACATCACAATTTTTTTCACGGCTTTCGTTGCATTTTTTACATTTTTAACCGACTTCATAAAAGAAGGTTTTGAGTTTGACCTGTATGCATGTATGTCCGCGCTTATCTCGCGTTTGGCTAAACCGATTTTGACGCGATTTTTAGCATATTATTTGATGAAGAAGGTTTTAGTAATTAACAGCCTAAAAAAATGGAGATTGGCACTTTAACACGGTTTTTACGCGGTTTTCAGAAAAGTATTTTTAGTGTTACCTATTATATAACAATATAAAAACTAAATATATAATATAAAGACATAAAAACTAAAAGAAATAGAACCAACTTCAAACTTAAAAAAAAAAGTCAAAAATATTACTTATTTCAAAGGTGACGTATTCAAGAAAATGCTATTAAGGTCAGGCTCCTATAAATTAATTAATAACCTACAGAAAACCTCGGCCCGACTTTAATGAATGCTGTTAAAGTCGGTAACTTTGTTGTAATAAAATTTTAAAATGTATCGAATTTCTTCATATTTCACTTATTTTAACAGTAAAATTTTTATTAGAAGTTTATGCATACTATATGCGAAAAAACATATTCCCCAACCTAATAGTTTTAAATTTCTATGTACACTTTATTATTTTCTTTATAAAATATGCTACCGGTATTTGTGATTGTTAATTATATTTCACGGAATTGTAAGGACTGGTTAATTTAACTAAGTTAATTGTGATTGTACATTTATATTACCTATTATTCTAAGTATGTAACAATGGTTGTTGTACTAAATAACATATTAAAAGAATTAATCGACGTAACAATAAATAAATAAATTCTTTATTAAAATACTTATGAACACGTGTATAAAACTAGAGATTGAGCACGGTAACTATAAAAATAAAATTAAGAACTTACATAAGCTAAACCTAAACATATGCAGATTAAATTTTAAATGCAATTTATTCATATAAAGTTAATTTAAAGCTACATCTCTACTTATTCACTACCAATAATGTCTCCGAAATTTCGTATGACAATATTTGAAGGGCTTCATGAAGAGCATTCTTACAAATGATGTTATTAATTATAAAGAAGACGTACAAAGAACACAGCATCTGGAAGAGAAGGAATATTTTGTTTGGGTATTGGCAAACTATATCAAAGCTGAATGGAAGTATGGTGTATGGATTTATAAAGCTCGTGAGTGGAGTGGAGGAAGGGACGAAAACTAGAAACTTAACATTAAAGTTTTAGTCGTACGACCCCATGAAGTAATACATTAAGTTAATATTGATTGAAAAAATGCAAACTATATCTTTTTTAATATTTGGGTAATGGGATAGTGCGATTTTTTTAAAACAAATATAAACTTACAGATTCTGTTATTTACAGCTTCTATATGGTACTTAAATGTGAGAGCATTGTCTATTATAATGCCTAAATCTTATATTTTGTTAGTATAAGTGATTTCCGGATTTATACTGATTACTTGTGTCTTTACAATAACGAGCTTAAAGGTTTTTGTTCGATGGAGCCCATTTTGGTTGACGAATCGAAAACTGGATGTAATTATTTTTTGTCATATTTAGAGTTAGTAAATGCTGCTGAAGCCACTTATTTACAATAGGGTTGGGCCTAATATGCTTCCCTTCCAAAAGAGGTATTTTCCAAATCACAGCCGTAGACATTGTCTTTTTTACTATCCGGGTTCGATAGTCAGGGTAGTCAGCGTAAAGCTTAAGTTGGTTGTCTCTAATACTCAAAAATTCAAACTTCTCCAGTAAAATCGGGATAAAAACTGTGTCAAAGGCTTTGGCTAGACCTAAAAGTAATCCCACTGTCCAATCCCAAAAAAAGTACCTAGTCCTTTACTATATAATCAGTGAGTTGATGTACCGTATCGGCTCATGATAATAAAAACCTGAAATCAAACTGATTTTTTTATAAGATTGACTGCTTTTTCAAGTAATTAACAAGTATATTATTTATAATCTTTCCTAATATTTTAGATAAAAGATATATTAACGAAATAGGTTTAGAATTAGCTATCTGACTTTTATCACCAGATTTATAGACAGGAACAACGATAGATTTTTTAAACACGTATGAAAATGTGTTATTAGAAATGTAATATGCCCCTAAGACCTTAGGAGATCGTAAAACCGCTGTCGGACAACGGATATAAACCTATAATATAGAAACGAATAGCAATGGACTTTTTATTGCTTTTTGTTGTTTTTGATTTAACTAATTAATTAAAAGATATATAATATCATAAATTAATAACGTTTTTAGTAATCGCTTTGGTTTTGCATGTGGAGACTGAGCACCAGACAACTAAGCCTATGCACATAATGAGTTTACATGAAATAAGTACCTAGTAATATAAGTTTTTTCTTATTATGCAATGTTTTCAAATAAATAATGTAGAAAAAAATATTTAATATATTGAATAAAAATGTGTTAATATTATTGTGTAAATAATATGTTTCTTATGGATATGATTACGTATTTATGTTTGATATTTATTATTTTTAAATAAATAGAATACATTTTAAATAGTCGTACAAGTACTGTACGATTTTTTTAGGTAAAGAAGAACATGTAATACTATTATGCAGAAATCTTGTAATTAATTACTGCGATTAATGACCAGAGAATAAAATTAGTATGCTTCTTACTGCCGTCTTTTATTTTACCCGACAATATCGCAAAAAGATGAAAATTTAAAGGTACAATACAGAGTTATTACTAAAACACGAGCAAAGTAGCAGGGCTCGATTGCAAAAGTAATAAACTAAGAATTTTAACAAAACTCAATAGCAAGCTATGATTTCATTTCATAGAACAGATTGTTGAGCTACGAGGTTTTTCATGTTTTAATACTAACTCTGTATATTCTCGCCAGGAATTAATTTTTAAATCTGTAGCAATCTCATCCAATTTGACATTTGCAAGAAATTCAGTAACACCACACTACAACTATTTGTCATGTGATAGCAATTGCGAAAGCCATATTTTTTTAAGGATATTGAATCAATGATATCGTTAACTCTTTAATTAAAAATTTCTAAGACAAGCGTAGGACTATTGAGAAATGTTAAAAATACTAAATATAATATGCGATCTTTCAACGGATCTAGGCAAGTTTTTATCATGTTTCTTTATCATTCAAATCATCATTCTTTCCAAAAATGATTGCTACTTTAAAAGTTCCATAATTAAATAAATCGCTATACATTTGAAAGGGATTGCGGTAGATTTCAAATTAACACAATTAGCCCAGATCCCTCGCAGGGTAGGCATGACACTATGTCTCTCCACACGCCTCCGCTCGTTTGTCATTCATAATTAATTTTATACAAACCAGCATAATAGAATTAAAATGAAACAAATCAATAATAACCCTTAATTATTATTACCTTGTAACGATGTTTATATATATTACGTAGAACACTATCGAGCCTTTCAACATGTTTGGACGGCACGACCGCATTCATTTCGTATCCGTCGAGCTCCGCACCGCACGGTACCAAATGAGGCGTGTGCAACAAGTACACGGACAATATCACTTCCGATGATTCCCTAATAAATACATCATAATCAGCCCTACTTATGTTTATACAGCTGGGACAAGTTTTAGTTAATATATACAGAAGGCTCATTTTTATTGCTCGATCATTCTGTTGATATGTTATGGACAAAGTGATGAATTAGGACATTATTCATAAAGCCCGGAAATCATTTATAATAAGCTATTTAGAGAAAAATAATAAATTTAGACTTTAACAACATTATGAACGTAATAGTATAACCATTACGTGTTCGGGCAAGCTGATAAAAATTATAAAAAAACCACTTTCTTATTAAATATAGGCAATATAAATTTCATCTCTATCTATAAAACGACGTAGAGTTGTTTATTCGTAAGCTTAGCTGATACCTTAATAAAGCCTCGTTTCAATTGTATTATAGGTTACGGGCATTATAAATAATAAAAATAATAAATAATGCCCGGGTAATTTGATTATACCTTGAGTTTTTATCACATTGCCCTCTCATATTGAGCATTTTCATACTGCGCGCATTATGAATAATGTCCGATTAGATAGATATACAGCATCCGTCGAATGCGGAATAACGATTAAGGGATATTCCATTAATAAATATAATTTGTCAGTTCTGACGTTTTGCTAGCGACGGAACACGACACATCTTCCGTCAGATATACTGTGACCCTAACCTACATAATAATAGAAACAGTATTAGAGGTCCTTACTAAAACGCTGCACGCGTAAGACGGCCTACTCGAAAATCTCGAGAAATTGTATGGGTACACCGAAGAAAAGCGACGTTTGACGAGACGATTTTTTTACAAAATAGCAGAGTTGGTTACTACGTAAGATTCAATATAACCAGTATATGGCTTGATCTGTCGATAATAGAGTTCAAAATTTATGACAGATATTTGGGTGATCGGCTTGATATGCAATCAAAAGAAATAAAGTCCAAATAAAGAGCGCTATTATCGACGCCGTATTTTTACAGAGTAGCGAAGCTGAAACTTAACAAATTATAAGCCTTAATCTGCTGGTGATAAAGTTCAAAAGGAGAATGGGCAATTTACTATGAGAGTTCGACTATTTTTGCGTAACCGTGCACATTGTTGAAACCAATGGTAAACGATAGAGAATTATTTCTAGAATGAGTAGGAAAAAAACCATTTTAAAATTATGCCGGAGTTAGAGAATATTTGAATATTTAACAGAGATTTTGAGGTTATGTCTTTATAATATCTACGTAATAAAATCAATAATATATTTCAAACAATCGATGACTTACGGACATTGCTAAAAGTACATATCTAATACCTATCTTATAAAAAGGAAAGATTGGATTTTTTATTGTAAAGGATAAACTCAAAAACGTCTGGGCCGATCAAAAATAATCTTTGACTGATATAATACCTGACCAACATTAGCAGAGTTAAAATACTTTATTTAGTAAAAGTAGCTGTAGGAAGTTCGCATGTCAAGTCGATTAATAACTTGAAACTAAGTAGGTAGTCGTAGTTATATTGTAGCAGGTAGGTAAAGAAAAAAATATAACGAATGTCACTAGCGATATTAAGGTATTTATCTAATGGAATCTTGTTATATTTATGAATAACGCCGCTTAAACACGCATGTTTCTTCCTCCGTGAAAACTCACGGTTAATTCGCAATTATTAATACCTAAATCGCAATACCCAATCAAGAGTAACTACGAAACGTCACAATTACAATGTCGATTGGTCGCGATTGCGTTCGAGAGTAAGGGAAGCAAGTATGTAAAATAAAAATTAAACAAACGTATTTATGTACCGGTTTATTGATCATCATTATACAATAATTGATCAAAATTATACAATTATGCCCATACGAATAAACGAAGCTTATTCTTTGGGATTAGTGACGAACGCTAACTTGGCTGATCGTTGGTTCAGTCTGTACGCGTCATATTAAGATGTGCCACCCGGCCGATTGCATTATTTGGGATTATTGACGAACGTTAACTTGGCCGATCGTTGGTTCAGTTTGTACGCGTCATATTAAGATGTGCCACCCGGCCGATTGCATTAATTTGCCTCCTATCATTTCCTATGAAATATACGCCTTTGTATATGCTCAAAAGAAAAACCGAAGGAAGTCTTATCTTAGATAGTAATTAAACAATTGATTTTTTTCGATACTTAGATTTATCCTTTAGTTTTCTATAATAGATCTGATCGCCTTATCGAGTCTATTGTTGCATGGTTGACATTTATCCAAGGCCATATCATGAGTTTAAATTGGTAAGTTTAGCAAGTGTTTTAATACGATTAATTTAAAGGTCGCATAATTTTAGTATTTATATAGATTATATTACAATTAAAGAAAAGATTTTTGATAAATAAAAGCATAGTGCGCAATTTGCGTAATTTTCCCATTCTTTCCCATTCCTAGAAATGCCGACTTCTGCCCATTCTCCTTTACCACATATATTTGGTATATTACAGTTGATTATACATATTTTTTTTACATCAAAACTAATACTCACTTGGTTATAGTCACATGTTGAATGTTATCATCGGTTAATATCAGTGTTTCTATTGTTTCCGTACTGCATCCGAGTGCATCAACAACCCTAGGCTCAACGAACACAGATATACTCATGTCACTAATATTTATATCCAACCAAGCTTCTCTCCTATCTGTAGTCTGAATATGGACACAGTGAGATATAAAAACAGTTTTAGAAAACTACAGTCCGCTAACTGGCCTGATAGGCCACTACATAGTAAACCTATTAAGTTTACTTTTCTATACACTGGCTATACTTTCGTACCATAGTTATTATAAAAATAGTAAACCTATATAGTTTACTATTCTATACACTGCCTATGCTCTCGTACCAAAGGTATTATAAAACAAAGACTAAAATTAGTACTTAGTTTAAGCGGTTGGCGGCCTAAATCCAATTGACAATAATAATAATAAAATTATTTATTTATTGACACAATATAAATCAATAATTACCACATACAATAGATTTCAGAAAGTTAGGTCACTCGTGGAAGACTGGCTCTGTCTAGGTTTTTGATTTGATCTGTAATAGCTTGGTGATCTGTAATACTAGTGCAGGGGGCACTTTGAGAACATTATTATTTTTAGTGACCCATTTTTTCACCTACTTAAACTTAGAATTAAAATAATTAATGTGAGCTATATTAGCGGAGATTAAGCATTCGTTCTAAACGGGACTTTTGCTATTACCCGCAAGAGTTAACTTGAAACTTGAGCGTGATGGATAGTACCAAATCTCTTGTTAACTCTACTTCCTAAGCCTCGACAAAATTTATTATTATATTTAACCAATTTATTTTTCTGTGTCTCTTACCGCCCCCATTTAGGCCTGCAGCATTCATAAGCGGGCGTTATCGCCCACTTTGTGATAGGCTGATCTAGTGTATTCGAAAATGTTCACATTAATTAATTCCTTTGAAAGTTAAATTGAGACGTATCGACTTAATTTGGTGGGATAATAGTTTAAACCTGGTACTAAAGTTAGTTCTTGTTTTATAATATGATTTTAGAGAAAAGGAGTCAAAATCTACGCACCCGTCAATTATAGGTATAGATAGAGACAGATGATGGCGTATTATACGTCAAAAATGTGCTTTTATATAATCAGCCGCGTAGCTTCCCGTAGGTAAAATTTATGATCGGATCAGTATTTCCGAAGATTACGCCCCACAAACAAGGTAACCCCTTTAAAATATAATATGATACTAGGTAATATAGGCATAACTTACGGTAGCAATCACCACATTGCCTATGACAGCTTTCCGGCAAACAACTGAACAGACCCGATCTGATATCTCATTAAGGGCATTCAAGAAATCTCTGGCATCCTGCAAAGAGAACATTTATTTGTATCTTAAACTGCCTCAAATATTTTTCAGAGGTTATTAAAAACAGTGAGACAGACAAATTGCTTACTCTTCTTCAACGGAGAGAATGATAGCGCAGGGTTACGCCCGTTCTCTTTACGATATGAAAGTTAAAGAACTTTGAAATCATAAATCAATCAAGAACCATAGAATAAAACAGGGTCGCTTGTCTGTACGCTGGGATCTTTCAACCTTCATAGCGGATTTTTATGCGGTTTTCATCAATATACAGAGCATCACGCGGGCACGCGGGTGACTCCTTAACACCAAGATTAGGACTACTGGCAAATATTTACACTATACTGGGAGTATCTAAGTGCTAGAGTTTTGTTCCGTTTCAGTCTTAACCTCCTAGACTCTAGGGGCAAAACTAAAACGACTTGCTGTCCATTTCATTCCATGTGGAAGGCTTGTACCTTAACAATGCAGAGGTATGCTCTATTACCTATAGTGGACATGTGGAATATCGGACAAAGTAATGACCAGATATAGGTATATAGAGCAAAAGTTGTGACGATGTAGAAACCAGGGCGGTTAATACTCTAAAAGATCGAATCGACCACATAACAATGACAATCATTTCAGAAACTACAAAAATTTAACCGACTTCAAAAAATCGTAATAAAGAGAAACAACTGAAAAGAGAAAAACAATATATATTTTTATTGCTTTCTTTTTTAATAATAGAAATTATCACCGTTCCATATTACTTACTTCTAACTTATAATAACTGGACACCTTCGTCTGTATTTAAATATACGCATATTTACCCGAAAAACTTTTCTATGATGGTAGCAGTTCTATCTTAAGCTTAAATTTTAATAGATTAAATCTTCAATAGTTATAAACCGATTTTAATGAAACTTGTACTAAGCAATTAAACAAAAAAGAACCATTGCAATTCAACATCTAGTTTGCGAGATATCCATGGACAAACATACAGACATACATACATCTATACAATTTTGCACAGGTTTTTAGAAGCCCATACAAACCAACATATATAACGCCATTCCAACGAAATTACATACATGCACCTTGAATTGATAACCTCCTTTTTTATGAAGTCAGTAAAAAATTACAAACATGTAGCAAAAAGGAGAAAACTTGAGAAAAGCCATATCTCATGGGGGTCAGTCCTCTAACCTACCAAGTATAGGATCTGGGCCTCACTTCCCATAATGTTAACACAATAAAGATTTATCAATATTATCAGATAATTAAAAAAGTTAAACTAAAAGACCAAAGACAGATACATAGATTATATTTGATCAATTTTACATTAACAACACTATACATAGATGTTGAAATGTGCTTCCTGTGCAGCCCCTTTCAGAATGCTGCCATGACCATATTAGTCCTTGGGTGAATGAAGATGGAGTTGAACAAATACAGATGCATATGCCATGGATCAACCTTATTTTAAAGTGTATTAGATGCAAAAAAATATTAACCTGATAAAAATTCTGAAAGTCTCGACTCATAAACAACTCTATTGCCTTTGAACCATAAGCTTCTACAGGATACCATTGAGAAACAGCTTCCTGTCTAACCCTTGGGTCATGCCTGGCCACCAACCACCTCATCAGTGTTTCCACGATAGCATACTGTGTTGGCCAATGACCACAACTCGATAATAGTGAAGACAATTTCACACTAAAAATTTCAAGATATAAATCAACACACATGGTCACCTATGAAATTGTTTAACTAAGCTGCAACTTAAAATACATTAATTCATATCTACTATAGAGTGTGAAGCTCAAATATATTACTTCATGTTCTTTTCATCAAATGTTTGATCATAATATCATGAATAAATAAATAACAAATTATAGATAAAATCACATAATTTCTTCAAATTCTACAATAAGCAGCTAAAGCCCCCATATTAAGGAGTATTTGAGACAGTTAAGATACCTAAACCCAGACAAGATATGAAGTAGTTAATTTTCTACATTTTTATTTTAGTATCACAAATATATAGTTGAAATACAGGAATGATCAATTGAGTGCATAATTATCGTTGGAAACTCACAAATAAGGCTCAAGTGGCTTTTTCAAAGATTTTCTTGTGTCTCTACTAGAGTCACGGCAACACAAGTTAAGACAGACTAGTATTTCAAGCCTCTGCAACATAGCAGGTTCACTGCCTGTAGCTAAATCTAGAAGGCTCTCTGCAGTGTATTCCACCAAGATGTTGGGCAGTAATGGATCCTTACAACGAATCAACTAAAAAAATAACAAAATACTATAAGCAGTTTACGGACATTGGTAACAAAAAAGGTAGAAAATGTCACTTACCTGTATAAAATTTAGTATTTGTTTCATAAAATTCCACCAATTATGATTGTGTTTAATAAGATGTTTTCGCATAGCATCGAGCCAATATTGGAGTAGGAGTACAAGTTCTTTTCCAAGTAAAATCCACTTTTTGGATGGCGGCAATTTTACCATTCTCTCAAAGATTAACAATGCTCCACCGCTTCCTTCACATTTATTAAAATACTGTAAAAGAAATAGCTTAACACAAATTGTTCAATATAAAAAAAAATAATATCTTTAATATGTATACCTCGATCTCAAGGGCCCGAACTTTTTTCAAAGATAGAACTGTCGACATGTTAAACTGAATTTTTGAATTAACTGGCATAGCAATTATTGTTTGCGAAACCGTTACATATTCATTCAAATTTGTTACGTGCTTTAACATTTTATCAATTTCCATCTTGCAGTTTTCACGAAGTTAGTTTTTTTAGTTTCCCGCGAAAGAAATTTCAAACAAAACAAAAAATGGCATACATGCCAACCATAGACCTACACCATAGACGCTTTTTCTTATTGAGCTTAACGGCTCTGGATACAAGTCCTTTTGAGCTATACATTATTATAGTATTAAGAATAAAATTAAATCTTGACTATAGTATTGAGAATGAACTTGTAAAGTGGTTTGTAGTTCTTGAATTCTTTTAGTAAGTCTTCGAGTTTACTAGGTACCGTTGTTTTCTTGTGTATTGATTCCAGATCGCTGACAAGTATTAGTCTAGTATGCCAATTCGTTTGCATTTCATTACCAGATGTTGGAGATCCTCGTCTTCGTTACAAACTGGACACTTCGGGGTATCTACCATTTTCAGTCTAAGCAGGTGAGTGAGAGTCTGACCGTGACCAAATCTCATTCTATTTATGGTTGTTATGAATTGTCTGTAAGGCACTGTTTTTTTTTTGTATCACCAAGGTAAGGCACCATAGGCGCGCAAAAACAGTACCCACTTTTTGTGCTTGCCTAAGTAGTAGTAGTGTCGTCCATGGGACAGGCGAAGGAACTAAACTAAATATAACCCTAGACTTGGCTGTATGCCAAATCTTGGGTTATATTTTGATAAAAATAATATAATAATATTATTTTATAAGGCAGTGCCTGTGCTTGCCTAAACGAAACGAACAGAGCAAGAGGTAAATTCGACCAAGGAGAATAGAATTGTCAGTGTTGTAATGCGATTTGAAATGAGGAAGTATTTAAAAAAAAATAAAGAAACTACAAAAATTTATGTCACTAGATGGCAGCACAAATTGTTGGATCTAAACGTCAATTCATGACGTTGAACCAAAGAGAATAGAATTGTCAGTGTTGTTATGGATCTGATAACTCGGATTAATATCGAGTTGAAATTTAATTAGTTCGAGTTACGCAATTCGATTAATATAAAGTAATATAGAGCAAAATGGAAGTGAGCACAGAGGTTTTTTTTTAATTTATGGAAATATCTTTAAGGCTTCAATATAGTTTATTCATAATTCGGTAAATATGTTTAAATACTCTCTGACATTTTATCCACAGACTCCTTAAAAAAATACCACTGTCCGACTCCCCAGATCACTTACACAACATAATTAAAAGTGGCATTTGACTACGGTATACAATAATATTACCGCCAAATAGTTTTTATAAATAAAATACTTATGCCATAGTAGATCTAGGAATTTTTCCTTATAATATTTAACAAAAGTTCTGGTAACAATAAAGTTAGTTTTATTGCTATTTGTTGTTTGTTAAGCTTACAACAACAAAACTACATCAAGTCTCAATAATATTTTTATATTATGAATATATGAATAGGGTTTATTAATCAGCAAAAAAAATCATAAAAACGATAATTATACTAAAAAATCCGCTTATTACCTATATACTTTCCCGATATGTATCAAATATACTAGGTATTCGTACAAAATAACATGACTTCTGGCTGAAATAACGTTTGTGCAAAGTGTAATGTACAAATAACCTGTGCTTTCGAAATTAAGTCCTTAAAAAACTATGATCAGTTATTTAATCTCATATTCATAATTAAATCATCTTAATAAACATTCAGCAATCAACAAGAAACGTCTCTTCTAAACGAACAACATGGTTATAACTTTAAATTTCAAGATCACAAAGACACGTACAGTTATTATACAGTTATTAACACAGAACACATAAAAACGTTAGAAAGGCCTTGTGGGCGTGGCCGTGTAGCCACGATCCTGGACAAATGTACAGGATCGTGACTTCACCACGCGATCGCGATGTTTAGTCATTAACGAACGAGTGCGCTGTAAGTACTGTGAAACACGCCACTGAAAGTGATAAAAATGCAGACTTGCGCAGTTATTAATAGCAAAACAAGAAGCCCATCCTCAAGTAGGTTCAAAGGAAGGATTTCTTTCCATTAGTAAGTGGAACACTTCTCAAATTTAGTATTTTTAGTCGAAATTATATATATTATGTTATCAAAAGTGTGAATCACAAAAATATTTCCAAGAAAATATACATTGCTGGAAAAGTACGCATATTTATTACATTGCGTCGTACTAAGCACGTAATGTAAAGAACATCGCGATATCACCGTTTTAAATAGCAACATAATAGATTACGGTAGATGGGTAGTGAAGTGCCTGAAAACATTTAATCGATTGGTGGTGTGTTAGCAAAAACTAAATAAAAGTTTGGACGATAAAAATAGTGGTAATAAAAAATAAATTTAATCAGAGATTAACAATAGCAATAAATAAAATGTAACCCTATTCTTGACTACCATATTGACTTCGTTTGGTATGCGTTTGTATATAAATTTAATAATGAGTATGGTAATAAGTCTGTTTTTATATTCTTAATTTTGTAACAGAAAATTAGTTTTTTTTTTTAAACCATTAACAACAATAGTTTTTAAATCATCGGAAACCGTTCGGGATAAGTTCCAATAGCATCTATTGTACTAAATGTGTTTTTTTTATTTTGTATATATTTATTTACATTACATTGTTTGTCAATATTACTAGTTTTATTTAAGTGATGTTGCCGATCTTATCTGTTTCGCAATCGCCAGCCCTTTTACGTCCCCACTGCAGGGGCTCAGGCCTTCCTTATGGATGGTTAAGGAGGACGGGCCATGACCCTCCATGCTGGCCCAATGCGGATTGGAGGGTAACGTCTGTAACTATCTGTTTACTTCATACGAAATCGAGTAACGTAACGTGAAAAAAGTTACCTACTATTTTTATTAATAAAAAAACATATTTATATGCAAATAACTATTTAACCTCGACTAGTACAGATTCAATGTTAGTTCATGAGTAATTAGTAATTTAATTATTCCTTATTGAATCAACCAACTAATTAACAATTAATATCTGAAAAAAGATAATGTCACATTTAATCAATACAATTTAATGTATATCCAAAATAATATAAAGAAACATTACTCTAGTATCCTTTCAATTAATCGACTTGTTGTTTTTCTATATCGATAGTAAATAACTTCATGTCAATCACTAGTGTGATATGTCAAATTTAAATGGCTTTTACACGTTTATTACGCACTATAGATGCCTGTTAATCCTTGGATCATGGATATCATCAAACTTAAGATGAACTTATGGGATAGGGCGTTGTCTGAATATAGAAAAGATAAGACGGATACTAAGAAGATATATTTTAAGGAACTAAAATTATTAGTTAATAAGTCATTATACTTCGAAAAGGTGGCGTACTTTCGACAAAATATTAATAGTAAAATAAAAGAACCAAAACTATTATGGAAAAATTTGAAGAACACGATCCAGCCATTTAAACAGACTAAAGAATTACCTTCCGAATTTAACGATCCTGATATTATAAATATCCACTTTTTGGATGTCCCTGGTGGCTTGGTGGCAGACAATACATACCAATCGTTCTATGACCTGAATCGGCATGGAGATACTTCATTTGCCTTAACACAGGTGGCTTGTGACTTTGTTTTGTAGGTTATCCGTAAACTTGGATCCAATGCAGAGGGCTGTGATGGGATCTCTCTCAAAATGTTAATGTTGGCCTTGCCTTGCACATTGGATATCATCGCAACCATAATTAATAAATCAATTTAAACGTCCACGTTTCCTGAGTTGTGCGAGAGCTGTGTTCAATTAATATTGATTTACTCATTACTAAAATGAAATATTATAGATTTGACAGTTACACGCGGCTGTGGTTCCGGAGCTACCTGTCGAATCGAAAGCAGTCCGTAAGACTAAACAGGATTGGTGGAAATCACTTAACTTCAACTCCTAAACTCATTGCTAGAGGCGTTCCTCAGGGCTCGATATTGGGTCCAATCTTGTTCATTCTGTACTGTGCGGATAGAACGGATTGCTTTAAAAAGTGTCGGTATCACATCAATGCGGATGATGTTCAGGTATATATTTCCTTTAGGCCAAAAGATTATGCAGTTGGGGTGAGAGATCTTAATGAAGATTTAAGTAACGTAGCCATGTGGTC
This sequence comes from Diatraea saccharalis, assembly GCA_918026875.4. Lineage (NCBI taxonomy): Eukaryota > Metazoa > Arthropoda > Insecta > Lepidoptera > Crambidae > Diatraea > Diatraea saccharalis. Next base: position 11,362,875 of record OU893336.1, read on the forward strand.
CAAAAATCATTGTTTAGTTCTCAATCCCTCAGAAAACAAAATATTTGTTACTTGGTACTTCGAAGGCACTGCACCAGTTACCGGACACATTTGATGTCAAATTGTTGAGTGAACCTATCCAGAGGGTTAATGCTGCTCGTAATCTGGGGCTTCATTTTGATGCATCCTTACGATATGAGGGTCACATAGCTAGCACTGTGCAAAACTGTTTTTATAGACTTAAAGTACCTTATAGAATCAGACCCTTCATATCAGAGGAGCTGCGTGTGCAATCGGTTGAGTCTCGTATTGGCCAAGCTTAATTATGCAGATGTTGTATACGGGCCTCGTCTATTGACCAGAACAAATCGGCTTATACAAAGATTGCAAAACGCTTGTGCTCGCTTTTGCTTCACAATACCGCGTAGAAGCCATATCACACCGTTCCTAAATGAACATTACATTCTAAAAATGAAATCTAGACGCAAAATGCATCTCGCTACCCTACTTTTTGGCATTATAAAATCTGGAGAACCCTCATATCTTCATAGTAAACTTGCCTCGTTCAGTGATCAGAGAGAACATAACAGAAGGCAACATGCTAAACAACTAGCAACCGCGTCACATAGAACTGCATCGTTCAGGGGTAGTTTTCGCTACGCAGCTTCTAAAATATGGAATAACATTCCCCCGCCTATGAGAAACTTTCTTTACCTTCAAAAACACTTGCGTCGTTATCTAATGAATGCGCAACAAAAGCTGGGTAACATCAACATGGATGTCTCTTACTTATAGGATACGGAGCAATATTGGGCGAGCACATAGTGCGGGCTGATTCGCGTAATCTTGTGTGATTTTCTTTTCTTTTCTACTAAGGGGTGATCTGCTCTGGTCAATGAAGGTAGGTTGTTTAAAACTTGAAACTTCAAATTATTTCAAATTATATCAGTAAATATAGAAAAGCAATAGAAAAAAATCTTCTCAATGTAACAACAATTTTTTGTGGATATTTTTAATATATTAAGTTCTATTTTTTTTTTTAATCCTATCTTATTAAATATATTGATTTTATATTGATAAGAAATAACTAATTTCAACTGTGATAGTGACTGAGGATGCTCTTTGTGACACAGTAGCATTGCATGTTATCACACTTTTTGGTAGCCGTTTTGGGGTCCGTGGGTCAGAAGAAGGGTGATAGTTGAAAATCAGCGTCAGCCCTAGCTGACTAATGCTGAACTAGTCTCTACCCTTTAACCCTTTTTAGTGCAGTCATGAGACACTCAACTATGTATTGTCCTTTTTTTACTGTTCATTATATACAGGGAGGAACAAAATGACCGACACAGCCGAAAGTTTCAAGTTGGGTTACATGCAAACGTTCATTTTATTTGACAAATATTTAAAAATAGAGGAGGTGTAAAAATGAAGTAAAAATTTTAAATTTCTAAGTGTTGACAGCCCTTTAACGCGCATGCACAATATCGATTGTGCGCAGATTACAACGGACCGCGAAATACATTAATTTAATTTAATTATTTACCGATATCTTAATGATAGTCGATGCTGAAAATGTTCAATTCTTCTCTGAAGACAGCTAAGCACGCTCTTTTGCATGCCAGTGTATGCACGCGCAAAACATATCACACAAAACTAAACACAATCTTCACTAAACTAAACTTAACACTCAAGACGAACACTCTAGTATCTTATTAACAAAAATTCAATTAAAATTGTACTAGAACAAAACAAAAATCGATAAAAAAGACGCTTCGCAGCGGTGCATCGGCGGCGATGCGCAACAACACTCCAGCGCATAAGGTCGGCGGCAACTGATCGGCCGGACAATACCAACAGATTAATGAAGCCGCCTGGCGGCTGGCGGGTGGGTGGGGCTTTGATATCGAGGGACGTACTCGGTTCACATTTATTCGTCTTTTGATATCACGCATTTTTTAATGTTTTTTTGAAATGCTATTTTAATAACAAATTCCTCAATGTTTTTAAAACAAAGTTCATTTGTGTTAATGATGAATCGCTGGAAGATTTGTGAGTTTATCGAGTTTAATTAACGATTCCGTTGTTAAAGGAGTATTACCCCATTCAAACAATTTTTATGGAGAACTGCTCTTTTAAAATAACGTAGGTTAATGTTAGACTGATCTCTCTACAATAATTTAGGAAATTTTTGGATTCGGATGTGTTTTGTTAACATGTTTCACTGTGTTTCCATAGCAATAAAAGTTATTGAAGTACTAATACTAATAGTACCGATTAATCGATAAGGTTTAACTTTAATACAAATGGAAGTAATTAAAGTATATAAATATTAATGCATATACAGTACATGATCTTTTGCAAAATCATGTATCAAATATATTTAAAACATAACAAATAATCCTTTTCGGTTAGATACAAGTTAATTTACACTAACAATCGATTACTTTCTAATCGATTAGTGATTTTTATATGGCAACACCAGTTCACTTTGTCAACAAATACTTTTGAGTCATCATTCTTATTAAAATGATTGTTTATATAAAATAATTCCTTAAATAACGTATTAATATCATTTAACGTGTTGTTTTTGGGAAATCCATGTAGAAAGATAGAATTGGTAATTCATAAGTGTTTGGTTTAATGAATGTATTTAAATCGTGTAGTGGTCTCCTACGTGAATATCGTCGGCCGCTTTGTATAAATTGTGAAAGATCTATATTACGTACTAGATCACATCAACTGCAAATAATATCCTACAGAGAAACACACATTAGAAATGAAATTATTGATTGGATATCCCCACAACAGGTAGGATTATAGTTATTTTTATTTATAATGATTACTATAATAAAACTTCCTTTATGACATGTAAAACATTAATATATCGCTACCATATCGTTTAAGTAACATTTTGTTGACAAATAATTTAATTATATATTATACTCTTTTAGGTGCATGGATCTGATCACATTTGTCATCCAAGTTGGCAGCAAGCAGATAGAGACAGTTCCTTCTAATATTCCAGAACCTATACAGAACATTACCTTACCGGATTTTAAAAGAGCATCTGATTCACAAGCATTATGTTTTTTCCGGGTTGAGACTCACCACAGCAACTGACAGTTTCCAGATGGCTTCAGGTAAAATTGTTTGTTGATTTTAACTTTTATGTACCAAAAACCAGTAGACTGTGTAATTCTCATTTATATTATAATAATTGGGCTGAATGGTTGTCTATCATGCAAACTATTCATACATTTACTACAGAACTTATACAAGGTTTTGCATCATTTGTAAAAAAGAAATCTTACAATGGATTTTAACAATATTGAAGGAATGACTGAAGTCATTGTGCACTTTTGAAGGTCTGTCTAAACAGGAGTTCCTTCAGTTAAAATTAAATTGATTTAAAAAATTCTTTTGCTTTGGGAAGCTACATCTTTCATCAGGATGATATACTATTAATACTGCTACTATTAACTAGTTGTTCAATATTTAATGTTAATTTATTATTAAGTAGTTATGTGCAAATGTACTGAATAGGTGTTTTAAAATAGTCCTTTCTGTTAATAGGCGCAGACGTAAATGTGAGTCTACAGCCGCTCCAAGCCTAAGAGTTGTGCTCGAGGGTGAAGCATAAATCAGGAGAATGGTCTTGTTTAAGGGAGAGCACACGTCAGGAGCGGCCATGGAAGATTTTACACTCGGTTTCTTAACTGAGTATTTAAAGTTAAACTTCTCAAACTAACATCACTTATTTTCGTTTCCGATTTCAGTTTTTTTGATGATCAGTTGATAGCAGTTTGATGAAACTAAGACTATTTGACTTGTAAAATTAAAAAAACTTAGGTTATTGAGAATAAGCAGTAGAAATTTTCTACTTTTTTCAAATCATAAACCGGCTGTTAGTCTGTAAATCGATTTAAGCATTTTGACTGCCTTGTTTATTGATTGACTGGTACAATTTGCATGAAAGCAGTCTTTTAAATGACAAACTAGTTTATTTCGTTTTTAGAAATGAAGAAGTCAATGACCGATTAAAAACTTTTCCTTAGTACGTCCCAAAAACAGCTGACTCAGGGTTAAAAACACTCTTTTTTTTTTCAAAAACTTTGTAATTTAATATCTCCGAAACTATTTGATCTAGACTTTTACATCATATTAAAGATAAATAGTACTCTCCAGGAACCTCGGGAGTGTCGGTCGTTCTGTTCCGACGAGTATAATGTGTCTGTATTGAAATAAATAAATTGAATTTAAATTTGTTATGGTTGAACGTGATTGGTTATAGTAATATTGGAGCGTTCTGATCGTACAAAGGATGCATGATCGCCTTTCTAACCTCTTTTCCGTGTTCTGTGGTTATTAAGTTAATTCATACGGTGGGTATGTGCTTTTTGGTTCTACAATACAATAATAGATTGACTTCCTACACAACCTACTCTAGAAATCAGTTTTATTGAAATATATTATTTACTAAGTACCTAGAGTAGTCATGCTTTCTTACAAATCTCTGCAGTGGTGTCGTGTGCGTTAGGTTGTCACGTTCCCTCAAATAAAGTATAGTTGAGTTGTATATTTGAAATTAAAAAAGCAGCCCTTGCTGAGTTTTGTGAACTCATTGGCAAAGATTTCGACTTTCACAATTACTATGTAACAGCCTATATAGACTGAATTGATTTTGATATTTATTTTTATATCATTCGTTTTGTGGATGCATAATGACCAGAGGTCGGAATTAGGTAGAGTTATTTATGTACTTGCATCGAAATGTTGATATTAATGTGGACCTTCCCGGGATTTCTAATGGACAATCCCGTGTGGCCAACAATCTTACAACTAAATAATAATAACAACGTCAGAGATAGACAAATAAAACAAAGATAATTAACATAAAATTTTTATTAGTTTACATTAATATACGCATATTTCGCCTTTTTTATAAATACGAGCGAATACTTTTGCTTCTAGTCTAGATTCATGAGGTTTTGCCTATTCTAACGGCCCATCAGAATCATTTTCCTTGTCCGATTGAATACCAGTAAGATTTGAAGTGTTCGCTTCCGACATTACTGTATAACTTTTGTGAGAATTAAAATATATAATCATAAGCTTTTCAATATTTTTTGGCTTCAATGAATTTCTCCGAACATTTCAAATCCATTTGTACATTGCAAAAGATCGCTCTACGTCAACTGAGGTGTGGTTAGCAAATTTATACACGTCCTCCTCCTCGTCATTAGTGCATGAAGACATTTTTTCTGCTATATTTCTGATAGTGTCCAAATCAGGATTTCTATCCATGACTTTTTCCATTTTATATTCTAAGCTCTCACAATTTGCCCATCTCAAAGCTAATCTCACTGCATCAAATATTTCAAATGATTCCATTAGAGAAAGATCGGGTTTCTGTAATGATGTCAAAGCTGTTGGTATAATTGAAAAATTTTCGTAAATACGAGACAAATGATCCTTAATGTTGTCATTATTATTAAAAAAATTTAAAGTATTCTCTATTGATTTTGCCTCTTGACTGTTCAGCACAGACAATACAGATTTAATTTCATCGAAACGCTTAGCGTAATAGAATGCTGCATCAAGCCAAGTACCCCATCTGTTAATTACAGTTGCAGGAGGTAAAGGTAAATCCGGGCACATTTCTTTAAAGATTTTAATTCTTTTTGGTGCCTTCAAAAAAACTTTTTTCATATTTGAGATTAAACTGTCAACATAAGGGTTCTCTTTTCTAATCTGCCCCGCAACAAGATTTAGAGCATGGGCTAAACATATGAAATGCAACATTTTTGGAAAAGTTGATTTTAAAATTCTACCAGCTGATATCATGTATGCCACACTGTCTGTACATAACATTCTAACATTATCTAGTTTGCTCTCAAATGAACTTCCCCACATATTGTTTAAAGAATCTTGAACAAATTGTGATATCGTTGTTCCATTTACAGTATCTAGCATTTTACATGCCACTAAGTAAGGCTGATGGCACCTACTAGGTTGTAATGGTCTCACCAACAAATGTACGACAGCTCCTCCTAAGAAATCCGTAGTTTCGTCTACTGAAAGCCATAGCTTTTTATCTACAATCTTACTTTGCATCTCTTGTGCTTTGATTTTAAAAAGCTGATCCAGGTAAACTTTTCTCAATAAGGATTCACTAGGTAGTTCAATATTTTTGCAATTGCAACACATGTACTTTTGAAAAAATGTTTTAAATACATTATTGCTCAGTTGGGACCATGGTATGTTACAAAGAATCATAAATTCGATTAAGTCGAAGTAAAATTCTAAAGGAGTGTGGCGCTCGTTCTTCGTGCCTTTATGTACTGCTCCTTCTACATGTCTTAGGACGTTACTCTGACGAGTTGCATTCAAATGTGCTTCGCATTTAGAGCAGTAAATTAATCCACTTGCATGGTTTTAAAATAGCTCCGGATTATCTTTGATCCACTTGTTGACGGTGGCTTCTTGGATTGAACTCTGCGCCATGATAATACTTTTAATCTGGAGCAAAAAAATTATAAATTTTAGAAAACCGTATGAATGTGTTTGTAAGTATGTGAGAGATAGGGCACAACAGTTGCGAAGTTTAAAAGATCTAAGCGTGCATAAATTCATACAGATATACAGACGGCGGGAAGCGAACTTTGTTTTATACTAAAGTTTAAAGCTAAAAAAATAAATCAATAAAAGATTACCAGAAAATCTAACTCCAATCGTTAACCATATAGTCAATCAATTAAAAAAACGAGTCCCGTATGTTAAGCTTTTTTTTGATTAACAAAAAATTTTGGGAAGGATGTATGTAGGGACATAGCAACAATGTATTTAGCTGACATAACATTTTTAGCTTGCGTCGGAGCACACTTGCTCGCGCTCACCAGTCGTTCTCCGTCACACCTAGCGCTAACTGTACCGCACGTGAGTCGCTCCCTATAATACTATTCCTAAAGTCAGTGTTCTTACGGCTGTGTTCTCACGGTTGTGTTCTTACGGGGTCACCACTGTCCGTTATGTGGGTGTGCTTTAGTTCTGTCCAATTAGTAGATATTCACTTTCCCTGTTATAACGGATATCACTCCTTCAGAAGGTTGTAAATGAAAACACTAAGATTTATCACTGAGAAGTTATATTGTCATTAACACAAAGGTATACTATATATATTACACAATTATATGGTCTATAAACTATGTGCGTACTGAAAACAGTTATTTACGAGTTACGAGTGTGACGGAGAACGACTGGTGAGCGCGAGCAAGTGTGCTCCGACGCAAGCTAAAAATGTTATGTCAGCTAAATACATTGTTGCTATGTCCCTACAAGCTTCTACATTAGCATTTGAAATCATTGTTACTTTATTGTGATTGTATCAAAGAACATCTTAAGTTAAACAATACCGATTTTGATAACAATACAAGAAAACGTTCTACATAGGGAAAATCTATTTTAAAGGAAATTTAATAAAAATATGAACAAGAAACTTACCAAGTATATCACCAATTTCAAATATCCAATTATCCAATACAGTAAGGCCAAATCAAAGTCCGTTAATGCGTGCCGAAATAGTCGTATTAAGTAGAGCCCAGAATCCAGTAAACGAGCCAGGGTCAAACAGGATTGACAACACAAAACTTAATAGGAAACAAGTGAGCGCATTCGACGAACCGAGGTAAGTGAATGAGCTGAGTGAATGAGTAAACCGATTCATTGCTAATAGATAGTTTGAATGCGATAGAAAGAGACACAATCTAGTACATTACGTTAAGTGGGGAGTGCTCCGCATTTGCGCTATTGTATTCTTTTGTACTCACAAGCTATGTTGTGCGAACTACAAATGTGGCAACATCGCGCGTATTGGTATTTTGCAACTTTGGATATCCGATGTCATTGATGTAAGTTTGGCAACGTCATGCGTGCAGTAATTTAAATTGTGTAAAAGTAAATAACTTTTTATTTAAAAAATCACGGGATTTTTTTTTGCTCTTTAAAATTAATCTCGGGATTTGAGGCATGTCCACTTTATTCTTTCACTGTATGAAATCAGTGTAAGTACATGAATAATTCTACCTAATTCCGACCACTGATAATAACACATACAAATACAAGCTGCATTCTGCGCTCCGCTTTTTGTTCTTCATTCCAAACCTGAATTCGGATTAAAGTTACGAGCAACCTATAAGTTGGCTCATCATTAATGTTGACGTATCAACCAAACATCGTTCCTTTAACCAACCAACATAATAAACAACTTAAACTTACGATTAAAATAAATTCAAATTAATTTGAAAGTAAGATATTATAAGATACATAAAACGATGTCATATTTATTATTTCTTGATAGTCAATTTACTTTTATTACATCAGAAACAAAATGAATATCATAAACAAAATCCGTGACATCTAGTATGATTTCAAGAATTAATTTTTATTTTTTAAATACTTCCTCATTCAATGAGTTTGAATATTAAAAAAAAACATTAGTACCCAAAATCAAACTAGATGTCGCTACGGTACGTTCTTGATTTCTCCATGACAACCCTTCCGGTTTTCTTTCATGTTTAAAAGTAAATTAGTTTTCAAAGCTCAATAAACAACTCATATTCTATTTGTACTCTTTCGTATTTGTATTGATATCTAAATTTAGAACTTTTCGAATTTCAGTTTTTTAATATTTTAGTTAAAAGGAACGGAAATTATTGTCTTTGATCCATTCGTTTCCTGCATAAATAAACTTTTGCTAGAGTCGCCATCTAGTGGAGGTGCTTTTTTAGTGCTTTCGTTTTTTTAAATACTTCCTCATTAATTCAAGTTACGCAACTCGATTAATACAAACGAAGTTTTGAATATAAAACTTTTATTTATACAAGGGAAAATGAAAATTAAGTTAATGGAAGTGAGGATAGAGATGGTTTTTTAAAAGCTATGGAAATCATTAGAATAATTTGTATAGGAAGACTGCGAATCGATAAGAATGGCGGCGTATAATAGATTTTGCCACTCAAACTGTTCCCGATTGATGACCACGATCACTCTGTCAAGAGTAAAACGACTTAGAATCACAAGCTGCTAATGTTCACGTAATAATAGCATCTCAATAGTAACATTTCAACGACTTACATTTAACTCTTGTACGTACTATCTACATACAATCTAAAATTTCTAATACAATGTCTTTCTCACACATCGATTATAACAGATATATAATAAAAGTGGACTTCAATTGCACTGGTACATACAGTAGCAGAATACAAGTAGTTAAGATTGTATTGAGATGCGATTTTACGTAAAAAATTGCAGAATGGGCCTATAGGGCTTTACCTAAGCACCCTCAACTTTTCATATACCAATATTTCTTTATTCTATTCAAGAAGCTTATAGTAAAAATATATGTTTCATGAGTGACTGCAAAACAAATCACGTTATGACACTAATATCTGGCAACATCGCCTAACTAAAAGAACATGAACTCAAAGCCGTAGAAGACAACATCACATTGAAAAAACAAAACTGTTAAAGGTGCCGCTGGAAGGTTCTGCAGTTTAGTAATTTTTTTTCTGAGTTTATGCTTTCGATATGTTTCGTAATGATAATGGCGACAATTAATAATGTAATTTAAATAGTAACAGTATGCTAAATTGTGCTCAACTAGATCATGTGACTCACTAATAAATTCAGTGATAAGTCTTGTCAGAGTGGAGTTTATCGGACGCCTTTTTCATCCACGATCAGTCGATATTATGAGGTCCGAAAGAGAGAACGAATCGAAAATTTTGCCATTATGATGCCTATGGTGTATACGGTGTATGGTTTTGCCATATTTTTTATGATCGCATGGGTTTGCCTATGGTTAATTCATATAATGGCATTTTCGTATTCGAAATGGAAACTACACAGAACAGTGGACCGATCACCACCAGAACAGGCCTATCCAGGCGTCTCAATTTTGAAACCATTAACCGGTGTTGACCCTAACTTACTCTCAAACTTGGAGACCTTCTTTAGCCTCGACTATCCGACGTATGAGATATTATTCTGTGTGGAACACGAAAAAGATCCTGCTGTAATGTTGGTGAAGCATAGTCTTTTACCAAAGTATCCAAATGTAGATGCACGGTTATTCATAGGAGGTATTCGGGTCGGAGTTAATCCAAAGATCAACAACATGCATCCAGCATATATGGCTGCAAAATACCCGTTGATCTTAGTGAGCGACGCCGGCATCCGGATGCGAGAAGATTCGCTGCTGGATATGGTGCAGCACATGCGTGAGGATGTCGCGATAGTACACCAAATGCCATTCGTGTGTGACGCGGAAGGCTTCGCTGCTGTCTACGAGAAGGTGTACTTCGGAACGGCTCAAGCGCGAATGTACTTGGGTGCAGACTTTCTCGGCATCAACTGTCATGTTGGAATGTCGTCACTGGTGCGCCGCTGTGCACTCGAAGAAGCAGGCGGTCTAGCTGCCTTCGCAGATTATCTGGCGGAAGACTTCTTCATGGCGAAAGAGGTGTTGGCGCGTGGCTGGAAAATGCGTGTAGCGTCGCTGCCTGCGCTTCAAAACTCCGGATCGCGCTCAGTAGGAGCGCTACAGGCGCGGTTAAAACGTTGGGCTAGACTTCGTATTGCAATGGTACCAACGACAGCCTTGTTGGAGCCGCTAAGCGAGTGTCTCCCGCTCGGAGCGGGCGCGGCGTGGGCTGCAGGACAGTTATTTGGCGCTGAGCCCTTACCGTTTTTCCTGGTGCATGTATTAGTGTGGTTTTTATCTGACTGGTTAATACTACGGTCTGTTCAAAATGGATCACCCCCCTTCACAAAAGTGCAATTCCTTGTTGGGTGGGCTTGGAGTGAATGCTGTGCTCCATTTGTCTTAGCGGCAGCTCTTCTTAACCCAGAGATATCGTGGCGGACTCGTTGCTACAGACTAGATTGGGGTGGCCGTGCTCATGAACTGAAACCTTCCCATACTCGAAAACTTTAATTTGTGAGTTAATTAATATATTATGCTTGTGTGATGCTGCCGAAAGGTGCGTATGTGATTCTTATAATAAGTTTTATATTTTAATGCCTATTTATAATTTTGAAATGAACAAAACTTGACACTTTTGTTTTAGAAAGATGTACAATATACTTTTTGTATTTAATTTTGTTATAGTCTCCATTACTGTTGTTTGTATGCCATAAAGAAGGAGTACAATAATGTTCCCTAGATATTAATAATTCTAGGGATGTGCTATGGTTGTTTAATAAGTAATTTTTCACTTGTTTTGTTGAATAATTATATCATACTTTTGAGTGTTACTCTCAAAATTTTGGAAAGCTAATTTGTAATTATGAGAAATGTTGATTCAATTTGAATTTGGGTACCTGTTACAAATCCAAGTTCAAATTTATATATGGTACCTCTAAAGTATTCCCTTATAGTATTTACACAATGTATGTTTGTAACATACAGATTTGCTGATTCAATTAATATCATTTGAAATATGGTTGTGTTAAATATTTTTCTGATGCCACATATTCAGCCCACATCAGGAGCAGGGTGGTTACTATGAGTTTTATTTTGACATTAAATTATAACAGTGAGCACTTCAAAAATCTGTAAGAAATGCATAATTTTTGATAGTTGCTTGTACCGCTTTCAATACTAAAGTGAAAACTCATACTACACCCATATTCCATCATCATTTGCATAAAACGATAATACTGCAACATCAGATGTGGAAAAATTAATCAAAAATAACTTCTTGTCTATAAATAATGTCACACTAGCATGAGGATATTATGTGATACAAAATATGATGAACTTGATTCTTGCCTTATATATTTTCATTAAACAATATTGTGTTCCATTACATAAAGAAGTAAAAGATATAAAACAAATATTATAAACTGGTGCATAATCATTAAAAAATAGAGAACTTTAAATGTTCTTATTAGATATTAAGTGTTTCACACTATAGTCTGCATGCATTAGCCGACTGGAAATGAGAGCGGCAATGTATGCAGTTTATAAACATTGAAATCTTAGCCTAGAATCAAAGGGTTAGTTTATACAAATTTTTGTGTCACATGATACTTCTTTAAATATTTAAAGGCTTCCGCTTGTTTATCATCTTTTTCTATTCTATAGAAGAAAAAGAAAAAACAGCAAGTCTGCAGTGTTGAATTATATATATCAGTATTCAATAGAACTGAGAGAATCTTGTTTGTATCAAAAACCAACTACATTTTATGAGCAAAATAAAATAGTTTGTAATATGAACTTATAAGACATGTAATTCTAATTAAACACAGGGTGAATATTTCTCAGTGATTGTTATAGGATTTTTCTCTGTGTGGGTGAGTTTGGACAGGTAAAGATTTAGTATTAGATTGTAATATTGAATAGGTCTGATATGGGGCCAAAGATTGTGCAAAATTTTGTTTTGTGATAATGATTATTTGCAGACCAAATTTCTATTACACTTTTTTTTTATACTAAAGTTTAAGAAGATGTTAAGACTGGTAATTGTGTAGTGAAGTCCAAACTCATCCATTATTTCTAAAGGAATCTATGTCATCATTTTAACTAAGAAAGGATTGGAAGATTTTCGTATGGCTGTCCTATTGATACACCATTTTAGTTTCCCTTACAAACGAAACTTGTATGAAACAATAAAAATATATAAATAAGGTATTATTAAAATTGGATGCAATGAGTGTTGAGTTACACTTGGCAGCAGGTTTTCGCCTTTTTGCGGTGCCCTATTTTGTTTACTTTAAACCACCCTTTACTAGACTGAGAAAGTTAGCTATTGCACACACGCTATCTTTCTTGCTTTAGCAAATAGTGATGCTGTCAATGTACCTCAACCCTAACTTGAATCATTGCCTACTCATATGAAAAAAAAATTGCATTGGTAGAACAGACATAATATTTTAACCTCCTAATTGATGAAAAAGCATTCCTTTGCTTAATTTTATAGGAGCTACTTGTTTTGTTGCTGGATGTGTTTTCAATTCTTATTATTACAGTACAACCGATACAATTTTGCATAATACTCAGAGTTGTGATCTTATATTATTTTTAATTAACGAAATATTTAATGTATTAATATCACAAGTACTTAATGTGCTATCACAGTTTAACTTATGTTAGTATAAATCTTGATTCTAATCTGCGACAATATTACTTGAGACAGGTTAATATTATAATTTTGTGTCCATATATCATGTAGAATAATTTACAAAAATATGCAATATAAATTATGCATACGGAAAACAATGTCCTCCTAATATGAGTACAAGAACAACAATTAATATGTTTTTATTCAATCTATAATACAAGTCATAATAAAAATAAAAGAATATTGAGTGAAAACTGAATTTATCTTTGATTTTTTAAATAAACTTATTCCTTAGTGGTTGAATCAAAACTTTGATTTATTCTTTTTTTTACTTTGATTATAAAATAAATAATTTCTAATATACAAGAAAATTTTAAAATGAATGTTGAAACAGCTGCTGTCTTTATTAATATTTTAAAGAGGGAAGATTTGATTGTTCATTTGTATTAACCAGAACTCCGAAACTACTGGGTCGGTATTTCTCACAGGGGCAGCTGACATTGACATAGGCTATTTAACGCGGACAGGTCACGGGAAAACGGCTACTATTGCACTAATCAACAGCACGTGTGTAAGTTGATTTTAATTGATACTTTAATTAACTAATATCCACCCACGAGCCCTATTGCTACACATATGAATCATCTATGCAGGCCGGAATCTACAACTCTTTTCCAAACGGGGCAGAGTTGATATTGCGCCCTTACCCCGCACGAACTTAATATTCATTTAAGGATTTTGGATTTTCGTCCCATCGTAGCCTGTCTTTTAATTTACTGTATTGTATTATCATGATTTTGGCGCCCCCCTGACACTGACGCCCGGGATAAGTGCCCCTGCATCTACGCCTATTAGGATAAAGGATGAAGCCTATTTAGGAGGTAAACAAATATATGGAACAATGCAGTTACGAATGTATGCTAATATTAGAGGAAACATTTTATTTACAGTTTGCAATAAGCGCCGAAATTAGTTTGAGTAAGAGCGCTTGTGCATTACACTGAATTTTCAGGTCCGGCGGTCCGATTTTTTCCGGTCCGGAACGACAATGAAAACCCGGATGAGTGGCTTGTGCACTTTTCCGTTTTTTCCTGATCGGAGCGGTGCAGTTTAGGGCAGCTCTCTTTGAAGTTACACGTCACTTACGTGAGGTAGGATGATACTTTTGGAACGTCGGTAACTGCTTGCTTTGTTACTCTACGTGCGAAGACGTAGAAGACAGAATAAATATTAAGAATCATTTTACATAAAACATAATAAATTGAGGCAAGACGAAAGCATTTTTTTTACTATTGTCGGATGACTACTATCAGTTGTAAAAATACTAATTTAAGGAACAGCATTATTCACATACAATTGCTAAATATATCTATGACATTAGAATAAAATTACTTATAATGTTCTAGTACTTGATGTTTATATTTATAATCGTGTTATTTTTTTTTCGAAGTTTTGTAAAAACAACTTCAAGCGATTACTGAGATAGACCAATTGTTGACGCCATTTCGTAAACAAATCGAAATTAGTGCCGTGTAAGCGGAGAATTAACATGTAAAATATATGAACTTTACGATGGCGTTTAATTCAGCCATCCTATTGTAAGTTTTAAATGTCATGATTTAACTATAATCATTGTAAGATCAGTTGACTGTATTATATATAGGTATCTCTACTAAATATATTAATTTTATACGCGTGGTATAGTTTCTTAGAACATAATTCTTTTTCTTTTAGAATACTTCTGTTATCAAATATATATTTACTTATCAATTGCCTCAAAGCAAATTTGATATTAAAAAATTCCATGCAGACTTTCATCCCTTATTTCCACCTCTTTTTCGCAATTAATGTCCTTTCTCAAGCTTAAGTCTATTCCTATACTAATTTCTATTAAGATGGGCTCAGTTGTTTAAGCGTCTAAGCATAACAACACTTATTTGCCTTACCTTAAGTTATCGATAATTTTAATACGATTCTAGAATCTAGTAAAGTAAAGATACTAGAACCATACAATGATCAAATTAGAACTATATTGAGTTTGCCAGGGCATATGCAGTAATATCTACCAACTATATTAAATCACCATATAAAATATCGCATTTTATAATAAACACTAAATATCGATTATCAGTATATCAAAAATTAACAATATCGCCGAAATAAATATTAATTATTCATAAATCGATTATTTTTTCCCAAGCCTACTGCGCAGGCTCATGAATTTTACGGAACGCGGACACAGCAGTGCACAAGCGTAAACGCGTTTTTCATTGCCGCCATCACGACCTGAAAAAACCGGTCCGGAATAGAGAAAAGTAAAATTCCGGACGGTAAAATTCCTGACAGTGCTAGTATTACCTACATATGGCCTGACATTTCGGACAGGAAAAAATCAGACCGCCGGACCTGAAAATTCAGTGTAGTGCACAAGCGCCCTAACAGTGCATATAGGCTTTATCTTATAAAGACACTTAAGTACAGCGCGTCTAGCAATACAGAACTGTCAAACTTATCCACTTGATTTTAAACCTTAATGCGTTGTGTGTAGAGTCCAAAATTATTTGAGCAAATTTAACATATTGTGTAGCCATGTGTACATTTCCATTGCAATAATTTAAGTGCAAAGTGCATCGGATGATAATTATAAATTATGCTGAACATATGTTTGTAGCGATAAAATTAAATAACTTCATACACACACATAATTTACGCTTTTAATTACGTTAATTGTTTCTAAACGTCTATGTCAAAGGTCATCGTATCATATGTCACGGTTATTCCGAGCAGTCCCAATGGGTTTACCTATTATATAGTCAGAATGTGAACACTTAAGCCCCTTTACGCCTCCGCTTACGTTCCCATTCAAATACGCATGCACTCTTGAAGACGCGTTCGCTTGACTTCAAATGTTTTTTTTTGTTTAAATTTAATTTATGTTCATCTATACTTTCCAACAATCTTTGACCGATTTTCAAAAATTTTAATTCAATAGCTATGTGTGATTAATTATATAATATAGTGTGATAAATTTATATGTGGTCCAATGGACCGAGGTGGTCATATAAATTTTATCAAAATCGAATAAGTAGTTTTCCTTTTATAACAAAAGAAAATACGCTATTCATCAGATATCACCTAAATATTTAGATGATATGTTTATTAAGCTAAAAACAAAAGATTGCGTATTTTGCATTCATTCAAAATTCGAAAGGAGGATTTTCTATGTTCAACGAGTATGTTATTTTTTTATATAAGTATTTTTATAAAATATCGGTGAGCATAGATAAAAACACATACATCGCCGTCGAACATATAACCTCCGCCTTTTCAATTTTAAAGTCGGTTAAAAAGCGATTTATTCAAGAAAAGACTATTGAATTCAAGCGCCTATCATTTAATTAATAACCTACAGAAGACCTCCGTCTTCTGTTTTTTTTTTAAGTTTTTATTTCATTAGAAAACTATTTGTGACACTTAAAATGGTTTTGGTATATTAACAAACTTAAAAGAATTTGACCCGTATGTGCCCGTTTTATGTTTTACTGCGGTTATCATTATGATAACATATTTTTTTTCATATATATTTAGATAATTTTATTAGCTCATATTCCACTGAGATCAGATTAATAAACTTATCAGGTGTCCGAATCAGACTAATGCGGCAACTCTCTACACGGGCGGATAGGTATTCTGTTTCATAATTGATTCGATAAATGTAATCAACACGCGATGCATGATGACTCGGACTCGAGGCCGTTGTAGATAGAGAAATATAAATAAATTATTATATTTGTTCAGTTTTGAATTTCCAATGCTATACCGACATTTTTTTATTTTATATGTATATATGAAATATATCTAAAAAAAGTATTATAAAAATATCATACATATAATAAGTTAAAATCTAAAAAAAATGAATTTTTAAATTTCCCACTAAAATGCCACTTCTGTTATTTCGTCGCTACGATGATACGGCACGAATATCGTTATGTGTATGCATAAGGTTTAATCAAGTTCTGGGGGCCAATTCTACTAAATAAATTTTGTTTAAATCGAGTCGAAAACGGATCGAAACCGAATGAAACTACAGTTTTTAATGGTTTTCCTATACTACAAAGTGACATACGATACAGTTCTATTTTAGCTGGACTATTCTTTCTGTAGTTTCGCTCGGTTTCGATTCGATTTAAACAAAATTTATTTAGTAGAATTGCCCCCCTGATATGAGTAAGAGGGTCGTGACGTCACGTGCTGTTTGCGGTCACGTGACACCGAGCATAAAATAATTGTTTTTTCATAATTAATGTATGCATTTTGCATTTATTTTCGTTTACTGTCTACACCCGTATCGATCAAATATAACCATTATTTGTAAGAATATTCCTTTCGGCTGTTTGGATGGACTGCCTGGAACATTAATGAAAATACGCTCACTAGTAGCGAAAAGTAACAGATGCTTGAAGAATTGGTCAGTCCTGTTGGGTCACGGGTAGCTCAATGCTTATAGCAGTTGCCCGGATTGCAAGAGGTTGTGGGTACGAGTCCTCGGTGTATTTTTAGGGCTTTTTAAGCATTTTACATTAACAATATATATAGATGTTATACATCATCACATACATTGCTTAGATTGGAAATCAATCCTCAAACCCATAACCGTTTAGAAAAACTTATTTTCTACATTGACTTAACTGAGAATCGAACTTGGGACCTCAAGGATCGCAATCTCAAGCGAGCAAGTTTGAAATTTGGTCTTGTTCCCTTTCGTAAGTTGTGACAATATAATAATCTGCTCTTGACACTCTGTGCCTTTATACTACCGCATATGCGTTCACTGTTTCGGCGCGTATGTATGAAGTCAACTTACTTCATTAGTTCTACTAAGGCTGGAGTTTAGCTATATCTACTGAAATACGATACACATACCTATCACGTTCACGTAACCAAACCCAATGTTTTAAATAACAACCCGGATGATTATTACCGCATTTTTTATATAATATAAATAATATTATAACATGGAAAGATTTGATTATTTGGTTTTATACTCTAAACTTTAGAGTCTAAAGTGTTGCATTGAATAAGCTCCGAAACTCCGGGCCCGATTTTAAATATTCTTTAATTTCGGGAAGCTACATCATACGCGGATTAAGTCGTGAACACTGAACAGCTAGTTTATAATAATATAATAAAAAATTACATTATTATTGTTTGGGTAAAGGTCTGTTTGTATGTCAAGAGACTTCTTATCAGAAACTAATGAAGATACTTTTTAAATTATTTGAAAAAAGTAACATTTATATATTTCATTCCTTATAAAACAACTAACCGCAGACCTCCTTAAATCTGTCATGTCATGACCCATGATTATAATGAAATTTACAACTCACTGTAAGTGCAACATTTCATAAGTGGCTTCGTTTATTTTTTTTAATCTAGTTTTATGATCCATTTGTAACATGAATCTCGAATGAGACTAACCACATACCTTGTAAAGAACGACTTGCGTGTTTATAATAGATTTAACACATACAATGAAATAACGATGACAAAGTAGTACCTCTCCTACATGTAAAGTGGGAATGATATTTTTTTTCGTTTACCCCGTAGTGTGGCATCGTTGGATAGTTCTTTCAAAAACCTTGAGTGTGTGCTTATTAAAATTCAAACGTCTCGGCAGTAGTACCTATATAGTATAATGAAGTGAAAAGGAAAACTTTTGCACTTAAGTTTTCTTATAATATAAAAAGAGATGTCCTGGGAAAATAAGGAGAAAGGGCCAATATAGTCCAATAATTCATTGACCTTTTTTTTTTTATCGTCGAGGAAATGCTTTTGGCACTATCCCTGTTACCTGGCAAGTAACAGGGGGTGTGTGGGACTCTCCTCCGTGAACCCACTCGGCAGGTGAGCTGCCCAGTGAGTTCCCGGAGGCCTACCCACCAAAACCCCTACGGTGTACCCTCTCTTGGGAGATGAGACCCGGGAAGCCGTAACCGAGTCGCGAGGAATAATTCATTGACCTAAATCAGCGATAATAGTTTATAATCTAAAGAGACGATATTTATAATAAAAACATACTCAGTGTTATTAAACAAGTTTTAGCGTTGGAGTAAATTTACACTGAGACTGCACTTAGTATTAGTCAAAATTACGATGTACGATGATAAACCTAGTACGATGTTCTACTTGAGTAATATTTATTCCTATAAGGTAGTAGTTTTGCTCATTCTCTGTATAATATGAATTTGGACTAATCCTTAAATTGCAAATTTAACGTAAATTTACTCTGACGCTAAACCTTGTTTATTAATATACGATGTTTACAATTTCACAGTGACGCATTATAAGTATCTACTTACCTATTATAATAACAATACTTTTTGTCTGGCCTCGTAACAATAGCCACTTCAGTTGTAATGGAACGACATCCATCGCCATGACTTGTTATAGAATATTAGCCTGTTCATTGATTGTTTATGGAGGTGAATAAAGTACTTGCTGTACCTACCTTGTTATATAATCAATAAAACGCCATTAATACCAAATGATCTAAAATCTTTACTACATTTCAATCCTTAGTGCGTTGCTGGTAGAGTTCAGAATTGACTGAGCTGAGATTTTGTGGTTTTTATCAATGAAGTTGCTGTTGTCCCGCGACTTCGCACGCGTAAATTATAGCATATTTCAACACCGTAAAATGTAGCTACCCGTAGTAGGTGAAAGATTTTTTTGAAATCAGTCCAGTAGTTTCGGAGCTTATTCGATACAAACAAACAATCAAATCTTTCTTCTTTATGATATTAGTATACCTGTAATATGTATTTTTTTTTATATAATAATAGTAAAATTAATGTTATCATTTTTTGTTCATTATAGTTTTCAAAATTGTATTGTCATCCATCATTTGTACAGTATCTATTGATCTCTATAATTATTATTTTCTAAATAACTGTGCACGCGACTTTGTCTGCGTGAAAAGAAGCCTAAGTTACACCATCCATAATAAGCTATTTGCCATTCAAAATCGGTCCAGCCCTTTGAGAAATAGCTCGAATAAACGGACAGACAAAAAAATACATACGTATTTATTTAGTAAGAATTGTAGTTTTTGCAACAGTCATATAAGAAGAGGTATTAAAACACGAGAGTCTGTTTATTACATGAGGCGAAGCTGAATGCGATAATAGGTTGACTCGAGTGTTTTTTAATACTCGTACCTAAGTTATATGCAGTTTCATACACTACTTTATCTTCAGTCATAGGAAAAATTTAAATTAAACAAAGTAGGTACGTTACAAGGAAGTATTTTTCTGGAATCACGAATACTAATAGTAACTTAACAAAATTATTAATTAAACTAGCTGACCCGACAGACTTCGTCCTGTCAAAAAGATTTGTAATGTGGCAGTTTTTTTGCCTACGTATTTAAAAAAATTCTCCTGAACAGAACCGTCACCCTGGTGATAGGGCGTTGTGAATAAAAAATAATTAAATAAAACATATATAAGGATTTAAAAGTAAGTAATCGCTTTATTGTTAATCATGTGAATCATAATTATTATTGCAATGTATTAATAGTAATAGTATTAAATATAGAAAAAAGAGATTTTTATGATCATAAAAACACATTACACACAACAGCATTATAAAAGTAAACTATTCGAATTAAAAAAATATATAAACATTCTCAAGGAAAAATGCTGGAAGAATCCATCTACCTGTACCCCGGAATGGGACTCGAACCCATTCGCGATCCAGGGACTGCTCTAACCAATGAGCTATCTAGGACCCAACAGCTTTGCTACTACAGAGCGTATTTTCATCAATGTTCCGGCAATACATGTAATGACGTGGAAACTGATGCATTTTATCTCGCGTGCCGAAACTAATACAAAAGAAACGCGAGTTTCGGAACGCGACATTAAACTCCTCCAACTATGTATTCTGTGCTCCAACGCACACACGCACATTGTTTTGATAGATATGATCTTTGACGTTAGGAACACACCTACATTGCTTAGACAACAGTGAGTGCTTGTAATTTAATATGAACTTTATACCATAGCAATAAAGCTCAAATTGACTACGTTTTAGTTACAAATCATTTGTATGGGAAAAAGAAAAGGGCTATTTTTAGGGTTTTTCCAGCAATAATTCTAATTTTTCTCGCCGTAAAAACCATCCTTGAACTTCAACGAACATTTTAAAAAAAGATTTGGCCAAATTGGTCGAGGCGTTGTTGAGTTATGCGCTTACCAACACATTTTGCGATTCATTTTTATATATATAGATTAGGCCCTCCCCTGCTTATTAATATGCTATTAAAAACTCTTCGAAAGCAGCGCTGTCTCAGCATAGAATTCCAATGAAATTAAAGTTTTATTTAATTTTATTGGAACTATATATATGGCAATGGTTCCTAAAGTTTTCATTACTGTTACCCCAACCTCGTAATATAAACATTACAAGTAAATATAACAGCGCTGCGCTTGACGACGAGTTCAGGGCTGTTTAAATAATAGAATAAAACTACTGAAGAGTTGTGGTTTGTACAGTCCAAGACACAATTGATTACAAAAAGGCTTTGCTTCAATTAATTTTAACCCTGAATCAAGTTTACTATTCTATAAAAAAGTCAGTGTCGAAAGCAACGTCGAACAAAATTCTATTTTGTGACTTAATAACGCTGTCTCAGTTTAGAGGTTCAATCAAATAAAACCTACTTGAAAAGGTACTAAAGGTTACATTTCATTGAACCTGTGTTCGACGCAGATTTTTTGACTTTTTTAGTAACGCAAGATAGCGAAATCTTAAGTAATAGGACTTGGTTTTACCGTTTTAAAAAAAAAAGCATGACCGACTGACTCCCTTTCTAGACTAACAAGCACAATTAACCACCCACCTTCTATTTCTTTTAATTCGCAAAAATCGCCAAACTTACAATATTTTATGAAAATAATGAAATATGGTATAATAATCCCACTTTTTAAGGCAAGCGAAATTATTTACAATCAACTGCATACCAACACTTTTCGCTGCACTGGGCGTACCTCAGGAGCCGGTATTTTATTATTATTTTTTATTATTATTAAAAGGGCTACGCAGTTCCTTGAGGAACTGTAGTCACTGCGATCTTAAAGATCTATTGTGACTCGCCGCCAGAGCATAATAACTTTAGCCCGGTAGACTTCAAAAAGTTCTGGCTTTTAGAGATTTATATCTTCTGGGTTGATTATATGTTGTCTCAGATGTATGCTTCGTTTGTGACCCACATTCACACAGGAGATCTTTTGGTGTTTCACGTTCCTGTTTGCAATATCTGTAAATGTCTGTGTCACTTATTTTCGTGTTAAATAGGTGTCTGTTTAATTTGCAGTGTCCAGATAAGGTTCGTACAATTGTACTTATATTTGCTCTGTTTAGCTTCAATAGCTCTTCAGCTAGTTTTTGTGAATGACCTTCAATTAGGGATTTAGCGTGATTTAATCCCGGCTGTTTTGCCAGTATTTTTTTTAATACCTTTGCAGGTCATTCTTTAGAATTTGCATCACGTGGTTTTTTTGGAATATCACAAAAGGGCTCTGGTTCTATTTGTAGTCTCTGAGCTCCAGCCCTTGCTAGTTCATCCGGTTTTTTGTTGCCGATGATGCCGGGGTGTCCTGGTACCCATTTAAGAATAATTTTATTCTTTTGCCCCAATTTATTCAATCTGTCAATACAGTGCTGCTTGACTATCAGAGTATATGTAAATGGTCTGATTTCTGTAGTTTTGTTGGCGATTGGCTTCCACACATTCTAAAGTGGCGTATACTTTAGCCTGGAAAATAGTAGCGTTTATCCCAAGATTCACACTTGTTGAATTTCGGTCTTACACCATATACTTCACATCCTACATTAAGATCCATTTTGGAGCCATCTGCGAACGAGACTAGGCTTCCTGTTTTGCAGAGTGTGCCTCTGAACATTCCTCTCTGCTCGGTGTCTCCACTGAGTAATTTCTTTTAAAGTTACAAAGCGGAGTCATGAAGTTTGTGGTCATTGCGAGAGGTGTGTTCTCAAGGACTGTTTGATATAGAGATCTCAGTGCTTGAGAATGCCAGTACTTTTGACCAGTAACTCCTACTCTGTAGATGCTAACTTTCACCCCTTTGATTATAAATAATTGCAGAGGCGGTAAGTTGAGCAGGGCATTCAGAGCGGCTCCTGGAGCGGTAGACATGGCACTGGTTGCTATGAGGCATGTTGTTCTTTGCAAGCTATTCAGTTTGTTAATTACTGTAGCTTATGTGGCTTTCTCTCACCATACAACGCTGGCATATATCACCGATGGCCTTACAATGTATATCCATAGGGTTATTTTGGGATTTAGTCCCCATTTTGCCCCAGTTACTCGACGGCATATACCAAGGGCTGTTTTAGCCTTTTGGTTTATGTTGTTTATATGGCGCGTCCACGTGAGTTTTTGGTGAATGTGACGCCCAGGTATTTGACTTCCGTGGAGTACGATATAGCGGTACCTTTTAAAATAAGCGTTTTAAGGTTTTCCAACTTCGCTTCCTGGTGAAGGCTATTGTTGTTTTATTCGGATTTACCAATAGGTTATTCTCTGTGTACCCTTTGTTGATGATGTTCACAGATCTCCGTATCATAGATGATACAGTACTTTGATATGGACCAAAGTTTGCTGCCTCGGGGTCACTTAGGCGACTGCGCAATTTTTTACCCATTTCCACCAAAATTACACTTGCACTTCACTTCTCTTGCCCCTTCTTGATTATGCAGATGCATGCTACCCTGATCTTACACTTGATTTTCTCAATAAGCTTAAACGTCTTCAAAACTTTTCCATATGGTTTATATTTGGTTTGCGCAAATATGACCATGTCTCTGAATTCCGTAGGCAACTTCAGTGGCTCCCCATTCGTCGTCGTAGGGATATGCATATGCTCTCGCTTCTCTATTCTATACTGTTCAATCCCATGTTGCCCCCTTATCTCAAATCACGCTTTAAATTTCTCTTATCTACGCATAATCTCCCTCTTCGCTCTTCTAATAACTTTCGATTGTTCATTCTTCCCAATCTCACTAAATTCAATAGTTAATCCTTTACAGTACACGCTATAAAACTGTGGAACTCTACCTGAATCTATCAGACGGGCGAATTTCTTCCGCAGTTTCAGTGAAGGTTCCATCTGGTTACTTTAGTAGTCGCTGTTGATTAGTTGGTGATTTAGCTAAGACTATGGATTCTAGCTTCTTGAAGAATTTTGTCAATTTCATCGCAGAACTTTCTCTACGATAATCTTTTTGCTTTTTTTATTTCTTTGCTATACGCGGTTAGGGCATTAGAATATCGGTCCCAGTTTCCGGTCGTTTTTGCCTTATTGAATAGTTTATTTGATCGACAGTGTATTATAGCGCTTCGTATAGATTTAGTATGTCCTTAAGTTTATCCTGGAGATTTTGTTAATATAATCTCCAGTCTGTGGCTTGAGCATCTCTATTTTCGTACATGTTTGGTGTGTTTAGTTCGAAGGTGATTTTATGGTCGGACATTGAAATTTCATCACTAACTAGCCAGTTGTTTATCGTACTAGCTAAGTAGATCTATTCGAGACAAGATCTATTCCGTTTGATTGGTTTTAGATCCGTCGAAATTTCACCTTCGGAAGCACCCCCCGAGGCAGAGGCCATCATCATCAGTCCTCGCCATCATATCCTCAAATCACAGCTCATAGGCCTTGGTTAGGTCCATGCCTTGCACCTTGAGGCGTTTGAGGCATTTATGAGCCGCCCCCGTGTGGTTCATCTGCCGTTTTCTGGTTTGGGTTGCCGGTATTGCGGACGTAGGTGAGTCTGTTGTCTGGCTAGGTTAAATAAAGTTCCACAAAATGTAATCGATTTACCCGTAAATAAATTAAAAATTCATGTAAAGAACGTACTTATGAGTCACGGCTAATATAAAGTTGATGATTATTTTAAAGACCACAATTCATGGAATTAATAGCCTTCGCTTTGTACTATAACGACAACAATATAAAACAACGACTAAATTCCGAAAACCCTGCGGTGACACAAATTTAGGAAAGAAAATATTGGTATAAGTGTTTTATTTATTGCTAGATTATCCACTTAACAAAAGCCAAAACAGTTGATAAGTCATAGTTGACGTAACTAAACAGCGTGACGAATGATGCAGGTGGGCGGTTAATTGTGCCTGTGAGTGTATTTTAAATTATCCTACTTAAGGCGCCAATTAAATACATATGTATGTCGATTTTTTAGTAATTAGACGTAAAATACTTAGAGTAGCTCGGTGGCGTAGTGGATAAGCGCCGCGGCCGCGATCGTTGTCGTTAAGCAACTTTTGCAAGGGTCGGTCACGGGATGGGTGACCAAAAAAATTTTATCTCGAGCTACTCCGTGCTTCGGAAGGCACGTTAAGCCGTTGGTCCCGGCTGCATTTGTAGTCGTTAATACCCGCCAATCCGCATTGGGCCAGCTTGGAGGGTCATGGCCCATGCTCCTTAACCATCCATAAAGAACATGGAGTAAGTAGGTAAATACAAAATCCAGGAAGACACGGAAGCTAACAGTAGCATTTCCATTTCTAAATACATTGATGCAATTTGGAAAATCTATTTGTTTACGTAAATTCCTATTAGTCACGTAAGTGCTATTTAAAATTAAAGTAGATATTATTAAGACTTAGTTAAGCACTCGTAATTCCTTATCCTTTTCAATCGTCTTCAAAAAAGGAATATCAATTTTAAAAGGAATATCAGTAGCCGAGTGGTTCGCACGCCGGTTTCAAGGTGTCGCCATCTCTGAGGTCCCGGGTTCGATTCCCGGTCGGGTCAATGTAGAAAATGAACTTTTATATATTGACTCGGGTCTGGGTGTTGTGGTAGCTTCGTTGTCTCAGATACTCCATAAAACGGGGGCTTTAGCTACTCATCTTGGAATCTGAGCAATGTATGTGATGTTGTTAAATATTTATTTATTTTATTTATTTAATAGGGTGTTTTTGTACGTATAAGAATTATTCGTATCTAATAGTAGATCAATTTTAATGTAATACTTTTTATTTAGATTCTTTGGCAGAATCTAACAACTTTATTTACTAGCCGTTATTCCACGACTTCACTTCGTTGGCTTCATGTACGTGATAGATTTAAAAAAAAAATCAGAATGCAGTAATTTTGGAGCCTATTAAAAAGTTCGCTACTCGAAATTGTAGTGGGGATCAAAAAAATATGATTGTTTTTAAATAGAAACATGTTATGCTAAAAAACAATTCTCCGTTCACAGTCAACAATCAATTTTTATAAATACAAACAAAATATCTCCCGGAACAAGAAAAACTCGCATTATCAAAACATATCTGTCATAAACAACTGTTTTAGGCTAGCCATCAAAAATTATATCACAGAGATTAACGGCCGGTTTCTGAATTGAGAAAGTACAAAATCTCAACTGATTATTCTTAAAAAATTAAGTTTTTTTCCGTTTCATATGGCAAAAAGTATTAGATTTACCAAATTGCTATCAACTGATAATTAAAAATTTATAAATCAGCAATGAAAACATGTTTTAATGACATTTAAAGTGGCTTAAGCACGGTTTGAGACGTGCTCAACTTCAAATTCTCAATTCAGAAACCGGGCGTAAGTATTTTAACTTAAAATACTTCTAACATAAGCAACAAAACAATCAAAACATTACTCTTTATAATTTTATTATAGATAAATAAATTGAATCACTGTAACAAACCTATAACGTAAACCAGTAAATCAAGACCCTCGAATGTTTCGTTATCATAAAATTTGTTATCAGGGGTTTGTCACGTTTTAATAAGAAAAGGAATGTTATACGATACTTGCAGTAAATATTTTTTTATCATTGCATTACAATGATTCAGCATAGACAATGATAACAACATTAACTTTTATGAAAAAATACATACCTTTGCCGGAAATGAATGGTAAAATATAAAATCTATATAATTTATGAGTCGCGCGTGTTTATAAACTAGCTTAGTTTTGTAGTGGATTTTTTGCTTTATCTTCGTGGTCTTCCGTTATTACGGGGGAAAGTGGATCAACTATCTATGTCTTTTCTTAGAAAGGGTGGAAGTTGTCATAGTTCTTGTGGCTCATCTACACTGGGCGATGGGGTCAGCTCGCGAAGTGCATCTACGCTTATCTCATTTATCAATAAAACTATGACCTATACTATGACCGACTAATGAAATGAATAAGACGTTTGCTGGATCTTCCATCAGATTTGTATTGACCTTTACGTAAAGAGTAAAGAGTGTACCTATAGCAGAAAACGCGTAATCGTATACCATATTTATTTATTCTTAGGTAGACTTACAAATGTGATCTAGGTAGCATAATTTTTGGTGGATTGCCTGAACAGTGATAAAAAAATATGCTCTGAAGTAACGAAAAAGTAACAAGAGCTTGGAAAAATTCTTCAGTCCTATTTAGGTCCTGTATAGCTCAGTGGTTAGAGCAGTCGCCCGAATAACGTAAGGTCTTGGATTCGAGTATCTAGGACGATTGGATTTTTTAGCATTTTTCATTAATAATTTAATATTTTTCAGTAGAGCATTGTGAATGCAACATTGATAAAATATATAAGGTATATCAATTTTAATGAATGGTCCGCCTAGGTCCTATAGGCAGCCCAGGGGAAGGGGTCATGACACATATGATCCCCTGGATCAGCCTCTGTGTTATTTTATCATCACAATCACAAAAGTGTTCGCTCTGTAACGTATCCTGCATGCTTACATTCGAACGCAATCGAGATCGATCGACATTGCAATTGTGCTGTTTTGTACTCTTGATTGGCTAGACTAGCATAGGTACTCTAGCATTTCTTACTCTTGATTGGCTACACTAGTTTACTCAGACGCTAGTTAGCCAATCTAGAGAACGAAACGGCACAATTGCAATGTCGATTGCGATCGCGTTCGAGAGTAAGCATGCTAGTTGGTAAAGGACATATATAAGTTACTCACATATAATCACTATCATTTTAATTATAAAATTTGTTCTATATCTTATACTAGCTGTAACCCGCGGCTTCGCCCACGTAGTCCGAGGATACTGTGAACACTGGCCTGTTATACTGAGGTTTTAAGTTAATCTTAATTAAAAATCTGCCAGTAAGTCATTCTGCTTTGATTTAGATATTTGACTTACTGTACTTTCAGATAAAGGCTTTCATTCTTAATGTAAAGCCAACTAAATGTGATAGTTTCCCTATTAAATTCGTTATATATAAATACTACAAGTCACTAGATGTACAAATTAAAAATAATCGGATTAAATAATCACATCCGCTCTGACAATTTGTCAGGGCGGATGAGATTATTATATTTGTTTGCATTGCGTTTTGGGTTTACCGCATTTTTTTTTATAATAATATATTCTTCTTTTGTTAAAAAGACATATATAAACTAATAATATTCTATCCATACTAATATTATAAATGCGAAAGTAACTCTGTCTGTCTGTTACTTAATCACGCCTTAACCACTGAACCAATTTGCATGAAATTTGGTATGGACATATTTTAATATCCAAGAAAGGACATAGGCTACTTTTTACCGCGGGAAAATGACGCATTCCCACAGGAAAATAATCTAAATATATATAACTCAAAGACTGACTGACATAGTGATCTATCAACGCACAGCCCAAACCACTGGACGGATCGGGCTGAAACTTGGCATACAGGTAGATGTTATGACGTAGGGGAGATGAGCCCAAAACGGGTAAGCTAAGGGAGATGTTCAATAGAACAATCAAGAAAAGTAACTACAACTTATATTTGTACTCATAGGAATGTTTATTTATTAAACTTTTGAAAACAAAACACAATCATATTACTCTTCTTATGTACTCAAAGAAAAATAAAGAAAAAAAAACCTTCGAACTACCCGCTTTGCCCGTAGGGGGGGCCTAAAACGGGTACCGTCTTTGGGCAAAACGGGTAATGAATAAACCTACGAAATAAATCAACTAAACTATAATTTTTAACATCTTAACCTTTAATTATAACATAATGACTTTTTTTATCCTTAATCAGTCTCCATAACAATCACATAATTTTTTTACTTATTTTAATCCTGCATTTAAAATTACATTTCTATTATAATAAACAAACTAAAGTTATTCTTGACAAGCATCACAGTAATAAGAGCCTCTACCAGAATATCCAGTGCACGCTTCGTGAGTCCACATTTGGCAGTCATCACATCTGATCCAATCTTCGATAGGTGAGTGTACATATAACTCAGAACAAACCAAGCATGAATATTCAGTTTCCTCATTTTTACCTTTTCGACCACGATTGGGTTTTTTCTTTAAATTTTTCTTTATGACGTCAATTTTAGTTTTTGAAACTTTTTTCTTATTCTCTTTTTCTCGTTGTTGATCTTTTATCGGTGTGCTTGTAAGTATTTCAGC
The DNA here is from genome assembly GCA_918026875.4 of Diatraea saccharalis. Classification (NCBI taxonomy): domain Eukaryota; kingdom Metazoa; phylum Arthropoda; class Insecta; order Lepidoptera; family Crambidae; genus Diatraea; species Diatraea saccharalis. The sequence continues at coordinate 11,392,462 of OU893336.1, forward strand.
TTTCTGTGGCTTACGTCTTCGAGTAGTTTTTTTGTGGGATCATTTGAAGTAGTGGCCTGATGTTCAGTGGGGTCATATGCTGTTTTTCAGGTTGCAGGCCCATATCTTCTGCTAAAGTCTTACATGGTGTTAAAGGTTCATCAAAAGATTGAACAACTGGAGTTGGAGTATTGCGCGAACTTATAGGTTCATTAAAAGGTTGCGGTTCGGGTTCGTTTTCTTCCATAGGCAAATTATTGTCCACATTTTGATTCAAAATAGACGGTGACACAGTGCGGTCAGAATCGAAAGATGATCGAATATTTGCATCACAGGGGAGAGATGTTTCAACATGATGTTCGTTATCAGCAACAGATATCTCTGGAACATTAGCAAGTGACTCAGTCTCATTTTTAGTTAATGGCTCTGACCTATCAGTCATACTGGCTGGCATGTAATCACCGTCGTTAAATATGTTTCGATTGGTTGGCCATATACCAGTAGAAGTAAATCCTTTTATTGCATTATGTGTACTAGCCGCTTTAATGTAGGCCTCGCCAAACAATTTTGCCACATCATACTGTGATATGATGCGCCCGACATGTGTTCGTTGAAACAATGAAATAGCCTGCTCAAAATAATTTTTGAATGGACCGTATACACATATATCAAGTGGTTGTAGGCGGTGTGTCGTGTATGGTGGTAGAGACACAAAAATCACATTATGCTTTGAAGCATACTCTACAAGATACTTATGCGATTCGTGATTATCCAACACTAAAATTATTTTTTTATCAGGTGTTGGCCTAGTCATACTCACAAAGTGACGCAGCCACTCCAAAAATATAGGACCGTTAATCCATCTATTGTCTGTACAGCTTGCAACGGATCCAGGTGGATCTCCATCCAAAAGCCTAGGCACCATTCTCTTCCGACCAAAAATTAGAAACGGGGGTATAAACGAGCCTGCTGCATTACAGCAGCATACCACTGTTGAGAGTTTACCACGCTCTACACTTGCTATCACGCCGACTTGTTTTTTTCCCGACTTGCTGAGGACTCTTGGAGGTTTGTTGCTGTTGGTTTGAATGCCAGTTTCATCAACGTTGTAGATCCGCGTTGCGTCAATGCTATGCTTTTCGATCTCTCCTTAGAGTAAGTCAAAAAATCTTAGTACTTGTGGTTTGTTAAAACCTCTAGCACGTGCTATTGATGTTGGTTCCGGACGGCGAAGACTAAAGTCTGGATGTCGATTCTTAAACCCCAGATACCAATCTTCACCAGCAGTTTCATTTTTAAATGGGTGTGGAATGTTACTAATCTGAGCATACTGGAACACAAGCTCTAAAAATTCTTTTTGAGTAAGTCCAAAAAATAAACTATCCATATGAAAAACATAATCAAGAAGTTCATTTTCTTGACTTGTCGTAAAGACATTTGTGTACCTTCCAAGTTTCTTTTCTGAGCTACCTTTTTTAATATGCCGCTGTAACGTTGACAGATTTATGCCGTACTTCTTGGCTGCAGCGTTGACAGAACCTTTGCCAGCTTCTTCCATAGCACACTTCATAACTGCCTCATCCCAGGACGCATTTGAAGTTTTTCTTTTATACTTATTGACCATCTATAATTAATAATAAAAAAAGAAATAAGTAAATAAAACGACATTTTAGTCAACTAAATTACAACACTAGAATTATGTTCTTGTCCTAGTCTATTCCAGGGCAAATCGGGTAGTCACCCGTTATGCCCCTACCCGTTTTGCCCTAAACACGTTGTAAATTTCAACTACCGTAACCTAAAAATTGTAAAAACTGGCGACGACTAGGTATTCACAAATAACAAGCACATTACTTGTAAATGATTATGCAAAACTAAGAAGAATATCATTTGCACGATATTCGAGTAAATAACACTAGTATAAGTCGTTTTTTTTTTAATAAAAATAGTAAAAAACTTTGTTTTCGTCTTACCTTGAAAGTGTTCGCTTCACGGTTGCGGCCCGACTGCCCGAGATGGCGGGGCGGTCGGGACGCCGCACTGCACTCACACATTCTCGCTAAGGATTTTGATCAATTCCATCCCCAAGGGAAAAAAATAGGGGATGAAATTTTGTATGAAAATTTGTCAATTTCCCTTTGAATATCCCGTTTAAAAATGTACATTAGCGTATTTATATTCATTATGTTAACGTAAAAGTACATTCGTTAACTTTGTTTCTTAGCGTAGCTTTCGTTTGAAATTTTACAGGTTTTCCAATAACATAATTTAATGGGGAGTTATTAATCGAGCGAAAAACAATGATGTTACACTTAGCTGGAGCTACTGATCACTAAATGACGCTAATATATTTTTAAAACGGGATTTTCATTGAATTATTTACATTAAAAAATATTTATTGAAGAATAAATAATTTTTAAAAGAAATGCGGTAAATCCAAAACGCAATGCTATCTGTCAGAGCGGATGTGATGATGACGGAAGGTGACAGCAAAAAAAATCACGTTTATGTTTATTGTATGGGAACCCCTTTAAACATTTATTTCATTCTGGTTTCTAGTATTTATTATTGAAGCTGCAATAGAAATACATCATCTGTGAAAATTTTAACTGTCTAATTTACACGGTTCATGGGATACAGCCTGGTGACAGATGGACAGGCAGCGAAGTCTTAGTAATAGGGTTCTCGTTTTAGTTTTTGAGTACCGGAAAAAAGAAGAGGTGAATAGTTAGTTTAGAACTGCTACCTCAACGTCAGGACCATTCCAGAATTCTACCGTCCGTAATTAATTAGAAGTGTGTATTTATAAAATCAGTATTTATAAACCCTGTGCATCCTCCATGGGGAGGATGCACAGGTTTTACCACGTAGGCCGGATTCGCTTAAACCTGTTTTTATCAGGACGAATGCGGAGTCGGAGAGCCCTGGTTTAAGGCTTAAAGTAGGGTTTGCCCAGCGTTAAGAAAAAGATCTGCAAGTATGGTCTAGAGCAAAGACTATTAGTATACATAGAAGTTATCCGCTACTTCTGGTACCCAGATCCTTCCTCTCAAAATGTAGAAAATAAGGGTTTATAAGTAAAGAAAATAGTACAGAGCTTATGGCATTCCAATGCTTATTTTGTAAGTGATAATATTTTGAATATCACATTTTAGATATGTTTTTACTTTGTAGATTACTTCAACTCTGTATGGCCAGGATTACAACGCAAAATGAGGATATTCCGCAGCAGTTTTTATCGGATAGGTCAGTCAGGCTTCCACTTTGTCCCTCGGGGCATGATTAAGTGGCTGGCAAGGTACATTTCCCATGTGTTAACAGAAAAGAAGTAAGCACCCGAGATTTGGGATATGAAATCAGCGCTGCGATTCTGTAAAAATCCTGACCCGAATTAGGATTCACTCATGTATCCGAATTCATGTCATTTAGTGAAGAAATTCTATTGATTCCATTTTTGTATCTAAAAATACAAAACAAATTGATTGATTATCATTTTGAAATTGATTTCACTTATGCCATGAAACGTTATTACTAATTAAAGATTCTGCTGATGCCGACACCTGAGTGAATTCGAATTCGGGTTTGGATTTTTACATCATTGCAGGGCAATGTAGAAATTACAGATCACCAAATTACGTGGATATCATAGGCAGTGACGAATTCCTTCCAGCTGAAACTACACATGGCTGCATGTCAGGTTACCACAGTATATCAAATTTCCCCAATTGATTTTGTACTCTGTCCTCAATATTTTGAGGTTTAAAGTGGTGAAAATTGACAGTATTGTAAAAATCTAACGCGCTATAGACTGCACATTCTGTTTTCAGAGAATTCGCGGCGCTCTGTCATCAAACTTAGATAATATTTGCGTTTAGATATCATTATAATACTTTAGATAGTTTATCTATATATATTGATAGAAATAACATGATTACGGTGCAAGTAACTACAAGTACTGTAGTACTTTTCATGAGTCATCATTGCACGTAATAATCGCATTCTAATGGAATCTCAACTACTTGTATTTTGCCATTATCTTCTTGAAGTCCAATATTTTAGGTTGGTATTGGTGATAGATATATAATAATAATATTGAACTAAATGCAGATAGTTTATTGGTAAAATACAAGGAGTGGAGATTATATAAAGAAGCGATTATTAAATAAACATTAGCAGATAGATCTAGTAAGTTGGTTTAGTAGTCTAGTAATCTTCCTCCAATTACTAACCTTCATCTCATGGCTTCGCCATCGCCGAATTCGTTTATTACCTAATTTTGCTATAAAATCTATCCTATGTCTTTTCTCAAGGTCCACTCTATAGCTATGTGTACAAAACAATAAAATTCGTTCACTAGTTTAGGCGGAGAACGTAATGGCCAAAAATTGATAATAAGCATTTACTTACAATATTAGTACGGACTTCTGGATAGCCATCTGAAACAATTGATCTTTTTAAACGACTTCAAAATCCGAAAGGAGGATTTTCTATGTTCAATGAGTACGTATATTTTTATGAATACACGTCAATCGATTTCTTCTTGAATGAGGATTTATTTAAAAAAGAAAACATTAGTCTCGAAATCAAACTAGATGTCGCTACGGTACGTTCTTGATTTCTTCATGACAACCTTTCCGGTTTTCTTTCATGTTTAAAAGTAAATTAGTTTTCAAAACTTAATAAACAACTCATGTTCTATTTGTACTTTTTCGTATTTGTATTGATATAAGTAAGCTTCGACTAAGTTTCGAACTTTTCAAATTTCAGTTTTTTTATATGTTAATTTAAAGGAATGGAAATGACTGTCTGTGGTCCATTCGTTTCCTGCAACTTTTGCTGGAGTCGCCATCTAGTGGAGGTGTTTTTTTAGTGCTTTCGTGTTTTTTAAATACTTCCTCATTGTGAACCAATTTCTATTAAACTAGCTATTTCCCCGCGACTTCGCCTACGTAAATAATAGCATATATCCAAAGCGTATTAAGTAGCTTCCCGTAGATGAAAGACTTTTATAAATCGGCCCTATAGTTTCGAAGCCTATCCAATGCAAACAAAAAAACAATCAAATCTTTCCCCTTTGTGATATGAGTATACAATTATTGTACAAATAAACATAATCTTCTTTAACTATGTTGAATATTTTTATTTATATGGATCTATATCTATACTAAAATTCTTTTTTGTTTCTTTGCAAAAAATAGACTCCGAAATTAGACTGATTTTAAAAATTATTTCACCTACGGGGAGCCACATCACGTGCGGTAAACATAAGCTACGTTTTATCCCGAAAAACGTCAAATAAAGCAATGAAAATGGGAACGGAAGTTTGTATAGGGCATAGAGCTTAGAGTATTTATATATACTCTAAGGTACAGAACGCAAACATTACGATTGTTACGGTTGTTTTCTATTTTATTTGTGATTGTAATTAAATCCGTGCTATGATTATGAATCAATATCCAAATAAACTCTTCCATAGGGACCACGCCGGCGAAGCCGATGGCGCTAGCTTATTTAATGTTTTGAGTGTTACCTATTGCATAAAAACGGGTCATTCAAGAATATGCTATTGAAGTTGGGCGCCCATCATTTAATTAATAAAGCTACAGTCGACCTCCAGCCAACTTCAAAAGCATTTTCAAGAATAAGTCGCTTATGTTTTTCGAAATAAAAACGACTCCAATTTTTTAAAATTCTATTATATAGTCTGTTCTATATTTTTTTTTAACTTTTTATCTAAAAATTGTTTTTTCTATGCTATTTGGTAATATTCATTCTGCCTTTATGTAGAATTTCGGGGCAGACTTCAATGACTGATGTAAGTAGATAAGTGTTATCATCATTACAGTGATATCATATTGTAAACTTTTTTTTTGCTAACGCAAGGTAAAATGCTCCTTATGCCTTGTGTCAGGCCTCTTCAGATACTAAAACCTGCCCCGAGGAGCAAGGTCAAACAAAACGTGGTTGGATAAGATTTATAATAATTATTAAAAAATTATAAACATAAAAATGACACAGAAACAGTGAACACGACAAAAATGAGGGGCGTATATATATTATCAGTTTATTATAGCGAGCACCAACTTTTGTGACTCATTTACAGTGGCCGATGGGGTCAGCAGGCGGAGTGCGGGCAACTTTTACACGCTATCTCATGCGTCAATAAAACAATGACCGACCAATACAAGTGACGACGAACAGAAATCGGCCGCACACCGAAGTGATTGACCGGTGTAAATACGCTATAAAGTCTAACAAACTGTCAAAGAGCTATCTAAAGCTTGATATTATGTGTTGAAGTACTAAGGGTATACATCAGTCAGTACCCAATAATGTATAATCGGTGTCGGCCGCGCGAATGTGTTGCAGGAGCGAATAGAGATGTGAAAAAAATTAAACCAACGCAATCAAAACATACAGCCGTTTATGTGGCGAAAATATTCGAAATTCGTAAGGGAATCAAAACCTACAGGGTACTTCCCGTGAACTCATAATCATGAAATTTGGTAGGAAGCAACGTCTTATAGGATAGATAAAGAAAAATTGCGAATACCGTAAATTTTCAGTACATTATGATAAAAATATTTTTAATAAATACTTTTTATTTTAGATTTGTTTATGATAAAATATTTCATCAAGTATTTAATCGACCCCACGCATACTATCATCACGGTGACTCAGTTCGTGCTTCCTTTTGATAGATCAATTAGGGTTTCTACGTATATATAATATCATAGTACTATTTCCATAAGTAATACCATAGGTGTTAGATTAATATAGTAGATAAGATTAAACAATGTACACATTCTGACCTTCATTGTGTTACGAAATTGTACGTGTAATCTTATCCGCACTATCTGTTTTAATAGTGATAATGTATAGGAAACTGTTCTAATATTAATTTTCCGAATAAATATTGTGTCATGCAAAGTACTTATTAAAATTTATGCTCGCAATAATTATTCTACAAGTAAAATTATGTTAATTTTCAATTGTACGCACTCTTTGAGTGTTTATGGTTAGTTAGTTAGTTACTCTGATGGCGTACAAGGTTAGCGGTACGCGTACTGGTTAGCTATTCTTTGGTCTTCCTACACGAACCTTTTTACTGGCAATATTCCCACAAGTCCTCCGATTTTGTAAAAATCCAAACCCGAATTCGAATTCACTCAAGTTCACATAAAAACGGCATCCGCTCAACGTTGAATTGGTATTAATATTATTATCAATAGGTGAAGTGAATTTCGAAATGACATAGGGATAGAATATCTGAGACAGGTATGAAGAAAACAATCTTGTTTCGTATTTTTATACAAAACTGAAATCGATAGAATTTTTTTACCAAATGACGGGAATTCGAGTGAATAAAAGAGGGAATATGAGTGAATTCCAATTCAGGTTCCGATTTTTACAAAGTCGCAGGGCTGATTAGTTAGTTGGCAGTGCTAGAGTACTGATTTTATTACCTACTTTGTCTTTCCTAAAGTGGACGATAATACCCCCTTGTGGCCACCGCAGGCCTAAAGGGGAACGGTAAGAGAGCGAGGAAAAAATGGGGGCGTGGTGAGGAAGCTTGTGGGGTGGGTAATTTGTAATTTCATTTGGCTAGGAGGTCTCTTAGAGCCCAACTGCATGAGCTCTCGACTCTTAACTACAGCTTGTGAACATCAACTAATATTCAAATTCAAATTATTTTATTGCATGTCACATTCTTACAAACAAAGAATTTGAATTTGAATATTAGTTAAGAGATTGCTCAAACTCGGTTCATTCAGTTCACTCGGTAATTCTCTCCGCGTAGGTAGGTCATATATCTATCCTGTTTTATTGAATATATAAAATGAAAATCATGTCTATCGGTCGCTCCGTTTCGAAATGAAAGTAGACACAAGCAAACAAATAAAAAGGCAACAGACATACTTTCGCTTTTAAATAGTTATTAGTACTCCTATAGGTAATTTTCGTAGATAGTAGACAGAGGGCAATCATGTTTTACCAAGTTTTTGTTAAATAACCCGAATTGTGTATTTCTGTATCATTTGGCTGGTTATACGTCGTAATATTCTATTATGATGCAATTAAAACTAGACACCAGTTTCACGTACACGGAAGTTTTATTTATTATATGGTAATGTCGAAAACTAATGGGATTCACGACCTCAATTGTGACAACAGGAATAACCTCGCCGTTTATTCGAATGAGGATTGTTACACATGTCAACATCAGAATCCGAGTATTGATTTTTAATACTATAAAGTAGAAACTTCTTTATATAAACCTCTTTGTAATATTAGTAGCCATAGATAATTTGTTTAACCTCAACTGGAGATAATAAATGAGATATTACTCATGAGTCATAAACAGTTACAATTGACGTTATAAAGATTTTTGTATCATTACGATAATATTTATCACAATCGGAAATTGTTGAAACGTGACGTATACTTCATACCCATCATTAGCCATACCTTTTCATGGTTCCACACCCAAAGGGCGATCTGTCCGCCTGTCACCAGGCTGTAATCTCACGAACCCAGATAACAGTTGAAACTAGAGCTATATGACTGCGATTCCAACCTCATGCATTAACCTTTCCTACTTAAAAACACACCGACCTTGTATAAAAATACATTTCTAGGAAGATATAAAAAAAAACATATAAAAGTCAGACATAGATTGCTCTCGGTCTCGATAAGTAGCTAAAGTTTATATTAAGGAAATCTGTTTTTTTTTAAGTTTAATTTAATTATTCATTTTTAAAGTTATAAATTCATATTCTGTAACGTTGAAGCATAACGTAAATACATAATCTGTGAAAATTACAACTGTCTCACTTTCACGGTTCATGAAATGCAGCCTGGTGACAGACAGACAGAGCATACAGCAAAATCTATGTAATATGGTTCCCGTTTTACCCTCTGGGTAAAACCCTAAAAAGACCTAAACGGCATTCGAACACCACCACAGAGTTTGCATTACCTTGAAACCTAACTAACCACTTCACTATGAAGGTCGCCAAAATAATATTGATTAGGTTAACGATCAGTTGCACAAACGTCCATTAGGGTTTAACGAGGCCTATAATCTCTAATGAATGTCAAATCTGTTTGGCTTTAAACTAATGACACGTTTGTGCAACTGGCTTTAAGGGTGTTAAGAAAATAGAATTAGGCTATGATTATACGCCTGTGAGTCAAACTTCATCAAAAGGCTCACTTTATTTTTTTCCATGAGGTTATAGGTTTTATAGAATAAGTATAGAACATCATTTCTAAGAGTATAATTTTCAAACAATAGCAAATAAGAAAAAATTCTAGTGATATGGATCAAGGTCACAATACCGTTACGACAATATTATCCTTGTCTAAAGCATCCACGGCTGTTTTTTATATTGGGATGTTAAATACGGATATAAAACCTATGTTAAAAAAAAGTTTTATACTTATACTAGCTTATGTCCGACTTCGTCCGCTTGGTAAAGTCCGCTGAGCAGCATTTCTAACGAATATTTATTCAATATATCGTGTAAAAAACCTGATATAAAGATTCATCCCCTATTTTATCCCCTTGGGCGTAGAATTGATCAAAATCCTTTCTTAGCGGATGCCTACGTCATAACATCTACCTGCATGCCAAGTTTCAGCCCGATCCTTCCAGTGGTTTGGGAAATCGGAATACCGATATGACGGTATTGCGAGATCCCGCATCTTTTTCCCTATCTCGTGCTAGTGGATTACTTGCTCGGGATTTGCGGCTTGGAAAGAAACATGCACAGGACCTTCCACGAGCGCAATCGCTCCAGATCCAAGTGTTAGTCAGTGTTAGGGAGGCGCCAAAATCATAATTATTTAATATTTTTTACAGTTAATAAAAAATCTACACATTATACGATGGGTCGGACATGCTTCCTTCCTTAAGTCCTTAAAGGAATAAAAGTATCATACACTGCAAAAATATAATATCTTCACTAAACGGGGGGAGGAGGGTGGGGAGTAGATGAAGGGCGACTTACGAATATTTTGCCCTAGTTATATAAATTCGTAGATCCGGGCCTGAATCTCTCAATGACAGAGAGCGCTACTAATTACTTTTGTTTATATTCACTTACAGTTTTTGGATTATATTTTATTTTAGTAGTAATACATTTTGCAGTTGAAGGATTTTTTTTTCAGTACTTATTTCAGTTTTCAGTGATAAGTTAACGGTCTCATTTCATTGATCTCATGCTAATAGTAAATTAACTAGGATATAATTACAATAGCAAATTGAATAGTAAACAATGGTTACAATAGCAACGTTTGAATTCCCCATACAAACTTCCACTCCCATTTTCATCCCTTTATTTGCTGTTTTACGGGATAAAAATGTTTTTTTATAGAATAATTGTTTATATAATTTTTTTTTATTTTTTTTTTAATATATTCGATGCAAACAAACAATTCATCAAATCATTCCTCTTTATAAGATTAGTATAGATATCATGAAAAAAATATTCATAAATCCGACAAGTATATAGGTATATGAAAAGAGTAATGAAGTGAAAGAGGCGAAAGATATATGTAAGGACCGTACATTTTGCCGTTCGGTCCTCTCTGTCTACCCCGCAAGGGATACGGCGTGAAGGTAAAGATAGATAGATATATCATGAATAAAACAAAATATTCGATATGAAATCCTTTATTAAATTTTTTGGTAATTTTTTTGAGACACTTTCTTTTTAAACCCATTCGACTGAAAAATATATATATAAAAAAAGTTTTTTTTTCATAGTGATCACAATATTACATAAATTATGATTATTTATAAGTAAGTAATAACAATCTTTTTTATCTAAACGTACTGACATATTGAACTACGTTGGATAAATCACTTACAAATCTCAGAATGGTAAAATAACAAGACACGAACAATTGCTAACACTTGTATCTATAGTCGAGTAGAAACAAGAAATAACTTAAACAAATATTTTTTTATAGTAAAAACTGCCTAAGGCTTTGACAGATTTTGCTTTATTATAATTATTATTTATAAGTTAAAAAGACTAAGTTATTACTTATGCTCAAGTAATTACTTCTTCTGATATTAGTGTCACTCGTATCTATAGTCGAGAGAAGTAACAAGTTGACAAAAGATCATAATTTAATCCAATATTTTTAACCAATAGACATTAATTTGAATGACGCGAGAACTATCAATATTTAAGAGTTCTTATTCATTTAAATTCTTGTTTATTTGTTTAAAATATTAGGTTAAATTAAGACAATGACATGTAATAAAATATAAGAGAAATTCTGAATGGAAACGAGGTGCCAATATCTTTGCTATTATGTAAAAAATCAGCTTCGAAAGCAATGTCGAGCCGTCAATACACTTATTTTCAATTTTAAATTAGACTTATACAGTAATAGATATATAAACTCATTCTGAGATTTGCTAATGGTATAATGGCAGTATAAGCACTAAACAAGCTCGGTTTTAAGTCAATAACGGCAAACTTGTGCACGTTTGCAATCACAAACAGCACATGTAACAAACAGCAATTATTTTTCGAACACATTACTGGAAATTTAACATATTATAAAAAAAAAAAACAGATGACATGTAACGCTACCACAAAAAGCTCTTCAATTGATTTTAAATTTGAGGAAGTATTAAAAAATAGTTCTCTAAATCAAAACAAGATGTCGTTATGTACTTATAAAAAAAAATGTGTTCAAACGAAATTGTCGTTGGCCTATTTTAATGTCATTTTTTGCGACCAATTATTTACAGAAATATATCGAACGCTATCTAGTGACAATTATTTAAATGGTTATTTTCTCATTGCAGATTTTTAGGTCTTTTTGTGGTAGCCTGATGTGTTGCTGTGTGTACAGTCAACAGCATATCAGGTTGTACAAATCAATCTGATTCCTCTACTTAATTTTGATTTAAGGTTTCAGGTTAAAATCTGGATAAATTTGACATATTGTGGTAACCTGATATGCAGCCGTGTATATACTGTCATCCTTAGTAAAAAGCAATTAAACTACATTTTGGAGCTAATTCTATTCTTGGGGAGGGAGCTAGAATACACTTTTTTATTATTTCCGAAAACTTCAAAAAAAAAAACATTACAGATATTCCGAAAATATTTAAATATCATTTTTCTTTTTCAGTTACACTTGTTACATCCTTTTCCTGTTTATAGAGACAGAAGAAAAGAAGTTATAAGCGCTATAATTAAGCTACGTACATGAAAACACAATTAATATAGCTCTACGATGTACCTACATCGAACGCCAACATCGGCCAATCAACAAATCCCGGCCAATCAAGCGTGATTGAATAACCATGCCATCAGGCGGTCCACGTGCCTCTCCATTGGTGGGTGAGAAAGAAATCTGGCGCATATTTTAAACCTTATGGCTATAAATCTTAATCATAGTTTCGGTCATCATCGGATTTAGCAGGACAGTGTCTCCACCGCTTAAGGGGGTGTACAAGTATGACGTACCGCAATTTAGGGGAGGAGTGACCTAGTATATCGCGTTACGCAGTATTTTTAATTGAATACAAAAACAGGGAATAAGGTTATCACAAAGCTGAAAGGAACGTTGCTATAGGCAGTATTATGAAAGAGAGTTCATACCGTAATGTCTTCAAAAGAGGTAGATTTGCATCTATAAAAAGTCTCATGCTGACTTGCCAGCGTAACTATGACAAAAAAATGCCAACCAATTTTTTTATGCTGGCAAACGAATAGGTTTAATCCACAATAGGTTTGGTCACTTGAGTTTTACATACACAACAACGTTTATAGAGTGAGGAGTTAAAAAAACGTTACCGCGCGTTACATCGGAGGAGGGAGGGTTAATCTTCAAAAATTGCGTTAAGTATATCTGGAACGGCCCCTAACTGAGGTATACCATCTGTCAGAATGAAGCCTTAATGATCTGTGCTCAGATCAATCAAGATTGGACAGACCAACGCTGATTGGTCTGTCATTCATTCAGATTCATTTGACAGGTAAATCAAGGATTCAGTTACGCGATAGAGCCGCTGGTTTGCGCAAACCAAAATTTGACACAAGCCCATATTTATTGTGTTTACTGTACAGTTCTTAAAGAACGTGCAGTTGTGCAACCAGCTTTATAATTACTATGTAGTTATATTAAACAGTGGCAATTTTATTGGCAGGTTGTGTATTCGGGTTATATTTGAAAATTAGTTAATAATATATTCATATGGCTGTCCTATATCGAGTTACAATGCCCACACAGTTAAGATATACTAGTTAATAATTGGTCGACGGTTCACAGAACAAATAAGCGATAGATATTTGGTATCAATTAAAAGATTTTTTTGTTCTGCGACCTTTGCAACCACAAGAACGATTTGTACTAAGAATGGTTTTGAGTTAATAAAATATTGAGATCGATAAATGAGTACACAAACAATATATTTTTTGACACTTATTTCTTCACCACTCTTAGTAATTTGTAACTTAACGTCGTATATATTTACAATCTGCTGAGCTAAAATTATTTTTCTTCAATTGGAAAGTACATTTTCCACTGTCAATTTTAACATACAATGTAGGGTGACCATGATTCAGGTAGTTAATGTAAAAAATAATTATGAAATAGCTTTATTATGCCTCTCAATAAATGTTACTAATTAATTATTATCATTATTCTAAAGAACATATACGAGTTAGCTCGTTTTATTCACTAAGGGTCGTTACGTATCACTATATGCATAACATAATTCTACACGTATAATATACAAGCTATATTTAGTTTATATTATACGTTTTTTTTGTGTACGTCAACCACTAAAAGTCGTGGATCTTCTAAAAATATAACTGGGTTTTAAAGCAAATGCTTACACAATTCTAAAGATTAATAATAAAAAAAATATATAATTTCATTTTTTTGTTGACTATATATTTTTAGTATATACTATCAAGTTGTCCTTTCAAAGCTTCATAAATAATTCAAAATTATGCTCAATAGTTCAATTTAAAAAAACTTCACCTGTAAAAAGTTTTTGTTTTTTTTTTAACAGTCAATAAAAATATAATTATAATTATGTATATTAGAAGGCTTCGGAAAATTAGTAACTAAGACCGTCGGAACGCTAAAAATAACATAAGCTATTAAATAAATAGGATTAAGCGGCATTATTTATATCCGCATTAAAAAAGTAAACCATAATTGGATTGGACTCGCGGGTAATTTAGCAAACGGTAACGGCAGAAAGTAATCACTTTTGCTAGATAAAGCCTTATTCACACTGTATCAGTGACGAATCAGTATAGGCAGCTGTAAACCCAGACCCAGACTCAATGTAAAACAATGAGTGAGAATTATTAGCACGCCGTGGCGGGAAGTGGGGGTGATGCATAAGAATTGAAAACACATGACTCTTTTACACTGAAAAATAAATAATGCGTATTACCTCTGCAATTGTACAAACAAATCGTGAGAACAAATCATTCGATTCTCATTTCGCACCGAGGTGTGACAAGAGAATTGTCGTTTCAATTCTCCAACATCGAATACACTCCTCGCTCGTTGTATATGAAATGACAGTAATGGTTGACATGCACGTTACATAATAAACATTATGAATAAAGTGACAAACTGCGAATACAAGCGCAGTAAGAGAAAATAAGGTAATTATATGAAAAAAAAACCACTCGTTACTATATATACGACTTGTTTAAATATAAGCTAAGATGCAAATTAAAAAATATATCATTTAAGAGAAGAAATAAGTTTATTTCAAAATGAAATTAATAGTATTTTATTTAAATGTCGCAATATAATAACGAGCCTATAACGAACGCTACCCTTATACTTAATACTTTTTATTTTATTATTTGTCGATATTTTATTCTTTTTTTTTTTCGTTATTATGGCACCTATAGCCGCTCACTCTAAGGTTCCATTCACATTGTAAACGAGTAAGAGACGCAAATTTCCCCCTACTATGCTTTTATAGAACTGACACTAGAATAATTCATTACGTTTAAACCCGTTTGAAAGCTGTTCAGCCATTTTGTTTATTTGTTCATAAATAGTAGAAGATAATACCATTATGTGGAATATAAGTTCATATCAAATTATGGAGTGAAGAATTTTACCTGTAAACATATTTTCAACTAGAAGTAAAATTTTATTCACAATTGATATGAAAAAAGGTTCAGTATTCTCAATGCTCAATATTGATTGAAACATCAATATTATTACTGCCTTGAAGCTCGATTGCCTTATTGGCACTTAATAAAATTATCCATACAGGTACAAAACTAAAAAAAGGGGTATTTTAGTATTCATCTTCAATGTGAACGAGTCCTATTAAACATACACATTTACACCAAACTGCGGTGGGTATTGGGAAAAAGAAGATTCGATTGATAAACAAAATATAGCAATTAGCGACCAATAAAATTATATATTATAGTTTTGAGAAAAGTTTTCCGATCAAATATTTATTGAAATATATATTCTTCTGGATTAATTTTCTTATCCCTTTACCCATACGTCTTCTCTATACATATATTATTTTGAATTTTACTTAAGGATGTTGATTTAATTGCTGTAGGTGTAAAAGAGTCTTCAATAAATTTAAAAAAAAAATCTTCATAAATCGGGAATTGAAAAGAAAATATGAAATTATAATCCGGGCTTCAAATCACTCCATCGTGGATTTGTAATTACCTTTTTTAAATAATTACTTTTTAAATAATTATTGTTTATAAACATAATTTCCATAAAAAATAATTTAGAATCCAAAGCCTATAGTAGCTTACTATTATAAACATATTAGTAGATTACTTTAAGCTTTCGATAGTAAAAAAAAATCAATTCATGCAATAAAATTCATAATAAACAAAAAAATAAAAAATTCAAATAATTTCAATGTTTATCAAATAAAATTATTTTGTGACTCATTTTTTTTTATTCAGCATGCCTACGTTAGGGCCGATGCTCATTAAAAATTGCACCGCAAATTTTTTCATAGCTTTTATTTAGGGTAAATGTGTGTGTATATGTGAAGTTTGATTCGGTAAGTATGGAACTGCAATACGGTAACGCCATCTAGCGATAATCGCAACATACTTACTAATAAAGTTTGAGCTACTAATGAGGAAGTATTTAAAAAAAAAATTACTTCCCAAAATCAAACTAGATGTCGCTATGGTACGTTCTTGATTTCTCCATGACAACCCTTCCGGTTTTCTTTTTATGTTTAAAAGTAAATTATTTTTCAAAACTCAATAAACAACTGATATTCTATTTGTATTGATATCTAAGTTTCGAACTTTTCAAATTTCAGTTTTTTAATATGTTAGTTAAAAGGAACGGAAATTACTGTCTTTGGTCCATTCGTTTCCTACAAAAATCAACTTTTGCTAGGGTCGCCATCTTGTGGAGGTACTTTTTTATTGCTTTCGTTTTTTTTTTAAATACTTCCTCATTGGATTTTATATTCGGGATCTCCCTCTTACACAAACACATTCTTTATATATTCCATTCCGAAAGTGTTGTTTTTTTATCTTATATTGAAGCATAGAAAGCATTCGTCGCACCAAGGAATCCATCACAAACATACCTAACTATAATTAACGTAACAAAACAAATTGTGCTTTAATATTATATACATAATGATTAATTTATTATTACAATACATTAGCTAGTTTACAATGATCTAGTCTACGTTTTCGGATTCGGACTTAGCTCTTCGATTCGTGAGGTATTCGAAAAAAATATAATGTCAAAATAAATCGAAAAGCAAGTTGTTAAACATTTACTTACGAAATAAACATGTCGTAGTCTTAATTACGTTCTTTTTTTTTTAATTACACCAACTCATATTAAGGTTGTTAAACAGATAAAAATTAGAAATATTATTTGCGAGTGAAATTCGTAATTTATTTACCATTATAAACTATTGGTTACAAGATTATGTGGCTTTCTAGTTTTGGAGTTTTCATCTATGGTTTGTTAAAATAATAAGGTAAAATATCCAATTTAATTTCAAACCCAAAAACAATTTCATCAGCCAATCGAAAAAGATATTCAAACCGTTTGTTCATAATCAAAAAACATTGATTATTAAACAAAGATTTTTCTACTAATTAATCATCAAATGCAGTTTTAAATTCTTTGACTATTATAGAAGTAATTAATGGGAAAATCTGCTTGAACCAAATTTAACTTCTCACAAAGAATATCTATCGGTTGTCTTATTTTTTTTTTTTTTCATTTTAGACTTAATTACGAATAGACATACGACAACACTTACATAATTATTGTGAGGCATTTTATAAATAAGAAATTACATTTTGACTGCTTCAAATAATTATAGCAATTGAATAAATAACAAACATTTACATAAAAAAAGGTATCACTTTTCAAAAATCTTTACGATTTATTTTTCATATAGATAAAATAGTAGAAAAAAATATAAAAACAAAAAAGACTTAAAAAAGTGTCTTCCAAGTACTCGACTACTCTTATTATTCTTAAATTACAGTTAAAACACACTTTTAGCTTAGAGAAAATATTTTTTTTTACATATACTTTTTTCTCGTTTTATGTTACTCCAATAAAGCCTAGCAACTTCGTCATTTACTTTTAGAAAAAATACTTTGATATCTGATTCATTTTTTTAATATTAATTCTCATTTGTCATCCGTCAATATCTCAAAAATATTTACAGCAGTCTATTTCTATTTCACATGAAATAACGTCTTTGCCTTCTCTTAACATCATAAAATTACAAAACAAATAAAAAATACATTCAATTTTCAAACTAAGAATACAAGATTTGATAATAATAAATAAATAATACATGCTGTTTAAAAGTTGATAGACATTTAAATACCAATAAAAATGAAAGACGAGAAAAGAAAGAATTGCCAAAGTAAGAAAAAAAATATAACTAGTATACCTATCTGACATGGCTTCCTATTATACATACAATAATAATAATAATAATAAGACATACAAAACGAAACACAATTTGACTATTAATTTATCATTTAAATATGTATATAAAACTGTCCTTTGTCACCAATAAAACAAGGTGGTAAAAAATAAAACATTTTTTTCACTATTCCTGTTCATTGAGGCTAAGGTATAATAAACATTAAGCTTACAACACCGTCTGAGATCTGTCACTCACTTTTTTTTTTCACAGTTTTTTTATCACATTTTTTTTTAAATACTGTTTCCTCTTAGGTGCTTAATAAGGGATACGTAGTACATTATCTGCGGTCACGGTATTTTTATCTGTGGCGCGGGCTCAATGTTGCCCCGCGAGTGGAGGTTTTACGTGGAAATTTTTAAGAACTGAAATGTTCACGACGCGTACGTGCCTTTGCTCGGGGATACCTGTTGAAAATAAATTATTTCATACTATGGAAGCTAACATTATATGTATCAAGTTATACGCGTAACCTTATATGAATTTGATATAGATTAATTGTTACTAATTTTTTAATACATGCTATCTAACTATTTTTTTCCAATTTTATGTCTCGCTTTCACTACCGAAACCATTCTTTTTTTTTCATTTCCAGTGAATTTATTAACGAAGTTGTAAGACATCATAATAATATAAGTAAATTAAAACATTCTATCATAATACATATGGCATAAAATTCAAAGTCGCTATGAAGAGGTCTATCTACGACTCACCTGAGTATGTCACGCGATCGAGTTTACAGCGTAGTGTGGTTTCGTGCCCTCTGGCTGGTATAGCGTGATCGAGGCTATATAGTTATTCGACATCACCTATACACGAAATAAAAATTATACGTTTATTATATTTTATATTTTTTTGTTCACAGTAAATTTCTCTTATAGAAAATCACTTGAACAAATATCTTAATGGTTCTTGAGAATAGTGAATTATTAAAATAATGAAATCCATCGTTGCTGTCTGCTCTAACTTCGCAAAACTTATATATCGGTGTCCATAAAAATAGTGGTCATATTTCGAAAGTCCAATTCCTAGTCGGATCAATGTAGAAAAGCTTTTATATATTGTCTCAGGTTTGGCTATTACAGTGCTAAAACCTATTTAATTAGAAATCAGAGTAATATATGTGCAACAGCACACACAACTTGGTTTTTATTTCAGAAAATATGATATTTTGGTTTCCAAACCCCATAGCTAAAAACGTTCAGAACCGCTGATTAAATCTATGAAGTAATATTATATAGTAATATATATGTATATATGAAGTAATATTATATTAAATCTTTATAATAATATGTGAATGAAAACAAAATAAAATAAGCATATTTACGGATTTTTAAATATTTAAGTTAATGAAAATTATTGAAGTGATAATAAACTTTATAAAATACCTCAAAGATCATATCCTGGTACCCATAACAGAAGGTGGAGCCGAACGGGTTGGTGGTGTTGGTAGAAGATGCCCGGTTGAGAACCACTGGCCGCTCGCAGACGCGTAACGCCCTCGAGACCACTTCCCATTTGCTGTACGCGGTTATACTGACCGCGCCACGGTTGTCAACCAGCGAATTTGGATCACATCTACAAGAAATAAAGTTGATAATCGGTTAACTCCATTTTCTATTCATTTGTTAACATACTTTTTGAGATGGAACAGTAAAAGTGGGTACTTTGTACCGCTTATATTATTTAAAAAATACGGTCAAAAAAATTATAAAATATAGATTCTTTTCGATAAAACATTTCATGTAGGGTTCAATGACAATTGGAAATTGTAGGATACAACAAAAACGTATAACATATTTTTTTTTTACGGAAAAACAACAAATCTAATCCAAATAATTGTAGAAACTTTATTGTATCGAACTATTGGTAATATTAAGTGCTATATGTTTCTCATAGCGTTATAAATAAATACATATTCTGTGACGCCACCCTTTTGTTATATCTATGTCGGGTTATTTATTACAGTAAATTACTAAGGTAAGTTACCAAGAGGCATAATTTTATCATCTCTTTTACAGGATGTTTTGCGTGGCAAATTTGCGTCCCAATTTTCTACAAAAATTTATTCTACTCATATATACTCAGAGCAATCAGCTTATCAGCTGTAAAAATATATAATTCTGAGGGATATTCACGAACAAAATTTAGGGAAATTGCGAAACTCATAATTTTCTTAAAATCTTTACAGCAAAGATTATCAGATTCTACCTCCGTTGCATCTTAGATGCGGGTGTAGACAGCAAACAAAAATAAATACATTTATTTTTTTGGTAGTGTTTAATATAATATTACCGATAATCACACTTTAATGCTTATTATATTGATATTGTTGATTAAATTTATTATAAAAACAAATATTTATACTCATTGTCACGTGATCGCAAACAGTGCAAACAGAAGTTGGCGTTTTTGATAATGATACTTTTTTTCAAATATATTTCATGTATATATAAAATAAAATTATAAAAAATCTACACTCCTATTGTCGAAAATGGGTTTCTTTGCTGTCACATTAGTGTTTCGCAAATAGATGAAGTTTTGTTTTCGAAAAAGAGAGCCTTCTGAGAAACTGTCGGTCGACCAAATAACCCTGTATAAATAAAATGATATCGTATTATCAACTCACTTGTCTGGCTGCACGGCTAGCTCGAATTCGCAGCGGTGATACATGTTGAAGTTATAATGTCCGGGATAGTTAGTGTGTAGGACGAACTTTTTCACTTGGTGCGTCCTGGCGTCGAACAATATGTCCTGGGAAACAACATTTCAGCATAAGATGGAAGACATAACCATTTGATATCATATGAATTTATTCAACGGTTGCTTGAATGTAAAGGATGCGAGAAATACAGTTATAAAGATATTTTTTTAAGATTTTCACCACATGTTTCATTGTTGTATAACGAATAAATAAAGAAACATGTGTATATTCTAGACGACTCGACCTGATCAAAAACAGTATTTTTTCTATATCAATTTTGCAAGCCCAATGCGTACTCTCCAGGATCAGCGTGAAGTTATAAGCGTGCATACTCTCCAGGACCAGCGTGAAGTAATAAGTGTGCACACTCTCCAGGACCAGCGTGATGTTATAAGGGGGCACACTCTACAGGACCAGCGTGAAAGTATAAGTATGCACACTTTCCAGGACCAGCGTGAAGTAATAAGTGTGCACACTCTCCAGGACCAGCGTGAAGTTATAAGTGTGCACACTCTCCAGGACTAGCGTGAAGTTATAAGTGTGCATACTCTACTGGACCAGCATGAAAGTATAAGTGTGCACACTCCACAGGACCAGCATGAAAGTATAAGTGTGCACACTTTCCAGGACCAGCGTGAAAATATAAGTGAGCACACTCTACAGGACCAGCGTGAAAGTATAAGTGTGTACACTCTCCAGGACCAGCGTGAAGTTATAAGTGTGCACACTCTACAGGACCAGCGTGAAGTTATAAGTGTGGACACTCCACTGGACCAGCGTGAAGTTATAAGTGAGCACACTCACCAGGCCCAGCGTAAAGTAGTTGTAGAAGTAGTCGGAGGCGGGCGGGGGGCGGCGGCGCGCGGTCGGCCGGTGGATGCGCATCTTGTCGTCCGCCTTGTAGTAGAGGCGAGCGGGGGCGCCGAGGCAACGCGCCACCCGCTGGCAGCTGTCCCCGAAGCGGATCACGCGGCACAGAGACACCTGTACCGGCTCTAAAGCGCGACTTGTACCTGGCGTTGAGACACTTTGTTACGACAAGTCCGAAGATCGGTAAATAATTGATTTCCCTGTACCGATATTTAATGGTGAACATTTCGTTGTACATTTCACAGACAAAAATATAACTACTTAATTTTGTAATCGTGCTATTTTAAGACTCGAAATCAGAATCTCTATGTATATTATGCAGTACATTTTAGTTTTTGTGCAATTCTGTGACTTATTTTTCACTACCGAAACTACCCTATACTAATGGTTAGTATGTTGTTCTGATATATATAAAACCATAATTATATATGTGCATTATTTGATAAATGTTTATCCTAACGACATTTTTAGGCTAATGATAATTATGATTATTTAACTTAGGGGGTACGTAGCAAGATAGAAATACAAATAATCCCTAATGACTGGAATGCTAAGTCGCTGGTACAAAAAATAAATAAGACTGACCCTCTGTGAACATGTGCAGTCTGACCCCCCTGGTGGCTTGCGGTGCTCGCAGAACATCGCACCGGCGCAGGTGCAGCTGCTGACGGTAGCAGGTCAGCGGCAGTTCCGGCAGCGGCGCCGTACAACCTGTACCCGTGTTACCCTGCACACAACCATATACAGGGTTAGCTCATGGACGTACACAGGCTTAGCGAAATATCACTAACAAAAAATCTCGCAATAACAAACACTAACGGTCAGTTGCCCATACGTCCATTAACGTTTAATGACCCCTTTAAGCTCTAATGAATGTCAAATTTGTATGGGTGATGTCGCTTTAAACTAATGACAATTTTAATGGATGTTTAAGCATCTGCCTATAAGTCGAAAGTTGAAAATATTTCAAAACATATATTAAACGAATTATTGGGTTAAAATGTACTTATAATAAACGTATTGCTATTTAATATCAATTTTAAAATCAAATAAAACGTGACTAACAGTTAAATTCGACGCAAAAACGCGGCACTTTGATATCTGACGTAAATGTTAAAAATTAACATACATATGATGGCTCACTAGATATGTAGTTTCATTTTGAAAGAAATTGATGTTTTAATTGATTCAAATCGTACGAATTTGACGTTCAATATATTTTAACGCCAAATCTAAACGTTTGAAAATGTTGCGATTAATCGAAAAACGGTCATTTAACGCTGATTTTATCGATATTGAATCCTGATATGACATGATCGATGAATCGATTTTTCAAAACTTAACACGTGTGCCTATTGTAAATATTGTCATACTGTGCTGTCAACAACAAAATCATTGTTTTTATAGTGTCGATTGCAGTCACATGACTCACAGTTTAAATTTATTTTGAATTAGAAATTTATTGTAAATTCGTAGTTTATTAATTATTTTTTTTAGATTCTATATCAATAAACCGTTGCGATTACACATTCCATAATATTTTTTTTTCACGAATTATAGCGGTTTATTATGAAGTCATTAAATACCTACCTATAATTTCAAAGTTCAACTGGCCAAAATAGTAATAAAAGAAAGTGACCGTGATTCAACACGTGTCATTTTTTTTTCTAACTCTCGACACATTCAGGACAGGTTGTTTTCATCCAAAGAATGGAGTTCCAATAAGAATAATTAATTGTGAAAAACACTTCAAAATAACAGTTTTTTTACTTAATGATAGTTCTTAAGATAGTTCTTAACATACAAATCGTGCTTTTGCCAAAAAGTTTTTATGACAGGTTTTAAAAATGTATATAATTTAAAATGCAAATTATAAAAAAAACATATGAAAGCGTACCTTAATTTCCGTTACCTGGTGTTGAGATCCGTAGTAAATGGTTGTCCTAGAGACGACCGGCGATGCTCCATTAGGGAACTGCAACGATCCTAACCCGTGCGCGTAGCCGGGCTGAAAACATACAGACAATAACCATAGACACGAGATTATTTCTTAGGAACTTGAGCGGGGCCAGAAAACTCTTTAAAAGAGCGCTCTTACTCTTGAACGCTCCGCACTTTTCACTGGTTCACATACAGCATATTCTGGCGCTAGTGTACCCAATCAAGAGTAAGAAACGGCACAATTGCAATGTCGATCGGTCGCGATTGCGTATGAGAATAAGGAAGCTGGTCAATATTTGATGATTAATTATCTTAAAAAACAGATATCATCTATTAAAGTTTCTGTCATATTTTTTTAAAAATATCCTAGTCAAAGATAATTACCCACCAACAATCATCGAATATTGACCTGTCGCCTAATTGTCTTATTTTAAAATATATCACAATCTCTTTCAAAGGTATAGCGGTTGTGATAGTTATTTATGGTATTATGATATGGTATTGATTTTAATTGATTTTGAAAAATTAACTATTAGGCAAACATTAGGCAAATAGGTCAGAATCCATGATTCAATTAGATTAAAAGAACTATAGTTCATCTGTCAGTCAGTTACCAAATTATTAATGTACAATTTATAATGACATTTTTACAGGGATGGAACCGAACGTTGAGAAGACATACATATATAACCTACAAAGTCCCAGTGCGATTTGGTGGGTGTTAACGCAAATATGCTTTTCAAAGTAAGGGGATTTCACAATAATATGTTTTTTATTACCGATCCGATAGTAATCGGCTTTTGCTAAAGTCGCAAACCAAACTATAATCAAATATAATATGTTACCTCAAATTTGCTATCAACAGGGAAGTAGAAGCTCAGCCCCCTGAAGTTAAGCGCGAACAGATGGCGCTGCGAGTCATATAGGCCGGGGTGTGTCGCGCCGAAGCAATGCTCTACTTGCTCAATAGATGGCGTTATCTCCGGCGAATTGAAACACATCCCGCTATAAGAAGAAAAAAAAAATCTGTACATAAGTGTAATAGAGCTTAATTTTAAAAATGTTCTAACCATGTAGACAGAGTATTTCAATAGTGTTAAGAGTTCGCAATAAATCACTAACTTCAACTAGTTTCATTTAAGGAAGTCACGTCCAAAGCAAGCTGTTATTTTAAAAATAAGATTACTACATCATATTCTAAGGGTTATATCTCAACTTAAACATGAATTAATAAAAATCCTCGATGGATAAAAAATTGCATAGTTACCCGTTTCCTTTTAAGGGAAAATAACTTACCATTTTTAAGTAAAAAATTTATAAATTTTAATGTTAAGGGCAAATTACTTACTATTTTTAAGTAAATTATCTATTTTGAAGAAAAAATTACGTACTACTTTTACAATAATCGCAATAGCATGCCAATATGCACTAGTATTTTTAGCATTTTTAACGCACAATTTCAGTAACATAACATCATACGTATAAGCTATAATTCCGAGGACGAAGTTGCAGGAAAACTGCTAGCTTTCCATTATTAACAAATAGATACTACATATAATATAATACTAAATCATACAATGACAGACTTATAGCATACTATATAGGTCCAACCAGAAAAATCTGGAGATAAGTCATATGAGGCTACTTGCTTTCTGCCAGCGACTTCACCCGCGTTATCCCTAGGGAACTTTTTATTTGGATATCGATTCATATTATGACACGGCTGTAATTACAGTGATTAATAGAATAGTCATCATCAGCCCTTTTGCATTCCCACTGCAGGGGCTCAGGCCTTCCTTATGGATGGTTAAGGAGGATGGGTCATGAGACTGCACGCTGGCCCAATGCGGATTGGAGAGTATTAACGACTGCAAATGCAGCCGGGACCAACGGCTTAACGTGCCTTCCGAAGCACGGAGTAGCTCGAGACAATTTTTTGGTCACCCATCCCGTGACCGACCCTTGCGAAAGTTGCTTAACGACAACGATCGCGGGCCGCGGCGCTTATCCACCACGCTACCGAGCTATAAAATAGTAAACAATGGTTACTATGGCAACGTTTTAATTCCCTATACAAACTTTCCTCCCGTTATTTGCTGTTCTTCGGGATAAAATATAGCTTATTTACACCGCATAAGATGTAGCTTCCCGTAGGTGAAAGAATTTTTAAAATCTGTTCAGTACGAGTAGTTTCCGAGCCTATTCAATAGATAGATTACATATAACACGTGTCAAGGTCCCATTACAAGCTGTTCAATATTATCTGGATACATAAGACTCTGCTTTAAATTCACATATGCATACAGGAAATTCTTTGTTCGTTTCACATAGAACATTATCAGGCACCGTTTCTATGGAGATAGGGCAACCTTACGACCCTGACAGATAATACGTGTGCAGTACACATAAACATAGTATAATAATTGCACGCGGTATAAGATAATGAATAAAAAAACAGACCAAGTGCGTGTCGCACTCGCAATTCTATATCGTCTAATGCACACACATGAAGGGTTAGCACTATATCTATAAAATAGCAAAAAAAACGTTTGATGTGTGGGGGGCTCCCCTTAAATATTTAATATTGATTTCTTTCAAATTTCAACTGTCTCGCTATCATGTGATACTGTTTACTGATTGACGGATAGGCAGATAAATGGATGAATAGAGCCTTAGGGCGCTTGTGCACTACACTGAATTTTCAGATCCGGCGGTCCGATTTTTTCCGGTCCGGAATGACATGAAAAACCCGGATGAGTAGCTTGTGCACTTGTCCGTTTTTTTCCTGATCGGAGCGGCGCAGTGTAGGACAGCTCTCTTTGAAGCTACACGTCACTAACGCTAGGTACGATGAGATTTTTGGAACATCGGTAATTCCGTTCGAAGACGTAGAAAGGTATCTAAATAATGATCTGATCGTTTTACATAAACCATAATAAATTATGGCAAGACGAAAGCATTTTTTTTACTACTATCGGATGACTACTATCAGATGTAAAAACTTATACCCTTACTCATTTAGGAACAGCATTATTCACATACAATAGCTAAAAATATCTGTGACATTAGAATAAAATTACTGATAATGGTCTAGTACTTGATGTTTAAATTTTTAAACGTGCTATTTTTTTCGAAGTTTTGTAAAAATAACTTTCAGCGATTACAGAGATAGACCAATCGGTAGCGCTATTTCGTATATAAATCGAAATTAGTGCCATGTAAGCGGAGAATTAATATGCTAAATGAACTTTACGAGATCAGTTGACTGTATTATATATAGGCATAATTTTATACGCGTGGTGTAGTTTCTTTGAGCAGAAATATTATTTCTTTAGAATACTTCTTTTTTTTAAATTTATTAATGACACAAATATACATTTAAAATTTTATTAAATGCGAAGAAGACTGAGTGTCACTTAATTACTTTTGTTAATCTTCTGTTTATTCTTTATTATTACTTCTGTTGTCAAATATTTATCTATACTTATCAATTGTCTAAAAAAAATTTGATAATGACAAATTTCCAGGCAAACTTTCATCCCCTATTTTTCGCGATAAAATGTAGCCTATATCCTTTCTTAAAGTTAAGTCTATTTACTATATTAATTTTCTATTTAATATATTAATTTCCATTTAGATGGGTTCAGTTGTTTAGGCGTCTAAGCGTAACAACACTTATTTATCTTACCTTAAGCTATCGATATTATAAAGTCCCGTTTTAGCCTAAAAATCTCTAAATCAGAGGTCGGCAACCTATGAGACGGAGTAGCTTAATTCTACAATTTACAAAATTTCACAGATTTTTAAAGAGTATAGTTTATTATTATTTTTTTATTATCACTCGTATTATTATTTATTCTATATAACATTTAAGATTATAATAGAAATCAACAACTTGAAATATACATCTCTCAGTCATACTGGTTATGGTTATACTTGCTCAATGTATCTATCTGAATTGTGCTATACGGGTATTCAATTCAATCGTGGCTCGATTACACGATATAGAGATTCGACATTCAATTTTTTTTTGTAAATAGAATTTGCTAGCCGCATGTTACTAATCTCTGACTTAAACTATATTGGCTTCGATTTCGTTAGAGTCAATTAAATGCAAATATCGCTGTCGCTCTTATATTTAATAATTTATTCCTTCCGCAAATTTAAATCAAAATAAAAAATATTACTAGTGTTACAACGATTCATATACAAACAAAAACCAGCACTGTATTAATGACCTTTGCGCAGTATGGAAAGGATAACAACTTCTGAACTTATTATCTGTATCAATGATAGAATTATAATTAATTATATTTGATAAATTTTGCATTCACAATGCGATACTGAAAAATGCTTAAAAAATGCACTTTGTCCCTGGCACTCTGAGATGGGACTCCAACCAGTCGCCCGGATTGCGAAGGGTCATGGATCATGGGTCATGGAGCCCCATCTCAGAGTGCCAAGGACAGAGTGCATTTTTTAAGCATTTTTTATTATAAGCATATCAGATAATTCTATTACAAATATTGCGATTTGAACGATCAAATTATATCTAACAGGTATGCAGTAAAAATTAAATAACACCATTGGAACGCTAATATAATCCAATACTTATATTATAAATGCCGAATGGAACTCTGTATGTGTCTCTGCTACGTTCTCCCGCCTAAACTACTGATCTTATATAATGGACGAAAAGGCGAAGGGCGATAATAACCAAATTCCATGTGTACAACGAAGCCGCGACAAGAAAGCTTGTCCTATATATTTTATGATTTTTCTTTACAACCTATCCTGGGAAGTTATAGGAAGCGTTATATAATACTATACGTTATTTTTTTTCGAAAAACTAATGCTATATTGATTCACATTGTAAATAAATTAATGGATAAAAATGAAATAAATAAGTCTGAGTGAAGCTATGAGATATATATGATGTGACCGAAAAAGAGACGATTCCTTTGCTTTATTTTCTTGAAAAATCTATACTGGATCGACAGATTGTTTATGGATAGGGGTTTCTTTCAAACTCAATTCAATGATGTTCCTATAGCTAGGGAAGAAACTATAAGCGGTATTTAAATAAATAAATAAGTAACCGGAAGTACTTACCAATATCTAAGCTTAACTAATTTCATGTTGTATATTTCTATGATCTTGAGCCGCTGCGCGACCGGGTCGAATATTAACCGGACGCCATCTTGGGGCATGTTTATTACTAGGTCCACGGATAACGGGTTCTGGAAACAAATCAATATCAAATCTAGTATCATCTTCAGACAGTGAGCACTGATCATATATTCCAATGCCCAAAATAAAAATCATACTGGGACTTGAATTTAAAATTACTAGTAATATCTCTCAAACTAAAAAATATAATTTAAAAATGCTGTTACAACTCCATTATCACATTTCAACGGAAGTAGTCCTTGCTACTGCCCTCGATTGCCTCGGTAAATAAGCAAAGAAATGGGGATATTTAAGCGGACTGTTCAGCCAACGTCAGCTTTAAATGGACACCAAAACTTTATTTTCTCCCAATTTTTTTTATACAATAAATTGGTATAGAATTATAATATCTGTGGTACGACTATATAAAATAGTACATATGTGTCGAAAGACTTGAGAAGTACACATGCAGGCGAAAGAAAGCTAAGTCTCAGAAATCTTAGTTTTACTGATCCAAGATTACAGATGACTTCCATCTTAATAATGTAGCATTGTCAGTGCAAGAACAGTAACGCAAAATTACTTGAAGAGTCTACGGGAAGATCTATGTTCTGGATATTTCTTCGTGACTGACACGAACAATGAGGTACCCAACAGGAAACCAGGGACAACGAAAGCGAGATGCTTCGATAATATTGTTCAAGCAGCCGGCAAATTCTGGATAAGTGAAACAACCTGGTCATACTCTGCAGAGCGACCGCGTAACTTTATAGCCATGATTATAGCCATAGTATCATGGCTAGAGAGATAGGTTTATATTTTATTTTACAACTTTAACGTGCACTTTAGTAACGACGAACGAACGAATGATGATTATAGATTTGATAACAGTGTTACACAACTCGGTATTTATCCCAAATTTATCCACCAAAAGACATGTCAAAGTAGTAACAGGAAACGAAATATCATCATAACCAGAGAGTTAGACGGTCGCACACCTGGAAGGAGTTGGGGAAGGCATATGTCCAATACTGGACAAAGATGTAGAAAAAGAAGAAAACGTAAAATATCCCATATCCGGTTTATCCATTCTTACCTGATCACTATATAACACTTGTACTCCTCTTATTGTTCCCACTTGACTCTGTATTATGGCCACAGCTTGAGAGAAATGCATCCCTGAAACAAGAGGCATAATTTATTAAATCAAAAGCACTGCAGAGTATTAATATCGAACCTCGAATATTCCCTAAAAGAGGTGGATAAGTCGACCGGGGTGTCTCAAATTTGTCTTTTACGTATGCCAACTAAAACTCTATGCACGAATTTCATACGTTTTTATAAATTAGTAGTTTGTAAGGAATAGATAACTTACTAAAACATTTGCAACATTGATCTGAAAAGTGAGTCTTATTTTGGAGCGAATCTAAATGTGAGAGAGAGAAAAATCGAAATGTATTTTATCATATTTAAACAACATACTACCGAATTAACATATGTTTAGGCAATCTATATGTTTAAAGCATATATATAGTAATAGGTGAATTTTTCAATTCACAAGGCAATAACAGGTGTGTTTTTCAATTATTTTGAACGCTGAAGGTCAATAACAAACTTTCTTTACACGTGCCTAAAAAACCTTATCAGTGGCAAGCATTGCACATGTTAGATATAGTACGATACATTGTATACCGTAGGGTTGTCAATGTAAACATGCATGAAAGCTGGATTACAATAGACATTTGAAGAAGAATAATATTACATAGACATTAAGAAGCATAGATAATAGTACTTGTGCCAATCGACCTATTTATTTCAGTACATAAGTAATTATCATGATTGATTGCTCAAGAAGTAGTAAAAGGACAACAAACAAGTGTACGGAATTATCCTAAACTTAAGCTGAATTTTAAAAATTTTGTATTACACTAGCGATCCAGCCCCACTTGATGAATCTTCTTATAGAAGAGAATAGGACGTATTACTGCAAGTTTCTGTCGCCAATTTATAGTAAACGTCAATTTTTTTTTATAAACGTCAAACGTAATTTACAGAATTGTGACCAAAAGTAAAGTAATAGTGAGCATAATATATATTTTAAATAAAATTAAAGAGAAATTAATTTTATCCAATAGCATGTCTTGTCTTTATGTCATTGCTGCATATTTACGAGTATGTAAGAAGGAAGAGAATTATTCGTTTCCAAAAAAATGAAATGTTCGAAAAAGTTTGGTTACTTCTTGTGCTAGTGTTGCCACCTACGCCGGCCTCTCCGTAATATTCCCTTTTCTCCAATCCAACAGTGAATCGAAATCCAACGCAGACGCAGAAATTATACAGTGCTATTAATAAACAAGGTTTAGTGTTGCAGTAAATTTACGCAAAGACTGCACTAAGTGCAGTCGTGCAGTATTAAGGCAAAATTCATATTATTATTCAGAGATTTAGCAGAGGTTAACCTAGTACCAAGTTCTACGGGAGTAATATTTACTCCTAAAAGGAAGTAGGTTTACTTATTCTATGTATAGTTTGAATTTGGATAAACTAAAATTGCAATTTTAGCGTTAATTTACTCTGACGCTAAACCTTATTTATTACACTGATAGGGACTACGTAGTTACACTATGTAGTGAAAAAGCAACAACTCGACAACCATAATGTAGTCTATATGACGTCAATATTCTGCAAATTGTTTATCGTAATCAATGTGATTGTGCGTAGGTAATCGTAGATGTGACGTTTTTAAGAATTGATAACACAACAATGTAAACAAACGTGACATAAGCTTTATGTAATTGAAGCGCGACGCTGCGCTGCATTGAAGCTGCAAATCAGCGGCTAAATATTTGCCAGATTTTGAACTACGCGCCAATTGCACTAGTCCAGCACGCGTAGCACGACGAACTCAAGAACGTTTTGTCTACACTCAAATGACACTTTTCTCGGATGCACCCATACTATATCTCACTCTTGACCCGAGAAACTGACAAATGGGTGTAGACAAAGTGTTTCTCGAGTTTGTCATGCTACGCGTGCTGGGGTAGGCTACCTGGGGCTTTCTATATGAAGTTGGCTCTCAAATTCCATTTACAAAAAATATTTTACTATCGAAACCTTTTAAATCTTGTAATCTATCCACATATAATACTATTGAGATTACTGACTATGATTAACAGTTATGCAAAGTGATTTATTTTAAATAACAATCAAAATCTTTCAATGATTTTTTAAAAGCTATGAAATTTTGTTGACTGTAGCTTTTGGCTCGTCCAAGGTTCTAGGACACCCTTGTCCTAGACCTAGCCGACTCGTCTCCTGACAGATGATTACCCATCTCAAATCAAGTCGCGTTAGTTGTAATATCTTTATAGTACAGGCAACAGCACGTCAGGTGATACAAAACTGGCAAATTTCCCCATTCGATTATAAACCTGAATACATTAAAAGTAGAGGTCAAAGTCCATTGTGGAAATTTGAAATATTGTTGGCGTATACCCTCATAAATCCAGTACCAAACTACACGTGTTCTGCCTATCAGACTATCGGTTGACATTGTGTAGTGAATTTTTATTCTTTTGCGTATTTACAATTTCACACCCTTCCTAGGTTCATTGAATCGTGTTTCACAATTTTACTCAAAATTTCTTTTTCTTAAAACATTTATAAAAAAATTGTGTACAACATTTTTTTTATAATTCATGCCATTAAATAGGTAAAGTCTAATTATCTAGAAACAAAGCAGGCCTGAACGATATCGATACCAAGCGAATCGACAAAACCATTATAAGTACATACATAATAAATGATATTTAGAACAAACAATGGTTTTATTATGTCATTGAAGTTATCAATTATTCATTGTATCATGCATTGTGTTAATGTAAAGTTAATCCTAACTCTGATAAATGAAATTCAGACCTTATTTTGCAGATCTCTTGTCTTTCATAGACGGTAAGTCAAAAAGTTCATGAAACGTGAGCTATAGCGTTGCCAACCGTACTAATAGGTTGGGGAAAAAGTCTTTTCGCATATAGTATGCATAATAAACTTGTAATAAATTCTTCCCGTCTATACCATTTGTATCTGGCTGGTTTCAATATCATTTAAAAGTTTAAATTTTAGAGAAAATTACTCCGAATTCCAATTAAGAAAATGTATGTTTTTCATTTATTTTTCTTAACGTCAAAATGAGAGAATCTAATGAAGAACTTCAATACATTTTAAAATTTTATTACAAAAAAGGCAAAATTGCAATGCCAACCGCGAAAAAAAATGTGACATTTATGAACTTTGTGCAGTTTTTGTGAGGGTAGCACAAATTTTATTTAAGCTTTTTAGTCCGGAAATATTGATGTCAAAGATGCAGGTAGCTCTGGTCGCCTGTTACGGTTAAAATGAATGCCATTTTTTAAAAAGTGGAGCAAAATATCTTTAGTTACGATGTAGGTGAAGAACTAGGGATTAACCACAAAAAAATTTGGCTCGTTTAACAAAAGTTGGGTACACAAAAAGTTGGATATTTGGGTATCTCACGTGCTCATTGAAAGAAACCTAATGAACCTCGTTGTGTGCTCATTTGTGATTCTTTATTACGGCCTAATGATATCGAACCATTTTTGAAGTAGATGATAACTGGTGGATCACGTAGGACAAGAACGTGCTAAAAAGGTCGTGGTCAAAGGTCAGTCAAGCTTCACAGACTGTGGCGAAATCCGGGTTAACCCGCAACAAGGTGATATGTGTTTTCAGGGATTGGAAAGGCATTATTACGAGCTGTTACCGCCAGTCAGGACCATTCTGAACTCTACTGTGAACAACTGATGTGATTAAAGCAAGAATTTGAGAAAAGACCAGAATTAATCAATAGAAGGGGTGTGGATTTTCTTTATGATAACGCTAGACTTCACATTTTTTTTGCCACTCAGCAAAAATTAGAGTTTGGCTGAGAGGTGTTAATGCATCCTTTGATCATGTCCCTGTCTACAATATGGCAAAAAGTTACTGAATAAAAAGTTTCCTACACACTTTAGTTATAACACGAGAATAATAATTTTAGTAAAATAATAACAATTTACAGTGTTGCCAACTTCTAGAAAATAATAGCTCTAAAATTATAAACCCCAACTACACTACACATTCAAATGCCAAAAAATATCAAATAAAATTTTGACAGATTTTGATGCAATTTGCAAGCATTACACGATAAATTCTGCATAAAGATCATATCTCATTGATCTTGAATGTATGTATGCTCACTCTAGTGTACCTTCCTAATTCTTTTTGCTTATTTTTCCCATTTTGGATAGATTAAATTAGGGATGCATAAAATATTATTTCTAACATAAGCAATAAAAAGGCCCAATAAACATATTTCTGTCCAAAGCTTGGGCTGGAAGTCATCTTTATTTCCCATTTAGTGCCGGGATTATACTTTAGTTACTAATATTTTGGCACTGTTGCAAGCATCCCGATCATGGTATAAGCACGTCAGGCTATACAAAACTGATAAATATGTCTGCTTCAGTTTTAACCTTAATAATTCTGGATAATGTTCAAAATCCATTGCGGAAATTTGACATATTGTGGTTACCGGACTTGTAGCAATGTGTACAAAGCGAAAACAAAATATAATTGTTACTCTAAAATACATTATTTACTTTATGCTTAGTTTGACTTTAACATCACCACATATTAGCGACAACAACCTCTTATCTTTCAGACGGCTGGGCTTTACATTGTTTTATTTCACTAATAATAATAAAGATATAAATGTTCCATCTTAGAGTGCCATAAATAAAGATATAATTTTTTTTTGCTAGCTCTCCCTACTACTTAGCAAGTCTCAAAGAAATAAATATTAGATCACATGCATTGCTTAAATCCCAAATTAAGC
Organism: Diatraea saccharalis; assembly: GCA_918026875.4. Lineage (NCBI taxonomy): Eukaryota > Metazoa > Arthropoda > Insecta > Lepidoptera > Crambidae > Diatraea > Diatraea saccharalis. The sequence continues at coordinate 11,426,998 of OU893336.1, forward strand.
AACTTGCAGCACTTGTATTATAGGAATCCGAAACAACAATCCACAACACCTAAACTCAATATAATATATTTAAAAAAATTATATTGACCCAACCGGGAATCAAATTCAAGACCTCAGAAATGGCGACATGTTGATCACAAACATTTGCTTTGGCCTGACATACTGACTGGTTTTAATGAACCATTAGAAACAAGTTCCTACTTTCATACAGAAACATATTCATATCTATAAATATAAGCAAAAGTTAAAGTACCTCGCTTTTTACTTCCCTCTCATAAGAGGATGGCAAAAAGATAAGGCTTTAATCAAAGCATCTCTTAATGTTTTCATATTGTTCACACCCACCCACATGATGGTCAATATTAGTTTTTATTAAAATGGATTATGTGGGTATACAAAAACCGATACAGTAGTAAAGCATTGTGAATACAAAAATTTATGAAAAACAACTGAATAAATCTATTAAATAACTATTAGCTATAAAGTGGACAAATAAATAAATAATTTGTTGCACAACATAAACAAATGAGATCATTTCTTTTTGTGTGATGATTTAATTCCTAATATATTCTGGCAAATATAACCACAAAAATTAAAAACCCTATTTTTTATTTGCAAAAACAACAACACTAATAAAAGTTGATTAACTGTCAATAGAATTCAATCAGGTATTAACAAAATACTATTTTTCAATGTTATGAAAATATTAGACAACATCACATCCATTGTTCAGATTTCAACATTAGAAGTGGAAGCCCTCATACTGTAGACTATCTGAGACAACAAAGTAACAACAAAACTGAGGCCCAAGATAATGTAGAAAAGTAAATTTTTACATTGACCCAACCCATAAATTAAACCCGAGACCTAAGAGACAGTGACATCTTGAAACCAGTGTGTGAACCAGTTGACTATGGAGGTTGTCCATTTGCTTATAATTATTTATTTTATTAGTTAAGTAATGTATAATGATAATTTTACTACAAAATTTAATTATACATTTAAACTAAACTTATTATAATTTAATGCAGCAACCACAAAACAATATTAAGAGTCTTTTTAATTATTTCCATTCCCATAAAGTACTAATTTTCCTCTTGTTACTTATTAAAAAAAATAAAAGTAGGTAGTTTGACCTTATGAACTTGATTTCACTGATATTTTAATGTGTAAATAGTAGTTATATTATAGTCATTCAAGATTTGTACTGTCATTATTGCCACTACAAAATTTTATAGTTAAATAACAAATTGAACTTATAATAAAAAAATATTATGTATTATTGAACATGCAAGTATGATCAATATAAGATGTTGTTGTCAACAAATCTGACGAAATTGTTAGGCATAAAAAATGCACCCCGAACGATTTCACGGTCAAGATTAGCAGAAAAAAATAAACAAAAACTCGAACACAAAGGCTAGGCAGTGTCACTTCGTGTAAAAAAATCAATGTAGACCACACGATCACTAGAAATAGTGACCGGATGAGCATTCTAGATTCATTTATAAATCGTTGTATGCAACAAAAACATAATTGCGTAAGCTTCAAGCCATAGAAATACAACGCAAAATCTTGACATTAGAAATAAACAGTAGTAGCTTTACCTAGTACGAACTCCCAGGCATCACAGCCTAGAGAACGCTCAGGAACGATTTCCAAATCCAACATCGTGCACTAGACACTTAATACACACTAAACTAACTGACTTTCACTTAAAAATAAAGTTTTTTCGATATAAAATGCTTTATTACGCTGACTTTCTTTGTTTGCCAACTTTAGTTTTCAACCATTTTGTATTTGTCAGAGCTGTCATTACAAACAGCTGATTGTATTCTGCCAGGGTCGCATTTAGAATTGCAACTTCAGTTCTATTGTTTGACAGTAGAGTAGGTTTCAGTGAGCAACTCAAATGAATCAAAATTATTCGTATTTTCTATCAATGGTTTACAATTTTGACACTTAATATTGCAGGTATCGATAAACTGCTACTTGGTATTCCGTAAGCATTAGTAATCATGAAAGTGAAATTCAATAAGTTAGATGACATTCTAAATAAAAAAATGATAATTGTTTTATTAAAAATGAGTAGCAGAATACCATAAATGGCGCGATGTGTTCTGCGATGTTTACAATATAAGGGGGCATCGCCTTGCTGAATATTAAATGTTTCATTATTCAGTTATTTGATAATACTCATTTTTTACCTCTTTAAGTGATTCTTATGTCTCTATGTCCCTGCATCAGGGTATTTTTTTTTTGTTTTTAATGATAATACTGCAGTCCACTGACCACTCGAAATGAGGAAGTATTTAAAAAAAGGACTAAAAAAGCACCTCACTAAAGGGCGATTCTAGCAAAAGTTGATTTTTACAGGAAACGAATGGACCAAAGATAGTAATTTCCGTTCCTTTTAACTAACATATTAAAAAACTAAAATTTGCAAACATAGATATTAATACAAATACGAAAAAGTACAAATACTTAGAATAAGAGTTGTTTATTGAGTTTTAATATATAATTAAGTTTTATACATGAAAGAAATTCGGAAGGGTTGTCATGGAGAAATCAGGAAAGTACTGTAGCCACATCTTATTTGATTTCGGTAACTAATATACCTTTAGCATAATCCAGATCAAAATACCACTTAAAAATAATAATAACTTTAAAATAAAGTGGCAACTTGATAAAATTATTTATTATTATATGTATTTGTATTTTAACGAAATATTGTTATTCTTACGGATTTATGTGTAAGGGATGCAAAAAAAACTGTCATTTTCAATTATGTACAATTTAGCTGTCAAGGAATAAACTTTAGAACTAATAAGAAAAATACATTTCCTATTGATATTATTAACACTCAGGACGGCCCTGGTTAAAGTAATGACGCATGCGTACCAACCGTAGAGGAAAATTTATGTTGTGAACGTGAACACTGTTTTAGAGGCGTCTCTTTCTCCCATTATGTATTAATCTAAAGTGCTCTCTTTCTACTATCGGACTACAGTGTTGTAGCATGTCATCTCTTTCATATATAAGAGGAATTATATTATTTTTTCTCAGTTTACCTTCGTTTTACATCGAAGTTGGTACAATTTCGATATTTTACTTAGTAATTTTATTTCTCTTCCATCGGCAGTCTTGATTGCTTAACCTCCTTTCAACCTTGTACACGAAAACTCAATGTATAGCTTCTACTTCTATAAAGACTGTTTCAAAAAAAAAGGCGTACATTTCACATGATTTGTTTGCTCTGAATCACTATTTCTCCTCAGACTGCTAGTCTGGAGCCAAAACCTATAATAGAATTCTAGAACGCCATCAATACTCATTATGATAAGTATATAGTTGCGACACAATATATTTATAACCGTTCCTACGGCAAATTCTTAACCAATGGGAATTATTAGAGCTTAGTTTCCCGCCATCGCAACAACCTTGAATAGAGTCGAGATTACCCACGCAAAAATGTATTGTGTAAGAATGTTTATTTACAATAGAATTCAACTTTTACGCAATTGTAGTATTTTGGAATAGCGTTCGTGGAATTTTATTATTCCATATATATGACGCAGTGTTATTTAAAATTGCGTAGATAATTCGATGATAAATATGGTTGTTTTTCAAAAGTCAATACTACGCATATTATAATGTTTATTTAATACGAGGTGAATATTAAATATTCCGTTTATATTAAATATCCTTATATAAGTTAATAAATACTCGACGTATGGCGAAGTACGCCAAATGGCATTTTTAGTTGTTTGTCAAAAGTACGATGAAGAAGTTTAAGGTTGTAGTATTTGAAATTATAAAACAACTCTATTAACGTCTGGTAATCATAACGATAGATATGATTGAAGTATCTATTGGACCATGATGTATTAAGATTATTGAAATTTTTAGGCAGTTTTTCTATGTGGTCCCTATACCGATGACTAGTCCTTCAAGAGTATCTCGAGGATCTTTATTAGGGCCTATGGTCTTCAATATATTCGTTATTGACATCTCCTCTTGATTTCATTGTTTAAAAGTACTCCTAACAAAATACACCAATGATACGTTACAGTAACAGAATGATTAACAAACCATGTATCAATCTAGATAAATTAGAATTAAACCAATTAAAAGGCTATTTATATATATACAGTTAAAACGTCAATAATTATGATAAATAGATAATATAAAACAATCTATTTTCTATATGACTATCGGAAATCGAACCAGGATGGCATCACCTTGAAATGCCAGTTACTTGAAGCTATACAGTACGAGCCACTCGTTCATATATGTTCAGGTGTAGTTAAAAAAAAAAATCTAGAGGCCTCGGTTATGATGGAGCTGGAAGGCGGTCATAGGAACTTAGCAATGAAATAACGCAACTGCATCGTGTTTGGGCTTTTAGACCTGTCTTTTTGAGAACAACAACATATTAAGACAAACACCTTACAATTGACATTATTCTGTGTGATGAGAAAATAAATTTTTATTATCATTTTACAGATGCTAATCAGAATAAAAAAATATATAATGAAAGAAGAGCTTTTTAAAAACAAACTTTTATTTATGCGAAAATAAAACTTTTTTTTTTAGGTTTTAGTGCTCACAAATAATAGTTATTTAAGATACGAGTGCGGAAAGTAAGGTTTTACAAATAAGGGCCAAATTGAAAACACGAGCGTAGCGAGAGTTTTAATTGGCAAGTTTCTTACAACATTTTGCAATGCTTTTTGCGAGGAAATAAAACAAATATATAGGTTAATAAAACTAAGTAGGTATGTATTAAAGGTAAAAATTATTTGTTAAAACTAAACGTGATATTTGAACATGTTTTCGTGTCATACATTTTTATTTGAAAATATTCGTTCTAGGCTCCTTGAAATACTTTTCTATTTTTTTGCCTCTAAAGTTTGACATATTTTAATTTTTTTTTTAATTTCTTTGGTGATCGGCCAAAAAAAAATTAAAAAATACTTTTAAGCACGTGTGCAGTAAAGGATTTCAGTACATTTTTATTTAATACGTGTTTAAAGACTCACTTTCGGTTTTTACAATGGATTAAAAAAATAGCGCTTTATGAGCAACTGCATTGAAAAAGTTTTTTTGACTGCCGACTGCGTTGTCATAGTATAAATGTTCATCCAACTAGAAAAGATAATAAAGATGTTATTTTTTATTTTATTAATTTCAGTTTTATTTAATTAAACGCACTACAACACTTTGTTGAGGCTGCCTATTAAATACCTTATGATATTTATTAACCTAAACCAGTCCCAGATCTTTGGTTTTTTTTAACCGGGGCATAATTTTGATAGTACTCCTTTCTCCCAGCCCAGCTCCGAGAGATCAGATTTTCTGCTACCATTTTTTTCAATGTATGAATATTTTTCTTATGAAGACATTAAAAACATGTCCATTCAAACGTAGCCTAAGTGAACTAAATACAGTTTTGTGAAGCTCGTTGTGATGATTTAAGCACAAACTTAAAGGACTACTCTTTAATGAATTAAATAATTAATAATTAGAATGAATCTCAAAGGATAATTAAAAACTACAGTGGAAAAAAACAATAAATTTTAATAAATCTTTCTACAAACTACATTCACTTGTCTTTTTTCTTATGCTTGCCTTTTTTATGTTTAGATTTATGTTTCTTTTTCTTTTTCTTTTGCTTTTTGGCTGTTACTTCCTTAATATCAACCCACGAATCTGAACTAGAAGTATTTATTTCAACAACATCTTTAGCAATATCAGACTTGCGCCGAAATATTGGTCGAAAGTCGCCATCTTGCCCTGACTCACCTTCCAATCTTTTCTGTAGATTTTCTGGAATTTTCGGACCATAGACATCAGCTTCTACGTTAGCTTCCGTATCCTTAACTTCTTTATTACTTTTGCTATCTTTTTTACTGTCGTCTTTTTCACATTTATCTGTAAGAATATTTCTTCGCCACGAATTTAATTCATCAAAATCTATATTCGCAAATATACCTCGGGGCGGCGAAGTATTCCTTTCTAAATTTTTCGGTTTGTCTATGAAATCATCTGGTTCTTTCAGATTTGTGTTTACTGTACTAGTTGGTGTACCCTCATCTTCATTTTCACTGTCGCTGAGAAATATAGCCTTATACAAATCCATTTTATCGAATTTCTCGATAGTGTCATTGACATTTTCATTGCTTTTTAAATCTTTTTCCGATTCCTTCATAAATAATTCTGCTACCGTCATTCTTTTCATGAAATTTGTATTGTCACCACTGGTGGATGGTGTTGGATTATCAACTTTACTACGTTCGTCACTAATACTAGTTTTGTTTTGCGGTAAAGTGTTGTGTGTTGGCTTTGGGAGGTTTAGTGATTTGGAGCCGCTGAATTTTTGCTGTTCTTTCGCGAAACTGTCTTTGTCGTGGACAGACGACTCCATATATGAGAATATTGAATATGAAACTTTTGGCTTCTCCTCAGATTTAGTTTCAGTCCTGAAAAATAAAGGTACATTATACAAATTGAAGCATCTTCTTGGATAGGTAATCATGTGTGTTACTTAAAATTCCTAGTAAAATAGTTAATTCTCTTGTTTTATAGAAATCTATACAACTATCTAAATCGAAGGAAATGTAGAAAATAAATTATCACTTTCTCAAGAACCCGATCCCAATATGTAACCTCAAAGATCACCGATATGTAAGCAGTAATTATTAAAATGGTAAACAATACATTAGAGGGGGAGGGCAGCTTCAATCGACAACAAAAGTGTTAAAAGCTCGAGAAAGTTGAAAATCTTTCTAAAGTCTTGGTCAGCTTTAGTTAGACGCCCCTGTAAGTGAATGTAATAGGTTTGAGCTTCGAATTCCATCTCGGGCAGTCAATGGTGATTGCTACGAAAGCCAACTTTTATTAGGAGAAATGTATATCTAAACACAAAGGATATAAATAAAGAATACGGACTAACTTTACGGAATACATTTTCTTTTTGCATTTTCAACGAATTTTCTTCACATATGTTGTGTTCATGTGTTTTCATACAAAGAGTTCGTAAATTTCTTTCTTTCGCCTCCTTCGACAATCATATATCCAAAGTGATGATTTTTTTTTTATATACTAACGAACTAACGATGATATTTACCTCACATTTGGATCAGGTATATTGAATCTCTTGCAGACTAACGACTCCGGTCTCCACGGTGTTTCTTTCCTCGTCATCACGCCATAAACACCCCTCCTCGCGGCCTCCACCTGCTCTGGTGTTGCCAGACCGTAACTATTATTGCTTTTGGCAACAGCGCACAGTGGATTCGTAGCGCCGTCGTCTGGTTCAGACGCATGTGTGAATCTATATAGAAGATTTTCTTTTTAAATATTATTTATTTAATGTAATACTAAAAATCGATTAATATATTGGATTTTATATATTATCGATCCTTTTAATAATCATTTAGTTTATTTGTGGTTGGGATTATCGGTGAGATAATAATAAAGGTCTAAATTATCATTTAAACTATAATCTGTTGCATATTTTGCTACATAATACATTGATGTTCTGGCATCGATGTTAACTTTTTGTAACGACAACAGCTCTTAGAGATAGCATTGCGTTTGAGTATTTTGAATATACAGCTTTATTTCTGCACTTTTTAAAAATTATATTCGCGTAGAAAATAATAATTATCATAAGTTATAATTTTTAAAAATATTTACGTGGACACAACTCTATAGCGATATTTGTTTTTAAATATATTTAACCTTTTTTTTTGCATCATATTTGTTTTCAATTATTTTTATATAATAATAATTTTATAAAGGTTAGCAGATCACGTGGAATGCCAGTAATCTAAATTAAACCTATATGCATAATTTAAACTTGATCATTTAAGTATAACTTTAAAATTCAGTTACAAAATTTGCTGACCATACTCAACAAGTTAAATAAAAACGTGTGAAAATCAATCACCTGTCACCCATGAATCCAGTCAACGGCTTATACAACTTAGCCGCTTGCTCGAACTCGACCAACTCTCTGTCTCTCTCCCACTCACGGACCGCGTCCATGTTGCCGTCCTGCTCTCTCAGAAACGCCTCTTTATCATTCAAATACCTCTCGTATCGCGCTTGTTTATCAGGTACACTCATAAAAGGCCTGAAAGTCTTCGGGATTTCATTCCCACACTTTAAAGGGATAAAATCTAATTCTTTAGTTTCTTTGATGTCGTTTGTTGTAATGAAATTTACATTGCGGCCTGTGATTTTAGCTATAGGGTCTTCTGGAACGTTTTGAACGATTTGTGGTGGCTCTGGTAATTTAGGCACGGGTTCTTCACCTAGTAAGGCACCTCTAGCTTCTGCTGTCAGTTCGTGGCGACCGAGACCTTATATAAATAAAAGAAAATAATTAAAAAAAAAACTTAAGATGATTTCAATAATAATAGTGCCAATTCTTTAAACATTTTCATTACGAACTTGATTATAATTTGACTTAACTGTAATTGTTAGTCCTGTAATATTATATTATGATAAATTTACTTCTGTTATCTATTGTAAAATAAGTTACAAAATTACACAAATTTTGATCTGTATTTAAGTCTTAAAATCCCACGATAATAAGTTATCGAAAAATTAAAAGTAGAGATTGCGTCTGTGTCATGTGACTTAAAACACGATCCACCATGGTGTGACGTCACTGTGGCGACAGCTGTCAAATTAGTTATAAAGATATGCTTATTAATTATAAATCTTATTCCTAGATGGCGCCTTTCTTAGCTTGTTTATATCTTTGTATTATCTTTTATTTATATCGTTATATGTTCCCTTATATATACCTTGGTCTCTCTGTGGTGCTGCAGAAGGTTCGAACCTGGATCTTCTAGTTCCAGCTTCAACCGGTCTATAGTCGCGCGGTAACGCAGGCGGCGGATATGACGGCACGGGGGGCAAAGGCTTGCTCGCCTTTGCGAAACCTTCTAGAACCTGTAGGAATGTGTAACTATAAAGACGACTATTAACATTTGAAGCTAGTCTCGCAAATATCAAAAGTATCTCTGAGACACTGGCTCCGAGAAAATTAAAACTTTACTATATGCAGACAGTGTCGCGACATTAGTTTCGCCATGCAAATTTGGGTGAAATTAGTTGCACTAATTTCACTAGAAACTAGTTAAGTGTCGTAAAACGAATTAAATGTAAATTCGTCTTTACATATAAGAAGATAATATCTATACTTTCCTTTTAAAAAGCTTTTTATTAAACTCGCCGTGTTAATTAGTGTAGGTCAAAATCTAATAATTAAAAGCCAAGCTTTCGAGTGACAAACATAATTTGTATGAACAAGCAATATTAATATGGAATGGACTTGTTCTGATGATGGAACAGGAAAATTCTCCTTTTTAGAAGCTTTTGTTTAACTTCAACTAATTTACGTAGTTGTACTGTGGGTAGAAGTTTAAGATTGACTGACAATTTTGTCATAGGGATTTGAAAATTGTTGGATACTTTCAGAAATGTACAAACAAGTTTTATTTTTTATTTCCAACCGCAGAGGGTTAAATAGGGTGACAGCGTTTGTATAAAAATTCTTTGTTTTTGGACTTATATAGCTATGAAAATTGGTATTGGAGTAACTTAAGACTCAGGGAAGATAAAAGTTTTCAGAAGATAAAAATGTAAATATTATATCCCAACAACTACCAGTTATTAGTATCAAAATTTGGTTGAATTTTTTTTTATAGGGAATAATAATTTTATTCACTTTTATTTACTATTTGATTTGTCACTGTCTATGCTAAAATAATATTATAAAGGCTATAGATTCGATTGATCTCCGAAACTACTGAACCGATTTTAAAAACTCTTTCACCTACGGGAAGCTACATTATATGCGGTAAACATAGGCTATATTTTATTCCGAAACCGGCAAATAAACGAATGAAAATGGGAGTGGAAGTTTATATAGGGAATTAAAACGTTACCATAGTAACCATTGTTTACTATTAAATTTGTCATTGTAATTACATTCGTGTCATGATATCAATCAATGTACAAATAAACAGTTCCCTAGGCGCCACGCGGGCGAAGCCGCTGCAAGCTAGTTCTATTACAAAATAATAAAGATTGTAAGATTGGTTTGTATACTCACATTGGCTCCTTTCTCTTTGTTCGCTGGTTTTTTAGGCTTGTCTGCAGCGCCACCTATGGCAAAATCGTAATGCGACATGTCCTCGGTCGCATATATGTCCTCGTCGTCCGCTTCGAATGCTCCAACGCCGAACGCTTGACCTCTAATTGATACCTTGTGAAAAAAAAAGTATTGGTAAAAAACTAATTGTCCGACTAACAGTCAGTTTCACAAACGTCCATTAAGGTTTCATGACGTCTTTAAGCTCTAATGAATGTCTAATTTGTATAGGTAATGTCGCTTTAAACTAATGAATACATTAATGGACGTTTGTGCAACGGGCTGTATGCCAGTAAAAAGGATTTATGATGAGATTATAACGGTGTGTAGCAGTGGCGGAATCGGACTAACCCCCATGGGGCGGCATCAGGCTCCATTTGGTATACCCCCCCTCCAGTCAAATAAGTACGCTACAGGCTGTATTTATTTGTGTACGGGGTCTCCCACCTCACTCCCACTCCACTTGATCAAAGGAACTTGCAACCATTTGAAGACCCCTAGGACCAGGACAGGGGCGTTGTATTGCATTTTTTATAAAAAAATATTTGGAAGAGATTTTAACATAATAATAATTTACTAAATTCATAGGTACCTTCCTCCCTTTATCGTTCATAACCAAATGACTCTTCGAAGCGCCTTCTCCGTATTGTCCACTAAGGCTGCCTAACACTGAATGGCGGCTCAAACCAGAATAGCCGAGTCCGAAACGATCGCTCTTACGCTGTAGTATATAAGGCTCATAGTCATCTGGCGCGAATAGTGTATCGTATTCGAATTCCGAATCCGAGCTATTGGTGTCCGACTCGATTTCATCATTCTGTGAAAAAATAAATGAAATTAAAAACTTAAGTTTATGAAAAATATGACGACTCGTGAGTGAGTTGCTTTTCTTTTTTTTGGCAAGTTTTAACCACAGTTTTGTATAGTTTCGGTCGGCCAACTGTTACATCTAAACATCGTATCCGTAAATAGAAGACTAGGTAAGAGCTCAAGCTGTGATATACCCGCTTGCGACACGCCGGACTATTGTCGCGTTATACAAAATAAATATTTTCTTTAAACATTTTTTTTTTCCTTTTATAGTATCCCAACATATATTAATGTTGAGATATATATAAGACAAGGTTTTCAACGCATTAGTAATTTGTGATTATACTTAATACTGACCTGCCTCATCTCCGGTGGCATGTAGCACCCGTAGACGCGTTGTTGAGTTTTCCTCTTTTTCTTTTCATCTCTAGTGACTCTCTCACCAGTGCCCTGTCCCGGCCGCCAGCCCATTGCCCGGAGCATCCTCACGGCAGCCGTCTCGTGCACAGTTTTCAATAATTGCTCTAGAACTGGCTCTCCTGGATGGAGATGAGATTGTTTAAAAATTTATAATATTATGGGCCTGCTAAGTGCATGGATCAGTGAAGCAAAACGTACACTAATATCACGAAAAGCTTAGATGATAAACATGCGCTAGCTGGAATGAAGATATAAATTTGTTTTCTACATAAAGTATTTAAATTGTATAAATTTGAAATACTAGAATTTTTTTTTGTCTATTACTAGACTATAACAGAAATTCAGGGGTTTTTGTGTGCGCATCTATACTAATATTATAAACCTGAAGAGTTTGTTTGTTTGAACGCGCTAATCTCAGGAACTACTGGTTCGAATTGAAAAATTATTTTTGTATTGAATAGACCATTTATACATTTATTAGGAAGGCTTTAGACTATATAACATCACGCTGCATCTATTAGGAGCGAAGAAATAATGGAAAAGTTGGAAAAAAGGGGAACATTATTCATCCTTGAGCGCTTCCGTTGCGTGCGCTGCGAAAACGGTTCAAGATACCAAAAATATATGTATGAAAAACTATGCCATGACAACAGCAATCATTGTTTACTATTCAATTTGTAATTGTGGGTATGTTCCGATATACACTGGAAGCACTACGCAGTGGTCTTACTGCTGAAAAATCCGTTCCGTTATGGACTGCCAGTACACTGCTACAGTACCCTAGGGAAATTCATGACGTCATAAATTGCCGCCATATTTGTACTGTGAGCACTGGAGATTTCGAGGTAAGGTGCTCGCAGTGCTTTTGATCACGTGATCAGTCGAAACAGAATCAGAAAATGATAAGTTTCTAAATAAACAAAAAAAAAATACTTACGTTTATTATAAGATGGATAAATATTTTTTTTATACAATTTTCCAATTTTATAATATTTTCTTTTGAAAAGAGGGAATCTTTATATTTATATTCACCTTGCATTAACAAATTTGAAAATGGCGCCAAAAAATAGGATTAACAGTATACTGGACTGCGTTCCGTTTTAAAAAGTCACCAGTATAACTAGCTATAAAGGAACGGGCTTCCAGTATACTAAATTGACGTCATACTGTTCAGTGGTCGCAGTGTATATCGGAACATACCCTATATCTGTGTCATGCTATGAATCGATACCCAAATAAACAGTTCCCTAGGGATCACGCGGGCGAAGACGCTGGCGGAAAGCTAGTCTACAATAAGATCCCAGACAATATACAACAATTTCTACTATAAAAAATAGTGGTCAAGAAGGCCTATTGCAAGGTGTCCAACTCTACGTATAGTGCAGGGATTCCCATACTTATTTTGTCTGCTGCCCACTTTGAGAATAAATTATTTTTTATGCTCCCATTTTTTACCCACGTAAAAACTAATAACTTCAAACAAAATTAATTCATTATTGTAAGCTATATAAGCAGAGATTAAACATTAACTTTAAACGAGACTTTTACTATAACTCGCAAGAGTTAACTTGAAACCTGAGCGCAGTAGATAATACACAACGGCGCTCAGGTCTCAAGTTAACTCTTACGGACTAGACCTGCCAATGAAAATTATCATTGAAACGCAACTTTATAGTATTCAAACAGAGTATCTTTTATTCAAAACAAACAATTGCTTCTTATATAAAAAAACTAATGTAAAGGATGGATCTGATGTTGTTTAATAAGTCTGTCGATATCAGGTTCCAATTTACTCAAGAACAGGCGCAAGTCGCCACGTTCGGTATCATTCAAACGAATTCTCCTTTTAGTAAGCAGTGTTGCCACAGCAATAAATCCATCGTCATATTTGTGTGAACGTGTTTTATGTTTTAATTAAATTTAGTTAATTTGTACAGGTCTATCATGTAAGCTACATCATTCTTTAATGTAAAGAGCTTGTTGTGCAATTCTGTATCTTTAGTTTCGAAAACCTTTATCATAGATTTAAACAGGTTGTAAAATCGAATCAGACAATTGTCATACTGTCAATTGTCATTGATAGCCAACGAACTACAGTATGAAACAACAAACGGTTAAATCCTCGTCATTAGTAATACAAAGCTGATGAAATATTCTAACATTGAGAGCTGTTGCGGATTCTATTGCCTGCTTAGATGACATATTGCAGTTATTGAAATAGTCGTTCACTTAAGTTTATAGCGACCAAATGTTGTCCATAAATAATGCAATATACCGCAAATGAAAATAAAATACATATTACATTGTTTATATAGTATTGCATAAGCAGCACGCACTGACAGGAATAAAAAAACGTGCATAAACTCGTTTCTCTCATTCGACGCTTAATCATACTAAACAAGTAAGAACAAGTATTATATGAACCAGCCGACTGATACAGGAATGCTCAATTCGGGTTATATAACAAAAAAATTGTTAAAACATGATTGTGCGCGGTCTTCTATCTACGAAAATTACTTATCCAGGAGTACTAATAATTATTAAAATGCGAAAGTATGTTTCATTTGTTTGCATTTCGAAACAGAGCGACCGTTATACATGATTTCTATTTTATATATTCAATAAGACAGTATAGATATATAACCTACGCGGAGAGAATTATCGAATCGAGTTTGAGCAATCTCGTAACTAATATTAGTTGATGTTCACAAGTTGCAGCTGAGAGTCGAGAGCTCATGCAGTTGGTGTCTAAGAGGCCTCCTAGCTAAATGAAATTACAAATCACACACCCCCCAAGCCTCTAAACAACGCCCCCATCTATTTCTCGGTCTCTTACCGCCCCCCTTTGTAGCGCCCATAAGGGGTATGGGCGCTGCAGGCCTAAAGAGGGGCGTCATCGCCCACTGTGGGAAAGGCTGATACAGTGGAATAAATTCTGGCCACGCACTTTGGACGTCGATTGCCAAGACGTCGATAGAAAAAATAAGTACCTTCTTGGCAAGCTTACCAGGTATAGGACCGTCGTGGTATCTATGGTGTTTCCTCTTCTGACCGGTGAAGTCGTTCCTGGTCTGAAGATGCCGTGGTGCTATACCAAACTCTCCACGATCCTCTTCATCCATATAGTCTTCGGGACGCTGTGCCTATTAATAAAGAAATATATAAAAAAAACCTTCACGGTTTTTTTGGGAAATCTCAATCCTTGTGTGTTCTTATGCCCCAGGAATGAAGTAATTAACAGTATAGTATAAATATAGCAAGTAGTGAAACTTCCTGTGTTTAAGAGATAAATATCTGCACATAGCTTGGAGGGAAGTGTTGTCACACTTGTTTTAGTAGATTTAGGTTATTAAACAGTAAGTACTTGTTAATTATGACTATAAGTACTTATCGCTACATAAATAATGTGGTACAATGTAGATAAAGTAATTTAAAATGAAATATCATTTATCAATAACTCAACAAAAATTTCATAACAGACGAATATTGAGATATCAACTTGTGCAGCAAGCTCTATTATTTAAAGTTAATATTAAATAAATTTGCTTAAATAATTTGCTTGCAAACAAATACTAATTACAAGTTCCAAGTTTGTAACCACATTGAGCATAATACCCTTTTGTGAATTAATATGTTTATTTTGGAACTTTTCATGAATATTTGTTTCGTTTCTTCAATAGTTTTTACAAAATTTATTTCAGGTCTTCAAATAAACTCTAAAGCACAGTTATTACCAATCATTCAAAATATCAAGGTTATATATGATTTGAGAAAATTGCATTCTTAATGATGATTATTTATTAAGTAGTATTCCACAAACACTTGTGAAAAAGCATTCTCCTTTGGAATATTAATTTGTAAATTCTCTGATTGCACAATTGTGCATAAATTGGTGAGAGAACACAAGAGGGCCTGATGATGATGTGATGACTATATAACTACTAACCTTATTTACAACACAACTGCATTGTTTATTTTACACTAATTTAGATTTATACCTATGAAGTTGTATAGGTAAATATTTGGAAATTTTTGTAATAATTACTCACAGAAATAGAAGCTTTGTTAGATTTAGAGCTCTTGAATGTACTAGGGGTCCAGCCTTCCGGTGTGCCAACAGTGTTGCCATAACCTGCTGAGAATCCACCTGTGAAGGCACCGTGAAACCTTCTTCTACCATGATTGTCCACAGCATACTGATCTGGTGGTTGCTGATACTTGCGTTTTGATGGTACTTCATCTTAATAATTTACAAATGTTTAAATTAGATTTCCATACAAATTTCACACAAAAGAAAAGAATAAAAAGTTACTTTGGCCTCCATATGGTCACCTTACATGTAATGTGAGCATGTTACGCACATCTATGGTTTATTTAACTGTTCCTTAAACCTGATAGATAGGTATGAAATGGTAACCATAGAAAAAACAGCAGGGACAACCTCCATGGTTGAGTAGCACACTGGTTCAAAACCAGTGTAGTCGTCACTGAGGTCCTAAATTTGATTCATTGTCAGTCAATATAGAGAATGAGCTTACTTTATGTCTTAGGCCTAAGCATTGAGGGTCTTCCTTGTTTCAGTTTTTTTTTTATATTGAACGGGATAAAACTATTTAGATCTAAGCAATATATATAATATCTAATATTTTTTTACTTTAATAATAGGATTATGTCAGAATACATATAGGTATAAAAATTTTTGTTTACCAATACTCAGCATAAAACTAACTATACCTATTTCTTAAACAATGTTAATGAAGAATATTTAGGTTATGTAGGTACATACCTTCTTCTATAGGGTCCAAAGGAGTTCCATATAAGATTGGATTTTCATCGTCACTATCGGAGTTGCTCATAATAAACCTATAATTCTACTTCTTTCGCATTTAAAGATAATCGCAATTAGAAAAAAAACAATGTTTACTTGAAAAACGTCAAACAAAAGCAGACACAGACCAATAAGAGACACTACACAGCACAGATACACGTCAAACATTAAAATCGTTAATCGATATGCAATAGAGTTGAATGTCAGTAATCAACGATTAACTATAATACCAATAGTATCAATAGTAATAATCAAATAATAGTACTATGTAGTACTATGTATTACATATGGCTGAATTTCTTTCGTTTTATGAAAGTCTGACGAAATAACTATTCAAAAAATAGTAATTTAGCTAAAAAATAACTTTTGACAATTAAAAAAGTCTTAGAGCTTATTTTCACTCTAAATTTTGAGATGTGAATAACTATGAAATATTAGATAATGGAAAAATATTAGATACGTGTTTATTTGCTTCAGTTTAACAAGAAATTGCACAGAAAATAGTCATTAAAGTTGAGGAATGGGGGCTTGTTACGTCACAACTATTTAGAAAATGTACAACGATGTCATGCGACATTTCAATTCAACGTATAGCTGTAAACTTTAACCACGTAGTTTACAAGCAGCTGCAAATTATCTGACGGCGAAATAGTACTTACATAGAATCTAAGTATGCGATTGGCAATAGTGAGCCATCTCAAATGCGCCGAAGAAGGTAATTCATTTTTTTTTTTTGACGCTGAGAAATGCATTCCTCATACCCGCTTTACCCTGCGCGAGCTCCACGGGTTATGTGGGACTCTCCCCTGCGGACCAACCCCAGAATGGGACTGGTCAAAGAGCAGAGGCCTACCCACTAAAACTCAGCGATGTCCCTCACTGCGGGGGATCAGCGCGCGGTAACGGTCCCCAACGGGACCACTTCCCGCGCATGCCGTCCCCGCTCGACCCACTATTTAACAGGGCGGGTCCCGTCTCGGGTTAGGGAAGGGCTCAGGAACATTCGAGTCCAACCCCAGACAGGACAAGGAGCGTGCAATGCCTGGCGAGCGCGCTAACCCGCCAGACTTGCCCCCTGTCAAAGGCAGGAGATGCGCAATTGAGCATCTCCCACCCTTGCCCGTCTAAGAGAGGGAATTCACACGGACTGAACCCTCGTGAATCCCTCACCCCGATAGCCCCGGATACCAATGTCCAGCCCAGTGTACACCGAACCAGTCACCGGTATTCCGTTCCTTAGTCGCGCTCTGATAGTGGCCCCGCCGAGGCCCGATCACTCCACACACCGAACGGTGTGTGGGGCAGTCCGGCCCCGACGGCCCCACTACCAGGGAGCAAGATGGAAAATTCCCTCACCAGCGTACGCCGGCCGACTCCTCGGTTTTCCTCACTACCAGCTCTCCGAGCCTCCCTGCCGATCGTAACCAGCAGGGTTGCAAGGCGAGAAGGTAACCTTCGCGGATTCAAGACCTCGAGTACGGGAACACTGTCGTGCTCCCGCCACCAGAGGCCCGTCATCCGGTCCGCACGGAAAGATCTGAGGCACGGGAATTTGGCTGCCCACCAGGAACAAGAATATGACACAAATAAATAGATCCCGGCTCTGTGAGAACTGAAATGTGCTTGTGGCTTAGAACTTTGGAAGATACCAATCCTACGTCAGATAAGGCCACCGAAGCGACCGCTGCAGCAGATCGCATTGATTGTTTATACCGACCACATACCTTAGCTACTGTTGGCAGCGCGTAAGTGTTCCGATTTTTCATTAACAAGTACGTCACTATTCGGAGATAACTGTTGCTGGCCACTGCTATTGAGGACCGAAATTGGATTGGTTTCTAGTGATGTCTTGGAAAACATGCCTGCTCTAACCGCTATAAATTTTCTTGTCTCTGATGTTTCTACAAAAGTCTTGTCATTTATTTTGTGTTTAAACCGCTTATTATTTTTCTGTCACTTCTTTACTCCAGTAAAATTTTCTTTGGTTTTACGCAGAAACTTTAATTTCGTAGCTATAATTTCTTTCATTTTTGAGATATCTTATCATTAGTGTTGCAAGGTGTCCCGATTTGCGCGGGACGTCCCGATTTTCAGGGATCTAAAGATATATATCATATCATCATCGTCATCTTTCATTCTTTTTATTTTACATGTAGAAATTAATTAATTTACTTGAAATTGGCAGAATTGTGCGAAATGCGCAGATAAGCCATTAATAAAAGAAGAAGAAGAAAAAGACCCGTCCCGATTTACACCTGGTCGTGACGTTAAATGTCCCGAATAATTGAAGTCTTTACAAAATTTACTAAAAATGGTACAAAATCAAACAAATACATAAGTAAGTCATTCGACATACTTTCGCCTATTCCACATAAATATATTTTATCCATTCATTTGTCTTTCTTATGGCTTAAATTATGTACCCGCTATTAAATACTATTATGGCTCTAAGCCAACGTTGACAAAATTACAAACGTAATATTTCGTAACATATTTATGTCTCTAAAAATGGTACAAAATCAAACAAATACATAAGTAAGTCATTCGACACACTTTCGCCTATTCCACATAAATATATTTTATCCATTCATTTGTCTTTCTTATGGCTTAAATTATGTACCCGCTATTAAATACTATTATGGCTCTAAGCCAACGTTGACAAAATTACAAACGTAATATTTCGTAACATTCTTATGTCTATGTACCATTGTGAAAATTCATAACAGTGTTTCTCGTTTAAGGAACATCTATTTAAGAATCTAAAAATTAACTATGTTAGTCCTACAAGTGACAATAATTTAATTACACTGGTAAGGCTGATAAGCGGCAGATTCAGATAGTTTAAGTTCTCTATTAAACGCTATGATGAGTTTGGACATCTTGAAGACCACCCAAGAAAGGTAGGATAACGAACTGTTAACATTTCTTTTCATTAGAAAAAAGAGGCGGAATAGCTGGAATTTGTGATCGAAACAAACTCGGTATTTCGAGCAGAAACTCTAATTGTTTTAGTATTCGATCAGAACCAATATTATTTTGAATCTAATACAAAATTTTGCATTATTAATCACAATATATTATGTTTCTTAGGAGCCAGTTCTTAGTGCGAGCTCTGGCTCAAGTCGATAGCATACAAGCCAGGCAAACAACTGCTCAATAATAAAAAAAAAATACTATGGTTAATAAAGGTTCGCCATGCTGGTTGGCGATGCGTGGAAAAATATCTCGGCATCGTCATACCAGATGAAAAAAAAACAAAGATCAATGATAGATTTTTCCCAAGCCTGGAAAAATCTAATGTTTAAGCGTTGGTCCCTTTGTTTCCAGCAAAAATCAAGTTTTGCTAGATTCATCATCTAGAGAGTTGCTTTTTAGTGTTTTCTTTTTTATCTTAAAATACTTCCACATTGCTAATATCGTTTCGTGTCATAAGCGAAGTGAGTTTCGAAATAACATAGAAATAGAATATCTGAGACACATATATGCAATCAATTATGTTTTGTATTTTTGCACAAAAAAAAAATAGAATCAATATAAATTTTACATTAAACGACGCGAATTCGGGACACGAGTGAATTCGATTTGGGTTCGGATTTTTACGGAATCGCTCCACTGATTGCTCACCATACAATTACTTTTTTTTCTTATTCAGCTTAATAATAAAAAAATATATATTACAGTCAACTTTAATAGCAGGTAGAAAGTAAAAAATATTCATGGTCATACATATTCCGAAATTTGAACTCACAACAATTGCAATAAAATGCATAAAAGAGGGAAATTTATAGGATATCACTTGTTCATTGGATATGAACTTGCAACTTAATAATAAAGTTAACTTTTTAAATTAAGACTATTAATACATTATAATCATTCATGTTTGGTGCTTCGTTATTCAGTAAACTGATCCATATGTATATTTACTGTTCTACTTTGAACCCTGTTTAAAAAATACAGGATACTATTATATGGGCAATTTAAGATCTTTCATCATAATCTGTGAAAGGTGCTAAAATATAAGTAAGAAATAAAAAAAATGTCACCATGTAGGATGGATGTGCTGATGGGCATTAAATAAATCACCCAAACAAAATAATAATATCACAATATTACTTAGTAACTATCATCTTACTACACCAAATCCAACAATTTTCTCATCTAATAGCATGTCTGTTATGACATTTTGTAACTTAGTAACTGTACGAAACCTATCATCACCATTCAAGCATTCCACTAATAATCTGTTGAAATGTGGTCTTGAGGCATTTACATCTTTTGGTATAGGATACAATAGTGGATTTTCTTCACCGGCTAATACGTAGCATGCAGCCCAAATGTTGTGGTCACTGAGATGATGTTTACACATATTTTCTATAGAAAATGTAAAGCCAGGACCTGTTTCCCTGGAGTAACGCTGGTACCAATTCGGCAAGTCTTTTCTAGGTGAAATCTGTTTGTCTAATATTACAAAGTCCTCTAAATCAACAAAAGATATATCATCCTTCTCATTGGCTACTATGTTGTCCAACGACCAGTCCATCAGGTAAAAACGGAATCTGTAAAATATAAAGAACTTTTTATATTAATACATTTGTTACATTGCAACCATTTTTATGATAAAGCTTGACACCTTGTGCGTTCATAAGTTTTGAGACAGACTTTTTACTGAAAAAATGAAATAAAATGTTACTGGCTGTTATTTTCAGTGAGTTGAAAAGTTTTCCTGTAAGCCGTAACTTCGCCTATTACACAATACAGCGGTAAAAAGAGACAAGTTCTCTGCGTGATCGCCAAAGGAATGGTCGGCCTCGTTCTGAGAAGAGGTCTGCGGACATCAAAATCATTCCCCGAAATCCATGTCGCAATCAGAAGAAACTCGCTCTGTAGTCTAATATTTTGCGCATTTCAGTGAACAGAATTCTGAAATATGATCTTAAGGTAAAGGCTTATAGCAACAGGAAATTTCACTTTTAAAACGATCGTCCATTGCTGCTAAGGAGACATCATGCCAGGATGATACTCTTCACTGACGAGAAAATTTTTACTATTTAAAAAAGTTAAATCGACAGAATTATAATATAACTAGCTGACCCGACAGACTTCGTCCTGTCAAAAAGATTTGTAATGTGGCAGTTTTTTTGCCTACGTATTTAAAAAAATTCTCCTGAACAGAACCGTCACCCTGGTGATAGGGCGTTGTGAATAAAAAATAATTAAATAAAACATATATAAGGATTTAAAAGTAAGTAATCGCTTTATTGTTAATCATGTGAATCATAATTATTATTGCAATGTATTAATAGTAATAGTATTAAATATAGAAAAAAGAGATTTTTATGATCATAAAAACACATTACACACAACAGCATTATAAAAGTAAACTATTCGAATTAAAAAAAATATATAAACATTCTCAAGGAAAAATGCTGGAAGAATCCATCTACCTGTACCCCGGAATGGGACTCGAACCCATTCGCGATCCAGGGACTGCTCTAACCAATGAGCTATCTAGGACCCAACAGCTTTGCTACTACAGAGCGTATTTTCATCAATGTTCCGGCAATACATGTAATGACGTGGAAACTGATGCATTTTATTTCGCGTGCCGAAACTAATACAAAAGAAACGCGAGTTTCGGAACGCGACATTAAACTCCTCCAACTATGTATTCTGTGCTCCAACGCACACACGCACATTGTTTTGATAGATATGATCTTTGACGTTAGGAACACACCTACATTGCTTAGAAAACAGTGAGTGCTTGTAATTTAATATGAACTTTATACCATAGCAATAAAGCTCAAATTGACTACGTTTTAGTTACAAATCATTTGTATGGGAAAAAGAAAAGGACTATTTTTAGGGTTTTTCCAGCAATAATTCTAATTTTTCTCGCCGTAAAAACCATCCTTGAACTTCAACGAACATTTTAAAAAAAGATTTGGCCAAATTGGTCGAGGCGTTGTTGAGTTATGCGCTTACCAACACATTTTGCGATTCATTTTTATATATAGATAATAATATAATAATAATAAAGCCTTTATTACTGATTTGTAGTTTGCAATTTACAATTTATACCGAAATTCGCACATCATTCATCAGTGTGTCCTGCTGACACATAGGCCTCCTCTAACTTTTTCCATTCTGCTTTGTTTCTAGCTGTTCTTATCCATAGAGTCCCCGCTGTTCTACGTAAGTCATCAGCCCATCTCTTGAGCTGTCTACCTCTTTTCCTTTTTGTGTTATAACGCGGTATCCATTCAGTCAGGGTTTTGGCCCATCTCACTGCTGGCTGTCTTACAATGTGGCCAGACCATCTCCACTTTAGTAGTTTGCATTTCATATTAACATCCTCGAATTTGGTGATCTTGCGTAGATCAGATGCACGCATCTTATCTCTCAATTTGTATCCAAGGATGCTCCTTTCCATACTTCTCTGAGTAGTTCTTAATTTGTTTTGGAGTTTTTGGGTTAGGGCCCATGTTTGACAGCCATATGTAAGTATAGGTAATAGACAGGTGTTGAAGAGCTTTCTCTTGATACTGATTTTGTACTTTTTGTTTTTGAAAATATCTTTAAGAGCCCAGTATCGCTTCCATGTGTTTGTTACTCGCCTGTCGATTTCTTGTGGCATCTGGTTTTGGAAGGATATTATCTGTCCTAGATAAATATAGGTATTCACATACTCTATTTTTTCATTATCAACAAGTATTATTTTTTCAATATCGTTTGTCATCACCTTGGTTTTTAACTTGTTGATTGTTAGGCCCACTTCTTCACTTTTGCTAGCTAGGTCTTGGAGCATTGATTGCAAAGTCTCTGGGTTTTCTGTTATCAACACCAAGTCGTCTGCAAACCTAAGATGGTTGAGTTTGCGGCCATCAATATTGATTCCGAGATCATCCCAGGATAGTTTTCTCATGACCTCTTCCAGCACAGCGGAAAACAATTTAGGAGACAGGGGATCCCCCTGTCTTACTCCTCTTTGAATTGGAAAGCTTTTTCCGCATGTCTCAAGTTTGATGATCGCTGTACTGTTGAAATAAACGTTTTTTATCAGCCTTATGTATTTAGATTCGACCCCTTGATTTTCTAGGGCTCTCCAAATATAATGGTGTTCCAAACAATCAAAGGCTTTTTTATAGTCAACAAATGCCAAATATAATATGTACCCAAACTCTTGGCTTTTTTCTATGATTTGCTTTAGGCTGTGTATATGGTCTATGGTTGAATATCCTGCTCTAAATCCTGCTTGTTCAGGGGGTTGGTGAAATTCCAAGGTTTTGCAGATTCTGTTAAGAATTATTTTTGAAAAGACTTTGTATATATTTGACATGAGGCTAATAGGGCGGTAGTTGTTTATATCTTCTTTGTCGCCTTTTTTTGTATATTAGGACGATCGTGCTATTTGACCACTGAAGAGGGATGTATTCAGAATCCATTATCACATTATACAGGTGGGTAAGTTTATGGAGGTTCTCTGGTAGAGTAATTTTCATCATTTCATTTGTGATATTGTCTTGTCCTGGTGATTTATCATTCCTCTGTGATCTTACTGCATGAGACACTTCCATTTCTAATATGGGGGGAATATTCTCCTCATTTTCATCTAGAGAGCTTATGCTATCTTTGGTTGTTTTCTCTGATGATTCTAAAGTTTTACTTGAATACAGGGCCTTGTAAAAGTTTGTAGCTATATCTAAAATGCTTCCTCTTTCAGTTTCAAGTGTTTGTTTTATGTTTTTTAATTTAGGTATCCATGTTTTAGAGTCTGTGAGTTCTTTGAGGGCTTTTTTAATCCCCCCAGTCTTAGTTATATGGTTGTTAATGGATGCCATTGTCTTCCTAGTTCTGTCCTTTTTAATATTCTTGCTTATTTCCTTACTTATTTTTGTTATTTCATTTAGGGTGGTTTTATCTTTCTTGTTCATTAACAAAGCTTTCCTCTTCTGTATTAATTCTATGGTGTTTATGCTGAATATATCTTGTTTTTTGTTCATTAGTTTTGACGTTAAATTATTACTATACATGTTGCACATTTCCTTGTCATAAAGTTCTTGAGTTTTATTTATGTTGTTTTCCGTATTTCTTCTGTTTTGTTGTGTATAGTTGTATAGGGGCTGGTGGCAATCGAACTTTCTGTAATTTCTCCTGCATTTCTTTTTATCACCACCAATTAGTACTGCTCGTACCATGCGATGATTGGTATAGAAATTTAGCTTTTTGACTGTATCGACATCATAGAAGATTTTAGGTTGGTTACTTAAGATGTAGTCTATTTCATTGCAATAGAGACCATCCGGCGAGATCCAGGTCCACTTTTTTGTTGTTTTTTTCAGAAAATAGGTGTTCATAATCTTTAATTTATGTTCTAAAGCCATGCTTATCAGTCTCTCTCCGTTGCTGTTCCTTTTGCCTGTTCCGTATTTCCCCACTACAGTCTCTTCACCTTGGTTTTGTTTGCCAATCTTTCCATTGAAATCCCCCATGACAATTGTATTTTTGTAGCAAGTTTCCAGGGTCTCGCTGAGCTTCGAATAGAAGTCATCTTTAGATTTTTCATCTGAAGATTCTGTCGGTGCATAAGCCTGTACTATTGACCAATTTTTGCTGAAGCCAGGTAGCTTTATGTTAAGTATTGCTATTCTTTCTGAGACCCCTCTGAATTCAATAATATTTTTCTTAAGTTCTGGTTTGACCATGAATCCTACTCCGTAGAGACCTTTGGTTTCTCCTTTGTAGTAAAGAATATATTTGTTGTGTTCTTCAATGGTGTCGCCAAGTCTTCTTACTTCGGAAAGTCCAATAATGTCCCATTTAATGTTTTCAAGTGCATTTTCAAGTTCTAATATTCTTTCTTCAGTTCTTAAGGTAAGTGTGTTTATTGTAGCTATATAAATATTTCTGTTGTATGTTGCTTTTTCTTTCTGTTTAGTTAGAGGGTTGCGGTCTTTAGTCCCCACGGAGACCGCTTTCCGGCTTGGGGAATTGTTTAGGTCGTTATATTTTGAGTTTTCGTTTTTGTTGTTTGGTGGCTTCCGGTTCCTTATGTGCAGAGGTTGTCATTGTTTGCTTGATCCTGAGAATTATAAAGTGTATGCTAAAAGTAGCAAGAATGTCCCAGCTTCCGCACGAAATGTCTCGCGCACTCATCATCCGGCTAGTGTGATGGTATGGTGGGAAGTTTCGTATGAAGGTGTCACTCCGCTCAATTTCTGCCAAAAAGTTGTCAAGGTGAAAAGAATTATCAGAGTGACATTTTAGAGCCCGTGGTGAAACCCGTCTGATACGTTATTCCACAATAAGAATTGGGTTTTTCAGCAAGACTTGGCGCCATCCCATAAGGTAAAAAGCACCCTAGCGAGAGAATGTGCCGGCCTTCATCGTGGCGGACGAGTGGCCCTCCTCCAGCCCCAACCCACTGGATTATTCTTTATAGTGTGAATAAGAGCTCAGAGCCTGCCGAAAGTCCCACCCAAACTTGGGAGTCACCGAAGCAAATCCTTGTTTGAGAAGAAAATTGAATACCACTAGAAAAGATTTGTGCCATCATCAATGTGTGGCCAAGTCATCTAAGGGCCTGTATTAAAAACAAGGGTGGTCATTTTGAATAAAATATATATTTTATTGTTGATCATTATATAATTAATGGTTACTGAAAGTTTTAGAAATATAAGTTAATTATTAAAAAGGTTATGCAACTTTAAAACTTATGAACACCCAAGGTATACATTAAAGATTATAAAGCAGTATGAGACTGTTAAATACCAACTTATCATGTTTGAAAGTGAAATCCATCGCTGCTTCTAGAATAGCTTTTGCAAACTTCAATTTCCTGTGCCATTCAATATGTAACAGAGAGGAAAGTGGTTCACCCTCATAAGCCACTACTTCGAGTCTACCACAAACACCACCAAAAGCAGGTACCGGCCATCCTTTTGATTTGGGTATTATCTAAAATTAGAAGTCTTAATAATAGAATATAGAAGTAAGCAAAATCAGTGTGACTGGAAAGTTAATAAACTAAATAATATAAAACAAACCCTTAAATTATTTTTACCTGCAATATAATAGGTTCTGGATTTATATTTATCATTGTCCAGACATTAATCATGTCAGATTTATAATTATTTGATTTTTTATTGTTGAGAACAGGTTGGATTAAATCATAGAAGCTGTATGTGTACGGACATAATACTAAACCTTTTCGAGGCTCAGTTTCTGGCCAAGATATATTATACTGAATATTGTTCAATATTGCATTATCAACATTCGAAATATTAAGAAGCTGTAAAGGCTTACATCCACGCTTTAAGCCCCAAGACTTGCAAAGTTTCGAATCAAACTCCTTCAGCTCCCAATCATGAGCTAATTTCTTTAAAACGACTCTTCGATTTGATCTCGTGTAACCATAATAAATATTTTTGGCATTAAAAAAAGCACCCCAATGACGACCAGATTCCATTATTATCTGATTAGAATACAGTTCAGGGCACACAGAGACTCCATAACAAACCGGACAGCGATCTAAATCAGCTAGATTCATTACTCTAGGGCTCTTCAAGTCGCCAAACAATAACACAGAAACATAAAATGATACACCGAATACGAACACCATGAAAAGTATGCGTTTGCAAAATCTGCGTCGTAATAGCATTGTGCGGTATATTTTATCAGTTTTTTCAGACATTTTCAAAAGGTTATAGGCATTATTTACTATTTGTTTGGGTGTTAGTTAGCACAAAATAAATAATTGTATCCAAGACAAAAAACTGTAGATGAATGAACTGTCAATGTCATAATAAAAAATTCGGACACACTTTAAAATTAAATGGAATAAATTAACACAACCACATTTTTAGCTTAGGAATAGCTTCTAGTTTTTTTTCTTCTTTTATTAATGGCTTATCTGCGCATTTCGCACAATTCTGCCAATGTCAAGTGAATAAATAACTTAATTTCTACATGTAAATTGAAAAAAATTAGCTTCTAGTTCGGAACACTATTTATTTAGTTAGTTGTCAATTTGATTGACATTCACTTAATTCTGTCATTCTGACAGCAATGGTAAAATGACAAGATGCAAGGCCGTGTTGTCAAAAATTGTTGACCAATCAATTTTGCATGTGTTGTGTTGCAAAATTTTTGCTTACTGTTTCCAAATGTTATTGCAGATTTCAAATAATTTATGAAATGAATAATTTTGTCTGGTTTGTAAAGTGAATATTTAAGAGAACGAATAGAGATTGACTATTAGTTTTTTTTATGAAAGTAACTAAGTTTTGATTTGTGTATACTTCGGTGATCAGCTGATAAACAATGAATTTTTTATCTAGCATTGTGGACAACTACACAGCGAGTTTATATGATATCATAGGTAAGTCACGAGTTTATTATTTAGGCGTGAGTAGCAAAAAGCTCAATTAAAAAAATATCATCATTAAACATTTTATGAAATACTTCAATATATTAAACAAGAAATGGTAAAGCGAGATCTTGTAGGAATTTTCTGAACGATTAGGTAGGCCATAACATAAACTTAATTCTGAATATGTTTATAAATGTAGCTTTGATAAATCACAGAAATGTCTCTTGAGATCAGGTTGATGACATTTTAATACACTGCATATTGGTAGGTTATTGTATCAAACATCCTAATGTCCTAGGCCAGGAATTTTGCCAGATACCAGGCGCCAGACCATGCGAAAGAGGTTTTATAAAAAAAAACAAAGGGGTTTTATTAAGAAGGCCAACTGCACTGGACTGCCATCCATTATAGTTGGTAAAATATTAAGGTTGTTAGTTGCCTTCCGTAAAAAAAAGGTTATTATAACAAACCCAATATATATTTTGCTCCTAACTAAACCCATCATTGATTTTGGTCTGTTCTGCAAATGTAAATGGAAAGTTAGTTGGCTGTATGTCTAATGAAAAAATACAAATTCAAACTAATACATACTAAATTGTTTTATCGCAGGAAACATAAAGTATATGTTATTTTTATTAAAGTGTGTTTTCCCAAAGCAAATTGTGGTTTTCCTGAGAAAACATTTTTTTATTGTTAAAAGATAAAACATTCATTATATCTGTCACCACTTTAAGTTTTGTACTTAATTTACTGGTAAAGAATGCCTCTCTGGCATTAAGTCTACCATTTGTCTATTTCGCTAGGCAATTTTTATTATGTAATATAGGCAATTATTATATGAGCTTAAGACCCATATTACGTCTCAACTGTGATTGTTGCGTGATTTTTCTCAGAAACAAAAATAAATTAACAATTTTAACTTGTTGAATAGTGAAGAATAACTCTTGATATAGAAATAAGTGGCCTAACTTTTTGGAAATTTTGCTCATCTTTTTAATTAAACCCAAAATACCAGAGAAAGATTTTCATAAAATGCGCAAAGACACTTTTTTTGAACTTCTGGATTGGGCTACTGTTCTTAACAAACGAAATAAAAAAAATAGAATTATATTTCTTATATATTCATAAAGTAAACAGTAGCATCGAAATTTTGATATAGCACTGATTAAATATAGAAAAAAAAATCATATTATAAACCAAAAAACATCAAAAATTGCTTGAAGTTAACTTTGAATTTCTCTAAGCCACAACAATATTATTTAACAAAATTTATGCCAGATTAATGACTATTTCATAAGGAACAAAGATATTATAATATAAAGTATAAATTTATTATATTATTTCAATAAAAACGATAAATGTATACTCAAAATCACTACAAAATACGATGCAGCGGCCATCTGAGCTCAGTACCGCGCGAGCGCTCCTCAACGTTGGACCCACGGTTCCCAACTTAGGGGTTTTCCCCCCAACTTTAGGGGGTAATTGAGTGGGATGGGATTTTTTGGGGGTTTTATATGTTTAGGGGTATTTTTAAGGGTTTTCTGAATACATAATATTCTGTAATTCTGAATATAATAGAACTATTCAATCCAATAATAGTCATTCAAATGTTTTTTTTACTCATTGAATGACTTCGGACTGAATTACATCTAGTGTCTAATGACTAGTATCGCTTCCTAACTTTCTTTTTAGTCTGTGCTTCTTTCCTAGTCTGTGACAGGTGACTAGAAATTTCAAGGTCATGTTTAAATAGTGAGCTGTTATGTTAATGTTTGTGTGTATATCACTTTTATTTTATATATTATTTTAATAAAATATATTTTTAGGGGAATTTTCAAAAAATTGAGGCAATTTTAGGGGATTTCGACTTAGATTTAGGGATAAATAGTTTTGAGAGTTGGTTACTCTGGTTGGACCTGTGTCGCATTACTTCGCGCCATTTTCGATCTAGGTTCGCGTTAATAGAGCAGAGTGGTAAGTGTAAGTTTTACGCTAACGCGTTCACTAGTGAGCGCGTTAAAAATTTGTATGGAGATTCGTAGTTCTTGGTAGTTACCGCTAGGGGCGCTGTACTGGATTCCATACTAAAATCTTAACGCGCTCACGATCGACAGTGAATGTAAACGTCAAAAAAACTTACACTAAGCGCTCAGAATAGTGGGACTTCCAACTTTGATCACGAAGTTCGATTTATATGGAATTTATATAGCTTGTTGAATTATTTCTAATACATAAGAGAGTTAAAATATATATTTATATTAAGAAATGCAAATAAAGCAAGGTACTTCTTTTCTCAATACACTTATACATAAAAATTGGAGTGCATATTTGTAATATTAAAATAACCGCTTTTCACTAAATACATTTGTGTGTATACACGGTACATATACAAAAATAATATTTTTTATCTGCCTGTCTGTTAGTTCTGGCTAATCTCTGAAACGGCTTGGCCGATTATGTAGGGACTTTCACTAGAAGTTGACTTACGTAATAAGGATTAACTTAGACTTATGGCTCGATGCAATTCGAACGATATCAAATTTATCTGAGATCTGCATATCAAACAACTTTTTCTTAATTCTATATATTTTTAATCTCTGACGCAAAAATGACGCGGTGTTATAAGTTTGACGTGTCTGTGTGTGTGTGTCTTTCTGTGGCATCATAGCTCCCGAACGGATGAACCGATTTTGATTTCAAATCCAAGATAGCCGCCACCAAAAATGCTATTATTTATTTCTCACGACCCCCTGAATACGGATTTCAAATAAAAGGGCTTGAGTAGTAGAATACTGAACATTATCACAAAATTTTATATACAAGATGACCGCCGCCACTAAATGTTGGATTACCTACATATTGTCATGACTCCCTCAATACGGATATCAAATAAAAGGGCTTGAGTAGTAGAATACTATAAACTATGACAAATTTCATATAAAAGTAATAAAACTGGCCATCAAAGTAGCGTATGCAAAAAATGAATCTTCGAGAATTTTCTTTATTTAACAATACACCAAAAATTATAAATTAGCAACGGGCGGTCTAGTCCGCGCTGACAACGTCGCAACAATATGCGCCAAACAACATTTGGCTAAACTTGTTTCTTTTAATTTTTGTCCGATCTTAGCAGTCGTGTTTTTAATTTTTATTTTATTTATTTATATTTTATTCCTTTTAGTGAGCAGCTAATTATGTATAAAGATTATATATTTAATGGACCTTTAATTTGGTACTCATAAAGTTATGATTAAAAAAAAACAAACTTTTTTAAATGGCGTCACACGGGGATGTACCTATTTAATATTAATAAAGCTAGTGTCACTGATACTCTATGTAGTTTGTGGTAATTTAGGATGATGTTTCTAATGTGCCCTATACATTCATATCCGTTATATCTTTCAAAGTTATGGTGCAATAAAAAAACTCACATACATACATTAATTCTAAAAACAATAGACTCCTTTTCGAGAGCAGTCGTGTTAAAATATTCGGGAATCGATAACGAATCTTACCATAGAAATACTAAAAAAAAAACAAGTTGTCGAGAACTCGGAACGCTTCAAAATACCTAATCTCACAGAGTGAAAATTTGTCATATGGCTCTTAAAAAGGTTTGGGATTCAAAAAAAGAGTTTCCTGCAATCAGTGGTGTAACTATACTGTTTGAGGCCTGTGTAAATTCATTGGATATTCTATTTTTGTTTTTACTAATTGCATAATAATAAATGTCTCAAGTAAGGAGTCTTCTCTGACCGGAGGCCCCTTCCACCTGGAGGCCCGTGGCATTTTGCCGACTTGTCACCCTATAATTACACCACTGCTTGCTATCCTGTATGACATTGATTTTCTAAAACTCTTTTCAACATTTTAATATAATATAATATATAATATATAATATATAATATAATAATATATAAATATATATAATAATAGAAATGGTAAAAAAAAAGATATTAAAATCAAAACCAAACAGTGGATTATTATGACAACCAAATAGTGGAGGAAAAAAATAGTGTAAAATTTTTAGGTTTAATTATAGATAAACATTTGACTTGGAAAGACCATATAGACAAAATATGTAAAAAAATAAATCCTTTCACATATGCCTTGTGGAAGCTTGCTAAGATTTCAAACAAAGAAACTGCTCTTATGGCTTACTATTGACACGTAGACTCAATATTGAGATACGGTATTATAATATGGGGAAATTCTTGTAATATAAATAAAGCATTAATTGCACAAAAATCATGTATTCGAGCCATATGTGACGTAAAAAAAATAGTATCTTGTAGACCACTTTTTAAAATCTTAAAAATACTAACGGTCCCTTGCTTATACATTTATGAAATATGTGTTTTCGTTAGGAATAATCCGCACTTTTTTGAACGTTATGATGATATTCCTCGTAAGTTTACCACTAGATATCCAAACAAATTGCAGCTACCTTTGATAAAAACGGAAATGTGGCAAAAAAGTACTTATCCTATGGCAATCAAAATTTTTAATAAGCTGCCAATAAAATCTAAAAACGACAGGCTTAGTATATTCAAGTCTGAGTTAAAAGAATGGCTTACGGCGAAATGTTTTTATAGCTTAAAGGAATATTTTGAATATAAATGTTGACATATTATCTCAAAATTATGAATTATTAAACTACTATTATTGCGTTATATATGACATTTTTTTTTTAAATCTTACTTTTACGTTGATGAAATTTAATTGACATTTGTTTAATTTTATGATTAATATTGTAATTCCTTAATTGTTATAATTTCTTCTGCATGCCAGTTTCTGGTAAATATGTCTGTTAACTAGAAAATAAATTGTAACATCTTGTACTTTCCATATTTATGCAGAAATAAATATATTATATTATATTAAGGAGTCTTCTCTGACCGGAGGCCCCTTCCACCTGGAGGCCCGTGGCATTTTGCCGACTTGTCACCCTATAATTACACCGCTATCCTGTATGACATTGATTTTCTAAAACTCTTTTCAACATTTTAGTTGAAATCATCATTTTAGTTTTAGTTGAATCATTTTAGTCAATCATTTTAGTTGAATGCATTTATATAGATAAATCACATAATTTTAATGATGTATGAACTTTTCAGAATAGTTGACTAGTAGATATTAGCAATGAACCCAATTTTTGTACCACTAGGTTTGCTAGCATTTAAATAAATATTTTATTATGTGGATCTACACAAAATTCTCACATTTTCATACTGGAAAACATGTATTTTTTGGTACCTACCTATATACCTATTTAATGCAATATATATTGCTATTTCATTCCAATATAATTCAACCACTTGTAAAAAATACTATTCTTCTACAATGTATATGTGGTATTCCTTGTGGGCTAGGCCTTAGGCCACCATTACAACTCCAGTACACTAGAGTTGTGGAATGCACTGTTGGTGCATAAACCTTTTGGTCGACCATGCATTGCAAAATTACTGAGTCTTAGTTTAATGAACATACAATAATTCTTTACTTATAAGAGGACCGGAAACTACAAGAAATCTAAAAAGTTTATTATACTTACATTTACAGAAGTCTTTGAAGAAGTCTGTTGTTTTCTTTATAATTGAACCAGTGCGCGAGTCTAGCTCACTCTTGAGCAGTTCATTTCTACATATAGTGCTATAATATACTAGAGTTGTCTATCACTCGGATTATAATGACTGCCTATATTAGACTGTTTTACCGTTGAATCTCGCTTCCCGCGTGCAACCAGTAACCCGAGTTTTATAAAATTCTTTGCGTGCTGGTCTAATGGGTACACATGAACGTAGCCCAGGTCTTTTCTTTTATCGCTTTTATTGTTAAATCTACCGCAATCACACGTGTTCGGACGAGGTGCGCCTGCGATATCTCACTCTTGAACCGAGAAAGTGACATTTGGATAAAGACAAAGCGTTTCTGGAGTTCGCCATGTTACGCTTGCACGTGTAGCATGACAAACTCGAAAACGCGTAACACGGTTACGACCGCGAGGGAGGTTTGTGTTAACGAATATGTACTTACTAAGTTGTATTAATTGCTTTGAGATCAGAGACACAGAATATATCAGAGAGCAACACCAATTGCGATTTTTTGATGATTCCATAACCGATTGGTTCGTACGCCGGTTTCGTGGTGTCTCCATCTCTGAAGTACTGTTTTTGATTCCCAGTCTGGTCAATGTAGAATATGGACATTTCTATATCATTCTGGTCTGAGTGATGTGGTAACTTTGTTATCTCAGATACTCCATAATTACAGGCATCTTGGAATTTGAGGATATGTCTAATATTTACTCTTGCTATTTAAGATTTCGATTCAATGAATTTGGTCCCCGTTAGATAAAGGGAAATCTAATTCTCATTTTAAGCAATGTTATTAAATATTTTTAAGCACTATAATAATTTAATAAAGCTTAATTTAAAGTCTGCACTTCAAAGTTTATACATTTATCGTAACATTCAATAAAAAGCTATCTGTGGTCTGTGTGTGCACTGGTGGTCTCGAAAATTTTTCACTGTAATCTTGAATAAAGGTGTTTCGTGGTGTGTTTTCGTGAAGAAAGTGTTTTACAAGTCACAAATTCTTAGTATAAATATTATCTACGAAAAGAAAGAAAGATAAAACGTAAAAAACTTGCAAATTCATTCTATGGAAATCACGAATTTTCACAACTACCCTCATTGAATTGTTTTTTCAAGTTGTCAACGGGTTGAGCATAGACAGTGGAGTTGCCATAGGGAGACGTTTTGCACAGTTTTGGTAAATTATTGAAGAGTTGGAAAATGAGTCCGAAAAAGAATGTAAAATGTTCAAAGTGTGATAAACAACCCAATGATAAGAAAACATCTGTAACATGTGACTCCTGCAAAAGGTTGATATGTGGTGATTGTCATGGTTTATCTCCTACAGAAGTGAGAGTCTTTGAATTGAAAACAGTTGTGCGTATTGTGACCTATTTGTGTGGCGACTGTAAGACAACTATGCTGCAACTACCAAGCATTATGAAAAGACTGGAACAACTTGATAAAGAAGTGCAGAACTTACACATGCGCCAAAATATGTTAGCTACTGAATCAGCAATCCATGAAATAACAGAACGTAACAACAGAGCGAGCAATATAATTATGTACGACGTTCCCGAGTCATCCTCTGATCTGCCGCTCCAAAGGCAAGAGCATGATAAAGAGGAATGTAAGAAGATAATTTTTGGATTGAGTAAAAAAGTGAATTGTGATAACATCAAGGTATTTCGACTAGGCGCTCCAAACTCTCGCATTGGAACTTCGCCTCGTCCGGTAAAGGTGATAATGAAAAATAAAGGGGAAGTAATAGAGGTGCTACGTAATAAAACTAAACTGGCTAAACCTTCATCAATCAAACCTGACCAAACCGCAATGCAACGTGAATATCTAAAATATCTTCGTGACGAGCTGGAAAAACGTAAAAAGAGTGGCGAGATGGATCTGACTATTAAGTATGTTCAGGGTCAGCCTAAAATAGTTAGTCATAGGGATCCAAAAAACTAGTTCTCAATGGCCCGTGCTTACCCGTTAATATAAAAATAAAAACGTTACTTGTCGAAATAAAAATACTATACACCAATATACAATCAATTATATCAAAACTGGACCTGTTCTTTGCAAGAGTAAATTTGCACAAACCAGCTGTCATTATACTCACAGAAACGTGGCTAAAGCCAAGTATACCAAATTCATTAATTAAAATACCCGGATATGACATATACAGAGACGACCGCAGCGATAGAAGAAGTGGTGGTGTTGCTATATATATTTCTAACCAGGCTCCTTACATAACTGCAAGTAAAAATAGTCGTTTCAATACCAAGTATCCAAATACGGAATGTGTATGGGTGGACGTTGACATACAGACACACAGAATATTGATATGTGGGTTATATCGTGGTCATGAAACCACACTGGAACAGGACAGCACTTTTCTTCGGGACTTAAGCCTGGCCTCTGAAAATGGCGCCGTGCTGATTATGGGTGACTTTAATTTTGCTGGAGTCAAGTGGCCACTCCAAGACTGTGGATATCTGCTGCCGAAGGAGTTGAGTTTTCTGGAATGGTATAGGGAAAGCAATATGTACCAATTGGTGGACAAGCCAACTAGATTTCGAGATGGAAACCAACCCTCTTTCCTTGACTTAATACTTACAAATGATGAGTGTCTCGTGGCTACTATAGATTATGAAGCGGCTATTGGTAAAAGTGATCATTTATGTCTGATTTCCAGGGTTCAGCTGCAGATACAGAAACCTAATATTAAGCAACAAAAACTCTGGAGAAATTATAATAAAGCAGATTACGAAAAAATATGTGACGAGATAAATACTACCCTTTTGCAATCTGTAAAGAACACTGATTGTCCAAAAAAGCAATTTGAAAATATGCTGAACATATTAATGAGAGCCATACATAATCACGTACCCCAAGTTAATATGATAACTAAAACAAACCTAAACAAACCCTGGGTTAAGAAGGAATTATTGGATATGATGCACCAAAAGAAGATTGCATGGAGGAGATATACCTTGACCGGGACAAGTGACGTGTATCGAGAATATAGAAAGATCACAAATAAACTTACAAATGTAAGTCGTAAATCAAGAGCTATGTATGAAAAAAAATTGTTAGAAGGTGGAGGCAAGAAATTCTATGCTTATATTAGGCAACAAACAACGTCAAAAGTTGGTATACCAGATACACTGCGCGGCTGGCTAGGCCAGATTGTAACCCATCCGAAGGAGATTTCTGAGATTTTTGCAGATCAGTTTTCTAGTGTTTTTGAAACTGAGCCTGATATACTCCCGACTATGGATCAGTGTCTCCGAGTCGAAGAATCGGTAGACGAAATCGTTTTCACAAATGTCAAAGTTCAAGCTGCTATAAAGGACATGAAAACAGATGCTTCTGCTGGACCTGACGAAATACCAGTGTCTGTTCTGAGAAACTGTGATCTATCGGAGGCTTTAGCGCTTATAATGCAGACCTCATATGATACTGGGGTACTGCCAGAATTATGGAAAACTGCAACAGTGATCCCAGTGTTTAAAAAAGGAAGCAAATTAGAACCCTCAAACTATAGACCAATCAGTTTGACTAGTGTCATATGCAAAGTCATGGAAAAAATAATAGTTAAACAGATTAGAAAATTTCTTGGTAAACAAAAAGTAATTAGCGATCAACAACATGGTTTTTGTCCGCATAGATCGACGGTGTCAAACCTACTATCATCCTTATCGTCGTGGGTTAATAGTCAGAACGTTCAGGAGCCTGTCGACATTTTATATCTTGATTATGAAAAGGCATTTGATAAAGTTCCTTTCGGTAGACTTTTGCAAAAACTCGAGTTAATTGGCATTCGAGGAAAACTATTAAACTGGATAGAGGGATTCTTGAGACAGCGTACATTTCGGGTAAAGATTGGCGATGTCTTTTCGAATGAGAAAGAAATACGGAGTGGAGTACCCCAGGGGTCCGTACTTGGGCCGATTTTGTACATTCTCTACACATTTGACCTACCTAAATCTCTGAACTGCTGTGTTAGCATGTTTGCAGACGATACTAAGATTTTTGCAAATCCACTCATCGACTACGATCTCCTCCAAGCGGACGTAACTCGTATAGTAAAATGGTCAAGGGAGTGGCTTGTCAAACTTAACATAGATAAATGCACTGTTCTACACATTGGTAGTCAAAATCCTCATTACACTTATGATGTTGAGGGCATAACACTGAAAGAAGCCAAAGTACAAATTGATTTGGGTGTACATATTGCTGAAAATCTTAAATGGGAACATCATATCTCTGCTATCACAAAAAAGGCCAGTAGTTTCATATACCTTATTAGGAAAGCGTTTGGTCATTTGACACCAGAGATGGTAATTAAGATTCATAAAACTTATGTTAGGCCTATTTTGGAGTATGCCTTTCAAATCTGGAGTCCTTATTTCAAAAAAGATATAGAAATGTTGGAAAAAATTCAACGCAGGTTTACCAAACTCCCTAAAACACTTAAGAATAAAACTTATGAGGAAAGGTTGAAAGCTCTAAAACTCACCACATTAAAGGAACGGAGAGAACGTGGAGACTTGATAGAGGTATATAAAATACTGCATGGACATTACGACATCAAAAATTTCGACAAGCAGTTATTTCAATATTCCCATAACACTCACTTGAGAGGACATCATCTAAAGTTGACAAAGAGGGCGTCGTCTATAAATCCACATAAGCACTTTTTTAGTAACAGAGTGGTAGAAGCTTGGAACAGATTACCGACAGATGTAGTTTCAGCACAGACTACAAACCAATTTAAAAATAGATTTGACAAATTCATGCAACAGGAAGAATGAAATATCACGCAAAAGATATCGGGATACAGGCCACATCAGTTGTTGCAACTGTCTGCCTGTCTTTGATAATAATAATAATAATAATAATAATATAATTACGTTAACGTTCTCGACGCTCGAAGGTCGAGTTCATGTAGTTCATATACTTAGCAGGTGCAATAAAGTAATCATAAAAACTAGTACGATGCATCATGCAGCGCGCTTATAAATAGGTAGGGCCTGAAAAATTATACAAATTCGAACCTTATTGCGGCGACATAAAATTAAATGCTTATATCTGTTTTTAAATTAATCGTCCTATGTAAATTGATAACGATGTTTCGTTTACATGGCTGTCTCCACTGCCGATACTTTATAAAAGTTAGGCTGATAACACACTGGCACCTAATTTTTGACTCTTCACGTATCTAAGAAGAATGTATTACTAATACTCCACCTGCCAGGCGGCTTTGAGCTTATAAGAGATTCTTCTCTGAAGCGCATAAATCTCTGGCAAAAAGTAGGTAATTAAATAAATGTGAGTCATATTAGTAAATTATTTAGGATTAGGACATTCAGGCGTCTTGTCCTGTTACTTGAGAGGTACTGTAGGAGTTTGTGAACTTACTAGCGTCTTTTAGAAATTACTTCTACCATTACTACTACAGCTATGAATGCTGTAAATATAGCAAATAATTGGCCGAATAGTCAAAGAGTCGAAAGAATATAGAGTTATTGCAATTTTAATATTACTAGTACTATAATACATATCATTAGGTGTATTAA
Organism: Diatraea saccharalis; assembly: GCA_918026875.4. NCBI lineage: Eukaryota > Metazoa > Arthropoda > Insecta > Lepidoptera > Crambidae > Diatraea > Diatraea saccharalis. Next base: position 11,465,756 of record OU893336.1, read on the forward strand.
AGGAACATATTTACTTTTTCTAAGTTGGTTAAAACTCTTTTATACGGCCTATTTATCGTAATATTCTGCCATATTACATTTTACAGCCACATGATACGAGGGTCAAACTGAAAGTTCTTAGAAAATCAAAAACTGATTACATTAGCCAGTTATTAGTTTTATTATATCTTTTCAAAATATTGTCCATTCACGTCAATACACCGCTGCATGCGATGGAACCACTGGGAAAAGCACTTTGCCCACTCGTCCTTAGGGGTCTCTTCAATGGCATCGCGATACGCAGCCACCGCTTCTTCAGCATTCATAAACCGTTTTCCTTTAAGTTTTTCTTTAATTTTTGGAAATAAATAAAAATCACAAGGCGCGAGGTCGGGGCTATACGGCGGGTGACCCAGTAATTCAACGTTTGATGTCGCCAAATAGTCGATCGTTCGCTTGGCGGTGTGCGACGAGGCGTTGTCGTGGTGAAGGAGGATCCTACTGCGAGGTCGTTTCTCTCGAACTTTTTCCAAGACAAGTGGCAAACAATTGGTAGTGTACCATTCTGCAGAAACTGTTTTTTGATCCTCTAACACAATTGTTGCAAAATGACCTATCCTTCCAAAGAACGAGGCCACCATTTTTTTTCCCGCACTTCGATCTCTCTTCACTTTAGTTGGCAACTCCTCGAAAGGAAACACCCACTGAGCAGATTGTCTTTTGGTTTTAGGATCATAACAGTAAATCCAGCTTTCGTCACCTGTTAGTATGTCGAACACAGCATTTGAGTCACCTCCGTTAAATCTTTCAATCATTTTACGACACCAATCCACACGATGGAGGTTTTTGAGCCTCAGTCAAATTATGAGGTATCCACCGGGCGCAAAGCTTCCTGACCGCTAAATGTTCGTGGAGGATTTTGTGCACTTGACTCATACCGATGCCTAAGCTTGTCCGAATCTGTTGATAGGTCACTCTTTTGTCAGTCTCTATCATACGCCGCACAACACAGATGTTATCTTCAGTCGTCGCCGTAGAAGGCCGTCCCTCACGTAAATCATCAGTGAGATTAGTGCGACCACGTTTAAACTCATTAAACCAGTTGTAAACAGTCGCACGAGATGGGGCTTCATCGTGAAAGGCCAATCGTAGTCTATCATAACTTTCTTGTTGACTTAAATGACATCGAAAGTCATAAAAAATCATTGCACGAAAATTTTCTCGTGTTAAATTCATGATGACGTGACACAGACAATTTTCAATTTGCCGCCAAATCGTAAAACAAATGACAAATGAATGAAATATATACTCAGTAATATTGGCAAAGAGTTATATTTTCAAATTTTAGAATTATTTTTTTATTATATTGTTTATAAGTGGCCAGTTCTAAGAACTTTCAGTTTGACCCTCGTAATAGGTATTTAGTGACGTATTACAGTAATCTATTTGGTCCTGCTTTCATATGGGGAATTAAATGTTTCGTGTAATATATGTACGTTTTGATTATTTTTTGCATGGGCCACAAGGTTTCGAGGGAATTAATTAATCACAAATAATATTAATTTCATTACTAATTTCAGATCTTCATCACACAGCTTTTACTCTACTTAAAGTTGAGAAATAGAGATGAAATATCCACTTTATGAATTAGATTAGATTAGGGTTCGTTAGTGCAAAATGTTAATAATAATTATTTAAACAAAATACTGTGTTCTGTTATTTAGGAACGTGTAAATTGATTTATAAATAAATAATATATGTTTGCTAAAATAAACAAATACGATTATTTTCAGGGTTCCGTAGTCAACAAGGAACTATTTTAGTTTTGCCATGTCTATCTATCTGTCCGTCTGTCCATCCGCAGTTTAGCTCATAAACTTTTGGTACCTACTAGAAAGTTGTAATTTTTAGGGTACCTGCCCAAATGTCAAGTAGGTATGATTATTTTTTCGTCTTCCTCATAGTATGGGGATCGTTGGATGAGTATTTCTAAAGTATTGGGAATATGGAAGACTGTTTTCCGATTAAGTAAACCCTTCGTGACTTATTAAGCTATAAAGTGCCAATTTTCGTTAGAATAGGGGTTTGGTTGTTTGTTAGAAATTTGAACGCCATGGCAATAGTACCTACATATAACCAAGTTAAAACGAAAAATATCACACTGAATTTGGCTTTTCAAGATTACGAGTGGTAGGCGACACGATACGGAACCATTTTTTCGCAGGTCCGACTCGCACTTGGCCATATTTCTATATAATGATCCAAGAAAATGTCGTTTACAGTTCTGTAAAAGATTTAACTGATCTGTGATACCACTATTACGCAGAACAGTGGCTTACAAATAATATTTAAAGAACCTTTGAAGCTTTGATAGACCATTTTATAGCTTTTTCTCAACATCAGTAGCTCAATCGAATGAAATCTGTGCAGAAAGCAATAATATCACATTAAGTAGTGACAAAGAGATGGAGATGCTAAAATAAATGTCGAAAGATAGTTCTGTTAAGACTAATTTGAAGATAAATTAGCAATTCAATAACTTTAAGAGCTTTCATAAGGCTTACGGTTGATTGAAGGAATGAAGATATATTAATACAATTATCGTGTAAATGCATGCATGTCGAGTCCACGTTTAATCAACTTTTTTATAGAGCTAAAAAGCGTCGAATGCTAAAAAATGAAGAGATGTGCTTTTATACAACTGTTTGAAATAATGAGATCTATCATACAAGTGTCTTTTTGTTTTCAAGTCGTAAAAGTGATTGTCTATACTAGCTATTGCTGATTGGATAGCTGTGCGAACACTCGTACACTGCGTACAATTTACCTTGTATGATTTAACTTGTTAAATTACCTGAAGGTAATAGAATATAGTATGAAATTAACAAGAAGAGCAAACAGCTTAACAATATGCGAAGGTGCACTTCTCATTTATGTCTCTTCGAACTCACTGATCAAATATAGAACCTTCTTTATGATTTTGAAGTCTGTTAAAAATATCATGTACTCAACCAGTGTGCGACCATCTTTATTTTGTAGCCATTTCTATTTTCGGTATATTCATACATACAGGTGTTTGTCTGGCTATAATTAAGTCCAATATACTATTAATAATATAATAATAAGTAAAGGAGTGGTAGATTCCATGGGTAATATGAAGATCAACGCAACATTTCATTATTGTTTGATCCTAAACATTTCTGAAGTATGGTTTTGATGAATAACTTTGTTTAACCTAAAGTTAAACAACTCTTTGGAGAATGTACTTAATATATTAAGAATGTACACTACATATATTAATAATAATATATTGACATGCACTTTGCATTTGTATGTGACTCAATTCTATAATTAGCACAATATTGCACCATTGCATGAAATGTATTACGCATAATCCACCTCTTAGCGTTAGTCTCCCCTGCAGATCTACCCTATCTAGGGAGGTAGGTTAAAATGCAGGGGATTTCTTCGCAGATCGATCCTGCGTTATTCAATTCTTACTTATTTTTGCTTACCCTATGATTCGGTACGTGGTCGCCAATTCAGAACCTCTCCGCCCCAGCGGCCATCGGTTCTTCTAATTATGTGTCTCACACACTGCCACTTTAACTGGGTAAGGCAACGAAATAAAATATACTCCATTGTCCTTCTTCGGGGAATACTTTGCACGATAACATCCCAAGGGCTCCTTACTGCGCCGTTCGCTCCCATTTCAATCTCCCTGATGGGATTCTTGTTGCTTAGTCTCAAGGCTCAGGAATATTTGAGTTTTGCTTCCCAGACAGAACGAAAACGTGCAGTGCCCGCTCCGAAATTTGCTAAAGAGCAACATAACCAAACCATGCGCCTTCAATTATGGTGTTGTATGAAAGTAATAAAAATTATTTTCTTCACCGATATCTTTAATCGACTAATTTGTTGACGTTGTCTCAATTGCGGATATTGGAAATATTGACCAATTAATATTACGTCAAACAGATCGCCACAAAACCGCTGTCACCAGATCATTAACCCTATTAAATAGTTGCATCGTTTTATCTCTACAATTCCAAAACGGAAGAACAGTGACCATTGTTATCTGTGAATTGATTTTTCATGCTTAAACAAATGACACTTAGACCTCTTTTGGTCAAGGAAAATTATAAAATCTCCATCTGAGTGATCGTAGATTACTGGGACATTCCGGACGTCAACACTGACGCACTTACTTCTTGAAATTGCAGAATTTTTAGTAGGTAATATAGAACTTTGAACGTATGATTCACATTATTTGATCCATTATTATTATTATTTATTTCATTAACAATAAATACTATAAGTTTAGTGTCTTTGCTCCAAGTATAAGTTTTTATATTGATACTCTATAATATGATTAGTCGGCTATTTTCGAAATTGAAGCATCAATAAGTAGAAAACAGTTTATTCCATATAAGATGTACACAGCTGCAAACGGAATTTATTTTAGATATATAAAATTGCACATGCCTTAAACGGTTGTTGAAAAATTGTCCCATTTAACAGTTGATAATTACATAGTGCATAATTTCACAAAATCTCTTAATGAAGTGTTGAATCGTAAAATTGCGTATATTCATTGTTTTGTCTGGTTTACTTTTCAATACCTAACCGTTACATTTTAAAACGTAATATCAATAAGAGGTGATCAAATGAAATTTTTATGTGCTGAAGTATTTTGTTTCATCAGGTGATACGAGGTCAAAGACCAAGGAGTATTTTATTTCAATAAAAAAAGCTCCCGTTGGCATATCACCCAGCGCTATCGTACAATCATTATATGTATGGCGTAAATGTCGATTCGTGTTATTATGCTTTTTTTTCTATCATTAAATACATAATGTTAGATAGATAATTATGCTCGGGTAGGCAAGACGCCTGGCCGTATGTGCTTTCATTGACATTCTTATACGAGACGCCGCGTCAATCATACAACTCGTCGAAAGAACTTATTCTAAATTTAAAATAAGTTTGTTTTTTTTTATGTTTACGTTTCATGCATCGGATGGGTGCAAATTAACGCCCGGTCGAAGGTTATCGGTGCATTCGATTTTTAAAAATAAATTGAAAAAAGATAAATTGTTTTTTCGTCGGCATAATGGTCGAGAGCCAGTGTGTCGCCGCCGGGCCCGTGAAAACTTACATCATGAGTGATTTACTGAAGAAATTCGATTTCGACACCAAAAATGATTTCATGAAGATAGCCGTCGCTATCGGTGGCTTTTATATGGGAATCTTCTATCGTACGTACCGATTTTTTTTTATAGTTTTTAAGTTCTCAGTAGTGTTATTTATGTATTCTTTAGATATTTGTATTAAAAATAAAGTACTATAGTTACTATTGAACACAATGTATATGTCGTAATTTAATAGGTCATATGAAAATACCAAAACCACATTCATCGAGCCAGTGATCAATTTCCTCATCGAGCGGTTTGGAATTTAGTACAATACCGCAAAATTTTACTCGAAAAACCTTACTTGTTTATAAATAATATAATGCGCTCTAATTCTTATAATATCGTTGAGAAATACTGACGTTTTTTCGCTTACAGCATAAATTCGCTCAGAGTACCATTGACACAAATTAATTATGTAATTACAATGATTTCTGTTGTGATGATTAACTTGTTTTGTTACTAACGGACAATTTACCTACGATCTTCTAAAATTAACATAGTGTTTTACATAAAATAATAAACACAAGATAAAAATGTAAAGTAAGTAGGCAGGTTACTTAGGAAATTATTTATTACCTACGCCACTTTGATTTTTAACTCAAATAAAAAAGACGGAATGACGGAATAGTCATCACCATTTTTCATCCCAGGTTCGATAACTGGCATTTGTTTTTCTTTCCGTAAATTATATGGTCCTTCAGATATTTTCATAGTGGTTTGATATTATTAATTTTCATAGTCTCTGAATACAATTAACCGGTGTTGTTGTTTTCCAGAATATTCTGGATTTTAATATTATCTCTAAAAGTTATATTTAGCTCATTTGGGCTGATCCGAGGTCCAACGTTGAATGAATTGGTTCAGTCCGAACGTCATCAAAATAAATAACAGTAGTATACTGTCCAAACTTGAAGGGTTAAAGTTCAAATCTAGAAAGAAATGGAACCAAAAAACGATCCCCTTGATAAGCTCTTGGAGGCCTTCCACTAAATACCTCCAAAGGATAAAACCCGATGTGGGCAGACCTACTATTGTTTTTGATTCAACATGCACTTTATGTTCAATACTGTAATGAATTATGTGTGGATCTGATTCGGCATTGTGTTTTGAACGTTGATTATATTTGATTAAATCCAATGTCAACCAAATCGAAGTTAATGTAAATGAGTCAACGCCTGTTAGACGTCCAGTCACCAAATAAGTTCGAAAATGGTATATCGGCTTTCAAATTCAAACGTCAAATGAAGCTTCGATTGTTTAAATTGACCAATCAGGATTCTTCTAGGATATGAGTTAGGACAGACCAATTCTAATTGGTCAGTAGACGTTTGAAAGCCCTAAATTGACGGTAGAGTCGCTGAAAATCTCCGAATTACATATAAAATGGATGATAAATTAATTAGTGCAGTTTTTTAGGAAAGTATTTAAAATATCTTAAAAGTGCCTACCATGCAGGAGCGTTGATAGCGTCGCAAGATTTTCAATTTTCAACAATCAGAAACCATTTCATAGTCTCAGATAAAGACATCTTCCATTAGATGAAACAAAGACGAAATACAGCAATTCTGATATCCTCGAGTTAGCAAGCATGTATCTTCGGGTGTGAACAACTTAACGTAGCATCTAATTTGCCACCATTGGTGTGAATATAACCTTAGCATAAACATTTGCCTAAGGAAACGTTTAGCTTGCATTAATACAAAACACTATCCCCTGTTGTTTCAGTCGAAGATCTATTTAAGTATGATGATTTAATCAACAAATTAATATTTAATTATCTATTATTACTACGGTCGAATATGAAGGTCATTAATTTATCGTCGATTTGCATGAATATCGATTGTTTTTCTGCATATGTTACATTTAAAAAAGTATTTAGGAATTTATAATACTCATTGACTTTTCAAGGGTCTGAAGGTGATCAGCGATATCAATTAGGTTAGTAGACAGATTTTGTTTCTTATGTGACTTTTTGATATTTAACATTTAGTCATTTCCAAGAAAAATTAGTTGATTTTAAATTTCTTGCTATTATTTATTAGCAGTTATTAGCATTAGTAAAATCTTACTTCATTGTAAATAAATTTGCGATTTCTTCTTATTTAAACTCTGTTAATATCTATAATTACTGATTTTTGGTACCGATTTTTTTACTTATTATGTTTGAGCTGGAGAATATGTTATGATGATTTATCAATATCATTGTGATGCACTTATAAAAAATAATATCTATAATAATACACTGTAAATTTACATTGTAGTATAGCAGGCGGTGTACACATTACTGAATATAAATATATTACTATGTTATTGTTTTTTCATAGGCAAAAGGTCAGTTTTATTGCCATAATGCTTACATAGATTATGATAATATTACTGTAACCGAAACAGTCGACCGATAAAGAGTTACAGATAATAAACACAAAGAAAGAAAATTATCTGTTTGACAAAAAGTATGTTTACATATGAATGATCTTGAACCACAGTTGCAAAAACATTCTGGTCATTTTCAATGTCACACGAGCAGGGTTGCCAATAGATATATCCGTGTTTATATTTTTCATTAGCTAACGGTAAATGTAAACCAAACCGAATGGAATGCACTGAAGGAGGCGAACGGAAGGAATTTTACTAAACTAGCACGAGTCGAATCATCACAATTGACTAGTTGTAATATCGGCGGTCTCCGCTGAACTCCATTTTGCCTTATGATCTTGTATCGATAAACTGATATTTCGTATTCCGTAAGCATCAGACCATGAAAGTGAACTTCAAAAAGTGATTTTATCTAAATTAATATATAAATATATATATAGCAACTGGCTAGAAGATTAGTGATTTATTTCAGTCAATGAAATTCATGATTGTTTTTTATATTACTCAGTGTCGTCAAAAGTGTGTCAAATACAAGCCTTTTAATGTCAACATGTCACATAAATTAAGGGCAAACTTAAATGAATCATGCGTGATGGCGGATTTTTCTTTTGCTTCTTTGTCTGCATCATAATACACCTGTATTTGTAAGTAAATCGGGTTGTCCCTTGACAAAAACCTCTAATTAAAACCCCTTTTGTCTGCAGTTCTTTATAGATTTTTAATTGATTTCTATTGCAATATCCCACTTGGTATTTCCTATCACTTAATTTGTCTTGAATTTTCCATGTTGGGGGTAGCACTCTACGATTATTTTAGCTTACGAATCAAATCATGTATTTCTACATGACTATAGTGTAATCAACCTCGAAACTCGACGTCAATTATAGTGACCTCGCAACATAGAGGTGAAACAAAATCTTTACCTTTGAATCCAATGTCCGAATTTCCGAAAATTGGTCAGTAACGTATCGGTTTAAAAGTATTGGTCCGGTCTACTAGCTAGTTACTAGCGCTAGTAGCTAATATCCACAAACCGCATTAGTTCCGCGTATTTGGCCCATTGTATATTAGAAACGATATACTATTTATTTGATACAGTAATAAAAGCTTACTGTATATATTATATTATTGACAACCCTTAGTGATCAAACCATATGCTTACTATAAAAATCATTGATGTTCATCCAGTTAACAACCCTAAACGCTGTGTGTAAAAATATCTTATCATTAAACTGCATATGAACCGGTCCTGTTGACGGGATGTACATAAAGTATCATTACAGTTGATTTTCGTGTAATCATTCCATACACATAGATGAAAGTTGTTATTAGTGGTGCTTCGCGATCCGTAAATTATATATTGCACATTTTGTATTTAAGACATTACTCATCCCATAGATGGGAACTATGGCTGATCGACTACAGTCTATAATGGTTCACACCGTTGGTTTTTCCCCTGTTTAAATTAAATTCAGTTTCAAATCTATCAATACTAATGCTAATTCGCAAGAAGCATAAGCTATTCGTTTTCGTGTTGCCATATTTGCAGGGGCGGTTCCAGATCTCAAAAAGGTAATTCAGCTCAAAATAGTGCATTCCTGCAATAGAGATGTTTACCAAAATACCTTATAAGCATAAAGCCGTTATCGTGATTTTGTACAGTGGGCAATCAGCCTCAATAGATCATGAAAATGTAAAATTAGGCAATGTTTTAAATTTGGTCGAGTTATAGTGACATGAGAATCGTGCCGAAACTATCCAACCCTGCTTCTTTAGGTTCTTTAAGATGAACACTTTTTATTGTAATAGTTATTAAATCATTTAAGTTAGTCAAATACTCATAAATTTGTTTAATAGATAGCTTAAATGACAACAGTTAAGTACAGCAGCTGGTATTTAAGTGGATATGTAGTAAATTAGCCGTCAGTCTTAAGAGTAACATGATTATTGTTATTTTGTCCCCTCCGGCCTGTGTATTGTGTGGCCAAATCGGCCACACTGCCAACTATAAAGGTTGCCCACGAGCGCCGAAGCCCAAACCCTCTTCTAAGAAGAGGGCTAAGGGCCCGGTGGTCAACAAAGCGCCTAAAGCCCCCCCCCCCCCCCGCCCACTGCGGCGAACTTCCCCGCCTTACCAAAGGCGAACCACTCCGCCCCCAAACCGGCTTCACAACCGGTATGGGGTCCCCCTCCGAAACCCTCCCAGACGAAGCCTTCACCAAAGGCTTCCGTCCCACCTCCCAAAACCGCTCCTGTTCCTTCATCTATAGCCGATGACATAAATCTAGTCCTCAGCTTGATTCGTGGAATCGACATAGATGAAATCACCACCCTAGCGGCTAAGCTCCGTCGCGCTTCGTCCACACAGGAACGCCTTCTGGCGCTGTATGAACACGAAGCGTTACTAAGTGCATTATCAAAGCACTAACAACATGATAGGTCTCCCAAACCCAGTAGGCCAATCCACCCCCATCATACTGACCCTTCAGGTCAACCCTCTCTGCCCTCTCGACCTGACATCCCTTCAGGATGCAGGCCACACAAATTGTTACGGGTATATAATAGCACCCTTCTGGTGGTATGCGATGCTCCCCTCCCTGCCCTCCACACGCCGACCCTTCAGGTCACACCCTCGTCCGATCCGGCTGATCGTTCCCCTTCAGGGAGTCAGCTGTACGTACCTCAATCCGATGTGCCGAGCCCCCCTGGGGTTAACGGCTAACATCTCGACGTCACTATTCATGTACGTGTTTAGGGACGTCTGCGCCGCCTCCCCCTTGAGGGGGGGCGGTCGCTCCGGTTGAAGGTTCGTTGCCTCCGGGTATGTAACCAGTAGTCCAAGGCGGTGTTTAGTCAGTAGGAGTCTGACATAACCCTCACAGCCGGCTGTGTTGGTATCCAATGAATGATTCACCGCCTCCTTCCTCCGTTGATGGGAAGGTGGTTCCGAGCCCTTAAGGTTGAGAACCCAAAAAAAAAAAAAATGTTATTTTGTCACAAAGTATACCATAAAAAGAACCTTATTTACCTTCTGTCTAATGCTATAATGAATAGAGTATAGATGTCCACACATAATGACAGCGCCCTGATTAAAACGCTTATTACATAAAGCGCTTTAATCGCACTGCTGTGCGATGCAAAATACGCATTTCATTATGTGGCTCTTTCTTAGCAATAGTGAAACGTATTTTATCTTAGGCGATTCTTAAAAAATATTTACGTATATAAAACAGATTTGGGTGACTCATGAGATTAGTGAACAGTGTTCAACCTTAACCTACTATTTTTGATTTCTACAACTTCATCTGTTTTCTTGGAATCTTAACTTAAATCACGTAATCCCTGTTTGTAGTCGTAATTAATTAGGTTTTTCCGAAACTATTAATTTTCTGTTGTTTCTTAATTTGACCTCGTCGCCTTATCTGTGTTTGATTCAAACTATATTTTAGTACGTGCTTTCATCTTGTTCTAAAAAAATCCCTTAAAATGTAGATAAGAGCGACACCAATCTTGCTACTCGGGCATGCTACCCCGATCTAGCTACTTCTGTCTTGCTACCTCTTTGCTGGTGGTTGGTAACGTGGATACTGTACATTCTAAATAGACCAGCTCAGTTTTATTACGATAATATTGCTTTGGATTCCAAAGCATTAGATAAATCGCTCGTTCTGGGTTCGTAATGTTTTGGTTACCTTACGTTTTATTTTATAATTTTACCAATATGAAGAATAAATTGTTAACATTAAGACACTTTGAATACCCTGTACTAATTGTGGTTTAAATCAAACCCAATGTTGTCCATTCCATCCAAATATTGATCGAACGCAAAGATAGAGAATTATGAGATTGTAACAAATTATTATAAAAATCTAGCTATCCAAGATATTACGTCTATCAATGTAAGAAGAACACTTACCTACGTATATTTGTTGAATTGGATTTCTTAATTTTTTATTATTTTGATTATAACCAAATGTTTAGAAATTATTTATTTACGTTTTACTTTAGATGTTTTAAAAATAATTTGAAAACATCCAAAACGGAACTAATCGCTTTTATTATCTTATATTTTCATAATAGCCAAATTGTTATTCTACAATATTCTTTAGGACACTGAACTTCCGTTAATGTTTAAAATATATTTTTTCTGTCTGTATTATATTAGTCACTGTTATATAATAGACATTATCAGTTCTTAAACAATAATTGTTTGATTTTGATATGACATTTAAGCGAGTTCATTCATATCGTATCGTTAAATCATTTCATAGGAATCGATAAAAATTGATAAGGTCCCATCCCTAGAATGTAGAGTTTGCTAGTCGACAAACTCTACATTCTAGAGTCGGGGTGGCCGAAGTAAATAAGTATTTTTTAAATTCATATGGCTGTATTTGTTACTTAATGATTCAAAATTATTTTCTTATGCAGTACATATCGTTGCACAAAGTTTGCTTTATTACACAATAGTTGTTTTCTCGCAACCTTACCCGCGTAAATTATAGCCTATCTGCCAGTTGCACAAACGTCCATTATAATTGTTATTAGTTTAAAGCGTCATTACTGATTCAAATTTGACAATCAGTAGTTTTGCAGCCATTCGACGTTTCTTTAACTTATCTTTGTAAGCATCTTATAGCATTAACGTGTGTAGCATGTGTGTACTGAAAACTTTTCTTGCTATCTCTCTTCTTTAGAATTGCCAAACCCAACTCACAAAAAGTAAATGTCCTGGCTTTTCGAATTTAAAGTTCTAAAAGCAATCGGAGAAAACATACAATAATAATATTATAATTCGTGGAATATTTTTGTTAAATAATAGTGATTGTATTTTAAAATAAAGAAATTAAATTTAAATTGTAATAACTTTTCAACATTTTCCAAGTTTTCAATAGTTTTCTACGGAATCCAACTAAGGAATCGCTCATTTGTAATAGTCCATCATCTACTTTGTAATAAATTCATCGTACGCTTGTCAATAAGTTTCCATTTTTTAATCATAGTATATTTTTAAAACTAGGACCTTTCAAAGGGAAACAAGTTGCAGCCGGTCAGACCTCGCAATTTTTGTAATTAAAAACGACATTTTCATTAATTACAATGCACTTGTTATGTGATATATCATCCTTGTTTACGTTTAAGACTGCCACTTACACGACATTGTTTTAGCTGTGGAGATATTAGTTGGGTTAGTTAGAGCCTTCTTTATACCCGAAACAGTCTCTTACGATATACTACTTCGCATTGACCACACGGGGCAAGCAAAAAAAAAAACTGATAATACTCGCGGACAATCACCCATCCCGCCTATAGCATCATTTTCGCCTATATAATTTGCTTGATTGAGTGCAGAGTTCGATGTAAAATAATATAAACTTTAGCAGTGACGTAACTATAGCGTTCGAGGCCCGTGGCAAATTCATTGGATATTGTATTTTTTTTTACCAATTATGTAATAATAAATGTCAGGAGTGAGGATTCTCCTCTGACCGGGACCCTTCTAGCTGAGGGCCCATGGCATTTTTCCAACTTGCCACCCTGTAGTTATACCACTGAACAATATATACCAACACAAGTAGCTGATCATCATATCAGGAGTGTTTTGTATTTGCAAAGTTCAATTGTTCGAAATCGAGAACCCGATTCGAACTTCGGCGATTTTTTCTTATCACCTTTTTTGTTATGGATTACGGTACTGTAATTGTATGTCATTTGAAACGTGACCGTATATAGTTTTTAAACCCATTATTGTTTATTTGAAATACTGTAGGTAATATTTAGATAATTTCAAAGTTCTGAATTGTTAGCTCGATTGCGCACCTCGTATCACACGTTCGATTGACAGGATCGTGGTAGATCAATCAAGATAAGGAGTAGTACGCGGAGTTCAGTGTAGATGGTAGCACTAGCACATGTAGGTAGTAAACAAAGACTCTGTCTGATATTTTATTTTTCGGAAACGAATGAGTCCCGTCCTCTTTGCATGCAAATATGCAGCAATGATATATCATTGGAGAAAACTACACTCTAATTGTAAATTCAAAAAATATTCAATTCCTACTATTTTCACTTTTACTTTACTTTTGGTCACTAATCTGTGAATGATGTTAGACGTTTATAAGAAACCGCAAACTGGCGACAGAAAATTGCTGTATTACATCCTTTTTGCAAAGGCTGCTTATTCTAAATTTTATTAACCCTCTAATTCGTCATTACACTGACTTTGGAAAAGTAGAGTATTCACCTTTGGAATAAAGCCTGTCTTAGTCTTGGGATTTACTCAATTTGCTTAAGACAGGGCTCTTAATTTAGCAAAATACGAGTATAACTAGTCCATCGCTGCTCTCAGGATCTAGTGCATCACTCGTGACGTAAGACAATTCTTCATTACCTCGGTGTATAATCTACTATTCTTTGGTTTGTGCTATCGCCTTTTTTCATTGATATGCTCATACTAAACTGATATATCTAGGTAGGAACTGATATATAAGTGTACTGAGTGGTAAGTGTAAGTTTTACGCTAACGCGTTCACTAGTGAGCGCGTTAAGAATTTGTATGGAGATTTGTAATTCTTGGTAGTTACCGCTAGGGGTGCTGTACCGGATCCCATACTAAAATTTTAACGCGCTCACGATCGACAGTGAACGTAAACGTCAAAAAAACTTACACTAAGCGCTCTGCTCAATACTTCTCTGTTATAAGTACAATAATTATAATTATTGTATACAGCCAAGTCACGTGTTATGTCTAAGGTGTAGAAAGTCAAGGCTTGTATAGTTAGGGTCTTTAGAATGAGAAGTTTGGCTCTACATACAATCAAAAACTTTTTGAATGTGCAAGCCATATGGTGCAATATTTTATATGAAATGTTTTTAGCAGGATATAAGCGGCTTTAATTGATAATCATTAAAGAGTAAATAATTACAAAGCTTTGAAATTTAATCTAATAATTAAACATTAAATTTCTGTAATGAATGTCAATATAACAGGAAATAACCATAAATACTGTAGCGGATCCGATAATATGCCAAGAGTAGGTACTGCGGGGTCATGGAAGTTGGTGTTTATTAGTCAACTGGTAGCAGTTTCATTAGACGACTAGCCCAATAATTGCCATTTTAAAGTTAAGGGGTGGGGGCTCGATATGTCACAACTATGTTAAAAATTTACAAATGTGTGACATCTTTCGACATTCCAACTCATAGTATCGCCGTAATTTATTGATTACGGAAAAAAAATACGTCTTTAATATTCTTAAATAATTTACCTGACGAACAAACAAACGAATAAATTGTCAACATCCTTATATTATGAAGAAGCTAATCATGAAGAACACATTAACATCTAGCTACCCTTGTCCACGTGGTTATCCTCAAAGGGCAGTTTGTCAGAAGACTACATTATCATAAACGCATTCTAAGCATGTTCTGTACGGTACTTTATTTTATGTCAACACTGTGATCTCCCTGTTCCTTATCAATGCATCAAGAGGAAGATATTTGTAGGAGCGAACTCTATACACGGAACGCATACGTCCGATCATCCCACTTTAGAAGTTACGAACATTATCACAGTCTGGCAAATAATACGATTCTGTAATCATAAACGTAATGGTATAATATGATAATTGAAACAATTAATTACAATTAATTGCAACAAAAATAAAATAAAAAGCGTCTAAAAAGGTCGTAAAATTGACAGATAACGAAAGACCTAATACTTTCGCACTCGTGGGCGACGCCTGAAAAGCATGGCCCATGCGCATGAGTCAACTATCTCGACGTATGACCGGTGTCAGAAGCTATCGGTGCGTTGTCCAACATTATGTTGTGATTTGTAATCTGTTTGTTTCATTTATCCGCATATACAGAGCCGGATTAAGACCACTTAAGATACAAATGTAGAATATTTTCATTCAAAAACGACTATATTTCTGTATGAAAAGAAGTACAAGAACACGCGCAGTCTCAGTGGATCCAATCATTTGTAACTTTTTCAATTTTAGTCATTTGCAACAATATCACGTCGGAACTACTCTTAGGAATTCACTCTGTTTTTGCTGTATCAGCTTAACAAAATAACATAAAGAAATTTGCCAAAGAATGTAATATTTTTCAAATGGAAAATATTACATTCCATGAGTTTAACTTTAGTTCAAAAAAATCACACTAATTAATTTGAAAAGTACTTTAAAACAATTTCTCCATGTTTAAATCTATGATTTCTTTTCTGATAATTCAGTAGATAAGCTAATGATTTCTGAAATTGTAACTTATTTTTATTCGATTTGTTCGATCCCACCGATTCCCACCACTTAGCGAAAGGGCCTTAATCGGCCACTGCTTTGGATCATAAATGTTGTTTATGTTATTAAATAACACTTATTATGATTAATGTTATGATTAGAAATGACCTCTATTGCGTCAACGATTATACCAGGCCCTTAAGTATCACTTGCTTGTGCATCTTATTGACGCAATTTCTTATACAATATTTAACCTTAGGTTTGCGTAGATGAAATGTTTACGACAAAATATTGTTATGTCATTGTTGTAACAAAATAATATGTAACTGCAAAATAAATTATACATTGTCTAGTAACCTACTAAACAACAAAAAATATCTATGGTTCTTAACCTTTCCCTTTGGATGGTTAAGGAGAATGGACCATATCCCTCCACGCTGGGCTAATGCGGATTATTATATATGGTAATGTTAATGGTCCCAGTGAACAGTAGATAGGTTTTTGGTGTCCTGTTCGACCTTGGTTTCGGATATCTGTCGCTATCTGAAATCCTGCTTTGCAATGGCGGATCTTTATGAAAAAGAGGATTCAGATCCTGTGACACTGGATTCTAAATTGCAATGGCATCCTCATATTTCATTATTGGCTGGAAAACTAAGTTCAGCTGCCTTTGCAATAAAAAAAATTAGGCAACTTACAGATATAGATACCGCTAGGACCAGTATACTTTAGTTATTTCCATAGCGTTATGTCATATGGCATTCTGATGTGGGGTATGGCTGCAGATATAGAGTCTATATTTATTTTACAAAAGAGCAGTAAATGCTATTTATCAATTGGGTTCAAGAACATCACTTAGAGATAAATTCGAAGAAATTGGGATATTAGCAGTGGCCTTCCAATTCATATACAATTGTATACTTTATGTTAGAAACATTATTAACAATTACATTAAACATAGTCATGTACACAATTTTAATACTAGAAACAAAGATAAACTTGTTTTTCCGTCATGCAGTCTAAAGAATGTTCTATCATCATTTATGGGTCAAGGTATACAGTTCTATAACAAATTTTCTACGGAAATTTTAAATTTATCATTACCTAAGTTTAAAACTCATATTAAGAATTGTCTACTCACTAAAGGATATTATACTGTTTATGAATATTTAAGCGACAAAACTTCTTGGTGTTAAATATGGTTCATTTTTCATGTATATTAAATTGTTTATCAGTGAGCTTCTTTGACTATACATGTGATTCGATTGAAGAAAATACTGTTTTACTCTTATATTTTCTAATATTGTAATAGAAAGTGACAAGGCCTCCCACCGTAGATTTACGAACCGATGGCGTAGCTCTCGACTTTCACAAGTGCTTGTAACAACCTAGACTGAATAAATAATTTTGATTTGATTCTTTTTACGTCTGGATCCGCCATTGCAACATCGCATTTGGCATGTTTTTGGCCAACAACCGGTCACATGCGACTCGAACAATAAAATTCCTACAAAAGAGATGTTTCACAGAGTATATATGCACTGATCAAAAATTTGTAGTGTATTGTAATACTATGAAATGTGACGTCACAAGTCTATTAGGGTTACGGGCATACCCATCGTGCCCATAACTTGCTGCTTTGCTATTTTGTTAAAAAGAGGTACAGAATATAACTGTTGAACTCAGTCACCTATGATTGAAGTACTCGTAGTGTTTCTTATTCTAAATCTGAAACACGGATGAGTTATTACATAATTATATATATATTAGTCTGATGCCAGATATGGATGTATGTCAAGTGGGTCACGGCAGCGAGAGCAGACCGGCGCACAGACGAAACGTAGATAATGTCCATCCCGGATGTCTAGAGTTCTAAGGTCATCGAAATGCCCACCTTAAAGGTCTTATCTACAGTTTCTTAAGAGTTAGAGTACGGTAATTGTTTCATTTTCATCATTTCATGAGGAGCTCGATGGCGCAACGGTAAGCGTATTTCGGCGTTATAGTTGTAAAGCAACTTTCGTAAAGGTCGGTCATAGAATGGGTAGCCCGAAATTACCAAAAAAGCTCATTATTGCTCGGGAAGGCATAACGTGCCTTCCCAAGCAATAATGAGCTTTTTTGCCAGCATCTGCAGTCGTAACACCCACTAACACTCACTGGGTCAGCGCGATGGCCCATTCTCTGTATTCGATTCGATGCCATCCATAGGTAAGACCAGCGCCCCAATGATTTTTTTCATATTCACCGTCGATAGAATACAAAAAAATTAAACGGTAACTATTCTTTCCCAAATTGTATTACAATGGGAAAAACGAGCTTTTACAATAATAGTAATAGTGTCCCTACTTTAGCCCATTGCGCCTGTTATGACAGTCGCACCAGGGCTTTTTGGTTTTTCTTCCTCTGAGCCCTCTTAAACTTGTTATACGTACGTGTCAGCCACCTGAAATTAGTATATCGTAAAGTTTATCAAAACGCGACCTAAGGTGGACTCGATTGGTTGGAAAACTGTTTTCGTGGGGAAGTACACATGTTTTTGTAAAGATGCAGTAGGTGTACAGATTATTTTTGACCTGTTATCAATATTTATTATTTACCTATGCGGACACTCTTGCACTTCATGTTATGTGACAGTTGTTATTTGGATGGAATACCAGACGTTTTATCTACTACGTTTTATATTTTTTCTACTACGTTTTACGTTTTATATTCAGTAATAGAACAGCCTCGAACTAGACGTCGAATACGGATGATGACAAATTTTTTTCTTTGTCCGTCAAGATTAAAGAAGGATATTTCATCCGTTTTTTTTTCTGCGTAACCAATTAATTACGGCGATACATTATGTTGAAGTCGCATGACCGTCTCACCTTTGTACATTTTCTACATAGTTGAGACGTATCGAGCCCCCACTCCTTTACTTTAATGCCTATTATCTAAGTCTTTTCTTGTTAAATTGAAGCAAAAAAAATCATCATCATCGGGCCTTTATTTCGTCCCCACTGCAGGGGCTCAGGCCTTCCTTATGGATGGTTAAGGAGCATGGGCCATGACCCTCCACGCTGGCCCAATGCGGATTGGAGGGTATTAACGACTGCAAATGCAGCCGGGACCAACGGCTTAACGTGCCTTCTGAAGCTCGGAGTAGCTCGAGATAATAATTTTTTGGTCACCCACCCCGTGACCGACCCTTGCGAATGTTGCTTAACAACAACGATAGCGGGCCGCGGCGCATATCTAATATTTTTCTATTATCTGAGTGTCGGACTAAATATATTTTTTTGACTGTTGTCATTTAAGCTAACTATTAAACAAATTTATGAGTATATGACTAACTTAAATGATTTAATAAGTATATTTAATAAGTATTAAAATGATTTAAAAAGTGTCCATCGTAAAGAACCTAAAGAAGCAGGGTTGGATAATTTCGGCACGATTCTCACGTCACTATAACTCTACCAAATTTAAAACGTTGCCTATCTCCTTCAAGCGTTTCGGTAGTACAGCTTTTTAATTTTGTCAGACTATTATTTATTAATCATTGTTAAAATCCTGGGATTGTCATCCATTGTGAATGCTACTACTTTTCTTGTTGTTTAGCCGTTTTCCGTGATGTTATTGTTTTATTTTTGTTGTTAAGTTTTGGTAAATATGGACGATGTCGGTACAGGCCCGAGTAGCCTACAAAAATTACGCTCTAGGCCCCCATACCTACCCTCAAACTTTGACATTTCAGGGAGTTTTTTCAATGTCTTCATCAATAGTCTAACTTATTACACTTACAATTAGAATTTATCAAAACACACAGATAGTTTCAGTTTTAGTTCCATGTTGGCTTAGGACTAAAAGATGAATTTATAAAATGCTCGCCACATCTCAACCCCGAGGTATCATAAAAAATGGAAAATTGCCCAGCTCTTTCAGACTACCTAACGTTCAAAGTCTCAACAAAACTAATATAGATTTTTTAATTTTATCTTGAAAATAAAAAGTTCTGCACTGCTGCTTCTATGACCCTCTTTTTTCTAATGTTATAGTGAATGGAGTATAGGTTATTTCATTTGAACTCTATGCTGTGATAGCGTTGTATTCGACGTCCAGTTCAAAGCTGATTTTATTACAGAATAGCACTGCTGATAAAAAAAGGAATCCAATTTAACATGTTTCGTGTATATGTATACTTGCATATTTATTGAATGTCACACAATAATATTAATTAGAACAGGATTATAACATAAGGTTGAGGATAATAAGATAGAGTCTGGCTAATGAAAGTAGACACTGGGTTTATTTGCAAACTTTTGACATGGCAATACTAAATGTCAATATCAAAGTGGTAAGATGGTGGTTCGTTGTCGTTTGTTGTGTTTTATCGTGATCTTGTTTTTGTGATTTACGTACATAAGGATGAATAAAACAATTAAAAGTGGTGTGCGGGAGTTATTGTTCCGTATGATTTCCAAATTTCAAGAACAAAAAGAAGAAAATGATGCTGTTTTTGAAGAAAAACAGGGTTGTTTACGCATAATATTAAATTTTTTTGGTTAGTAAAACAATATTACTTTGATACTTTGTTATGTTTACTTTTTAATTTGAGTTAAAGAAATCATAAACAATTGCGTATTTACCATTTCTACAAGCACATTTATCATATAACGTATTAATATAATTAAAAAAAATAATGAAAGTATATTTATTTACAGAGAATTTGGAGGATGTTGCAGGGGTAAATAAAATAGTTGAAATTATCAAAAAACTTACTGATTTGGAGCAGAAAAACAGATTAACAAATCAAAATCAATACCTAGAAAAAATAGCTTCACTCACTGGTAACTTTACTATTGTAATTTGTATGTACATACATATTTCAAATAATTTTTAATTGTTAGTAAATACAATTTATTTTATTTATTTTTCACAGAGGTTAGTGTAACAACATTAAAACGAATAAAAAAGGAAGGTGCAGTAAATGATGGTGTCTGGAATACTCCAGGAAAAAAACGGCCACACAAACCCACAGTGTCAGAGTTAGATAGTTTTGATGTAGATGCTATTCGCAATAAAATTAATGAATTTTATATTGTGAGAAAACATGTTCCTACATTGAAAACACTTATGCTGGAATTACGGGAAAGTATTCAATTTAATGGATGCCGGGAAACTCTTCGCCGAATATTATTGGCAAATGGCTTTGAATTCAAAAGAAACAAAAGTGAACGTTCATTATTAGTTGAACGCTATGACATATCTGCCTGGAGACACCGTTTTTTAAGGGCCATAGGTATTAAACGTGCAGAAGGGAAACAAATAATTTACTTAGATGAGACCTATGTTCATAAAAACTACAAACCCAAAAAGTCTTGGCAAGGTCCTTCTACAAGTGGTGCGATTGAAAATATTTCAGCAGGAAAAAGGTACATAATTGTACATGCTGGCTCAGAAAGAGGCCCTGTACCAGACTCATTGATAGTTTACAGTTCTAAGTCAAAAATGGCTGACTACCACCATGACATGAATGCTACAAATTTTAATAAATGGCTACAAGAAAAACTTATACCTAATTTGAATGAGCCAAGTATAATAGTTATGGATAACGCTAGCTATCATTCAGTAATTGTAAATAAAGCTCCTACATTACAAAACCGCAAAAATGAAATAAAAGAATGGCTTAGTATAAATAATATTCCATTTGAAGACTACCACACGAAAGCAGAACTGCTATGTTTTGTAAAATTGCACAAACAAGAGCCAATATATGAAGCTGATGAACTTTTAAGGCAGAATGGTCATGAGGTGTTGAGACTTCCTCCTTACCACTGCGACTTAAATGCTATTGAATTGGTATGGAGTTTGGCTAAACGTAAAGTAGCGAGTAAAAATATAGCTCTGTCTGCAGTAGAGTTAGAAAAGGTGATAAAAGAGTCATTTGAAAACATAACACCTGTGGAATGGAAGAAAATGACAGATCATGTTATACATGTGGAGGATAAATACAAAGAAAGAGATTGTATTACAGAAGATAATTTGGAAAGTTTTATTATCAATGTTGGAGATAGTGATTCCAGTGACTCTGATAATGAATCCCTACATATGGAATTCTTAGATTCAGATTTTGATTATGGTGATTAAATATATATTTTCTTAATCAATACAAACATATTTTTTATTTTTTTCTTTCTTACATCTCTCTATACTAATATAAAGCTGAAGAGTTTGTTTGCTTGGTTGAACGCGCTAATCTCAGGAACTACTAGTTTGGATTCAAAATAATCTTTTTGTGTTGCACAGCCCCAGTCATTTATATTACTTGTGTATGTTATACATTATTGTCTTATTAAATAATAATCTTATAAATTATTTATACCTTGTATTTTGCAAAAGTATCAAAATACTTTATTCCAAGAAATGCCTACTGTTTTTAGGGTGGTCATGCTTTTATTTTTTAAATTTGCCGCGCTTTTTCAGTGTCTACTTTCATTAGCCAGACTCTATAATTAAATATCCTTTGTACTTATACAAGGTTGCGAGACTTTATGAAACTTCAGTTCATTCGCATCGTTCTTAAAATAAATGTACTTAAATACTGAGCCAAATTCAAATATTCTTTGTTTCACCGTGACAGTATTTTGATCAATTAATTAAGAAAATCATGAGAAAATCGAAAATAATTCGAGAATCAGGTACAATGTAACTTTTATTGAAGCAATTTTAAACTTGTATATTATTACTAATGGATTTTGAATATAATGTTCCACCAACTGTAATTGAAATTATGTTAAGCCCAGCCATAATACAACATATTTATACAAAAGGAGCTAAAATATTATTTTTCTAATTTTAAGAGTGATTATTTTGGGTGGGGGTTTTTCAAATGTAAAGTTTTATTTTTCATTTCATTATTTTCAATTTATCTCGTCTTGGCAAGTGGTTGTTGCTCTTCAATTGCTAATCCGGTTTTTAAATAATTAAATCGATTCATTCAGTCAAGAGCGTCTTTCCGCGTCGTGGTTTAAAAAGCATGACCAGGCTATACATAGTTATAGCTCGTATGAATTATCATGACTAGAAAAATTTCAAATGAAGATTATCTGTGCATCAGAGGCAGAGTCAAGTTCTACCTCCGTTACATAAGAAATTATCGAAAAATACGTTTCTGAGTCGTTTTAACTAGCATTATGAAAATAGACGAAATATTGGGGGAAAATGTTCTATTTCCTTCAGGTGTCATGTTAGTTATTACGAGTAGTACAATGAGGATTTATCTATCTGCTCATAACAATTAAGATATATGCTTACAAAACTATTTTATTAAGTCTGGTTTCCATGCAGCGATTGCATGACGCAGCCAGAGGCCTTTAGACACACAGAAGATGAGATAATACAACCGGACGCTGTCCACTCCCGATTGAACTTTGTTACCAATGTTTTATATATTTTATTGACAAAAATGTGCGCGATAATAATAAATGTCCTTTACGATAATGTTACACGATTAATTGAAACAAATTGTATAGAAATAAAAGACCGTTTCGTGGGGAAAGTAAATAGTTCGTGTATGATTGTTTAAGCGATACTTTTTCTTCAATTTCTTCTTCGATTGGACCAGAGATCTTGTATTAACAAATGAAATGAGTCCAAATTCTACGGGGTTACATTTAAATTTCTAAAATCCACAAATTCCGCGAGCTCACGTTATTTAATTCCCAAAATCGCCTTTTAATCGCCTACAAATCAAATGAGGCTAAACTTGTTTGTATTGCTTCGTTTGTTACACAATCGACAAATGCACATTAATATGTACACACATAACAAACTCACACCGCCAATCTCTCTTACTTTACATATGTTTAGCCCTTTAGACTACTGCAAGGGCAGTACCAACCATTGGGTGGTTTTGAATGTTGTTCAATATCCTAGAGTTTCAATTTAACGCTCGATTATTCTATTATCTGTAGAAAAGAGGTGCTATAAAAGTTTTATAATAACTCACAATGCATCGTCTCTATTGTTTCAGTTGAGTATGTGGATGCAGAATACAGTCTATGGCTAACATGGTTCCTGACGCCCGTTATTGTGACTTTTTTGCTACCAGCAGTCATCATCGTGTTAATATACATGAGCAGCATCATATTTCATCTCTGCAGGCTGTACAGGTATACTGTGATTTGTTAGTGCGATTAGGTTGTATCGTTATGTAAACGAGTTCGGTATCTTAAGAATTTGATCTGATTGGTTATCTACGAACATACGAGCAACTTATTTCTATGACCAAATGGTTAAGCAAATCTCGTGTGACGGAATCTGAGGATCTTTAGCCGCCCATTAGCCAATCAATTTGAATCGTGATCAGATATAAGTTGGTGATTGATGACAAAAATCAAATTATCTGAATGTGGAATATATGGTCTATTTCAAGACATTACAATCAATCCGACATAAATGTGCCGCCAAATTTATCCTCTGATGATCCTGCCCCCTATTCTGTAACTCTGAGGACAACCGAAAGAAATTGTTCTCAGAGCTCTGTGGGCAAGCGGTCATACGAATAAGTGATTTTGAAACATTGGAATTTTTCACTTTTTACGGTGATTACGATTTTAAAGCTATCAGTTTTAGCGAATAGGTCTGTAAATTGAACATGCGTCATCGAAAGCTTACAGCAATGCATGGGAAGAGACTCGTAGGATCGGTGAATTTGAACTCCTGGCGACGGTCATTATACGATCGTAAGCCAAATTTGTACGAGGTCTCCTAAAGGTTAGCAGATTCGGTTTAAGATTATAGCTGACAGAAAGTCATTTATACTGTAATAACTCATTAAATATTAGATTTTTTATTAGTAACTAGCTGCCCCGCGAACTTCATACCGCCATATTTTATTTATTCAGTCGCGACTGAAGTATTTTAATTATATTTTTTCTTAAATACAAACTGCTGACCTAACACTAAGGTTATTGAGTTGAAAATTCAGCTGACTCCCTGAAGGGGAACGATCAGTCAGATCGGATGGGGGTTTGATCTGAAGGGTCGGGGTATGGAGGGCGAGGAGGGGAGCTATCACGTATCACCAGAAGGGTGCTACGCGATGCCCCTTACATTGTATGGCCGTTACCCTGAGGGGATAGCGATCGTGGTGGACAGAGATGGGGGGTATCTGCCTGCTGGGGCTCCAGGTGGAGATCCAGGTCGGCAGAAAGTTTGGCCGATCCGTAGGACCTAATTGGAGAAAGATTTTGCACTCCTTGCGATTTGTAGAGGACTGTAGGGTCGGCGTGGGCGAATACGGTAGAGGTGTACGTCAACACCAGACATTTGCAGACCTTGTAAAGCGATCGCTTATTTTAAGTGACATTTTATTCCGTCGGCCCAAAATAGGGCTGAGTCAAAATAGATAACAGAGACAGACAGATGCGGCGGGGGACTTTGTTTTATAATTGTAGTGATTTTCTATTTATAACATTTCTTTGATTTACAGATTACGAGTGGTGGACGGTGTTCAAAACGATTGGAAACACGCAGCACGATTAGCAGTATGTGCGTTATGGGACGCTCATGGCTGGCTATGGCATGGTAAGATTTGCTTAAAATCAAAGTTTCAAAAATCCAATACAATAGGCAAGGACTTGCCTGTCTGTCAAAATGGCGTTGCTCTAACTTCATCCCATAAAACAAGATGAACAAACAACAAACACATGAAAAGAAAGAACGTAACAATCACGACCGACTCTTGGTCGGTGTAACAGTTTTTCAACGCCATTTCGTAATTTTAAGAAGTATTAGGTAGAGTCAAGCTTATGGGTATTTTTCCTCTGATACATCTAAAAGTCGATTGATTTTTTTTGTACATATTTGACTGGGCTATACGAAGGCAAAAAGTACGACAACGCCATATGCGATTAACTTTGCCGATTATCGGCCAATTACCGGTTATCCCCTTTATTATCGAATCGAAATTGATTTGCCTTAGGTATTCAAACACGTCAAACTCTTAAGGTAAACTAGTTTTCTCTCTAAAATTGATTTTCCATTCACAGGTTATGAAATTCGCGGCTTAGAAAACATCCCAGACGGACCATTCCTAATAATCTATTACCACGGTGCGTTACCAATCGACATGTACTACTTCACCGCACGTATGCTGCTCTTCAAACGAAGACATATACACACTGTGGCTGATCGTTTCATGTTCAAGATACCTGGTGAGATTAATACGTACTCAACGTCCTAGATCAGTGTTTCTCAATGTGTGCTCTGCAGAATCCTAAGACTGCAATAGTAGATTGCAGCCCACAAAAATATTGATCATATTTAAAACAGGGCAATAGAGTCTTCAAAAAAAGATTGTGGTCACAGGCACCCGAAAACGGGTCATATACGAGTCGTCGTATAAATTCCTGCTCAAAATATCTTCCTTGCAATCGTGCAAAGGAAGTGTTATCCAAAATATATGATGCCGTGATCCAGTTTTTGTATAGTGAATAAAGTTGTACGTGGACAATAAAAGTTTGATGTCACGACTTCATTTGGGTTGTGAGCTTGCGCATTGTGCTCATAATGGTGACTCCGACCTTGATTTCATGATCCACAGTAACATAATTGAATATAAACTTAATATTTTAAATTTACAGAGTAACAGAGTCACAATTTAATCAAAATTGTAATAAAATATTAATGTAATTTATAATTGGTTTCCCAAAAAAATAAGAAAACTGGTCTAGTCTGTTAACAGACACTCGTGACACGCTATTTAATTGAAGATCTCTAGTTGTTGGACTCCGAAAGTGGGTAATATATAATATACAAGTTCCAAATATGATAAAATTCAATTTACAAGGAATGGAACCAAAACTAAATACGAGCTAAAAAAAAATATCGTTGTGCATTCTAGACGCTTTCCAGACTGCCACCGTTTAGTCGGTTGTCAGCTTATATAGACGCCATCTTGCGCGTGGTCGCCGTTGAATGCAGCAAGATGGTGTCATTAGCGCTCACTTTTTATCAAATCATATTTATTTAAGTTTATTTAATTGCTAACACTATGTTTTTCTTTTACTAGGTTGGTCAACCCTTCTAGAAGGTTTGTGCGTTATACCAGGCACCGTGCAGACATGCGCGGGGGTACTTCGCAGCGGGAACCCATTGGCTATATCTCCGGGGGGTGTTTATGAAGCTCAGTTTGGCGACCACATGTATAGTTTGCACTGGAAATCGCGAATAGGTTTCGCTAAAGTCGCCCAAGAGGCCAAAGTGGTAAGTCATCTAAAATAGTGATTCCCAAAGTTGGTTGGGCTCCGACCCATCTATCAAAACTTTACAATCTCGGGAACTACCTTAGTTGTGTTAACTAATATTACAAAATTAAGGATTTGTTTATTTTAAAATTTTCCTCATCTACGGGAAATCTATAATTGCGCGGTGCAAATCTGACGGAAAATCTGTCAAGCGTCTCACGGAAGTATGCGTTAGTACGCGACTGATAATCGGTCAATTGTACAAGATTAATGTCACA
Organism: Diatraea saccharalis; assembly: GCA_918026875.4. Classification (NCBI taxonomy): domain Eukaryota; kingdom Metazoa; phylum Arthropoda; class Insecta; order Lepidoptera; family Crambidae; genus Diatraea; species Diatraea saccharalis. The sequence continues at coordinate 11,493,064 of OU893336.1, forward strand.
TCATAAATATTCCTCAGTTTTGACGTTACGCAAACTGACGATACGGCTAGCGTTTGCCATCATATAAACATCGACTCTTAAATACATGATCTTAATTATAACCTTTATTTTCTAGCCCATAGTGCCGATGTTTACGCAAAACGTGCGCGAAGCATTCCGCACAGTCGGTTGGTTACGTGGTGTATGTTTGCGTATATATGCTGCCACGAGGGTACCTCTAGCGCCTGTCTACGGGGGATTCCCCGTAAAACTGATAACGCACATTGGCGCTCCTATACCACACGACCCAGCGTTAACTCCACAACAATTACAGAAAAAGGTACGACTTTATATAACTACAAAACAAAGAGTATGTGTTTAGGGTTAATGTTTGTATGTGAATTTCTTTAATCCGATATAATTTTTTAAATTGTTCAATGGGTTTGAATGTTTGCGATATCAATAGAACGAATCATTGCCATTTTATGTCGTCAGATTGCCGCAGTAGCATATGTAGTAAGCGATTTTTTTAAAACTTCAATGTCATTCACAGTTCAGTGGCCAAGGTGTAAATTAATCGTAAGCATAGTAGAAATTTCATATTTTTTAAATTACAACTGTAAAAATTGTAATTTTGTCCAATAATCCATTATTGTTACATATTTGGATGTAAAAAGGAAAGTAAACATTCATTTCCATAAGAAAAATGTCCCAAAAATTTGTTTGTTTACTACATGTGCTAATGCTGCCAACTACGCCGAACTTTGCGTAATTTTCCTTATTGCAAACATACCCTGATATATGGTCTGTTCTTGAATATCAGCCAGCCATCAGATTAGCAGAGCAATGAGGTCTTCTTTCATCTAATGTGGTCCATTGCGCTTAACTGCCGTTTTAAATAAGCTTAACGTGACATATTAAACTTGGCTTATTCTATGATTGGCCTATGCTAAAATCTCATAATCTCATTGATTGCATGCCGAACGCTGTAACTATTGCTCCATCGCGATTCCTAAATATATAGCAACAAAAGCGTAAATATGAATATCAACCTAAATATATTTGTATATTTGGATGATATCATTATCGTTCCATTCCCGAATGAGTAACATCGTACTGTACTAGCATAACGTTGATTAGAAATATTTTAATTATCGTTTAATTATTTTGTACTATGCCAATAACTTTCATGCACAAATAATGTATGGATGTACAAATTGCACTATTTAAATGACATAAACAGTAGTAGCAAAACTTTTGTTACAAATGCATTGATTAAAATATAAATTATATTACTTAGCCTTACTATTATAACTTTAAAATTAAAAAGTCAAATTAGTAAAAAAACAAAAACAAAACAGCATGTATTGAAGTATTTATTTCAGTTACATTTATACAGTGACAATTATATACACAGGTCGCCGGCGCCATAGAAAATCTTATCGAAGAACACCAAAGGTTACCAGGGAGTATTCTGCTGGCACTCATGGAGCGATTTTACGAGATACCCAAGAGGAGAAAATTGAGTGAGAAAACTCACGAGACCAACGGCAAATGCCACAACGGCACAGTGAAAGAGAGAGACGCGAATAGTTTAAGTGATAAACGTGACAGTGATAAAGCGACAGTCTCATAACGTCCGCTTGAAAACAGTTTGAATAAATTAAGGACTTTGAAATAGTTTCGAATTCGGGATAGACTTTGCGATTTTCTTTTTCCGTTGCATCATGGAAAGCATGTAGGATGAATATACAAATTATAGTTAAGGGTACCCTTAACTGGTAATTAATTAAAATTATAAATAATTAGTAGTTAAGGGTACTCTGTGTTATAGTATAAGTCCATAAAGGTGGCACTTTGTTGAGACGGAGAGATGCGATATTAAAAATAACCAAAAGATTTCATTCATGTTGAAGTTACAGTACTTAAGCGGAGAAGACGTGACTGTAGGCCTATTCAGTAGAAAAATCATGCGATTGTGATAAATAGCTATAGGCATGCAAACTGGCTTTAGGGTGTTGTCATCTCTGAAGTCTCGGTTTAAATTTCCGGTAGGGTGAATGTAGAAAATGAACTTTTCTACATCGTGTCGGGTCTGCGTGTTGCGTTACCTTCGTTTTTTTAAGTCTTCGTATATACTCGTTCCTTTTGTTGTGTTTAGTTTTTTATTTGGGATATATTTGTCTGAACATTTCTGAAAATACGCTCACCAGTAGCCAAAAGTAACAAGTGCTTGAGAAATTCGTCAGTCCTGTTGGTGGTTAGTGGTTAGAGCAGTCGCCCGGATTGCGAAAGGCGTGGGTTCGAGTATACTTCGAGTAACTGAGGCTGGTAGATTTTTTAAGCATCTATTGTTAAAAGATGTATTTTTTTCTCTCCGCCTCGACGGAATTTTATTGCGGACAAAGTGACACTCCCCTAAGTCTCATAGGTCGCTTACAAAGTATTTTGATGATTTATTTTGTATACAATATTTATATCAACAAGTGAGATTGCAATGCATTTAAAAATTTAAAAAGACATTTTGGTTTTAAAAAGTACGTAGTACAAAATTTTAATATACATTTATATGAAACGAAATTACAGAATTGTAATAAAAATAATCATAAATCTATTTAGGAATCATTCGAATGAATATCTTTATGCCGTGTGTGTACATAATTGATATATGAAATACTCTCGATTTAATTATATTTATTCGTATAGACGTTTTATTGGCGTTAAACTGATTAAGTTCGTAATTTAGTTTATTTTTACAGCGATAAACTAACAGTCATAAAGATGGTACAAATATTAAGAAATATCTCTTCGGAGTATCTTTTATTTTATTAATTAATGAACAACTTTTTAAATCAGATACTAGACTTGATTCTGTAATAAAAATTGACCTAGTTTATCATATAGATAGTTATTATTAGTTGTAATGTTTTCCAATTTAACATTACAACTAATTAAACATTACTACTTATAATTTTCTTCTCTAATCACGTTTTTAATAAGCCCATTTCCAATATGTGGGCTAATTGTTTAATTTAAAAATGTAGTTCGATCACTTTCAAAGGTATATTTTTTGTTTGTCCGTTCGTCGGATGATTAAAGAATATTAAACACGTTATTTATTTGATTTCTTACGGTTTCAATTAATTACGGCGAATTTTGTGTTGCACAGTCGCATGTCGTCACACTTTGTACGTTTTCTACATAGTTGTGACGTAGTGAGCCCCCATTCCTCAACTTTAATAACTATTATCTAAGCCATTTCTTGTCACATTCAATTTGAAAAAAAAAAAGAAAACAAAAACGCATCTAATATTCTTTTATTATCTGTTTGACGGATTAAATCAGTCACTAAGTAAGGACTAAGTCAGATTACAGTTAGCGTAACGTGAAAACTATTATGAAACGTCAAACGAAAGAGTTGATCGTTTGACGTTTCATAATAGTTATTAAAGATATTTGCATTTAACGATTGCCTTAGACGAAGTAACGTCAAATTAACGATACGTTCATTCAATATCTTCCAAAAAACATCACGATCGTAGTCGCTGTCACATGTCAAATATATGTGGCGTGAAGTTCGTGAATGTCTTTAAAATGTCGAATTGAAATTGATTTTAAAATTAGACAATTAGCCCCCTTAAGTCCGCGACACGATAATCGCGATTTGTAATAGGATTGCAACGTAAAAACGCATCGAAAGTATATATTTCAATCGGTGTACGTATTTCATCGGCTTTAGCGTGCTATCTTCTGCGCAGACGGATTGTGTTAATATAAACCATAGTTTTACAATTACAATTTAGTTTTAATGTTTGGTTAAGTTGGAACAAAAGATGGATTTACTTTTCGGATTGCGACTTACTTTAAACTAAGAACACGCCATTTTATTTAATAATTAGTTACGATTGTTTAATATATGGTAAGTTGAACAAACGTACATTAGGATATATGACGTCATTAAGCTGTAATGAATGTATAATTTGCATGGGTAACGTCGTTTAAAAAAAAACACTTTAATGGGCGTTTGTGCAACTGGCTGATTATGTATTTTAATGCCTCGATGTACTCAAACTAACGACACGAATTTAAAAGAGATAATATTATACACATATTGGTCACTTCTTATTTATTATTTAAATCGAATTGTTTTTAATGTAGTTGACAGATTAATTGGAAAGTTTCTTTTTTTATGTTTAAGTTATAGATTCATATACATCTGTTGGTGTATAGAATTATTTATTTGATATAAGGTAGCAGCGCCTATAATGACCTACTGTTAAGCCCTCGTGCGCTCAAAAGCAAATATCAAATATAATAAACGATTACAGTTTTGCTAACATTTAAAGTAGGAATAAAGGATTTATTCTAAGACTTTATTTACGATACGAACGTATTTAGTTGTTTTGTTTACAATTGTGAACTCAATTGTGGTTCATCATAGGCGCCAGTACCTTATAAATATAGAAATAGAAACTAGCGATCGACTGAATGAATACGAATGGAAAATAATTATAATTTTATTTTAGTGTGATTGTGTAAAAAAATATTTGATACATTGACTTGTAAGATTGCACTTAAAACATGGAAAGGTATGGTAATCTTTTTAAGATTTGTAAACAGCACAGGGATAACTAAATGTAGGTATTTATAGTCCCCTAGTTTTAAGTTTCGTAATGACTTAAGAGTTTCAGTGTGTTTCATTAACGTACCTTTGTTTATTTTTATTTTTTTTATAATTCAAGCATTATGAAAGCACCCAGACTTCATTTATTATACAAGTTAATCCGGAATGTTTGTAATTTTCGGTAATGAGTACCTATTCATTGGGAAAGCTTGTTTTGTGAAATTAAACTAATCTAAATTAACACGTCATAACACATCTAAAGTAACAAGACAAACCGTGAAGTGACGTCGCGTTATCGGCCACAGCGTAATAGGCCGCTTCATGCGACAGCCTTGGGTCTACGATTTTTTATAAGGGGCGCCCGGGGCAAAGGCCATGCAATGAACGTGTTAAATACTTTGAATTTAAGAAAAGTAAGTTAAGGTTCTAGCTACCCCTTCAAACTGCTTCATGTAAATGTTTGCCCAAGCTAGCGATTATGTACAAAAACACATATCAGATTACCTATTACCAAAACTTCTTTATAACGATATTAAATGACTTTGCGAGCCACAATATCGGTGGATTTGGTTAGAGTCTGTGCACATCTAACGGAAAATATGTCGCGGAACGTCAGCAATGACAAAAATATGAAATAATTCGACGATCCGACGCGTATTAACGAATAACTTACGTTACGGTTGACGGATCTTACGTCAGATTTGCACCGATTTTAAGACTAGATGTACACTGGTGACGTTTTGTCATCGTGACTTATTGTTTCTGTCACATGCTCCTGTCGTTTGCTTACCACCAGCTTTACAAAAACATAATTTACAAATCTCCCTGCCCACCAGATGAAAAGATGCTAAGATATTGTTCTATTTTAAGAAAAACTAATCTAAATTATCACTAATGCTGTAACCTTTAAAAAAAACATGTGACACGTCAATCAATGTATGGAAAGTGTGCATGATTCTTTATTATATTATGCGTCATAATATCTTCATGATGGATGATTTGGAAATATCAGATACCCATTTTGTTCTATGCTTTTAGGGCCAAGCAAAAGCTAGTATGTATTATATCTATAGTACAAATACGGAAATTATGTTCTCACTTCGACCTATTACATCACGTTCCATAAAACCATGATTCCATCGACCAGTGTGAATCTGCATAAGACAAGTTCGATAAAGCAAAAGATGTTTTTATTAGACTCGATATAAATTTTTACAATTTTCATAATCTCAAATATGATCTTACATTGTTGCATCGAGTAATGTATTTATATTAAACATGATTACAGGAGTCAGGACCACTTTTTGCTAGAGCGAAAAAGATAGTATTGCCTATCGCCTCGAGGATTTGGCGGCGTACTAGCCTCTTTTCTATCTTTCTCACTTTGACATATGAACGTTCTGAGAAACAGAAAAGGATACGGCGTTAGGAAAAGGTTCTTCTTGTCAGATGTAGCTCAATAGGGTCACAAGTGTCAATAACCTTGTTATATTTAAATTCATTCCGTTATATTATAAAATGAGGACTAAAATCAGTACTCAGTTTAAACCATCGACCGCCTAAAGCAAATTAACAGTGACAGAAGAGAAAACGTCAAATTGAGTCGCGTTGACATATTTTGTTCGTATAATGATTTAAACCTGGTACTAAAGTGAATTTTCGTTTTATAATAAGAATGATTTAGTTTTAATTTATTTTGCGATCTGCCTTGTAATTATGAGACCTTATCAGTCTAGGTATTTTTATTTAACTACTTAAATTAACAATTGATACTTATTAATAATATGTAATGTTGTTTGTCGTGAAGAGCAAAATATTGAAAGTATAAATAAGAATATAATTTATATAAATTAAACAAAGAATGGAATAAAAGTCAATATATTTTCATTTAAAAAGTCCTTATGTATTAAATTACAAAAATTATTCGCTTAACAATTAAATATTATCTATATATCTCACTTAAACAATAATCAGTACAGTCACATGTTCTCTAAACCGATATTTTATATAAAAAAATCCTATTGGTATTAAAAAGGAAAAAAATCGAGTTGATTAAATTATAATATATCTATGACCTATGAGCCATATGAGTGCTTTAAAAGCTCTCCGGTAAGCTGACAAAATTATGTTCGCGTATATGAACATTTTAAAATTACACAGAATTTCCGAAGTAGGACAATTCATAAAACAAAATGGCGATAATCGGACTCGGTTTATTCATTTTGTGATCTCCTAACACTGAAACCCTATTAACTCCGATGAGAATTTACGAGGGATAATTCACAGAATAGTTTGGTACCTTTAAAATTAAGGCTGAATTTTTAACACTTTTACTGTCTTATCTACGGATTTTACTTAAAGAGTCTTAAGTTTAGGTAGTTCATGTACAAAGAACCAACTCTATTCCTTCGAAAGCAAAATTTCGAAACTATGATAAGACTCCATAAAAACGTCTCTTTCGAAAATTTAATGCAATGGGACTTGGCCTGGTACCTAATGCCTCTGATGCGTAGACAATCTATTCGGGTATGATTTTAACAAAATTACAAGACATTTTGAAATTTCCTTCCCCCGTTTCGATTGGGTTTGGTTTGGGTGATTGGTTAGCCGACTTTTTATAGTATTGCATAAATATGTATTTGAAATAATATATAATTAAAGGTGTTATAAAAATATTTATTGTGGTCTCTTTAGTTGGTAAGTGTCAGAAGGACACCCTACAAAATATCTAGACACATACCGCTGTAAGGAGAAATTAACAACAAACGTCCGAATATCGCTATCCAGTTTGCTATTTTCAAACGAATAAGGGCTGAAATTGCCTGACTACTCAAATGTTTGTTTGGACTGTCTGTTCAAATATGTATGAATAAAAACCATGAGCTTATTAAAGTCACTCGATGAATCATTAATTCTTCATTTTCTCTTCATGTTTAGTTTTAAATGCTTTAAAACTGAATTATATAATCCAATGTCAGTTGTATTGAAAAAATATCAACTCACATAAACATATCAGGTACAAAGAGACATTAATCATGTGTCGTCAGGTTACCTACCACGAAGTATCAAAAATGACCGACCAATTTCGAACTTTAACAATAACATATTAAGGTTGAAATTAGGTCGCATTTTGATATTTTCATATAACCTAATGCTGTCATCCTTAAAGTACTATCAATATAGTTATGTATCTTTCATAATAAATACATAATTCAAAGTATAATATCTCTAAAATTCACGAAACATCGCTGTTCAAATCGGTGAAACAACAACAAGAAAATTCAATTACATATAATACAACTGCCAAAAAGAAAATGATAGGAACAAGAAACACTTATTATTAATAATAAACATGAGATTCAAAGTTTAATTCAGCAACTCTGGAAACAATACCAATATATAGTCATTATTACATTTTAAATCTCTATTCTGAAAGAATTAATTAAAGAATTGATTGTATTGGAAATCGTAGTTTCCTTTAAGGAGGTAGATTGTGGAATCGGAAAAAAGATTCAATCGATAAGAATCGAATAAACAGAGGGTACAATATTTTGACCATTAAACATTGATTTCAAAATATTTAACAGCAGTTTTGATGTAATACAATATTTAAATACACGCTGTATTCATTTCTAATGCATAGAAGCATAGTCTTTTTAGAGCGAAATAGCTTGCAAAGTTGTTCCACAGGTGACAGTAGAGAGTTAATAGATACAACTGGTGTACTCTTAAAATCAACGTTCCGATGTTGCAGACCCTTGCTCTAGAGTCTAGAGCATTAAAACACGTTAGTCAAAGTAGAATAGGTGGCAGGTTTATGAATCCATCTAATGTAGATTTTAAGAGTACTCCCCAGGCGATGAAAGCTATCTCGCTCTAACTTCAATAGGATGAATTAAGTCAGCTTTAGCCGTCTTTTTTCCTCTATACATTAAGGATTTTGGCATAAAACTTAAGTCTTATTTTACATTTACAATTTTTGATAAACGGATACTAATCAACGGCAGGTTGGTGTCTCTTGACAGAAACTTGACATTTAAAACCCTGCGATAGTCTAACTAAATAATATGCCTACGGTTCGTATGGCAAAAAATGGCATTTTCACGGAAAATTGAAACGGATTATGAAAAAATATATTTTTTAATATAATAATGATTCTTACTCATTTTATTTTTGGCAGATGTTGATATAAAAACAAAATTTATAATTAATTATTATAGGAAATCGTTGTAGCTGTTAACGTCGTCGAACTGTTGCGTTGAGGGGGGGCGAGGTCCGCCACCGCCAGGTCTATATTGTGGCTGCTGTAATAACAATATTATATTATCGGATATTTTTCAAACTGAATACAATCAACAGCACGTCAGGCTAATTTGATCGATGTGAAAGTGTCTTCGGTTTTTTCGAAGCGCTTATAATTTCAAAATAAAGAACTGAGAATCCCTCTACGAGACGGGTTAAAGAGGGAAATGCTCAGTTGCGAATTTCTTACCCTTGACAGGGGGCAGTCTGGTGGGTTTGTGCGCTCACCGGGCATTGCACGCCCCTTGTCTTGTCTGAAGAATTAGACTCGTATGTTCCGGAGCCTTTTCCCCAACCCGTGGTGGGATCCGCCCTGTAAAGGGGTGGGCCAAATCTCGGGCGATTGCGCGGGATATTGCCCCATTTGGGGCCGTTAACTTGCGTAGTCTGGGTCGTGAGGGACATCGGTGGGTTTTAGTTGGTATGCCCTTGCCTATGACTAGCCCTCATTCTGGGGGTGGGTCCGCAGGGAAAAGTCCCATATAACTCGTGGAGCTCGAGCTAAGTGAAGCGAGTATGCACAACGCATTTCCCTCCGTCAAAAATAAAGTGTGGGCCAGACCTGGGGCCCCCAAAGTGGATGTTATTAGGTAGGCCAATCACGCTTCAACCGATCCTTACAGGACAGCGGTTGGAGAGCCCTGGTTTAGGACTCAAGGTGCATTTCCTCGTCGTTATAAAAAAAAGATTGGACAGACTTGAATGCATGCTGACAGTTGATCTGTCAAGCTGACAGATCATCCAGTCCTTCATTGTGACCGGTGAGTCAGGGCTTCCATAGGTGTTAGAATCGTAGATTAATACAAAATCTTTTTCTGTAATCAATTTTGAATCTAACCATCGCCAGATTAACGATCAGTTGCACAAATGTCAAGGTTTAATGACGCCTTTAAGCTCTAGTGAGTGTAAAATATGTATCGGTAATATCGCTTTAAAGTAATTACAATTTTATTGGCCGTTCGTGCAACTGGCTGTAAAACTTCACATCGATTGAAAATATTTGACCTTTCGGTAGCCTGACGTGCAATCAAAATTATACGCCATCTATTTATATATATCGTCAACTCGTCGTTAATTTTAAATTCAAGAAAAAGTGTTAGTTACATAATTCAAAACGAGACCATTACCACTACTAAACATGCAGAAGATGAAGCTAAAATGTTTTGCTGTTATGCAATATTATACTGTAAAAAAGTTTTATATATAGTACATAAAATAAAACGAATGGAGTTGATACTACTTATACACGTTTATTCGCCAATAAGGACGTCGACTACTTTGGAAAAGGGTTTTAAATCGTGCACAAAAATTTAACTTAATATGCGATTTGTTGGATAATAAAAAAAATAGGTACAGGTTTCGTATACTATGTGTAAGGGAGAGAAATCATGTAGGCACAGCTTTTTGTAGAGCAAACTTAGATGTAATTTCATTGCTTCGCCTTCAGTATTTCATTATGAATGCCAACTTTAATAAATATAATAAAATTGTGTAATTACTTAAAAAATATAGCTTTTTATTCCTCTCAGAAAATCGCAGTCAACATCCTTATTGGAGTAAAATTTAAAAAAAAAATATATGTTTCAAAATTATTACAAAAATATATCTGACCTTGAACATAACAACATAACATTTGCTATATTAAACTTTATATAATGCCATTTCAATATAACATCTATAAACCGCAGATGAAATATAAAAAGCTACCAGTATAGGTCAAGCCAAGCACGACTCCTGATCACCAAATGAAAATGGAATGTAATATATAGTAAGATAAGTCAAGTCGAGCCATATGACATCAGTACAATATCGCCGCTCTCTTGGATTTGAAAATGAATAACGGCAGATATGAATGTGAGATTTGGTACCTTAACGTAGTGAGGTGTATGTGAGACTGGCGTGGTAAATACACGCTTGATGTGGAAAACTTAAATATTTAATAACCATTAAAAAAATGAGGTTTTAAAGGGCCTCGAAGATATATTTAAAAATGTTTATTATAGCCAAATAACACTGCTTCATTGACGGTCATTTATTTATATTTTAAAAGAGTTCTGGCTGCGACGCTATCGTCAGCACAGCAGCGCCTCAAAGATTAAGTAAGAACATTGGCAGTTTTCCCTTTTTCGCCATCTACGATCTTTCGATTAATTAGGGACTCAGTCAAGCAATATTTAAAAAATCAGAGGAAGATGATGTTGAGCTAAAAACTATAATGAGGGAAACATCATGATAATATAAGTTATGATTATGACGTATCATTTATGACCGAAACTGAGAAGCCATTATTTCTCCAAAATTACACTTATGCACATTCAAATACCCATACCGCTTCGACCTATACCAGTAAATAAGCTCAGTGTGATCACGCCATTTGTAATCAAAATCATCCATAACTTACGTCACTTAATTACAAGAAAGGGGCAGGAATGTATGTCTGAAACTTTCACATTCAACTTTATTACAGTTTAATAAAGTTGAATGTGAAAGTTTAAATTTTCTTGTCCACGAAAATGTATATTTAAAGTCTGTTCAAAAACTTGTTCTGTTTTGACTACCCAGGACTGGAAGGGCTTCAATAATACTTTAATTCGTGTGACGTATTTTACAGATGATATGACCGGCTTTAGCTGTTAGCAATGACATTAAAATATTTAATAGGCTACTTGACTCTTGTTAGAATCTTATCAAAAATGGTTAATTCCTAAGAAAAGCATTCTTGGCTTCGTTTTTTTTACTAATATCTACTATGCGATCCAAATAACAAAAGTAACATCAAAGAGATATCTTGGTTCGCATTGCGCATTAACTTCAGGGTGTAAGGTGTACAAAAAAGGAACTAAATGTTTAGCGAACTTTATTTTCTTTGCTGTCAGTACTAAAACGAGAGCTAAGCCGTGAGGTTGGTAGCTATTCCGACCATATTCATATTTGGCTCGCATTATACATAACTAACTATATATGGATTAACTATTTTTCAATAATTCATAACAAAAATGATATTCTGTTAAAAAGCCATCCTCGAACTCGTTTGCGAACGCTACGCTGTCATAGCATAGAGGTTCAATCAAATAAAAACTACTTCAAAAGGTAAAATTTCAATGCTGTATTTGACGGCGAGTTGGATGCAGTTTTTTTAACAAAACAGCAAAGCTGATGCCACGGATCTGACGCAAATATTTTTTTTTACTGGCATCAGCGTAATGTTTGTTCGATTGGATGTCATTAATGCCGCGGGTAATCAAGACATTCAAAGAGTAAAGTAGCCTATTGTGCAAATAGCTTTTGTTAGCAAAGAAACGTGAATGATTATTACTTGTGCAGGTTCGGGGGCTAGCTGCGAGTCAATTGTGAGGGGGGCGCGGCCCTCGCTGCGCCTGTTGTTGTTGCTGAACGAGAAATCCCCGCACTCGTATAAAGCGAGCCATCACTACTTTATATCGCTGGCTTTATTATAGTATTCAGTATATAAATTTAATCAGTAAGAAGAAAAAACGCGTTTGTTCAAACATTATTCATCGGTCTAATAATGTGCCCACTGCTGGGATCTTCACTAAATATATACAAATAGCATAAAAATGTCGCATCCCGCTGTCTGTACGCTCTTTTAAGATACACAACGGATTTTAAATGCGGTTACAATCATTATACAGAGTACATCAAAAGGATTGTTTCTATGTATGTATAATATAGGAGCGAATGAAGCCGAAGGCTGAAAGTAAGCGGATGGAATAAAACAGAGAATTAGCTGAGAATTAATTAAATTCCACATCGCAGGTTCAGTGCCAGTTAATGGGTATTAACAACAGCATATGTAACTGGGACCAATAGATTAGATTTATAATTAATTTATGGTCACCCATCCTGTGACCAGTTCTTGTGATAATCGCTTCACCTTCTCAAGTAACGTGTCATCTAGTGCGCAATACCGTAACGACAATGCTTTTTTCTTCCTTCTGATCAAAAGAAGATACGAATTTTGACAATGAAGCCAGCGATATATAAACTCAAGCGACGACAGCTCAAGAATTAAAAAGCCAGTGTTGCCAACGCGGATAATGAAAATACTCGCGAAACGAGCAATTTTCACAGCTTTTACGACTAATTAAAGACGAGCACCTCTAGCTGGCAACTCTCAAATCTTTATAATATAACAAATATACATTATATCTATAGACAATTCATTTTACCTTATTTGGAATAATTATTATTTCCAAAAAATTAAAAATATTTTACATGAAAAAATTGATAGGATAACAAACTATAGATATAATCTGGCAGCACTGGTTAAGCGCAAAGGAACAAGCTTAGAATAGTAAAGGTCGCATAGACTCAGCTCATATGATGCCACTTACTTCTTAACTTAACAAAACATTAGGTTTTGTAGTAAATATGTGTAATAAAATATCATTTTTTATAAGTCAAAGCTTTTATTGACATCAACAATAATGCGAGTTCTCTTTCATCTTACGTAACACCTTAACAAGTAAGACCCTGATTTGACGTATACGTCAAATTCGTGTCTTATTTGCTGAGGTTTCAGTGTTTATTACTGTCAATAGGACAGCATTGGTGTTCTATTATAATAAAAAGTGAATATTATTTTACAATGATAAATTCTGCACTGATATTGTTACTGTTTTACTACTGCATAATCATTGCTTTTTCAAAAGAACAATGTCATTTGAATTACACAAAATTACCTGTTATACATTCGGTCTATACAGGTTGTAATGTCACACTACGTCAGCCATAAAACAGGTATATATTTCATTAAAACTGTATAATTCATTTAGAAATGCAAAACATATATGTTATTATATTTCGTGAGTATCAGTCCCACCTCGGGGTACCTGGGGCTGGTCGATATTTCATTAAAAATATTTATAAGTTTAGAATTGTAAATACTAAATTGATTAAATACAATATATGTAATTAAAAAAACACATTATCTTTGATAAAAAAAAATCAAATAAGAACTCTTTACGGTTTTGACTTATAATCTTTTAGAAGTCAAAACCGTGACCATTAAGCCTAGAATATGGTTTCGAATGTGATATAACCGTGATATAATGTGGCATCAAAAAAGCTCAGCCCATACATAGACTGTTCGAAATTTAGTGAGTAAAAGTGTTTGAGCTAAGCGCCGCTAAGTGAGCTAAGTGTTAATAAAGTGAATGAGAAAAAAATAACAGGATTATAATATTGCAATAAGGAAAGCTTATTATTATTACATTCAAACAAATTTCATTTAAACACTGAGACAGATTATACTTTTAATGAACAGTCTGATTACAAATGATAATCTGTAATCAGAGTGGAGCAAAACGTAATCCTGAGTAAAAAATTACATGTAAATCGACCGGTTTAATGAGTCATAGAAATAACAGTAAAAGTAATAGAAATTTTCTTGCATTGAATATGAATTTTATGTCCCAAACATATTTCGACATATCTTGATTTTTTGTTATCTTTTTATTTCTACGTTCGCTAGTGGGTAGCGATTTAATTCATTAAACAATGTTTTTCAATGTAAAGGTAAAATCTTGAATCTTTGGAATTATTTAGGTAGTTTTCAAAGCTACACTTTGTTTTTAGAAGTGGTAGATTACTGGAAGGTCGCTAAAATGTAGAATGTCATTGAAAGTATTCTGTCTCAGGGTTTGTTTCTAGAGGAATTTAACTGATATTATTTACAATTGTTAAGTTCAATTAATATTAATGCACGACGCAATTAATTCTATTTTCTGTGTAAATATTTCTTAATTACAAGCGAAAGGTTTCAAAATAAGTCATCTGATGCTAATTGCTCTCAAATATGAAACTGAGTCAAAGTTTTAAATTGACATCGCTCATCCACCAGGACAATGACGGAATTATATTTTTTCTTTCCTGGAGAAGTAAAAATATCTTTATAGTCCGGTCGCTGAACAGAGATTTCGTACCCGGAATTACATATCGCACACCTAGATCTAAACTAAGACAACTCAAAAAACTAATTTGGAGGTTTTGGAGTCAAGCGAATTAGAAATGGCGAATTTGTTTTGTCGCACAAAAATCAGTAGAAAACGAGCGCTAGAGGCGAGACGAATGATTCAAAAATAGAGCTCCTGATGCATCTAGCCAATTTTGTCATAGTAAAGTAAACCTAAAATGTTTACGATATTTAGCAGTCGGCAAAAGCCAAAGTACGAAATTCTCAGTGTACCAGAGACTGGTGGATTTTTCATTGATAATAATAGTACGAATTTCTTTCTATTCGGCGACATTGCCATAGATAAAATGTTAGTTACATGATTATTAAGTATTATTATGATGTCGTGACATTAACGTTTGTTTAATTTATAAATGAAAGCGCGATGCTATGTGAAGTACCAATATGATAGTATTGCGGGTAGAGTTATAAATATTCGAGCGGTAAATTACATTTATTTTTGTATAAAAGTAAAATGTAATTGAATCATTATGGTATTATTATACCTTTAATAAAAGTCCTAAGATACATATTTTTTTATTAAATTAATCACGCCATTATGGAGTTGGATGAACGATACATTTTTTGATAATTGTGTAATGGCTACTTTACACGTAATTAAGAAGATAAGGTTTTGTTAAACTTTATTTAAGTGATAAATACTCGATTTCTGATACTTTACACGTAATTAAGTAGATAAGTAATTTTTTTAATTCATTTAAATGATTAATACCCGTTTTCTAAATTGGGAATTTAAAGTTAAGCTGGTCTCAAACTGTACTTACCATCTTAAACGTCCCTTAAATGGGTATTCGTTTCTCACTATAGTTTCTTTAATGATTAGTAAATAGCAGTTTGATAAAAAAATTTGCCTTGTATAACGTAAAAAACTTAAGTTATTGAGAATAATAAGTTGAGATTTTGTACTTTTCTAAATTCAGAAACCGCCTCTAAGTAGTGTAATGAAAAAAAATAATTCTAATTAAGGTTATATGTAACTAATTAAATTTCAACATGCTACTTATAACTTATTAGTATATCTACACGTATGTACTGAATCGCTTAAAGTTAAATTAAAAATCTTATTAATACTTATCTACTCAATTCCGTGTAAACCAGTAAAAAAGGAGTGCGAGTTTTATATACCACTTACCTGTTGCAGTAAATGTCGCAGGCCAGGATTGGAGGGTAGGAGCGGCCGCATGAGCGGTCTGGTGCCGTGCGCCGCGTGCGCTGCGTGCGCCGCGTGCGTGCCGTGCGCCGCGTGCGCAGCGTGCGTGGCCGCGCCGCCGCGCAACTGTTGCTGTAACTGTTGCTGAATCTGATGCTTGCGTTGCTCCTATATCATCATCATCATCATCAGACTGTTAACGGCACAACTGGTGAGGCACAGGCCTTCCCTATGGATGCAACCGAATAGGGAGAGTGGGCCGTGACCGGTGCGGATTGATGGGTGTTAACGTGATTAGAAGCAGCCGTGACGGACGGATTAACGTGTCAACTATAAGATTTATATAAATGATAACGTTCAGGCGTTCACGGCATAATAACATATTTTGAGGAACAAGACGGGGCGGGTGGCAACCGAAGAAATGTGAACGCAACTTCATTTATTTATTACTTATGTCTGAACGCATCCATAACCTGTGTATAGGAAGTAGCTAGTTTCCTTGTTCCTTCCTTTTGAAAACCTCAAGCTTGTAATACATGTGTTCATTAACAAAATCAACCATATGCGTCTGTATAACGACCTATTCCGCAGTTGATTGCGAAACCGTGGTGACAAGGACGCAGCTATTAATCGTGCTAATAATAGAGCGAGACAAAGGATATACAACTGACACGATTACGCAAATGTTTCACCTTCGCATGCGATTGCGTCGTTGCAATGACGGCGTTAATGACACAACTGATAAGGCACAGGCCTTCTCTATGGATGCCAGGCTTACGGCTAATTCAAATACGAAGTATCAAAATTTACTAAATAATGTACGTAATATTATTAATGTTAAATCTATACTAATACTTGTGGATACGGCGAACTTTGTTCCGCTCAAAAATTTGAATGTAAAAATTTATAAACTTCTTGGTTCCGCCAAACAGACAATGAAAGAGCACATTTAAGATTTAGCTACAATTTAAAATAAATCATGGACATAGACAAAATTACGTGAACTGTCAGTTACGTTTTCTTATGACATATCAGTATTAACATTAATTTTTATAACTATTATTATTGTTGATAAGATACAATATTTAATACTTATTATCCTATTCAACAAAAATGTCATTAACTAACGCTCCAGCCGTTCTCCAGTCATAAATAGTATAACTAACACGACTTTCTTCTTTAAATAAATATTATAAAGCTGAGGCTTTTTCGTTTAAATGAAGCTCATCTGAGGAACATAACATCATGCTATGATCAATAGAGAAGGTTACCATCAATCACCTCTTATAACAATGTTTAATCCGTGCAGCGAGCCAGACAGCCCGCTACAAGACAATAGTTGTGTCCTGCTCCTTGGTCTTGTATACGAGCTAGTTCCCACATTTCCCGTTCCATAGTTCGTTAGTTAGTGACAGAATGTGTAAGGGTGAAGTCGACCGAACTAATGTAGACCCGTTAAAAGTATATAGGAGAAAAATATAAATTATATTATTCACTGCCTAAACAAATAAACCTAGTTATTTACATAAAAAAAACATATATTTGATGAATATACATTTTATGATTATTAGTTCATATGTTTATTTATGTTAATTTAGTGTCCAAAATTTTGAACTTTTACAGTGTTCTATAATCTAGTAGCAACAGAAGCTATTAAACCGAGTGAACAAACTGCCTTAAGCGAAAATATAGGAATCTACACGAGTCACGGACTAAAGAACTAAAAGAGAAAAATAATTTGTTTAGGTGCCACGAACTAACTCGCGAAAATATAGGAATCTACACGAGTCACGGACTAAAGAACTAAAAGAGAAAAATAATTTGTTTAGGTGCCACGAACTAACTCGTTCGATCTATTACATCCAAGCTCGCTGCACGCATTAAGTATTGCTATAAGAGCTCATGGTTGACCCCTGCAATGAAAACTGTTACAAATTCTGGAAAACTACGCGGGCGATAGCTAGTAATAAAAAATAGATACCTCAAGTTGTTTATAGTGCTGCTCCTGTTGCTGTGCCGCGTGCAGATGCGTCATGATATCCATCTGGGATTTGAACTGCTGCTGATGAGCAGCCTCTAGGGTTTGCTGCAAATGCTGGATCTTCTCAAGGTTCTGTTGCCTGGCGGCTTCCAAGCCGTCCAGTTGGGTCACAGGGCGGGGGCCTTTACCACCCACTTGGGGAACTTGCCCACCCATCCCGGTGTTTATCATCATGCCCTGGAAAAATTTATTACCTTGAAATTCTCTATTTAAATTATTTATTTATACATATACAAATAGGTCCCCCCCCCCCCAATGCATATATAAACGTTTGTTAATTTATCCATGTGAAAACTACTCCTTATCGACAAAGTAAATCTATAATGATACTTTTATTTTATCTTAAAGGCACCCTCATGGTTACAATTCCACACAAAGAAAGATGTGGACAGAAAATATTGACTTAACATCTATGTTTTACTTTTCTATTGGACTTCTCGATATATAAAAAAAACAGCGAGAAAAAGTAGCCGTTGCCGAGTTTCTTGTCGGTTCTGCTCAGCAGGGCGATATCATAAAAATCTGAACCCGATTCCACTTAACCGTGAATTGTTATTACGTTTCGTGACATAAGTAAATGTCATAGGGACAGAATATATCAGACACATATGAATCAATCGATTGTTTTGTATTTATATCCAAAAAATGGAATCAATAGAATTTCTACACGGATTAAACGTTAGTTCATCGGATTCGCAAAGTGAATTCGAATTTGGGTTTGGATTTTCACGTAATCGCTCTGCAGTACAAGGCAACAAATTTTACAACGCGAGGCTGTAGAATTGTAAGCGGATGGCATATCTTACGACATTCATAAGTGCTTGTAACAGTGTACATAAAATAAAAGATATTGAACAATGTAATTTTATCTTCAAATATGATAAATCACAAAGACAAAAATATTCGCTACTTAAAACAATATTTTTTTTATTATGAAGTAAAAAAATTGCAAATTACCTGTGGATGCGGCAACCCTTGCCCAGCCGCTGCCTGCATTTGTCCCACTTGTGGCATCCCAGCGGCGAGTCCACTGCCGCCGGGCATACTACCGGCTTGCATGCCAGTAGCTTGCATACCGCCCGGTTGCATACTTGTGCCGGGCATACTAGCTGCTTGCATGCTAGTGCCTGGCATGCTAGTGCCCGGCATCGATGTCCCCGCCATACTAGTTCCCGCCCCCATGTTCGCTTGAGACATTCCCGCTGCCGGGAGTGCTCCTGTAGCTGACAAATTCAGTAAAGTCAATCAATACCGGGCGAAGACAGTAAACGAAAATCACAATATTATGCTTATTATATTTTGATTTTAACTTATTATATACATATTTATATACATGAATGAGAGTATCACTTACTTATTCAAGGAAAGTAAAAATAAATAATAATGTTTATCGAGATTCCAAATGTATTGTGTTCGTTATATGATTTGAATTATGGCAATTTTTTTTCATTATTGTATACTAGAAACAATTACGTTAAGTTTTTTGATACGGTTGCACTACCAGAGCGTCCTGAGGATGAATTTGTAAAAGTAGAATGTATTAACATAGTTTTGTTTTTCTTTTATATCACACGACATTAACAATTAAATGAAAATTAATCATTGACTAATTAGTATTAAATATGTATGATTTTGATGTGTAAAGAACTCAAAGGCTTCATAATACGAGTATTTTTGATTGGACTGCAGTCCTGCTGTATAATTCACACGACTCATAAGACTTCAAAGAACTTAAAGGACTCAAAGAACCCAAAGGACTGAAAAAAAACGAAAGGACTTCGAATAAATCTAACGACTCAAGAAATTTTAGGACTGAAAGAACTGAAAAGACTCAAAAGAACTCAAGACTGAGGACTCAGCAGACTAATTAGTCGTGAGTTCTGCAAAAAGAACTTATAGTCGCAAAATTAGGACTAAAAGACTCAGTTCTTTTACAACACTATTACGTAGGGGTAAAAAATACAAGTCGCATTTAATAGTTTTTATATAGATAATAATACAATGTACAATACATAATACAATGATCTTAAAATCTTAATAAAAATAATTACTCGACAATATACACAAATATATAGAAGAGCTCGACTGTTAAGCAGCTTTCGCAATGGCCGCTAATAGGATGGGTGACTAATAATTTAGTGTGATTTTATAGTGACGCGTCTGCCAGCGCGGTTTGTAAGCGTCGCGGTCCACGAGCTTTTAGTGCCTTAGATCGTTACGTAGTAAAATAAGCCGCGCTTTTTAACCGCGCGCGGGCAAGGAGCCACTGTGTGCCAGTGCGCGTTACACAGTCACGCAGATTGGACGCGCGCACACGCATTCTCATTGCGACTGTACGAGTTGACAAACCGCGTGGCACTGAACTCGTTTTATAGATTCGAGCGGGTTATCCGCGTGCTTGCGAGTCACGCTTACCACCCGCGTGGACGGTACGCGTCACTGTAAAATCAGCCTTACTATTGTCGAGTTTCTCCGCGTTTCAGAAGGCACGTTAATCAGTTGGTCCCGGCTGCATCTACTTGTTAATACCCATCAATCCGCACTGAGCCCGCATGGTGGATGGCCCATTCTCCCTAGTTGATTTGATTCAAGTCCAACGATAGGGAAGGCCCGAGCCCCAGTAGTGGGCAGGTTAATAGCATATAAATCAGCATAGGCAGATAAAGCAGCTTTCCGCCAGCGGCTTCGCCCGCGTGATCTTGTATCTAGATATATATAACTCAAAGGTGACTGACTGACATAGTGATCTATCAACGCACAGCCCAAACCACTGGACGGATCGGGCTGAAACTTGGCATGCAGGTAGATGTTATGACGTAGGCATCTACTAAGAAAGGATTTTGATCAATTTTACCCCCAAGGGGATGAAATGGGGGATGAAAGTTTGTATGAAACTTTGCCAATTTTAAACCTTTCGGGCTGAGACTGCATGTATAAAGCTACTATGACGTAGGCATCCCCTAAGAAAGTATTTTGATAAATTCCACCCCTAAGGGGATAAAATAGAGGATGAAACTTTATTTCAGGTATTTTACACGATATAGTGAATACTTATTCGTTAGAAATGCTGCTCAAAGTAATTTTACCACGCGGACGAAGTTGCGGGCAAAAGCTAGTTATACATAAAAACCTTCCTTTTTAATTACCCTATCTATGAAAAAAAAAACCGCATCAAAATCCGTTGCATAGTTTTAAAGATTTAAGCATACATACGGATATAGGGACAGAGAAAGCGACTTTGTTTTATACCATGTAGTAATATAATAAGATTCAAATTACCTGCCATTGTGGAGCTAGGTAAAGCAGGTGACATACCGGGCGAAGCTCCGCCCGCTGGCGGTAATTGTTTGTTAATTATCTGTGTTATCTTCTGTTGTTGTATCACCTGAAGAGATAATTAGTTATTTGTTTTTACCTTTTTATATCCTTTACTTTTAGGCGTACTTGTCGATATCATGTTACGAGTTATTTATTATTTTATAATAAAACCGAGGCTGAATGTTATATTAAACCATAAATAATATAGTATTTTAATATAACAAAAGTATATGTTATAACATTACATAATATACCAACTTTACAACTACCTTTATTCTACAAGAAAATTAAAAACCAGTCAAGAACGAATCGGAGTCATATACTTCTTAGTTTTCCACAAAATTTAAGACTTAGTCGTTTTAGAAATGGGGGAGGGGAAAATCAAAAATTTTGCGAAATAAATTTTCGCTACCTTCTTTAACAACTCAAACATTTGTTAGATTTAGACTATAAAACAGAAAATATTTTAGATTCTCTGAATAAGCCTTTTCATTAGTATGTCATATAATATAGTCCGTGAAACATTTTTTATCTACCCCAAAAAATTACCAATCACATACAAGACCCAAAGTTACATAGTACTTAATTCAGTATCAAATGACAAATAGGTTCTTAACGAAGATTCCGTTTTTACCTTTGGAGGTGAACCTTGAAAATAATAATAATTAAGCATCGTTACCTTTCTGAGCCTGTCGACGAATGTGGCCTGGTTGTTGGGTATGAATCCGAGATACGCCTTCTTGTCCGGTGTATATAATAATATTAACACTTTGATGTCGCATTGAGGCGGCGACGACATCAGTGAGAAGTGTACGCATCCCGCCTAAACAAAAATAAGACGGAGTAAATCATCATCAGCCCTTTTACGTCCCCACTGCAGAGGCTCAGGCCTTCCTTATGGATGGTTAAGAAGAATGGGCCATAACCCTCCACGCTGGCCCAATGCGGATTGTATTAATGACTGCAAATGCAGCCGGGAGCAAGAGCTTAACGTGCCTTCCCAAGCACGGAGTATAATTTAACCTTAGCATTATATAAACTTTTTGAATGTAACCTTATGACGTTTGACATAGAATTGACAGAATGCGTGCTGCAAATATCGCCAAATAGGATTAAAATAAAACTGTTCAAATTCAATATTCATAATTAAGACAGGACAACGTCTGTCAGGTCAGCTAGTATTATATTAAATGCAAACCTGACTAACTTAAATATCAACACACAGCCGAAACTATTGTATCTAGAAACTTGGAATTGGGTACATGGATTCCTTTCATGATATAAATAAACAATAAAAAGGATTTTAGAAATTCATTTCCTAAGGGTGTGAAATAGGGGAATGAAGTTAATATGAAATTTTCTCATATAGATAATTTATAATTCAGGACTACGCGGGCGAAGCCGTTGGCGCAAAGCTAGTATTTTCATAGAAACAATTTGAAAATCTGTTTTTTCGCCTCCTTCAGCACGGTCTTTTCTGATAGATGTGATTAGCCTCAAAGGCCATCCACTTATATTTTAATCCGATAATTATTGATTCTTATTCATCAGTCTATTAATGAAGGAGGATTTCGAGAAATAAGTTTATGACCACCCATCCTCAGATCAGTTTTCGGAAACCAATCAAGTCCTCGAGGTACAAAACCCTAAATATATGACATAAACATAGTATCCATTAAAAATACATAAAAAACAATAATACTCACAAATCCATTAACCATAACTTTAGTGAGTGCATCAAGAGCTTCACAAGGTTGAAGGTGAAACAACACGGACTTGCTATCTTTAAGGTACTGCCCGCCTATATTGCTTATGAGCTGCTTCGGCATCAGCTGCATCAGCAACTTGTTGGGCCATGTATCCACCTTCAACTCAGGCTCCACTTCTTTAGATCCTGCTGACACCTGAACACAAAGATATCATCATCATCAAATGATCAAATAGTGGAAAAAGGCCATAACAGGTTACTTGACTACTTCATATGATTATACTAAGTCACTATCGGATTTATTTTTCTCCAAAAAGTGTTGCTAAATAAAGGAAAAAAAATATTTTTATTTACTAATTTAAATAGTGTTGTGGAAACAATCAGTCACGAGTGATTTCGAGCCGTAACGTCAGATTTTAATAAATTTTAGTACTGGTTGCACTCGCAACAAAGAAGTTTACGTTTAGTATATTGAAATTTGACGTCACATGGTGCTCCATCATGGCTGCCCGCATATCGGTTCCTGTATTCCATAGATTATAACTTTAATCACAAGTTGATTTTGCAAATACAATATACTTCAATTTATTTTGAAACATAAAATACTACATAGTTATCGTTTACAGCATCGGCCACTGCAAGGGCTCAGGCCTTCCTTAAGGATGATTAAGGTGAATGGGCCATAAACCTCCACGCTGGCCCAATGCGGATTGGAGGATATTAACAACTGCAAATACAGCCGGGGCCCGTTGGCTTAACGTGCCTCGCGAATCACGAAGTATCTCGAGACAATAATATTTGGTCACCCATCCCGCGACCGACCCTTGTGAAAGTTACTTAACAACAACGATCGCCACCGAGCCACTACTTGTTTTCATATAAGTTGTCATTTTTACATATTTCATAATCTATTGTTTTAACTGTCAAGTACCTGACATTGGAGATGTCTGGTGGTCTTCTGCTGATCACCTGGAGCTTTTCCTTTCTCCATCCACTCTATGATGCCACTCCATATGAAACTGCGCTGCGGAGCGGCGGGCGTAGTCGACGTACTTGGGCCCGGCGTTGCCAATATACCCGGCATACGCTGGTGACCAGCCTAACAAATTAAATTTAAATTTGACCTAGAATATGAATAATAAGTACAATAAGTCCCAATTTATGTAACTTTTAGCATAAGTGTAGGGCACTTTTAGCATCTTGTTTGTGGTTCATAATATTTAAAAAAAGGCGATCTATTTTGTTTATTGTCTATACCAGTCTATTTGTTAATTACTGAAAAAATGCTATTGGATTATTGCTCCCCATTAATCTTCTAAATGCTGGGGCACACGCCGTCCATATGAATGGAATCGAATAAGGATAACGGGCCATGATTGGTGGATGTTGACGATGGCTGATGCTACCTCGACCAATGGTTAAAAGTGTCTTCTCAGCCCCGGATGAGTTCGAGTCAATTAATTTTTGATTCGGATATGCGGTTTTAGCTACCGGTTCTAGCTGAGCCCCGTACTAGCTGTGGCGGGTTGAAGTAGGATGGTTAAGTTAATACACTCACTTGCGGCGGTACTTGTGGCGGTGGATACGATGGTTGAGCCAGCTGCATGAATAGCGCGGATTGGTTAGGATATGCGGGTTTAGCTGCTCTAGCCACGCCCGGTACTCGCCAAGGCGGGTTAAGTTAACACACTCACTTGCGGCAGTACTTGTGGCGGTGGATACGATGGCTGAGCCAGCTGCGTGAGTAGCGCGGATTGGATAGGATATGCGGGTTTAGCTGCCGGCTCTAGCCACGCCCGGTACTAACCAAGGCGGGTTAAGTTAACACACTCACTTGCGGCGGTACTTGTGGCGGTGGATACGATGGCTGAGCCAGCTGCGTGAGTAGCGCGGATTGGTTAGGATATGCGGTATGTCTAGCCGCCCAGCCGGCTCTAGATGGGCCCGGTACTTGCGCGCGCGGGAACAGTGGCGCCGGCGGGCGGCCACCCTGGACAGCGGCCACGCTTTGTACAGCGCGTCCTTGTCTATTAGACGATTAACGGAATGATAATATTCTATATTGAACAACAACTTGGACACATTACAAAGAAAGCAGTAAGGACAGTATAATAGTATAGCATTGCTATGCAGCAATCTCCTCCAAGCAACCAATGGTGATAGAGAAAAAAAAGATAATGAAGCAAAAATGAAAGTTATATTAGATTAAATAGATATATGTAAAGAAGGAACACAGATTTATTAAGTACGCAATATATTAGTTACAAGTTGGAGAGAATAAGTTTTATAGCCTTGTTTGTTTTGTTTTAAAGAATTCCATATATAGTTTGGTTTATTAATGAGGGTAATTATGAACTTTCAGAGGTTGTTGGATAAAATATAATAATTTACATAATAAATAGTGATAATCCGAAAATTTTATTCAACAAGGTATGATCTACGATTTTTTTCAGACGCGGATTTTAATTCGAGGACCTCGAAAACACTACTGCTCGATCTATCCAATCGTATCTTAATGTGTATGAGTCTTGAAATGTTGAAGAAAGATGATCTTCAGTAAGTACATCACGTATTAACGTTCTAATAGAGGGATTCAAAAATGTTTCGATATTTGGACTTCACAATAAATTGAATATAGTAGTAAACTATTAAAGTATGTCAATACTAACGGGTATACTTCTCCTTGTATGTCGGGAACAGGCGGTGGAGCTGGACTAGGAGGTCTTTCTTTGAGACTGTAGCCTCTTAGCAGCACCATGTGTCTTGGGTCCTAACGGTAACGGTAAAGCATAAATAGTTTTGGTAGTGAAAAATTGTTCAAAAAAATAGGGTATTCTTCTCTTCTCTGTTTGAAATAGTATATGTAAGTGTTTATTTTTATTTTAATTGTCTTAAAATTAAATCTAACTTTGAATTTTCCGCACAATTTATCCAATCTTGTGCTGGACAGATACACATCGTCTTAATAATAGCGTCCCTTTATACGCTTTGGGTAAGCATACTTAAAAAAATATATAAGTTCTTTGCTACTTGTGTTAAATGTATATAATACTTAAATATTAAAAAAAGATAATAAATCTACGGTACCCAAAGTTAGATGAACAAGTATCAAAAAGTTTGTTTATAAATGAAGTTTCAAATAAAAAAATAACTAACAATCTATACTGATATCGTAAACAACAAAAGTTTCTCAGTTTGTTTGTGTGTAGGGGATAATTTTCCGAAATTGTGATCTGATCATGAATATTTATCATATATTTAAGCTAAGCTAAAAAATCGCTCCATAGTTCTCATACACATTGTGAGTAAAACAATATTATATAAACTCACTTTCGCAAAATTCCTCTGCTGCGCCTGGTGTAAATCACCACCGGCGAGCTCATATAGCGGATTTAGTGCTAATATTTTTTTAGCTGCTGCTATAGACACTTGTACTCCTCGCTCAGCTAATTGCCGAGCCGCCTGCTCCACAGTCGCTGGCTCACCTAATCAATAACACCATGTATAATTATTTAAGATAAATGTTGAAGATATATATTCAAATAATTTTCCTTAATAAAAAATGCTTAAAAAATTCACGTTGTCCCTGGCACTCTGAAATGGGACTTGAACCTATGACCTTTCGGACAAGTGCTCTGACCACTGAGCTACTCGGGATCGCTACTAAATAAGCTTTGTGAATGCAAAATCAATCAAATACAATGAAACGTTTTGTGGTGATCCTTGGATGGTTAACAATAATGCTCCTGCATTTACAAAAATCAACAAAAATTGTTTGCTTCCGATACTCTATAGTATGAGGGCTTCATCTTCTTATTTTGGAATCTGAGTAATGTTTACGATGTTGTGTAATATTATGCGAGCCGAATAAGAATAGGACAGTCCAACAGCCATCTTGGTCGGTTGGACATTTCACTTCAAGTTCAGGGTATAAGGTTGCTAATGACATACAACAGAAACACAGATTTGCCTTATTTTGTTCCATCTATTAGGCAGGCCTATGCCCTGGCAGTGAGGACGTTGATAAGCTTATGATGATGATATAAAGAAGGATATTAACTGGAAGATTTTTAATTAATATTAGCTTATGACTCCAGTATAGTAGGCCAGTGTGCACACTGTACCCTCGGATCACATGGGCGTTGCCGCAGGTCATAGTTGGTATGACATAAAAGTATATACTAACATTTGTAATTGAATCCAAAGTCAAAATGTTGACGCCTTTAGAGTGGCCGGCGTTAACGTTGTTACAAACACTGTCAACTTCATATTTAGTAATAAAAAAAAAGACCAAGACATGATTTCAGAAAATATTTTTTATTAATTCTTGACATATAATAAATCCAATAATTTTATTACTACATAGTATAAAACAAAGTCGCTTTCTCTGTCCCTATATCCCTATGCTTAAATCTTTAAATCTACGCAACAGATTTTGATGCGGTTGTTTTATGTATAATACAAGACCACTCGGTCGAAGCCGCTGGCGGAAAGCTAATATATGTATAAAGTTAACCAAACCCAAAAAAATGTTGAGCATAATTTATTTTCTTTGCAATCAGTACAAAGTAAAACAAAAAAGTAGGCCGACTCGAGCCCCGAGCGAGCGATAATAGCCTAAAGACGTAGGGCTGTTGCTTATAGGTTATTCAAAAAGTTTGTCATAAAAGGAGCATTAACAGTTAGAGAACTTGCACTTGGAAGGGTAAAATATTAGAGACAGATCATATTCATTATATATTGGCAAAATATTAATAATCAGAATTTTATTTTTATTTATATGGTATTCAGACCATTTTCTCATCTATAAAAAACATATTTTCATCATACGTACATACTGCTTCTCACATGCCGCAATGGTATGAGACATTAGCCCCATTATTCTCGAACGCAATCATGCCCGATTGACATTGCAATTGTGCCGTTTCTTACTCTTGATTGGGTACACTAGCGCCAGAATATGCTAGTGAACCAATCAAGAGTGCGGTGCGGCACAATTGCAATGTAGATCGGTCGCGATTGCGTTCGACAGTAATGTGACTTATGAGAAGACAGTTGTTATCATTCCAATGTATTACCTCAGGATGTTCATAAAAAGTCCATAGACACCATTGTAATGCTCACTGTAATAAGATATAATGTGCCAACTGTGATTAAAATCAAATCATCATGTGTTCGTTCCATCGAAAGCTACTGAAAAATAGTGATGCGTCAATCATATATAGAACACTATGCGTCAATGCGTCTATATAGAACACATAGAGATATAGACGAGAGAGAGAGAGAGAGAGAGAGAGAGAGTTTTGTGCAAGGAAAAGTATTGTTTTCCATAATGCTCCTTTTACTAGTACATGATTCCATGTTAAAATGATCCTAGTTAAAATTTAAATAGCAATAAAGCATATTTGGCCATCAATATTGAAGATGCCCCCTACGTAGTATTTACTTACTCATATATATCTTTACTATGAGTAACATTTTGTTTGTGCCAGACCTGGGTTTTTTTTAAGCATTGTCCTTTTGTGTTTGCGTACGATAACGGATATTCACGGGCGTGCTCACGTATAAACTGTTTTCGGTGCGTAATTGCGTACTGTCCGTACTAAAATGACAGCTATGCCATGGAGTTGGTAGCTAGGCCGATTCTATTCTTATTTGGCTTGAATAATATCTATACCTATATTTATAAGGAATGCCTTTGCCTCAGCAAAGACATTACAAATGGACATAAATAAGGCTGATGATCTAAATGACTACACTCACCTGCAGGGACCAGACCTCCGGCGTACATTGCGTACGGTGAAGAACAACATAGTAATAATAAATGCATCGGTAAATCTGTCCGACCTAATTCTTCGAAACATTGTATCGCTGTTGAAAGACCCTCAATAACACATGCGCGAGATTCAGCATGACCACCAACAAACCTTAAAAAATAGTCGTAATATATATACAGGATATAATCACATATTCATTAACTGTTATTTGTCGAAAGAAAGCTTACAATACTACAATAGTAGTACAATATTCAAATCAACATTGGGCAAAGTATGCTATTTTTGTTAAGTAAGTGAATAAAAGCATTTTTTTTAGAGTTAGCTGGATAAGTATGAAGTGTAGAAACTTATGTTAATGTCATATTTATGTATAAACACTATTTTGTGTATGTTGTGAGATTGTGTTCCACTTTGACCATGAGACAGGGAGAACGACGGTACGCATAAGTATTCTTCAATAAGATATTTTTAAAACTATTTAAGCTAGAGAGGTAAAACACAAGGTTTTAGGGTCGGCGCATATTTACCAAAAGATGCATTCAGTACCATCATATTGGTTTGGTTGTGGAACATCAGAAACAGATAAATACATATTTCTGATTTGTACACTTAACAAATGATCCATAAGACAGACACTGCATCAGATGTGTCGATCAAAGTCATCAGATCAGATTCAAAAGTCAATTCAACAATATTTAAATTTTAATCATTTTTTATTCTGATATTGGTTTTCGCCACTGTAAAGGTTGTCGTAAAGGATTAGGTACAAAATATCTATGCAATTAAAAATTTTGTAATGGAAATAACATGTGAGTGATCTTTGCATCTTTTCTTTGCTATCTAGTCTCTAAAACACTATTGTATGGTATCCCATTCATTCTGATATATATTTATTTTTGCTGAAAATACAATCTGTCACTTAAATGCTATTGAAAAAATGAAACAAACAAACACTTTATTGCAAATAAAAGAGTAAACAATCAGACAAGAAGATCACAATCATGGTCAGAGAGGGGATTAAACATTTCTCAGTATTTTTGATAAAAGAACAATGGCGAACTCCCATATAGCTTTGGACCTGAATTTTTAAAGTCGCGTTCATCAATGAAATAAACGTGTACTTGAAGGTATAAGCAAAACTAACAAAATCCTAATCGTCTTTTTCCTTTAAAAGTTGGGATTAAAGAGATATGGCATAAAATACTTTGTGAGGTTATATATTGCATCTTTGCTTTTTCGTTGAATGGACGTTAAAATGAATAAAAATGGTAACCAGGTTACTCCGTTTAATAAACTAGATTAAAATAATTACATATCTAACAATATCCAGACACTTATAATAGAAGAAACATTTATAACATATGACTAAACTGTGTGGAGTAGATCCCTTTGCCTTTAATTAAATCATTACAACTGAAAGTGACAAACAAGGGCAATGTACACATTGAACTGTCATTGTTATAACCGAATCAATTGCCATTCGGAATCCAAAAGTAATGCAAATATCAACGTTAGTCGAAGAAACATGCTTAATTGTCAAGTTGAATATTAACATAAATATCAAACTCCACGAACGAACACACAAAAAATAAACCAAACCAATCATCCGCTATCATTCCACCGTCATCATCTTAGAACATTCATAGATGAAAACAAACATGTCAAAATAAAATCAACCAATCGATTATTTAGAACAAAATAATCGATACGTTAACCTTTCATCGGTTCAACTACAGAACTGGCAATAAGCTTTTTAAATCGGTTGTGGTATCTTAGCTTTCAATTTTTTTATTTCTCAAGTATTCAATACGTAATTTGAACGAATAAAATAAATATTTATGAAAGTATTCAAAGACCGTATTTCATATAATATATTATATATAGATTTTATATTGAATATATATTTGACGTTCATTCGCTCAGTCGGTACACGTCATTACATCACATATCTCACTTATTATTAGCAGTAAATGGCGACAGATAATATTCTATAGAACATGTTTGAAAAACTCGCGATTAATTGAGAATCGCTTCTGACATCGTTGATGTATGTGATCAATTTTTAAAAAACCATCCAAAGTACAACAACCCTTTGATATATTGTGTGGTTTTCAATTAAAGAGAACGGAATGAATTCTATACAATCTTATTTTGACTTTATATTCGATTATTAAGCGTATTGATGGTACTTTAAAGGTAATAGAATTAATTGCAATGTACAGGAAACGATAATATCCATTAAAATAGATGACCCTTTTCAAGGGCAAAAGTCATGAAACACTTCCAAGATATAGTTTTATTATTAAAGTACTTCTGCGTAAACCAGAACGTTTCTTAAAAAGATTTTCGCGTTTTGTTTTTGCACTATCATCAGACGTTTTGTTATCTTGATAATTATTAGCAGCATTTAACATTTTAGTTTGGTTCCCCGACATTAAAATTCACCATTTTGTAGAAATAAAATCTATTAATCCTATATTATTTATTTGTCATATTGCCATCCATGTACGGTTTTGTAAATTATGGGGTCCGATTTCGCCATTCTTCTTTTTATAATTAAAGCTCAGACGAATTAGTCTGGATAACTGGATATTCAGATAATCGAGGTTTGGATAATCGAGAGTCTACTGCAATTTTTTTTTTTCATGTACTACATGAGTTACAGTCATCCAATATCATATACCTTATAAAAATTGCATGAAAAAAACATGCAGAAAGATTTCAAAAACAATATTATTATAAGTATTGCCATCATAGTATAGGGATATTAATTAGAACACCGTGATTTACATGTCATGAATATCCTTTGCATTCTAAATTGACACTGAAGGCCCTGATGCTGAAGGGTGATTATTCATACCAATTTGTCACTAAAGGCCCTACTTGGAAGGCTTACCAACAATTATAAAACAACAGCAACTTCAATCTGATGTTGATTAATTAATATTTTGTAAAAAATATCGTTGTTCTTTGAAAAATAGTGAATTGAATATTTAAAGTAAATTCTTAAAACGTGTCACCTTAAACATAAAAATAAAATGGTCATGTTAGTTATGAGCCATTCTATAAAACCTCCTCCCTTATAATGGGAACATTAATATGCTGATGATGAAATAAATATATCCAATAAATAAATAAACATAATAATAATTATGTACAATAGTTAAAAAATGTAATTTTATAAATATTAACATACTTTAACTTATCAATGGCTGCTATAACTTCCTGTGGGCATTTGAATGGTCCATATGTGTCAGTAGGCCATGCAGGATGGCAGTTGGCAGTTTTGTATGTGACTACACAGTATACAGAGCCAGTGCCTCCACCATCTTCTAAAGGCCCACCATGAAAATACCTGAAAATTTGTCCATTTGTTTTCAGTGAAATAAAGAAGTCTGTTTTCTTTTATTAAGTAATTAATTATAATATGTTTGTGTAAATGTGCCAAAGACAAATAATTTAAGATGAAGGGAGACTTAGTTTATTTAATCAAAATGTTGGGGAAGGTAGATCAAAATTTTTACACCAAAAATTGTCTCAATGATATTTTTTAAAGAAAATCTTTTACTTTATAAGATAAGAGTGCATTGACATTTTTACGAAAGTAGGAGATCATTCCTAATATTTATGAAAGTGGAGGCGAAAGAAGTAGGGACCGAGCCCTGAGGCAGTTGGTCCTCTCTGTCTACCCTGCAAGATAAAGTGGAAGTGAAGATGGCGTGAAGATATAGATAGATATTTCTGAAATAGAAATAAAATTACATGGCATACGTACTCTAAAGTGGGTATAATGTAATTTGTTTTCAGTTCATTTATGTACGCTCCATTCGATGAAGTAGCTTCTATAACAAATATTACTTCTGCCTGTACAGGAGTATCTGGTGCGTTGGCACTCATCATTGGCGAATCATTAATTACAAAAAATATGAAATTAATAAAGCGATTACACAAAAACTTATTCAAATGAACAATTTTAGTACAAGCGCGAGGTACGAAATGTTTTCTAATTTTGACATTTTTGTCAAATGCACATCAAACTCTATGGATGAAAGTATTCTATGATGTCTATGGTGAGTTCTGTTCAATCTTTTACTTTTAATGTAAGTTTGTGAAATGAAACGTATTTTAAGAAAAGGAAGAAAGCACCTCACTAGATGGCGACTCTACCAAAAGTTGATTTTTGCAGGAAACAAATGGACAAAAGATAGTCATCATTACTGATTCTATTAACTAACATATTAAAAAACTGATATTAGCAAAGTTCGAAACTTAGATATCAATACAAACACTAAAAAGTACAAACAGAATATGAGTTGTTTATTGATTTTTGAAAATTCAGAATCTATCACTATATCCATTATTGCCCAGAATTACACATAAATAAATCCAAGAACAACAAGAAGCAGTTGATGAGTGGCGCTGTTGCCATTTCACCTGAAAAATCCTGGACGTAAATCAATCTGTTGACCGATTTTAGCATCAGTAAGCTTAAACTAGGAACCATTTATATTGTTTTTGATTAGTATAACAAACTAATTATATTTTTTAAGGTAGCACAGTTACGAGCCTAACATCAAGCAGGGAACGCCTATTTCAAGGATTTGCCTGAATTTATGTTGGCAATTTTATCTCTGCCACACTCGAATGCTGAATGTGAAAGAGTTTCAAGCAAAGTAAATAATATAAAAACTAAAATAAACTCTTTACGAGGTTTAGCTCCTTACGATAAAAGGAAATGTTTTATTGCAACAGGCCATACAGCGGCACGGAATAAATTTTGTTCCCACCTATACAATGTTTCAAAAGTAAAAAATAAATATGAAAAAAATACTTTCCGATTGTAATTAATAATAACGTGTTTGTTTTTCTACCCTGACCCAAGACTTATTGTTAATAATTCAAGGTAGTTCTACCGTATTTCAAATTAAAAATACACCATAATTTTGAAAAATCTACCGTAATTTTAAAACATTTCTACCATCCGCTAGATTTTAGAATTGGTAACACTGGTGACAGTTTATTTTTTCATATTGTTTCTTGCGAAAAAAAATCTGAGCAGATTTTGTGCTGTAAAAATAGTTTATTTAATACTTTAAGTTTTTATCATTCATTCAATCAAATTTATCACCTATAATGGAAGTAACAGACGAAAATTTAGTAACTCTCGCTAATTATTTGCAGCAAACATTAAATCCTGACCCGAATATACGAAGACCCGGTAAGTTTTTAAGTACACCGCATGCTGTCATAAATAATAGAATTTCTGCCTATGTTTTTTTATGTTTTAAAACACTATTGCCGATCTTGTTTTATAAATATTTTGTAATATTTTCATTATTTAAAGAAATGTAATCTATCAAAATTCACAGTAACACATTTCTTGAGCTACTGGATAGAAAATGGGTTATTAATAATGTTTTTCAGTATAGCATTGCTCAAATATAATGATTTCAACTTTATCAAGAGATTAAATATTTGTAAACACATTTCTTTCGGCTGTTTAAGTGGATTGTCTGAACATTGATGAAAATATGCTCTGTAGTAGCAAAAAAGCAAAGAATGCTTTAACAATACATCAGTTCTGTTAGGTTCCGGGTGGCTCAGTGGTTAGAGTAGTTGCCTGAATTGTGAAACGTCATGGGTTCGAATCCTATCTCAGGGTTCCAGGAGCAAAGTAGACTTTTTTAAGAATTTTTCATTAAGTTTATTTTTCAGTATATCATTGTGGATGTAAAATTGATCAAATATATAATGTTTTGGTTTTCTAATAAAGTTGATACATATACAACAACAGTTTTAATGCTTTAGAATGTTTTGCACATTCTACAGAAAAGTAGATTTGAAAGTTATAAAATTTTCATAATAATATGCAATCAAAGATGACATTACACTAAAATTTAAATAAACAACCATAAAAAATTAGCATTCACCAACCTAATCACAGTGTTATTATTATTTTAAAGAAAAAACTAAATATTTATTTATTTTAAGTAATATTGTATTTAATTAGTAATTATTCCTTTTTTAGCTGAGAAATTTCTAGAAGGTGTCGAGGTTAATCAGAATTATGCGATACTTCTACTTCACCTAATTGATAAAGATGGAGTTGATATGACCATCAGGGTAGCCGCTGCTATAGCATTCAAAAATTATATTAAAAGAAATTGGGCTGTGGTAAGTGATACAATATTATTATAACCTCATAGCCAATGGATCCCATGCCATATTATTATAAAACAAGTACTAAAGTCAGTATTTGGTTTGACAATAACAGAGGAAAATGTTAAAGTGAGAATGTTGAGTTATTTTGGCTGATTCATTGTTTAAATCTGGTACTCAAGTTACTCTTTTTAAATAATAAGACTGACATGGTTTCAAGTTGTCAACATTTCTGTAGTCCTGAATGCTTACTATATAAATGATTTACATATAACATAACTAGATAGGAGTTAAAATTTATCAAATGCTTATACAATTACAAATTCAAATTCAATGACAGAACAATTCTACATTCTAACCTTAACCAGCAGATCTATTGTGTAACATTGGCTTTCATTTGGTTGACTCTCATTTAATAAAAATGCACATAATATTAAATATTGTACTGAACATTGAGTGACTTTGGCCAACATTTGTGACATGTTTATTGCTACTCAGGATGAAGATGGAGCAGACAGGATACACATTTCAGACAGAAATACCATCAAAACTCTCATTGTGTCACTTATGCTGAAGTCCCCTGAAGCGATACAGCGTCAATTTAGTGATGCTGTGTCTATCATTGGCAAATGTGACTTTCCAGAGAAATGGCCCAGCCTTATACCAGAGATGGTGGAGAAATTTGCTACCGGTAATTATTTAGGATTCAAGTAAATTTTGTAGCACTTTTTCACACTTCATTATTTCATTGATTTGAAAAAACAGCGATGAAAAATTTCATTGTCTCATCAAACTTTATAAAGTAGGTATGAGCTTAATTTCCATAATTCAGCTCTAGAGCTGAATAAATCTGATATGTGTTATAATCTAGATTGTAGTATATACCTGCTATAATATAGATTCTGTACATTTAATTTAGGTTTCAATGGTTTGCAAGACAAAATGTGTTGATTGCTGTGAAATTTGACTACTCAGTTAAAGATGATATACTTTAAATATTAGTAAAAAATATGTCATTATTTAACTTCTGAGATTGGAGTAAAACCGGTTTCCCTAATTGGTCAAAGCATAAGAGTAATTAGGAACCACTGTTATAATTTATGTGAGAGTCCGGGAGCCAATACTGCAATCCTACCTGTAATCTGAAATAGAGTTTTCTCACATATACTGCTTTTGGTAGGTGATTTTCATGTCATCAATGGTATCCTTCGGACGGCGCATTCACTATTCAAACGGTACAGATATGAGTTCAAATCACAAAAACTTTGGGAGGAAATCAAACATGTATTGGATCATTTCGCCAAACCATTGACAGATTTATTTTTGGTGAGTTGTCTATAAATATCTTTATAATTGCAGTATTTATTAAATTTTTTTTGGGCTTATTTTGAATGATGTAATTAGTATTGACAGTTAAAAATAGTATGAAATCAATAAATATATTATACTTTCTGCTGCTGTAATACCTAATTTTCATATTACAAGTGCTTTAAGCTACTTCACTTAATGTCTGAGCAATGAATGTGATATTGTCTAATATTTATTATTATGAGTATAAACATTAAAAATAATAATAAAGTAAAAAATGTAACCAAAACATTCCAACTTAACATATAAACTTTTTCTGTTTGCTTTTAGGCCACAATTGATCTCACCACTAAACATGCTGACAATCCTCAAGCACTTCTCATCATATATGGATCATTAGTCCTCATATGTAAAGTGTTTTATTCACTAAACTACCAGGATCTGCCAGAGTTTTTCGAGGACAATATGCCTATATGGATGCCGAATCTTCTCAACTTGCTGCAAGTCAAAGTGCCTTGTTTGGAAAGTGATGTATGTATACAGTCTTAAAAATCTTTAGTTTCTATCATGAGCTGGGGGAAAAGACTGCAGAGTAAACAACGCTAGGCTAAGTTCAAACTGTGAGCAGAAATTTAAGTCTTATTCACTGTGTCACATTACATATAGTTCAATAAAAATATATGTAACTAACTGCTTTCCCGGGAATTTGCCCTCGTTAATTAAAGTATTTATTCGCATATCATGTAGGAATTTTGAAAAGTAGTTTTGGAACCTACTTGATCCAAACAAACAATCAAATCTTTCTTATTTACAATAATAATATAGAAAACTATGACTTATGTATGTCTTATATACCGAACTTGTAACAACTGCACTATAGCTCCGCTAATAATCATTTGATTAATGGCATTCCATAACAGTCAAACTGGTAAAGATGAACAGTACATATGGCTGCACGCCAGGTTATCGGAATATGTCGAATTTCTGTAAGGGATTTTGACCTCTATAATCATTTCATTAAGGTTTAAAATTGAGTGGGGAAGTTAGATAGTTTTGTATTGTCTGATATAGGCAGTATTGTTTAAAGAGTAAATAAAATTTTACTACCAACAACATTAAAATACACACATACCCATATTCATAAATAATGTCAGACTATAAAACTTTGTATAATATTATAGTCACAATTATATAATATTATAGTCACAATTAGATTTATATTATTGTGATAATAATTCTTGCACAAAATAAATTTATTACCGGCCGACTGTGCAATATTTTAAAATAAACCATTGACATACAGCCAGTTGCACAATTGTCTATTAAAATTGTTAGTTCCATCAAAATTGTCATACAAGTTTGACCTAACATTGAAGCTTAAAAACGTGATTAAACTTTAATGAATGTTTATGCAACTGACTGTTAGACACTGTCAGTGGCATTTTGTTATAACACATGAATGATGAATGTGTGCTGTCAGTTGGGTTTTATAATAACATATCACTATTATCACTGATATTTTGCCTCATATAATATTATTATTTTATTGATAAAATATCATATTTTAATAATATCATATTGTTATCTTATTCCCGGCAATTAGTAACATGACTTTCTTTTATATATATATATATATTGTATATATTACATTTTAAATATATATATTTGTCTACAATAGGGTGATGAAGATAAACCGGGTGTTCTTGAACAATTGCGCAAGGAAGTATGCGAATGTGCATCCCTGTACGCACTTAAATATGAACCCGAGTTCGTTCCGTACGCACCCGGGTTCGTGACGGCCGTCTGGACTGTTCTACTGTCGACCAATACACAGCCTAGATATGATGCGGTAAGTGTGGAAGGTTAATGGCTCAATTTGCGCGTTCAGTCTGCAATTGCAGAAGTTAAGCGAATTTCACAAAAGCTAGATCTAGGATGGGTGACCGTACTTCATAAAGCAACCGTTCTGAACCGGTTCCGGCTGCATCTGTAATCGTTATTCATTTTCCCTTTGTTTCATGAGCATTTACATATTTTTATCATATCGGTATCTTACATTTGCCCTTTTTAACAATGGTATATTATTTTCTAGTCTGTGTGAATAAGTACTAATGTTATTTTTATTTAATAAACCACAAAAAATGTATTGTTAAAACAAACAAGTTTTCTTGCCTCCTACCTACCTGTTACCGAACAAATAAATAGCTGTGAATTGCTGGTCCTAGAGAAGCACAGAAGTTGATAGATATTAGCACGATAGTTGTTGCCAAAGTGACGTCACATCATGGCGACAAATGATTATTTATTTATAAATTATCGGAAGACGTACAGTATCATCTTAAAAAACTTGAACTTTCTACTAGAGGAATTCTATTCTACCCACCTATCGAATTCAGTGATGTCAAAGTAACTCATTTTCTAGAATGTTCGATTAATATAATTGATCTGTTTTCAGTTGGTGTCCAACGCCCTAACATTTTTAGCGAAGATCGCTGAGAAGAACAGTTACAAGAGTTTATTCGAAGACCCGGCGACTTTGAGCAGTATATGCGAGAAAGTCGTCATACCCAACATGGAGTTTAGAGGTGAGAGTAGCAAGCAATACTACAATAGCCGTGACGTCACATTTCAATAAACATGAATACTACATTTGACGTTTTATAAATTATCTTTATAAATCCTTGCTTCTATATTTAGATATAGAAGCAAGGATTTATAAACAACTTTGTTTATAAACAAAGTTGTTGGCTAAACGGCAATTAAAATGTGACGTCACACGCTGGTCATGGTCATCCACAGAGTTATTCATCGTAAGTTAATTTTGCAAAATTGAATATATTTTAAAGCAAAACAATACTGAATAGTTACCGTTTACATATAAATTGCCATTTCCAACATATTTCATAATTTCTTGTTATAATTCTTAAGTAGCCAATTATATAGGGTACGCCTGTGCCTCAGTAATTGAAAATTATTAGGCATAATAATATACATGTTTTGTGCAGAATCGGATATGGAATTATTTGAGGATAACCCCGAAGAGTACGTCCGTAGAGACATAGAGGGCTCTGATGTAGATACAAGAAGGCGAGCCGCTTGCGATCTGGTGCGAACACTGTCACAGCAGTATGAAGATAAAATAATGAATATCTTCGGACAGTATGTACAGGTATGTATTCAATATGTGTGTATTGGTTTATAATTTGTTTCTCAAATTGTGAGCTTGTTAAGGGAATGAAACAAGTCGGTAAATGTCAGTATTTAAAAAAAAGAACAGTATTAAATGTGGAACTTATTGTCTATGGGGAAGGACAATAACTGAAAAAAGTTTTCAATTTGACACTTTAACTCAGAAACTATTTAAATAGTCAATTGCTTTATTTTAAGGTCATTTTAATCATTACTTTTAAACATTGAACTTGTTGTATATTGTGGAAAAAGAACATAGAAATAATTTACATTACAATACCAATGAATTATAGAAAAATATTAAATACATATTTTTTGCTTCAATTTAACAAGGAATGGTTTACATAATAGGTATAAAAGTTGAAGAATGGAGGCTCCCTTCACATATTTGAAGAAAATCTAATAAAACGGTGACGTAATGCTACGTTTTTAATTCAATGTAACACCGTGATTTAATGATTGTGCAACAAATAAAAGACACGTGTTTAATATTCTACAATAGTCTGCCTGAATATTATATACTAGCTTTCCGCCAGTGGCTTCGCCTGCGTGGTCCCTAAGCAACTGTTTATTTGAACATCGATTCATGAGACAGATATAATTACAAATATACAATACTTACTATGGTAACGTTTGAACTCCCTATACAAACGTTCACTCTCATTTTCATCCGTTTATCTGCTGTTTATCGGGATAAAATATAGTCTATGTTCACCGCATATGATGTAGCTTCCCGTTGATGAAAGAAGTTTTTAAATCGGTCCAGTAGTTTTGGAGCCTGAAATATTAAATCTTGACTCTTTATAATATTAGTATAGATGTACAAAAGCGGTATGTCATGCGCTTTTCAACTCGATGTATAGCCGTAATTTATTGATTACGCAAAAAATAAAAATAAAGTAATCTATCTCATTCATTTATTATTGTGATAAAAACGACATTTACAAAAAAAAAAGATTAAAATTACCAATTCACATTCATTATTAAAATTTATTACACATAAATAAAATAAGAAAATAATATAGATATTACATATATTATTTAAATAACTAAGATGGTTACATGTAAATAAAAGAGGTCAATAAATTTAAATAAAAAGTCACTATTATCACTGTCAGAGTTACCAGTTACTCCATTGGTCCCTTACACTCTCACAGTACGTTTATAATTGCCACTTGATATTTTCCCAATTGTCAAACAAAAAATTTAAATAAGTGTTGACGTCACGAAGTGTATTGAGGTGACGCGGAGGCCTCTGAGAGCGTCATTGCACTTGCTAAGCTATTCTTATAAAATGCTCTCAAGAAAGTCTTTTCGGCCCTCTCGAGCATCTGCACGTATGTTATACGATTAATAAAGAAATATTAAATAGCCATCATCCCTAATCACTGCGGACTGCAGTAATATGAATAAAAAAAGACACGTGGGGTAAAGAATATCACAAAATATATTAAAACCGGGTCATTATAGCTATCAATAGACAACACCAATCAGAAATATAAAAAGTAAATTTATAAAAAAGGTTGTCTTCAGCTTCTATAAGAAAGGTTGAAAAACTCCCTATCGTATGTTGTGCGCGTACACATCATCATCATCACCAGCCCTTTTACGTCCCCACTGCAGGGGCTCAGGTCTTCCTTATGGATGGTTAAGGAGGATGGGCCATGACCCTCCACGCGGGTCCAATGCGGATTGGAGGGTATTAACGACAGCAAATGCAGCCGGGACCAACGGCTTAACGTGCCTTCCAAAGCACGGAGTAACTCGAGATAATAATTTTTTGGTCACCCATCCCGTGACGGACCCCTGCAAAATTTGCTTAACGACAACGATCGCGGGCCGCAGCGCTTTACCACTACGCCACCGAGCTACTCGTATTGTTAATAATCATACAATGTCGGTTGCCACAGCTGATGCTGCAGAAGTACAGTGAGGGTGGCGGTGGGGCGTGGCGCGGCAAGGACGCCGCCATGTACCTGGTGACGTCACTCGCGTCCCGCGGCGGCACGCAGGCGGCCGGCGTCACGCGCGCCTCGCCGCTAGTGGACCTGGGCCAGTTCGCCGCCAATCACGCGATACCTGAACTGCAACGGGCCGACGGTGAGGATAACAAAGTTTAAATTGTCCGGCCAAGTGGCACCGTTATTCACGTTCGCCCTAAGTGTCCGTTGTCCATATAAACCGTTCATATAAATCGCAAGTTATTAAATACATTCGGACTGTCAGTCTCTCATCCCATCCGTCCACATTACCAATGTCGAGTCGATCCCATCCGTCTAGAGTAGTGATTCCCTAAGTGGCCCAGGTGGACATCTAGGGGTCCACGAGGGATTCAACGGGGGACTACGT
The DNA here is from genome assembly GCA_918026875.4 of Diatraea saccharalis. NCBI lineage: Eukaryota > Metazoa > Arthropoda > Insecta > Lepidoptera > Crambidae > Diatraea > Diatraea saccharalis. The sequence goes on from OU893336.1 coordinate 11,534,963, forward strand.
TGGCGTGAAATAAAAATAGAAGAGGCGAATTTATGGTTGGAACTTACCCGCGATGCCGATTTCCATCGTTAGATCTTTACATTTTCGACGAATTTTGGGAATATGGTAAAAATGTAGCGGTAGGGGTCTATGAGACAAAATTGTTTGGGAACCTCTGGTCTAGACTGTCTAACTAAGGTCTATCCTATCCATCCAGATTTGTCAGTGTGGAGTCAATCCCATTTATCCAAGCTGTCGATCCTATCCGTTCAGACTGTCTTGTCGGTGCGATGCAATCCCAGCCATCCAGACTGACAATCTAAAGTCGATCCTATCCGTTCAGACTCACGGTCTTGTGAGTATCGAGTCAATCCCAGCCATCCAGACTGTCAATCTAAAGTCGATCCTATCCGGCCAGACTGTCAGTTTCAGATCCGTCGCATCCGTCCAGACTGTCAGCCTCACTTCGATCCCTTCCGCCCAAACTGTCAAACTTGCAATTCCTAGTAATCCCATGCATCTAGATTCATTGTCAGTCTTTAGGTTCATCTCATCGGTCCAAATCACAAGTCATCCCATACATCCGGACTCATTATTCAGATACCTGTCAAAATCTTTGGTCCATCCCATCCATCCATAATGTTGCAGTTGTTATGAGTCATAGATTATAATTAGGTGATGTAGAGTTAAATAAACATAATTGAGCAATACGAATATACAAAAGATGATAGGTAGACCAAAAATATTGAATAAAATACACTGACCCAGCAACATATAGTTATAGATATAAATTATATAACAAGGTGTACTCATATTTTACACAAGTCTCAACTTATTTCCATTACGTCTATTAAGATATAAAGGTTTTAGTTTCCCAAGATGTGACATGTGATCAACCTGAGAGGCTCGCATTTCATCTCTATTTACTAAAAGATAAATATCAATATGTAAATGGAAAATCTTTCAAATATAACTTTTTGAATAACTTATGTTTTAGTGAACGAGTTGCCAGTTCTGAAGGCTGACGCCATCAAGTATCTGATGACCTTCCGCTCGCTGTTGCCTAAAGAACTGCTTATTAACGCCTTCCCGTTATTGGTGAGTCTTATAAAACTGCAATTTTCTGTCGCCAGATTGCAACACTAGCACATTTGGTAAAAAAGTTTTTCTGATACAGGTGTAGACAGTAATCGAAAATAAATACTTTTTTCTATGGTAGTGTTTAATATACTATTATAGATAATCCCTCTTTAATGTTTATTGTATTGCTTTAATTAATTAAGTAGTGATTCCCTAAGTGGTCCAGGTGGACATCTAGGGGTCCACGAGGGATTCAACGGGGGACTACGTTGGCGTGAAATAAAAATAGAAGAGGCGAATTTAGGGTAAATTAAAGAGAAGGCGAATTTAAAGAGAAGTTTTGGGAGGATTTGGATGCAGTAATGATTAGTATACCGGACAACAAGGACGTTTATATCGGAGGAGATTTTAACGGCCACGTAGGTAGAATGAATGTTGGGTATGAAAGAGTGCATGGAGGGTGTCGCTATGGTACCAGAAACGTAGAGGGAGACACTTTGCTTCAAACTGCTATTGCATACGACCTTGCAATAGCAAACCCCTTTTTCCAAAAGAAAGACCAACACCTGATAACGTACAATAGTGGAAACCACAATACCCAAATTGATTACTGGTTATTAAGAAGGAGAAATTTGAAGTATGTCAAAAATGGTAAGGTTATACCTGGCGAACCCCTTGTCTCCCAACATAAACTTCTGATCTTAGAGATTAAACTTCTGGTCAAGTCCACCAAAACCCAAACTAAGCTACCACCCAAGATTAAATGGAGTTTATTAGAGGACAGAGAGCGTACAAAATAATTTCGAAAGGGAGTGATAGATAAGATGATTGAAATGAGTGATATGGAAGGAAAGACAGTTAACGAATGCTGGAATGTAATGTCAGAATGTATCAGAGATGAAAGTAGAAGAGTGTTTGGTGAAACGAAAGGGAAAGGCAAAATAGACAGAGAAACTTGGTGGTGGAGCGAGGAAGTACAAAAGAGTGTAAAAGATAAGAAGAAAGCGTTTAAGGAATGGAAGGACACTGAAAGCGATGATGAGGGTATGAAAGAAATGAAAAAGAATGTATACAAGAAAACAAAGAACGCGAGGAAGGCTATTGCTGTTACAAGGGCAAAAGTGCAGGATAAACTGTACTCATTCCTAGAAAAACCACAGGGTCAGAAAGCATTGTACAGGATAGCCAGAGAAAAAGAGAAGAATGCAAGGGATATTGGGCATGTGAAGTGTGTGAAAGATGAAGGAGGAAAAGTTTTAACTGAGGATAAGTATATTAGAGAGCGTTGGAAGGGATATTTTGGTAAACTTTTGAATGAGGAGAATGATTGGAGTGGAGTGCTAGAAAACGTGCAAGTGAATAAAGGAATGGTTAAGGAGGTGAGTTTGGAGGAAGTGAAAGCGGCAGTACGAACTATGAAGATTGGAAAGGCACCAGGCCCAGATGCTATACCAGTGGAAGTTTGGAAGTTTCTGAAAGTTGATGGATGGAAGTGGTTGACTTTATTCTTCAATAAGTTGTTACAAGAAGAGGTGATCCCTGACGTATAACCTTACCAATCTGCTCCGACTTCAGGTACCTTGGGTCATTAATACAAAACGATGGCGATATTGACCGTGACGTGAGGAATAGAATAAATGGGGGTGGATGAAATGGCGAGAGGTCTCAGGAACGATATGCAATCCACGAAAGCCCCTTAAACTTAAGGGGAAAATCTATAAAACGATCGTAAGACCTGTCGTACTGTATGGTTCTGAATGTTGGGCTACAAAAGGGACGGATGAAAGGCGAGTACATGTGGCAGAGATGCGAATGTTGAGATGGATGTGTGGAGTGACGCGAATGGACAAGATTAGAAATGAGTACGTAAGAGGAAGCCTGAAAGTTGCACTTGTGACGGAGAAAATGAGGAGTAATGAGAAGGGACGAAAGTCATGCTACGAAAAGAGTGATGGGTATGCATGTGGATGGATATGTGAGTAGAGGCAGACCGAAGAAAAGATGGATCGACTGTGTGAAAGAGGATATGAATAAGAAAGGTGTGGATGTGGAGCTGACGTCTGACAGAGAAGAATGGAAGAAGAAAACATGTTGTGCCGACCCCACGTAACGTGGGATAAAGGGCAGGAGGATGATGATGAATTATAAAAAAAAACAAATATTTTATACTCGTTGTCACACAATAGCGCGTGACATCACGCCTAGTGTTGCCAGGTCCAATTTATTATTAATCGGGACAGTGCGTGTAATTAATCGGGATTTGGGGTCGTAAATCGGGACAGACAAAAAAACAAGTATTAGTACTAGTTTGGTAGCTTTTTTGCTTTCAGACATAGATAAATATAGTTAGGGGCTTTCAAAAATGGATTTGACAGTATGAAAAAAAAAAAATTTTTTTTTAATAAAAATACTTGATTTTTCTGGACATTTAGCGTCCCGATTAGGTACAAATCGGGACGCGTCCCCGGACCTCTGAAAATCGGGACACCTGGCAACACTAATCACGCCCCTCCTACTCATATCAGAACTTAGAGAACTTGAACCTTATGCATAACAGAATGGATATTAGTTTCAGTGGGCCGTAATGTCATAGTGATGAGTGGTTGGCGTTATCGCGTATCGGAAATTTTGAAAGCTAAATTTATAAACGAATCACACTCTTTTATAAACTTAGTGAACAAAGTGTGAAGTAATAGTTAACATTGTGAGGATTTCATATTTTTTTAAATTTTATTATCCTATAATACAACAGTTATTGACTTGAAAATCTTGTAGCGTGTAAAAAATATGTGTATTCCTCGTCTCCAATGTCATTATCGATTTTATTTACCACAAATAAAAGCTTGTTTTTACCAATATTATAGTAGCCAAAATCCCATTCCTTTTTTCTCTATAATCTATTTTAAACCTTAATTGGGTAGACAATTAAGTTCAAAATTGCGTGTTTAATACTCTACAATACTTTAGCCGTACAAATTTCTTTTTGTTTAGATTAAACATATATCTGCGCGCGGCGTTGTCTGTACATACGCGGCGTGCGCTATAGATAAGCTACTGGTAGCCGGTATTGTTCCGTGTGCGGCTCTACAACCTCACGCTGCTACATTACTGGCTTCATTACTGGCCACGCTGGACGCGAACGATCCCGCGAAACATAACGAGTATGTTATGAAAGGTATGTGGATTTATTAGTTAGTTTAAAAGTTGTTAATTTTTACCCCGACTGTACCTGCGCAGCGGATGCCATGTTGGATTTACTTTCGTGCCGGGCACTGTACTTGCATATATAATATAGTTTTTTCAATTAGCTCTTTACTATTTCAGGAAGAATATTTTAAAACTTTCATATAATCGTATTTAACCGTTATCAGAATTCTTTCTTCAAAAAAGTGTTACTAAATAAAGGGAAAAACATATTTTTAATCATTAATTCGAAGTGCCCCGCGCAAACATTAAGTCGCGTGACATTTAGAACCGTTACGTTTCATTTCAATAAACACGAGTACTGGTTGACATTTAGTTTATTGAAATGTGACGTCACACGATGCACGGTCATGGCCGCCCGCGTTGAGTTATTGTTTACATAAGTATATGTTACCATTTCTAACATATTTCATAATTTACTGTTACACCTGTCAAGTAGTGATTAAATGAATTAATAATAATAATATTAATACCAAAAGATGAAATGAAGTAACAAAACTTTGAGTAGCTTGCAGTTTTGTTACTTAATTTCATCTCTTATTTTATTACAAAATTTTAAAACCTATTTTTAAGCCTATATAAATATCAGTTTTATACAAATTATATACCTAAAAAACTAGAATATTAGCGATCTACTCTCAAATTACTAATACTTGGTTTCAGCAATCCTCCGTACCCTATCTAGCTTGCAAGACAGCGCGTTGCCTTATTTAAGTGAAGCTCTACCAAAACTTGCTCACATGCTCGCTGTCGTTTCAAAGAATCCATGCAAGCCACACTTCAACCATTACTTGTTTGAAACACTATCACTGGCTGTATCGTAAGTGCTACTTATATCTTATTATAGTTAGCTAAACTGCCTTCGAGTTGGTTGATATTAGATTTAATGATAATCCTCTCAATGTTCAATATTGTATTGTAATACCCAATGTATTGAATGTACACATGTTATATACAATACTGTTTTGAATAATGTATTGAACATTAGATGTTATCTTACAATACAGTGTTGAATCATTGACGGAATGTCAACCAAATCGAAGCCAATGTAGTTTCGCGTTAATTTAGTAGTAATTATGGGTTAATTAAGTGTGATTAGCCCAAAACTACTACTAAAGGTCTACGGACCAGAAAATAATGGGGAAACACTGTTTAAATCTTGTAAGACGTTATAATTTTAACTTAGCGGATTTTATGATCTTCATCATCTCTCAACCTATTAATGTATTCACTGCTGAGGCTTAGCCCTTCGCTATGGATGGATTCTCGAATAAGAATAACGGGACCATGACAGTGCGGACTGGTGAGTATTAACGACTGCAAACATGCCTTGTAATAAAAATTTAGTCATGGTCCATGTCCCCCCCTCAATTATTGTACGCAATTACTTGATGGCGCCTAATCTCTTTGCAGACTGGTCACTAAGTCCAATCCTAATGCTATCTCAGCATTCGAGGATGCCTTGTTCCCGATATTTCAAGACATCTTACAGAATGACGTTCAAGGTAAAGCCAATATTGATTTTTTTATTATTCTTTCATGCTAAAACTACTAAATGAATGTAGAAGTAATTTAGTATACTTGAAAATATACATAAAGTCCGGTTAAACATATAGGATACTTTAACCCACTTGATGGTTATCCCAAGGTATAAATGTACCATCAAGGAAACTTAACCATGCCGACGAAGCTGCTATAAAAGAGTTTATACTTACTAGATTCTATTTTATTACAAGGTTGCTTTGGGGCCATTAATTTATTACGTTCGTTTCGCTAGTTTTTGACCCCTCTGCTTTGTTTTGCTTTTTACTTAAAAAGGTACTAATAATTTTAATTTATTGGTAGTTTAAAAAAAAAAACTTAAGTTTCATAAATCTTTCATAAAATTTTCAGTCCAGGTACTCAAAATCCACTCTGAAAGTGTATCTACCACTGGAACATCTCTAATAAAAGGTGTTGCTTCTAGTTGGTCATTCAGGATAGTGACGTCGTTGACGTCCACCCATTCCACATCAGCCCCATCTGCTGATCTTACGTATGAACTATCGAGACTCCCTCCCACCCCTTTGTAAGAAAAACTAAGACATTGTTGACCCCCCTCCCCCCCTAAATCGTCTTAAGTAATAAATTAATGGCCCCTTTACAAATAGTCCAATATAAATAATGGTGAATAGAATATTAAAGTAGTTTGACTAAATATAATTTCATGGTGTAACAGAAAGAAATTTGTATAAAAAATTACATTTGCATATTTTCGAATCGAGCTGGCCAGGGATGAAATGAAATGTGACTGTGCATATTTGATACATTAAAAGTTACAAGAACGAACATCTTGATACAATATCAAACCAAAATGACATATTTCAATGGCCAAGGTTCAAATTAATAAAATTTTATTTAAATGGTACCCTTTTACTAAGACTCCACTGTCCTTCTGTCACCAAAAAAAAGTACATAGTTTTTAATGCCACCTTATTTTGTTTTTTCTGCACTATCGTATGGTATTTTTAAGGCAAAAATGGTAAATTTGATGTAATTTTGAATTAGAAAGCAATATTTATAAGGCTTCACCAAAATATTGGACGTAAACGACACTTTGTAATAAAATTATAGGGCGCAACCATATAAGGTATACCTTTCCAAAATTAGTTATACGGCACAGTAGTCGTTTTATGGGCCTACTAGCTTTCCGCCAGCGGCTTCGCCCGCGTGGTCTTGTATTATACATGAAAACCTTCCTTTGGAATCACCCTATCTATGAAAAAAACCGTATCAAAATCCGTTGCGTAGTTTTATAGTTATTTAAGATACGAGTGCGGAAAGTAAGGTTTTACGAATAAGGGCCAAATTGAAAACACGAGCGTAGCGAGGGTTTTCATTGGCACCAATTCGAAAAACCTTTTACGCTCAAGTTTCTTACAACATTTTTCAATGCTTTTTGCGAGGAAATAAAATAAATATGTAGATTAATAAAACTAAGTATGTATTAAAGGTAAAAATTATTTGTTAAAATTAAACGTAATATTTGAACATGTGTTCGTGTCATACATTTTTAATTTGAAAATATTCGTTCTAGGCTCCTTGAAATACTTTTGCCTCTAAAGTTTGCTCGACCAAAAAAAAAAAAATACTTTTAAGCATGTGTGCAGTAAAGGATTTTTATTTAACACGTGTTTAAAGACTCACTCGGTGTTTACCATGGATTAAAAAAATTGCGCTTTATGAGCAACTGCATTGAAAAAGATTTAAGCATACATAGGGATATAGGGACAGACAAAGCGACTTTCTTTTTTCACTATGTAGTGATAGAAAACGTTTGACTCAGTGAGGAATATATATTAAAACGTTATATCAATAAAAATACGACAAATGTTTTTTTTTTGCTTATTCCTTCTCGCACCTAATTAACCTTCGTGCGCAAGACCGACTCGCCCGACAGGCGATTTTTTTATCATTACGTTTATAGTAGGTTAATATGAACAACGTGTTTCGTTTCTTACTAGAGTTCATGCCGTACGTGTTTCAAATGCTTTCGCTGCTATTGGAGTTACGCGGCGGGGGCGGGGTGGGGTCGGGAGCGGGTGAGGGGGGTGACGGCGACGCGTACGGCGCCCTCCTTCCTTGTCTAGTGGCGCCCCCTCTGTGGGAGCGAGCGGCGAATGTTCGCCCGCTCGTTCGTCTGCTGTGCGCGTTCGTAGCAGCGAGGGGACCGCTCGTGTTACAAACCGGACGACTGGTGAGTGTTTTTGCTAGTTGTTTATTTATTTGAATACTAGCTTTCCGCCAACGGTTTCGCCCGCGTGGTCTTGTATTATACATAAAACCTTCTTTTTGAATCATCCTATCTATGAAAAAAAACCGCATTAAAATTCGTTGCGTAGTTTTAAGCAATTTAAGCATACATAAAGATATAGGGACAGAGAAAGCGACTTTATTTTATACTATGTAGTGACGACAATTAACAAGACACAAATTATCTATAGGTATTATACAGGTATAGCTATACAGTGCTTATAATTAAGTGATTGATGCTAAATTTGCCTTAATTATAGATTGTCGCGGCATGTAAGGGGCCATCCATAAATTACGTCACACTTTAGGGGGGGGGGGTCGAAGAACTGTGACATTAGAACAATATTTAGTAGAATTTGTAAAGACAAACAGGTAATATCGGGGGGACAAAATCATGAATTTTGTGTGACGTAATTTATGGACGGCCCCTAAACGTGGATAAGTAAATGGATAAGTAACAGAACATTTTCAAATTATTTAATTAATCAATGTCAAGAGTACTATGACAAGTCAATGCAAATTATTGGATTACTAACATTAATGAAACACAATTAATTTGGATGTGTGTAAAAAAGCAAATTAATGAAATTATTAATTATGTTTTTTTTTTAATTCCACAGAACGCTATGCTGGGTGTGTTCCAAAAGCTGATAGCGTCGAAGACTAACGATCACGAAGGGTTCTATCTCATACAGACTATGCTCTACAAATTCGGCGAGTGAGTACACTTTGATTGTCATCATTACATTAAATATCACTCTAATCCAGTTTGTACGCAATCATGTATTATAATTTTGTAGATTATGGACTTTAATCCCTAATACGTAATATTGAAATTCCTTAAATTATTCCTGATAGGGCAATTTGTAAATTGTCATAAGGTAGAGCAAATTGTCGATCGATTTATGTTTTCGTATGTCTTATTTTATAGTGTACCAAAATTTCTATAAAGAATAATGAGGAAGTATTTTAAGAAAAAAGGAAACCACTAAAAAAAGCACTTCACTAGATGGCGACTCTACCAAAAGTTCACTTTTGCAGGAAACGAACGAACCAAAGATAGTCATTTCCGTAAAAAACTGAAATTAGCAATGTTCGAAACATAGATATCAATACAAATACGAAAAAGTACAAATTGAATATGAGTTGTTTATTGAGTTTTGATAATTAATTAATCTTATACATGAAAGAAAACCGGAAGTATCGTAGCGAAATCTAGTTTCATTTCTTGGACAATTTTTTTTTTTAATAACTCATTAAAATAATTAATATCAGTATTTCATTTTAGGTATACTATACCATATTTAGTTACTGTCCTATAAAGTACCTTCTACTAGCTTCTCTATGGATGGAATAAAAACAAATATAATATATTATATTAGGGGCCGTCCATAAATTACGTCACACAAAATACACGACTTAAACCCCCCCTCCCCCTCCCCCTACTGTCACCAGTTTCTATATACAAATTCTACTAAATATTGTTTCAATGTCACAGTTCGTTGACCTCCCCCCCACCTAACGTGTGACGTGATTTATGGATGGCCCCTTATGGCTTATTTAAAGTACAATAAACATATATGAGTACCATTTCAAGCAGAGTAGAATATCCTATTGCTTCTGCTTAATATTCTCAAAAATAAATCAATAGTACTAATTGTTATTCAATCGAGTATGTCAATATATTATTACTGTATTCCAATCCAGGTCTGTGATGCAGCAGTATGCTAAGCAGATAATGACATTACTGTTCCAACGGCTGTCCTCGTCCAAGACTACTAAGTATGTGCGTGGACTAATAGCATTCCTCGGATTCTACGCGGCACATTTTGGACCAGACAATCTAATACAACTGATCGATTCTGTGCAAGCGAAGTGAGTAATATTCATTATATGGTAATATCAATCAGTACTAGCTCAGGGTCGAAGCAAAAGAAATTGAGATATGGCTAAATTATTTATGTTAATTTTCAGAGGGATCTTTTAGTTTACGATTATTTTCTCCATCATCAGCCCTCTTACGTCTCCAATGCAGGGTCTCTGGCCTTCCTTATAGATGGTTAAGGAGGATGGGCCATGAACCTCCACGCTGGTCCAACGCTGAGGGTATTAACGATTGCAAATGCAGAGGGGACCATCGGCTTAACATGTTTCCCGAAGCTCGGAGTAGCCCAAGATAAGAATTTTTTGGTCACCCATTCCGTGACCGACCCTTGTGAAAGTTACTTAACAGCAAAGATCGCGGGCCGCGCCGCTTATCCACTACGCCACCGAACTATTTTCTATAAACTATTAACTATTTTTTTATTCCTAATATATTTAAGCATAACCTATACGTTTTTGGTCATAACCTATATTTTTTCGCATAATGTTCCTAGACATTTTCCTACACTTTTTTTAGGATAAAAAAAATCCAAATCTTTATATTATCACCAGCCATTAGTGTGGCCAATGTTGGGACACGGCCTTCCCTATCGATTTAATCTAATAGGGAGAATGAGTCATCATACTGGCTCAGTTCAGAACGGTGGGTGGGCAGGAACTAATGGACAGTTTTTATTTACTATTTGTCATTTGTATGATAAAAGAGTTGAAAATAAAGGTTTCTATTATGTATTTGGAAAATATGAACCGTTTTAACTTTTGTCCAGACGCCCATACGATTTTCGCTAATACAGCACTGTGTGACGTCACTTAGTGGCTTGAAATTATAAGGAGCGTTTTCGGCCGACTAGCAGCAGTTACACAAATAGCACCGTATCTCCGAAACTATTGATCACATACATGCTGTTACTTATACATTATTTCTCAGATGTTAATGAAGTAATTGCACTATTTAATTTGAAATTATTATAATATATAAATTAAAAAATTATTATTATATAAAATAAATAGTTAAAATATATATAATAAACAGTTCATATATAATAGTTAATATATAGAATAAAGTAGTCAACTAGTTTATTATAATATATAAATTTGTGTTGTTAGTATGTTCGCGATGTACGTGGAGCGAGTTTTAGTGCCGGAATTGCAGAAAGTGGGAGGCGCTTTGGAACGTAAAGCGGCTGCAGTGGGATGTGTGAAACTGCTCACTGATAGCGCTCACTTCAGACAACACCTGGCGAGATATTGGCCACCGCTCATGCAGGCGAGTATACGATACATTACACCGGTGATTCCCAAAGTTTATTGGTCTTTGAATCGTCTAGTAAAACAGTTCCCACTCTTGGGACCCACCTCATCAGAGACTCGGGGCGGCAATAGGCCCGGATAGAAAACTTTTTCTAACCGGGGCTGTAACTTGATATTGAGTTTACAACAATTACTTGATAATAGATATTTACCATCTAAGCTTACAAAAATTCAAAATAATATTACGGGAAATTATTAGTTTTTTTATAATTCCTTTTTTTTTATGTTTGATCAATTTTGCATTCACAATGTTACATTGAAATTATTCTTATTTAAAAATACAAAAAGAAAAGAAAACGCTTTGTCCTTGGCACTCTGCTCTAACCACTGAGCTACCCAGGACCTAACAGGACTTGTCTATGACATGAAATAATCTAATGTAAATACATTTTCTTAACATACATTTTATTTGTCAATATAATTTTTAATGAATAAATTATTTACCGTTGATGAGATTTCATTTGATACAATTTGTTTTAATTTATTATATATATGTAAAAGCATAACATAGGACTATATTATTATATATATTAATAATATTGTTTTTATTTTAATATTGTTATATTAATTATTATATTGTTGTCTCATATTATACAATAGGCTAACCCAAATATGAAACTATTATATAGGCGCTGATATCCTTATTCGAATTGCCGACGGACGAGTCCACATTACCCGAAGATCACTTCATAGAAGTGGACGATACTCCGGGATATCAAGCTCAGTACGCACAGCTGACCTGCGCTAAGGGAGCCGCCACTGATCCACTAGCAAGTGAGTACTGACTTTATATGTGACTCACAGCGTATCTCGTATAATACCCGCAGATTGCTAATACGCCATTTTGATGACGTGATAGGGTATCGAACAACTTTCTTAAAAGTGTTTTAAATTAATTATTATTGACGCTTACTTAAAAAAAAGGTAAATAAACTTCATTATGTACCTAAGTTTGAAATTTAATTGTTAAAAAAAAAACCGCGTAAACAACGACTCTGAGCGACGTCATTTGTGGGGTAAACAAAACGGTATCTCGGTAAAAAAATGAATTCATCTGCGGTATTTATATTTAAACTCACAAATAAATAAAACGTTAAACTGACCTTTGTCACTGTTAAAAATTAAGGTACTCATTGAGATTATTTTGCACTTTGAATGTTTCCTGCCCTTCTCTTAGATACACTCTTTCATTTGACGTCAGACACAGACTATAAATATTGGAAAATTATATTTTATTGTTAGTTTTATAAAAAAATTATGAAGTTTTTAACCACATACAATATTTTATTTATTTAATTGCTGTTTGATCCCCTATTGAATACTACAATCACTATCTTTAACTAAAAAACACTGGTGTACAAGTATACTTATCGAGTTGTTTTTGTTGTTTTTTATTGTTATTGTAAAGTTTTGTTGCAACTTGTTATAGTTGACTAAAATAACAAATGCTATAAATATTTCCACAACAAGTTAACCTAATTTCATTTAAAATAAATATGTCTAATAATGTCTTATATATCATAATTACTTTTGGTGATGTTTTAAAAAATCGTCCTTTCCTTTTACCATCGCATTATTACGAAGTAAATGTCATTTATTTTTTGTTATCCATATACCGCAATATATTATAAATTGACCTTTGTCGAAAATGCTTGCAATAAGCTAACAAACTAAATGTTATTAAATTATTAAAACGATATTTTTGGATTTTTCATAACCATTTCAATTATTAATAAATAATTTATCTCTTGTATTTTGTGCTATCTGTACTTTCTATTTTTAAATGATGACAAGGGAGTTCTTTAGATAAGGTTCCAGCGCAATTTCATTTTGCGGGAGTTCGTATAAAAATTAACACGATGTCTGTTATTTTTTATAAAAATTAACACGACGACGAAATTAACACGAAAAATTAACAGCAGATCTTAATATTTCGAAATGACTGAAAGTAAAATCAAAATTCATAATGAGTCTTGTTTCAAAAGTTAAAAAATACTGCGTTCGTTTTTCATTACTCAGCTTTTGGTGTCAAGTTTAATTTCGTTTAAATCAAGTCTAAAACCATGTTTTACATTAAAATGGTATTTGTCTTTTATTAAGTTTGGGAATTATTAGCTATTTTTCCCCCCATAGAATAGTTGATTTACAGATGATTATTTTGCTTAAACACTTCCAATAATGTTTAACAGGTATTGATGATCCCAAACGCTATCTAGCTGAGAGCTTGGGCAATCTCTCCAGGACATCACCCGGATTTCTGCCTCCACTGGTGGCTGCACTAGATGAGCCTCATCGTCAAGCCTTGCAGACCTACCTCAACGCTTACAGTGTACAGATATGCTGATACGAACCGACAACCAGCAATCTGGCGCTACTGACCGGACTCAATTAATCAGTGAATATCAGATTAGTGAAGTGTTTGTGTTGTAAGAATGTTTTGGCTGAGGAAAGTGTTTTGATATTGGGATCTTCTAGCTGAAGTTCGTGTCGATGGCTTTTCAGTATATATTTGATGTTCAGGTAAGAAAAGTAAATCAATAAAATTAATTGAAATACCCACCATAATACACATCAGACTAGTAAGACATGTAAAATTCACTCAAATGATTTTGAACTCTAACATCTATGTATTAAGAATTAAAATCCGTTGGAAGGTTGCTAGCTAAGTAATATTAATGTGTCTGTAGAGTGTAAATATGTATTAGGAACAAGAAGTGTGCTAGGTTTTCTATAAAACATGAGCAAAAAGTGCACGACTGATTAACTTGTGAATGAAATTCTCAATGTGGCGCTGAGCGTCTTATAATATTAATATTAACCATTAGATACATAGTTGACGTTTCAGTTATTGTATGTTAATGAAAAATATTTAAAATGGCGACTACTACCCATATAAGTATATATTTATGTCAGCAGATAAACTAAGTATTTTCCTTTATATCTAGATGTACCTACTTACATTATATATTTAAACTTCATGTATCGACGACGCTTTATGTACGGTTTATTTATATAGGATTGAGTAGTTATTGTGTATGTGAAAAAGCTTGTCTCAAAATGATTTGTTACTGTGTCCATCAGTGCAGCAGTGCCACACTTTGATTTTTAAATAAATTGTTAATTCTTTTAGTCGCTATTTGTCACTAGCGAAATTTTTCACAGACAGGCTGAGTTTAGATAGTTGTCGTTAAACATGTTTGTGTGGTGCTGCAGTATTGATGGACATGTTATGTCATGTTGAAGTTACTTATATTTTTCCATTAGGAATATTTTTCTTGGCTTATTTGATTGTATCTATATTTGTCTGTTCAATAAATGTTTCATATTTTGTACATCTGTGTGTGATTTTATTCATGGAGTACTAGCATAGGAGTTTAGAAAGAGTACAGAGAAAATGTTTATACATCCGCGCTGCGAGATTGCACTGCCAGCCTCCATGTGAATTCCTAGTTCAACTAGGCCCTTTTTTAATCAGTCTGTTATGAAAAAGGGACAAATAGCGAAGTTACGTAGTTTCGGAGATAAACGAATCTGTGGCGCTGCTGGGCTGACGTCAGTCCAGCACCACCAGTTAGAACTCAGTACTTACAATGAATTGCGAAAAACTATGCAGGTCTTCTTTTAATCCCTCGTTTATTAGTCTGGGGGACAGCGGCGATAAATAGCTATAATAAAACTTTTGGAGATAATTAAGAATTAATGTAGCACTGGCTGATTCCAGTTTGGCAGCACAATCTGAATAACGATTGGATCAAAGTCAAAATGTATAACGTGAGTGTGTTTGCTATGATTTTATCATCGGAAAAGTGTCCTGATAGAATTCGGTAGGCATTACATGTTTAACTTTGATCTAGAATTATTTGATTACATTATTTCGTCACAATATACGAGATTGAACATTCAATTGGAATAGTCACAAACTGTAAAATACTTTGTGGTATTTCACGCTAAAATGACTTTACGTTGAAACGACAACGAGTTTATTTTAACAATTTATCGCCGTTATATCCTGCTAAGTAAGATACTAAATGGAGTCAAGAATTCACTTCAAAGTCCTGCAGACACGTTATAAGGATATAAGATAGGAATCTAAGTATAAGAAAACACACTTACATTCAGAAACGTATATTTAAAAAAGCATTTGCTACAAATATTTGCGAACCCATCTAAAGAAGTAACATGTTAAAAAATCCATTACATACATTTAAATCTGTATTCTTATATACGCGTTAACAAATATTCTACATCTATAGATGAATGTGCGATCACAATTAAAAAATGATATACATTGCATCATAATGAAAATAATAAGCAAAAAAGGACATTGCATCATAATGACAATAATAAGCAAAAAAGGTTTAATCTCAATTTTTTTACATTTAATTGAAAAATTCTAACCCAAAGATTAGTCACGTTTATATAAAGTTTAAAAATATTGCAAGATTATTAAAAATACATCAAGATTTCATAGTACATAGTAAAAAAAAAGACAAAACACATTAATTAACAATAGTTACGATAATTTATTTTTTTCACAACACAAATGAATTTGTATATAATCCAATTTAATACAAATATTGGAAAGCTTTATTGCTTTTTATTTTGCTGGAATATGCAGGGCGTAATTCGAAATGATTGTTTTAAAGATGTTTCAAAGACCACCATTAAGAATGATATTTTATGTGACCAAAAACAAAAGCTTTTCCCGGCTAATCCCCTTATCATTAAAAAAAATGTGATAATTAAAATAAGTGCACAAAGATAAACATTATTTCAATATGTATGTTTTATTGGTGATGATTGTAAAAAAAAAACATTTGAACCGTAGAAAACAGAGAATCGCACAACAATCTCACTCTATTGCAGTAAAATTTCCTTCATTTTTTACAAAGTACATTATAAAAGCAAATCGGATGTCTATAAACCCAATTTATCAGTGTCAAGTTTCTAAAGGGAAATCCGTCTCTAAACGTAATTTCTGTATCTAACATAATTTTGATAATTCAGTCACTCTGTTTGTAACGAGAATACGAGATAATCAAACTTTTTGCTAAATATTTAGTTCAATAAACAAAATTGGGTTTGTATAAGTAGTCGCAAATTAGATACGTTTTCGGATAAATATTATAAAATGCAACATCTTTATTTCTGTTTAAGATGTTTCATTAGTTGTTATTGCACAATTCAGTTATAATAATAAAAAAATATATTAAAACTTTTAGTACTAAAACAATTATCGTCTTATTAGAAAACAAGGTTTAAATTAAACCATTGACCGCCTAAAGAAAATTGACAACGACAAGAGATAACGTCAATTTGACACGTGTCGACTTATTTTTTAAATCTGGTACTAAAGTTAATTATTATTTCATCATAAACGGTTAGTGTCTAGAAGGCTTTTTAACAACCACACTTTAAGAGCATTTTGTGAAATGCCACAAACGTCTACTTCGTACGAGAACGTATCCAAATTGCTTATAATTTAGCCGGCAAAAGCAACTTGTTTGATCGGCCGATATGAATGCGGGTATGATAGTGTTGTTACGCGTCACTTGAGTGCGCATTCTACGAATACGGGCGTTGCGGTCGCAGTGCCGTTAGCGGTCGCGGGTTGCGGTTTGTCTATGGTTTGGGGACCGGTCATTCGCTCGCCGCGGCAGAAATATGCGTCGCTCAGAGGCCACAAGTCTTTCAGCGCGGACCTTTATGTGGAATAAATAAACATTAATATTAGCTTATTTTTTTTTTTAAGAATTTTATAATTATGTATATTAAAATACACATAAAATTTAGAAAAATCATAAATGGTTGAGATACCAAATTAAACAGTTAAATGTCTCAAATCTGAAAACAACATTTAATTCATTTTTAATTCATTTACTTGGCCAAGGGTTGCCTGCCAGAAATTACGACCTTAGTAATAAGTTCGCCTTTTGTGTAATTATTAATTAGCTTCTATAAAACTTTAAAAATGCAATAAAGTATATATAAGCTCCATTTTCTTGAGTGGGAATCGAGCCAGGGTCGGAGTCAGTTTTCTAAGCTATAAAATTTTATGAGATAATTGATGCCAAGTTTACTCACTTAATCTACCGCGCAGCTGTTAATTTATAATAATTCGTATATTATATCAATAGGACAAAACTAGAAATAGGATTATTTTTAATGAAAAAGCTTAAAAATCCACTTTTGGTCCTAACCTTTGAGTACGAGGGTTCGAGTTCCATTTTTCTATGACTATAGAGGGTCTTTGGTATCAGTTAGGGCCAGTTTCACCGGTTACTGATAAAGTTTCAGATAGTTATCTGATAGTTAACGCTATCTACCGGATAAAGGTTGCTGTTAACTTTTTTCTGTTTCACCATCAAACTGCTAGATAATTTATCCGGCAGATAAGTTATCGGCCACTTATTAGTTGACGGAACGGCAACGTCGCTTTTTTGCGTTTCAATACTACGACCCAAATTATCGTCAATCAAAAATCATTTTTAAAACTTCATTAATATTTTTTTTTATGTTCAATATTATTTAATTAAACTTTTTTCACATATTTTGAATTATAATTTTATGATTCTAGAATGAAAATAATACGATATTCGTATACTTAGCTACGTGTTTACAGAAACGAAACGCAACTGTCATATGTTTTGCTTTGTTGATATTTTATGCTTAAAATCTTTCATTCATTTCATTTTCATATTTCATGTAAAATTAATTTATTTACTTGACATTGGCAGAATTGTGCGAAATGCGCAGATAAATAAGCCATTAATTAAAAAAAAAGAAGAAGAAGACGCTTTTCAGTTTTTAAACATTTCTTTGTGTATTCTTTTCGTATTTGTTAATTAATAATGGAAAAACAAAAACGTGAAAGAAGTGTGAATTTTAATCAAGAAGAAACGGAGCTTCTTTATTTTTTACTTAGTAGCCCGTTGTAGTTTTTATATCACTTTCTATTAACGATAGAATATAAACAACAGCCCGTTTGGTAAGCCGAAATCGATTCCTAAAAATCTTGATCGTCAAGTGATTCTAAATAATTAGGTCTAGGTTTAATTACTCGATTTCTACGGGGTCGCGTAATATGTTCGAAATATTCATCTAATTCGTCTTCTAAAAACTCAAATAAATCCATTTTAGAATATTTGTGACACTCGTGACTGCAATCGACGCAAAGCACACAATAATGGTCTAAAACTAAAACTATTTTCGTTCCCGCTACTTGAAACTTTTTTTTTATCTATCAGATAACGTCTATATCAGCCACTTGAATCGGCTCATAACATATCTAACACTTTATCTGCCAGATATTTTTATCCGAGACCTGTGAAACCAAAAGTTATAGTTTATCTGGCAGATAAGTTCCTGATAGACTATCAGGGACTTTATCAGCAACCGGTGAAACCGGCCCTTAATCTTGTAAAACCGTTGACCAAAATAATTCGAGTATCCCTTTTTTGGACTATACCCTAACTTATATACTTTTATTTATTCATTTAAACTTCTTTGCACAAATAAACCGTACAAATGGATTTAATGCCAGTAGGCATTCTCTACCAGTCAACCGGAAAGTTATGGAATAGATACATTAATAAGGCAGTGCTACAAAAAAAATTAATGAAGTCAATATAGACAGACATATATAATATATTTTAAATATCTATAGTAAAAAACTCACCAAACGCTCGAATCGATGACAGCTCTAATTTTAGGCACTGGGAAGCCGTTGAAAGCCGAAGCCACCGGTAGAGTATAAGCACCCATATCACGGAATATCAACCATTCGCCGACAGCGATCGGCGGCAGGTATGTAGACGGCAACACGCAGTCTAACCCGTCACAGCTCGGGCCCCACACTGAACAAGGCTGAGGCTTCTCGGGCTTTGGCTAGATTATAAAAAACATAAGATATATTATTTACTTGTAGGTAACATGTCAATAACAGGTTTAAAACACATCACGAAAAATGTTTAAAAAATCCACTTTGTCACAGAGTGCTAAGGACAAACTGGATTTTTTAAGTATTTTTTATTAAAAATATTTTTTAGTAAAGCATTATGAATGCAAATTTGATAAAATATTATAACGAGGAAGTATTAAAATAAAAATTAGTTCCCGACATTAAACTAGATGTCGCTACGGCACTTTCTTGATTTCTCCATGACAACCCTTTCAATTTTCTTTCGTGTATAAAAATAAATTAATTTTCAAAACTCAATAAAAAACTCATATTCTATTTGTCATTTGTCGTATCGGGAACTATTTTTTTAATACCTCAATTTAAAAAAATAAAACAAATTCCTCATTCAGGCGAATAAACATAACACCTGTTCTAAAGATAATACATTTTTTGACCACCTTATAGCACCTTGAGGTGAGTGACTCGATTTCCGCATCCCAGCTGCTTTAATAAATTACAATTACTTGGTATAATCACCTCGAGTGTTTCCGCGACGACATGCTGATGATCATACAGTACGCAGTTGAACGATCCATACACTCCGTCGTTGATGAAATACATCATGTGACTCTCCTCGTTGCCTTCCTTGTCCTTCTGACACACCTTAAAAATATAACCAGGAATCCGTTAGTAGTGTTCAATGGTAAATGGCCGGTAATAGACTAGCTAACTATTCTTTTTATTTTAAAAATAACTCGCTTTCCGCCAGCGGGATTCCCAGGGAACTGTTTATTTGGATATCTATTCATAATCATGAACCGAATGTAATTAATTACAATGACAAATTGAATGTTAGACAACCATTACTATGGTAACGTCTAATTCCCTATACAAACTTCCACTCTCATTTTGATCCGTTTATTTGCCGTTTTTCGGGATAAAATATAGCCTATGTTTACCGCATATGATGTAGATTCCCGTAAGCGAAAGAATTTTCAAAATCAATTTAGTAGTTTCGGAGCCTATCGGTTGCAGACAAACAATCAAATCCTCTTTATACTATATAAATAAATAGTCTATTATGCCTGGAAATAATGTAGAAGTAACAGCATGTCTGCGTTAAATAGTTTCGGAGATACGGTGCTATGTCTGATGCTAGTTGGTTGAAAATGCTCCTTATAAATTTAAGCCACTATGTGACGTCACAAAGTGTTATAGTAGCGAAAAAAGTATGGGCGTCGACAATCTTTGTTATTTGTGCGTTTATTTTTATAGTTCTTATGTTTTATGTAACTAATTCCATGCCATATTTACTTTAGCCAACTTTTCCTATTATTTTCATGTTTCCATCATTATCATCATCAGCTCTCTTACGTCCCCAGTGCAGGGGCTCAGGCCTTCCTTATGGATGGTTAAGGAGCATGGGCCATGGCCCTCCATGCTGGCCCAATGCGGATTCGAGGATATTAACGACTGCACAATCAGTCGGAACCAACGTTTTAACGTACCTTCCGAAGCCCAGAGTAGTTTGAGATAATATTTTTTTTATCACTGACCCTTGCTTGACAACGACGATCGTGGGCCATGGGGCATAACCAATACGCCACCGAGCTATTCGGCTAGTTTTCATAGCGTAATATTTTCCAAATTAGTGTATTAAATATTTACAAATTAAAATTTTCCATATTTACCCAACATATAACAGAAAACTGTATTTTAATTTGTTGGAACAACGCTAGCGGAAAGTTTGTAACCCTGTATATTTACCTCTCTCTTAGCGTGGACCAAAGCGCATAAAGTGTAAGCGGCGGCCGCAAAATATCTGCCAGGTTCAGCGATCACTCGAACAGAACGATCACTGAAGTAAGTCTCCAACGCGCCATTTATCACCTGAGACACCTGATAACAACAATCCAATATCACCCTAATTCATCATCACCATCCTATTAATATCCCCGCTGCTGGGGCTCAGGCCTTCCTTATGTAATAGAATCAAATCGTATAGGAAAAATGGGCCATTAACCACCCGGGTCCAGTATGCTAATATTACCCTATATATATCACCCTAATTCAACATCAGGCCTTCCTTATGTGATAGAATCAAATCGTATAGGAAAAATGGGCCATTAACCACCCGGGTCCAGTATGCTAATATTACCCTATATATATCACCCTAATTCAACATCAGGCCTTCCTTATGTAATAGAATCAAATCGTATAGGAAAAATGGGCCATTAACCACCCGGGTCCGGTATGCTAATATTACCCTATATATATCACCCTAATTCAACATCGGGCCTTCCTTATGTGATAGAATCAAATTGTATAGGAAAAATGGGCCATTAATCAGTACGTATTAGTGGGTATTCACGACTGCAACCGGGACCAAAGGGTTATCGTGCTTTTCGAAGCACGGAGGAGATAAACATAATAAAATTTTGGTCACCCATCCTATGAACGGTCATTGCGAAAGTTGCTTAACAACCGTATCGCTGACCAAGCGCTCTAACCAATCGAGCTCCTCCGATTAATTCACAATAATAATATATTCTATTAACGAATTAAAAAAATAATAATTTAAACAGTCAAACAAAAAAATATCATAAATATAATATTACTAATAAAAGTGATATTTTTTTGTTTGACTGTTTTGGGCAAAGAATTTATAACTTTCTTATAATCACAATAAACCATTAACAGATCTATTTTTCTCCAAAAAGTTTATTAAATAAAGCAAAATCATATTTAATTTCCCTAGGAAAAAAATTGAGTCACGTGACGTTGACGTTTAGTTTATGGAAATGTGACGTCACACGTTGCTTCGTCATGGCACCAAGTAAATTTTATAAAAATATAAGATACCTACTTACATATTATATTAGAACAAAAATACTACATAGTTATTGTTTAATATTACCATTTCACACATATATCATTTTTATAGCTATAACTACTAGTCAATAAAGGTGTAGACATTCTTTATTTGTTTCTCTAAGTTCTGATATGAGTAAGAGGGTGGTGATGTCAAGCACTGTTTTAATTTAAACAATATTATAAAGATAATAAGCACAAAAGTGCGATTATCAGTAATAGTATATTAAACAGTACCAGAAAAAAAAATGTATTTATGTTTTTATTTTCGTTTACTGTCTACATTCGTATTAATAGATAAATAAAACAAATTACCTCTCGTATAGATGAGTGTAAAGCGCCCGGGAATCCCCCGCCGATGTCGAGTAAGCGCATGTTCGCGTGTCCAACATTCGCGGCGAGCGAGAACAACGCTCGCGAATATTGTATAGCGCGAACGTACACGCCAGTTTCCTGCGTGCCAGAACCCACGTGGAAAGATACGCCCACCACCTGGATAATTAACGATAAATCGATTAATATTATAAAAAAACACATTCTCTTCACGCATATAGTTTTTTTTTTATTTTGCTCTGTAGCACGTTAATAATTAATTCTAATTAAGTTCATAAGTAGTTAACTACATTTTAACTTGCTACATAATGCTTAATCGCTTAAAATAATGATAAACGAGACATTATATCTGTCATAAGCGAGCAAGCGGTTCATATTATTACAACTGCAAACTATGACTTAATTAATATCCAATTAACAAACTTATAATGAAAGTGCAGACGTCACTAACGGCCACTCGCACAAACGTCCATTGAGGCTTTTAAGCTCTTAAGAATAGCAAATTTTGCAAAAATTGTATGAGTAATACCGCTTTAAAGTAATGGCTGTAACTTTTTTCATTATTTATTATTTCCCATTTAGTAACTTTGTTTATGTTTTACACAGTTGTACTATACTTATATTTTATTTCTAATTTTACATCTTCGTATTACAATTCTATGTATTGTCAATTATCTATACAAGTAAATAAAGTTGGAGTGTCTGTTTGCGATATTAAAATAATAGCTTTCTACTTAATGTATATGTATACACGAATAACATTTTTTATCTGTCTGTACCGGCATTAGCCGTCAGAATCGGTTCAGCTGTTTCAAATTAATATTTGGGACTTTCACTGGTATATAGCTTATGCAATAAGGAGTAACTTAGGCTACTTCCCACGCAGACAAATTCGCGGATACAGCTAGTATACTATAATGATTTGGTAGAGTTAAAGTACCTCTAGGCCGAGTACTGCGGCCAGTTTTAGTAGACGCGGTGCTTCAGTGACGGGATCGCATCCGAACTTGATGCCAAGTGGACACTGAGCCGCTGTGGCATCGCAACGAATACGAATCACCAATCTATATAAACAAAGTACACATAAATATTAATCTATATACATAAAAATCAATTGCTGTTTGTCTATGTCCCTAAAACTCGAGAAAGGTTGGGCTGATTTTGGTTCTGAAATGTGTGTCGTAGATCAGGGAAGGTTTAAACGGTAAGAGGTGATATGAAGTATACCGGGTCACCTAGTATAATCTATATATTAATACGTGAAGCAAAAACTTTGGACCCCTTTTAACGAAAATTGCGAGGATGGAGAAGTATGAAATTTGGCACACTTATCTATACTAATATTATAAAGAGGAAAACTTTGTTTGTATGTTTGTTTGTTTTAGTTTATATGTAGGAAAAGTGCAAACGGCTAATATTTTTCAATAATAATGCTTATAAAGTACATTAAATCGATAAATAAAACATTACACAAACTAATATGCATTTGAAACACACAAACAAGAGTTTGTTTTTTGAATATTGGCTTCGCATGGTTTGTGTATTTAGCCAGTGTCAAGTATATGTTTACAATAGATATAGATTTATATGTTTGTGATGTTTACCGTGGTCTTACTGAATGTTAAAAGATTTTCGATTTCAGTTATAACTTCTAATTGAAATTTATTATGGTCGAATTTCGGGCACTGGGCAGCCACTAGTATATATAAAAGGCAAACCTGATTGACATTGAAATTTGGTATAGGGGTTCCTTTCATTACGTAAGTGAGCACTTTAAAGAGCCGAAAGGAAGAAAGAGAAGAGAGGAAGAGTCATATTAAGCGTCTATTCCAGTTAAAAAAAAATCGTAGATTCGGGCCTACAAATGGTAATTAACGTTTACTTACTGCGCATGCGGCATATGCTGCTTGATCTTCATCAGCTCGGTCTCAGAGTCGAAGGTCATCGTGTCGACTCCCGCGCGTGACGCGTACTTGATGTGGGACGCCATCTTGGCTGGGTTGGCGAAAATAATGCGTCTGTTCATGGAAAAAAATAATTTTCAATGTTACTGCTGAGGAGGACGTAAAGACAGCTAATACAGTAAACAAATACAGCGTTAAGTGTCCGCTCTGCGATTGCTAATGTTAAGCGACATTCGCAAAGACCGGGAATAAGATGGGTGACCAAAAAATATTTAGCATATTGAAGATTAGAGGTAAATATTTAATATGATTGATTGGAATCTACTTCAAGAGCTATGGTTATTTGGTTCGCGGGTTTGGAATGCGTTAACGAAATTAAGCAACTTTTCTAAGGGCCACATATAGAATAGGAGACCAAAAAAATTATTTACTCAAGCTCTTCTCTTTAGGAGGCAGGTTAAGCCCATGGTCTTGTCTGCATCTGCTGTCGTTAACACCCAGGATTCCACGTTACATCATTGTAACACCTATCATTCCACCCTGGGCCCGCGTGGTGAATTATAGCCCATTCTCCTTATTCATTAGGGGTAAGTTAATAGGCTGATGATGAATGATGGCGCGTTATACTCACTCTGGCCGTACTCCGATACTGGTGACGAGTTCGATCTCAGCTTTAGAGGCGCAGTCGAAGCCGGTACCGAGCGCCGCTAGGGTTGTCACTAGCAACTTATCGTCGTTGCACTTAACCGCTGCAACAATCGACATTAAGTCAAACATTGGTGTCCTAATATGAACAATTGAAAATTTTATTTTTATACGTTTTATTTTAATAAACGTTTAAAGTTTAAACTTGTTTGGCACATAACAAGTACCTACTGATAGCAGTAGGCACAAGTCAATGTAGAAAATTCTTTGTTCAGAAACTGCTATTGTTGCTTGTCGCTTTAGGTGGTGATTATTTTCAGTTCTTAGTGATTGTGACGTTATTTTGTTTATTACTCTTAATAAAAAAAAGTCACAATACGATTCGATTCGAGCTTTAAATTTTGATTTTTCTTCAAGGCGAGGTTGTACGAAATTACAACAGTTTAAACCAATTTTATTGTAAAGCTATGCTTATATTTGCCATATTAAAATCATTTATGAAAATAAAACATATGATTGATTGCTTGCTAATAACAGAAAGATAAATTTCAATAATTTACTCAATAGAGCAAACCCTGACCCTAAGTAGATTTTGTGAATCGATTTTACGACTAACATAATTCATTTTAATTTAACTATGTAATAATAATATATACAAAAATAAGTTTCGAAAATTTTAAGTATACCAAAAAAATATATCAGCATTAGTTTTTAGTTTGTGACTAAAAATGTATGAAATCACGCGAGCGCGCTTTTATTCTCAATGAGTATTTGGAACGAAGTGGAGGGACAAGAGGGCTTTAAAGCACATATCGAGTACGTACCGTAGAACGGCTCGACGCGCGGCATCATCTCGCGCCAGGTGTGGTAGCGGGCGACCACTTCCCCCACATCCATCACGTAGAAGGGGTCCTCCTGCGAGCCTTCCTCCACGATATGCCGCGCCACACTCAGGGGGCTCCACGGCCCCTCCATCACGCGGACGCGCTGCTCCTCCGATACAATCATTTTCGTTTGCCCTGTTGAAACGTTAAAATAAATATTGTAAAGCGTTGGTTCTCAAACCTTTCGACTGGCGACAATCTATACTGACATTATAAAAGGAAATATTTGATTGTTTTCGACGAATATGCTCCCAATAATCGCATCTCAATAGAAACTAAACTACTTGAATTTTACCATTATGCTATCTATCTAAAGTCCAATATAATTAGTGCAATGTCTTCCTCACTAATCAATGGTGACAGTTACATACCTATAATAATATTGGACTTTAGGTAGGTAGTTCAATGTTAAAATACAAGTTGTTGAGATTCTATAGAGATAGGAGTACATATTATGTAAACATTAGTTGAGTCGGCCTGCTGGACCGATTTTAAAAACTCTTTTACCTACATCTTACGCGGGTGACATAGGCTATAATTCACGTGTCGTGGGATACAGCTGGCCCTGTATAAAATTATTGCGACACAAATTGCATTTACCATAGTCCCTTTTGATATATTAATAAATAAAAAAATAATTGCAGTAGCTAGAGATTGCTTATCACTTAAGACAAATATATAATTTCCTAACAATGATTATTTACATAACAGAATCGCAGGCATATCCATACTATGACAACGTATCTTAAATAGTAAAAGTAGCTCTTTCTTTTTTTTAATTATTAATTAATGTTCTTAATATTTTGTATTTTTTTCTTAATATGCAATATAGTACATAGCTCTAGAATGTTACCTGGTTGTGTTGGACTGCGGTTCAGATGGGTTCGCTCCCCCTGTCGGCGGTAGATGCGGGGTGTCAACTGGCCTCGGCGCCGGGTGGCGAGGGCTCACTAGCGCTAGTCCACAAGTGTCAGCTGTTCAACAATTATACTTACTTTATTATTTGTGAAGAGTAACCATTTATCAAATATAAGTATGCATAGCTTGGAATGTCCATGTGAAGAGAAGAGATGATTTGCATCAATAAAAAGGGTTGACATGAATGTGGGTGGAAATTCAAGGAGAGGAAAGCGGTGTAAGAGATGGTTAAACTGTGTGAAAGATGTGAAATGCTGATAGAAATGTATGGAAGAATACATATTGTGCCAAATTGGGAAAAGAGAGCAAATTATTAGCTAAGAGTTTTTTTTTAATTTAAAACGGGACTTTTTTTATTTTAGCGGCCATGTGAAGCGGTATATCCTACTATTTTCAAGTTTTTGAAGCGTAATATTTTCCAAATGACCAACCCTATTGTACTTAACGGCAAAAGGGTTGATGAGTAATTTTTGTATGTATGTCCGTCAGATGATTGAAGAATATAAAAAACGCATTTTTTTTAGTAATCAATGTCGGTCAGTCAAGGGTCGGTCACGGGATAGGTAACCCAAAAATTATTATCTCGAGCTACTTCGTGCTTCGGAAGGCACGCCGTTAGTCCCAGCTGCATTTGTATTCGTTAATGCCCTCCAATCCGCATTGGACCAGGGTCATGGCCTCCTTAACCATCCATAAGGAAGGCCTGAACCCTTGCAGTGGGGACGTAAAAGGGCTATGATGATGATACTATATAACGGATTTTCGCGAACCGTGAGTGATGCTAGTACTTACGTGCGTGCGTGGTGGTGGTGTCAGCGGGCTGGTGCGTGCCGCAGCCAGGGCGGGTCGACGTTGAGCGCGCGTCGCCAGCAGCGCGGCGCCGGCCCCCGCCGCGCCTCCTCCGAGCGGAACACACCCGCTCGCCCGGCACTCGCGAACGCGCCGGACTCACCCGGTGCTCCCTACACATTACATTACAAATGAGATGACGAATAATTTTTGTTTGTTTTTACGTCAGGTAGTTAAAAAATATTAAACAGGTATTTTTTTAATTTTTTCGTAATCATTAAATTACGCCGATACATTGAGTTAGAATTTCACATGACGTCACGTGGTACATTTCTAACAAAACTGCGATTTAGCGAGCTTACTCATCTACTTTACCGGCTGTTATCTAAACTATTTCTTGTTAAATTGAAGTAAAAAAAAAATACGTATCTTATAGGCCATAGGCCCGGGCCTACTGTGACCTTAGTGTAAATCCACCCCTGACTACTGGTGAAATGATAAAACCGGATACAACCGGACAGTTTCATTGTGGCAAACAACAAAAAAGCCTGTGCCCTTCATCCGGACGCCTGACAACACTAATACCGATAATAATAATTATAATATAATAATGTACGTTTGACGTCTAACAACTAATTGGTAAGTAACTGCTATCTCTCTATACCTACTGTAATAGATGAAAGGTTATCTCTACGAGTCTGCGAAATCGGTCTGAGAGTGATAAATCCATCGGTGTCACGGTGAGTGGGTTGAGATGAGACATACTTGTATACGTTAATGTTTTGTACAGTTGATAAACATCAATCAATCCATTTATTCGACATATGAACGCTTATATGTATACGATCAGCCTATCATTGACAGAGGGCCCCTTAACTGCAGGGCCCCCAAGTTTATGTGCAGAAACTTATATACAGGGTGTTTGGTGCATGGACCGGCACAATTTCGTCACAGCTACTTTTAAGCCAATAACTAATGTTTCAAGTGTTACGACTACTTTTTTTTTCGTTATATTTATGATTACTCAAAATAATACCTTTAAATTGAATATTTTTTTGTTTGTTACTTACATATATGTTATTATAAATTATAGTGTATTTTTTTAATTGTTTGCTTTATTTTGATGCAATTCAAAGATATCATTTTGGGTTTCATAAAAACAACAAAATAAAAAAAAAGGCAAAGATAAAAGGAATACTTCGAATTTCATAATAAAATAATTATAGTACACCTCTGACGGGATCTTCCCTAGTAAATGTTTAACAAACGTGACCAGACAACCTGTTTTAAACGGGACCGTCCCATTTTTTGGTTATCTGTCCCTGTGTCCCCGAAGGTATTTCCCGTTTACGAAGAGAAAATTTTCAAATTTTTTCAATTATCAGATTCAGTCATTTGCACCATAAGTAAATCAAGTCACAAAAATTCGTAATTTCTCCACCTATATTTAAAAACTGACGTCCCTTTTGTAAACCAAAGACAATACGTAGGTTTAATTATATTTAGTTAATTTATTTTAAAAACTAGTAAACACTCGTAATTTTCAGCGGAAAAGAAGAGTTTTACTTGTCGTAAAACCTATGCGAAGAGCTATTTTAACTGTGTTCACCCAAAAGATAACATCAAACGACGCGAAGAAAACACATACACCCATTCATACTATTAATACGGATTACTCAATTAAGACATTGTTTTAGATCCAAAATAGTCAATAATCGAGCAAAATCAAAATCTTAAATCAAAAGTCGATTAAATAAATAAAATGAATGAATAAAAGTTCATTAATCTAATAATTTTAAACCTCGAGATATACGATTACAATATAAAATAAGTTAACTCTACATCATTTTTTTTTATTATTTTGAGGCTTACATAATCATATTATACTTTGGGGAATTTATGATTACTATCAAAAGCCATTTGTCTCCAAAAAGTAAGTCCTTGGCGACAACTGGGAATAAACATAATTAATTGATAAACAAACAGTAACTATTGATTAAATTGAGCTCCACGTCAAATAATTTGACATGCCGTTTCATTCGTCAATTTATTAAACACATACCAGAGATAGTACTTTACTAGCACGCATACTTTAAAGCTCAAAAGAAGTGTGAAAAATAATTGTCTCACCTTTAAGAGCGAAATTCTCAAAGCTTTTAGTAACTTCTAAGCAACAACCCAACGGTTGTTGCTAAACACAAAACTATGGTGACCTTAACGCGTTTTCAGATCAGACGTACTGATCCGAAGGATTCGAAAAAGTGATTTGAAAATAGAACAACTAGAACTGTCACAAGGGAGCCGTTTGGCGCCAAACTGATTAAAGAGGCGTGCGCACGATGTATTTATGCTGGTTCTTATCTACGAATTACGCTGGGATGCGTTATCAACTGTCACAAGATGGAGGCGTTGCTTGTAGAGAAGTACGCAGCGGTAAGAACCGCTTCTTATGACGCAGCGCGCCTGTTAGATTTTCTCAGCCAATATATTCGTGTTCACTATTAATTCCTTGTTAATTCAATCCAAATGAAAGGGTTAGATATATAGTTATATCACTAAAAATACTATGATAGAACATAAATCTATTTATTTATTTATTTAATACAGGAAACAGAACTTTGTCCAGGAAAATACGTTTTGAGGTCCCATGTTAATAACAATAATAAAATAAATAAATATAATTAGTTAGGCGCGTGCAAATTGTTTATTTAAGATTTCCAAGAAACAAGATAATGAAAGCGAACGAATTAAAGTAAACATTTCAATAACCAAGTTTATTTGTTTTAAAGATAACTAAATCATGTCATTAAGGTATACGAGTGATTTTATTATAATAGCAATAAAATGGGTACATACATTTCAAATAATGGCTGTCTTGTCCATAATATGAAGCATTAGTAATTGTGAACGGCAACGGCACGTATCACGGCATTCACAACACGTTTTATTTAGGTGCCTCTATCATCCCGGTCTGGGCGGTCAACTAGGAATTGCAATCCGGATTCTTCCAAATTCAAAAATAAATATTTTGAAACTCAGATTTGTTTTTTTTTTAAATATGGATTTCAGTTAAAACTAAATAAAATCTCGTTACTCCATTTTAGACACATTGTATGTATAAAAATTCTGATTCTTCAAGACTCAGTTTTAAAGAAATGCTTCATATTCATTGTTTTTTTTAATGTGGTTTTATTTTATTTTTTCATTAGTAATTTGAGGGGAATATTATTTCCAATTGTGGTCTTATTTTTCAAAATAGACAGCGTCTAGCCTAATGAATTAATACGTGAAACTACTAATATTAGGTAGACTAGATGTTTGTGTCGAGTACCTACTGCCAAAACCTAACGCAACACTAGAATGTATAGCTTCTGGAAATTATTCTATATAAAAAATATTTCAACCCATTGACCTGTGCAAACACAATACGCATAAGAAAGTTGTCCTATACATTTAGATTTAAATACACAGAGAAACATATTACAGTGCCAACCAATTTCCTGCATCGATGAACCGTGTAACCTTTCTATCTGTTTACATACAGGGGGGTCGGTCAGACCCCGCTCCGACTTCAGATAGTGGTGGAGTGACGAATGAGGGACATTTAGACTAGGACACGAGGGCATAATGTGTTTACACAAAAGGAGTATTGGCTCATACAAAGGTAATTATTTTCATAACTTGATCAAAAAGATCTTGAAATGTGTGTGGAATCAGACTCCAAAGTCGGTAGAGCATTAACATTTTTTTGTAATTTTTTTGTAAATTAATGTGTTTAGAGGTAACTTTGTAAAGACCATGATTGGAAGGTAGGATTTAGCGTCGGTCTTAGCTTCCTTCCACTTCTGCCTTGTATCGGTACATCTACGAGGGCGGGATGATAAATAGCCAGCCTAGCATAGAAAAATTTGAATTAGTGTGTTAAAAATATATTTATTTTTCGACATAGTCTCCTTGAAGCGCTATGCACTTCATCCATTTATGCTCTAAAGCCTTGATGCCATCCCTGAAGTGGTTTTCTTCAAGCCCTTCAAAATAACTGTCCACGGCAGACATCACCTCGCTATTATTTTTAAATCTTTGTCCACCTAAAAAATTTTTGAGCTTAGGGAATAGATGAAAGTCAGATGGTGCCAGATCAGGAGAATAAGCTGGGTGTGGTAGCAAATCATAATTTAATTCTTTGAATTTCGCCATCGCAGTAACAAACCGTCGCAGAAAATCAGTTGTATTGCTCTTAAAGCGGTCCAAACATTCTTGTGGAACGCGTTTTTGGTCAACTGTAAGCAATCGCGGCACCCACCTTGCGGATAATTTTTTCATACATAATTCTTGAGTCAAAATGTAATGTGTCCGTTCTTTAGAGATGCCTACAGTATCAGCTATCTCGGAAAGTTTCAATCTTCGGTCAGCTAAAACTGCATCATGAATTTTGATCACAATATCTGGAGTAGCGGCACTTTTTGGACGTCCTGGACGATGTTCATCTTGGGTGCTGGAACGGCCACATTTAAATTCAGCCACCCAATTTTTTTATGGTCGCATATGAAGGAGCATTTTCTCCCAAAACATCCTTCATCTCCGAAAAAATCTCTCCACCTTTTAATCCTTTTAAATGCAAAAACTTTATCACAGCTCGTAGCTCAATTTTATCAATTTTTCAGAAAAAACAAATCAATGGTTTTTGAAATGTCAATATTTAAAAGAAAAACTATACAATCGATTTGAAATTTGGAACACTCGCAGCTAATGAACCAATGAGTAAAATACTAAGGAGATTTTATATCGTTATTATACAAAATATGGGTTGGGCTAGGTATTTATCATCCCGCCTACGTATTTCATTCTTTGAGCCGAAGTTCTGGCCACATTAATTTATTTCTAGTAAAATACATTCCAGGGTTGATAACATTCATGACACTATTATTTATTTATATTAGATGTAGAAGGACTAACAACTAAAACTAATATTCGTAATTTTAATCTGTTTAGTCGCAAATGTTTTAGGGTTATTGGACCAAGGAGAACATCGAGTATTGGTCAAGTCAAAGGTCTTATAATAACGATAACATTCTTATTTCCCCAAAAATGGAATACCTACGTAGTGTTTTGCAATATGGGAATTATCCAGATGGAGTGGAATGAACTTAAGTCTTTGGGGAGGATGTGAATTGATATTTTCTTCTAATTAAATTCTGGTCTAAACCATTGGTCGTTTAAATGAAACTGACAAAGACAGAAGAGAAAACATCTAGTAAAAAAGTGTTGCAATTACAAGTGCTGAATAAAACAGGGTATATAATCACGACATGCAAATATAGTTATAGAAATTATTACGATTTCTCATTTTATCTTTAAAAAAAAAACACCACATGAAATGGAAGTAATGGTGAATTCTAGGGAGATTTTTTTTCCAGAAAATTCTTAAAGTTTGCATTTTGGCTGTGATAGTCTTATACGACATAGTATCCTCATTTTTGATAATAGCTTACGTGGACAATATTTCTATCTTAAAAACCAGTTGAGATTTAGTGAGTTCTTAAGAAGACGCACGAATTAGCTTTTTTATTACAGCTCTTGTTTCATCGCCATAAATGCCAGATTTCCTTATCAGAGATGACTATAATAATAGTAGTTTCCTTATGTTTAATTTAATATTAACTTTTGCATTATTTAGACAGTTTATGCTGTCTGTGATTATATAGTGGAAGTTTTATTGCTTTTTATTTGTGCTATTAATTTTATTGTTTGTAATATAAATTGCTCAGGTGTTGCCGAGTGCTTTGCGGTGTGTGTGATAATATTTTACTGTGTCTAGTAAAATTAAGGGTGGCCACAATTCTGACGGAAAATGGGGCGACCCTTATTTAGTTTCAATATGAACGCATTTTTTTCACAATCATATAGAGCGGTTTGTAAAATTAAAAATTAAAAAAATACTTTTCCAATTTGATATACAAAAACAAAATACTATTTTCGTAACTTATTTTTCTCTATTAGTTAAAGGCTATAAATTACCAATCCCTCAAATATATTATACCCACCTTCCCCCTATGCGGTAGTGAACCGTACTTTCATATGATAGTAAATCTTGCTACTGTTGCTGAGCAGAGTAAAAAGATTCCATATTAGACTTTTTTACTCTTTGATAAGCAATTAATTAAAATATAATATTTTTATATACTTTTATAATATTTTTATAACAGTATATAAAAATATTATATTTTAATTAATTGCTTATCAAAGAGTAAAAAAGTTATACACACAAACTATATGATTATTTATTTATACATAGAATACGCATCCGGAAAACTACTGCGCCGCTAGATAGGCACTAATACCAGATACGTTGCTGTGATGAAACAGAGCGACATTATTGTCCTTCACACTATTATATTAGTTTAAGCTATTCATTTTTATTTGTTATTGTTTGCCCTTCTTCCTTTTACTTCTATTATGTAATGCGAGGTGTGAAAACTATAAAATTCAACGTAATTTTTTAAAACACTTTTTAAGGCTTTTTATGTAAGTAAATTTATTTCAACTAGTCCAAAAATTTTAGTATTCTCATAATTGGGGTTGCAAGCTTCCATTAAATGTTTTTTTATCATCTTGCAATCTTATGACTTTAGCTATGGGTTTTGTATTTGTGACTTTAACATATTTAAACAGAAACTAAATTTTGATATCTTTCATTACCGCTAATCCCAATTTTCTTCGTGTTTCTTCTTGAGATATCAGTATTATGTTTAGTATCAGGATGCTTAATTATCAAAATAATTATATTTTTGTATAATTATTCGTAGTTACCAGCAACATTTTTTTAAATACAGAAAGGCATTCATGATATAATAAACTTCTATTTGTTGTTTAAAATTCCCATCTCAGGGTGCCAGGGACCAAGTGGATTTTTTAAGCATTTTGTATTAAGAATAATTTTCAGTGTGGCATTGTGAATGCAAAATTAATAGAAATATTTTATTATAAAAAGGGGGCTCTTAATGTTTCTTTTTTTTTGTTTTCCAGGTCCATTCTAGACAATTTTGATAGTTTAAGGATGGTTACCCTTTAATAACGAGTCCTAAATTACAAAAACAGTTTGTGTAGTAACCTATCATTATCAAGGTAATATTTAACAAGATAATTATCACTCCGAACTCTGCTAGTATGACTAAACTTTTCGAGAGTGACATGTGTTTGTTATTTATATTTGTTAATATATTACCTTTAAATTTATCGTCAAAAAGGATCCTCAAACTAGCTTAGCTACTTAAGTATTTTTGTAATTTGAATATAGTGTTCTAATGCCATTAAGCCGTTGTCATGTCAATTGCTTTGTATTGCGCAGATGTTGTTTATGTATTGTCATGCTTCTAACGCTGTAATTCACATTTTTTCCCTCATATATTGACAAAAAGACATTTTGACAAAATAGGTAATTTGTATTTTAAATATGTCACATCTCTGTTCATATATCTAATATAGAGATTTTATTCAAGTACTCTTCATTATATATTTGTTCTTCTAAGGCTTATAGGAATAAGTTTTTAATTGTCAAATTGTTAAATTCTTAATCACAACAAGTTATGTTTTAGGAACACTCGATTTCATTACCAACACGCGCCCTGCACGCTTCGCTTAATTAGGTCATTAAGCGGTTAATTATCTTAATATAAATAAAGTCAGGGTTGGAAAAATATACTCAATACTTATATTTCAACTTCTTTCTCATTATGTTAGATGAGTGTTAGAAATTATAATGGCTTCTCATTTGCTAGGATCGATTTTCATTCGAAGGTCTCATCCCCCTCAGGGTACATCGTAATGGTTTTGGTGGATGTGGACGGGACGGAGGAGGATCCCACATCGCTCGCCAGGCAACGTGGGTAGAGCTCCAAACATTTCCCGACGAATAAAAACGAGATGACCTTTTTTGTATCGCAGGGGAAATGTAACCTTAAGCCTTAAACAAGGGCTCTCCGACCTCGCACCCATCCTGAAAAGGATAGACTTAAGCAAGGCCTGCTCACCTGATGAAACTCGCTGCAAGTACCCTACGGGGAAGGACCCGGATCCGGCAAAGAGCCCGACGGGTCCAAGAAATGACCAGCCCTAGCAAATGAGAAGCGTTAACTAATGAGGCTCATGATAACGCTGGTTGGTCTTAATGAGGTATAAAAATATATTGTGCCGAGATTGAATAGACAACACAGATAGTCTGACAGCTTAACGAGTCCCAGACATTATAGTGTTAATAAAGATATTATCATATTATCTTAATAATCCGTGTCAATACAAACTTCATTATCCAAGTTGTGTCGTTAGAAATTCAATGTTCCGTTTTAAACAACATAGCATACATTGCTCAGATTCCAAGATAAGTAGCTATACCCTGAATTATGGAGTATCTGAGACAACGAAGATACCACAACGCCCAGACTCGACATAATACAGAGTTCATTTTCTACATCGACCCGACTGTGAATTGAATTAGGGACTTCAGAAACTACATACCTATACCTATATATCTCTTATTATATTTTCAACATCGAAATTTAGCAAATAAATTCTATTTTTTTTATCCCTAATACGATAACGTGTTTATCTAAATGTTACAACAATATATAATGAAATCTGTTATAGTTATTATAAACGCTCAAGTTTTCACTCAACTCAAACATCACAAACGAGTTTTCGTTTCTGAGTTTAATATTTTAAATGATCATTGATAGCAGTTTGATAAAACTAGGACTTTTTGCTATGTGAAACGTAAAAAAACTTAAATTTAATTGGAAATAATTACTTAGTTCAGATTTAGCACTTTTATCAATACAGAAACCGGTCATTTAACGTCTGAATGTTTGTTAATGATTGTGAGTAACGCCAGCACGGCTCAAATAGTTTAAATGAGAATTGTAACACCGGATTTATCTAGAAATAGCACATAGACGACTTTTTATCGGTTCTCAGGTGGGTGGAACGTCGGTACTTTATTAAATATACTATATTTTTATAACTTATTTTAAAAAAAATATACTTTCTGAAGAAAAGTAAGCAACCCTATATAAGATATAGTTCTCTTATTTTCACTTAACAGCTTATTTGAACTCTTTTTCCTTGTACAAAACCAAATTTTGATTAATGACAGACTTATCTATAGGTATATTATAAAGAGTTTCTAACTTTATTTATTTGTCGAAGTTGAACGTCGGAAATATTGATCCAAATCATGAAGATTATTTTACCTACGGAAAGCTTTACGCGGGCGAAGTCATAGGAACAGCTAGTTAATAATACATCTCGTTATTTTCAAATAAAAAATGAAGAACTCATTATAACATCTCTCGTTTTAATTATTTATCTACAAAAATAAACAAACAAACTTCAGTTGACCACTGATAAATTTTAATACGTCAATAAAATCACGAATACCCCTTGTGTCATAAGTGTAAACAATACCTAACATCACGTAATATTTAACTAATATAATAACCTTCTTATCCTATATTCCGGGGTCATTATTTGGTAGTAATTTTATCATCTTGGCGCCTTTTGAGAACGCGTCCGTTCAGTGTTGTAATATTGTTGCCACGCGTTTTCAACACTATTTTTCTATACTACACAAGGTCCATGCGACTTCATCCGTGAAAACTATATCCTATGTAAACCGCGAATGGGCGATTTCAAACTGCGACGATAATGACCCGACAGGATACTCTTACATCGTCAGCTTGGACGACAGCGATATCGGTATGTGAGACCTTGTGAGACAATATTATCAACAGCTAGCTAATTAGTCAAAAGTAACCGTGTGATTCCAAACGCGTAATAGAATATTCGAGGTAAAAATAACAGCAGCAAACAAGTTGCATTTCAGTCGTACGTTCTAAGTATATTTACGGCAAAGAATTGTGTTGTCATCCGATATCGGCACGACAATCTGTTAGCGACGATAAACGACAAAATGTGAAAGCATCTAGTAGTAATTGTATTAAACTACCAGATTAACGATATTGTGCAGTTGTACTATATTTATCGTCCGATGTGAATACCGTCCGATGTGAAGCCCTATGATGTAGCTTCCCATAGATGAAATAATTTTTAAAATCAATAAAGACGTTTCGGAGCCTATTAAATGTACACAAACAATGAAATCTTACCTCTCTATAACAATTTATATTGTTTAAATGAGACTAATATATACTCGTAAAATCGGCAAACGTGTTTTGCTAAGCGCAAAAGTTTAGGTTTTTTAAGTAGCGTCCGCATTTAGGTTTGCAAGCGTTTGTAGTTGATCCAATCAATGTAGGCTTTTATTAAAAATCAAAGATTTGCCGCAACCGCTTGGTACACGTTCATTTGGAGGTTTTGCATCAAGTGGCAAGCGTGCGGACGTTGCATTAAAAAAAAAACTATTATTTTCCAAACGATCTTTCGAAAAAAAAAAATTAAGTATTACACGAAGAAATTGAATAAAGTTGCTTTTTATAGGTAATTTTTTTCAGTCTTTAGAATATAATACCTTTGTATTTTTATGTCTCCAGATTAGAAACTGAGTTCTGGCCAAATAAGTATCTTTGGACATTGTTGTTAACAATTTATTCCGTTGCTATATTTTCATTCTTAATCGAGTTTAGATTAGGAGCACCGCTAGATATAAGATTTTGACTTTGGATACATTTTCACACAGTATATACTAAACCTACTACTTTGCAAAAACTTTTTTCTAGCTAACTCGAACGAGTAGTTCTTGTAAATTAAAAATATACAGGGTTCATTAGTGGAACTGCAACTCGCTGGAGATAACTAACGTTGTTCGTTCCGTTCTACCAGTTTTGATAATAAGTAATAATATTTTCTCTAATATAAACGAAAATAAAATTTAATTAACTGCGTGTATGTTTATAACGACGTCTAACACCATTATGTAGAATAATGTAAATAATTTACAACCCACGTGTAGCGTTATCCTTCCTTTAATGTATAAAACATATTTCACGTTGCACAAGCGTCCATTAAAATTGTCATAAATTTAAAGCCATGTCGCTTTACAAAATGCAGGACCTTCATTGAGTTTAAAGTCGTCATTAAAACTTAATGAGTGCTTCTGCAACTGGGCGATAGACGTATAAATTTCATGACAGTATAATAAATACTTGAAAAATAATTCCCGTACAGTTACTTTTTTGTATTTTTTTTTATTTGCATTCAGTATGTTGACTTTAAAGCAGATGTGAGCAATTTTATATTGAAGGAGCAGTATTCCACAGAGTATCTCTCTATTCTTTATATTCTATCAAGAATAGAGAGACTCTTTAGGGTAGTTGACGCAGGTCAATTATACTAGATAAAGATGAGTAATTTTGTTCAGAGTATTGAGTGAGTTATGTTAAAACTCGTATATTAGATCAAATTTGTTTTCTAGTCATGTGATATTGCTGGTTAATTAGTAACCCTGTATTCAGTGCATATTTTTACCAGTGATGAGTAAAACTTAATTAGCTAATTTCATGTATTGAGAGTCACGTTTAAAATATTTGTTTTACATAAAAGAATACATATTTTGCTCATAGACATTGACTATTTATTAATTCATGCTTTATAGATAACTTTCATAATCAAAGATTACTTTGTCTCAGAATGATCATTTGTACGGTTATCTGGTTACATTGTATCCATAATGGATTGCAATATAGAATTGCAATTAGGATAACTATTTTACTTTTGGATAAAAACAAAATTACCTTGAATAATTTATTCGCAAGCACTTTAGTTCTCAATCTATCAATTCACACAAGAGCAGTTTGAACAAGCAACTATCATTAAAAATCACAATATTCTGATTACGCTGAACAATAAAAAAGTAATGTATTTCTTCGAATTAACAGTGTAAATAACCATGAGGGGCAGCATATACAGTAGACATTAATCTGGCTTGATTTCATTTGTATTCTGACAATGATTCATAGGTCACTTATAAGTTTTAAATTATTCAATATGTCCTGATACCTGATGGTTTAATGTAAAATATTAATACCAAATACATCAGAATTTGAATTTGTTAATATTTAGTCATAATAAGAACAATAACAATTAAGTATTAAATAAAGTTCTTCCACCAAAGTGTGATATTAAAATTGTGTATGATTTCTGCTGAAAATAGATGAGACAATATTGAAATTAAAATTCAGAAGTTCATTTAAATATGAACCTGCATTCCCTATACCAGTTAATGCTGTTATTTGTTAATTGTTCTTGAGGCTCAAGCCTGTTTAGTATTAGGTAAAAAATTATTGTTTGTCTCATAAATGCAATTACATGACAGATTAAATTATTTTTTTTTCACTCAATTAGACTGCCCCTGTAGCTTTTCCAAAAGCAATTCCAGCCTTCCAGTCATTACTGGTTGACCTTTTCTCGTTTTCTTGCTTAGCTTTTTAAACTTTTCTTGCTTCTTTTTCTTATATTCGAACAATTTCTTCTGTTTCTCCTCCTTAGCCTTCTCAATTTCTTGTTGCTTCTGTAACTTCTCTTGTTTTATCTTATCAAACCGTTCTTTTGCTTTATGATAAGGATCCTTTTTTATCTGTAATGTTTTATTTTCTTTTTCAATTAGTTCAGGATGTCTTACAAATCTGCCAACCTCATTGGAATCAGTTGTGTCTTCATCGAAAGTTTTAGGCTTGTACAACCCAGCTGCAGGATCATTTACTACCTCTTTGTAATAGTTCCGTAGTAATTTCTTTTTACGTTGTTCTTCCCATTGTTCCAATTTATACTTCTTGCTATATTTTTTCAATCGATATGTTTTCTTATCAAATGGCTTCTTATCTGTAGCATCCTGTTTCACTACTTCACGGTTCTTATCAAATTGATGCTGACGTTTCTCATTGAAATTCTTATTTTGATTCATTTCTGGTTTCTTTGACAGGAAAAAAGGATCTTTTTTCTTTTCCATTTCTTATGCACAATTCACCTAAAATGAAATGAAGAAGCGTGTTTGATAACATTATTTAATGAAAAAAAAAAAACTCCTTTCATGCATCAAAAAATATATTTTTCAATCATAAGCATTTATTTTACATAATAAAATATAATAATATGCTATAACTGTGAAACACGCTTGTTCATTTCACTGATTAATAACATAAAATTATCATAATATTTAATATAAAAGTTATTACTATACAATAAGTAACCAATAGCACATTCTCAACAGAACCCTGACAACATATTGTATTAAATTACTGTCATCAAGGATATTAATATTAAGATAGCACTATTTTCCCTGCATTATATAATTTACTCTGTTTTTGATATATTGCAAGTAACATTTATGAAAATCAAAATTTTATTGGTGACATTATTGATAAAAAAATGCTCTGTGTTAAATTATAACTACATATATCATTTGATAGTTGAATTAGAATTTCATTTTATGTTAATGGTGATATATAAATAAATTTATAAGAAGGTTTATGTTAACAGAGTGTTATATTAATTTTTGATGTTTGTTTTAATTAAGACTACACGGATTTTAAATCAAATGACTTTCCAAAATCCTTTATATCATAATTTAGATTAACTTCTAAAACTACAATAGTCAGTCACTGGAATCTTAACCTATATCTTACTAGTAAAATTCAAAATTGGAATAAGTTTAGTAATATTGGCAGGTACCTAATGAGTTCTAAATATAAAATTTCACATTTAGTATTTCCCTATATTGCTACAGTGGCCTTGCAAGCAATTTCTATCTGAAGAAACATTGCTAATATTTCTCAACCATTTTTTTTATCATAAAAATAAATATTCTTCATTATGAAACCTCAAACGAAAAATAGTATTTACAAAACAATTCGTTTGTGTATAAATTGTTACGCAACGATCAATAAAAAAAATCGGTGAAATAGTTAATGTTACCAAAATGATCAATTGAATACATCTTGATATGTCATCACGTGAATTTCTTTCTAGCGTATGGCGTTGTTAACGATGATATGTTTTTTTTTAGTTTTCGATGAGTAATACGTCATAATTTCTAGACATATTGCACTTGTAATGTGATAATAGCGCCGTGTTGAGAAGTAAAATTTTTAGGAGTAATGTGGCGTGAAATCAAACACAAATGTGTGGTGTTATCACAGAACGCTGTTTTAGGACATAATACGTGAATATAACTTTGAATGAATATAAATAATAGTAGCAATTTAAGAACACTAAGTAACTTTAAGACTTACCAAGATAAGCCACCCACTGGGTAGGCTTTGAATTATCGGCGGAATCTTGATAGTTTAGTTGCACTTGGCCTGTAAAAAGTTAACCACGATTGCTGATTTTATTTTACGGTTTTTTGCGTGAAAAACTTTACCGACCATGCCCTAATGTGATTTTAAGAAATAATTTTAAAACAAGGAAACACGATGGACGTTTCCTAAATGTCACAAAAGGAACGAGGGAGGTGGAGGAAACGATGAAATAGCGTGCCAACTACGCCATCTACATCATTCGTGTCATTTGATGTTTTCGGAATTACAAATCGATTAAATGGAACATGCGTAATAGAACCTATACTTTTTAAATTTATTTAAGTAATCAAATCATTATTCTATATATAAAAATACCTATTATTTACTAATTAGATGCCAATGAATTATGATATGATTAAAACATTTGTACATAAGTTACAATGACGTAAAATGGAACGCATGCACAATTTCGGCTATCTATATCGAAATGGGTAGTTCAGTACCCGCCAACTTTAAAAAGTTTATTAATTCTATAACTCCATTCATTATAGCATTAGACAGAAGTTAAATAAGGTTCTTTTTATGGTATACTTTGTGACAAAATATCAATAATCATGTTACTTTTAAGACTGACGGCTAATTTGCTACATATCCACTTAAATACCAGCTGCTATACTTAACTGTTGTCATTTAAGCTATACATTAAACAAATTTATGAGTATATGACTAACTTAAATGATTTAATAACTATTACAATAAAAAGTTTTCATCGTAAAGAACCTAAAGAAGCAGGGTTGGAAAGTTTCGGGACGATTTTCATGTCACTATAACTCTACCAAATTTAAAACGTTGCCTAACCCCTTCAAACGTTTCGGCAGTAAAGCTTTTTAATTTTATCAGACTATTATTTATTCATAATTGTTAAAATCGTAATCTGGGATTGTCATCCATTGTGACTGCATTTCTTTTTTGTTTTGCCGTTTTCCGTGATTAAGTTGTTATTGTTTTATTTTTGTTGTTAAGTTTTGGTAATGGTGCTACCGGTGCAGGCCTGAAATATGGACGACGCCGGTGCAGGCCCGAGTGGCCTACAAAAATTACGCTCTAAGCCCCCGTACCTCTACCCTCAACCTTTCCCTACCCTCTACCCTCAACCTTTGACATTTCAGGGAGTTTTTCCAATGTCTTCATCAATAGTCTAACTAATTACACTTACAATTAGAATTTATCAAAACAACAGACATATAGTTTCAGTTTTAGTTCCATGTTGGCTTGGGAGTAAAAGATGAATTCTTCTCAACCCCGAGGTATCGTCAAAAATAGAATTTTGGCCAGCTCTTTCAGACTACCTAACGTTCAAAGTTTCAAAACAAATATATATTTTTTAAATTTATCGTGAAAATAAAATGTTCTGCACTGCTGCTTCTATGACCCTCTTTTTTCTAATGTCATAATGAATGGAGTATAGTACTTTAAATAAAATTTAAATATCTATCATTCTAAAGAATTAGATACTCACAGATACTTTAATTGCTGTAGTGCGTGTTATACATATTGGTACATATATTAGGAGTAGAAGTAGAAATTGCCGTTTTATTATAATTGGTTCCATGAATTGATATAGAATCTTCATTGTTTGAGGTTGTCGAAAGAAACTTTTTTCAAATTGTTTCTATGATGTTCTTCTTTTAAAAAATGAGAAACATTTGAATATGGATTTTGAATTGTTTTTGTTATTCAACTTAGACAAGAAAGATGGATACACCGAAAATTCGTGATTTTTGAATAAGAGTTCCGACGCGGAAGTATCACGACAGAAACAGCCCGCAATATCAATGTTGAGATGGAAACTTCGATGAAGAACGAGCCACGAGAAAGACTGCCGACACAGGAGAATAACGATGAATTAGCTGACAAGAAGAACAAGCGAAATAAACTTACCAGCTTTTTATCATAAGTAATGACATTTACATAAATTACGTCATTACCAAAATAATATATATTATCACAATAATAAATACAACTTTCAAAGTCTGTAGGTCGTAGGTTTAACATATAATAGTCGTTATAGAAGAAAGCGAAGGTTATTAATTCCATGCATTGCGATCCTTTAATTAATCATCAACTTTATAATAGCCTTTACTCATAAGTAAGTTCTTAACATGAATTTCAAATTTATTTATGGGTAGGTCAATTACATTTTGTGGAACTTTATTGAACATAGCAATGCATTTACGCAGAAATGATCCTCTGATTTTCTGAACTCTGAAGCTTGGAACTGCAAATTTATTTTTATTTCTTATGTTAAAATTATGAACACTTCTTTTTTTGTGAAGGAATGGTAAGTTAACGTCTGCTCAATTATTAAAACATTTAATTCTATTAATGTCAAAAAAACCGAAGCTCTTTGGGGCGTTTCAACTTATGTTATCAAATCTATAATACCATCTATAGCGTCTCAATTAACTTTTATTTTTAGTAAGTGAAATGAAGGAACTTTTCCTGATTTTATGAAATATGTTATAATTATATGCAATCGGGTCTTGTTCGTGCATTTTTTAAAACAATTAATTTACCTCGACGTTTCGGCTACGTTACAGCAGCCGTGGTCACGAGGAGACTGGAGAACTGGCGGGTGTCGTCTTCTGATTTTAGTTGAGGGTAATCCGTTAATAATGTTTTTAACTGATTTTCAGATGTACCCTCCACTTGATTTTATTATACGTAAAGGTGGCGACACACTGCACTTACGGTATCCGAGAATATTGTTCGTGGTTGTTTGCGATCGCGACACTTATACATTTTTATAACCGGATTCCACGTTGGTGAGAGTTTATATCCACTTTCCCGGTTGAAATTGTTGTGTTTTTTGATTTCAACCGCTTCACGAACAATCCTTGGATAGTAATGTCGTTCAGTGGAAAGGACATGAGGTGTATGTAACTCGATCCAGTGGTTTGATCCAGATGATAATAAGTGCTCTGCAATCGCGGACTTCTCCACTTGAACTTGATTTTTGACCGCTGCTATGTGTTCTTACACGTTCG
The DNA here is from genome assembly GCA_918026875.4 of Diatraea saccharalis. NCBI lineage: Eukaryota > Metazoa > Arthropoda > Insecta > Lepidoptera > Crambidae > Diatraea > Diatraea saccharalis. Next base: position 11,579,753 of record OU893336.1, read on the forward strand.
GCGATAGTCCGCTTCGTTTGTCCGATATATGAACTACCGCAGCTGCAGTCAATTTTATAAACGCCAGGTTTTTGGTAAGGAATACTATCCTTTGGTGATCGCAATTGGTGTGACATTTTTGATAAAGGAGTAAAAATGGTGTCTATAGAAAAATTTTTCCTCAAAATGGAACCAATTTTGTCCGTTACCCCCTTAACATAGCCTAAAAATGCCCGTTGCCTGGGAACCTTAGGTAGTCTTTCCTTACACCTTCGGATAGAGTATGACCTCCTTGCGCTGTAACCATTTTTCCTTAGCACGTCCTGTACATGGGACAACTCATCTGCTAAGAAGTCAGTATTACATAATGCGTTAGCCCTGTTAATAAGAGTTGTCTCCACAGAACGTAGGTGTTGAGGATGATGATGAGATGAAGCGTGGAGGTACTTGTCTGTGTGTGTTGGTTTCCTGTAGACAGTGTGTTTCAGGGACACATCAGCTTGCGCCATGACTTTAACGTCCAGAAAGGGTAAGGTTTTGTCACTCTCTAACTCATAGGTGAACTTGAGATTCGGATGGATATTATTGACGTGTGTAAGGAACTGCTCAATCTCCGGTTTGTCGCCCTTCAGGATACAGAACACATCGTCTACATACCGTTTCCACATACGGATCCCATGTGACTGGTAATCTATCAATGACTCGACATGTTCCATCCATATATTGGCCAAAAGTGGCGCTACGGGGCGCTACGCTTTGAAGGTAATGTTTGCCGCGATATAGGTGATAGCTGCCATCTAACTAAACAGTTCCGTAATAGAACCATGTACCCTTCCGGTATATCGTTTTGTCTAAGTTTCATCCTAACAACCTCTAGACAGTCCTTAACTGGAACTTTGGTGAACAGCGACTCAACATCAAAACTCACCATTACGTCATCCGGATCCAGTTTTGTATCATCAAGGATCTGTACAAAATGACGCGAGTCCTTCACAAAGGATGTTGTAGTGCCCACAAGGGGTTGCAGTACGGAAGCAATGTGTTTTGCCAAATAATAAGTAGGTGAGTCAATCTGACTCACAATCGGTCTCAGTGGAACGCTGGCCTTATGCACTTTCGGCAATCCGTATAATTTTGGTGGTTGTACTATCTTCGGCTTGTATAGGTTCTCAAAGATGTCCTCGGTGAAAAGGTGTTTATAATCCCTGATAACAGCACGTATTCTCCTTGTAACTCTCGCAGTTGGATCGTACGATACCGGCTTATATATGTTATCATCTTGCAACAGAGCAAGTATTTTGGAGTCGTAATCGCTAGTATTTATCACGACGGTAGCGTTGCCTTTGTCGGCCTTGAGAACGAGAAGGTCCTTATTAGTTCTCAAGTTCTTAAGAGCTCTACGCTCTTCGCTCGTGACGTTGCTCTTAGGTACTTTGGATTTACGTAACACGATAGCGACATCTTGCCTCAAAGCGTCGGCATCATCGGTTGGTACCTTATTACGAACTATTGTCTCCTCTATACTGCTGATGATATGTTCATACGGTATCCTCTTCGGGGTAGTAGCAAAATTCAGTCCCTTTGCTAAAACACTGCGAGTGGCATATAATTATAATGTATACAAATCGTGTGAGTTTAAAAATATTATTAATGAAATATGGTAAAATAATCCCACTTTTCAAGGCAGGCGACAAGTCTGATCCCAGTAATTTCAGACCAATTTCTATACTACCAGCGTTTAAGTAAAGTATTTGAGAAAATTATTTACAATCAACTGCTTGCACACTTTGCATTAAATAAATTACTTCACCAAAATCAGTTTGGCTTTAGCATAGGTAAATGTACCACAGACGCTGGAATTGCACTTCTGAGGCATATCTATGATGCTTGGGAGAATAAACAAGATGCTATTGACATTTTTTGCGATCTATCAAAAGCATTCGACTGCGTTAGTCATGAAACACTGTTGGTGAAATTAGAGCATTATGGTGTGACGAAAAATTCACTTAATCTAATAAAAATCATATCTTTCTGTTAGAATTCAAAAAGTGGTAATTAATGAAGCGAAATCTGCAGGGGCACCAGTTACTATGGGCGTACCTCAGAGATCGGTATTAGGACCATTGCTTTTTCTTATTTATATTAATGATCTTCCTCACTTTACGAAGAATTTGTGCGAGACAGTATTATTTGCAGATGACACCTCTTTACTGTTTAAAGTTGAGAGGGGTAATGATTGTTTTGACGATGTAAATAATGCTCTCGACAATGTTCTACAGTGGTTTGATAATAATAATTTAAAGCTCAATTCAAATAAAACGAAATGCATAAAGTTTGCATTACCTAATGTGAGGCATGTCAGTACACTTATAAATGTAAAATAGATAGTGAAAAGGTTGTGTTAGTAGAATCGACAAAGTTCCTTGGTATTACACTAGATTCCCGACTGCAATGGGATCCTCATATTGATAGCTTGTCAAGTAGACTGAGTTCTGCAGCTTTTGCTGTTAAGAAAATTAGACTCTTGACAAATGTTGAAACGGCAAGATTGGTATATTTTAGTTATTTTCATAGTGTAATGACGTATGGTATATTGTTGTGGGGTTCTGCGGCTAGCATTCAGGATATTTTTATTCTACAAAAGAGAGCTGTCCTTGCTATATATAATTTACGGTCTAGGGATCTCTCAGAGAAATATTTAAAGAAATAAATATTCTGACTGTTGCCTCTCAATACATCTATGAGAATATTATGTACATAAGAAAACATTACGATTCCTTCACAAAAAAAAGTAGTGTTCATAATTTTAACACAAGAAATAAAAATAAACTTGCCGTTCCAAGCTTCAGACTTCAAAAAATCAGAGGATCATTTCTGGGTAAATGTATTGCTATGTTCAATAAAGTTCCACAAAATGTAATTGACCTACCCAAAGAATTTACTTATGAGTAAAGGCTATTATAAAGTTGATGATTATTTTAAGGATCGCAATGCATGGAATTACTATCCTTCGCTTTGTTCTATAAAGACTACTTATATGTTCAACCTATGTCCTACAGACTTTGAAAGTCGTATTTATTATTGTGATAATACATATTATTTTGGTAATGACATTATTAATGTAAATGTCATTACTTATGATAAAAAGCTGGTAAGTTTCTTTCGCTTGTTCTTCTTGACAGCTAAAAGACGTCCTGAACAAGTGGTAGGGGAAAAAATTTTTTTTGGACTATTCAAAAGTGCTTGTAATAGCCTACTTGAATAAAGGTTTCGTTTCGTTTCGTTTTGTTTCATTTCAATATTTTCTTGCGTACATAATATTTTCACAGATGTTTTGAGAGGCAACAGTCAAAATATTTATTTCTTTAAATATTTCTCGGAGAGATCCTCTAAACCGTAAATTATATATAGCGCGGATAGCTCTCTTTTGTAGAGTAAAAATATCTTGAACGCTACCTGCAGAACCCCATTACACTATGAAAGTAACTAATTTATACCAATCTTGCCGTTTCAACAATTGTCAAGAGTCTAATTTTCTTAACAGCAAATGCTGCAGAACTCAATCTACTTGACAAGTTATCAATATGAAGATCCCATTACAGTCGGGAGTCTAGTGTAATACCATGGAACTTTGTCGATTCTACCATCCTCAACTTTTTCACTATTTACGTTTATAAGTGTACTTACATATCTCACATTAGGTAATGCAAACTTTATGTATTTCGTTTTATTTGATTAGGGTATTTGACACTATTAAAAATAAGTTGCGTATTATGGGCATCTTGTTCGATATTAATCTAATAAAGTTTATTTCTTAGAATTTGCAGATAAAATATGTTCAGCTTTAGTAAAATAGCATAAAGAAAATGAACGACGGAAACGCCCTGTAATTGGTTATCGTCGCAACCAATAACAGGCTGTTTATCGGCATGTAACGTCATACATAAACCGGAAGCTGTCATGTCAAAACAGTGTTATTAGAGATACGCAAAATTTGTATTTATACATACGATTTGTAGCTCACTTTTATAAACAAAACCAGAGTAGATACAGATATAAAACATAAATTTTAGCTTCAATTTCTATTCTGTAATACTATTTGCTTACTTCGTAAATAAATAGTTGATAAATAAGTTATGTCGCCTTGACATATTTACAGGCATGTGACGTCACAAATATCACGTGATCAGCACCATTACATAGAAAAGCGTTTTTTGCGCGATTTTGCTTTTTAAATTTTGACAATTATTTTCATCAAAAATAGAACAGATTCTAATGAAATATATTGACAATGTATTTATAATGTATCAAACAACCATTTAAAATAGTTTTCAGAAAAGCGTCTAATACCCTATTAAGCTTTAAATTTTTATTATCAAACCACTGTAGAACATTATCGAGAGCATCATTTACATCATCAAAACAATCATTACCCCTCTTAACTTTTAACACTAAAGAGGTGTCATCAGCAAATAATACCGTCTCGCACAAACTCCTCTTAAATCGAGGAAGATCAATAATGTAAATTAGAAAAAGCAATGGTCCTGATACCGATCCCTGAGGTACGCCCATAGCAATGGGCGCCCCTGCAGATTTCGCTTTATTAATTACTACTTTTTTAAATTCTAACAGAAAGATATGATTTTATCAGATTTAGTAAATTTTTCGTCACACCATAATACTCTAATTTCCCCAACAGTGTTTCATGACTAACGCAGTCGAATGCTTTTGACAGATCCCAAAAAATGTCGATAGCATCTTGTTTATTCTCCCAAGCATCATAGATGTCTCAGAAGTGTAATTCCAGCATCTGTGGTACATTTACCTCTGCTAAAACCAAACTGATTTTTGTGAAGTAGTTTATTTAACGAAAAGTGTGCAAGCAATTGATTATAAATAATTTTCTCAAATACTTTACTTAGCTCTGGTAGTACAGATATTGATCTGAAATTACTGGGATCAGACTTGTCGCCTGCCTTGAAAAGTGCGATTATTTTACCATATTTCATTAAATCAGAAAATGTTCCTTCATCAATGCATTTATTAAAAATAAAAGTTAATTGAGGCGCTATAGAACGTATTATAGATTTGATAGCATAAGTTGAAACGCCCTAAAGGTCTTCGATTTTTTTGACATTAATGGAATTGAATGTTTTAATAATTGAGTTGTCGGTAACAAGTTTAAAATAAAATTCAGTATTGCACTTATCAACAACGGACTCTAGATGAGTAACCGCAAGACTAGAACATGAACTAAGATTTCTAGTGATTTCTATTGATGTCTTAGAAAAGAATTTCTCAAATGTATCAGCAACCGCTTCATCTGTTTTAACAACTTTGTAGTTAACCACTAATGAGTATGTGCGCATATTATATTTATTATACCCCGTTTCTTGATTTATTATATTTATCCATTAAAAATGGAAGGTTCATTAAAAATATTTTTATAAATTAAAATTATATATCTTTTTTTATATTAGACATTCCCAAGTCAATTCGTTGTCATTAATTTTGTTATGACTGTACTGGTATGATTTAAAATGTAAGATTTATTGTTTTTTCATTGGTGGTCCTAATAAATAAATAATTTAAAGCAGCCGCGCCAATATGTACTATAAATGTATATCAAAAGTACCTATAATTTCGTTAACAGTTCGCAAATCTCTGACGAGAGGAGTAATAACAAAGATAAACTGGCTAGAAATTTTATGTACTGTTAATTATGTATTAGGTTGGGGAAAAATATTTTCGCATATAGTGCGCATAAACTTGTAATAAAATATATCTGGTTACATCACTTGTATCTGGCTGGTTTCAGTATATCGGGAGAGCCCGGGTACACAATATCGGGAGAGCCCGGGTTCAGTCGGCCTCTTGCCCAGGTCGATGGCATGTTAAGGTCAGTTCCCCTCGGTATAAAAAAAAGGCAGTGTCAGGTTAACATCACGCGAAAATTGCCAAAACAACTTGCCTGGGTTTTTTTATCAAAGCCCCAAAATTTCTATAGCATTGGGATCATGTCCCTATCTACAAGATGGCAAAAAGTTATCTAACAAAATGGTACTTACATACTTTAGTTATATGTAAATAAACTATATTAAAATTGTTTTCAATCTAAATATATATAACTCAAAGGTGACTGACTGACATAGTGATCTATTAAAACACAGCCCAAACCACTGGACGGATCGGGCTGAAATTTGGCATATAGGTAGATGTTATGACGTAGGCATCCGCTAAGAAAGGATTTTGATGATAAAATAGGGGATGAATCTTTATTACAGGTATTTTACACGATATAATGAATAAATATTCGTTAGAAATGCTGCTCAAAGTTACTTTACCAAATATGAAAATGCTTCATCAAAACTTCATGATATGAAATACAAACACGCTACAACCATTGAAAATAGTTTTATTTAAAGAGCAGTGCCTGTGAAAATAAAATAGGTATATCAGTTTATAAAGGTTTGTTTGAAAAAGCTCTTATTGGGATAACAGCGAGCGGAACAGACAGCCTGAAAGCGAGACACATGGTCACGTTGTACTTCGACTCGGACTTTTCCTTTGTTGTTGATTAGAAACTATATATTAAAACAATCACATTGTTATATTCAAGTTAATAATTCATTAAATTACAATTACACTAATTAAATTTAAAAATTGTAATTAATTTATATTTTATTATAACATTGTTATCGATGATTTTAATATTTTATTAATTTTAAATGGACATAGTAATAAAAATAATTAGATTTCACATTTGCATGCTATTCATAGACTTATTAAATTAAAGCATTTATTATTGAAGACAACCACCCACTTTCTTGTAAACATCCCTATTTACAACAAATAAGCTGTTTTCCTTAATCTTCGTCCGAGTCACATGAGTATCTTTACTTCTGTGTCCGCGTTATCTGCGTATGATATAGCTTGAATGGCAAGACAAGGGCCGATCATTGAATGGATGTCAAGGGCCGATCATTGAATTATATTATTTATTAATTCCTGTGTAGTAATTAATACCGACCAATCTGCGGTGGGCCCGCGTTGTGAGTCATCATAACATATCCTCTTTATTTGATTCCTAAAGAAGTTGATGGTGGCTAATGATTTGTAAAACATGCCACATTAACAGTGAAAGCAATGAAACAGAGAAATACAGCACACAGAATTTCTAGACGGTACTTCTTGTTATTTTTATAATTATATATATATTTTTTAAATACATTCAATAGTTAAGGGTACTATATTTTTTAAAATTTAATATAGATCAGAAAATAAAGTTATATATCACTACATAGTATAAAAGTCGTTTTCTCTGTCCCTATATCCCCTATATTGTTTTTAAATTTACTATAGAAAAGAAAATAAAGTTATATATCACTACATAGTATAAAACAAAGTCGCTTTCTCTGTCCCTATATGTATGCTATGTATGCTTAAATCTTTAAAACTACGCAACGGACTTCGATACGATTTTTTTTCATAGATAGGGTGATTCAAAAGGAAGTTTTTTGTATAATAGAAGACCTATTATTTACTGCCAGCGGCTTCGCCCGCGTGGCGAAGCCGCTGGCGAAAAGCAAGTAAATAATAAAATTATATAAATGTAAACTATATTGGTCTATATTTAATTTTTTTTTAAATCTATGGAACCTTCGATGCGTTAGTCCGGTTTGCACTTGGCCTGTTTTATTGATATAATATCGATGTACGAGTATCAAATACCAAGTTATGACGATGGAAAATACTTTGCAGCAAATTGAGTTTTACACAACGATCGCAATTGCTCTCTCTCTATACTCTTCTACTGGTATTGGGTTACTTAATAGAGTCGCCAACCGTCTCGATTGTGCTCGGACAGTCCCAATACTCAGTATTTGTATTATATCAATAGGTTATATATAATGTTACACAGTTTATTTACCGTCAGTTGCACAAACTTCCATAAATTAGAGCTTTGTTGTTGTTTGTTGAAGACGTCTGTGCAGCTGACCGTTAACCTCACTATGGACCCTGTCGGGCGCTACAATAACAGAAAAGAGGAGCACCAGTTTTCATTATTGTCATTTCTAAATAAATAATAATTGTACATTCCTAATGTGTATTATTTAGACATTAATATATTATATTCTTATATTTGGTATTATTACTAATTATATCATCCATTCATTTATTCTAAATATATTATGTTCTAACTGCTTGTATATTAAATACCTATGTTTATGTAAAATTATATTTAATGAAATTTATCTTTTATATATTTTTGTCTTGTAAATATTCCGATATATTATAACTCTTATACAAAGTACCTAATTTTATTAAATTATCCACAAATTTTCTGTCATCATTAATGTCTTTACATATATTGGGCAACTTGTTATAATTTATTTATCAACATAACCAATGGGCTTGAAGAATGGTGTTTTATTTTAGAGGATGGTAGCATTCATTTATTTTTAGGTATAAGAAAGTTTAATAATGGTATCTTGCTTGGTGTAGATTTGGGTATTTTTTAACAAATTTCTAATACCTATATACGGTTAGCGTTATCGTTAGGACTTTTTACTTTTTAAAGTAATGCTTGCATGATTCTGTTTCATGTACGTTAAATATAATTGTAAGGAGTATCTTTTGTTTTGTTAATAAGGTAGGAGCATTAGTGCCACATCCCCACAAAATTATTCCATAGCTGAGCCATGCCCGTATGCATAAGTTGTTATCGCTGTGCATATACGAGTATCTGTAGTTTTCTACGAGTATAATTCAAGTAACGCCTACACAAAACTGCTCAATTTACGTTGTTGCTTCTCTATATGTAGTTTAACTAACATGGGTATTAATATTAGACCTAATAGTGTATGTTGATCTACTGTGTCTATTGTGATATTATTATTTACGTTATTTATGTCTAGTGGTGGTTTTAGATAGGGGTAAGAAGACATTATTTGGTTTTTAAGAAGTTATATTTCATGAGCCAGTTTGTTATTTTTGATAATATTTTGTATATTTTTCCGTTTCAATTTATTGAATTTTATTTCAGTTTTGACATTATCTATTTTATGTAGTTTATACCGTCTGTTTTCTATTGTTAAGATATGACTTAAACAATTATAGCATGGTCTCCAAATTCCTCCTATATCATAAAGTGTATACGCCATAACTTCTAAACGACTGCACCAAACTGAATGATTTTTTAATGTGTTCCTTTTTGTCAGGACACGTTTTGTATTTAAGAAAATTTATAAAAAGATATAACTTATAAAAAAGGGGCGGTAAGAAGTTCTTCGGGTCAGCTAGTATGTTATATTGGATTATGTCCTACGCATTTGACATATCAAGTAGTAATTCTATGGAATAATTTCTATTATTTTGATATATATTTACTGAATGTATTTATGTATAGCAAACATTGTTGGCTTATTTTTACGGAACATATATTTTAAATGTATTTTATTTTTTCACAAAATTTTTAAATTTGATTATACATGGCGTTTTCAAATATTTTTGATGAAGACGGTAATAAAGCAACTGGTCAGTAGTTATTTGGGTCTGTGTGTAATTTCTTATGAATTGGTTTAATAAAAGCATGTTTAAGTAAATCTGGGAATAATTCTTCTTCTAAAGATTGGTTAATAAGCTGCGTTAGTGTACACAATATTTAAATAAAATTTGGAGTAGTTCACACACGCCATGGCTCAGTTTACATTTAAATTTTGCATAAAGTATAGGTATTGAATATTTCTATACAAGTCTTCTTGCTTAAAAAATATTGAGTTTGAGGCAGGAAGAATCACTGGAACACCTTAGCTCGTTGGTTGACTACTTCGCTCATAGATGCAAAATGAGTATTGAATTTGTTGGCTACTATTTTGGGGTTTGATGTGATTATATTACATATTTATATTAAATTTAATAGTATGTTCCTTTGAATTTATTTTATTAGTACGGTCACGAATAATATGTCACATTGTTCTTATTTTATTAATAGATTGTTTAATTTTATTAATATATTGTGAATATTTACGTTTTTTAGATATTTTCGTATTTTTTATGATAAACCGTATGTATTTTGTTTTTAGACTATGTAACGTGACATTTTAGCAATCTCTTGTTATTTATAACATGATTTTTTTATGCCCTTGGTTAATCAAAATTTCTATATGTATTTTTTTATTAATATGTTTTGGTATAAAATTATCTAGGATATTAATTTATGTTTTGTGAAATATGTTATAGTTTATATTTATATCCTTCTCAAATATATTTTTTATAATAAATTGCTTTTAGTTGAACTCTATATTCTTTAGGTTTTTGTTGCTAACGTGTCTTCTCTATTTATGTTTTGGCAAATTTAAATGTATTATTGTGCCACTATGGTCAGATAAACTAATTCGTCCTGAATTCATTGATATCGCCTCGCTTCGCGACCTCATTGAGAATCGATTTTTTAATAAATCTGGATGAGAATGCAGCTTAAATCGAACTGACACGCCACTTCCTTAAGCCACAATGTAAGCGACTGTCCTTCGCACCTTCATATATTTTTTTAATTGAGATTAAGCTCTCTAAACTATAGAAATAAGGTATGGAATAATTATAAGTGCAAAAAACTACTTCCGTTCGACTCAACTATTTCTAATTTTTATACATACATATAGAAATAATTATATATTTAACTGTTATACTATCGGTTCTAATTATCTTTTGTCCGGATTTTTTTCTTTGAAAGATGGCGATCCTGTTAGTTAGACAGTGACCGGGCAGGTACAGTCGAAAACTTAACTGTTGATAAATGTAAATAAAGGAAATTAATAAATCAGTCAACAAGATGAGACAAATAGTCCGTGCTTTAGAAGGCTCTTTAAGCCGTTGAGACCAAATGCGTTTGTAGTTGTCTACACCCACTAATCTACTTGAGCCGGCATGGTAGATCATGCAAATCAATTCGAATTGATTCCATCCATAGAGAACAAATAACACATTGGTTAGATCTCAAACTAAGAAATGAAAACTTTTGGGAATCTGAAATAATGCATAAGCCTGAAATACATAGCTATTCATATAAAACCCAGACTCAAGGCAATAGAAAAGTAAATTTTCTTAGACGGGAATGTATGTGACGTTACTTAACATTTTATTTGTTTATTTTTTAAAAGAATGTTGAGAATTCCATGTAAAACTAAAACAGTAAATTTAGATTTAGTCCAGTCAAACTGCTTTAGTCCTGTAAAACAATATAGCTTAGTTTGGTTTATAGCGTGGTACAGAAGAATTGGTACCATTGTAAACTTCAACATTTTTTTTTTCACGATTGTACCGTTGCAGTATATTGGTTTCATTAGGGTGTCCTATTATTTTCTAATCCAAAACGACTAGAGTGAATACTTCATACTCGACTTGACCAGTAGATTGACGACCTCCGCGCGGACGTGTCGCCAGAATCGAAAAAAATCGAGCGCCTATACGGTGTTCAAATTTCGTAATCAGGACGAACCGGTTACGAAACGCCAAATATAAATATTTAAATACATTATTTTCCAATGGCAATAATTATGCAGAATGTTGTTCTATTTTTAAGTGCTTCAAAAAGCTGCTTGTCGTTTTATTAACATAGTACCATCATAAAAAAAAATAATGCAATAGTGAAAGAAGTGATGTTCCTTGTTTAAAAATGAAAAATAGTGAATTATTTCAGTGACACATAATTATCATCGCTCTGGTGGCTTAATAAGGTGAATGATCCGTTATTAAAAAAAAATGAAAAATATAAAACGAAAGTTTCTTACAAAAAAGTTTTGGTGGAGCAGTATAATAAGAAGCCCTGTATAATACATAATTTTGATATCTTTATTTAACGCATTATTGATAATTCAGTTAATCTCACTTACAATAGGATGTGACCGATAAAAAAAAAAATTATCCGTCAATCAGTCTCTTCCTACAAAATTTCCACTTCTATTGTGCACCCCGCCGTCTATTATCTTCACATCACCCTAAGGTTGACTGGTAGAAAATGCATATGGCTTTATGTCCACCACTGCACATTTGTGTAAGAAGTTTATTGTTAAGAAATAAAATAAATAAATAATAGAAAAATATTCGATACGTAACTTGTTAATTACACAAAAATAAATATAGGTATACGTGTTTAATAGTTTTTAATAATCCATCCAACGGACAGTCAAACAAAATTGCCTTGAAATGCTTTCCTGTAAAAAATCAGCGACGTGTTGACGAAAGATAGGTTTTATTTATTTCAACCTCTATGCAATATTCAGCATAGAGGTTGAATCAAATAAAACCTACTTCAAAAGACAACAGATTTTATTTCATTGAACCTTTATAAATTATGTTTATTAAATATGTTAAATACCTTTGACAAATTATGTTTATTAAACCTATTCGCAAACACATTACACGACAATTTTGCAGTACATCTATTATAGCTACCGTATTAAGCACATCTCCCGCATCTCAAAAAACAGCATTTTGAGTAAATTTTGTGAAAAAGTAACAAACATACAATATATATGTACATCCAATCTATATTGCAACATATAGAGACGACAAGTAAAGTATAATATCGCGCTTCCGCCACAAATTGACACGCTATAGTTTAATTAAGCCGTTAGTCCCTTCAGCATCTACAGTCGTTAATACCCACCAACCTGCAATTGGCCCGTTGGCCCGCGAGGTTTTTTTATGCATGGCCCATTCTCCGAATTCAATTTTGTTCAATTCCATTCATCACGACCTGCTGGCCAAGTCAAGGCCAGGCCAAGATGCGATTATTACGTAAAAATTATCAGAATGCGCTGGTTGAAAACTTTTTTTTTATTTGATAAGTATAAAGTCCATTAATGTCTGAGAAATAATGTAGAAGTAACAGCATATCTGCGATTAATAGTTTCGGAGATACGGTGCTATTTTTGTGGAACTGCTGCCAGTCGGCCGAATTGAATTTTCAAGGCACCAAGTAACGTCACACAGTGCTACGGTAGCGAAAAACGTATGGGCGTCTGGGCAATCTTTGTAATACCTTTGTTATTTGTGCTTTTATATTTATAGCTATTATAATTAAATTTATAACATTTTATGTTTCTAAAATGCCTTGTGTATTTTAGCAAATTTTTGTAGGATTTTCCCTATTCTTTCAAGTCTTTAAAGCGAAAATAATTTCTAAATATGTGACTTAAAATTGGTTTTGTTAAATATTTATAAGTTAAAACGGTTCATATTTTCTGAAGACAAAACAAAAATCGGTAATTTTCACTTGTAGGATATAAGGTTATTGGCTTACTGTACCCGTGCCCAGCAGTGGTGACAACTCTTTTAAAATTATATTTTGAACATTATTCTTTCACATTTTTTTTATACTGATCTGTTTTAGGCGACCTCTTAACAACTGGATATGTTAATGATATTCGTTGATTAATTGTACCGATCGTAGCATTTACTACGAAACATACACTGGGCCGCCTTGTAACACACGATCTTAGATGCGATTAAGAAAAATATACTCTCATCTGTTATTTGATTATGACAGAGTTTGGAATGTAGGTGTACATGCAACAGCACGTACACGTACGTTATACAAATCTGTATTTCTTCACTTGTAGTTAAACCTTATTGCGTTGTAAGTAGAGTTTTAATACATTGCGAATTTGACAAATAAATTACAACAAAATAATTTTAATTATATTTTTTATCAACTACCTAAACCTGTTATTTGAGAAAATCTAGCATTAATCGAAAGAACACGTTCAAGGTCATTAAAATAGGGAGATATCGAAAAACATCACTACATACTATAAAATAAAGTCGCTTTCTCTGTCCATATATAACAAGTGTACTTAAATATTTAAAGATTTAAAGCTTAAAGCTATGCATCGGATCTTAAATATTTAAAGCTATGCATCGGATTTTGATAAGGATTTTTTTTTCATATATAGAGCGAAGCCGCTGGCGGAAGGAAATGAATTTCTTTTTAAAAAATAGAACCGACTCCAAACCTCAAGTAAAATCTGTAGGTTATTATATGATACCGTTATTAAATAATCGCCCGAATAGCAGTTTCTTGAATAAATGAAACCGCTTTTAACTATTATTTCTCGCTTTTGAAGGATAGAAGTTGGTTCTTAATTCTTTTAAATATCGATATTTATTTGTATAGGTATCATTAAAAATATTAAATATCTATATAATAAAATGATATTAACATAACAAAAGCCTGGGAGATTTTTTTTATTTTTGAATCGACATAATAAATTTTTTCAATACATATTTCAAATTTAATCAATTCTACCTCCAAGAGGATAATATAGGTGAAGAATGTTTGTATGAAACTTTGTCAATTTTAAACAGATCGAGCTGAGACTTTTCATGCTTAAAGCTACTATGACGTAGGCATCCACTAAGAAAGGAAATTAATAAATTCCACCCCTAAGGTGATAAAATAGGGGATTTAACTTTATTTCAGGTATTTTACACGATATAATGAATAAATATTCGTTAGAAATGCTGCTCAAAGTAACTTTACCACGCGGACGAAGTTGCGGGAAAAGCTAGTTTCATATAAAATCACAATTCGCGAAGAAATCAAAGCAAATCATTTATAAATATAATGCCTGTTCGTCGAATATAGATTCCTCGTTTCTGATCTTGAAGTCGCATAAAATTATAGTAATGCAAAATATTTTGTCTTTCCGCTGATATGCATAAATGATATAACGCTTTTTTTAACCGACTTAACCGAGTCGAAAAGGTATATGTTCGACGCGATGTATTTTTTTATGTATATTCACCGTTATTTCCGCCAATTATGGAATTTCAAAATTATTTTTTTTTATTCGACAGTTTAATAAAAGAAAACAAATATTGCGTATTTGGAATTTATTCAAAATCCGAAAGGTGAATTTTATATGTTCATGGAGTATGCATATTTTTTTATGAATGTTGGTTTGTTATATAATCGATCTCTTCTTGAATCGTGAACCAATTTCTATTAAGAATTAGCGACTTCGCCTGCATAAATTATATGTCCAACGCGTATTCCCAAAGATGAAGGAAACAAGCAATCTAATCTCTCTTCTTTTTAAAATATGAGTATAGAATTATTGGAATAAATTGTGTATAAAATCTTCTTTTCTAAGACTTTCACCCTGTATAATATATCATTTATATAGATATTTAATTTTTTTTATTACCTTTCATGTAAAAATATCTATATAACTAAAAAGCATGAACTTAAAACTTTAAAAAATTGAAGAACTTCATACTTTAAAAATATAATAAATAATACACGTAGTCATTTTAAGAGCTAAGTCAAGAAAATGCTATTGAAGTCATGTCTATCATTTAATTAATAACTTACAGAAGCCTCGACCTCCGCCCGACCAACTTCAACAGCATTTTCTTGATTAAATAGCTTTTGAGATAATAATTATTTATCATATTTTTAAAGTATGATGTCGTTCAATTTTTTTATTATAAAAGCAAACTACTGATTCGATTACGATAAAGTCTTGGCCTCATAAGCTGTCTTATGAAAAAAGAAATTTTGAAAGAAAACTTATACATAACTATATTCACTATGTAGTTTCTATTAATATTTTTATTTTGAGATTTTTATTTTTAAAACACGACAGTCCCATCGATACAAAAAATATTATTTACATAGACACTATTTAGTATTCTTATTCTATCCGCTGTAGATTTGTTGTGGCATATATTGCTCCACCAGACTACATTTACGCATTATAGACTTCTAGAAATAGGGGTGCAACCTACAAATTTTTTACCCGACTACGGGGAAGCGTAAAGGAAGGTTTTGATTTTGGCCGGTATGTATGTATGTAAGAATGTTAATCTGTTCCTTTATTTTCGTAACTACTCATCGTAACTGGACAAATGAGGTATTATTAGTTAGAAGCGTCTAAGTTGTTCGCGTCAACAGCGCTACGACCAAGGCACAACGGTTTGTTTTGTTATGAACAGTGGCATACGACAAGGCTGTCCTTTCGTTATCGGAATGCTATTATAATGCAGCTATCGCTATAAAATAAATTTCTGGTTTTAAACTTTTTGAGCGTAATTTACTCGGGTTTTAGATTTTTATTAATAGATAAAGTTTTATAAATTTACGTTTTCAATTGTGAAAAAATCATTAGAAAATCAAATAAATCCTCTTTACCTTTTGAAGTGCGTTTTATTCTATTGAATCTATATGCTGTGGACAGCGGTGAGCTCGACGTTCTGTTCCAGTCAGTTTTTATAGCAGAAGAGCACTGCTGATCTTTGTGTTTTCCAGGTATATCAAGATGAAGTTGCCACGAGCTTCAGACGCTGGCTCGATACCTCTCAAGCAGACGACTGTGGTCTCACGCCACGATGAATACAGCATCGGTGAGACCACCGGCGGTCTGAGCGTCCTCTTCACGGTGCTGTGCATTGTAGATCTGTTCGGTGTCTTCCCGGTGGTTACGCTACCCAAGAGCATAATATCCTGCGGTAAGAATATACGAGTTGGTAACGCAGTGCTAAGCGTGCTCGATCTGCGATACAGTTAATAAGCAACGTTCGCAATGGCCGATCTTAGGATGGATGACCAAAAATTTATTATCTCGAACTCCTTCGGATGGCACGTCAAGCTGTTGATCGCGTCATGTCATGGCCTATTCTATATTCGATTCGATTCCATTTCATACATAGGGAAGGCCTGAGTCCCAGAAGTGGGGGGCCTTAATGGCTGGTGATGATGATAATAATACCTATTACATTAACTATTCTAATATTTTAAATGCGAAAGTAACTCTTTCTGTGTGTCAGTTGCGTTTTCACGTCGAAATTACTGAACAAATTTAATGATATTTAATGATTGGGAAAGAACATAGGATTTAAATAGGTTTAAAGGATCGACAATAACCGACTGCCACGCGAGCGAAGCCGTAGAAGAATTTTTACACCTTCTTTATTTTGAAATATTTGTTTGAGTTTGAAATACCGAACTTGAAACTTTCGGCTGTCTCTGTCATGTTGGGACTACGGTACCGGTTTTATTATTAAAAAGTAAAAGAAAACACCCACGAAACAAAATGAATGCGTGGCACGTTCCGATTCCAATGTTATTTATAACTACTAGGTAGTTATGGCTGATTTGCCAGGTTTGACATATTTTTGTTGGATTTGACATAATAAAAAATGAATTAAAATCATGACTTAGTTAAATATAGTAATTAATTTGGTTTTTATTAAGTTAGAGGTACATTTATTTCATTCATTATCCCAGTTTAACACCATTCGTGAAATCGATTAGATATACGGGACAAAGTCGGACCACTTGAATTACAAGTCTTAATGGAACGCTCTAGCGAATGTCGTTTTGTATTAAATATACAAAGAATAATTATATTGTTTTAAGCGTTCATAGTAATTTACATCAGAATGATAGTTTTTCACGGGGTTACTATGTACCTTATTTTTGTTGAATTTCCGATATTTCGGAGCTATTGCAAGCGCCATGATCGCGGGCACAAACTGTAACTGAAATTTTTGCGGGGTGGTATCATAAGCAGATATAGATAAATAGTCCTTTTTTGTTTGATACCCGTTCCACTATATCACAACTAACTCGCAACTGCTCATCGGGTCGCGAAACGACAATTTTTGGATTTATCTTCTGGTTTTGTCATATACGAACCACTGGATTTTAAGCACAACAATTTAAACCCGTCCTCACCAATCAAATTCTTGTGCTTTGTTATTTCAATCGCTTTCCTGGCCATTCTTGGTATGTATTGCCGTTCAGTCAATATAATCTGTGGCTTATGTAACCTCATATTTCGCAAAACATTTGATTGATTCAAGACCTAAGTAGTGGGTCCCGAACCAATCAAATGTTCCGCGAAATATCAGATACTCAACAAAAACAATCATTCTTGGTATGTAGTGGCGTTCAGTCTAGATAATCTGTGGCTTATGCAGCCCGACATTTCGCAAAACATTTGATTAATTCGGGAACTAACAACTTGGTCCCGAACCTATCTAATGTTCCGCGAAATGTCAGGAACTCAACAAAAACAAACTACATGGTAGTAATCTCGCGAGAAACTATCATTCCAAAGAATATATTCTTCCTTATCCCGTGCCTATTCCAGTTTTGGTATGATACTACGAGTATGTAGTGAGCAAACAACTCAATTCATTGATAAAAATCAAAGTAGAACTCAAAGCCATCTACTGATAATAAAAAATAATGAATATTCCCACCAAACGTTTTACTTAATTTCAAGATTACTTCTAATGATACGACCACACTCTACCGACATCTAAGATCATAATCGTAAAACTTAATTATTTGATTTGAATACTCATACATGTGACGAAACTGAAAGGGTTTTCTAATAGTTCTTGAGTCCGTTAACGTACATAATGAAGTAGTTTATAATTTTAATTAGCCTCGCTTGTTAAGACATTAACATTGAGTTTCTAGAGATTCTGGTTCTATTTGAAGTGTATTTTAATTATTTAAAGAAAACACTTTTGGGTTTCTCCAAAATAATGATAATGTAGTTATTCTTTTTGATTGTTAAGTGATTGCTGCAAAGCAATAAGGCCGCCATTAAGGTTCTAATAAATGTTTTAATGTATCTAGGTTTTGTGCAATAAAGAATATTATTATTATTATTATTATTCTGAGATGTAGCAACTCGAACATTGATATTTTCACTAGAACATTTTTGAGAATCATATTCTGGTAAATAAAAAGCCTTTGAGACGGAAATGAAAGCATTTTTCATTAAAAATATTTATTCTACTTATTTTTGCAGTTTTTTTTCTTTTTTTTAATGATCTCCTTTCCATCGTAGTCTAAAATGTAAAATTTTTTGGAACGCTCTTTCTTTTTAAACGTATTATATTAGGATCATTTTGATGTTTCATGGTCTAGATCTGGCCCTGACTGTCGCCCCATCCTTTTCTACAGCGGGTGTACCTAAGATAGCACGTCTCAGATCGTCAAAATGCTGACTTTATAGCTCTAGAATACTTACTACTTCTTAAGATTGTATATATATTTGTTAGATATACTGAATGATCCCATAGAAATTTTCTTGTTTTTCCTACACGGCGATGAGGGAGAGTCTTAATAATTCAATATCAATTAATCGCAGTGAAGATTATATTAAAAAAAGGGAGTTCCATTACTACAATTACAATATCTCGTAGTTAAGATTATACAAAATGGGGAAGGTACGATACTAAAATGCAGTTTTGAAAACTATAATTCTCTTTTCAGGGATTTATGGTGTACCCCTGGTGATATTTGTGTTTGGGCTGCAGTTGTACACAGCGGTACTGCTCGGCAGGAGTTGGCTGCTTGCGCAGGAGTTGACACCACGCATCAGGGAGAAGATCAGGTCAGATTTAAACTTTCCATGTGTTGATGCTAAAAAAAATCATTCATCATTCCTTAATATAAAATACAAGTTAATTTGCAAATTCAAAGGCCCTTATTAGGGTTTCGTACTTCAAATGAAGAGAGCGCAACGCTAATAGGTATAATTTTGCTGTCCGTCTGTCTGTCTGTTAAGACCCTTAATTTTGAAAAGTCTCCAAGAAACGCTTTTCTTTTTTTATGCGCTGTGTGGAGGGATTGCGCTGTGTCTGATTCACAATCTATTTTAAAAAGTAAATAAAGGTTCTATTTCATTGAATTTCTCTATACTGTATCAGCGCTGCGCTTGCCGAAGAATTCCATAGCATAGTTGTTGTTATCCACAGATACCCGTATGCAGCAGTTGCTGAGCTGGCATTTGGGCAGCCGTCTAGAAGAATGGTCACCTTCCTTATCGATGCTACCGTCTTCGGAGCAGGCATACCCAATTTTATTCTCGGTAAGCATTGTAAATTTGATATGATGATTACAGAATAATTTATTTTGGATATAAATACAAATCCCATTGTATATATGAATATAAAATTGTCGTTTGTGCACAAAAATAAATAAAACAAACAATATTCAGTATTGGAATTTCTTGAGATAAATGATTTTTTTTATGATTGTTTATCATTTTTATGATTTTTTATTGTTTTTTCTTATTATCGCGCCAATATATATTTTGCGATATTAAAATGGGAGTGGGGTGATAAAGAGAACCGTCATACACAATTTTCAAAACTATCCATATGCTTGGTTTGTGTATCGTGCTTTTGATTGGTACAATAAAACCTCTGTTTGTGACAAAAAGAATTTGGCCGTCCAAGTGATGTTCGTACGAAAAAGGCAATCAAAGCAGTAAAGGAATAAATTCGAAGAAATCCTGTCTGAAAGCAAAAGATTTTATCTCAGAAGATGGATATAGCTTGAACCACCTAGTACTGGCACCATATAAGAGATGCACTGGTCACTGGTGGTTTAAATTAACGGATAATTTAAATAATAATAATTGGGTAGTAAAATCAAAATATTGTTTACGGATAAAGAAATTTTCACATTTGAGCAATATTTTAACAAACAATATGAACATATTTATGCTCAAAGCTTTAAAGAAGCTTCAGGATTAGTCAAAAAAGTACAACGTTGGCATTATCCAACTTTAGTGAAGGTCTGGTGAGATGTTAGTTATAAAGGAGTGACCGAGACATATTTTTGTAAAAAAGGCATCATAGCATTGGCACAAATCAACTATTCTCGATGAGGTAGTTAAGCCCCTTAACAACACCATGTTCAATAAACAATGGTCCGCAAGACTTGACGCTTCATAAAGCTCAATTTATTCAATCTAGGTTGGAAACGAATTTACCGGGCTTAATTAGAGCTCAAGACTGGCCGTCATTTGGTGCTGATCTTAATACGCTGGATTATGATTTATAGTCAGTTTTAGAGAGTAAGGCTTGCTCTAAACGCCATGATAATTTGGAGTTCCTAAAACAATCCATACGATTGGCAGTTAAGCATTTTCCCATGGAAATAGTGCTTGCGTCTATCGATAATTCTGACCTCAATGTTTAAAGACTTTATGAGGTGTAATAATATTATGTGCCAGAGTATGTGGGATGGATGAGTTCCATATTACTGAATAACTTCAACAATGAGCAACATAGTTGGAGATTGTAGGTATTACAATATTTATTGGCTTTATATTAATGTATTAAACTAACACATTTATAACAGTATAATAAATGTAGTGGTCAATATAAAAAAAAAGATAATTTTCGCTGTAACAATATTTAATACAAGACTATTGTATACTAGCTCTCCGCCAGCGACTTCACCCGCGTTTTGTATTATACATATAAATCTTCCTATTAAAATCACTGTAAATTTATGAAAATGTCATTATAATCCAATGTGTAGTTTGAAAGAAGACAGCGGGCAGCGATTTTGTTTTATGTTGTGGACGTATAGATTATTATAATTTCGTAGATTTTACAGAAACTAGATACTGTTCATAAAGCAAAACCAAAACCATTTTAAATGAATTTAATTTAAATAGGCGAAAGTTTCCAATTCAACTTCTTTTTTTAATAGTGTTAGTGACAAGCAGTTGCATCATGAATTTTTTTTGCATGTACAGATTTATATGATACTTTTTGAATAAAATTTGTCAAGTAATTATGTTTTGATATCGAAATAGTTAGGTATTAATAAAGAGTCGTCCGAATAATAAAGTACCTAGTCATCAAAGTAAACAAAAAAGGCATCACTAAAAATAAGTTCTAAAATACATTTTTTCAATAAATCAACACCGACCTAAAAATTCGGCATTAATTCATAACCACTAACTACTATCAACTTATATGATATTATAAAAACCGCCATATTGGAGTAAATAAAAAAAAATGAAAATGGGCTGTTTACTTTTTTTTATTTAGTTTTATAAACAGCGGTCAGACAACGCGAAACGCGTAACACATGCCATTCGAGCTACGTTCCTAATTTTACTAAGCGCATTAACTGTTTAGTATTACAAATCTCTTTTAAAGCGATAGACTTAAGTAAGCTCCACCGTAAATAAGCGTTGCATTAGCATATTGAATGCATAGTACTATATATTATATTACTTAGGCAGGTATTTAAGGGTTTTTAAGTATTTAAAGCACTTTGATTAAGAATATTTTTAGTTTAGCATTGTGAATGCAACATTAATCATATATAATAATTAGAACAAATTTTATTTAATCGAAGTTTTAAACATTTGGAAAAATATATCTTTTGGTTGTTTGGGTGGATTGCCTGATGAAAATACACTCTGCAGTAGTAAAAAAGTAACGAGCGCTTGAATGATTCGTCAGTTCTGTTAGGTCCTGGGTAGCTCAGTGGTTAGAGCAGGCGCCCCGATTGCGAAAGGTCGTAGGTTCGAAGCCAGGAATAAAGTGGATTTTTTAAGCATTTTTCATTAAGAATATTTATTCTACTTATTTCCGCAGTATTTGTTTTCTTTGGTCGGTGTTTAAGACAAAAGATCAATTAAATGTATTTTTCAAAAAATTAATCTCAAAAACTAACGAACTCTGCACCAAAAATTAAATCACTTTAGCATCTGAGCCATAAAATTATTTAAAAGGGCTATGTAACTGTTCTATTTAACTATTTTAATATTATTATTTAGGTAAGCATACGAACAGTTTTTATATTCCTTTTTTGTCCAAAGTCTTTTGCAAAAAGTCTGCTTTTTATTCATTCGCCTAAGCATCACCCTCATAACCATCAATCTGTCATAGTCCTATTCAAATAAATAAATTGGGTCATGGATCGTCGTTTGAATTTGAACGTGTTCATTTTAATAAAAACAAATTAATTTATTCAATTACAAGTTATTATGGTGCCAGGGCAAGTGCTCCCACTTCCCGTCCCCTAAATCCAGCCCTGAGTCCCACGCACTCTGCATACGGTTCCTACAGACCAATCTTAATGAGCCAGGATCTTGTGTAAAGATTTAAATAAATAGTATAATATATATGTATTAATTTTGGTTCCATCAGCTTCCCAGAGTCTACAGTTGTTCTGGTGGAAAATATCAGATGGTGAAATAGGTGTGACCTACTGCGTGTGGATGCTGGTGATAGCTCTTCTGCTGTGCCCCGTGCTCTGGCTGGGTTCACCGAAGGATATGAAGTGAGTTGAAATGCGTCATACTGGTAAGAGTTTTAAAAAATCCATAATCATCGATCCTACTTGATACATGATGCTGGAATCTGGAGCCAGATCTAAATATTTCATTAAAAAAGGCAGTTGCATAGCTTTCTTATATAAAGGGCTGTCTTGGATCTCTTTATTATTAAAATTTCGAAATTCAGAATTGTTAAGTAAATATATAAATATTATCTAATTTCACTCACGCAGTATTACTCCCTACAAAGGTTCTCCACTAAGAAACTAAATTCTTGTGGATTTTATTGGCAGACATATTGATAAACCATTGGATTCCAGTTACTTGATATTTTAAACCCATCCTCACCTTTTTTGATTTTTATAATTGTGACGCTATAATATTTAGCAACTTCCACACCCAATCACTATCTGCAAGACCTATCGAGCAGCACCCGTATAAATACACATATACGAATGAAAGCAACTCTCGCAAAACCACTTAAAAGTCTAACAGCTCCAAAGGATAGCTAAAACACGTATAGAGTGATAAATTTGCGAGATTTGTTACAAGTGAATTTGTGTACCGGCGAAGCAGCTAAAATATCACGCAAGATAACGCCTGATCCGATTAAATTCTTGTTTGTTATTCTTGAATAAGTATGGAGAATGATGGATATGTTATGGTATTTCACAGACCCTTAGCTGTTATGTCAGTGTTGATAGTGACTACGGTAGCTGTATCCACGTGGAGTTGTATACTAACTGATGATACGTCACCACCTAGTACGAGCAGCGTCTTCGCCATACAGCCGTCGATGCAAGATTTTCTTATAGCCTACGGGATCATCGCATTCCAAGTAAATATGCCATTAAATATGTATAGTGTTTATGTTAACGTAATAAAGGGTGCCTTGGAGGGGCCCTGTATCAAAATTAGTGTTTGCTTACACACGTTAGGGGCACCTATAACCCGGGGGCCCTGGATCATTGATACGGCTGATACAGCGGTTGCTACATCCTTAATAAAGAGATACATCAATCATTAACATGGAATAACATTTGAAAATTGCAACTTTTTCTATGCTGATTAGATTACCTATCAGTGATACTGTGGACGTTTTATTTAATGTTTCACATGGAAGTGTTCTTGGTTTTATTCTTTTCCTACACATTTTGTTCAGCAGGGAAGTATCCTCGGCCCCATTTTCTTCCTACTCCGTTTAAATTATAGAGTATATTTCTAAGGCAGGCGAAACAATTTATCTACATTCTTGATGAAAAATGTTTAAAAAAACATATTGTTCCTAGAATTCTGAGATGGTACTCGAACAGGGTACGCAGGACAGGGTGGACTGCCTGAACATTGATAAAAATACGCTCTGCAGTAGCGAAAAAGTAACAAGTGCTTAAAAAATTCGACAGACAGACAAACAGAGCAGTCGCCCGAATTGCGAAAGGTCGTGGGTTCGAGTCCCATCTCAGAGTGTCGGGGACATAGTGTTTTTTTAAGCATTTTGCATTAATATTATTTTTCTGTACAATATTGCGAATGCTAAATTGATCAAATGTTATAAATTTATTTATAGTTCGACATACATCCTTTACTGCTGACTATTCAAGTAGACATGAAGGACAGCAGGAAGATAAACACTGCGGTCGTTGGTGGGTTCCTCGTTACAAGCTTCATGTTCGCCGTCACAACTATACTAGCAGCGAACAGATATGGTGAAGACGTCGACAATAATATACTGCAAGGTATGAATATTAATATCAGTAAAGCACAGAACAAAGTATTTGCATCTAACATGAAGATGTAAGAAAAATAGGTTCAGACATATAGACTGAATGGCAGAAAACTTGATAATAAGTGGAAGATTGTAGCATCTGAGGAAGGTCAGAACACCTTTCGACGTAGATTTTAAAAGTCGTAAAAACTGGCGAATGTTTTTAAAGAATATGATTGACAAGGACGTGAAAGACATTCAGTAAGATACACCTAAAGTAGTTCATGGATGTATCTGAATAGAAAACTAAGTTTCGAAGCGAGGCAAATCTCGACCAATCAAAATGATTTAGGTATAACGTCATCGGGCGATCCACCAATACCCATGCGCCTGACGTGAGTAAGATGTATATCTAATGCGTTGTATTTTATATCTTATGGTTATTGAGACAAACCTGAGTATAAATTTTTATCGTAAGTTCGTTAAACGTCAGAATTGGTAGGTCTGTTCTCCGAAAACGGAAATACAAAATGCGGCCATATTAGTGACAACTTATTGTATACAAGCGACGTGCCTTGATGCTGATTATATATACATTATGACAATATGTAGTTACATAAAACAACTTTCATTGCATTAATTTCGTTAGAAATTGCACGTTTAATATAATGCGTTAGTTTCACGACACCAGTAGTTTTGAGCGATGCGTATATCTATGATGAAACTACTTTTACCTCGATTGACGAAATTCCTATACAGTGCGCACAGTAAAGTTTCGATGGTGACAGAGGCAGTGTCTCAGAGATACAGTTGATTGCACGCCATTACGAAAGTAGTTTCACATTCCGGAATTAGTCAAGTGAAACTTGTTTTTAGTTTTATGGTACTACTTTGGTAATGTAAATTCGTCTTTATAGCGCTTTATCAATGAATAAATTGAATTCTTAGTTTCAAATTTCAAACTTTCAAGCGTAGAACATATTCGTCCGCAGGGTGTTGTTGCAAGTGTCCATGGGCGACGGTAATCACTTACCATCAGGTGATCCGTCTGTTTGTCTGCCCCATATCCCATAAAAAAAAAGTTTATGGTTACTTTAATATTATCTACCTCATTTTTCATCCAGGTATACCACCATCTGTGACTTTGTTCGTGGTCGCCTTACTGGTCACACTACAGCTGTGTTTATCCAGCGCTGTTGGGAACAACGCACTATTCCAGCATATAGAAGATTTACTGAACATACCTAGAGGTAATTTTTGACCTTCGAATGAAAGATTTTCACAAAATACTTTTCTCTCCAAAGATTATAAATGTCGATTCCAAGTTTTATTACAGTGACAACCCAGAGGTAATTGTCTTCTTTTTATTCTTCTTTTTTAATTCATGGCCTATTTGCATTTACACAATTCCGCCAATGTCACGTTTTGGCTAGAATTTGTTCAAACGTCAAAGTGACGGTGACAGCTAACTGACAGATAGGGATGCCCGGGGTGTTATCATAAAGAGTTATCGACTTAATGGTCGACCAATAATAATATCATTCGTCCATAATCAATAAACTTATTCGTCCATGCCCATAGTAATAGACCCTTAACCCTCTAAAAATTTGTATTTAAATCGCGAATGCAAAAGTAATAAATATAATTTTGTTTCACAGAATTTTGCATGCGCCGCTGCCTCGTCCGTTCAGGAATCGTCGCACTAGCGGTATTCCTCGCGGAGTCCGTCCCACGTTTCGACTTAGTCATGGGTCTAGTGGGGTCCACGTTGACAGGGCCTTTAATGTTCATATTCCCACCGCTGTTCTTCCTAAAACTATGCTACATGAAGTCTCAAATCAAAAACGGATCTAACAATAACCAAAATGGCGCTAATTACCCGCTCATTTTCGAAGACGCTCTAGAAACTAAATACAAGACGTTCAGCTATAGTAGAATAGGTGGTGATTTGGATGCGTATAACATAAAATGGTATGATCTTGTATTGGCTGTGTTAGTTATGACAATGGGTGTAACAGCTACTTTGGTCGCTACATATTCTAGTTGGTCTGATACAATATCTTTCGCCACTTATTCGCCTCCATGTTTAGTAAATGCCACTATAGCAGCACGAAGCTTTCTACAGGCTCAAACATCGTGATATTAATATTAGTGTTAAAGTTATTCAATTTATTAATATATTATTAGGTGAACCCAGGTTCTAAGCAGAGCATGATTAAAACTACTTGATGCCCTAAGAAATAGCAATTTAATTATATATTATTTGTTAAATAAAAAATAAAATAGATTTTATATAAAACAAATGCTTTTTATTGCAGTCTAACATAATATTTATTCATTCAAATAAACAACATTGGGCATAAAAACATGAGGTCAAATTAGCGATTTTTGCAAAGGTCTGTAATAGGATGGGTGACCAAAACTTATAAGCCGGCTCCTCCTGATAAGCCGGCTGTATCTAAAGTTATTAACACCCACCAAAAGTAAGGCCTCGTGGTGGGTTATGGACCATTCTCTCTATTTGATTCCATAGGGAAGGCCTATGTCCCAGCAGTGGGGACGTAAATTGTCTGCTGATAATCGAAAACCATTATTTATATACGTATAAAATCATTAAATAAAAGGCTTCGTTGCAAAGTGACTCACGAATTTATCAAATTTCACTATAAAAAATATAATTACTAAAAGAAATTGAATATCATTACCTATAAAATAAATAGGCATTTAATATTTTTTGTAAATCATCAAAATATACGTTTTGGTCCAATTGCTTAGACCTAACAGAAGCTGTCACTTTCTGACGCAAAATTGCAGCACTAGACATAGTAATAAACAGATATTGCAATTGAACACTGTATTTTAAATACAACGTGTAGCGTAAATACACGTCATGTTCCGATTTAATGAATTCGTTTCCTTTTCAAATTGTCCCTCGTTACAATTCTTCTTTGTTAAAATCAACACTAACCATAAAATACTATTTTAACAAACTTGAAATTTTATATCAAATATCACGATAAAAATATATTATGCACAAATATTTTACGTCATTTATTTATAATATTATTTATTTATTCCATATTAATTTGAAATAGAACATTTTTATTATTTTAATTTACATTTTATTCCAAGTAAATAAACAAATATCACAACCAGAATAAATAGAAAGAAAAACAGAATGACCCAAACAATCTTTTTATGCAGTGTCTGAAATTTCTTATTAATAAAATACATCTGTTTCTTGGCATAAATAGGTCATTATTTAAACAATTCATCATTAAATTTTCGACCTTATCACAAAATATTAAAAGTGATTTTTTTATGAGGCAAAGATTTACTCGTTTCGGGCGTCTTGTTACAACCTATGGTTTTGTACTTAACAACTTAAAAAATCTAATACTTCGTCAGCCAAATTTATATTTGTCTCGTTTTTTACTAGATAGGAGGTTATGTTTTGTCCTTGTCTACGTTGTTAGAGCAAAAAGAGATATGTACTCAATATACAGGGTTATTTGCTACACCAGCAAACTTACAGGAATAGATTAAATGGTGTTAACCATGTTTGATTAAGAGTACAATCATAATTCAATGCTTTGAACAAAAGTGCAGGCTTACTCGTGAAATTAATCGCGATAGATCGACATTGGAATCGTAGTGTCCGATACTCTTGATGTGGGATACTAGCGAGAATTGCGTTAATGAGTGATTATTGAATGAATGAAATGGTATCAAGTTTGTCCTATAATCCGTATCTGTTTTCTTTCACCATTAGCATTATCGATGTGGATCATTACTATTGCAGAGTCAGTCAGCAGCTAACTTTGTGATGTCTTGCAGTGTTAATGTTCAGAATACTCTTAAGGAAATCAGTTTTATTGTCATGTCTTGTCATTTACAGGTCTTTGTTTTTTCTGTGCAAAATACTAAAATAGATAGATACTAGTAACAAATTATCTATTGCTGCAAGTTTGCTTGTTTTATAAATAACTTTCTTAAAAAATATTTTTGGTAACAATCTAATTAAATACAACACAAACAGTGTAGTAAATTTCGTAATAACCTGATGTGCGGTTGACTGCATACTAAACAGAGATAAAATATTTTATAATTCCAATAACAGCATAATTTGTAAATCATTAAATATCACAATCTTCGAATCACTTCTTCGATTTCAATTTATCACCATACAATTTTTTTATCTCTTTCTTATCTAACTTTCCCATTGCATTCCTAGGCATTTTCTCTATCACTATAAGTCTCCTAGGCATCTGATAAGACGCCAATTTCTTCGCCGCGCTTTCTTTCAAATCCCTGAGCGTCAACTTACTTCCAATTTTCAATACAACAACAGCGACAACTATTTCACCGAAATTTTCGTTTGGTACACCTAATACTGCTACGTCTGTAACTGAAGGGTGGTCTAGTAATGCCGATTCTACTTGTAAGGCGCTCACTTTGTAACCGGACGTCTTTATAATATCTACTGATGTCCGTCCTAATATTTTGAAGCGACCGTTTGCGAATAACGCCGTGTCGCCAGTACGAAACCAGTCGTCATATGTGAAATCGGTTTGATCTAGTTTCGGCGCGCGATTCCAATATCTGAAATCACCGTTTAAATATAAATGGCTATAAAGGGTTATTAAACATAAACTATTTTATTTTTAGTAGAGTATAAAGGAAAGTATATCTAGATAGGAAATATTTATATTTTGAATAATGAAAATTATGATATTTATCAAGCAACGTGGTTATAATACACTTATTGAACGCAACGCATATGCTTATTGAAATGGTGTAGTGCAAAATAATTTAATTCTATAACAGTGGTACTACTAAACGAGGTTTAGCGTAAGAGTAAATTTACGCTGAAATTGTAATTTAAGTAATAGTGGAAATTCATAGTCTACAAAAAATAAGCAATCCTACTACCTTCTAGGAGTAAAAATTACACCCATAACTGTTTATCTATCTAATCAAGATTACAAACATATCTCAATAAATTCATTAAAAATTAAAAGTTTATTTTTATTGCAGATTTCTTTTGATTGAAATCAGCAACGTAAACACAATTTGACCAGACACTGATGAGCAAGAGCCAATAGCGGATATTCGGGACTGTTAACGAACTTCAAGTCTTATAACTATGTTCTAACCTGGAAAAAACTCCTGGTCCCTTGAGTAACAGCTCGCCCTGGTATTCACCATCTTTGTTTTCTTTATGAACGGTAATAGACGGCTGCTTCCATTCGGTATCAATCCCCGAAGCATCTTTAGGTAAGAGACCCAGTTTTTCCAGAGAAATCTGTTAAACGGTTTTTATTTATATCATAGTCAGTAGCAACAGGCAATAACAATTAAGGCATTACGTAAAATGACTTGAAAGCACAGAATTCTGTACCGTTTACGGATGCACAAGGTCACCGACTTATAGCATCCACTGAAATAAAAGGACGACCTCCGTAGCCGAGCGGTTTTCATGCCGGTTTCAAGATCGTCGCCATCCCTGAGGTCCGGTTTTCGATTCCCATTCGGGTCAATGTAATAAATGGAATTTTTTGTTTATTGTTTTGGGTCTGAATGTTGTAGAACCTTCATTGTCTCAGGTACTACGTAATGCGAGGGTTTTGGTTACTCAACCTAGAATCTGAACAACATATATGAAATTGTCTAATAACAAACAAATATTAAAATACACGACTACCAAAATCATACAGCCATACAAACCACCCCGTCCCCAGCTTTGACAGCTGGATAGCTTTGACGTTCGACGTATGATAATATAGAACAAGATCTGCACAGATACCAGATGAATAAAATAATATTTAAATTACCTGTGTATCAGGTTCTTCACATTCGACGGTGATCAATGGTTCCAAATCTTCTTGTCCTTCGACAGAGACGGCTATACGAGCGCTCACTCCCGGTAGGGGTATACCCACACACCCTACTGTCCTTTCTTCCACTGGTCGATATGGATTACTCAATGCCATACCCACTTCTGACATACCGTAACGTTCTAACAGAGGAATACTTGATATCTGGTGAAGAGAAAACCTATTATTTATCACGGAAAGTTCTAACTAATATGGCGCACAAACTTCGTTTGGGCAGATAGGATGCAGACATTTACAACGCCATATCTGCATAGACATATAATTATTGAAAGCATACTTTTGCTCTAACATTGTGACGATTTTTAATTTTACGAAAACTAGATTAAAAAAACCCTTAGGATTTTTTCCCTTTAAGAAATTATACTGGTTATTATGTACTGTGGATTTTAAGAATAAATATTTTGTACTTGTGACCCCGTTCCTGTACGTATATAACCCTATTTAAGTGTGTGTTTAACAATTTAAATGCATGCCAAGTTTCCGCCTCTATTATCTAAAAACTTGTAGACCCGAACAAAATAGACACAACATAACAGTCTTACCTCCTCCCACCGTCGGAACAGCGCTTCAGGCAGCGGCGCTGACCCAGCGCATGCTAACCTCATAGTACGTAACGTATCACGGACTCGCGACGCAGTACGAGGCGCTTCAAACATGGCGGCGTGATCGGCGCATAAACGCGAGTACATTGACGGCACTCCGTGAAACACTGACACTTTCGCTTCTACACTCTGCCCCTCCCCCTGTATCTCAGTTTTAGCCCCTCCATTCATGCCCAGCAGACGCGCCCATACCGTGTGCGATTCGAACTTGGGCAGCATTCGGACTCTAAGATGTTAATAAAGCAAAATTAAAATTTTATATACTATGTTATAAGTATATTATGAGCAGACCGAATAAATAACTATGAACTTAAATATCAACACGATAAAGTTTGAAATCGACTGGAGAAATATAACCTTTAAAAGAAATGTGATGTCGCCTGTACAGTTAACAGTACATCACATGATTAAATTAAAATTTTGTTGAATGGCACTGTATAATTATTCGTCATCGATTGATAGGAGAGGACGATACAAATCGTATATAGATATTGAAACGTATATTGTATCAATATTCTAATATCCGATATCGATAGGATACGAATTAGGCCATCCATATGACAGAACAATATTTAGTAGAATTTGTATAGACAAACATGTGACAGGAGGGGGGAGGGGGGTTAAAATCATGAATTTTGTGTGACGTAATTTATGGACGGCTCCAAAGCAATAATCAAATACTTTTAGGATTCAAAACCTTAGCGTATTAGAGCTAAAGTTGTTTCTTTACTTTTGAGTATATTTGAGCAAGTTTCAGGACTCCATTTTGTGAAGAATACGAAGCATACGAAAAGAGCATGCTTGTAAATAAGCATGCTAGTTAATCGCACGCCGGTTTATTTTCCCGTGCTAAATTAGCAAGTGTGAACGTGACATGCTGCTTGATTTGTTTTGCTACTTTTTTTTCCCTATTTATTATAAACACCGTTAACATTACAATTTATATAAGTACAAATCAAAAACCACGAAGGTTTTTGAAGTTTACCAAATACAGATTGTTTCATAAATATATAGTTATAGAATCCGATATTAAATATCGATATATAGTTTCCAATCGATATTGTGAAAAATCTGATACTACCCACCGCTATTGATTGACACTTAATGGAAGTTAGCATAGAGGTTTTTTAAAGTTATGGAAATCAATAAAATTAATGATGTGAAATTATTAAAAGTAGCATTAGGTATACACTAATATTACTGTGAAAGTTTTATATAAATAAAATATTCCATTTGACAAAAGTACTGAAAACAAACACAACTAGGTAAGTTATTTTTGTTGCTCTAAATTGTTAGTTGAACTCACAGCAACAAAACTGCATCAAGTCTCAATTTTTTTTTTTTTTTATATTATTTGTGGTAAATTAATAAATAGGGTTTAATAATCAGTAACAAAGATCATAAAAAACGATAATTAAAATAAAAAAATCGTTAATTATCTATATAATTACCTGATATGTATCAATTATACTAAGTACTCATACAAAATAACATGACGTCTGGCTAGAATGATGTTTGTGCAAAGTACAATGTGCGAATAAGATTTTTTTTTGAAGATTTTTTTTAAACTAAGATGAGTTATTAAATCTTTTATTTATAGTTATCGCTATTGATCGACACTTACCTAGCACCAGCAGCGAGAGAGGCATTGAGTGAGTTCAACTGTCCATGTATATGATGCAGTGGCAACGCGTGTAATACCACATCATTAGCAGAGTACTGCCAGGCAGTATGCAATGACGCTATTTGTGATACAAGCATGTTATGTGTCCACACTACGCCTTTTGGTTTACTCGTAGTACCTAAAAGAATGATGGTATATTAAATATCAAAATTTAAAAAAAAAGAAAATCGTTACGGTGCGAAACTGATTATTATGATGATATGGGTAGGTGCCAATCTAATGTATCATACAAGACTAGGGTTGTGAAACGTCTTCGAAAATATATCATGGAGGCATAATCTATAACACTAATAGAGGACACTACACTAAAATACCTACACTTTTTACATAATTTTTATTATAACACTTGCCTATTTATTGTAACCGAAAAAGAAACTAAAAACATTTTGTATTATATTAAATAAATTATATTTAAAAAAATACTTATAAGACTGTACTCTTTATATTATCACCTTTGAAATGAAATATACTCTATTAATTAAAAAAAAGTTGGTAACTCAAACGACGACGAATCCAAGAGAGTATCACATGAGTTAATGTCGTTTGTAAACGGAATAAAGGAACGTGATCCTGCAAGGAGCCCATTGAGTACATTTGCTCATATCCTAAAGTGTATAATGATTACTATATATGATTTGTATTCACCACTAGTATAAATAAGCATGGCGTCCGCTTCTCCATACCAAATATTCGTTTTACCCACATCCGTTAATATGTTAGAATCATCAGACAGCTTGGAATCTTTCGTATCAGGTTTGTAAACTTGATCTTTGACCTGCCCATTTTTTCCAATAACCAGTATTGCTTTAGACAGCTCTTCGGTGATTGGTTGAATGATATTCTCAAAGTTTTCTGAGCAAACTGTGAGACTAGCATCGCTGTCGGTTATAAAATATTTTAGCATTTCAGCTGGATGCAGAGATGTTAATGGAACGGCTGAAAAAAAAATTAGACAACATTATATGCATTGCTCAGATTTCAGGATGCGGATCTAAAACCCTCGTATGGAGTATTTGAGACAACGATGTTACCATAACTAGGGATGCATGATACGAATAAATAAAAGTACTCCTTCCAAGTATTTTGGAATCGATACTTTAAAACCGAGTAACCAGTAGTATCGTGAAGTATTTGTATCGGTACTTGGTCAATCACTTACTGAGAAGTGTCAAAAACTCGCGTGCTTATAACTGTTTACTTTATGGTAAGGTATCCAAAGTATCTCTCTTGAAAAATTCACATATTATTTGTATGTAGTTAGAGATCTATCTGGAGAAAACACCGCATATCTTTTTATGCCTGGACCAGCTTCTCTTTCTTACGTAAATAGAGTACTGCTATTAACTATCAATAGTATCAAATCTGCTCTAAAATCAATAAAAAAATACGATTATGGTAAGGCATTTAAAAGCTATTTGATACGAGTAAGTCTCGATACTTTTCATTCGATACCGAGTAGGTACCGATACGGTATCGATACCTAGGTGGTATCGTTTCATCCCTAATCACAACACCCAGAACTCAAGACAATATACGAATGTTCATACAAAGAAAATAATGTGCCAATTTTGTAGTAAACTAACGCTCAGTTGCATAAATTAGGGTTTAATGACATTTTTAAACTCTAATGAATGGGTAATTTCGCTTTAAACTGATGTCAATTTTAATGGACTTTTGTGCAACTGGCCGTATAAAAATCTAATTTTAATTTGGGATAGTTAATGTTATAACAATAGTACCGGAATAGTATAGTAGACAATAGTACCGGAACTCCCAAATAGGCAATAGTACCGGAAAACGATAGAAGGTCTATGGATAGCAATACGTAGTTTTCTATTAACGCTCACACGACACTTGTGTCACACACTTAAAAGCTGGGACCCTTCGCCTCTCTTACGGGTTTTGTCTTTTACCTATGTTTCCTGTCATCCATATGGCCCACTGAGTGATGACGTGTGAAGCGTCACTGTCGCACATATAAGCGACAGTGCGCTGCGTTTCGCCAACTGCAAATCAATAATCATTTTTAAAATAATATACTTTCTAATTTGTTATATTTTATGAGGGACCCTTGACAGGTTTTGTTTTCACTTAAGTCTACGGTGTCGATTGTATTTTATAATAAGGAGTATAGATACCTTCAAAACAATACTATTGGACACATTTACAATACAATATTTTTAATTTTATGGAAGACAAATGCATTTTAAAAAATAATGCATTTTTAAAACAGTTCTTCTGAAAGTACTTTTTTTTTCATATCAAGTCTGGTTCGATCAATATAAATCTATTTAATTCAAAAGTTTTGTAATAATCATTTGATATGAGGTTGCATAAAATAAAATAAAATAAAATAAATCTTAAAACAGGGATAAAGACAACACTGTCCCTCTCTATCTCATTGCAGCCAGCATTGAGATCGATAGATACAGAAGATTGCGATTCGCGAGGCAACAACAATTTAAACCTTTCAGCAATTGCCTTTTAAAATATTTTTGAAATTACTGGTATGAGTGTAATACGAGGGTCAAACTGAAAGTTCTTAGAACTGGCCACTTATAAACAATATAATAAAAAAATAATTCTAAAATTTGAAAATATAACTCTTTGCCAATATTACTGAGTATATATTTCATTCATTTGTCATTTGTTTTACGATTTGGCGGCAAATTGAAAATTGTCTGTGTCACGTCATCATGAATTTAACACGAGAAAATTTTCGTGCAATGATTTTTTATGACTTTCGATGTCATTTAAGTCAACAAGAAAGTTATGATAGACTACGATTGGCCTTTCACGATGAAGCCCCATCTCGTGCGACTGTTTACAACTGGTTTAATGAGTTTAAACGTGGTCGCACTAATCTCACTGATGATTTACGTGAGGGACGGCCTTCTACGGCGACGACTGAAGATAACATCTGTGTTGTGCGGCGTATGATAGAGACTGACAAAAGAGTGACCTATCAACAGATTCGGACAAGCTTAGGCATCGGTATGAGTCAAGTGCACAAAATCCTCCACGAACATTTAGCGGTCAGGAAGCTTTGCGCCCGGTGGATACCTCATAATTTGACTGAGGCTCAAAAACTCCATCGTGTGGATTGGTGTCGTAAAATGATTGAAAGATTTAACGGAGGTGACTCAAATGCTGTGTTCGACATACTAACAGGTGACGAAAGCTGGATTTACTGTTATGATCCTAAAACCAAAAGACAATCTGCTCAGTGGGTGTTTCCTTTCGAGGAGTTGCCAACTAAAGTGAAGAGAGATCGAAGTGCGGGAAAAAAAATGGTGGCCTCGTTCTTTGGAAGGATAGGTCATTTTGCAACAATTGTGTTAGAGGATCAAAAAACAGTTTCTGCAGAATGGTACACTACCAATTGTTTGCCACTTGTCTTGGAAAAAGTTCGAGAGAAACGACCTCGCAGTAGGATCCTCCTTCACCACGACAACGCCTCGTCGCACACCGCCAAGCGAACGATCGACTATTTGGCGACATCAAACGTTGAATTACTGGGTCACCCGCCGTATAGCCCCGACCTCGCGCCTTGTGATTTTTATTTATTTCCAAAAATTAAAGAAAAACTTAAAGGAAAGCGGTTTATGAATGCTGAAGAAGCGGTGGCTGCGTATCGCGTTGCCATTGAAGAGACCCCTAAGGACGAGTGGGCAAAGTGCTTTTCCCAGTGGTTCCATCGCATGCAGCGGTGTATTGACGTGAATGGACAATATTTTGAAAAGATATAATAAAACTAATAACTGGCTAATGTAATCAGTTTTTGATTTTCTAAGAACTTTCAGTTTGACCCTCGTAAGTCTTAAGTTTCATATATCCCTTTTTGTATAATGACTTTATTACTGAAAATTTTAGTCTGTCCGGAAATGTACCACTTTCTAATGAATCATTTATTATTATTATACGAAATAAAGGCGGTTTATTACTTTTGGAGCATTCTTTAATAATCTGTGTAAGAGTTCATCATAACCCATACTTTGTATTTTTAAACTTTAATATTATTTTCTTAATACAAAATGCTTAAAAAATCCACTTGGTCCCTGGCACACTGAGATGGGAATCGAACCTACGACCTTTCGCAATCCGGGCGATTGATTTTATCTCGTGTTTTTATTAGTTTTGAGACGAAACAAAAGTTACGTAACTTTTTTAATAATTAACTGATATTTCTAAAATTTTTAATAACCATTAAATAGATTATAATTAAAATAAAATTTATATACTATTCAAAATGCCCGCCCTTGTTTTTAATACAGGCCCTTAGACGATTTGGCCAGGCATCATTGGCAGCACGAATCTTTTCTAGCGGAATTCGCTTAGCTTCTCGAACAAGGGTTCGCTTCAGTGACTCCCAAGTTTGCATAGGAATTTCGGCAGGCCCTGAGCTCTAATTCAGTCCATAAAGAATAATCCAGCGGGTTGAGGTCGGAGCTGGAGGAGGGCCACTCCTCCGCCGCGATGAAGGCCAGCACATTAGAGCGTGGCCGATCACTCCTTTGGCGATCTTGTAGAGAACTTGTCTCTATATATCGCTATATTGTGTAATAGACAAAGTTACAGCTTACAGGAAAACTATTCAGCTTGCGGAAAATCTGTATCGGTTTTTTTCCCGGGTTAAATAGCGAAATGACAGTAGCACGTGATTGTTTCGTTCCTTCCATCTCGAGAAAATAGAAACAAATGAATTTGCGATACAAATAAACTAAAAGTTAACATGCCAAATTAAAAATCGTTAAAAAATAACGGCCAGTAACATTTTATTTTATATTTTCAGTAAAAAGTTTGTCTCAAAACTTATGAACACATGAGGTATTATGATTTGTGTTTTCTATTTTTTAAATTGTACAGTATGCCGTTTCAAGCTCTGACGTCACATTTTAATAAATATGAGTACTGCTAGTACTTTCAACAAAGACGTTGACCTTTAGTATATTGAAATGTGACGTAATATGATGCTACATCAAGGACGCCCATGTTTCTATTCGTGTAATTCACAGATTATAAATCGCAAGTTAATTTTGCGAAAATATAATGCATTACAATTTATTTTAAAATAAAAAATACTAAATAGTTATGTATAAGTTACCATTTCCAACTTACGTAACTGAGCGGCGATTTCCTGACTAAGTACAGTAGCATTCTTGTGCAAATTTGCATAAGTGTAGATGCCAGAGTCATCTTGTAATGCAATACGTGCAGGGAACAGAAGCGCACGACGAAAGACGGGAACAGCGCCACCTGTAATAATAAGGCGAGACAAAATCAACATGCCTGGCAATGAGATAGTCATTACATGGGGACAAAGGACAACATACTGCTCTTCAAAAACTATTATTTATTTTAAAAGTTCTGGTAAGTTAGCAGTTACTAATGAGGCTTTATGTGTATGTTACATAACTATGGCAAGTGGTACTTATCACACAAACTATAATAAATACAGTAGACCCCCAGTAATCTAAACATTGTCTAATCCAGCACTGTAATGTTATCAGACAAAGTCTATTATTTATTGTTGAATATTTTTTTGAAATTCTTTGCTAATGAATGATTGAATAAGTTGCAAGTTGTACGCACTACCACTATTGTGCTTAGGTATTATTATGATTCTGATTATTTTGTTAGATTTTGACTAGTATAGGGAGACACTAAAATCAGAAAAGGAAGGTTAAAAAAAGACCTTTCAAAATGTTAACTTCATACACATTATAAGCTACAACGGGACTGATATTTTTTCAGTCCAAAAAATAAAAAGTAATATACTGCAAATGTGGAAATAAAAAACGGTAAAAGGGCACAATATGAAGTTTCTACCCCCGTTATGAACCGGGTCTATGACTCATCACCAGTGGTCGGAATTAGGTGGAGTTATTCATGTACTTACACTGATTTCATACAGCGAAAGAATAAAGTGGATATGCCTCAAATCCCGAGATTAATTTTAAAGAGCAGAAAAAACCCGTGATTTTTTAAATAAAAAGTTATTTACTTTTACACAATTTAAACTACTGCATGCACAATGTTGCCAATCTTACATCAATGACATCAGATGTCCAAAGATGTCCAAGATTGTCCATTAAAAATCCCGGGAAGGTCCACATTAATATCAACATTTCGATGCAAGTACATAAATAACTCTACCTAATTCCGACCTCTGCTCATCACTCATGAAAATAATGGTGTGGCAGTATTCAATCATTGTTTACTGTTACAAAGAAAGTTTATTGTTTGACACTACCCTACAAAATATATGTAAGTTTACTGAAATCCACTGTAACCTTCGCCCACATTATCCCTAAGGAACTTTTGGTTTGGGTATTGATTCATAATATCAACAGAACGGAGCAATTATATAAATGCTGTTTTTTTAAGTAAAAATTTAACCTATATAAGTGATATATAAGTTAAATTTTTACTGAAAAAATGGAATTTTTTACTGTAAAAGCTATATCATATGTGAAAGAATTTCAAATCAGTCCAATAGTTTCAGAACTTATTTGTTGTAAACAAACAATTAAATCTTTTCTCATTGTAGTACTTTTTTTTTATAATACAATATTCTTTTTATAAAGAGAATTTAACTAATAAGAAAGTTTATTTGTTTGAATAAGCAAATCTCATTAGGTCTTGAAAAATTATGTTTTGATTTGGTAACTAGTTTAAAATACTAATGAGGAGGATAAAAATGATCATTTTAATGCTTGAGGGGAAAATGTTACAATGCTTTTCTATATTTTAATATTATGAAATTACAGGAAAGGAGTTCCTTGCTCACAAATAATATTTAAAGATGTATGATTATATTTTTTATATAAATAGATGTCACCAATTGTATTAGCCATGTCCTAATGTTCATAACAAATAAGCAGTTATGTAATCATGATGCTATTAAATAAAATAAATGAATACACTATGGAACAACAGGTAAAGGTCATAGTTATTATATGAGTGATAAAACTATTCATTTTTCAGTGACATACCAGCTTTAGTGTCTTGATTGAAAGCATGTACAAGTTCTGAATTTACTTCTTCTTTTACTACTCTGAAATTTACAGCTTTATATCTTTTAGACGTTCCTAGCGGTCTAAGAAACCGGTTAAAAAAGCGAAAAGAACGGGACGATAATTCCATTGTAAATATTTTTAGGTTTAATTTAGATATAGAAAAATCACGTTAAACATGAAAACAGCTAGAACTTATAGCTGACTTTTTAAATAAAAATAAGAGAAACTTAGGCTACTTTCTTCTCTGAATCAATTCAGCCGTATAAAATTGTAATCTTTGAAGTAAACATTACATTAGTAGTAGTAGTAGTATTATAATTCGTCCATTGGACAGGCGAAGGAACTAAGCCATACAGCCAAATCTTGGATAAACATTATATTAGTGTAGCGTGTTATTTTTCGATAGATAGTCGACTATTATCGATAGTCATTCTATCTAGTGTCAATCCTTTAGCTAATTAATAACTAGCAGACGGTATAATAAGAAAATTAAACATCTATTTTTGTCTTAGCATATAAAATAAACAAGATTGTAATTTTTTCGACAAACTTTTAATTTTCATGTGATTTAAAAAATGAGTCAATTTACAAAATAATTTATTTTAATTGCTAGTTACTCGATTGTAGAGAGAGCGTGATCATCGATACTTTTAATTTTATTAGAATGGTAACACTGACTTTGACAGTTCGTTAACAAAAAGCAAGTTGCCGCCATTATTAGGGATGGGCAAATGGGAAAAACAAATCGAAATATATCTAATCGATATTTTGCAAATGTATCGATAAATATCGTCAAAAATATATCGATATGTTGTTATATCGATATTTTCTGCGTATTAAGCGATTATCAATGATAATTTCAAAATATTCGAAATTTTGAAGCAACTACACATCTGGCTGTTTTGATATCAGTTTTATTATTATAAATAGGCACACAAAGCTAAGAAAACAACATTATAAACAGAACCAAAATTAGATTGTTCAAACAAACGTGCATTTCTCTGATATTGATATCAGGAGCACACTCAGTGATACCAACTAAACCAACAAGCAGTGTCAATGTCAAATAAAAAGACAAACAAAAAACACAAACAGGTCATAGACTAAACTCATACAGCATATTGTCCACCTACTCTTTTTCTAAATTTAAGAAATACATGATGTGACGCATGTGCAGACAGCAGAAATTAAACAAATATATCGATTTTGATACGAATTTGATATCTGAAAATAAATATCGAAAGCCGATATTTCGCGGGAAAAATATATCGCTTATTTATATCGATATTTTTAGAATAAAATATCGATAATTTGATATATCGATAGTTTTTGCCCATTCCTAGGACACATTCTGTTTCCGATCGTCGAGGAGTAAAGACATCACGCTCATCTCGTTATATTTTCGTATGAAAAGTGATAAAATGGAACATGGATTACGTTGGTACATACGCCTGCAGTGTTATTTTAAAGATAGTCCTCCGATATGGACGACCTATTTGGGCTTCGTAATAGGCCCTTCTGACTATCCGCCGACATATAAATATTACTGATGTGAACTCCTTAAGTTTGCAATCATACTCTTTGCTAAAAGTTTTATACTTTATATTTGAATGATGACATATGTGTTTATTGTCATACTCTCTTATGTCAAAAAATTTGCTCTGTTTTAAAGCAAAATAAAACCAAGTATCTAAATTGGTTTTGTCTTTTCTTGTATCAATTTATTATACTTTAAAGTGTTTATCGAATTCAATATGTCTGAGGACAAAGTTCTTCCGCCTTCTGGTTTGTTACACTACCTATGTCCGGAATGCTTCGATACACTTCCATCAATTGATGGTTCCGATTTATAATAGGCGCATTGGCGGTACTCATTTGAAAATTTTCTTAAACGAATCAATATGTGGTGCATCCCAAAGAATCCGCGAACGTTTACAAATCTGAGTTGTCACTGCCACCATTGTTTGAAAAATCTGAGTTGTCACTGCCACAGATACTGAATCTTGCTACCCATATGGCATGGTAACTTGAGGCAAGTTTGATTTTTCTTTGATTCTAAATTGCTGCGTCAAATATACGAGGCAAGTTTGTGAAAATGTCGCTACAATTTTGTCATGTTAAATATGAAGTTTCAAGTTTGCGACAATATTGTTTGAATATTGTTATGAGAAAGATACTTATTTGTAACACACCCATCATCTTCATAGGTGCCCGAATAGTTCTAAGTCTGCAAACTAGATGGCGCTGTTAATTTAATGCATCGCGGTATCAGTTTATATTATTAGATTGTATAAGTAATATACCGTTTAATCTGATCTTACCCTCTCATCCGATCGGCAGCGGACTATGAACCGCCCCCCTCCACCTCCCCTCTCGCGCGCAGGCCTAAATCGGTCCTCACCGATCCACCCTCCAAGCTTTCAGCTGACCTGGACCTCCTCCTGGAGGCTCAACAGACAGATCCCGCCCCGAGTCCATCTGGCCCGTCAGGCCAACTTCAATCCGATTTAGTTAATTAATAAACAATACCTAACTTAACTTAACATAAATTCAACATAAATTTAAACTACATTTAAATTCAACTACTTTATTCGATAACTAACAACTCGACGTCACTATTCATGTAAGTGACTAGGGACGTCTGCGCTGCCCCCCCCCCCCCCTTGCGGGGGGGCAATCGCTCCGATGAAGGTTCGTTGCCCCGTCAGGGCCCGCAACTATTAGTCCAAGGCGGTGTTTAGTCAGTAAGAGTCTGACATAACCCTCACAGCCGGCTGTGTTGGTATCCAATGAAGGATTCACCGCCTCCTTCCTCCGTTGATGGGAAGGTGGTTCCGAACCCGTAAGGTTGAGAACCCAAAAAAAAAAAAAAAAAAAGAAAAAAAAAAAAAAATCTGATCTTAACATTGATTCAAAACCAACCGTACCAGTTTAAAGGTACCTCAAGCCCGAGTACCTGCCAAGTTTAAAAGTCAGTACCTAGTAACTTAGGTAAATTGTCAATACTACTTAGGGATGATCGATATTAACATCGAAATCAACATTCAGTAGACTTCGATGTACGATTAATATCAATTGAAAACCATCGATGTTCCCCAAACATCGATGTTTTTCATAGAAAAAAATAAAACTAGATGTATTTTTACAAACAAGTATTTATTGTTACAAATTTAAAAAGTAGAATTAATGAAACCGTTAATGCCAATTTTTTTTTCTGTACACTTTGCAAAAAAATATCTTGGTTAACAATTTTGCGGGATAGTGAGAAATTGTTCAGTAACGGTTTTTAATAGTTTTATTCCTCCCTTGTTCTAAAAGTACAACACAAAGCAAACGTCACAAATTGTACTAATAAATTAAATAAAAAATATCGCAATAAATACATGATAGTGCCATGTAGATTATAGTGTATTGTAATATTTTTTAATATGCTTACAAGACGCAAAAAGATAAGTATGTAAGAAATAGACAAGATAGTATTTAGGTTAATGGGACGGGGGGTTTTAGATGGAAGTTGCTCATATGAAGAAGGTTGTTTCAGACAGTTGAAGAGGTTGGGATCAGTGGTACCTTTTTCGATTCCGCACTCGCTCGTGGAACTATTTAATGTCTGAAACTAAGACCGGTGAATAAAGTAACTTATAAGATACCAACGAGCGCTGAAATTGACAGATTTATTTCTAATTTCCTAAGAAAATGCAAGCAAAGGAAAAACTATTTGTTTGCGTACTCCAGTTACGAGTGCAACCGGTGACATCTAGTATAAAATAGTTGAACTTGATATACAAGATCATCTAGCTAGTACATCTGGACCACGTTAGATGGCCCAAGGGCATATTGACATTTTATTCATAAACATCGATGTTCGGCATGAAAACATCGATGTGCCGATGTTATCCAATTTAAAACATCGATGACAAAGTAATTAACTGGAACGGTTGATTTCGAATCCCATATTAAGATCACAACTAAACACCGCCTTGGACTAATGGTTACATGCCCGGAGGCAACGAACCTTCAACTGGAGCGACCGCCCCCCTCAAGGGGGGGGGGCGCAGACGTCCCTAAACACTTACGTGAATAGTGACGTCGAGATGTTAGCCGTTAACCCCGGGGGGGCTCGGTACATCGGATTGAAATACAGCTGACTCCCTGAAGGGGAACGATCAGCCGGATCGGACGGGGGTATGACCTGAAGGGTCGGCGTGTGGAGGGCAGGGAGGGGAGCATCGCATACCACCAGAAGGGTGCTATTTGATACAATTTGATTAAGGCAGTCAAGTTTGACAGAATAACTTATTCTAGCTGCTAATTTATCTCTAAGTAGTCGCAGGTTCTTAAACCCTAAGTACGTCATCCTTCGATGCCATAGCCACAAATCATCAGTGACGTCTTTGTTTTCTGAAAAGCTCTGCAATCGTAATGTGAACTAACTTAACCTATTTCAGCACTTTCACGAACCTCCTTCCAGTTTCTCCCGCAGAACACTATAGCGGTATCATCTCCATAAGAAAATACGTTTCCATTATGTATTGTCATGTTACAAAGAGTGTTTACATATATTAAAAATAGTGTTTGACCTAAAACACTTCCCTGTGGGATTCCATAAATAATAGTATAGTCGTGACTACGATGCTCACCCATTTTGATATGTTGCCTGGGGTTTATTGGATATAACTCCTCGTATACCAATAAGCTTTAGGTTCTCTACAAGAGTGGGAATTAAGTTTTTATTATATCCAAAAATACCGTTAAACCTTTGTTCCCTTTGTCCACTAGGTCAACAATGAGTGATGTTAGTGCAGTAATTGCATTATCTGTGCTTATTCCTTAAGATTACATTATATTTATTTAAATTTTTAATCAGATGGTTATTTATCAACTTCTTCAATATTTTTGATATAGCTGGTAAAACCGAGATATCAAAGCTGGAAACACTCCATTTCTAAAGC
Source organism: Diatraea saccharalis (assembly GCA_918026875.4). Taxonomy (NCBI): domain Eukaryota; kingdom Metazoa; phylum Arthropoda; class Insecta; order Lepidoptera; family Crambidae; genus Diatraea; species Diatraea saccharalis. The sequence continues at coordinate 11,624,708 of OU893336.1, forward strand.
AGATATTGGCCAAATGTTTTATTATTGGGACTAGCAATAGGTGTGCTAGTTTTAAATATATCGTGGGAATATTGTCATATCCAGGAGCACTTTCAGTTTTCACACTCATCAATATGGTTCTGACTTCCTGTGCATCGGCCTCCAGCAATACAAAAGATGAAACATGCGGATTCACTGTATCTCTCTCATATCAATGTATCAATATATTTTCGGCTAAGAATTTTCCCACGTTGGTAAAGTAGGTACTCAGTAATAAAATGGACAGATTCAGAAGATGTTGATTTTATATTAGACCACTTTACATTTCTATTAGCTGTTTGCACTGAGTAATTTTATTAATTACCTTCGAGCGTGTGTTTTAATAAGGTGTTTTCGAGCGATGGTTTTTGAGATCCGATCTCGCTTAATGAGGCTATTACAATAATTCCTATATGGCCTATATGTGATTTTCAACACTAGATTGTCAGGATCAGATTTCAGTTTTAGTTGCATGTTATTTCGATTCCCTATGCATTCAAGTACACATTGAGTCATCCATGGTTTTAATATTCGCATTTTTTAAGAAATTTTTAACCATTGTATTTTCTAATATCGACGTCCAGATTTTATTAATTACTAAATTAGTCATAGTAATTAATAAACATCAAATTTGAGTTTTCTAAACTTATAAAGGCATTTTCATAATCTATTGAGATTTTAAATTATTTTTTTAATGAGAATCGATTGTCCAAATTACTTAGCTTAAGAAATGACATGGAATGATCTGTAATTGTTGTATGTACATATTACCATTATTGAGGCGTTAATTTTATTTTTTTCATAAAATGATCCAAACAGTTGTTTTCTCTAGTAGATATAAAATGTCCCGGTATTATACCATGTGTAGACAACATATTTAGATAGTTAGGTCTGTTTAACTTTCATGTGATTTTTCATTATCCTTAAGTATTATATTAAAGTTGATATCTCCCGTCAAAATTATGTGTTTTTATGGATTCTAAGTGAATTCCATCTGGAAATTACATGTCGCATAATAAGATATACCTTCCAGTTTCGGAATCGAGGGCAAACCACCGCAGCCATCCAAAAATGCACTTGTTTGTCTCTCTACGTTTCCAACATTACCGATCTCACCAGATAATTCCAAAATTTATATATCTTTAATGTATTTCCCATAACCTGATATCACCGGTAGGTTATATTAATTCTTAGATACTTAGTAATAATAACTTATAAAAACAGGATTGATGTACAGTTAATGTAATTTGTGAAGAAAACAAAAGGAAGTAAAGAAATGAATGTCGCGTCAAATTGATTTAATCTTTTTATATCATAGACCAGACAACATCCAACCTAGGATCCAACAATATGCTACTCTAGACTCTAGAGCAACCTATTCAGTCTCAATTTTAACATGAAATATTATGAGGAAGTATTTAAAGAAAAAAAAAGCACTAAAAAGTACCTCACTAGATGGCGACTCTACAAAAAGTTGATTTTTGCAGGAAACGAATGGACAAAAGATAAACTAACATATAAAAAAAAGAAATTTGTTAAGTTAGAAACTTATACAAATGCGAAAATTATCAAAAGAATATGAGTTGTGTATTGAGTTTGAAAATTAATTTACTTTTATACATAAAAAAAAACCGGAAGGGTTGTCATGGAGAAATTAAGAAAATACCGTAGCGACATCAAGTTAGATTTCGGAAACTAATGTTTTTTTAAATATTTCCTCTTTGACTATAATATCGTTATCTTTTTTAAAAGGAACCATACCGTATTTTTTTCCAGAATCCATCGTCTTATATTGTAACGTGAAAGAGAATACCGTTTAGCCTTTCACAAATGTTACAAGTGACAGATCCACTGTCTTCAAGAGATATGCTTTTTCTCCTTAGATTTCATTTGATATTAGGTTTCGATATGTTGTATCTTCCGATATCGATATATCGACGTTGCTTTTTCATGGATATCGATAGATATATCGACATTTTAGGGTGTTGTTTATCGGCTTAAATCTTGTTGGATACGTAGTATCGCTTATTCGTCTGTGTTTGTTGCTTTAAGACATGTTTAGTTTAAATCGCCTTGTAACAAAAATTTTCCCTAATATATACTTTTATTCTTTGATGTAATTTTATAGTTTTATTTATAGTGAGTGTGAGTTGTATTCTGTGATTGTTGTCTTTTGGTTTTTGCTATGGGCTTGTGTCAGTTTTTGTAAAATATATTTTTACTGCGATTAGCATAATCAAGGTACCTACTGTTGTTTTAATCAACCAGAAATCATAAAATGAAATCCTTGTCAGGATATTATAACGCTACGACAACATGTTTGAAAGCCTTGCTAACAATTAGGTTAAATAAGCACCCAATGATTCAGAAATATGAGAAGAGCATGCATATTGCTTAACTATAATACATAAAAGACAACATTGTAAAGGCATAGTTAACAAGGTAATATTGGAGAGCAGGAGAGAGAGGAGGCATGGTAACAGTTAAAAGCTGTTCAGTTGACAGTAGGCACACATAAAGAGGAACAAGAAAGTCCACTAATTGCTAATTTGACAAACAAATCGCTTTGTGTATTGTTGTTAAGTCACATTTTCTATTTTAAATTACAGTAATATCCAGTTATAAATTATACATAAATAAGGATAACTATAAAGTGTGAGGAGAACCATAGCAGACAGTCATAGATTCATTCTCTTATACAATGTTTTTATGAGAGAAGTCAAAATTATATAGGCATTAGTTTGCTCACAATAGTTTTTTTGATATCTTGCCTTTTTGGTGGTTCTTTTCTTTGTCAAATCATTCTGCTCTTTATTCTTTTAAAAAACTAGCTAATGCCTAAATAAATCCAACATGAAAAGTGAACCAGTTCTTAATTTTTATATGACATTATAATGAAATAAAGAAAAATAAATTACTAAAAGTTTAGTTTGACAATCAATGTTTACAGTTGATTCTGGGAAAAGCTTCTGCAATCTATACACAATGACATTGGACACTTTTCCGGTACTGTTTTGTTTCTATAGGAGCATTGGATAAATCTTTTAGTAAATTGGAATTTTTTAGGTGAGAGTTTTGTTTTGTTTTTCTTATCTTCTTGAATGCTGTATGTATTGTTTTTTTTTTTATTCAAATATCAGTATATTTATGTATAGATGACAGCTGATAGATGCAATATTTAAGATTGACAGTGTAATATATTAGAAATAGTTACTCAAGTCTTCATGTTGCATACCAAATTTTTTGGAAAATCTCACAATGTAGACACAACTTGAACAATATTAGTCAATCTGTTAGCAAAATGCAGATACATTCACTAAATTAAGTGTACTAGTAGCATCAGTATCTTAATCCTAGATACATAATGTGTCCAGATAACCCTAATAGCATAACATGAGGTCAATTCAACTAATCTGTACACGACTGTTAACACAACTCTTTTTAATATTTTAATGAAGTTTGATATATTACATGTTTTAAGGTATTTAAGAAATGAAATAACAATACCTAGTACTAGTTTTTTTTATTATTATACTTAAAAACAAACAAAATAAAACATAAATTGAGTATCTTTTCTTTTTAAAGGTAACAATTACTAATCTAGTAACAAATTATACTTATTATTAGAAATAAAATAAACAGAAGTCAAAATAAACAGAAGACATAAAAAAATATAAACATTTAGTAATTCAGTCTCAAAAATAGGAACTACTTGCAGTATGCACAAGTCAAAATATTATGCTCTCCACAGACAGGTTTTTTGCATTTGTTGCACTCTGTCTGTGTCTTCCTTCTAATTTCGTTTCTTAGCTGGAGGTTCATCCTCACTTCTACGTTTCTTGCAGTAGGATTTGGTAAAATATTTTGAATATTCTCACATAATGTTCTGCATATTTGGAATTTCAAGTCTTTTCTCCATCTATGGTTTTGCTAAGTCAGTGCTCAACTGTTTCATAAATGCCCATCTATTTAATGGCTTTTCATTTTTAGATTGTATGTTGTGGCAATAAATAACATAGCTGTTGACATAAGCCATATTCAGCATGCCATAGAATAATGCCATAGGCCACCTATTAGTTTTTCTACTGCATGACATCTGCATACAGATTTGGTCAAACGAATCTAAACGAAGCTCCAAGCTTCAGACTTCAAAAAACCAGAGAATCATTTCTGGGTAAATGTATTGCTATGTTCAATAAAGTTCCACAAAATGTAATTGACCTACCCATAAATAAATTTCAAATTTATGTAAAGAATATACTTATGAGTAAAGGCTATTATAAAGTTGATGATTATTTTAAGGAACACAATGCATGGAATTAATAGCCTTCATTTTGTTCTATAAAGACTAATCATATGTTCAACCTATGTCCTATAGACTTTGAAAGTTGTATTTATTATTGTGATAATACATATTATTTTGGTAATGACATGATTTATGTAAATGTCATTACTTATGATAAAAAGCTGGTAAGTTTCTTTTGCTTGTTCTTCTTGTCAGCTAAAAGACGTCCTGAACAAGTGGTAGGGGAAAGAAAATTTTTTTGGACGATTCAAAAGTGCTTGTAATAGCCAGTGTTGGGCAAATTTTAATTGCAAGGACAATTAAAGATAAACAATTGATTAATTGGTAAATGTAACCACAACAACTAACAATTAATCAAAGTGACGTCAAACATTTTGTCAAATCTCTTCTCAACACTCTCTCTGTATGCCTTGATCAACGAGCTGCAAAAGGAGAAGTTGTTTTTCTTTTAAATTTTTTACAATTTTTTTCTCAGCGCAAGTAGGCACGGCAGAGCTATCCCATAATATGCGTTAGTCTCACTTTGCATTATATCGAGTGCTTCTGCTACTGGCGAAGTACACATCAATTATTCTTGTATGTAATCAAATTCATTTTCTTTGATAGTATTTTTTATGTTTAATGATCTATGTAAAAGTAAGCTTTTTTCTTTAATGTTGGAAATTTGCTGGAGGGTATCATACAAACTATTCCACCTGGTCTCACCAGGTCGGCTCAACGTGTGCCCTAACACATCCTGTATTATTTCGGCACTCTTTGGCCGTCCTGCAGCCTTCCACAAAACATTACATTTCTTCATTACTGCAGCATGCATTTGCGACAAAAGGGCGTGTCTTGCTGGGTTAAAAGTTTGTTCGCGTCCGTAGTTGCGCAAAGACTTAAAGTATGCGCAGAGCATCTTAAATGAGCAGGAAGGAAATAAATATGCTTAGGATCTTTTAAATTCAATGATTCATCTTCTTCAACATCTGATTCAGAAAAACATTCTGTTGGCTGAGAGTGTGGCATAACTTCATGTTCAATATTTATATTAGTCAATTTCACACCGAACATTTTGAAAGCTTTTACGAAATTGCTGCCATTATCCGTCACCGATGCAACAATTTTATTCGTATTGAGGTCGAATTCGCCGTTAATATCTTGAATGATATCGGATAGTCGATCATAGCTATGGACGCCTTTGAATCGCTGACAAGCTACGCCACTGAAACTCTGCGTAGATCATTTGTGATCCAGTGCGCTGTAACTCCGATGAAGCTTCTCTTTTTACTGGACCAGACATCTATTGTTGTGCACACATAGGCAACTTCTTCTAAGGTAGGTGCGGCCAATAAGGCCTAGCTAAGCGGAAATTTGAATAAATCAAAAACTGTTTAGACAAAGCAGTAAATTTTAATGTTTATTAAACATTTATATCAATGACTATTAATTAAAAACGAAAAACAGCAACTTCTGCTATAAACATAGTTAAAATTAAACATTTTAAAAAACACTGTCTGTAGGCCTTATTAAACTATGGTAGTATATTAAGGCCTAAGACTTCAAACTACAAAAATAAATGAAATAATCTTCTTATATTTGGTAATTGAGATCTATAAAATAATAGTAATACGATAATCACAGTAAAGACTTAAAAATAACATTTTTTCTTTAATTAGGCACAATCTGGACACTCAAAATCATCATCATCCTCCTCTGTTAAACCAACGCACTCCTCGTGGTACCACTTGCTGCATTTGCAACACATCCTCATAGCAGTCTCTTGCACCTGTTTACATGCGTGACAGTACCAAATTTCTCTATTCTCTTTACTGCTCTCTGTTCCTTTTGTCCTTTTCATTTTTGAGGTCTTTTTTCTATTTTGTTTTTATTAAACAGGTCTTTGGTAACTGGAGTTCCTCTATAATTGATGGCTTTTCTTCTGACTGTTGGTGTTTTTTCGGTATTTTTAGCTGGTGTAGGCAGGAGTTGCTTAAATGATGCTCTTTTCACTTCAGCGAGGGGTACATTATCCTCATCGTCAGAACTGGAACTACCGTAAACCATTCTGTAAAACATTTCAGATGATCTTTTTGGGGTATGATCAATTCTTTGTTCTTGCATGGACGTCGATGTCTGGGGTGTCTCGAAAGCTGTTGGCCTAGGTGGCACTCGAGGTGGCGAATTTTCTACATCTACGACGTCTGGTACAGGAGCTGGAGCTTCTGACAATACAGATGGAGCAAAGGCTGTTTCCGGAATAGCGTGCGGATTAAATGGATACAGACCAGTCGCTCTAAAACCACTTGTTATGTTACTATGTGTCATACATTTAGACCAGACAGTAGTAAGTATAATATTGAAGCGTGCCTTAGTGAGCTTTTTGTCTGGATTTTGTTCCATGAATAATAAAAGTTCTGAATCCCAGTGGTGTTCAAATGATCGATGGACAGCTTTGTCAAGTGGTTGCAGTTCATGGGATGTATTGGAAGGTAAGCAGTACAATGCTATGTCGAGTGAATCTGCAACTTCCACGATGGATAGATCTAAGTGACAAGCTGCCCCGTCAAATATTAAGAGGCATTTTCCTGGAGTTTTGTATCGGGCTAGGTGCTTCAAAAACTCTTTAAACAGTTTATTTGTCATATAACCTTTTGCAGATTTTTCTACTAATGATCCCGGTGGTAAATTATCATATAACTCAGGCTTTAAACGTTTGCCTTTAAAAATTATCATTGGTGGTATGCTAGTACCAAGTGCGTTCACACAACCGGCGATGGTAACACTTTCGGCGTGTTCCGAAGACTGTAAATGAACTCTTTTGGCTCCCTTCTGTGCCAAAACAGTCTGCTGGTGGTGAATCGTTAGCCGGCAGCCCTTCTCATCCATGTTGTAAATTTTCTCAGGACGAGTTTTGAGATCCAATTTATCATAAACTTCGTTCAGTCTCTAGAAATGATCATCTACGATAAATTTATTAAGCTTTTGAGCCCTGGCCGGGTTCATAAACTGAGCCTTTCGACGTGATATCTCCGGATGTCTCTTCATAAACGCCCTAAACCAATCCTTACCAGCAACTTTAGCTTGTTGATTGAAGGGATGATTGATGGCATTCGTCTCGCAAAATTTAAAGACTAACCGGCGGAGAATCTTTGGAGTAACAGGTAATCCTATTGCAGCAAACCTCACAATTCTACTCACAAGCTCAGCTTCCTGTTCTTCATTAAGTAAAGGTTTTCGGCCCAAGGTTTTTTTTAAACTGGCGGTCTGGAGGTGGTTTCGTATAGTTCTTCTGGGTACTTTGTACCTTTCAGCAGCTTTGTACGTACTCAACCGTCCACATTGTACTGCTCGGACTGCTGCCACCAGATCATCTTCAGACCACAATGCTCGTTTGGGAGGCATTGCGATTATGAGGTTTGCCTGAAAACCATAAATCAATTAAAAATAGCTGTTATCTCATTTCTAAAGGTCTTAAATAAACAGTAAAATAGTCACTGGATGATATTAATAAAGGAGGGTAATAAGGCCTATGGTCAAATTTTATAGGCCTTATTAACAACCAACCACATTGTCAAGAAAAAAAGTTTAAAATATTATTATTTGGTCTAATTTATACTATTTTGTACAATACAGGTCTTTAAAACATTAACTAATAGAAAAGTTCACTATAAAATAATGTGGAAAAGTGTAAAAATGAAAAAAATACTTACGTTTGGTTCGACCGTTATATTATAAATCGAGACGTGTGTCCGCCGGCCACAATGAGCGACGTCGCACTGGCGGCAGCACGCGGGCTTGAGAGTCGTAACAGGTTTAGGGCGCCATCTAGGATGGTTTGCTACTTATGACTGTGATTTCGCTTAGCGGAAACCATTTAAAGTTGTGTTTCTGTTACTTAGGCCTTATTACCCGATAGGCCTTGTTGGCCGCACCTACCTTAGTTCCAAATTTATCTTAGTTACTTGCGTTTCGTTGTGTTTTTCTATACGACGTCCTAGTGTACGTCGACTCATTAAAGTTAGCCCCATTTCAGATATTTTTAAGTCCGTGAATATTTTTGAAAAATATGGATCTTCCACTGCACGTAATGGGATCATGGAATGTATAAAATATTTCAAAATATTTTCGTCGAATTGTTCTTGTGATTTTATTTTCATTTGACTTCTTAGTTTTACTAGTTGTGATTTTGACAATATTATCATCTTTTTTCTGTATCTAATTTTTCTTTTTTTTTAGATAAGTTTTGTACTCTTCGATGCAATCTTGACCGTGTTTTCGCTTCAGGTGACTCAAAAAGTTCGATGTACAATTATGAAATCCTTTAACTTTAGTTACATCTCTTGGACACTTCATACAAAGCGCTGTGATTTTATTACCAGTACACTCGTCAGGCAAGTATTTGAAAAATGTTCCATCAAGTAAGAGAAGCCGCGCTTGCGACGACGATGAACTCTCGGCGGTGTCGGTTGCTGGCTCAGGCGAAACAGTTTCTAATGAATCATTAATGTCTGAAACCGAAAGAGTCACTGATATGTTACTGTCTTCGTCCACTTCGTTTATCGACATAATACTTTTATGTTAAAATATTAATACCTACAACACAAACAGCTTAACGACACGAGTAACTAGTCTCTACTTTACGCGGCGAGCGAGCAATGAGCACTGACATCTGACACGACATTCCGAGACGGACGAGAGTGACGGAGACGAAGTTGTTTACGTGACTTGTGTGAAAGCGAGAGGCGAGAGCAATGTGCGTTCGAACCTTGAAATATTTTTGTTGTGTACTTACTACGTGAAATAGTAACAAACATGCGTACATCCATACACCCTCACATATATCCATATTCTTAATATTGAACCAGCTAATAATCAAACATATGTAACGCACTTTGCCCACTTTTGGTTGCAGCTTGTTTGGAAGTTGTTTCTTTGATCAAACCAATCAAGTTGGTTGACCCATAGCTTACGCGCTCTCTTAACTACATTTCTTGATTTGTCTGTAATTATTTTCTTATGTATAATTTTTGAACTTTTATGTCGTAAATTGTAATTACCACTGAGAGGTGGGGACCTGGTGTCCTGTGCAAACAGGTTTTAATTACCTAAAACAGGCAACAGCGATCCACAACCAAAATTAGGTTTAAGATTTATTGTATTTTATAAGTGTAATGGTTTGTGGAGAGAAATAAATCTTATTATTATTATTACTTACAAATATTTATCAATGCGAGTCAAAGTCTTAGGTTTTCGCGATCATAACATATTATAATAAAACAATTCTAAACGGATTTATCGCGTGTTTACAAATTATTATGGGGGATAATGTAATAATAATAATAATAATAATGTAATAATTAATAAATATGGGATAAATCCATTTAAAATTGTTTTATGACTTTTTTGTTTGTCTGAGCATTGCGGCTTAATTTTCCTAAATCTTTTACTAATTTCATTTTGATACGAGGGTCAAACTGAAAGTTCTTAGAACTGGCCACTTATAAACAATATAATAAAAAAATAATTCTAAAATTTGAAAATATAACTCTTTGCCAATATTACTGAGTATATATTTCATTCATTTGTCATTTGTTTTACGATTTGGCGGCAAATTGAAAATTGTCTGTGTCACGTCATCATGAATTTAACACGAGAAAATTTTCGTGCAATGATTTTTTATGACTTTCGATGTCATTTAAGTCAACAAGAAAGTTATGATAGACTACGATTGGCCTTTCACGATGAAGCCCCATCTCGTGCGACTGTTTACAACTGGTTTAATGAGTTTAAACGTGGTCGCACTAATCTCACTGATGATTTACGTGAGGGACGGCCTTCTACGGCGACGACTGAAGATAACATCTGTGTTGTGCGGCGTATGATAGAGACTGACAAAAGAGTGACCTATCAACAGATTCGGACAAGCTTAGGCATCGGTATGAGTCAAGTGCACAAAATCCTCCACGAACATTTAGCGGTCAGGAAGCTTTGCGCCCGGTGGATACCTCATAATTTGACTGAGGCTCAAAAACTCCATCGTGTGGATTGGTGTCGTAAAATGATTGAAAGATTTAACGGAGGTGACTCAAATGCTGTGTTCGACATACTAACAGGTGACGAAAGCTGGATTTACTGTTATGATCCTAAAACCAAAAGACAATCTGCTCAGTGGGTGTTTCCTTTCGAGGAGTTGCCAACTAAAGTGAAGAGAGATCGAAGTGCGGGAAAAAAAATGGTGGCCTCGTTCTTTGGAAGGATAGGTCATTTTGCAACAATTGTGTTAGAGGATCAAAAAACAGTTTCTGCAGAATGGTACACTACCAATTGTTTGCCACTTGTCTTGGAAAAAGTTCGAGAGAAACGACCTCGCAGTAGGATCCTTCTTCACCACGACAACGCCTCGTCGCACACCGCCAAGCGAACGATCGACTATTTGGCGACATCAAACGTTGAATTACTGGGTCACCCGCCGTATAGCCCCGACCTCGCGCCTTGTGATTTTTATTTATTTCCAAAAATTAAAGAAAAACTTAAAGGAAAGCGGTTTATGAATGCTGAAGAAGCGGTGGCTGCGTATCGCGATGCCATTGAAGAGACCCCTAAGGACGAGTGGGCAAAGTGCTTTTCCCAGTGGTTCCATCGCATGCAGCGGTGTATTGACGTGAATGGACAATATTTTGAAAACATATAATAAAACTAATAACTGGCTAATGTAATCAGTTTTTGATTTTCTAAGAACTTTCAGTTTGACCCTCGTACATAAAGTCAATTGTTAGTTTTAATTGTTTAACAAAAAAAAAAACTAAAAAAGTGAATTGCAATTATTTGAATTGTGAGTTACAATTGACATACGTTAATCAAATTAATTTAATTGCAAGGCGCAATTAAAAGTTTAATTGCAATTAAATTATTTGTAACTATTACTTTTTTAGTCAATTAACAAGGTAATTGACAAATTAATTGATTAATGCCCAACACTGGTAAGAGCCTACTTGAATAAAGATATTTTCATTTCATTTCACACCGCCCTTTGTTTGATTGTAAAATTCAATCATATCTGGTTTTCCGGAGCTAGATTTGACGACACAATCTTCGTCACAGGATGACAACAGATATATACCATCTTCGTAGGTTAAGGTTTACATGACAGTAACGTTAGCGGACCATCATAACAAAACATTGAAGTTCCAATGGCCCTGTGCTTTGTGTTTTTTAACTCTTCTGGTATTTCTCTTTTGTTTGAGCGTATTGTACCTATTATCGTCAACTTGTATGAGTAAAGATTTAGCCATAGGTACGGCCTGAACCAGTTATCGCATGTAATATTTCTACATGATCCATGGATACTCCTCGATAACTCTTCGATAATTCTCCAAGAGGGAGTCCATTTCTTTCTGTTTGTCCATTTCTTTTTGTTCCTGATTTTCAGGTCATATTTACTGGGTTTGTTTGGAATATACATCCGGAATGGACACCGCCCTCTAAATCCCAATAGTTGTTCATCGACAGTCACATGAAATCCTGGTGTGTAGTTTATTCTGCGCTGTGTAATAAATAAATATCAAACTTTTTTAATAGGAGCAAAAACATCTAGAGAGCGATTAGTATGACGTATAGATTTGTCATCAAAACGGAGGCATGCTAGAAGAAATACAAATCGATCTCTACTCGTAACGGATACGTAATGCGTCCCAGAGAATGAGATATCAAACAATTCAATAGTTGTGAGGTGATTGTCTTTCATTGCGGAGGTCAAAGTCAAAATTCCTATAAAAGCTTCTATATCGTCAAAATTTGTGTCTCGGAAGGTAGCAGAAACATCATTCGAGTTACGTTTTTGTCTAATCTCGACATTGGTCCATGTTATTATTTCTTCAATCATTTCATCAGTAAAAAATATATCGAAACACAAAAATGGTCAAAATAGGTTTCTACACATTCTCGTTGGTTCTCTCGCTAAGAGTAGCGCAATATTTATAGCGGAAGTTCATGTCTGAGTTCGCCCCTTTACTGTAGACCAGTAGTGGTTGTTTTTCCCTTTACAGATCTTTGAGGCAATATGATTATCCGATTTGACGTCGAAGTCGAAGGACGAGGTTCTATATTATTATTTGGAATATTTTCGCTTACCTCCGAAACTTCTGAAATAAACTCGTTTACTAAATCATCCTCATAATCACTTTTTACTTCATCTACACTCAAATGATCCTCTTCGTCTTCACTGCATGCATCAACAGTTTCTGACTCTTCCTCCAACAACAAATTTTCAATTTCTAATTCTTCCAGTGGCTGAGACGATGTCGTCGTGTAGTAGGTTTAGCCGAACAATCAACTTTAAAACCTAAAACAAGAAAACGATCAAAATAAAATTAATGACGCGTTAAACTAAAATGTTACGAATCACATAATGTGCAGTCATTCTGACACACTGTGGTACTATATCTACGTAAAAAATGCTTACCTGCGACGCACGTGCACCGTTCGGAACCTCGGGCCGTGTACTGAGTTGACTCGCACAGACAACGCGATACATAAAATAGTTGGAGAAAGAGAGATGGAAATGTTTGACGCGTGAGTCGTTCTGACTCACGTTATGTATCTAGGGTTAATTCCAGCATTAACTGAATTTTGTATGGATGAAAGTTTTTATCTTTCTTTGGATCCGCTGTAAAGTTGATCTCGGTATATTTTATGCTCATAGAACTCTTACGAATAGACTAGGTATGATTTTCGCGAACTGACTCTTGCACTGTTCTTCTTTTCTCCATGATGTCCTTGGTTGTTCAATGTCAAGTCCCCTCAAACTTATGAACTCAGTTCCTAATCTTATAAACGCTAGGCATAAGTCGTTAAAACTCTAGTCTTTTAAATTGTTAGTAATTGTTACTTAATATGCTAATTGTCTAGTTTCTTTATCTGTGAATCCGTAGAACATTTTTTTGAAAAAACTGGTCACTTCGTGATTCTATTATTGGAGCATATCTAGCTCATTAGAGCTCATTGTCTTCGGTATTGTTTAATTTTTACATATTTTATGACAGTCAGAATTTAAAATTAAAGTTTTCTGCTGCATGAAAAACCGAAGACGAACCGTGTTCTAATCATGATCTGATTCTAACAATGAATGGGTCAATCTCAAACCGTGGTTACGGAAAGTTGGAAAAGAGTCACAGCAATATATAAATCTTTTGATGATTGAAAAATGTAGTAAGTACCTATGACTTTATTTATAAAATAATAGCCATTATTTTTCTTTAAAAAACGAAAATTGAAATTGACCGTCCATGGTGTGGAATCAAATTCACAGAGTGACCATGGAGCGGTTTTTCTGTCCATGGAGCTCATACAAAGTGTCTTGATTGTGAATATCTTGTCCAAAAGCGAAAATGCGATCAGCCGTCCTATTAATATAAGTTCTAATACCATCTGGTGCACCTTTTGCATGACCTGCTTCATGAAAATGCCAACAGGTTTTTTGCAAATGAAGGGCACAGGGAAAGAAGGGGCTCATCAACAATTAACACAAAATGAATTAAACGCTAATTTATACTAAAAATCTACATGGTGTGTAAGGATACTCATTTTTAATGATATTATTTACTTGTTTTGGACATTACGTAGTCCAACTACCTATTTTTGAGGATTCCGTTTTAATTGACCTATTCAATCAAAAGTTAAACAGACTTTTCTGGCCTAAGCCAGAAATGAACAGAGCAAAAAGGGGTTGATTGTAATAATGAGCTCCTTCTCTCCTTTTTGGAAAAGTAAATGTAGGCAAATGGTTTTGAAAGAATAATAAGCAATATTTCTGTTAAATTTAATGTATATTTCACTATGAATTAGTTATGTGGAACATTTGTAAAATATTCTTGAGCTTCAGGGTAACAGAACTACTTCAAATTCCTGTAGGTCTTTATATTTTTCATCTGAAATAGACAGTTCTGCCTCATAGCGTAGACCAGGTAATAGGAACTCTTGGTTCTGGAGATTTCTCAGACTTTTATTTCGCCCTACCATTGATGCTTCTTCCCATGGACCATTGTATGTGTACGGAATAATATTTTCTTATTTGATCGTTCTATTTTTAATTCCTTTGTAGGACGTGATGGAAATGTGGATTTTTTAGCATAGATTTGATCGATATAGCTGTCCAAGATTTAAAATATGTTCTATCAACCTTCACATCATTAAATGGAGATGGTTTTTGATGGGCATTTTCAAAACTTCAATCCACTCATCGGGAACTTCTATCCTGGATTTTGAATTAATTAATCCCATGTTTTTGTCACATTCCATATAGGAATGTCCTCGGACTGGAAAAGTTATCATAACTGATTCAAGTTTTCTCTCAATATGCACCATATGATATAAGAAACGGAACACAGTGAAGTTTTTTGTCCACTGCAAGAGTCACAAAAGATCTGCAAACGTTTAGTATTATTCTTTGCATAATTGTAAACATAGTGGTGAATAAGGGAACAAACATCGTCACTCCCCTTTTTTCCTACTGTCTCAGGATAAAAGTAAAAAACAATTTTACTTGAATTCAGAACATGAACATTAAACGCATACATAGACAGCTGTCTTTTGTAATAAACATCATTCGTCTGTATATTTGGGCAAGATAAGTTTTTACCATAATCTATGCACACCGCTTCCATAGCATGAGTAGAATCTTTACAATGGATTCGAGCTATCCGTTTTCGGTTATAAAAAGTCTCAGCTTTTAGCAAGTGCAATTTCTTCTCAGTGTTAAGTTTCAGAATATTCTTATTGAGGACTGATACACATTGTGAATCAGCAATTGCTTTTTCAGTTTCCATAGCTTCTAGATTTACCTTGAACTGATCGCATACACTACAAGTGTCAGTGCGAGGATAGCCGAATGCAATATTAAAATCATTATTAAATATAATTCGACATGTCTCATAGCAAACCTTCACACTTTCGTCATCCTTGTGTAACTCCATAAACATGCTATGCATTTTTTTAATGTTCAGCTCCTCTGATAAATATGTTCGGGATGAATCATGAAGACTGTAGTGGCTTGTACGACCTGAAAATACAAATCGTTATAATTTAAAAGACCTAACTTTTACCTTTAAATGAATTTATGTGTTGTCTTATTAGGCTAGTTACTGCAGTATTCAATTTAGGCTGATGTCCATGTTTCCCCCTTTTATCTGCAGGTGCACATCCAAAGGCCTTGAGACTAGACACCAAGTATTCGACCTTCTGTTTTGTTATTCGTGAATCGCCATAAAAGCTGACTTGCATACTTGTACTTCTTGAACTGATGATTCAATCGTAGCACGAATTCTGTATTTATACACAGCATCATAGTGCACTGCGGTTGGGTTTTTTGAGCATCTATTTATAGGCAAGACTGAGATCAATCCACATAAGTACGTATTTTGCATATCATGAGATGGTAGCATATTGAAGTTCTGCAAAACTTCACGTCTTGACTGAGGTGGAATTCTCTCAAAACACTTCTGTTTGCAAGAACATGCCGGTCCTTCCTCATGACTAGATAGTCGTATCTTTTTCATAACTTCATTCATTCTCCCGTAATGCTTTCTTTTCTTAGTTCTTGGGTGAAAATTTAACTGATTTTCTTCATCGCTTCAAAGTTAAACGTCAAGGCGTCATTTTCAGTGCGTGTGTAAACAAATTCACATACGCACTGAAAATTACGCCTTGATGTTTAACTTTTATCTGTCACATTATGTCATTTATTTCAAGATGGCGGGGGTATGGGCGCGTTCTTGTTTTGTAAACGTAAAATGTGCTCCTTTAACCTCTGATTGGGTTGCAATGAGCACCTTTTAAGCTAGTTCGTTACGAAATGAGCTCTTTTTATTCCTTGACGTGTTTTTTAATATTGAAGATTACAAAGCAATGGGCCCTTTTTAGTTTGTTTTGAATATGTCATATCAAAGGCCTGTTCAAAATCTATCAAGTGCGATCATTTTGTTTGATTTCGTATAAATTGTCGATGAGCCCCTTTTTTCCCTGTACCCTTCAAATTCAAATATTTAATATATGGTTCGAAAATAGGTAAAACATTTTTTATTTTTTATTTGATATTGAGAAGAAGGGCTGTCTGTACCAAAAGGCGCGCAATCATCCCTTTTAAATGAGCATATACTGCACAAGCATTGTGTCTTTAAGTTGTCTGAAAAGCTGCAAAAAGATTTTGTTACCATTTCTCCAGATACAGGTGATTTATGATATGTCACGACAGTATGCAATGTCACTTGTTGCTGAGAGGCGCCGAAATGCACCGATTGAATTTCTTGATTATATTTACACGTATAATTTTCCGAGAAATCCATATGGATTAATACTTCACCGTGTGGTACATTTTTACGTAATTCGGTTACGGTTTTCGATTGATCGTCCCAAGCATGTTTGTGCTTCAAGAAGTTATCTAAAAGGGAATGTATCAAGTAGTTCATTAATGAAACAAACTTTAGTAGTAGATAAGTCTGTTCTGACAATTCTTGATATATTTTTAGTAGAAGCGTACGTTGTTCGCTTATTTCACGGACGTAACTATAGCTTTGACAGTGATCCCCTAAACAAAAACAGAGCTCTAACATGAATAAAATCTATCATTTTCAAATTAAACTTTGCCTGCGACTACAACACGCAAAAACAATTATAATATATACTTATCTATAATATATAACTTAAGTTACTCT
Source organism: Diatraea saccharalis (assembly GCA_918026875.4). Taxonomy (NCBI): domain Eukaryota; kingdom Metazoa; phylum Arthropoda; class Insecta; order Lepidoptera; family Crambidae; genus Diatraea; species Diatraea saccharalis. The sequence goes on from OU893336.1 coordinate 11,641,721, forward strand.
GAGTATGTGCCTTTAAATAAAAGTGGCAATGTATGTATTGTAATAACAATAAACAAAAGTAACAAAGTTGAAACTTCAAAGTACAAAATTTGGTCTTTTACGTTTTACGATTAAAAATTAACTATTTACAACATGGTTTATACATATATACGTACGCATATATACCTACACATTTGTACAATATTTACATTTTTATCTTTTTTTATGTACTTTCTTGTTTTTTTTTTGTAACATAGGTAACTATTTCACATCTTATTGCAACTAATGAACATAAGTTCCGATGATTTTTTTGTTGTAAGCCGAGTTCTTCTTTCGTTCAGCGTTAACCCTGCTTTAGAAAGGACTCGCTCGCAAGGAACAGATGTTGCCGTGATATTTAGGCATTTTAGCATATATCTGTGGAGGACGTTCCCTCCACCACTGCAGCGGATCTTGATGCCGGCTGATCAACTGCTCCTGTAAATATTTATCAAATTCCACGATTCCGGCTGCATTTCTAGTATCAATCGCGAAACTTCGACATCGAAGTCCTCCCAAGTTGAGCATGTTTTAGAAGGACCAGGGGTCGGTTCTACGGGCACTGGATTGTTCGCTGTGTCCTCATTGGGCAAGACAATTCTACCCATTTTCATTCTGAGTGCCGCTGCGGCAGTATTGAAGTTGGTAGTATCTCGAAATCCAGTTTTTAAAGCGTGGGTCTAAGATAGTAGTTTCACTAAGCAGGACATGTTTTTCGATATCGCCGAATCTACGTCTCATCTCGAATTTTAAGGACCCACTAGTTCTTCAATCGCTACGTAAGTCTCTGCAGAAGATTTTTCTATTTGCATAAACAGCTTGCAAAAAACAATATATTTTAAAGCGGAGACATATTCTCCTTCACTCACTTCATTGGTGACCTCGTAGAACACCTTTAAAATAGGGATCGCTTTTTCTATAATCGCCCACTCCTCTTGTGACAGGGCTAAATCAACCTTCATAATTGCCACAGTAGCAGTCACAGCATCTTTAATCTTCAGTAGACGGTCCAATATATCGTAAGTAGATTTCCACCGTGTACTTAAGTCCTGTTTCAATTTGAGTGCCCAATGTTCATTTGAACCTGAATTTCTTTAAGTTTTTTAGCCCCAGGCTGACTACGATGAAAGTATTCGACTAATTGCTTAACTTTTGTCAGTATGTGTGCAATTTTGCCGATACTGTCTTGCACAGCTAAGTTAAGACTGTGGGCGAAACAGCTAATTGATCGCCAACCACCTGTTCGCACTGCGCTCAAAATGTTAGCGGCGTTGTCGTTGACAATCGCGCCAATGTTATTCTCAATGTTCCATTCTGTGAACTTTCGCCTCAGAAAATCTATACAGATTCTTGATAGATACTTTGATCAAAATTAGGGGCATTCCATAGTGACTGGTGGGACAGTTTACTCCAGAATTCCTAATGTTTAGACCTGTAACTTACTATTTTGATTTAATATAAATGATCAAATAGATATTTTATAGTTATTATGAACCAATTTATGAAACTCATACCGAAAAATATAAATTATGAACATATTTGGATGATATTTTAGCAGTTAAAGGAAGGTGACTGGTGGGACAGTCAAAAATATCTCACCTCCGCCTTTTGCAATGTCAACCAAGATTTTAGCCCAAATACTATATATAGCACGACGTCTTTAGCTATGCTATAAAATGATTGAATATACTACTACATAAACTGAAAATTAGCACCAAACTTATTTTTTATAAGAAAATATAAAAAAAGGAAACTGTGACTGTTGGGACATCGTTTTGGGACTGGTGGGACAAATACGAAATCGGTTAAAAATGAACTCATTTTATGTCATATTTAGAATTATTTATTAAGACAATCATAACAACGAATAATATGTATTATTAAAATCTTCGAAAAAAAAAATGAACGTATTTCGTGTGCTTCATTTACTTTGGGAGCTTCAAGATTATGGACATTGGTGTTAGATTCATCATCAGTCGAATGTACATCCGAATATTTTAGTTTTCCATCTTGAATTAGTAGAACTTTTCTCTTAACTTGAGATGTTCCAGTCAGTGCATATGTAATGCTTTTATTCCGGGCTTTAAAGTGATGATGCTTTTGTATTAAAGGTATGGGTTTTATATGTTGCCATCTTTCGTCGAGGGTATCTTGCACAGGTTTTATATCCCCGATTGCAACAAAGAATACTCTGAGACCAGGAGCATTAGCTGCCAAAGAATGGTAAAGTTTCTGCAAAATCAACTTGAATCACAAGTTCCGAATCTGTACTTTCAGAAACCATTTGTTTGTAAAACTTGGATTGTGCGTCTTTTGCAAATGCATGGTATTTGAATTGAGGGGTCTGGTTTATTATCTCTGTAATTTTATTATTAGTAAAACTATAAAATCAGTAACAATCACCGTTTACTTCCAATTTCTGGGTTTCTTACAAAATAGTGGTTTTACAATCATCATTGAAGAACACAATGTCCTATCACAAGTTGACAGCTTTAAGCGCGGGAAATTACCATAGATACAATCAAAATAGGCAACCACAGATACATATGTTATGTACCCCTTGTGGCTGGCTGCGGTGACGTCGTTGAAAATAAAAGAGACCTTAACTTTATAAGTCTTTTTATTTATTCCACTGAATTTACAGTATTTATCAAACTTGGCGGCACAGATATTATGAGGTTTTAATGAGGCGAATGACGATGAGAGGTGTCTATACTAAGACAGATAGTATACAATTATATTTTAATGCTGGATTTCAGGGGTTTATATACTCCTGATGTTTTGTATTAATTACGTTTTACAATATTGCTATCAGTTTTAAATTGACCCTTAATATAGTTCAAGTCGTACACATGTCGCGGCATCTTTTTAGCATAGTAGATGATTAGGAGTGACCTTTCAGGTCACTGCCAAAATAATTGATTAATTAGAAAAAAACAAAACTATTAGCGATGATTTATGGTTTTGATAAGATGATATTTGCGTAAGTGAACTACTTGTTGGTCACGTAGACCATTACTTAGAAATGATATCGGGATAGGGTGCGTACATAACACCTCCCTCCTTAAAACTAAACAATGGGTTTATGAACATAAACAATTGTTTAGTGATACTGACAATATCTCAGATTACAATTTTACAAGATTACAATTTCCTTAAACTTAAATGATTAACATTTTCTTATCTTAAAATTAATGATGATTTACATATAATTCTTTATAATCTTTTAACAATACATATAATTTTTTTTTTATTTATTTATTACAATTATAATTTTTGTTATCTATTTTCCCAATAATATCCCAAAATAAAAGATATAAAACTTAAAATTAAACAATATTCTTACAATTATAATATCGTATAATTATTTATTAAAATATTATGACATTTTTTTTTATAATTATTTTCATTTATATTTCATTTTATTCAATTACTTAGATTATAAGAATACCTTACATCTGAAGAACTTGGTATTCTTTTTGGTCTTAGAGGAGTTCTCGTAGTAGGTTCATCAATTATTACTTCATCTCGAGTGGTAATATATCTAGCATCTTGCATTTCGAGCCTAGGTGTAGTTGATATACTTTCGTCTTTATTATAACAATTATTAAATATTCTGATACAACATCTATTAGTACATTGATTATTATAATCATGGTAATCATCTTCTGATGGTTGAATTCTGGCGCTTCTTCTAAACTTTTTGCATAATTTGAATAAAAAGAAGAGCGTTAAAAATCCACAAATCGTATATAAAAGATAGGGTATGTGTACATTATTATGGAGATCATATCGAGCTTTTTCTCTAGTAGTTATTTGTTCTTCAATTGAATGCAGCTTTACAGAAGCTAAATTAAGATCATCTAATTGTATGTTGTTGATATGAAATGGAGTAAATAAATGTTTAGTTTTATTCAGAACTGCATCGTTGCAACAGTCATCTTTAGTTAAATCAATATCAATACTTGGGGAAGTATAATTGGTTATGATATCACTAGTTGCAGTGATTTGAATTAAATTTGCGTATCCTTTACAATCTCTATCTAACTTTATTATACCTGTTGAAGATAACTCATAATCTTTTAGTTCTTTGCCCGAGCAATCAATAGTAATTTTAGTTGGTTTTTAATAAATAAATATCCATCTGTTATTGGTTAATTTTTGCCATATCTCGACATTACCATACATGAAAGTTCATGTAGTAAATAAATAAATGTTTAGTTACCTAAAGAATGACCTAAAGAATGTAATACATTCTTTAGGTAACTCTTTTAAAACTAGTAATTAATAACGATTCACATGAGGGGTTAGACATTGCAGAATATTCATTTAAATCTTGACATATAAAATGTTCTCTTGAGAGTTTCTTACATTGATCAAGGTTATTAAATTGTACATATGAATGACGGTTAGTAGTTATACCGAGGTATCTTTTAGTTGGTTGGACAAGAGCATAAGTTAAATCTTGAAAAGTATGAGGTATTGGAAGTGGAAGTACGTGATATAGTTCGTACTCTTGAGAAGTTACTAATGGGATGTTCAAAACAAAAACTAATTTAAAATTCATATAGAATATATTAAGTGTTGAAATATCTATGAGTATATGAATATCTTCTAAAGTGAGTCTAACTGGGAATTCTTTGTGTTTTAGAATTTTAATGTTGCTGGTTAATTCGTGATAAATTTCTTTTGGGGATATTATATGAGGGTGCAGTACATTCTGCTTAGCGAATAATATAGAATTTACTATGAGATCAATTTCTTCAATTATCATAGCTGACAAGGAATTTAGAATGCTAAAGTGTGTATTTAATGTTGATCGAACATCTGTAATAGAGACGTTTGAAGCTAAATTGTCCATAAAATCTTTGAGTGCTAGGAAGTTTTTATCTAAATCTTTTTCATTCTGTGTTAGTTTTCTAATAGTATTATTGAAGTTTTGTATCGCTGATTGAGTTACTTGAACTTGACTTTTCATTATAGTGTAAATTTCTTTTTCATCGTCTAGAACTTTATTAATAGCGTTATCATAAAATATAGCATCATCGTTATCGAGAGTACCAAATACAGTTTTTAGAACAGAACTGAGTTCATCGAACCATCCTCGTTTTGCTCGCCCTGTGCTCGTAAGATGAGCTAGAGATTCATAAAGTGAAACTATTTTATCTAAATTTCTTTCTACTGTTGCTAATCGTTTCTTACATTTGAGACTAGAACTTATCTGCTCTAAATCGTTACAATGAGTAATTGTATATTTGCATCTAGATTCTAAAAGTCTTATCGCCTTTGGGATGTTTCCAATGTCCTTGAATGTTATTAACTTCCAATCGTCAACATGTATCTTCAGTGTTCCCGTTCTATCAAAATATAATCCTGATCCATTGGTAATAGTAGTAATTTCTCTCAATGGAAGAATATCTCTTACGTCGTCACATGCTTCACAGTCACTAGTCATGCACTTTTCTTTAGTTATATCGCAACAAATAAGATTCAGGAACTGAGCTGTGGAAATTGGTAGTGTTGGAAGATGCTTGTTAAGTTCTTCTAATAAAAACTTATAATTTGCGTGGTAGCTGCACACACATACATTATAAGGGATCTCACTCATTGGTCTAACGTGGAGGGGTCTCAATTCAAAAATTTTGCTCTTCCCCAGTTTTATATTGGGATGTTCAATTTTAAACAGGGCATAGGCTTCAGTAATGGTCATCATTAAGTGCCTTTTAGCAACATGAGCACGTTGACTATCTTTATTTTTTATTGATATTGTGTCCTTCTGGTTAGGAGACGGCCGGCTTATGTCATCTTGCTCATAAAAATGTATTACTAACTTCTTTATCTCATCCGTTATGGCTGAAGTTTTAACTGTTTTAGTACATTGATGCATAGCCCCTGTTGGTACAATTTCCTTTATCACGTGCATCAGTACAGCTGCCTTTTTGGTTGGACTTTCTGGAAGAGCTTTTCTTACTTTGACGACTGCTTTTTTTAAAGTATTTATCGTCTTTTAGGAACCCAACGGCGAATCACATGTCTTCTTGATTCCCTCTAACTTTTTCTTTTCTCTTTGTTTCTTTTTACGTAGCCTTTCTTTCTCTCTCCACTGAATTCTAAAAGACTCATTACTTTCACGTAAAGCTTTATCCTTTTCTCGGCGTTTTTTATCATACTTTTTCTGGTTGTCTTGAGCTGTCTTCCACTTACTTTCATCACTTTTCAACTTTTCCCTAGATTTCCTTTTTCGCTCAGCAGCATTCATCTAAGAACCAGAAAACACAAACACACTCACAAAAAAGCATATAAGCATGTTAGAAACACGTTAGAAATGATTAGAATCAGTCCATAGCAAGTAGTGAATGCAATCCCGCCCCAATATTTCAATCCCGGTATTTGCGGGACTAAGGGTCCTCAGTCCCGCGGGATCCCGGTATTTGCGGGATCCCGCATGATGTTGAAAGTCTTAAAGCAAAGTGATAGGAACCCTGTATCATAAATGCATGTACTTAACAAAAACTGTATGTAACTAAAAATTAAACAAGAAGTGATATTCAAAATAATGTATTGAAAGTTAAACATACAAAATAATTAGTTTAGGCATTATTTTGGAAATAACTGCGCATGAAACAAAGTACGTTGATAGTTTCATCTGCCAAACGACTCCTAACTTTACACGCCAGATAGCCAGCTGCAGAAAACGCTCGCTCTGCTTCCACGCTTGTTGGTACAACGGTTAGTAAAGAGTTGTAGGCGAATTGGAGGTATGTGCCTTTTGATCCACCAGACTCAAACAAATTCATTTCTTTCTTAATCAAAGCTTCTAGAGAATGAACTCTAGAATGAGGAGTGCGACAAGCAGTTTTAAAACTCGATAGAGTTTGTTCGAGTTCATCACGAAGAGACATCGGTTCAGGCTCCGTAGTTTCTTGCATCATTGCGGCCACTGTAGCAAGAGGTACATCATCGTCATCTTGAGTAGAGGTTGAAGGCGTCATATACACATCAGATGAGGTTAACGCTGATTCTGTGTGTCCGTCTCTGTTACTGAACTGTAATCTTTCTATGATTTTTATAATTTCTTTGCGGACTACACTCTTTGTAGGTAACTTGAAAGTTTCGTCGTTCATAAATGCAATTAGATCTTCTTCGTACTTGCCAGGGTCATGTAGGTACAATAAAGCTGCAGTCATGTTGGTGCGTCGCTCTGTAATGCGTTTTCTCAATGAGGTAGCAAGTTTTTTAGCCAAAGGTGTTTCTTGTCCTTCTAATTTGCTAATCACGAACTTCAGAGTAGATTCTGCTGTGATGAGATTCGTCTCACGCCGGCACAAAACTTCGACAGCTAGTTTCACAGGCTGGAATACTCGTTCCAAATCCGTCAATACATTATATTCTTCTTCATTGAAGAAGTACTCTGGATTTGACGCCAACCCTACATCGATCAAAGTTTTAGAGACGCATAGTTTGACCCTATTGAATGTAGTTATCATCTGTGAAAGGCTCGACCATCTTGTTTTACAGTCTAGCATCAGTGTAACGCTTTTTCCCAAGTCATTCATAATATATGCCTGCAATAAATCATTTTTGGTCGGCGATTTCTTGAAAAGTTTGACCACTTTTCGAATTTTTTGTATTACACTTGAGTATTCTAAAGACAAATCTACTTCTCTTGTGGGAAGAACTAGATGAAAGCCACTGTCCTCAACTTCATCATCATCATCAGAGTCTATGTCTAATAAATCACTCTCTACCCTAGATTCATCCAACCTTACCTCGTTTTGTACATTTATTTCGTCTTGTGATGTTTCAGATGAATCTGGTTTATTGTAAACGACATCAATTACAGCAAGTTGAACTCCATGAGCATAACAAAGTTGTTGATCGGGCTTAATGAGACGGCCAACTTTTACCATGACCTTGGCACCGTCTGTGGTAATATTGACGACATCTTTATCAAGTGATACATCATACTCTGAAAGTTTTTCTGTTAAAATCGTTACACAGGATTGTGCTGGCAAGCTTCCAAAAATACGCACCAGGCCCAAGTTCCAAAAAATAGGCTTACCATCAAATGCGTGTATATTTACATTTAGGAAGCGCCTATTCCTCGAGGAAGTCCATTCGTCGAAGGTGAGAGTAAAACGATGACCGGTTTCTTTCAACTTCGATAAGTCTTGAATAACTTTCATTTTCAGAGTCATACCAAAATTCATTACCATCAGTTTTATCGAGTTTGGAGATGAAGGTAATTTATAGCCGCCTGCTATAAAGAGATCTCGCAAGTCTGAGGACGTGCAGAAAACACTAAACGGTAGGCCATCCTTTGAAACCATCCGTGACACCTTCTGCTCTACGGTATTATTTTCTCTATGAAAATGATCAGTAATTTTGTGTTTTTTTGCCGACGAAGCTGAAGAAGAAGAGTAGGCATGGGCATCATCTTGTGTATCTGGTGTAGAAAGTGACGGTGCCGAGGAATTAGACGTCGATGTCTCTGAAGCATTGTATTGTTCCTTTATTTTATTATACATACGAGTAGACCCCAAATGGCCTGCAACTGGAATGTCGTGGTTTTCGTATAGAATCTTTTTTATCTCGGTTGGTGATGGGTATGTAATATTATTATGATAAATGTTGACTGTAATATTCATATTGTGGAAAAGATATAATATAATGTTGTATATTTTAGTGAAGAAATGTACTTCAAAGGCATTTCTGAAGTCTGAGATATTAACATCAGTTACGTCTCCTGTAGTGACAATCGTGTCACGTGTTTGTTTAATGGTATTGAGTATTTCGGGGTATGAGGTTACGTCAAAATGGTTTATACTCTTGTATATAAAAGGAAATAAGTTTTATTGTTTAACTGGATTCTACTATGGGAATGGAGTTCCTTTTTAGTTTCTAATATTTCGTCGAGATTTCCTAGGTTGCCCAGGATTTCTTGGATGTACGGGTTTGATTCGTCGAGATCAATTAAGGTAGGTATGAGGACTATTTTTGATTTACTTTTTGTGAGATCCTCATTATACTCAATAATTTGGGTGTTTAGAGGTTCTTTCTTGTTAATGGTTTTCAGGTATTCGGAGTAGTCACCAGTAAATTTTGGTGAATTGTGTGAAGAGGGAGATGGCTTGAGATTCTACAGGTGATCTAGAAAGAGAGGGGTTTTCATCTGTGGCTGGACTATAGGAAATTGATGGTAAGTTACTATTTTCTAGGAGACCGACAGACGGTAAGTCGTCGTTATCTAAGTTAAGACGGCTAAATGGAAGGCTGACATCAACGTCTAAATCGCCTAATGTAATGGGACTAAATGCTGGTGATGATTCCTGATTAACCGGGTTAAGGTTGGCCATGTCAAGAATTGCGGTATCTTGGGATGAGGTGGATCTTATTATGGGATTCACTCCAGGAAGTAGTACGTCTCGTACTGTGGAAGGGTTCTGAATATATTCTTGATTCGGAGTTACGTCGGGACTTGCATCATTTGTGACTGGCTGGACAGGGTTCACAGGGAACCGAGATAAAGCATCGGCGTTAACATTCGTTTTTCCTTTCTTATATTGTATATCGTATTCAAATTCCTCTAGTTTAAGACGTCAACGAACTAGTCGTGAACCAGGATCTTTACAGTTAAATAGCCATTGAAGAGGTTTATGATCAGTAATGATTCTAAATTTATTTCCATAAAGGTAAGGCCGGAAGGTTTTTGTAGCGAAGACTATTGCCAAACATTCCTTCTCTGTCACGCTGTAATTGTTTTCTGCCTTGTTCAAAGTGCGTGATGCAAATGCGATTGGGCGGTCTTGTCCTACTGGACCTTGAGACAAAATCGCTGAGATAGCGTAGTTTGAGGCGTCGCAGGTAAGGAGAAATGGTAAGGTAAAATCTGGGTACGATAATAAAGGTGTTGATATAAGTTTATTCTTTAGAGTTTCAAAGGAGAGTTGGTGTTCATTGCGCCATTCGAATAAGACGTCTTTAATAAAGATGTGAGTGGTTTAGCCAGTTTGGCAAAATCTGGTATGAATCTACGGTAGTAAGATATAAGGCCTAAGAAGGATTTTATATCCTTTGGAGATTGGGGAATCGGGATTTCGTTGACTGCTTTGGTTTTTTCTGAGTTAGGACGAACGCCATCTTCGCCAATTATGTGACCCAAGTAGGTTACTTCCTTGCGAAGGAATTCACATTTTTCAGGTTTTAATTTCAGATTGAAACTGCGTAATCTATCGAAGACAGCTTTTAAATTAGAGATATGGGATTATAGATCAAAAGAATAGATAACGATGTCGTCTAAATAGACGAAACACCGTGTGCCCTGAAGGCCTGAGAGACAATTATTCATTAATTTCTGAAAGGTTGAAGGGGCGTTCTTAAGTCCAAATGGCATTCGGTTGAAATGGAAGTGACCCTGAGGTAGGGAAAACGCAGTTTTCGGTGCGTCTGTAGGTGCGATGAGGATTTGGTGGAAACCGGAAGTAAGGTCTAAAGTAGAAAAGTATTTACTGTTACCGAGCTGGTCTAGAATTTCTGCAATCTGTGGAATAGGATAGGTTTCACCGATAGTTATATCGTTGAGCTTACGATAGTCGATGACTATGCGCCATTTTCGTCGACCTGATAAATCTGCTTTTTTCGGCACGATCCAAATGGGTGAACTCCATGGTGAAAAGGAAGGTTCTATAATACCTTGATGTAGCATGTCGTTAATTTGGTATTCGACTTCTTTCTTGTGACACTCAGGAAAACGATATGATTTGGTGTGGATGGGAATATCACTACTAATTTTAATTTGGTGAGTTAGAGCAGAAGTAAAAGTGAGTTGATCATCAGCCAGGTGGAAGATATCAGAATATTGAGAGCAAAGTTCCAGTAAACCATCGGTTTCTTCTTTCTTCAAGTGATCGGTTCTTAAGGAATCGATAACCTGTTGAGTTCTGGGAGAAGAATTAGTCATTGTGTTCATTTGAAATGCAATTTGATCCAAAGGTTCTATGGCAAGGTTAAGATTTGGGTTAAAGTTGACAGGGGATTCGGAGATGTTGGCAATAGTTAAATTTACCCGATTGTTGTTTTTGATCTTTACTATACAATTAGATATTAGTATGTTTTCTGATACATGTTGGTCTATCACAATTCCTTCTTTTAGTTTAGTATTTTTTACTGAGCATTCGATAACAGTTTCGATAATAGAGAACAATATCATACCAAACGTCACAATTTTTTTGAATATTTCCCGCTCTTGTAATTTTATGTACACTACCGGTCAAAAGTTTGAGACCGCTGTAAAAAAAATAACAAATAAAAGCAAACATGTTTTTTTTCATCAAAATATCCTCCTTTACATTTTATTACTTGTTTTACTAATCTTGGCATGCGAGCATTTAATTTATTTATTGTCTCTTGCGAGATATTCTTCCAGCTGTCTTCTAAGGCATTCCACATGACCTGCTGTGAAGAAGGACATTGATTCCGAACGCTTCGGTCAAGCTTTTCCCACAAAAGCTCTATGGGGTTAAGATCGGGACTTTGGGGTGGCCATGTCATGTTTTCCAACACTTTTTCCACCTGTTTCTCATCTAAATAGCCCCTACATAATTTTGAACTATGCTTTGGATCGTTATCTTGTTGGAAAATAAATCCTTTGCCGATTAACTTTAGTTCGGAGGGAATAGCATTTTTCTCCAAAATTACTTTATACTGCTCCTTTTTCATAATTCCTTTAATTTGGACCAGATTTCCAGTCCCATAGCCTGAGAAACATTCCCAAACCATAACAGAGCCGCCAACATGCTTGACAGTCGGGACTACACACTGTGGCATCATCTTTTCTTCGGCGGAACGTCGAACGAAAATTCTTCTTTTTGAACCAAATATTTCAAATTTAGATTCGTCACTCCAAAGTACTTTTTTGAAATCTTCTTCGGTCCAGTATCGATGGATTAGGGCCCATTGTAACCTTTTTTTCTTATTCTGCGGTTTTAGAAGAGGTTTTCGAACAGCAACGCGACCAAATAACCTGGCCTCTCGCAATCGTCTTTTCACTGTAGACACCGACACAGGTTTTTCCCAAGATTTATTGACTTCAACACGAATTTCTGGGGCTGTTAGGCGTCTATTTCGCTTGCTGGTGACCACAATAAATTTGTCTTCATTAAAAATAGTAGCTCTTGGTCTCCCGGACCGCGGACGATCTTGATTACTGCCAGTTTGTTTGTACCGCACAATAGTGCGATGAACATAAGTCTATGATAACTTGAGTTGAGATGCAATCTCACGTTCAGATTTGCCTTCATTATGGAGAATAACGATGGCAGATCGCGTTTCTATACTAATTTCGCAATCATTACGTCTCGACTGTAGAAATCACAAAATCAGACTTACAGCGGGTATTAACGTAGATAACCATAATAGGAACATAGAACAATCGCATTGTAAGTTAATGTAAAAAAAAAACGAAGTTTCAGCTGCGGTAATGAGGTAATAAAATGTTTACAATCGGTTATCGGACTATCTTTTCCTCGGCTCACATTGAAGTTTGGAAAGAATGCTCGTTTATGGCCCTTTCATTGTCTTATATACAGAAGAATAATGCTTTTAGGCAATCTTTAAAAACAATTGAATATGCAGGTGTACAGATTACTTTTTGCCATGGCGTCCCGGTCAAATATAGCCCTTAGACTTTCTATATTAATAAATGTACTTTTAAAGCCTGATTTGCATTTGGCTTCAATAAGGGATTTATAGTTAGGTCACAAAGTTAGGTCGCCCATCTCGTTTAATTTTCTTTTTGGTAACAATTTTGATTTTTAAATATGCATCTGTAATGCTGCTTTACTAAAGCATCTAAAAAGTAAATAATTGATTTTTATTGCTCTTACATAGTGGCTTTTTATAGTCTAATCGCCACATTGTTCTTGTGTTAAAGACATTGAACATTGTTGAATTTTTAAATGAATGATTCCGTGGCTTCGGATCCCTGGAATTTTGCTAAATTGAAGACCTGTCTACATATTTTTAATGCATTCGCCACACTAGAGCTTAAAAGCTGTGTGGCTAATTTTACATATTAATTTAATGACGTGACTGGGGTCCAATAATGTTTTTTTTTGTGTTGAGCATTTGGAGGAGGATGTTCAAAGGTCGTTTCTAAATTTTTTACCCCATTTGAAATTGTAACCAAGTATTTCGATTGCGGTAAAATTTGTGGAGTGCCTATCCAACGATAGTGAAGCGACATCTACTCCAACTTTAAAACGATTTTTGTTCTCTTGTAATGCCATTGATAAGAATGTATCCCAATGGTATTTTAAAACGGTACCTTATTCCTGCCGATAAATACACTAATGCTAAATACACTAAGTCCAGAGGAGCAGTTTCCTCTATACAATTTCACATGTCAACAAAATCAATGTATTTCTTTCTATACCAAAATTTTTGAGCTCGGATACCTATCTCATCAAAGACCAAGCTACATATTGGTTTATGTACACAGGTTACGGATTTAACTTTTAATGCTTGAAACGATTCTTCTGTAAATCCGGGTTCACCTTTAATGTGTCCAAAACCATCTATATACCATAATAGGTCTTGCGTTGACTGAAGTGATAGAACCTAAAGGAAATCAGAAGAATATTAAATTTGGTATAAAAATCAAACTAATATGTTTATTATTATTCTTTATCAATTTTGCATTCACAATGCTTTATTGAAAAGTAATGAAAAATACTTAAAAAATCCCACTGGGTTTGTAATAAAGATTTTGAGTTCGAGTCCCATCTTAGAGTTCCAGGGACAAAGTTCTGAGACCTGTTCAAATGTAAAAAATTATAATGGGTATAAAAACAATAAAGTTATGAGCCCAATTATTTTTGTCACGTTTTTTGCGTCTCCCATAATGTTATAATTTTGGTGTTTACTACCTTTCTTCTCAGAGGTATCTATTGAACGTTGCATACAGGTCGCTTTCAACTATAATCTGCTATATTTACGGCTTTTTGTAGTACTGTCAAAAGAATAACCGATGTAAACGTTTGCATTGAAATCTTGTGAATATATTATTAATAAATTATTAGTTTAAAAGACTTTCGAAAAACACGCTTTCATAAATTATGTATCGTTCAAGTTGTCTCTATTTCTGGGCTTAAATGTAAACTATAAGCTTTTAATTATAATATTTGATTATAAAAGCGTGGGGCGCTGGAACAGGAAAGGCTTTCTTAAATAATATAATACATAAGGCTAAATACTAATATAATACAAACAAATATTAATACGAACTTGCTGGCGGAAGCTGCATGAGGTCGCACAAAGATTACCAAAAGCAACCGACATGGAGTAAACTGGAGAGTGCATCGGTTCATTCTTGATACAAATACATGTCACCGATTTATGGTGCGGGGGGGCAACGATATTACAATTAAAAAGGGTAGATAGGCTGACGAAAGCATTGAATGTGCGTTTATGTACCATAATAATTTAAAAAGTGCTGTTCTGTGTTATATGAGATTTTACAAATAACTTAGGTAAGTTATCTAAATACCAAGGGGTCACATTTCATTCGTAAGTATACATTTTTAATTCATTTGCGTTTTAATCAGAAAAATAAATAATGTGTTATAAAAATAAAGAGTAAATACTTCGTTTATATATTGTAAAAAATGTCTGTCAACTGTTTGTCGAAATAGGGATGTTCCGATACCATCAAAGTATCGATACCTACTCATTTCGATACTACTTATACAAATACTCCTAAAGTATCGATTTTTACTGGTATCGATACTTTTGAGTACTTTTTTATTTATTTTGATGATGCTAAAAATGAACGTTGACGGACAATAATTACAACAAAATTGAGAAGAAAAAATATTTATTCATTGGAAATCGTTGCTTTAGGTACATACTTTAAACCAAAAACTCTTCAGCATGAAGATTCCCCAAAAACAGTAACTGTTCAAGGTATTTTGGAGACAATCTGTTTCTTTTTTGAGACATTGTTGCATCGGCTTTGGAAAAAAGGCACTCGCTAGGAACTGATGTTGCAACAACTATTAAATATTGCTGTGCATACTTGTACAGATAAGGAAACACAAACTTCATGTAATCCCATTCTGCAAATGGGTTGCTTTTAAGAGAAACTACTGGATTTGATAAATACAGAGAAACTTCATCTCCCTGATGAGATTTCTTTTTCCTTTTGTGTCCATGTGCTAACCCCTTATGATGACCCCTTATGAGACATCATCTTCTGATTCACTTGGGCTACTTAGTTGTCTGACAACCATAGTTCTGAGTTTTTGAATAGCTCTTCCGCATGCCGAGGGGTCTTGGAAATGCAGGTTTTTGAACCTTGGGTCGAGAATTGTTGCAATGGCTGCGTGATCGTTTAATTCAATCATTCTATACCTCCTTTTCAGCTCTTTCAATAAAACATCCTTACATTCTTTAACGATAGCAGAGTCTGGAGTGATTCTAATCAGTTCTGTAGTTAAGCAATTAAGCATTGGTATAATTTTGGAGATTGTTACATACTTTTGGCCCGATGATTCTCTTGTTACGTATTCAAAAGGCTTTAATACAGCTGTAAGCTCATTCAAGGTTTCCATTTCCACAGCACTTGGCAAATTTGGAGCCACTACACTCTCAATTACAATTTCTGATATTACTATTCTTAACTTTAGGAATCGCTCTAACGTAAAAAAAGTTGAGTTCCATCTTGTTCTTACATCTGCAATAAGTTTTAAAACTGATTCTTCCGAAATATTATTACGCATTTGAATTTTTCGTAGCTTATCCGACTGTACAACACTATTTTTTATCCAATTAACTATTTCTCGTACTTTTATAACAGCTGATTTAATTGTGTGCGCAAAACACGGTAGATGTTTTTTTTTTCGCCCAAAGACATTCGTATAGCAGCCAACATTGAACTGGCATTATCTGTTATAGCCGCACGAATTTTGGTAAGTGGAATATCCCATTTTTTTAAAATATCTAGCAAGTTTTCCGATATGTAATCAGCTGTATGTCGCTCACTTAATGCACGAGTTGCAAGATAAGACATACACATTTCACCATTTTCTACAAAATGTATGGTGACGCCCATGAATCCTTCTTCATTCATTGTCTCTGTCCATATATCTAGCGTTAAACAGAAATTGTCTATCTTGGATAATTTGGACTTACAAATAGAAACACAAGCTTCGTACTTTTCGGTAGTCCTTTTCTTTAAATACTTTGCACTAGGAACTTTAAAAGTAGGTTCCAGTTCTTTTACAAGTCGTAAAAAGCCTTCACCTTCAACTATGTTAAATGGACGCATATCTCGACAAATAAAAAATATCAATGCTTGAACAATTTTATTGTACTTCGTACTTTATTAGATGAAATTCGATCAAATGCATTATTTATGGAACTGCTCAGAAAAAGCTCTTTTCGAGTCTCCGTGTCCATACTAGTTAATGTGCTTACACTAGAATCATCATCATGATCTTCTAAAATTTTTGATGTTGATGGTTGGGATTGATCATCTTCCATTAAATGCTTTGAGCTGGCCAACACTACTGTATTTTTTGAACTGAAACATAAGAACAGAAAATTATCGTCCGTCATCAAATTACAAAACTACTGCTGGTTACAAAACTAAATTTTTATTCA
This sequence comes from Diatraea saccharalis, assembly GCA_918026875.4. Lineage (NCBI taxonomy): Eukaryota > Metazoa > Arthropoda > Insecta > Lepidoptera > Crambidae > Diatraea > Diatraea saccharalis. Next base: position 11,658,398 of record OU893336.1, read on the forward strand.
AAACGGATCTAGCTACCTACTTAATCTACTTTTTTATTTAACATTTTAGGAAAACAGTGCAGCATAAGGAAAGTTTTAGGATCGTACCTTTATTTTCTTTTTACTGTATTTTACCTTTGCCCACAGAAATTCCATGAGTTTTAGAATGCTTGAATAAATTGGACGTATTCCCACAATACTTCACAGACTTAAAATATTGTTTACATTTTGCAATTGTTTCGTTTGTTTTAGTAAAGTGTGTCCATATTATTGATTTTGGTGGTGCCATGATAACATTGGAATAATAAGCCGATGATTAAATTAAATAAAATTACTCGTAAACAATCTTTTCACTTGTATGCTCAGGTATGTTTGACAATAGACAATATAAATGGCGGAACTGGGGAAAAGCGCGGGCGGGCGTCTCTTTCGCTTACGGCTCGGGTTCGAGGTTCGGGTGAAGTCGGATGAATTCGGCTTGCCTGACACAACACAACGCGTCACTCACGCACGCCGCGCCGCCACGCGACGAGTACCGGTAACTCGGTAACCGAGATTCTGTATGATGCGCTTGCATTTTTTTTAATGGTGATGCTGATTCGATTTGATACCAATTAACTTGTTTCGATATCGAGTATGTATCGCAAAATTTATTCGATGCAATAATTACTTGGTATCGAATCAAAAGTATCGAGTACCTACTCGTATTTACTAGTATCGGAATATCCCTATGTCGAAAACTTAACTCGTTTAGAACTTATTATCACCGGGGAGGTCACTTTCGGCAATTTTTATTGGCTACTCAAAAATCATCGGATACTCTAGGGATGCCAAGGTGGTAAAAATAACAAAATCGATAAGAGAGTCTAATCGGTTCCAATAAAATGAACAAATCATTTTATTAATGACAAAACAGAAATCTGAACTAATATTATAAAGCTGAAGAGTTTATTTGTTTGTTTGTTTGAACGTGTTAATCTCAGGAACTACTGGTTCGAATTGAAAAATTATTTTTGTGTTGGATAGACCACTTATCGAGGAAGGCTTTAGGCTATATAACATCCCGCTGCATCTATTAGGAGCGAAGAAATAATGGAAAACGCGGACGAAGTCGCTGATAATTAATATACGTATAATATAAATAGTTAATGTTTTTATTATTTACTATTTCATAAAACTTATTTAAACGGAAGGTTTAAACGGTAAAAAGGTGATATGAATTAGAACGGGCCATTGGGAAATCTGTATACGAGTACAAAGTTTTATTTATTACACAATTAACACTTACACTAATTTAAAAGAAACTTTATACAACTTTAAACAACACGGGGCAGTATTAAATAAATCTTTATTTATAAACACATTTATTTAACTGAGATCAAGTTAAATTGTAAAGAACAATCATAACAAAAATAACTCAATAAAAATGTTATCAACATAGGTAATATTTCAGGTACTTTTATTAAAGAAGTTTAACGGTGTCTAATATAGAATTAACAAACCAATATTCAACATAAAATAAATGTTAAAAATAAACAAAATAAGACTTCGTATAAAGTAGGTATGGGATGAGTACCTACTTTATACGAAGTCTTATTTTGTATCTTTAAAGTGAAATTCCATAGAGCAGTTTTATATACATGAAGTTCCTGCAGGTATAAACTTTTCTAAGAGTATAAGTAATTTATATTCGCATTACAATAGGGAATATGCACATTTTTGGAAAATGTTTTTATATGAAAATTTACATCGATATATAACTGTAAAAAAATACCCGGCACCGAAAAACTAAAATTTTGAAACATAACGTTTTACATTTTAATTGATCAAAATAAGTAATAGTTACGAGCAGTTTAAACACCTGAATTTTTGGCGCGCTCGTCGTGACGTCAAATTACACGACTAGAGATATGACATTTTAAATCTATATGGATTTTGAGTGATTGATTATTATTCAATTACCCTAATCGATTAACGACTAATCAGTTTTTTAAAGTATAATAGACTTATTTAATAAATCATATAATTTACCAAATTGGTGAAATAAAAATAAAAGCCTAAAACATCATTTTATTTGTAATCAGTTGTTATTTTGTGACATAATATATTGATGTTATTGCATCGATGTTAACTTTTTGTAATAACGACATCCCTATACGTGTACATTTTCGTCACATCCGCTCTGACAAGTAGCATGGCGTTTAAATATTTTCAAGTTACCGCGTTTATTTTGCACTTTTTAATAATTATTTTCAAGATGAAAACGAACTAATGTTGAAAAATATTTAGATATACTTTATTCTAAAGCAATAACGATTGTAATAAAATATATTGAACCCTTTTTTTAATCAGACGCATATTCCCTATTGTTAATTGTTAGTAATGAATAAAGAATGTCCCAAATAAATACCTACCCGTACAAAATGGCTAACGGAAAGTATTTAAAATGAAAATACAATAGTATTTTGGTTTATGCAGATCAATTACATATGAGTTATTTTATAATAATTTTGCTATTATGGACTACAAAATGCCAGCAAACAATTTCAAAATACTGCATTGTTAAATATTATTGTACCGAGATGACCGTTTTTTTTTTTGTAAATGAAACCTAGCTAGATCGACTTATCACCCCCAAATCCCCATACTAAATTTCATAAAAAACGCTATTGTCGTTGGAGCATTTTCCGAGATTATACATATACATACAAAATTTATTGTTTAAATGTATTAGAAACGTTCATTATTGTATTAGTTGAAAGCGACATTACCAATCAAAAATTCAAAAACCCTTAACCCTCTGTCACTCATGAACATGGATTATTTTCTAAATTTTTGTATTTGATTTACCAACGAAAAATAAATACACGTATTTCAGGAAACTGTCACTGGAAGTACATGTTGAGCAGGTCCTTTGCGCTTTTGAACAAACTAGATTTTGTGTCCATTTTACAAAGAGATACTGCAACCTCCAGAAGAAAATCTGCTAATGATAAACGGCGTGATACTGATAGGTTTTGTATTTATACTATTTTGTAAAGTAGCCATGCATTAGCCATCGTGAGATCTAAATAATGATAGAACAGGCGCAGTTGCCATTGTTTGCTACGCAGCCGTATCTTGCAAATGTCCATGCTGCTGTCAATAAGGTCGATACCGCTCATATGGCGGTTGTACTCTCCAACCACATTTGGTTGTTGGAGAGTATACGTTGCTTTATGTTGACATACTTTGAATTCTGTTTGTCCCATCTTCGAACATCAGTTTCAGGTTTTTGTCCAGCAAAAGATGAAGCCAGAGAAACAATTTTATTGTTCTCTCATGCAACAATAAACAAATTGACTCCGTTGACGTCGGCTACGTATTGTTCAGAGTAACTACGCTCTTTTTTCAAAATGTCTTTTTCTGATTGTAACTTACAATCTGGTTTTCTATTCCTTCTCACTATACCAACAGCATGGACGCCTTCTTTAGCCAGATATTCCACCATAAGTACAAAGGTGAAATCCTTGGAATCATGCGCGCTAGTCTCACGACGAAGTAATCCTAATACGTATATGTTTTACTTTGTGTATTAGTTAGTGGCACTTTTTTATTCGTAAATACTGTCCTTACTTTAGTTTCTAATTTTAAAGTCTTTTTTTGTTGTCAGGTTTATTGTCAATGAAAGTAAATATTCTTTAGTTTCAGTTAGAAATACTAATATATCTATGAAATGTTTTATATTCAAGTGGTGTTTGAAACCATAATCATTAAGCTTAGGAGTATTCAAAATAAATTCAAATAAATTATTTGAAATTTTAACAAATTCTACTACCGAGCTTCTACCTACTCGTGTTGCATTATTAAATATACATTTTTTTGCCTGGATAGGGGTTGTATATTCAAAAAAATTTGATAAACCCTGCCACAACCACGACTAAAGAACTTGATTTATAGTTATCAGGAAAAACGATATAAACATTTCAATACATTAGTTGTAAATATGTACTCAATATGCATATAAAAACCTAGTGAACATAAACCATTACATCAAGATGGTCTTAATATTTGTACAAAATTTTGGTAAAGAATGTAATAGAACCCTAACACTACTCCATGTATGCACTGTCTTATAACATACAATTTTTCATGACGTGTTGGCTCAAAAACAAACTGTATCATTTTATTGATAATACTCTGATTAATAAATATATACACTGTAAAATGACATTTTCTTACCGAAAATATGATATTCCAACAGACACATTTTTATGCCGATAATTATTTTTGCAGTTTTTAAATACGCACTGTGGTATCGTAACACTTACGAACGTTGGGGCTGTCGCAAACAAACTAAATCAAAATAAGATGTCACTTTGAAGTGAGTCGTTGTCTTCGGCCATCTTTAAGATTCTGATCAGACATCTTTTTGTATTGTTGATCGAAAGAAAAAATGCTTAAAATTATTAAATGGTCTAAGCAGTCGCTCAAATTGCTTAAGATCCTGGGTTTGATTTCCATTTAAAAGTACATGAGGCTGGTGGATTTATTATAGTATTTTTTTTTCATTAATAATTTTCATAATACTGTTTAAAAATATATTATATACGTCTTAGTTGAAATACACAGATATTACTTACCAATGCGCATGGCGTGCAGAAGTAATAGAGGGTTCTAGCCAGACCTTACTTTTCGTGTGAGCTGAATAGATACAATTTAAAAAAAAAATTAAAAACAACATAAAACGTTAGACCATTTTAATTCAAGAATGTGTTTGAATATATTATTTACCTTCATTCACTCATGAAACATTCCATAGTGACACATGTGGGACAGTTTACTCCAGAATTCCTAATGTTTAGACCTGTAACTTACTATTTTGATCTAATATAAATGATCAAATAGATATTTTATAGTTATTATGAACTTACTTAAGAAACTGTTAAAGGAATTTGTCTGGTGGGACAGTCAAAAATATCTCACCTCCGCCTTTTGCAATATCAACCAAGATTTTAACCCAAATACTATATATAGCATGACGTCTTTAGTTGTGATATAAAATGATTAATATACTATTACATAAATTGAAAATTAGCACCAAACTTATTTTTTATAAGAAAATATAGAAGAAGGAAATTGTGACTGTTGGGACATCGTTTTGTGACTGGTGGAAAGAAATTAACATAGTAATTTCTTTTATACAGTAGTTCCAGTGTGCATACTGGATTTCACCTTGTTGCAGAATGGCGAAGTTTTCTGCAAAGTCAACTTGAATCACAAGTTCCGAATCTGTACTTTCTGAAACCATTTGTTTGAAAAAGTTGGATTGTCGGTCTTTTGCAAATGCATGGTATTTGAATTTAGGGGACTGGTTTATTGACTCTGTAATGAGGGCTTGTAAGGTACCACTGACATTTATTATATGGCATCTACCGTCGACAGTTTTCCATTGCTTCCAATCGGCCTTAAGTGATGTGTCTAATCCTCTCAATGGAAGAATATATCTTACGTCGTCACATGCTTCCCAGTCACTAGTCATACACTTTTCTTATTTATATCGCAACATATAAGATTCAGGAACTCAGCTGTGGAGATTGGTAGTGTTGGAAAATGCTTGTTAAGTGCTTCTAATAAAAACTTATAATTTGCGTGGTAGCTGCACACACATACATTATGAGGGATCTCACTCATTGGTTTAACGTGGAGGGGTCTCAATTCACAAAAATTATTCTTCCCCAGTTTTATATTGGCATAATCAATTTTAAACAAGGCATATATTTCAGTAATCAGAGGCGTCGATGATGTAGCCATCACAGCACACTATTAAAAATGGCTTTACCAAATTATAATACTTATTTAATGGGTATGTTTGCTTTTGAAATGTATAGTTACTATTTTTTTGTGTATCTATATAAGTGCCATCTGCAATAACAATAACATTTATGTTTTCTAATGTATCTTCTGGGTTTCCAAATAAGTGTTCAGCTATATATGAATTTCTTGCTATCACATCACTTGCTATCACATATGTTGTGGAACATAATCTTGTAATGTCCTCCTTAGAATTTGAAATAATTATGAAAATGTTTCGTCCCTATCCTCTGTTCCCATTTTGCATAGGAGGGCAATAAATCCTAATTTAATTATCATGTTTTCTAGTCTTGGCACTTATGAAACCACTTGATTGCACTCACTCTTTATAAGATCATACCAATATTGAAATAAATGATCTTCTATATTTTCAGGATTTCTAAAATCAAATTGTGTGAGTTCTTTTATTACAAACACCATACCTATCTTTTATAACTAGCAGGACAATGGTTTACAGAATTATGAAATAACATGCTGTTTAGGTGGTGCTTACTAATCCTAGCATGTATAAGGATATAAAAATTGGAATTGACAAGCACCCTTTTTCGTATTGACTGTGGGGTGCGAAATTTTTCACGATCATCATACTCTGGAAACAAGCAACGGTTAGTAATGGCCCCTGCTTTTTTATTGTAGGCAGTGTGATGTGAAATTCTGCTTCAGTATTTCTCGATAAAGTTTCACTTGAATCTGGTATAGGTTCAGGTGATTCTAATAATAAATTATAACATTTCTTTTTCAACTCGATTGTGGTTAAGTTGCAGTTCTTATCTAATGATTGGTTTGTGATAAGGTTATGAATACAATCGCCCTAATGATAAAGATGATTTTTAATATTTTCTACACAAAGATGCTGATTTTTCTACCTTCGGGCATTCAGTCTCCATGTAGATGAATGATTACCCCACGGTCGATATATATGGATAGATGGGGTAAAAGGACCTAATCGTTTTTATTGGGTGCTAAGGATAATTCTATTGCTATTATAAGAAATTTAAACACTATAACTAACTTATTCTTCATGTAGTACGAACCTGGTTTAATTATATTATAATATTTCCGTATTTCTATATCTTATATTCTATCTTTCCCATAAATTTTCCTAATATATTTTTTACACTACTGTACTTAACATATAGTATGGTGCATGCTACCTTCATAAATAAAAGCTAATATATTTTCTAACCTAGATAATCCTCTATAGCATCATAGGCACGTGAAGTTTCGAAACACGTTATGGTGGTTTACCAACAGAATCATTACGTTGTTATAGGTAAGCAATATTTATCAACTCTTCTTGGACGTACTGTTGATTATACATCGATGAATATCGATCATCCCTAGCGTATACTGCCGTGCATCCCCGCCGCGCCCGGCAACAACCCGTCGCCCTAGACTGGGAGACGCGCGCGACCATGGCGTAGTGAAGCACGCTCTACACTGAGTCTATGGATAACGGCGCGAACTTGCCGCGAATTAAACAACGACTCTACACTCGCAATGGTTCGCCGTATTTTCACAGTTAAGTCCCTAACAATATGCGCGTTGATGTAAAAAATGAAAATTAAGAATCGGTGGAGAAAACGAAGGTTTTCTTCATCGTTGAAGAAAAACAACATCAGAGGTAACCAACTAGGTGTTGATGAGCGTTGGAGTCTGTTGCGATGATTAGTTCCATGTTCTCCTGCGCGCAGAAGCGGACCAAGGAGGCGACCTCCTCCGATGGTGCTCGCTCTCTTTCGTGCATGTACGCAGATGCTAGGATCATATCGCAGTTATGGTTATCATGTTTCATGGTCAGCCTTGTGGCACAGAGATCTCTGGAACAGAAATTTGTTAAAGGCTGAGTTTTTATATCTTTTGAAGTGTATATACAGGCTCTCACGTCGTTAACAGTGGCTTGTATGAGCTTACCTTCCCCTTCGCGTTCCTGAACTTCAGGTACACCCTGAGATGAAGCAGAGTCTGCGCCCCCTGGCACGTCCTCCTCTGGAATCGAGAGACTTATGAAAGTCGTACCGAAATTGGGTTGCAAGTGGATGCCGTTTAGTACCCATCTTTCGGTGTTGATGTCTGGGTTCCCGATCGCTAGGCAGATGCCTAGTACTGACCGGTCGCTCTTCCACAGTTTTGGAAGTACGAAACCGCACCTGACCCTTCTGGGGATCTCGTCAGCCCGAAGGACAACGAGCTCAACTCCATCAGGATTAGGTAAGCTTCGCACTTGTTGTTGGACCCATTCCGTGGTGTGAGGATTTCCACACGTGTACCTAAGGCACCCATCTATGTAGAGTGGTTTCCCACTAAACACTAAGGCAACCTTGGCACACTCGTGGCGTACTTTTGTCTGCGCAATCTGCATTATCGCTTCCTCGATCTAATCCTCGACCATCTCCGCCGTCGCTCGAGAGATAAATCTTTCGCTCGACGTGACCGCTATTCGGCTGTCCGACGAGGTCGCTGCAGATGCAAATGAGGTATAGGATTTTGAGATGGGGCGGGGGTTAGGTTCGGTTATCGACTCGGTCTTTTGCCTTTTAGGCTCTCCTCTAGGAGACAGTCTCATCGAGTCGTGCCCTCTTGGTGCTAGACTTCGCCTTTCCCCTTCCCTTTTGGCAGTGGGCGGTCCTTTTCCTGACTCTGTACCCGTTCCATTTGCTCAGGCAACATGTTGCCTTTTGCTCCTCTATACGTTCAGGGCTCCTTGTCCCGGCTGGTAGTGGGTGTCACTTGGGGTTGCTTTGGTGTTGGCAGGTTTCCCTGCTGCCCACCTTCAGCTACCCTTTGCGTTCCCTGTACCGTGCCAGTGGTCGGGACAATTCGGTTGCTGGCTGATGCAGTCATTCGGGATTCCCGTCTGAGCTGCTTCTGCCGCTGCATCTTTGCCTTCTGCTTCTCCTTCCTCTTGGACTTCTTTAGGGAAGCTTGAGCAGTGGCAGTAGGAGTTTCCTCCTGTGTCACCTTTCCGCTCTTCCTTCCTACAAGAGTCCAATCTTGCTCAGGCAGAGTAGTGGTCCCTTTTTGGGGTGTAATCAAGCTGGTATTGTTAGCCTCCGGTTTCCCTTCGGGTGTGTTGTGCACTTCTGAGGATACCATTGAGGCCTGCTCAGAAGCAATTGAGTCAGCAGTTGCTGATGTGTGTGGCAGTGAATTGAACCTTTGTGTGTCCATACTGTGTAGAGTAAAGTCTTCATCCAGTCCGTTTCCCACCCTCCATTGTGCCCGCACATCTGGGAGTGCCCTATAGAAACAAGATGCACTAGGATTACGGACTGGATATAGATATAGGGAGTTGGTGTCAGGTGCGACATTGGAGGCTTAGAATGAGAGGCTGTGTTACCGGTTCGAGTAACCCATTTGTCCCACTCACCCTCACCTTGAGCATATACCAGCCGCGGCTGTAGGGCGTCACTCCAGCGGCGACGACAAGGGCGACTCACCAACGGTGGCAGCAGCACGTCTAGAAGCTGTTTGGCAGGCTTACACGAAGCAAGGCTTACTGTCGCGATACAACTACAGGAGACGGAGAGTTTGACGAAGTTTGATAACTACATCTCGGAGCTGGATTGGCATTTGTTAACTTTAGTCACTTTATTTTTGCACGACCCCGTTATGGAATACCAGCGGAAGCGGCGAAAAAAGTCACTGGTATCCCACTTCTGACACCACTGTTACGGGGGCGGTCAGAAATGGCTTTTAAAAAAAAACTTATATTATTTAACACTTCATTTATTTGTATGAACAAAACGATTTATTACACTATTTTAGGTCAATATGTTGTCCGACGGGAGTACAATCCAAAACTGATTTTATTAAATATTATTATTGCGTTCAAGACTCGGTTTCCTATTGCATGACGACAATGCGATAGGAAACGTCTATGTTGCGTTTTTCATTTTAATAAGAACTAATAGAAATTATATTATAACAGTACGCTAGCGCAACATACCGCAGTGGTGTCCATTCCACGTTCTCCACTTGTAGCTACACCGAATTTCTTTCCCTTTAGTCTTGCGTTTTTTTGAGCTTTTTTGTACCGTGGAAAATCCACTTTCGTCAACATTGAAAATGTTAATGGGTGTAATGCCATTTTCATCGACGATCTTTTCTTCTATTTAGTGACGTGTTTTCTGGTTGTCTAACACTAAGCTCTCGGTGTCTTGCCATACATTTTTAAAACATCTCTTACTAGCTGCACGTTTTTCTTTGTTAAAATTTTTCGGAATATTGTGAATTTCTGCAATTTCGTAACGCCAGATGCCGAATATTGTTTATCGTTAATCCAATCATATGTTTTTCAATCATGATGATTATCAAATGATGATGATCAAGCATATGTTGTGCAAGAAATTGATTCTCAACCACATTCTTATTTCTTTTCTTTAAGTGTCTTAGAGATGAAGGTTTCGGAATAGAAAATGTCTTGGATATTTTATATAATATAATAAATTAAAATTTTACTAGAAATCTAACGATGAATAAGTAATCTACTCGTACTTACTAACTTTTGTAAATTTTAATACTACACTTTTTATTTAACAAGGTCAGTCTTACATTTCTGTAACATTTATATTTTATGTTACAAAATGTAAGAGTTTAACGAACTTTAAATTCTTACATTTTGAACGTTGGGGAGAATTCAAATGTCTTTTATGAATTCAAAAACGTAAATTAAGCAATTTAAAATAAAATAATTGTTATAAAAATTTTGATTTAAAAATATTATTTCATTTTGTACAGTAACCCCAGGCCCTAATTGTACCTGCTTCCAGGCTTGGAATAAGTTGCATTTCCAAGCAATGGATAGAAATATTCCAGCCTCAGTTAGCACAGGATTTCTCTTCAATCTTGGATAAGGATGTGGTTCAAACAAGTAGTGATGCATTAATGCAAATTGTTGTGGACCCAAGCATTCATTCCATTTGGTAGCATCTTCTGTGCCTTGACATATTGTTGTTGCAATTCCTGTCCCCATTCTTGTAAATTGACAAAATAATTTGAAAAAAAAACTACTTAAAATCATAATATAAAATATTTACTTACCTAAATTCGAACTACACTATAAGTCGCGCGGGGTCGTCGCGTCCCCAAGCACTCCGTGCAGCACGTGTGATCAACTCCGCGCCGCGAGCAACACTGAATCGAGTGGAAACTAAAGAGTTAGCAAGCTAGCAAGAAATTAGGGTTGCCAGCGTTATTAGCTAAAAAAATAACTTAACTTGAAGATCACTTGGGGTCATGGCGACCCCGCGCGCCTTATTAAAGGTTAAGCTGTTTTTCAAACTGATTCCGATATCAGTTGTCGGAGCTTTTGTTGATAATACATGCTGCAATCCTCTTACCAAATGATTCTCGACAGTGTTGGATATTGTTCTCCTGACAATTTTTCTGTTATTTTTTGGACAGGCTTTAGAATTGGAATAATCTCATTTATTAATGCCCACTCGCTTGCTTCGAGATTTTCGGGAGCTTTATCAACGAAATAAGTGACGCAGATAGTGGAATTCTGATTTCTGAAAATCGTTCTATCATGAACAAAATAGAATTCCATCTTGTAGGCATGTCCTTTTTAAGTTTTAAAATTGATAAAAGAAATTCAAGAGCAAATGTCGTTAACTTATATATATATATATATATATAACGGAGGACGGGGTTCGGATTGATCTTCCATAATTAGCTGTTAGTAACTATCGTGAGCGTATGTGGGGATGTGTCGGATCAAATAATAACACTAGGATAATGCTTTCACAAATCTTGTAATTACAATCCAAAACAATTATAACAACTTCTTTCACTATAATTAGAATTACTTAAATTAGTTTTAATATACACAACGGAACGCGAGACAGTCTCCACGCACACACAGCCCGCCAAAAATTCTTCTTATTCTTTTTTACTGTTCTTCGATAACAAACAGGTCATAGACTCCTTTTACAGCCCGCGTCCATCATTTTGGCGCGAAGCTTTATTACCAGCACTGTGAAGCGTAGATTCTGTCGAACGCCGATAGATGGCGTTGGCATTCCGATATAAAAATAGACTCGTTGACGACATATATATATATATAAACTAATAAATCAAGTCAGACTTGATTCATCAGTATTTCATTGACGATATGTATTAATTAAAAATATTAGTAATCAAAGTTAAACAGCCTTATGTTATATGCTAAAAATAATAATTTATCTACATCTATTTTCACCAATAAAGTTAGATCGTCTGTCCGCATATATTTGTCCTGCAGCACTGAACAATTGCTCACTAACAACACTGCTGGGAGGAGCCGATAAGTATTTAATTGCAACATACAGTACGTCAGCATTCCTCAGAAGCAATGGTTCTTTTAAAAAACATGTAAGATGCTCTTCAAAAAGGGGACCAGGATGATTCAAACCCAACTCATTTTCACTTGTAATTGTGACAGATGATGCAAAATTATCATGTGAATCCCACAAATCATCATATTTTCTTAGTGAATACCCCTTCGGTAGCTGTATCTGAATTTGAACAGGTCTAGGTTCATCAACATCTAGATACGTAATAGCTGCTGATCGTGACCGAGACATTAAATGTGGAACATTAAATAATCATTAAATGTGGAGATTTTTTACGTAAGAAAATCTTCTGTGAATAGAATCACGTAACTGGATCTTCAGCAGTGTTACTTTTTAAACTAATTCAAAACAAAACACTCGTTTAAGGCATTTACCAACTAAGTACTCATAAAGTAAGTAAACAGCAGACGCAGCACCGTACCACCCGACCCGAGAATAATCACATGGTGTTCGTACAGTTTGTAGTTAAGACGATTGTTATTCGAATAATCATGGCGGAGCACTACTAAATCGACAATCGAATGCGCAGTAGCACAATTTTCGATTCAGTCGATAGTTCTTTTGCAAAAATCGCCCATCGTTAATTTCTTTGCTATGATAAGTCATCAACCGTTGCAGTGTTGGGTGTTATAAAAAATATTTAGCAAATTTTCAAAATATTTTTTATAATATTTTTCCGAAATAACTGAAACTGCGGAACCACTATCGATTTCAAATTGAAACTGAATGTTATTACTAAATATTGTTTCCACCATTGATGTTCGCCTCGAACTGAACGTATAAAAAAAACATTACCGTCATCTTCGTCCTCGTCCACGTCACCGTTGTCCACCTCTACGTAATTCACTTTCGTACACATTTTATGCAAGTGGCCCTTTACATGACATTTTCTACTGCGAATTCGCACTCAGCCTCTTTATGATTCGTGTATCCACAAATACTACATTTCTCTTTTTTATTTTTACTGTCGTTGTAATTTTTTTATATTTTGTATACTTCCATAGGTGTGTCTGCTGGCAATGGACCGGCCACGCTGGCAGCGGCCGTGGCTCGAGCAGAACCCAAACTTTTTGCCAACTGTTACTTTTCTCACTAATGAAACACCATATGACTTTTATCATTTATTAATTACAATGAGACTGTATAATGGTCATTTGAAAGTCCTTGATCTATACATAAATGTATTTAACCTCTATGATTAGCTTTCGTTTTTCTTTCCTGCAAACTCCGACCAAACACGAAAACCGAATCGCCAGAGCGTACCTGCTCCCTTTTCCCATCAAAAACAAGAGTGCCATAACACAAAACGATCGGACTAATGATAAAGGTCAAACGGAAAACTAATTGAGATTGTTAATCATAAATTCTTACAAACTTTATAATTTTATGAGATTAATCAATATATTAATATTCTAATAGATTTAGTTTTATAATAGTATTTATATCTATACTTTTTATTGAACAACTTAGAATCATAGAGTGAACCGAAAAGTAAAGCTCATATCTTATTAATATAACTTTAGGCATTTTTACTATTATTTCTTTTCTTAAACAATGTTTAATTATGAATTTAATATACATGCAAGTTTAACAGGGAAAATCATTAATTAACAACATCATAATATTAAACAATGTATTGGTATTTTGTGCATAGACAATCAGATTCGTTCCTTTTTATTCAAATTTCTTACAAAACAAAATGATCATATTAAGTAAAAGTCATAACTTCTTTTAATAACCTAACACATCTAAACAGCTTTAACTACTCATGTCGCTGAGATCTTGCACATATATCTTGCACGTTTCTGTTTTTCTGTACCTGGTCGCATACCCATTATGAACTTGTCACGGAGTGCCTCTTCGAAATTTAAAAACTCCAGACTTCACTCACTTTGTAAATGTAAATTATTCCATATTTGTACATTGTGTTCGAAATTATTTAAAATACCCAATACGGTAATTTTTCACTTTTGTAGCAATCAAGTCTAATTTTACTTAAATCGCGGGTATCTTAATTCGTCGCCACTGTTAAGTATGCAGTTGGCACAAATGAAACGACCGGTTGTCTGTAACTCACTGCTTTATTCAGTTCTTTCAGTAATCTAACGGATGGTAGAAATCTTTTAAAATAACGGTAGATTTTTCAATACGAATACGGTAGAACTACCTCGTATATTTAGCAATACGTTTTGGGTCAGAGTAGAAAAACACATAATAATTGGGATCGGACAGTATAATTATTTCGGTATTTTTATACATATGTATTTTATGCTTTTGAAATCGTATCGTAATCGATAGCGTAATGTATCGGTGGGAACAAAGCATGTACCAACTACTTAAATATATTTTAGTTTTATTACTTATAATTTTAAATGATCTTCAATGAATCCTTGTTCCTTCAATGGATATTACGATGTTTTTTGCTACTGTAATTATAAACCTATGGTAGGTGGTAGATCTTTGGTCATTACGGTATTTTTATTGTAATAAAGGTGTAGTTGGCAACACTGATTCAGTGATGCGCTTGCATCGAGCAAAGGGAAGGGGGTGCGGGAAGCAGCCGGGTATATATCTTATAGGTACTATAATGTATACATACATAACACTCAGTGGCTGTGTTTCGTCATTAAATTCGTTTCTCATAATCTCAGGATCTGACGTTATCGCTGTATAAGGGCCTAAAATCTCGATAATGTACCCCATCATAGCATAAATATGGCTTATAATAAAAATGGCTTTACAAGGTTCCTACACTTGTGCAATGAGTAAGTATCTTTTTGGTATTTGTAATTAATTTTTTGATTTTATTGTAATTTGCAATAAATAAAGGTACCATCCACAATGACAATTGGAATTGTTTCCCCATTTGCATTTGCACCCCGAAATGAAACCCCAAAAAAAGACTAAAAGGTATCTGAAGGGTCCTCTCTAGTAATATGTGAAAAATTTAAATTATGAGGCACAAAATCTTTATGCATAATTGCTCCTGCCTTGGACATTAGGTTATCTAAAGTACTTCGGGGCATTTTAAATAGTGAAGCAATTCACTCATTTGAGTCTCCATTTCGCAATTTTAACAATAGTGCTGTTGATTGATGCAGTTAAGGACAATCTGGGTATTTCTTCCAACAATTGGCCCAAGCACCAAACCCGTCACATTTTTATACGTTTATCAAAAAGAAGAAACAACATACGTTACATATTCAATCACGTCTACATCTTCTTCATCGGTCGCAATTAAAGTATCATATTTATTATGGCGTAGCTGTCGACTTTCACAAATGCTTAGAACAGCCTAAATTGAATAAATAATTTTTATTTTGATTTTGATTACCACTGTACGGCATCTTTATATAATCGTTGTAGAACCGTTTAGGTATCGTTCTGTCTGTGCACAATTTTTAAAAAATCTTTATACTTTAGTACTGAAATAGGAAGTTTGTCCGCATAGGATTGTTGCAAGTTTATGTCATTTTGTTCTTGTAAATAATCTGCATCTTGTCTTTCACTTGTTTCAGATTCTTCTTCTTTCCCAGGGCGGGTTTCAGCTGCCTTCCGCTACTGGGCGCGTCCCCCGGGTGGCGGATGGGGGTAGCGGCTTCGGCCGTCGTGGACCAAAAAAGCAGCACGTCGGAGCTCGTCAGGCGTCGCGGACTTATTCCGGGTAGCGGCTGACGAGCAGGGTGGTGGTGGGTTTGGTCTTCTCTTCGGAGGGGGACCGTGTTGTGCCCGTGCCCTTCAGGGACTGTCGTGCGGTGTGTGTCAGGGGGTTCTGTCCCCTGGCACTTTGGAGTGCGGGCTCTGGGCTGGCGCCCCGACGGTAAGTCAGGAAGCGGCGGCGTGGTTCGGACTGGACGGGCGCCCTGGGTAGCCTGAGAAGCGGCCGTGCCAGTGAAGGCGCTGGGCCCGTCGTGTCACGGTAGCATGAGCGACGGGTGCTACTCTTGTGGCAACCATCAGCCGACCTCGTTACTCCGCAAGTGTGGAGCCGGGGCGGGGGCTGCCCTTAGTTGGGTGACCCCAAGAGGGGACAACCTCAATAAAAATCAGCTAGCCCAAGGTTGACGTGGCCGAGGGGTTTGTGGCTGGGGGCTTTTCCCAGTCGCGACACGTCCTCTGGAGGTGGGGAACAGGCGACCCTCACCTTCACAACCCTAGCCTAGCCCAGATATTCGGCTCTGTCTGGGTGGTCAGGTGTACCGTTATTCTCGTGGGAACATCATGGAAGATTCTAATTTAAAAATTAAAAACCCGCCAGTTGTCGAAGGCGAGCCTTGCCCGGGCGAAAGCGGGCGGAGTGCAGTGGTCGATTCCCCGTACAGAGGGGATGGGCCCAGCGCAGGCGGAAGTGCGCAGAGTGAAGATTAAGGCCCTTCTCAGGGCCAAGACCTGGCGAGCTTCTCTTATGAGAGTCAACCGGGTTCTGCAATAGACCCTCCAAAGGGTCAGCGAGAAAAGTTTGCAAGGCTTAGTAGTAGCATAGGCAGAGGTGCAGGTGGTGCAGGTAGAGGCAGAAGAGGCTTTCCTGTTCCCACTGTCAGGAACTTACCTAAAAGCTCCAGTAGTCAAGTTTGTGTCTCTGAACGAAGGGACTACTCTAGAGATTCTACACCTTCATTCAGGGAACCTAGTGGCTCTTGGGTCCCCAGTTTGATTGGGACAGATAATTTGACTAGCCAATTACAATCTCCTGTTGTTATGCTGGAGAAATTAACAGAGGCGGAAATTGAAAGGAGTAGTCGGCGGTCCTCCGCGGTCGATACAACTGGAAATGATTATACAGGATTGAAAGAGCGTTCACGCTCTCGCTCCCCTAACAGGATGGTCACGCGCTCCCAATCTAGGGCGCAGTCAGCTGCTGAGTCGCCTGCACTGACCCAATTAGACGAAAGAAAGAGGGTTTCTGTCCTCTCAATCGTAGATGTGTTTAATGAACACGATCTGGAGGAGTACTCGACTTCTCTTAATAGATCCTCGAGCAATCCTGATCTCGGTGCTAAACGGTATAAGACTGTTATCACTAGCCCTGTGACATTAGCGTACGACCGCGGTCGGCCGGTCCGACCCACTCAGAGCTCGGGCAAGAGGAGCCGCTTTAGCTCTGGATCAAGCGCTGACAGTGGAGACAGTTCTTGCACTCTGGTCAAAGGACCAGTAGTCAAGAGAGTTGCAGTAGAAGGGACTGAAGGGGAGGTTGAAGACCTCGTGATACCTCCCTCAGCTGAATACTCTCCTTTCTTTCTAACTGTGGTCGGAGACTTGTGTGAGTCACTGCCGTCGTCAGATATGAAGGGAGAAAATCCTCCCCCTCCCCGTGAGTCTCGCTCATTGGCTTCTTCGGCTGGCCCTGCTGCTAGGAGCAAGTTGCGGCGTGATTCGGACGATGATTGCAAACTCTCGAATATGGAGTCTGCAGACGAAGAGGATCCGATTTACCTTAGCGATAGTGATAAGGCGGTGTCTTCTGTTGCTGACATTTACAGTAGGGCAATAGCTCATGTTGAGGTCTTAAGTCAGCAACACAAGAAGTCCCCAAACCTCAAAGGTGGGGTTAGAAGTACACTGAAAAAAAGCACCAATGCTCTAAGGAGGCTGCTGTCACGCACCTTAACTGTTTCGGGTGATGAGGAGATTAAGCAGCTAAGGAGCGAAAATCTACTCCTTGGCAGGGAGTTGGAGGCTCTCAGGCTAGAAGTTTCTGGCCTCAAAAAAGAGAAAGCAGTAAGGGATCTTGCACTCAACTCGAGGGGTGACTCTAGGAGTCAGCGTAAGAAGGCTCCCCAACTGTCGGCTGAGGCCATCGACATTACACCGTGTAGCGAGGCAAATAACGATACCTCTGGTCTTTCTCATAAGGTTGTTAACCTCCTTTTGAAGAAAGTGGGAGATATTATGGAGGATCATCTGAGGGGTATTGAGGGCCGCCTCTTGTCAATAAACGCTCATCGTCCTCCTCTTTCACCAGAAGATCAGTGCAGAACCGCTGCCAGGCAGTTGGTGAAACCCTCAACAGAGGGAGCTACAACTGAGAGCTCAGCCGTGGTGTGGAACCGTCTTACTGAGCTTCAACAAGCTAAACAGACCCTAAAGAAGAAGAAAAGGAGGAAGGGCAAATCTGCCCTACAACAACAGCAGACTATACAACCTGCCCCCTCTTCCTCATCTTTAAAGATTAATAAGTCCAAGGGAAAGCAGGCTCCTTCTGCCCCCTCTACTTCGACTGGCAAGACAATTACTCGATCGGAACCGGCTTTTTCACAGCCTCGAACTCGTTTAGAGCCTGAACCTGTGCAATTTCAGAACTTTAAAGAAACCTGGTCGACTGTAGTGAGAAAGGGTAATAGAAAGAAGGCACCCAAGGATGCCAACCCTCCTCCCCCTCCTCAAAATAGAAAGAAGGCTCCTTCGAAAAAGAAGCCCTCGAAAAATAGGACGGTTAAGGTCCCTAAAACATGGGCTATAGTGATCGACATTAGTGTCGAAAATGAAAAGATGGGTGCAACATATGGGCAGGCGATTGCCAAGGCAAGAGGAGAAATTAATCTCAACGACCTTGGCATCGACCCAACTGGCCTTCGCCTTCGCCCTACAGCCACGGGTGCTAGGAAGTTTGAACTTCCCAAGACGGTCAGTGAGGACAAAGTGGAGTCGTTTGCTACTCGCCTCGCCACTGTTCTCAGTGGCGTGGCTAAGGTCTTCAGGCCGGTCAAAACTGCGAGTTTGCGTGTCACCAACCTGGACGACTCGGTAACGAAAGAGGAAGTGGCGGAGGCCATAGCCAATAAAGGAGGATGCCAGCTTAGACAGGTTAGGGTTGGTTTTCTGGGCAGAGGTCCTGGAGGCCTATTCACCTCTCTAGTTAGTTGCCCTATCGCTTCGGCAAAGAAGATAGTTGCGGCTGGCAGACTTCTTGTCGGCTGGAGCAGTGTCCGTGTGCACATGCTGGATCCCTCTCCTCTGAGGTGCTTTAAGTGCATGCACACGGGACACACTAGGCAGACGTGCCCTAAGGATTCGAACGTGAGCACGCTCTGCTTCAGGTGCGGAAATCCTGGACACAAAGCTGCCTTATGCTCTGCAGCTCCCAGGTGCGTGGTGTGTGAGGAAGCTGGTCGTAACCATAAGCACACTATGGGAGGCAAAAGCTGCAACTCGCCCAGGGTCCGTCCTAAGCCCAACCCTGAGAGCAGAAAAACCAGCATGGCGGTGAAGTCAGAGATGACCATGGAGGCTGTCCCTGGTACCATTGATGCTTAGATCCGATAAACATCCTTTAAAGTAATTTCAATCATTGTGCTGGCGCTCAGGATCTTTTCCTGCAGAGCGCCGCCAGGGTTAGAGCAGACATGGTGGTAATGTCTTAGCCGTAGAGTATTTCGCAATCTACACACTGGTTTGCGGACCTGGACGACACAGTCGCAATTGTGTACCCTTCCACCACTGCTTTCTCGCCTCCCTTTTCGCTTAGGGAAAAGGGCTCAGGCTGCATAGCAGTGTCGGGGGGGGGGGGGGGGGTATCACCATTATCGGAATATATTTCTCACCAACTCGTCTCTTCTCCGAATACGAGGAGTGGGTGCACTCTTTGTCACAAACATACATATCCGTTTTTTCAAGAGCAGATTGTTCAACAGACTCCAGTTGTTTTTGGGCCGCAGAGTTGAAATCCGTTTCATCTCTTTCAGATTGTAGTGTATCACTGCATGTGGTTGAAGTTCCTGGTCTTACAATACTGCTTCCCCTTACACTTTTAAGAAAACTGAAAATTTTCATCGTTTTACTGATAATTGGTCTTGTTATGAATGGAAAATCAAATTTCTAAGTTAACGTAAAAAAAAAAATATTATAAATTCCCTTGACTTAGACATTTTCACGCTTGTCATCTTCTATATTTGTGTTCAGGACATCAAACTGAATGCATTGTACCAAGTAACTTATACCTAAACTGGATGGTGCACTGTTCACCGAAACGCGGTTCGAGTGAGATAGCTTGGCGAGAGCCCTGTGTCCCTTACACAAGAATGACCATTGATTTAGGATGCCAAACAATATAATGTACTTGATAGTTTGGATCATGTTTTTATAGCATAGACCAATGTTACTCGATTTCATCTAAATCTAATTGTAAAATAAAATAAATAAGGGGTAATTTAGGTTACTTTTACTTTAGAACTAGCTGATTTAGGTAATGAATGATGGCTTACCACGTGGGCAGAGCCGCGGCCACCAAATAGTTGTAGTATAAAAGCATAAGATAAAATAAAACTCAGTATGCAGAAAAATAAAAAACGAATAATTTATTTCAAATTTGAACACACCATATTCACACATTGCTAAAAAGAAATGTTTTATGCAATTTTTGTCGTAGCGTCGTTTTGTGACCTAAAATTTTCAATGTTTGTGTTTTACCGTGGCTCATCAAACGTGCGGTAACATAATGAGACGCTAAGCTTTTAATAAGCTGCATTTCGTGTGAATCTTCACAATGAAATTATTAAACTAGATGCCGGGGATCCAAATAATTTCTCAGAGAAGTATATAAGTTTTACAAAACAATTAATATAATCTTATTTTTATTCATCTTTTTTAATGACTCTTAGCTGTGAAATGTGAATATTTTTTCTGTGTACATAATAGTTTAAAAAACAAATTCGGAAACATATTTTAATTTTCCTCTGTCTATAATGACGTAAAGGATGAAGCTTTGCACACATCAATGGAGTGTTCATAGTCATGATCATCATGTTTGTTGCCATGTTTAATAAACAAGGCAGTAAAATAATGTTTGCAACTTAATTTTTCGCATATTTTTTTGCATAGCACCCAGCAATGTGATAAAATATATTGTTTTAGTAATATGAAAATTCTTCATTGTCGACAAAAAACAATAAATGAATAAGTTGTTGGTCATCACTAGTCTCTGCATTCTCAATAATTGCTCGTTTGGGTTATCTGAATTCCAAAACAGGAGTAATTTCAAAATTATCCTCTATGCCACAATCAGCGTTAACACTAGGTGGCACGCTATTGCGAAACAAAAGCTTTCGTAACGTGTTCCGAAATTGAAGCGAACTCGGATTATCTTTTAAGGCGCCACACTTTCTAATACAAGAAAAAAATATTTCAAGATTATCCCGCGAACACTTATATGTTAAAAAGTACTTCAAGTTCATTTCTTTTTAATAAATCAAGACACAAGTTTTTAAAGCTAAATGTATTTATAATAAATCCAAGACCAGGAGTTTTGTGTCTGTGTTCAAGGATATTTTTATCGTTGATTCTTAAATTCATCAAATAATTTCTAGTTTCGGTTAGTGCTGTCATCCAAATTTTTCAAAAAATTTTAATATTTTGCAAATATAGTGGTCACTTAAAGCCTTGACCAAAAGGATTTTTTGAATTAAAAAAAAAACCAACGTAGGTACTTCTTAGTTTGTTCGTTAGTTTGAGTCCTTCCTCTTCTTGTAATGCATTTAAATGCTTTATAAAATCAAATTGAATGTTACCTTTTGCAGAAGACATATTCGTTTCCGCAAAAGTATTTCTGGATAGCTTGAGCATATGGGGAGAATCTAAAATGCAATGTATTTGACAGTTTTTTGTTGGGTGTTTGAAGCTTGTCATTTATTATAATGTGAATCTGCAGCCCAAAAGCTCATATGTCTTGACATTAACACAAGTGCCATCACACGTTAGGGATCTCACTGAAATATTTGCTTCTAATAACATCCTAATAGCTGTTATTATTAACTGCGATTGAAGCTCTGCTGATATTTTGTTTAATAAAAAAATAAGCAACAGGACACTTAAATCTTTTTGTTTTCGATACAATCATGAAAACAAGAACATGAGATGTTAAGATTTCAGAGTTGTTGGGTAAAATTCCTCCATAATCCACATAGCCCCAATATTTGAAATATGTTTTTTGATTAATAGTTAGCCTAACCAATTGTCAGAATTACAACCATTTGTCAAAAAATTTAACCATCACTGAAAGCTAGATTAAGTAAATGACCAATGGTTAAAAGAACAGATGTACAACTGCGTTGTATTTACTTGGTCCCTTGTTATTGTTTTTACGTTGTTTTTATAACCTACATGATTTCATAGTAAATTTGGACATTAGCTATTTTTGGGATTTCGTTTTATGATGCAATTTCATAGGAAAATATTCATCGTCATTTATTGAAAATAAGTTATATTTTTATTTTGATCATCCTTAGTATATTTGTACTATAAAAAATATTTTTTCTTGTTTACACGAGCAGATGCCAATTATTCAATTATTAAAAATCTTATAAAATCTACGAATAGACAATACAAAAGGTAAATATGCCTACAGTACATAAAATACCACTGGTCAACACTGAAAAATTTTCCAGAGTATTTTCACATGTTTTCGATTAAATTAAGTGTGGTGATTACGAAAATACCACTGTTTTTTTTCTAGCAGCTCTAGTTTAAAATTTACATGTAGGTTAAAAATTAATATAAAATTATGATTTTTTCACACACTTTATTTGAAATAATTACTGCGGTTCGGGGAAAAAATGTTTTTTATAAGATTTTCTTGAATGAGGCTTCTGTATTTGATCCCGACAAAGATTCCAGCAGTAGTCGGCCATCATGTGTATGTCCCACCTCCCTTGGTAACGTTCTTCCATCGTGCGAATATCCTGGTGGAACCTTTCACCTTGCTCCTCGCTATAATCTCCAAGATTTTCAGGAAATCGATCCAAATGAGAATGTAAATAATGTAATTTAATACTCATGTTACATCCTAGAAGTTTCAAATTGGACAACATATCGTTAACTAATTGAAAATAATTTTCTGATTTATGATTCCCAAGAAAGTTTTGAATTACTGCAACGAAACTTTTCCACGTTCTTTTTTCAAGTTCGTTCATAGATTCGACAAAATTGGGGTCTTTTATCAATTGTCTAATTTGTGGACCATCGAAAATGCCTGCTTTCAACTTTTCGTTGCTCAGTCCAGCAAATTTCTTTGAGAGAAAAGCAAAACATTCGCCATCTTTATTAATGGCTTTAACAAATTGCTTCATAATACCAAGTTTTATATGAAGTGGTGGCAATATAATTCGATCTTGATTTACTAAAGGTGGATTGATTACATTTTGCTTACCAACAATCACTGACTCCCTTAGTGGCCATACTTTTTGAGTCCAATGTTTGTTTTTGTCGCGGCTGTCCCATAAACATATGAAACACGGATATTTAGTATAACCCGCCTGTTGTCCTAGGAGGAAATTTACCATCTTCAAATCTACGCAAATTTTCCAGCTATGCTCGTCATACTTCAGTTTTTCCAACACTAAAGATATATTTTCATATCTTTCTTTCATAGAAGTTGAGTGTCCTATAGGTATAGAACCATACTTATTTCCATTGTGTAAAAGTACACTCTTCAAACTTCTTTTGCTGCTATCAATAAAAAGACGCCATTCGCTTGGTATATATTTTTGTAAACCCATCTTTTGTATAAGACCTTCAACATTATTACAGTAAACTAAATTCTCTTCAGAGGAAAAATATGGAAGTAAATCTTTTTCACGAGTACGATAAAATGTAATTTTTGTATCTGGAGTAAGTAGATTTTTTTCTTTCAGACGAGATGCCAAAATTTCAGAAGACTCTTTCGATAGATTTAAATCCCTTATTAAGTCGTTTAGCTCACTTTGATTGAATGGTTGAGGTTTTGTCTCTTGACTAGGTGTGAAATCAGAGTCGGAATCTTGTTTTTCTTCTTCATTTTCTATATTTTCTGGTTCAAAACTTGTTGATGATGTCGATGGTACTGGTGCTAGTGATTGGTCTGAGTGTGTAAGGGGCTTCTGAGCAGAAGACAACGTCGGATATGACCACTTATCCCGGTTTGCAGAGTTTATACCCGTAATGTTAACCATACAAAAATAACAGTCATCATGATGATTACGAGGTTCCCGCCAGATCATGGGTGTCTTGAACTTGAGAGCTGATCTTTTTCCATTTGACCATTGTCGCAAAGAGACAACACAATTTTGGCACACGGTATTAGGCACCCATGGTTTCTGTAGATTGGAAATATGCACTCCAAAGTACTTGAAATAGGCAGATTTAACGAAGTCCGTGATCGATTTACGATACTTTGCAAAGGTGTATTCGCCACAAATAACACAAAAACTGTTTGAATCGTTTAAACAACGTCTCTTCTTCGTAGCCATTGTTTTGATTGTGAAAAAAAGAAATAATGCACTCGTTGAAACTCAATTAAATTGTTCCGTCACCTAAAATGCGGGTAGTTTGAAGAATCTTAAAAACTAGAGCTGCTACACAAAAAACAGTGATATTTATGAAATGACCACACCAAAATACATTAAACGTGATAATAATTTTCTTGGAAAATTTTATGAAGTAGATATTTGTTGGGCAGTGTACATAGTCCTCGATTTATTTTCCAACATTGCAATCCCACCTTGGATGCTAGATAACTATATT
The DNA here is from genome assembly GCA_918026875.4 of Diatraea saccharalis. Taxonomy (NCBI): domain Eukaryota; kingdom Metazoa; phylum Arthropoda; class Insecta; order Lepidoptera; family Crambidae; genus Diatraea; species Diatraea saccharalis. Next base: position 11,683,060 of record OU893336.1, read on the forward strand.
TTTTTCACGTATTTCTCTATAAGATAAATAAAAAACAAATATATGCTTTTTATAAAAAAGTTAAGTTTAAAATTATTGGATAAAATATCTCTGTTGCTTTCTAACATTATTAAAGAAATTGCCTAATATTTCCTGAAAAATAACACATAGTGCACACAACAGAACAACCATAAACATCCACACTGTTTGATAATCTATAATTTCTCTCGTCTATTTTATATTTGAAACAAAAGCCTAATGTCAAAAATGGTATATAGTTCGCTCCGTTCATTCAAACCGTTAGTGTTGGCGCCCAGAAAAAAATTACCCATGTCAATGTATAGCGTAAAAACAACTCATTGTGCTGGCAACAAATTGGCCAGTGGTTAAATTTGACTATTGTTTAATTTGGCATCAAAAAACGAAATAGCGAGTTAACAACTTGTTAATGCTTTAACTATAGTCAAGTTAACAACTGGTGAAATTACATTTGACTACGGATCAAAAAACTGGCCCTTAGTTTTAAACTTTTAATGTTATTATTAAATAAGAATTGCCTTCAGTAAAAATTAATCCTATATCTCTTTACTTGCTAAATAATTTTAAATATTATTATGTCAGTTTAAATATTTGATTTGTCCTTGGAGTTGTAGTTTTTTTGCACTTGTTAGGTAATGTTTATTTACCATGCCATAATTGTTGCATAAAAATGTGAAATGTTCATAATTTAGTCGCAAATCGGTTATTAGTGTTGTGTAGACAGTGCCACAGATCATATTCTTCATAAATATCATAACTTATTTGTGCCACAATCTGTTCTTCAAATATTATCTGTTGCTTTTCTTTAAGAAATACACTGATTATGATTTGTTTGTATCTTTATAATAAAGAAATGCTAGAAAATATATTGTGAAGTGAAATAATATCGGTTGTTTCTTTTTTTTTAAGAATTCTTGTCTATGATTTAAGAGTATTGTAAGCTAACCAAAATATGTTTTTATTTTTATTTTGTATGAAAATATAATAATTATGTATCATTTAATTGTATATTAATATTAATTATTCTTAATACAAAATGCTTAAAAAATCCACTTGGTCCCTGGCACCCTAAGATGGGAATCGAACCGACGACCTTTCGCAATCCGGGCGACTGCTCTAACCACTGAGCTGAGGACTGATGAATCTTTCAAGCACTTGTTACTTTTCGCTACTACAGAGCGTATTCTCATCAATGTTCAGACATCCAGGTGGATTTTTTAAGCATTTTGTATTAAGAATAATTTTCAGCATGTCATTGTGAATGCAAAATTAATAAAAATATATTAATATTCATTTTAATATTTTTAAAAATGTTTTGTGTGATTAGAATTCACTGTAACAAAGTAAATTGTGCTCTAATTTGTGATTGGATAACCAATTAAAAGCCAATTTTAATTTATAATAGTATGTGTTTAGTATTTAAATTTTGTTTAATGGCTTTTAAATATATTTAACATTATATAGTATTAATACTATAAAACGAATACTTATTTAGATTAATTAAATCGAGATTTTAATTTTGTTTTGATAAAATGGCGGTAATGTGGAATGGATGTCGGAACGGGAGATGGATAGCTATAAAAGGCCAATACAGCTCTTGTCACGGCCCCTTTTTTGTGTCACCCTCTGGTGTACTTACTGCACTTAAGTAGACAATTTATTTATTTTTTGTGATCGAGTAAGTTTATTTTAACTTATAAGTAGCATAATTTCTATTTTCATTATGTGATTAATACATGTGATGATATATCTAATTATTTGTAAATTTTTTGTGGAAACGAAATGCTTTTTATTTTAGTACCCTCTTTGATTTCACCAAACCTGTAACTTTATTTAATATTGGTTTAGTAATTGATAATTATTTTTATTATACTTATTAATTGATTTTTCTAATAAGTCACACACTCAACAGCGTACATCGGCAGAATAAATTAAAATAAGTCTGCAGGTATAATGATTTACCTATACTAATTTTTGTTATTAAAAAACCAAAAATGTTGAAAATTAACTTACGTTTATTGTCTGGGATCTGGGAGGTCTAGGTATTATGGTACCTCTGTTGTCACAGATACTCCAAAATACGGGGTTTAGTACTCCACAATACACATCTTACAATATGAGCCATGTATGTGATGTTGTTGAATGTTTATTTATCTATACTAAATATTATAAAAATTAAAGGTTTTATTGTTTATTTTTTACGTCGAATAGGCTCTGAAATCACTAGACCGATTATTATATTTGATCAATCTCAAACTACCAGGGACAAGGTGGTTTTATAAGCATTTTACTAAGATTACTGAACCGATTTTAAAAACTCTTTCACATACGGGTAGCTACACCATACGCAGTTGACATAGGCTACAGTTTACACAAGCGAAGTCGCGTGAAAATAGCTTGTTTATAGATATTCGAGTTTGAGATAAGAAATCTTCTAGAAGGTACTAGAATTCGAGTGAAGTATCGTGGTGGACTAACGATAACCATCAAGTCTCTTTATGAAATCGACCAGGATAGCGGATACGACGGCATTGGTCCAAAATTGAACTTAGTGTTAGTACACATAAGACTCGATGTTTCTTCAGTATTAAATTGTCAATGCACATTCCAGTTTAGGTATAAGTTCCTTGATTGATACCAAATTTATCCATACTTGAGATGACATGAACGAAAAGTAACCTAAAACCGCGTTTAGTGACCTACTATTTGAATAGTTACCAAATATAGAATAGAACAGAAATTTATTGAAATATACTACAACAATATAATAATATACTTAACAAAAAAATCAAAATTTGCAAACCTTCTAAAATAGTTATATAAGTTAAATTAATTACTGAATTGTTATGGATGATTTATACATTAGGATTACTTGTCTACAATAAGTTTGTGTTGTGTTGTCTTCACTTAACCGGTGTCCGGTGTTGTTATATTATAAAAATTATATATGCAACCCACTAAACACTTAATTAGAAATTACAAGACGCAATTATCCCAGGTGACTTTGGTTTTGACAATTTTTTTTTGGTTCATATTTTGAGCCCCGTAAATCCCGTAAAGGCTCAAGCCTACTCAGCCTGCTGGTAAATCCGCCACTGGTCACCCTCCCTGCACACTTCAATAATGTAGGTTCCATCTTGTCTGATATGTTCACCATAGTATATGCGGGCCTGTTTTATGTGATAAATTCCTGGGGATATTAAAATTAAATCTTTATACTCCATTCGAGGAAAATCTACATTGTGTCTTTCTACAGTTCTGCTGCGAAATTGTGCCCGTTTCCTGTTCAAGTTATGAAGTTCTAATTTTTACATAAACTGAATGGTTTTTAAAATAGCGACTTATACTTACCATAGAACGGACCACTCAAGGATATAAAAGAAGTTAGACCCCTTTTCACATACATAATAAGATAATTCACCTATGTGAAAAAGGATACGCATTTGGAATTATTTATATGATAACTAAGAAATAAAATCATATAATTAGTAGGTATTGGAGTAACTCAATAAAATGAATTGAATGTGTACTTTTCAACGACAAGATATTTTTTTTTTAAATACCAAAAAAAAATAACTTGTGTCCTTTTTCACATAGTTATTAGACATGCCATAAGGCGCATGTAGACTTACGTGAACCTCCTTTTGTGTAAGTTATATCCATTTTTATACCTAAATAAAACAAAAAATATGTAGTTTTATGGTATTTATTTTTTTATTAAAGTAAAAAAGTATTTTAATAAGTGCCTATGACATATATTTTTTTTAATCAGGAAAACAATTCAAAAGCAACCAAAAAAAAATTAAGTCCAACAGAACCTTGAAACTGATCCAGAAAACCTTATTTGATGTCAAGAAGTGCCTATAAATGCACAGTTTCTTTTTAAATCAGGAAAATAAACTAAAAACAAAAATAAATTCTCACAAATCAAGTGCAATAGAATCCTTGGAAAGTGATCCATAAAACCTTATTGTAATTTCACATCTACTGTTAATAAACTCCAGTGTTTAAAAAAAAATTTATAAGTAAAACAGTATTGAAGAAGTGCCTATGACACAGTTTTTTTAAATCAGGAAAACAATTCAAAAGCAAAAAATAATCTAACAAATCAAGTCCAACAGAAACCTTGCAAGTGATCCAGAAAACCTTATTCGATGTCTTCTTAGCTGTCGTTTAGAAGAGGAAGTTGATCTTTTATATCATCGTCACTGAGAAGCTTGTTATAAAAAGATCTAACGCTGGGGTTTATTAGCGGAAGGAGAAAAATCAAATCTCGCTTTTTCGCCCACCGTATGACCTAGGAATACATTCCGTTTCAAACACATTTGGGAGTGGTGATTTTTCTCTTTTCGTTTGCAAATTAACAATGTTCTATTCTTCCACATCATACAACTTATAATGAAATTGAGCACATTCACCACATTTCATTCTACAAGGTCCTAGACTTTTTTCCTTTGATCTCCTTTTATACCTTTAACTGTCTCATGACTTAATCCTAGATTTCTCTTTTTTTTCTAGTTTCTCTATCTACTCTTCTTTCCTTGATACTTTTCCTAGACTTACGTTTCCGGCCATGTTTAATACCTTCTTTATCCCAAAATGACTTATTATTGCTCGTATCTGAATCTGACTCTGGAATAATAACATTACTATTACGTCTTGTGCGCTTTTGTAAAACTGAACAATATGAACTATTTGTGTCAGATGTATTTGTATTACTATCTGTAGAATAATCGAAATTGGTGTATGGTAGCGAATCAACTAACATAGAAACAATATCAAGACATACGAGAAACGTTTCATCAGAATCAGTGAATATATCGACATCATTGTCAGGCTCTGAGAAAAGGTTTTTGGAACTTCCAGGTATTGTTATTATTTATTAAAGAATATTTAAGGCATTAAAGAATAGTTTAGAGTTAGATGTTAAAAAAAATATAATTCTCAAGACAATTATTGCATGCCAAATCGCGATGTTGTTTGTAAATAAAGTTTGTACAATTTGAGCACCTTGCTACAAACATTTTATATCCTTTTGGTGAGCAAAACCCACATCTTCCTTGTTTTAGTTTTTTTCACCATTAAACGGAGCCGTCTCGCGAGCAGCAGATCATATTTTGTATTTTTGTGCGAATGTTATGCCGCAGGTTAGGAATATTTAGTCGTTTATTCACGAACGACAGGAACAGTTGCAGCGACAACTTGTACAAAAATCGACCCGTGGGTTTTGACTTTTATTGCATCGGGCCTTATTCATGTTGAGAACTGTAAACGCGCTTATTCCAGCTAAATCCAGCATGTTATAAAAACCGCTAATGGCCTATAACACATCTGGTCCACAGCATCCACTCCTGCTTTTGTTGAATTATAATATTCAATTATTTCGTTTTCCGCTTCGATCCGATATGGCTGATTCATAATGCATGTTGGATCAAAGTATTACCATTTTCATCTTTTTTTGGGCAATGCGTAGAAAGTTGAAGTTTTTCATAGCTATTGTACAAAAACATTGAACTTCCAACAGGGCGATTCTTTGTCAGAAGAGTAGTTGGGCGTATTTCCATTTTATTTTGGCGCATGGTTCCAACTGTTGTAAATTTATATTTTGTCGGCATTTTGCACGCCAAAGATACTGATTTAAACCAGTTGTCATATGTGACATTTATGTTCGTGCCATAGGTATTGTCCAATTTACCACAAAATATTAAGTAAGAGGTGTACTGCCATTTGGAGTTGCTTTTCCAACTAACGGCATCCCAGAGATTACGTAACGGTTGTAAGAATCTCACAGGAGGACTAATTTTAATCCATACTTGTCAGGTTTGGTTTGCTTGAAATATAAATTCGAAACTTACATCGTCCTCTAAAACCCACAAGTCGTTCATCAATGGTCAGATGGACGGTACATATCTCATCAATTTTAACATAAATTTGTCCCAAATATCTCTTACATGTGCAAATGCATCTGAAGCTTTTCTGGTTGTATGGTCATCGAAACGTAACTAGTTGGTAAGAAATTTGAATTGTTCCTTTAACATAATTGGTGAGTACACTTCACTGCCAGATATACCCCATAAAAATGTAGATGACATTCTATTATCTTTTTTTACAGCAGTAAGGCCCCTCGCCCACGGCGACTTTTTGTAGCGATGCAGTCGCGATGTTGTCGCGCGTAGCGTCGATGCAGACGCGAAGATGTCGCTAGCTATGTGGCCTCGCCGACGGGACCAGATTCACTCGCGATGCAGTTTCGAGACAAAAATACCTTGACTTTGTACTCCGTTGAGGCAACATTAGTCATGTTGTCTTTGGTGCTGCTTTTGAAGCAGCCGAGGCGTAGGCAATGGAAGCAGCGTCAATATTGGATGCATCCATTTAATAATCAGAGCTTACTTTGTGACATCATGTAACAACATTCAAAATACTCAAAAAGTATGATTTTTAATTCAGGTTTGTTTTTTTTTTACTTTATAACGTAATAATACTATATTACGAAGAATATAGATTTGTGATAATAGAATCTTGTGTAGAATCATCATTAATATAATTATATTCATTATCATTATGTTGCAATGAACCTGCAGTATTGATGTTGGTACCAGGAGGCGTTGGCAGTGTGTGATTGTTACTTATAAGTTGCGATTGCGAAACGCTACTTTCAGTGCTTGTACGAGCAGGAGTTGTGTTGTAGCTTTGGTATCCAGACTGATATTCATAGTGGCGTATGCAGACGTCTGTGCCATATTGTTATTTTTGCGAAGCAAATTTATCATTTCGGCTTTTGCATCGAGTTTATATTCTTCCTTTATGGATTTAAAATGTAGAAAAAGCGAAAGTAAAAAATGTTGATCTGGATGTTGAATGGTTGGCGTGACTTTGTTTAATTTTTCAGTCAAAATTTAGTATAATTAATGATTAAACGAACTTACCAAGTGAAGTTCTATCATAATTATACGAAGCGCCTCGTTCGAAGAGATTAGTATTTATTTGATTAGATTATATTACTAGTAGTATCGCATATGTGTCACTACTCCGGCACTATAGTTGAGATTTCTTTGCATTTGCTTTTTTTTTTTTTTTTTTTTACGAGGGTAGTTCTCATCTTCTTAGTCGATACCGTTCCCTGCCATCTTCATTAAGTTTAGAGATAGATCTGGTTTATTGATGTATTTCCGGAGAGCTTATTATTGGGAATAATGTTCACAGGGTTGGGCGGGTTTACTAATCTCTTCGAACGAGGCGCTTCGTATAATTATGATAGAACTTCACTTGGTAAGTTCGTTTAATCATTAATTATACTTCGCGCCTCGTTCTCGAGATTAGTATTTATTTGATTAGATTATATTACTAGTAGACTTTGAGAGTGTTGAAAAATAGATTTAGGAAATATCATCAATAAATGACGATAACTTGCTTTTTATATATATATATAAGTATTTATTAATTATTAACAAAAAAGAACAAAGGGAATTGTTCAATTTTGGCTTTTGGTGGACAAGCTAATAAGTAAAAAATATGTAAACGGTAAATTAAAACTGAAAGAAAAATTATTTTTAATACTCTCGTCATGGGAAAGTAAACATTAAAAATATCACTTAAAAAAGTATTTTTTGGATTCGGATGTGTTTTGTTAACATATTTCACTGTGTTTCCATATCAATAAATGTTATTGAAGTACTATTACTAATAGTATCGATTAATCGGTAAGTTTTAACTTTAATAAAAATAAAATTAAAGTATTTATATATTATTACATATACATTAGGTAATCTTTTGCAATATCATGTATCATATATATTAAAAACATAAGAAATAATCCTTTTCGGTTAGATATATAAGTTAATTTACACAAACCATCGATTACTTTTTAATCGATTAATAATTTTTATAGGGCAGCACCATTTCACTTTTGTCAACAAAGACATTTGAGTGATAATGATAATTCTTACGTTTTGATTTTGTTGTTACTTTCGACCAATTTATTTATTAACCTCTCGAAATGATGACCCGGCTATACCTATGGACACCAAACCAAGCACAAGTAGAGGACATCGTCGGCAGCTTTTTATAAATTGTGAAAGATCTATATTACGTACTAGATCACATCTGCAAAAAATATCCGTCAAAGAAACACATTAGTAATATAATTATTAATTGGATATCCACACGACAGGTAGGATTATAGCTATTTTTATTTATTATGATTATTTTACCATAATTAAGCTTCCTTTATGACAAGTAAAACATTAATATATCGCTGCCATATTGTTTAAGTAACATTTTGTTGACAAATAATTTAATATTATATTATACTCTTAAGGTGTATGGCAGATCCATATCGCGTCTGTCATCCATGTTAGCAGCAAGCAGATATAATATTCCGGAACCTATATAGATCATTACCGGATTATAAAAGAGCACCTGATTCACAAGTATATTGTTTTGTTTCTGGTTGCGACTCACCACAGCGACTGACCGTTCCCACATGGTATCAGGTAAAATTGTTTATTATTTTTGCCTTATTATTGTAAAAATAGTCAAACTAGTTTGTGAGCTTTGTGCCTCTTATCCTTACTTACATTATAAACTAGAAAGATTTGATTGTTAGTTGAGCTTGTTAACAAACTTCGAAACTACAAGACTAATGTAAAAAAATCCTTTTACTTAAGGGAAGCTACATCTTTCATCAGGATGATATAGGCCACTATTTACATGTGCGAAGGCGTGGGAATACTGTACCTGTAGTTCAACATTTAATGTTAATTTATTTTTTAATAGTAATGTCCAAATGTACTGGATAGGTGTTTTAAAATAGTTCTTTCTGTTAATAGACGCAGATGTAAATGTGAGTCTACAGCCACTCCAAGCCGAAGAGTTGTTCTCGAGGGTGAGCACAAATTAGGAGAATAGTTGTGTTTGACTGCAAGCACACGTCATGAGAGGCCATGGAAGATTTAACGATAAGGACATCATATGACCAACTTATATAAATGTAGCTGCTTTTTTGACCACACGAATGCCAGCCTCCAACTGAAGACAAACTATGAGCAGTGTAACTTATTTATTAAGTGATTATGTAAAGTCTATTCTTATAAATAAGTGTATTTAGAAGCACTGTCTTTTGCTTGTAGAATTGTATTGTCAAATTAAAGGTAAATATGTGTAAATCTACATTTTTTTTTTTTTTTTTTAACCTAAATAAAAAATTATTATGATGATAATGTAATTAAAGTATTTTACAAAATATAAGTTTTTCTTTACACCGTTTATGGAATACTATACATGCTTATATATATACAATATTAAACTTCCTGTGAAAATATTATAAGAGTAACTTTCCTTAAGATATGAAATATTGAAAAATAATGTTTTTTATAACTGTAGATAATGTCCACTCAAAGCCAAAGTACCCATACAAACTGAACAATTCCTTTTGACATTTATTTCCATTCTAAATTATAGTATAGGTAGTAATTACGAAATTTTTATACACCGATTTATTTATTTAATGGTCAATAATTGATTATGCTAATGATGTATAACCATTATTATGAATAGGCCTGTTGTAAAATCCTGTGAACACGGTAGAGTTGCCCCTCCAGCCCGCAGTATTACGGATCGCACTGACGGCTTTTTAATACCTATAAACAGAGCATCAGATTTTCTTAAGGGAGTTTGTCTCATTAATATAACATAGTAGTGTTTTTGCTGGACACACATTTGGCGTACTATTGAAAAATGGTAGATAAAGTATTGGTTTCTCACGACCTGGTTTTGAAGTCTTAATAATTTGTGGTATTTTAATAACAACCTGACTGAGATATGTGTATGTTTTTGATTTCGATTTTTGACAACGTTTGCATTCTATGTGCTGTAGTTAATGCCAGTAAGGTTAATGTCTTTTTAGTCAATTGCTCTAACGTTAGGTCCTCATTTGGGAACCATTGGCTTATCTGATCTAAAACGCAATTCGTATCCCATGTAAAGTTATACTTTGGAAGGGGTGGTTGAAGACGAAACACACCCTTAAGAATCTCTGAACTCTGTCATCTTTACCTATGTGGGATCCTAATAAAAAAGATAAGGCAGATCTGCATGAATTCAATGTACCGAATTGACCACCATCGTTAAACAACACAGTAAGGAAGTAAATAACGATAGGGACTGAAGCTGTAAATACGTCAATGGAATTATTACTGCAAAAGGTCCACCATTTTTTTTTTTTTTTTTTTTTAAGTATACGTCATATTGACTGAGTGAATTAGGGATAATGAGGCAAGCTCCTTCTTGATAACGCGTTCCTGGTAAGGTTGCTGCCACCAGGGTAATCGATTCGTGAATCCTTCGGGAATGTATTCAGTAGCGACGTCGTCCCTGTGTTTGAGACGGTGGCGGGCGGCGGTGGTGGCGGCGGCAGCGGTTGCGGACACGGCCACTGCCTTGGGGAGGTAATCTGCGCGGGAATGCAGGCTCGCGACTCCTCTGCGATGGGCCTGGTTGCCTGTACGCCGGCCCGGGAGCTTTCCGGTTTAACTGATTCTGATTAGATTGTAGAAGGGTCAGCCTTTAATTCGATTCCAGACTTGTTTATTGATTTTGCTGTCATAAGAGTTTCAGTCAATGTTTCGCCGAATAAAAATGAATCAATCTTTTTTAATGAAAACATTATAAAGTTGCTTCTAGTAACTGAATCGCTATTGAATATCGTACAGTAAACGACTGCGGTCCATTAGCTAAAGCAGTTATTCTTTATCCTTTTCCTTAGAGTTAAGATGAGCAATAATTATTTCTCCAAGACAAGCAATAGCACTGGCCATTTGCGTTTGTTTACCTTTGTCCCTCTTAAGAGTATTTTCAAGTATGGCAGCCTTGATTTCAGGGTTAAGTTTTGGAGCACTAATAAGAGAGCAATTAGCAGCAATTGGGTACTTCGCTATCAGCTCCTTACGGATATCCTTATTAAGCCCCTCTATGGGGCTTTATGGTAATATGAGTTAGTCGACAAGCGAGTTATGTCGGATATCATTACCGAGCTTCTCTAAGTGCGAAGGATCTTCGCCGAGAATTTCAAGAACATCGGTGTCCAGATCATTTTCGTTATGGACCCCTTCTTGGGGCCGTAACTCTAACTCGACAGGTGGTTCGTTAACGGTCGTCGCGTCGACACAGTCATCCTCAGTGTATAGTATAAGTTTTGAATGTCACTGATACCAATCATGGATTGTGGATCATCGTCATAATGAGGTTGTTCTAATAACCAATCACTCGGCACCATAGGTGGGGTGGCATAAAGATAAGAAAATCGTTTGGGATTTTCATTCATATTATCATAGTCATCCATACAAGTATGCGACGAATCAACCCCAACGGCAGTTCAGGTGCATACTTTTTGTTTTAACGTAAATACGTTATAGTCTGATAGGTACGATATGTACAATAGCACTTTTAGATAACGATAGTTATCTTGTCAAAGTTAGGTAGATCCCCAATGGATTGAACGCTAACTGATTTACTGAATGCGTTGAATAAGCCCCAATGACTTTTCTGATTGCATTCCGTACCAATAAATTCGGGCACAAGTCACTAACTGAACTTTCCTTATCGAATATTTTTTGTTCTAATTTACGCATTTTCTTTTGAGGATGTTTTAACTCTTCTTCACATGTTCTAACTTTCGTACGTTTCGGCATTTTAACGATCTGTTATACACGTTATTGGGAATACGACCGGAGCTGTCGGGCACTATAAAGCGAATGAAGATGGCAGGGAACGGTATCGACTAAGAAGATGAGAACTACCCTCGTAATAAAAAAAAAAAAAAAAAAAAGCAAATGCAAAGAAATCTCAACTATAGTGCCGGAGTAGTGACACATATGCGATACTACTAGTAATATAATCTAATCAAATAAATACTAATCTCGAGAACGAGGCGCGAAGTATAATTTGTTTTGTGCATCATTACTTGTTATAAGCTTCTTTGCTTTTGATTTTCGGCTTTTGCATCGCGTTTATATTCTTCCTTTATGGAAATAAAATGTGGAAAAAGCGAAAGTAAATACACTGGAACAGGTCCTTTCCTTTGCCCATTCTCTGTTATAGGAATATTTTAAACTTTTCCATTTTTTCTGGAGTTTCACGGCTGAAAAAAATATATAGAAGTTTAATCAACAGGACCTAATTTCACGAAAGTTACAGTTAAGTGGCAACACAGTTATATCAGCCAATCATGATATGACAGTATTGCCACTTTACACTTGTAGTTTTGTAGCTTTTAACTTTCGTGAAATATAATATAATGTATTCTTTAATAATTTATATTGTTTTTCAGGTACTTAGCAACTGGATGTCATTTCACAGATCTTCATATAGATTTTAAATGTGGACATACTACTGCACGTAGAATTGTTAAAGAAACCATGGAAGTAATATGGAATAAAGTAAAAGTTATATACATGGCAGAACCAAAAGAAGAATCACATTTAAAAACCGCTGAAGTATTTATGAAACATGCAAATTTTCCTAAAATAATTGAAGCAATAGATGGAAAACATATAAGAATTATAAAACCATGTCATACCGGGTCAAAATATTACAATTACAATTGTTTTTCAATCGTTTTGCTAGCAATAAGTGATGCTTATTATAATTTCATAGATATCGATGTCGGATGCTAAGGAAAGAGCTCCGATTCAACAATACATGAAACTAGTTAAATTATACTTATAAATAATAAACTCATGCTTAGTTTTAAGGTTAATCACCTCACATACAAGGTATAACATTTAAATGGTTATCTAATATTCTATATAAAATAACACTAGGTATTTGGTTTTAAACTAAGAAGGATATAAAAGTGCAGTAATTATAGTTTTAAACTAATAAAAGGTTATAAAAATGCAGTAATTATATTAATTACCTTTTACATATACTAATCACTTTCAGTTGGCAATAAACAGAGTTTATGAATTGGTCTTTTAATAATATTATTTTGCCTGGAAGAGATCGCTGTTTAGCGATAAGGCCGCCGTTTGTGTACTCTGTATTGTTTTACCGTGTAATTTCGTTCTGCTTTCCCGTCTGTATGTGTGCATAAAGATTATATTATCATTTTTACATTAGAGACTTACAACTCGTACTAATCCATCACTAGATGGATGGACCTGGATGTGTCTCTACTCATGCTATAAGCCATTTTGATACTGAAAATCTATTGTCTTTTACGAGTACAATATTTCCTACTACAAGATTAGGCTTATTATTAACCCATTTGTTACGATTTTGTAAAGTCACTAAATAATCATGGCTCCATTTATACTAAAAAGATTGAACTTTCTGTTGAAGGTAAGTCCACTTTTGTAAATAAGGTATTTTAAAGTTCAAAGTATTTATTTGCTAAGAATAGGTATTACAAGATCTTAAAAAACTATTCATTTTCAATATCCTATTCAGGCACTAGAATCATTGGTTCACCAATGAGAAAGTGACCTGGGGCCAAAACTTCTTAAGAATCATCATTTATAGGAACTAATGGACGAGAGTTTAAACAACATTCAATTTAACAAAGCAAAGTGGAGTACTCTTCAAAAGTTAGTTTAGTGTCATTAAGGACTCTATTTAAGTGAAATTTGATTGAACTTCCATTCTGTTCCATCCTGAGCTAGTAAATCACATATTTCAAAAAGCAAGTCAACTTTACTCTCTTATAAAAACTGTTTCAAGTCCACATTGGCACCAACAAAATTTGTACCACATTCACTGATAAGCTGATGCCTCTACGAGCAGTAAAACGTCTAAAAGCAGCAATGAATTTTTCAGAACTTAGACTTGTCACTAATTCTAAGTGCACAGCTATAGAATAAACAGATAAATACAGCAATATAAGCTTTCTGAGTTTTATTTGAACCTCTACCTTTAAACAGTTTAAGTATAACAGGACCTAAATCATTATACCTCTCATGTAAGTTGGAATATCTTTTAAATTTATTTTCTAAAAATTCAAAACGTTTTTTGGCAAGTGATAAAGATTCTCCAGTGTTAGGTGGATTGGATTTAAATGGTAATCTGACTGAATATCGATCATCCTCTCGTTCATCATCATTAATAAAATTGTAAAACTAAATAATCTGTCTCATTTATCATTTCGGACTCATCGGCACATGACTAAATGTGTATTCGAGATCGGTTTGCGCAATTAAATTTCTATAAGCATCAAATAGCTTTCTTTGGTGTTGGCCTTACCTTTTAGAATTAAGGTTAATCGTACTAATATTGTAACTTTAAGTTGTGTACTGTAGTGGCTGTAAAAATATAATATTGTATCAATAATCACTTATATATATATTTTCATTACACTTCAGACGCTTTGTTAGAATTGTGCATAACCTTTAGCTACCGACGCGGAATTTTTTGTTACGCTATATTTTTTGTTACCGACGTAGGGGCCTAAGAGGCCGCATATACAACCCAGAGTTTTATAGAAAATATTTATAGTATACAACCAACTTCAGACTTTAATGTTAATTCGGGATTTGTAAATGAAAAAAAAAAACACAATTTTAGTAATCAACTCTATTAATTTTTTATATTATATAACATTTAATCTTTGGCTCCGTTTTTAACTAAAAATGTCTCTTTCCGAAATAAAAATAAGAAAAAAAAGTAACTTCTTAGGAACCATGCAATCTACGTTTTCTTAAAATTAAAGGATATATCTATAAGAAAAAAAAATATAAAATGTCTGGTATTCATAAAATTTAAAGAATGTCCAACAACAAAGTTACTCACAATCAGGGCACATTAGTTTGGCGCACTGTATACAGACATGTTTTTTACAAGAGTAGCACTTATGAGTGGATTTTCTATTTAGTTTAGGTGGACAAGATGCACATATTTTTCTTATTTTTTCTTCTTTATATTGACTTTGAACTATATTTGGCATATCAGGGCCGAGAATTCTGGTTAAACTCATACAAAGTTCACGAGGCAAGCGTAAGTTGACAACCCTTCCCTTTATGTGCTCCAATACTAGTTGTCGAACTAATTGCTTTATAAAAACACCACGATCAGTTTTTTGTTGTAGATGCACATCATGCAAAATATGGGCATTGACCGAACTTATGTCTAAGATTCTATAAAAAAGCGTCATAGGCCATCGCCGTGATTGACGGCTGCTAGTGTAAATCGAACACTTTTTGTCAATTTCTTCTACTCCGCTTTTGGTAGAATTATGGAATTTTATTATTTCCGGCTTCCCTGACTCTTCATCAATACCTTCACTGTGATGCATTGAGGATGCTAACATAACAGCTTTGTTTTGTCTTGGTACATGGTAAATAAGGGTTATGTGTTTTGTAAATCCGTACAATGTTGAACCTTCTTGTCGAGTTTTAGCTGGTAAAAATTCAGAAGGAATTTCCCTTTTGTTTTTTTTAGTGTACCTACACATGTCAGTCCTTTCTTTTTCAAAGCATCAATCAATTGAATCGAGGTGAACCAATTGTCACAGGTAATATTTTTATTGCTGCCATGTTAAGGTTGCGTCAAACGTAGCACGGCTTGAGTAGGCACCAATAACTTCTTTTCTTCATCTGTAAGATTTCCGTCCGATCCTTTGCCACAATATAAATAACAATTATAAAAATATCCATTCTCAGCATCACACAAACACATAATTTTCAGTCCATATTTCGCCGGTTTACTAGGCATGTAAATCATCAAAAATGAACGACCTCTGAATGGCACTAGCATCTCATCCACAGTGGCATATTTACTTATATTACAGACTCTTTGGCAGCTTGATACAAATCGATCTAAAATAAAAGATATAGCAGCTAGTTTATCAGTCTCTTTCCTCTGTACCCTGTCAGCTGCATTATCGAAACGTAGACAATGTAACAAAAGCTAAAAACCTATTTTTGGACATGACACTTCGAAAAATCTCCCTTCCAGTATCATCTGTAGCAAAAATAAAATCTGCAACTTCGTGATTAGATTTGAAAACTGCTGTATACATCAAAAGCCCAATGAACGCTTGCAGTTCAACTATATTCATACTTTGTAATTCTGATCGATCTTGGTTTGTGTATTTTGATCTATATTCTGATAATTTAGAATTAGTTCTCGTCAAAATCTCTAATATAAATTAATTGCAGTCGACGACGATTCTATCTCGCCGTAAATCAATTGCCACCCTTCGGGTATAAAACGTGGTGGTAGGAGGGGCAAAACAGCGGCCATACGAATCACTTTTCTATTTTGCCTCGATGACGTTAGCGACATTTCTTTAGCATTTTTCCATATCACCTGCTGATAGTGGTAAAAACAGCCAGTTACTTTTGCACGGGGGTATATTTCGCTGACTGCGTTCATTACCGTCACTTCAGAGTCGCATTTGAAGTTCCTTATATTCAGTCCTAGCTGATCTTTGAGTATGCCTAACAGTCGCACATAGGTGTTCTGAGTTTTATTAGGTAAAAGAGCATAAATTATGGCAACTATATTTGTTGCTTTTTATGTTGAGTTTAAATCCAAGTGTATTGTGTACAACTGGTAAAACGGGCGTGGTACACATTTAAACGTGCCATCTTCATAATTGTACCCTTATTTTTGTAACGCGTATATTTTTTTTTTTACATTTTAAAAACAAATGCTAATATTTTTTCTGTTTCACCGTCGTCTGCCACGAGAAAATTTTCGCCAAGTACAGGTGGTACGTATACGTCCTCAATAATGTTGAGATTTTCTCAACATTATTAAAGAACTCTGGTCCCAATTGAGTCGGTTGTCAGTGATGCACTGAATTCACTCTTCTTTACACATCGCCAAAATATACTTGAATTTTTATTATCCCGACCTTTGTTGAAACGGTAACCATTATGCAATAACGTTTCGTTACCTTTTTGGTTTATAGTGATTATTATATCTGGTTCATCCATTTTTCTTCTTAGTATGTCCATAGTAAATTTTTACCAACAAAGTGACATAAAAACAAAAATACCCTCAAATTGCTAACATTATTTTACTTGACTATTAAACTACTCAGTATCCTCCGCGCATAATACGCGCATGTAATGTAATTTAATTATTAATTTGTAACTGTTTTAAATATACAGCGTGTTTGGTAATACCTGTATAATCCCGAATATGGCAATATATCACTAAGTCCGAAACCCAGCACATGAACTAGATATTTAGCTTTTTTTCTTCGAAGTAAAACTGTACGCTGACAACCCTAAAAACAGCTGTTGTGTTGTATTTGGTCATCGACTCCATGTGCCGAACTAGTTTAAAAAATAACAGAAGTTAAATAAATCTAAAGATAAATGCCTAGAATAAATTTGCATCCGAGAGTAATTTATTATTTCAAAAACAAAGAAAAAGTTAGTAGTAAATGACTTTTAACCATAAAAGTACACCAATCTTGTGATAGCCGGTGTTTCAAAAACGATAATTAAAAAACTTCTCTAATAATACAGTCAAAATAAAAAAGAAATTGCAAATACTTTGATTGAAATTAGATATCTGCACTATTGCTCACATTAGTCTATGCAAGAAGGAGCGACAGAGACATAAAATCGACGACGATGTGTATTGAGAAATTCGGGTTTCTGATGTGGCAGTAAGGTTCTGTAAATTAATTGCTTTGAAGTTTTGTTATTTTTTTCATAAAGCAGTGTTATTTTCACGAAACAATAAAATACGGACTTATACAATGATATTAATAATCTAAATATCTCGCTTATTCTTAGTTTAAATGATAATTAAATAAAGGTTAGTTGTAATGGAAAGGTCTAATAATGAATAATATTTCTTTTCTTTTCAAATTTAATCAATAATTTTTATGCCTTATAATTTTGTTAATAACTTGGTCTTAAATTAGGTAACCACTTTTAATATTATGGCTTTTTTTTCTTTTGTAACCGTGAAAAGCGTAAAAAAAATGTAATAATAAGTAAACAGCCTAATTATTAATTTCGTTAGTAAAAAAATAGTATAATAAGTTACATTGAAATTTCATTGTTTAATTAAATAATAAAATAATGATTTTTTGTTAGGTAGGTTATCTAACAAAGAATTTGATGACGCGGAACCCTAAATCGGTGCAGTTTTGATTTAGGTACCTTCGTACTTAGGTACATTGGTGTTCGAGTTGCAATAATTACCTATGTAGTTTTGGTCATCGCTTCAGTCGCGTCGGAGACTTTCATCGGTGTACTTGTGAGTTTTCAGAATTTAGAAGGTCAACTTACGTTTTCGTTCTTTCGGGACTTTTGGTTTGTTTTTCATACTCGTTCTGTTTACCTGTGTGTTGTGTTTGTGTGCGGTCAGTGCAATGAGTTCGTACTCAAATGCCTAATATTACGAGATGATATTGTGTGTTGGTGCTTGTGACGGTAATCTTGCTGCGGGTCGGCGGCTTTATGACGAGCGCCACGTGTCAGGCAGATCTGAAAACCCTCGACGTCTTCCTTCTTAACAGTGCTTCGCGGCACTTGTGAATCGGTTACATACAACTGATTCATTCCATAGTGTGATACAGGAAGGCCGGCCGAACGCCTATTCCATCGAGAGGGGATATGCTTTTACGCCGAGAGTAACACGGTCTGTGTCGAATTGAATGGAGATGTGTGTTTTATGCGGTGGCCGGCATATCGAGACCTTGGACTGATAAAGTGGAGGTGAAGTGTAGGTAATATTGACAAGTGAGAGCTGAGAGAGTGATTAGAACGCTGCCTCTAGGTATGTTCCTGTTTAATCTTAAATTGTTTTAATTACAAGTAAACTCATACGCAGCCAAGTGCGCGCGTCGGCGACATCAAAGTATATTCTAGGACACGAGAGAGAGTGAGAGGTATTGAGAGAGAGCGAGAGAGAGAGAGTGAGGACGCCGGAACGGCACGTGTAAGCTTTCAGGGTTGTAGCATATTAATTGAAAACAAATTGTTCAAATATTTGTATGAAAATCTCAATTTACGAGAAATTGTTTTTTGACATATTAATTATGTTCTTTGTGCTAAGTTGTATGTCCATGTTTCGGGATTATACATGTATTACCAAACACGCTGTATATAAGTTAATGGCTCAACAAAAAGGATTGACAATGTCAACTCAATGTGTTGCTCTGAAAATATAATTTTAATTGTTAGTAACAAAAACAAATTATATTACTACTTAAACCTTAATTACACTTATTAAAATTCCTATGTATGCTATATTATGCGACTGAAAATAAAGAAACGACATTTAAAGTTATTTTTTATCCAATCCTATTGAAAATATGTATTTTTAATAATATTTATAATTTATTTGTTTGACATTACACACTTTTTAATATGTAAGCTTTTTAATAATTTGACATCTATAAATTACCAGTATTAGAAAACCAAAGAGTTTTTATGCACTACATACTATCTATATTTAAATATTAAAGAAATACTTTTTCTTTACATATATTTTTCAAAAAAATCAGCGTTACAATTTCAATATATAATAGAATAAGGCAGTCGTGACATCAACGACATCTGTGCTAAAATCATGGAACTAGCTTTTGATTCAGTCAATAAACAACCAACCGGCAAAGTCAAATGAACTCGACTATTGATAAATTAATTTAGCGTCATAACATTAAAATGATATGAAAAGTCTATGAATTCAAAACTAATCATCAAATAATTATTATTGGCTGTATGCCGAAAACATAAAAAAAAGCTTATATAAATCATTTATTACCTTATACTTACTAATTATTTGCTGTTAAACTTAAAGCTAATAGGAATTATAAAAAGTCAGTCCTTATAAGAATAGGTCATTTCACGAATAAGGCATTGTAGAAATGAGTCTTTCGCAGAATGAATAACACCTCATTCGAAAAGAGCTATTAAAGAATAGGTCATTTCAAGAATTTTTTGGCGTAGGCCATTTTGCGAATAGGTCCAATATCTACTAAACCTTTAAGTCCTACAGATGATATAAAAGAAGTTCGAGAGTCCTTTTTAAAATCACAAAACAATTTGAGTAGTTTTAAATCTACATACGATAAAGTATGTTTGATTGATGTTATGTTTGATTGAACTTAGACGCTACTTCACCATATTTATCAACGAATTAATAGAATTACTAATCTAAAAGAGGTAGGACACAGTGGTTTATCCACTCGAATAGGAGACGCCTGAGTCGGGGAAGGACTCCTCCACCTTCCAGAAAACCACAGTGAAATAACACTACTTTACGGTAGTGCTGTGTTTCTGTTGATGAGTAAGGTTATTGGCACTCCAAAGGGGTATGGCTACAGTAGCAGCATGAGGGGTTATACTTTTGGCAATATGCACGTGACGCCATTTTGTTGTCATCCATAATATTTTTATTTTTTAACGCAGGTATATATTTTGTGAACTACCTTATTCTTGTTAACCTATTTGTAAATTTACGTACTATGCAACACTGACCCATCGCAGATATTTACAAAATAAACTTACCTTGTTTTTAACAACTCGTATATGTAAGTTCTGTTACCTAAATAATTTATTTTTTTAATTAAATCAAAATACTTAATTTAATGTCTACAAATCTGAACTCAAAATCTTCATAACTGTTACATTCTCATACCCATTTTAAAATTGAGTCTACTCTGTTATAGATACTTTTTATTATTTGTTTTGTGCCCTACCGCACTAACCTCTAGAAACGCCCTTCCGCATTTAGGTATTTACGCTGAATCAAGTCTCATTGCCAGGAGCGGTTGACAACTCTTAAAAGAAGCCTATTGTCAAGAGTGATAACAAACTCAATAATTGACGGTTATGTACGACGGTTTTATGTTAGGTGAAGTATGAAAGAAATCAAATAAACACTTAGTCCCTTTCTTTACAACAAATAAATGACCTTTAGCCGTCTTGCCCTTATAATTGAGTCATATAGAAGCAAAGGCAGCAATATCCACTTTCAATGAAAACCGTACAGAAGATTTTTTTTATTTACATGTCATGTTTTTGCGTTGAAACATTTTTAGTTCCATTTATGGATAAAATATGTCATAACAATCACCGTACTTAAAACAGATATTCTGATAGATCTTTGGATTTCAGATTATTAGAAATATTATTTTGGATGATGCTGTTTTTGCATCTAATCTATAAATGTTGCTGTTTTTGCATCAATTATATTTGGATATTGCTGAATTTGCAATGGTCGCATATTGGAGTGTAAGTGTACTAATAGTCTTGATACTAGCTATATCAAAACAAAATTAGGGTGAATAATAGTGATTTATAAAAAAACTGTATCATAAAACAAACTTATTTTTTTATTAAATATTATTAGGTATTTAAATGTCACATAAATAAATAAAATAAGTGATGAAAAAAACCTCTTGTTTGTCATAATCTATTTATTTATTATGTAGGTATCAATCACAGCACTTGTAGGTTTCAATTACAGCATTGGTTTCTAGATTAAAATATATAATTACAAATGCTGTTATGAAACAAGATATAAAAAGAACTAAAAGATGATAAATCAAATTAAATAATTTATTTACATTAAACAAAAAAATAAAATAAAAGGGACGAGGTGATTAGTGAGGTGAAAAGTGTAGAAGTGTGAGTGAGAGTGTCTGTAGGTGAAGGGGCGTGGGTCAGCGGTGAAGTTCCGTTGATGAAGTACTTCAGCAGTCTTGAGGGGCGTCTGGATCCCGAGCGTAAATTTAGCGAGGCGTAGTCTCTCGATGCGTCGAACAGGAGATTCTTCTGCAGCCAAGAACTAAGAGCGTAAATCGGTGAGGAGTAGTCTCGATGCGTCGTACTGGAGATTCTTCGGCAGCCAAGAACCGAGAGCGTAAATCGGCGAGGCGTAGTCTCGATGCGTCGAACAGGGGATTCTTCGGTAGCCCAGAACTGAGCAGCAGCTCGGGCCTAAGGCGTATACTCGCAGCCAGCCTCCAGGAGTGAATTAGCGTAGGAGGTTATAGTGGAGTATTGATTTGTTGTCGTCTAGTTAAAGCCAGAAAGATGTCATGCGACTTTGAGACCGTAACTTTGAAGAGTTCCCGGGCAGTCGGCCCCGGGAAATAGGCCTTTTAAGAATTTAGCTAGCTCTGTATAAGCTCCATAAAGCTAACTTGGCAACTGTTGCCGTTGAAGTGATCAAGAACTATTTGAGCGAGGCTATTTATACCTGAAGACGAACTCAAATTTGGAAGTAAATGATTTCAAATTAGAACCCTAAAAATTCAAAAACTACAGAGTTTCAATGCCTAAAACTAACAAACAATGACTCAATTTTCATGAAGAGTATCAAATATAACCGTAGCAACGAAGAAAAACTTTGATGTCAATTCTGTCAAAACAATTAAAATTAGCGATAATTTGTGTTATAATTTGTAAATAAGTGCTTTAATATGATTAGAATTGGTAAAATGTATAAAGAAAAACAATGAAAAGTACAGGTAAGGGTTCACATTAGTATAAGTAGACAAAAACATAGGATGAAAGTTCGTAGAAGTTTGGATAAGTTTATATTACAGAATTTTAATGGTTACAGATATAAAATTGAAGGACCACAGTTATAGAATGGAGAAAGTAAAGAATATAATTGGAAAACACTAAAAAGTTTATCGATATGAGCAAAATTAGTGATATGAATCTAAGGAATGAAAACGATACCAAAGGTTAGTTACGACAATGCATATCATCTACTTCTCCTTGTGGCTCACAAAGTTCTTCTTTTTCACAGTCTTCTTGGTCCTGATCTTGATTTTTTTGTTCATTCTGTAATAAATCTTTAAAAAATATTAAATCTTCATTTTCCTGCCATTCATCTCCCCAGTGACTTTTAATCAAGGTTAGGATATCTTTACGTTTTTTTTCAGATACGTCGTTTGAGCACATTTTTTAAATTGGAAGTGCCAACTACCAACGGGTTTCATTACATACTGTGAAGCAGTTTTCCAATCAAAAACTTCACAAGAAGCCGTTCCCAGGTTATGTACAGTACTAAATTTAGAAATAATTTCTAGATACTTTTGAGGATTATTAAGTACTTCGTGCTGACGTACTTCTTTCTCAATCCTAGCAAAAACTCTGTCTGGTGGTATGTAGGAATGTTCAACTACAGGGAAAACCAGCTCTATTTGTTTTATATTTTGTGGTGCTTCGGTCATCCATTTTGATAGCATTGCCAATAAAATCGTATTCTTATTCTGGCCAGCACATCCATCTGCTACCAGTCTTATCGTCTCACATGACGATAGATCACTATTTCTTAAACGGTGGTAAACAGCCGACGCAATTTCATTAGCGGCTTTGGGGAAAGTGTTCTCTGTCCAACAATATGCGTGAACATTGTCTTGGGTCAGTTTGCTTTTAGAAGTGCCCTCCACTATTGTGAAGTTGTATAAGTAAATATTTCTTAGATAATATGCAATTTGGTCAGGAACTTTAAGTAAATACAGATTTTTTTCGCAGTCAAAAGAAAATATCTTCAGTTTTGGATCTTCTTCTTTAAGTTTGTCGAAAAATGCCTTAGCTCGCAATTTGTGCAATCGTTGGCCTATCATGAGTTTGTTTAGAGCGTCAGCATCTTTTTCACGTTTCAATTCGGATGAAAATTTGAGACACGTTGCACAAACGTCTGTCCTTGGGCTCCCAAACCCAAGATTGTAATTTGTGTTGAATGTGTGACGAAAATAGGACTTTTTCACTTTAATATCAGGAGTTGCTTGTAAATTGTACTGCTTCCATAGTTTATTAATAGACAATTCAGATGCCAAATAATAACGTTTTGTATGACCACGACAGTAGTGAGGCTCTTGACATGGAATTGAGTTGATAAATTTCATGACAGCCTCTTTTTTATGGGCACTTTTCATTGACACATGGTCGCCTCCTCTCTTCTCAGTTACAAGTTTTCCTGTATTAAAATATTCTTTCATAACATTCTGCACTCTATATATACTTCTTTATTTGCAATATCGTAAAAAAAAATTTTTGACATACTTGGACGTTCTTTTTCTCTGATTTGCTGTAAATGTAATATTTTGTCTGGAATTTTTGCTCTGAATATTTATTTATAGTAGAACGCCGACGTCTTACTTCTTTAGGAACGCACTGTTTTAAAATAATAGCGTCCTGTTTTAATTTATCAGGTTGTGCGTAAAAGTTGTCAAAAAACAATTTAATATCGCTCATTTTCAATGACATACATTTAAAAGATTTTTTATGATTACACAACAATCTTTTGGGCAGTGTTTTTGCAGAATACCTGAAGCAAAATAACCAATTATAAGTAATTATTTATTATTCAAAAGTCAAAATGGATTTTATTCAGTGTAAGTTACATTTACATAACCTTTACAGAACGTCAACTCTACACCAATTGATTGTGCATATCTAAACATCAATGTATCAGACAATATCTACTATTAATGAAAACAAATACAAAAATAATAAGTGCTTAGATGGGTCACTATTCAGCCAATTGAAAAAAGATTAAAAACAATCAAAACTTCCAAAAAAATATTTCTAGATATACCTACTCTAGAAAATTATATTATTATACTTATGCAAATTCTAAGTAATATCTAGCTAATGCAAATGTAAAAAATATATCGAAGATATTAATAGGGTAAACTGACGTTTTTAATAATTTCAAGAAACAAGTTCAGTTAATCACACTACAACTTACCGCTCTTTCTTGGCTTGGTTTCTCTTCCATTTTTCAGGATCCCCTTTTCTTTTTCGACCGTTCCCTTTATCGCAGGGACTAGGAAAAGATTCCATATTTGCTTTATATATGTTTTTGAACTATTTTATTCAGTTTTTATTTAAAAACGAAGCACAAACATAAACACACGCGATGAAAAAATGGAAGAAATCGCCATATTGGTGGCGTCCATTTAGCGGCACCTGATTGGTCAAAAAGGATAATGCTGCTTTTGCGTCAATCACTTAGGATAATGCTGTTATTGCTACTTACCTGTATTTTCAAATGCGGTTTAATATTGGATGTTGTTGATTTTGCATCAATTTAAAGGTTCTACCCAAATATGTTGACATTTCTCTATGAGACTGCATTCACAGTTGCCATATTGAAAAAAGTGGATATTGCTGTCTTTGCTTCTATATGACTCAATTGATAGAAACTGATATTTTTCCTATTGGCTTTACAATCTGTCCACAGTAAGTTTTCGATTCTATATCAGTGTGTATTAAATTATATTGAGAAAAATTTTGTCTATACGCTGTCTCTGGAATACAGGAAATAGCCGCTCCACTGTCTTATTCCATGCATATCAATATGTTGTTCACTTTACATTTTATTAGAAATGGTGAAATAAAATTTACCTGTTTTTGTGACTTGTCCACATTAAAAACATCCATTCCGTTTAAATTTTCTTTCTCGCTGTTAATATCAACAACATTTAAAAGTTTCTTTTTACACACTGCTGCTAAATGACCTGTTTTGGCACATTTTTTGAATGTATAAGTCTTATATTTGCATCTTACAAATGAATTATAACTCTTGCCACAATTAATATACTTTAATTCTTTGTTATTGAAACTTGGATCTTTTGTAGTTTTCTGTTTATCTTTGCTAATTATTTTGTGTGAAACCCTATAAATTGTTTCTCTCTCTTTTATCACTGATTCTTTGTTCAGAGCAATTTCAATTAAATAGGTTAGACTTTTGTTAATGTCCTCTTCACATAACTCTGTTAACTGTCTCCAATGTCTTTAAAATTGCATTCTGCAGCCATTTCTCTGACCCTTGTATACCATTTTGTTATACACTCCTCATCTTCTTGTTTCAATGTATCAAATACTGTCCTTTTTCTAAAGTACGAAATTTTCGTTTTATACCGCAATTTGAGTGCTTCTTCTAATTCTCTGTAGATTTTAGTTTTGGGTAATGCCGGGTGCACAATACTTTTTAGCACTTTATAGGTCTTTTCATCAATCATTGTCAACAATGTGGCTACTTGTTTGCTTTCATCCACTGTATTTGCCGTGAAAAATTGTTCTAACCTTTTAAGGAAGCAAACTATATCCTCACCCGCGGCAAAGGGTTTCAAAGTAAGTTTCGCCATTACGATTTTGAAAAACGACGCGTTGAAAAAATATTTGCTCTTACCAATTAAATATTCGTCGCCAGAAATAATGTGTCTTCTGTCCTTCAGAGACACAATGATCACCGTGATCAAATGAAAGTTATAAAATTGTGATTTACTGCTCTTTATTAATTTAATTACAAATAACATTAATTAACAAATGCACGCTTAGTGTCGTCAAAATGGAGAAGGAAGAAGGCTGTGTTGCCATCGTTCAAAAAGGTTTTGTGAGATGCCATATAAAACATAGATAATACATAACAGTGAGGTACACACTTTTCAAGCTTTTTAATCTTTCCAATTTGCTTCAAGTGGATTAAAACTTTTTTATCACTAACACCGCAGCCTGCAGCTAACTCGGACGTGGTTTGCGATGGATCCGCTTCCACAAAAGCTTTCAATTCTTCATTATTAACTTGGGTCTCCGGACGTCCACGGGGCTTGTTTTGCAGGTCGAAATTTTCAGAACGATAACGTTGGAATCTAAAACGCACTGTGTTTTCTTTTGCGACACAACCGCTATACTCATCATTAACCCTTCGAACCGTTTCTGCAGCACTGGTACCACGGTGGAACTTGTACTCGTAAATAAAACGATATTTCATGTTTTCCATTTTTTATACTGGGTGACGTAAATAGGACTAACAGAAGAAAAAAAAACAAATGAATGCCGCCTAACGAAATACAAATAGATGTGTAAATAAATTTGAATTTGGAATTCCCAACCAAGGAGGAGAAATTCGTGATTAAAGTGACCAGTATGACAAAACGCCAATTTCACATGTAAGGACCTAATATTTGGTTTGGTGTATGAACATGTAATCTCTTCCTCTTTTAATTTCTTGACTTCTAATGGTACACAAACATCTGATTGTACAACTTCCAAAAGCTTCTTTGCACGGGAGCCTTCTTTGGGAAACGGCAGTCTTGACTGTTTTCCTTAATGACAATACTCGCATACCATGTTTTTCACTTATCTTTACACCTTCTACACAGGTAATTTGCTAAGATCAGATAAGTTCAGATGGCCTTTGATGCCACAGGTGACTGTCACTTTCGCCCGAGCTACTGACATATGCTGTCACAGTACTTTTGTTCAAGCAATGCATATTATTATTTATTAACTTACATGACAAAATGTCTTCCTTTGAGTTGTTGAGTTTTTTTTCAGCCATTATCATGAAACTGTACGGAATGCCCCTTCTTTATAAGTTGACTCACTGAGAGCATATTACTTGCCAACTCCGGTACATATAACACATTTGATTTTATTTGTATGTTTTGAGTTTTTCCATTTTATCAGTTACTGACATAATCACTTTTCCACAACTGCAAGTATTTTATCATTGGCGATACGGACGCTTGTAACTGGTGCTGGTAATAGATCATACAGCCAGTCCTTCCTCATAGTATGTGCATGGATGCTCCGGAGTCAATAAACCAATTAATTTTATCATTTGAAGTTGATAACTGCATGTGTTTATAGGCATGTTCCCAGATTTTATCAATACATAGAAAATAACGTAATTTTCTGAACTCGAGAAATTCAGATCCTTAATTCCATTTTACCTGTTGTACATGGCATTCTTGAATGGCAAAATGTCTTTGAGAAGCAGAATTTCATTTCAACTTCATACTCATCTACTATTTCTTTCGATATTTTTAACATTTTCTCTCACAACTTCAATGAATTTTGAAAAGTTTCCTACGTCACGACCCCATTTAATTTAGTATACGACAGTTTCTTCTTGTCGTAATAATGGTTTTTTCGCGGCGACGCACCCCTTCAGACCAGCAGATAAAAAACGGTTCGTCACGGTAGAAACTGACACTTTTTTGTTCGCGTTTTATTCAACTCCCGTGTGATGTCTGGTGCTGTAAGTCGTCGATCTCGCTTCGAGGTTGTTATAATAAACCGGTCTTCTGCTTCAGAAGTGATTTTTGGCCTGCCGCTCCGTTTTCTGTCCGATAAACTGCCCGTCTGTTAAATAATAGTTTTTTAATTTTTCTTAAATATTTACCCGAAATGATCACCAACTTTAATAAAAAAACTATGGAAAGATTTTAAATTATGGCATATTTAAGTACAACATACGATAGATAAAATCGGTTATACCAAAGTTGTTATTTTATGTAGCAAAATTTGCGGGTGCTTCCAAACTTTCTGTGGGTAGTGTATTTGACTAGTACCAAGCATACGGAGGGTTTTTGAAACTTGTGTTTGGCTCAATATTTACTTTATGTAAATAGTTCTCTTTATCGCCCGACTTCATTTTAATATCACAAAATATCATATTATATATTTTAATTCGAAAGTATTATTTTGTTTATTTTTAATTCTATCAACAGCTTCTATGACCAGACTAAGTATATCCGTGCTGTTTTTGGATATTCTCACTTTAGTAAACACGAATGATTTTATTTATTTAAGATATTTATTTCGTAGTACATAAAACGAGTACAAATGTTATCATAATAATCTTTAATGTTATCTAGTTTAATTAATATGCACAAATCAACTATGTACTCACAATTGCAAAGATGACAAAAAGTACTTTAACATAATTTACTTAACTATAGATTTTAAAGAGAATTCTTTTATGCAATCTTTGGCGAATTGAAATGTGTCTACCCATAATTTTAATAGTTTCCTCTTTAGCATAACTCTTTATCGTGATATATTTATTTGTTAAACATTTTATTAATTCAAATTGATGTTTAGATTCTGTTACCTGTACAACAACATAAACGTAAATAAAAGTGTTGTGTGATTATGTTTATCATATATCTATAATATATTTTCTTTTAAATTTGTTCTCTGATTGCAATGTCAAAGTAACAATTTTTTTTTCGGTGTACTTACTACATCAAATACAAATTTGAAATATACTTAAGACCATCTCTATCTACATATGTTATGAAAGGTGGAAATTCATATATATCAACGATGTTATTATGAGCTTTGTGTCTTCATTAATAAGGCGGCTTTGCATCACATGCCATATTATTTCACAATTTTCCAACAATATATCCTGATATGTAGTACAAAATAGTGTTTTTGAAATCAGAAATGTTTTTTTTTTTTCTTTTAATTGTATTAGAGTATTAATTTTGCTCTGCTCTTCGTCGCTCTCAGTGCTGGCAGACAATGATAATGATGATCTTTTCGAGTTTTCAAATTTCAGTATAGGTGAAGAATTATAATCTTCGTCTGTACAATTATTATTGATGCTTGGTTTTATATTGTTTCTGACCAGTAATTTGCGGATAAATTAAGAGCATCCGGGTTACCATTTGTTCGCCCACGGCTGTAACGCAAGAAAAGAACAATTCTAAATGATCTTGCAAATTTTTATGAGTCAAAAAATGAGTGTTTTCATTAAAAAGATCTAATGCCAGATTTGTGATACTAAAAGTAACCCAAAAGCAAAAGTTTTTCTTCTGTCTTTTAATTTATTCTGCCCATTTATTTTTAATTTAGACAAATATTCTCTGGTTTCCTGGAAAACATTTAATCTGGTGTCTTTATTTTCAATTCGCAGAGGTGATTCGAACCCAAAAGTTCCAAAAGGATTTTTTTTTATCTAGTAAGTCAAAAAACTTAAATACTAGACGGTAGCTCCTCTACCAATAAAATTTTCATGTCCAGTGGAAGTAAAAAACAAGAGCATATCAACCACAGAACTGCTCAAAACTTGCACTGCTAATTGAACATTCATTTTCTTGCCAAAAGAATTAACGTGAGATCTAGAAATTTTGTTCGCTAATTTTAATCCTTCTTCTTCTTCTCGTAACTTTAATAGTTTTCTTACATACTGAAATTTTATTTCCCCTTTCTCAGAAATCGACGAAGTTTTAGCAAATACATTTCTTGCTAATTTTAACATATGTATTATATTTGTAGTTCGCTCTTCTAGAACTTACTTTGACCGGTGGTTGTACATAAAATGCGTGTTAATCGTCGCTCAGTTTATTCCAGAATGCGCGCTTCAGTACATTCACTTCGTGTTACATATTTTATTATCAAATGCAGTGTAGATTTCTATTATTATAAGGATGCTTAAAATAATACTTAATATTATTTTCACTGTAATCACAACCGAGAATTTTATACATATATCTTAGAATTTGCGGCCGTTCCGTCTGTAGATAAGCAACGCACCATTATAATAATATCCGTTAACATTTTGATGCAATTACATTTTAATGCAGTTAAAACTAATTGTGCTTGGATATTAGCCGATATCTTATCAATAAATAAATATGCTATAGGACATTACAATTTTTCCTTGAGTGCAGTTATTTGAAATACTAATACTTCTGAAGCTAACTTTTCGGCAACACTAGTAATAATATCACCGAAATCAATGCCACACCACATTTTATCATTTTTGACATCATTGCTTTTGCTTGTTTTGATTGACATGGAATCATATATGAGTGTGACAATAAAATTTCTAACCTGTTCAGCTTTGTTTATCAGAAAACAAAGTACCTCCGACATGAAACTATTATTGCGATTATATGTTGCCAATAATCTTGTAAGAGTTTCAGGGTGAGGCAATGGAAAGTGGTTTTTCAAAAACATGTAGGCTTTTCCAGAATAATAATATAATATTAATGCAAAAGACTTCAGTTCATCACTATATCGAGCCTAGATTTCTCAACATATATTTTTTCGTGGATATTTGCGAAATTTTGATGAATGGTTTCTTCTAATTGGTAATTGTCACATTTTTTTACTATTTTTAATAAAGATTTAATGTTATTTATAGTTAAATTATCTTTACTTCCTTTCTTAATTTTGATTTTCGAGGTGTATTTACAGTTACACAAGCAGTTTGGGTGGCCTTTTCATATTCTAATTCCTTCTTTACTTTTTGGTAGATGGTGTGGATGAGCATCTATCATTACTCAAAACATAACGGTTGCTCCATTTCAAAACCTAGTAAGTCTACAAAAAGTAGAAATTGTGTTTTTTTGTTAAAAGTGGTTATCTAATAAGTTCTCACGAGATACCAAAATGCCCTATATCAAATTTTACTTCTATCAAAAGTTATAGGTAGCCTAAACCAAATAAGTGCTTCTAAATTTATGAAAAGTTAA
Source organism: Diatraea saccharalis (assembly GCA_918026875.4). Lineage (NCBI taxonomy): Eukaryota > Metazoa > Arthropoda > Insecta > Lepidoptera > Crambidae > Diatraea > Diatraea saccharalis. Next base: position 11,714,285 of record OU893336.1, read on the forward strand.
GTTTGAACCATTTAAAAACCTAGTATGTATCTTTAACCATTTCAAAACTCTAGTATGAGTTAGCACATACATACGTTTATGAGATGGTCAAATATACGATAGTTACTGGGTTATGAAGTGGATAAATGTATAGAAACAATATTTTGTGGTTTTCGTAAGACATTTAAAAATCGAGTTACTAAGTTTATAGTAGTAGTAAAGGTAAATGTAGTCGTAAATGCATAATTTTCACTCGGAAATAGGATTCGAATTTGGCATAATTATTAGGAACTTGATTTTCGTTTACGAAGTAACTCTTTAAACAAGTGTATTCAAATAACTGGCATAAAAAAACGCAGAGTGAGTGAAACTGGCAGTCCAGAAATAATAAAAAAGGAATCAAGATTCTTTTATTTTCCTAATAATAATAATGAATCTATTCCTGTTTGTCGAAATTTTTTTTCTACTCTAGGCTATAAAACAGACGGCGTCATTACGGAAATAAGTAATGCTATAAAAAAGGTCATATGTATGGTTGAGTATTAAAAAACCGAATAAATACCGAAGACTATAATTGAACAACATATCTTAAATTATAAACCAGTCGTCAGTTATTATCAAAGGCAAAATGCCCCAAATGTAAGATATTTACTGCGGCATTTGACACTGAAGAAAATGCATGCCGATTTATCGACAGTTTATCGACAAACAATTAAAAGTTTTAATATTTAATTTAATATGCCAAAAGGCGATAAATGTGCGAATTGTTCATTTTATGAAGAAGAAATTATTTTACTAAAGGGCACCCTCGTAGAGCTTCATGCTTATATTGAGCAAAAAATGAGGCGACGACGTGGTACTTACGATTTTGGAGATTTTAATGATTGCTTTTTGAGATTGAGAAAAAAATATTAAAATATTAGAAATTAGACATCGTCATATCTGACCTAAGAAAAAAAGGGGTAGTCGTTTTGTTGAACCTCTCAGAGAGTTTCAGTAAAAGTTTGTGCTTTTGGCCAAATTTGTAGCGTTCAAGAAACCCATTTTATAAAACCAGGTACAAGACGTTTTAGCAAATAAAAATGTAGAAATTGTAATTCGTTTCTACAAGATAAAATTTCTAAATTAATGTGCAGTTTTTTTTAAGTCGATGTACTTAATACTTAGTTCATTTTCTTATTCCAGGTTTGACAAAAATTTTCAACAATAAGAATTTTTTTATAAAAAAAATCTATGTCAATTCTTTTGTCGCCCTGTCGAAGAACCTTGGGGAGTTAATCAAGCAAAAATGGGTGATTTCATCTCCAAATTAGTACCGGTAATGCTAGCGTCGAGAAAATCTTTTTGGTATAATTTGCCTATAAATAACCAATCTTTGGAATTGTCTTTTTTTGGTCAAATGGAAACAATTGATTAAATCAATAAATCTGATTTTGATATATATTGCCTTTTTGTACTTATATTTTATTTGTTACATTTGTAAGTTGTAGACAAATCAACTGAAACTTACATCAGAGCTTTTACTAGCTTTTGGTCTGGACAAGCTGATTTTTAGCTAATAAAACCAGACATATTAAACCAGATATAATATTAGGTCCTTGCATATGAAATTGGTGTTTCGTATGGGAGGAACAAAAAGTCGAATATTTTTTAATATAATATATTTATTTAATCAAAGTATAAATCATTGTTATCTATGTACTTTTGCCATCTCAAAGGTAGTTCATTGATCCCCTTACTGAAAAAACCATTCGGACAGGAATCAATAAAATCTTTGAAATCGATTTGCACTGCCCCATTAGAGTTGATTTTTTTCCCTTGCAAGAAGTTATCCAAATTTCGAAAAAAGTGGTAATCTGTTGGAGCAAGGTCCGGGGAGTATGGTGGATGTCTTAGACAATCCAATTGAAGCTCTTCTAATTTGGTAGCCGTCTGTTGTGCATTGTGTGGTCTAGCGTTGTCGTGAATTAGCAGTGGCGTAGTGTGATTGACCAGCCTCGGTTGCATAGCAGCTAGTTTTTCCAGCATGGTTTGCAATTGCTGACAATAGACGTCTGCCGTAATTGTCTGGCTAGACATGACAAAACTGTAATGAACGACACCGGCACCAGTCCACCAATCGCCTACAAGTAACTTTTTTGGGGTCAATTTTCGCTTGGGGCAAGATTTGGCTAGCATGCCAGGGACTAACCATTGCGATGAGCGCTTCCGGTTATCGTAAAGAATCTACTTTTCATCACAGGTAATAATTCGATTTAAAAACCCTTCATTATTGTGCCGGCTAAGTAATGTAACACAGCAGTAGAAGCGCGTTTGCCGGTTTGCTTCATTTAATTCGTGAGGTACACATCTTTCAAGCTTTTTAATCTTTCCAATTTGCTTCAAGTGGATTAAAATAGTTTTATCACTAACACCGCTGCCTGAAATAACCTTCTCCCCCTCCCCCCGCTCCCCGACCTACTATGAGAGAAAATGTATGAGCTACGGCCCCACCTACCAACAAATATAGAACTGATAACAATTTGTTCCTAAATGCCTCTTATGTAAAATAGCACTTCTAGTAGATAAATCAGTGAAGTCATATATATTAAAAACAATTATTTGTCATTAACGTATATTTTTATTTTACATTTGTGTCGTACAAAATCAAAATCCGCCAGATCCAGAAAGATTAATTTTACAGTATTTACATTTTTTGTTTGGCAAACTTTACGTTTATCTGCCTAAAATGATTACTATTTGATTAACTTGGCCGTCTTGACCTCGAAGATCTATGAATTTTATTAACCATTGGAGTATCCGCAGAAACAATGCTGCTTTTTTTCTTTACAAGTGTTTGCTTTATTGACCGCTGATAATGTTTACGGCATCTGGTCTAGGATCTTCTCCCTTATGAAACCATTAGATGGGTGCCAATTCCAAAAAATATATCTTTTAGGATGACTTCCCATATCTCACCGAAATTACATTGAAAACTTATATTCGTGAGATCTGTAGCATATGTATCAATATCTTTATTGAGCAATTGTTTTCTGTTAAAAAGTTTTTGCCTCTCCATTGAGATATTTACTTTTGGTAGAAAGTAATCGCAAAATTTGTTGCATAATGTTTCCTACTTGAATGTATCTATGTCTAATACGAAAGAATATAAAATATTCAATGCTTCGGTGCTTATGAAGTGTAGATATATGGCAACCTTGCGGCGCTTGGATTGATTTTCCAGGTAATTGACGCGCATGTATATCTTCAACAACAACAGCAATTTTTTGAAGATTATGCCCATTCAAACTCAAAAACAGAACCAGATATCGCAAGAAAAAAGAACACAAAACAGTCCTTTTTATGAGTAAAATGACTTCAAACACATCGAGAATTCAAGAGAATTAGAGATCATTTTAAACTTAAAGAATCAAAGAAAACTAGAAGCGAATTGAGATTTTTGGCGAACTACCTTCAATAACGTAAATAAATTTAGTAACCACATAGAAGTTTTACGCTTAACTTAAATTATGGTCCAAAATCAAAATGTACTTATATAGCGCCAATCGAATTCTGTTTCCGTTACATTGACAATAATGATTTCTATACATCAGATTCAAATAAAATTTGAACCATAAATATTACTATTGATTTTGAATTCTACCACATTAAAACAGTATTTGTTTATTTTTAACACTAGCGCAATAGCGTATTTGACACTATTAAAAATAAGTTGCGTGTTATGGTCATATTGTTAGATAATAATCTAATTAAGTTTATTTCTTAGAATTTGAAGACAAAATATGTTAAGCTTTAGTAAAATATCGTAAAGAAAATAAAATGAAAGTGTTCTTAAGCCTTCTCATGAAACCTGTTGTGAGCGACCACATTTCGCTAGGGCATTAATGGTAACAGGCAACACGCACTGGTCGATTTGCCAACAACAAACAAGCCTTTGGTCTTGAGACACTGATGTAATTAGGATGCAAATATTTTTCGTAGCTTCCCGAACGCAAACACTTGAGCTGGATTCAACGGGAGATCTCTTTCTTAAAGTTTGACTTGCCTAACTGGGCTGTTTGTCCTAGGTACACATAGTGGTCAACTTCAAATGTCTATATATTAAACAAAGTAATTTTTCTATGATATCACTATTCAAAATCAATAAATTCTTTAATCAACATAATTTATTGGATCTTAAACAGTATTAGTTTCGTATAAATCTTCCGTACTCTAAATTCGAGTTCCGAGATTAATTTTGTGTAATAATAAAGTCTTACTTGAAAATATTTTAATGATATAGCTTTCATCAAAATTATTACGTAGTAATTTAATGGAGAATGATAAAAATGAACTCCATCGTCATCAAAAAAGCTTTTGCCACGACATACTTTTAAACTTTGAGTGATCATTATTATTAGAAACAGTTTGTAACACATTGCGTCTAAACGTTCGATCAGCTATTTCGCAAATGCCTATGACATATGCAGAAGGATAGTGCAGACCACCCTTATCCTTTTTAAATATTACCGTGAGTTATTTTGGTTATTTTACTTACAACAAAACCCGCAATATATATGATTATATGTGATTGTTTAGAAAATTCAGTTAAACAAGAAGGATCTGCTAGGTAATCAGAATCGAGTACTTTGCTAGAATTTTCTGTGTTACCATTTAAATCGTCTGAAAATTCGAATTCGGAATGATTTAATAAGGCCAAACTACTATTTATTGACTTTTCGTAGCGGGAGTTGGTATATGTTATATACTGTTCGAAACTGTATTGCAGAGGGATTATTGTAAAACCCACCTTTGGATCTAACAGCATTGAAAAAAAACAACGTGGTCTGAGCTTAATTTATAAGTAGGCAAGAACGCTAACTTAGAAGCACATAGCAATAAGTGTATCATACATAATTTGGACAGTCCTAATGATATTAAAACCAATAATGCATTTAATTTCTATTGATTTTATCAACATTATCTCTATTTTCAAGTTTTAATTCGTGCAAATAATTTAGCACCGCATTAAGAAACTTTTAGATAATGTCCCAATTTCTCACGTTCATTGGTTTTTATAAGCGTTTGCATTTATATTTCGACTATTTAAAATATGAAAATGATTATTGATCTTTCTTAAAAAAAAACGGCAGTGCTCCCTGAAACTCTTCTAACTGCAAATCATTTTGGCAACATTCAATTGCGTCGGCGACGGATTTGTTAAAAGTCTAGGCAGCTAATTTTACTTTCATAATGCGTTATGAAAATGTATATGATCTTTTTTAATTTGTTTGCATAGTGCAATCCTTCTTTTTCTTGTAATTCGTACAATTAATTAAAATATTTCCAGCTTATCCTATCATATTTAATGTGCCTTTATCTGCCAAGAGATTTCTCACTAACTTGAACACGTTCGGTGGATCTGGGAAGAAATGAACTTCTTTATTAGTTGTCTTCATTACAATCTATCTTGCAGCACAAATATATCATTGCAAAATTAGAGGGACACCCGTCACACGTCACCGACGAGTCACTGATTGCCGTAACTAAAAACACAAGTGCTTGAGTTGCCATTCATACATTGTCACCACAAATGTGCCAAAATATTCAGCACCATCAAGCGCAATAGATTTTCTAATTGTCCGTTGATATAGAAAGAACAGTGTAACTGGAGTGTGTAACTCGATGGTAATTTGGATAATAAAATCGGTGTAAAAGTTAACAGAGACATGGTATACTAGATTGATTTAGAAAAAATGCTAAAACATCGTGAAAGTGACACACTTACAGGACCAAATTGAACACATATTATCGAAAGGTGATCTCAAACATAAGCCATAAAATTTCGCGAGCGAAAATCGGAAAATTTTGGATTATACGGATTTTAATCGGACGAGAATCTAGAAAACCTAATTTAAAAAAATAAACAAATTTTGCAACCTATAAGATCTGGAAGGAATATTAAAAACCGACCAAATTCAAGTCGGACTCACGCACGAAGGGTTCCGTATCATTATCCATTTAAAAAATAGCATTACTACAAACTATGACATAATTCCTAAGAACAGATCATGGTAAAAAGTGGCCGGTGCAAAATGTAACTCTGTAAACAAATGTCTATTGTATTAGTCTTTCTGAACCCACTTGTGGCGTTCTGTACAGTAAGACTTTTGTCATAAGCAATGTAGACAAATCTAGCTATATTAAACTGATTTACTCTTCTCCCAGGATGATTCTTTTGAAAAATGTCTAAAAATGCTTGCTCAAAAGCCAATTTAAATGAACAGTATGGCTTGTATGGGGGTGAATACTGAACATAATTACATGCTTTTGTCGAGCTACATTGAAAGCTTCCAAGTTTTGATGCATAGCGTGGTTGTCCAAGATCATTTACACCGATAATTTTACACTTGGCTCTAAAACCTTTATCTTATGTGGTGCCTGGAATTTAAACTCAATATATACGTGAATTTTGCAAACACACACAACACAAGCTTCGATACCGATTTTTTTTTTCTAATTTGCTACTTCGTTTAGGAGCAACATATTTTAAAAGATTGCAAATCCTGTTTTTTAAACCAATAACTCGACGAAAATTTGATACCTTTTTATACTTTTGTACAATCTGAGATGTAAAGATATTTCTCAAAACCTTTTTAATGTTCTTATTTTTAATGTTTTCCTGCTTGATTGCTTCTGTTATAACATAATTTTCTAGCGTCACCTTTTTAACTTTATATTTGTCCTATTCTGAAGGAGTACTCATGGTAATAATTTTGTTTGATTTAGAATTTGGTGTTAGTGGTTTTTCTTGATTACTAGGATGCGACTGTTTTGAGTCATTTGCCGATATTTGGCATTTAAGGAGATTTTTTTGTCGATACACTTTCTTTTTGATTGCTTATATCTTTTTTCAACTAGAGACCTACATCTATTCTCTCGGTCCTATCAAAACCGCTGGAAAAAATCTAAAATAAAGCCTTAATTACTTTCTTGGAGACCAGGAACCTCCTTTCTGCTAGCCAGTTTGGATTTCGTAGGGGTAGGTCTACTTCTGATGCGGTCTCCGAGTTAACTAGTTTTATTGTAGAGAAGTTGGACGAGGGAGAGAAAGTCATTGGCATTTTCCTTGATCTCGCGAAGGCCTTCGATACGGTTTCTATTCCCATTCTTTTACAAAAGCTTGAAGTATTGGGAGTACGAGGTGTCCAACTACAACTTTTCCGAGATTACTTATCTGATCGATACCAGTCTACGATCCTCGGGGACCTCATTAGCAAGATGCGTCTCGGCGCATAATGTCCTTTTCTCCAAATGTCCTTTCTCGGAATGTCCTTTTTTCCAAATGTCCTTTCTTATAATGTCCTTTTCTCGAAATGTCCATTTCTCAATAAAGTCCTTTTCTTAAAATGTCGCTTTTCTCAAAATGTCCTTATAATATGCAATATTGAGTTAACAAAAGACACATTAAAAACTTTTTAGTCAGTCGCTTATCTATCTATATTATCATCAAAACTATTTATTTTTAATAGGGGGAAGTCCCCTAGTGGCAGATACCTATGGTTATTTATAAATAAAACAAAAATATTTTAGGAATGTTAAATAAATTGTGACTTATATTAAAAATGCAACCTCTGCTAAAAAAATAATTAATACCATCAATCAAACTTTGATAACAAAAAATATAATTTTAAAAAGTGGCACCTAGTACCGGACGAATATTTGTGCCATACCCCTAGCACCGGACATTTCAAAATAACCTGCATCGATCACATATGTAACCATCTTCACACTCTGGAATATCTGCACATGCTTCATGTACCCACCCACGACAGGATGAGCACTGGATCCAGTCTTCGTCAGTGTCTTCTAAGCACACTACGCATATTGTTATGTTTGTGTTAGATGTTTCAGTTAATGGTTCTACTTCACTTCCTTTCTTTCCCTTAGCTTTCACGTTTGTCGCTCCTTTTCCCTTGTCTACGCTTTCTCCTTTGGTTTTAATTCCTTTGGTTTGCTTTCCTTTACCTCCCATTGCTACTTCAAGATTTCTTCTTAGATTTTATTTCCTTCTTTTTATCTTTCATGTTCTTTTCATTTTCTTTTTCTTCTGCCACTTTTTTGTATTGAGATGAAGTTAAAATTTCACTTCACTCTTTCTTTTTCGAGATGCTGCTCGAAACGGTGATAAGTTATGGATTATCTGAACAAGATCGGGAGCAGAACTTGTCGACGGTTTGGGACTTGTGGTTATAGGCTCACTAACAGATTGTTCAGATTCTTTCATTTGCTCTTCTATGTTTAAGCTTGATACCACGACAGCTTGTTCGTTGTTTAGTGCATTCGATGAAGTTTGTGTTTGTTCTATTGGTATATTGGTCATATCTGCAGCCAAATAATCTAGGTCAGAAAATAAATGTCATTTGAATCCAGATACTGCAATATCCAGTCGAGCTACTTTTATAAATGCTTCTTTGACCAAACCAGCAATGTCGTAATCCGTAATCCGTCATCCAGTATTTATTCTCATCCACAAGTCACATTGTTGGTTGTATGCGTCTATAAAAGGCTTCATAAATGTCCTGTCCAGAGGCTGGAGTTTGTGCGTAGTGTGTGGTGGTGAAGTCATCAAGTGAATATGATTTTCTCTGCAAAAATTTATTACCGCCAATGTCTTGTGGCTGCAATGGCCATCCAGTAGAAGCAACACAGGGTTCTCTTTGGTTGGTTGCGTATGTCTGACGAACATTCTTAGATACTGCAAAAAAAAAAGTATTCATCCACCCTTTTGGCTGGGCCACACTGATGCTCTCAGCTGAAGCTTTCATCATTAGCCTTTCATTCATTATTTGCCTAGGAAATACGAAAAATGGGGGTATATAGTCACCGTTAGCACTCATACACAACAACACTGTGATATTTTTGTCTCTCTCAGCAGAATTGAGCTTACCTACTTGACGGATGGCTTTCGGAGCGAGAACTTTTTGATGTTTGTGCACGCAACTGACACCAGTTTCATCACAGTTATAAATTCTTGAGGGTGTGAATTTGTACTGTATCATCAGCTTTTCAAGGTTGTCGTAGAATAGATCCACTTGTGGTTTGTTAAATCCTACGGCGCGCATCATGCTTGTCGATTCCGGTGCTCTCAACGAAATGTCAGAATGCCTTTTCATGAAGTCGTAATAAAAATGTTTACCAGCACTGCCTTTTTCATTATTAAATCGATGAGGAATCTTCATGAGCTAAGTCGTATGCTAATTTTAGAAACTCCTTTTTCATGAGCGGCATGCATCTATTCGATAAATCTTTAATGTGGTCTACCAAGACTTGTTCATACTCTGTTGAGAAGGTGTTAGTGAACCTACCTAACTTTGGTTTCATTGTTACTTCTTGTCCTCGATTTAAGGCCTTTATTTTATCTTGTATAGTGCTTTTAGGAATATTGTATTTCATTGCAGCTTGTCTTACACTCAGTTCTTTTGACATAACCTTATCAATAGCAGTTTTTGAGCTCTGTGGCTCTCAGGATCCTTTTTTTCTTTATTATTTTTCTTTTTTTCCATTTTAATTATCTTCTGTCTTCTATACTCTAAAACAAAATTAAATAATTAGAATAAATTACGTAATTTCTTACAAGAAATAACAATATGTTTACTGTCCGGTACTAAGGGACGACTTAGTGTCCGGTGCTAAGGGACAGACATTTTCGTTCATTAGGTGGTACCTACTAAAATTGTTTAAAAGATCTAATAATATTCTACCATTTTACGAATAACAATCAAGTACTACTTTTATCTTTGAATGCCACTCAAATGTAAATGCATAAATATACTAGAATTACTTACATTGATATTTAGGTGACGCCGCGATTTCGCGCCTAAAACAGCAAACGGTTGCTCCCGCCATGTAGACCGGGCGCTAGAGGTAAGTGAGTATGCATAATATGAGTAACAGATTTAAGTGAATAAAAGGTCAAAGAATAATAATGTGGATCTTGCCGGACAATTTTTTGGTCCATTTCGTTTTACCCCCTCTTCTCTTAATCGTAAAGGGAATGTATTGAGTACACGATATAAAATCATTTTAATGATTATTTCCGTAATAATTTATAGTTTTTGTAATAGTAAAAGTGAGGACAGATTCTTAAAAATTAAAAAAAAAAAAACAGAAATGGAAGTTATATATTTTTTTTGCTATGAATCACACGAATATAATTTGTGTGATTCATAGCAAAAAAATAAGGTAAAAATTGTCGAGTAGACACTAAATGTAATTCATAGTTATTACTTCTGTCAGCTATAAATGAATTCAAAAGAATTTCTACCATTTCACAGTAATTATTAAAATATTTGAATAGTTCGTTTTCAGCACTCATATGATTTAAAAATTTAGAGAAATGGGAAATAAATGTTTCAATTGTAGTTTTATGCTAGTTATATTTATCGCTTAAGCCGTTACGATCCTTATCTACAGTTAGTTCTCTTAAATCTTGAAGACAAATATTCAACTGCTGCAATTGATCGATGAAAGCCCCATCATCAGATAAATTCATATAATCAATGAATTCTGTCAGCTGTATGCTTCTCAATGCTTCATACATAAGTTTATGTGCTCTAATGCCTCTGTTATACTGAGCACCTTTAAGAATTGATGCCAAAGTATTTTCACCATAAACATTGGCTTCTACAAGAATGCTGTCCAGTCCACTTCCTTCTATATATTGGCCCAAACATCGTAAGAAATTTTTTTGTAGATGAAATGTTCCAATTCTCAATATTAATCCCTGGAATTCTTGACTACTTTGTTGAATATTTTTTGCTATCAGGTAAATTGACATGTCGCATGAAAGAACAGCTATATATTTATTTAACGATGAAGACAATTTAACAAAATTTTTCATGGCAGTATACACAACATCTTTTGAAGTCGGTGGCTGAGGAATCACCGGGCTAAATCTAATTGTCGATATAGGAGATTTCTCACATGATAGTAATTGTTGGAATGGAGTCCATCCTGGTATCCAGTTCTTCAATGGTCGATAAAAGTTTTTCGACGATTGATCATATTGTAATCTACATAAAACCCAGAGCAAAGTATCAAATTGTGAGTAATTGTTAGTGGAAGTTAGTAGACAGCCGCTGTTAACATAATCAAATATTAAAGGCTCCATACTTGCTTTGAAGTGATGAATTTCTTGAAAATTTAAGCCTGCAAATTATACTCAAACTGTTCGGTTGTAGGTTTCAATTTAAGGAGATTTATTTCATTCTCGATTGGATTTTTTTCTTGATAAATTACGGTTGCTGTTACATGAGTAGAGTCTTTACCGCTTAATGTTTCTTCATTGAAGTCGTTGTTGTCAATGGCACCATGAAGAAATAACGATGAATTTTTCACTATATTCTTAGGAATAAGCAAATTTTTTTCTGCATCTTCACACACAATTGAAATTGTTACTTCTAAATCAAGCTCTTGTAATTTTTTATAGCTAATGCAATGCCCAAACTTATTTAATATACTTATCAGCTGTTTTGATCTAGTTAAGTGATGAATTGATTCAGCTAAAGCTAGATGTTTTGGTGTCTGCTTCTTAGTAACTATAAAAAATATGTCATAAAATACTGATAATGCTCTTTTATAATAGTTCGCGCTCAAATTTTGGTTTTTTGCATTAAACAAAGCTTGCAGAAAAATTTCCCATGTTTGTGACAATTTTCCATTTTCTAATAATTTTTGAACCAAATTTTCATCGCGTAAATATCCACTAGGTATTAATTCTGCTTTTAATAATTCTTGACGCAATACTTTTGCAGTCTCAATGATATTGTTTTTTGAATTGATGTTCCGAAAATGTTCTATTATTTCCGTCAATGGTATATTTCCCATAAACGCTAATGATGATTTTGATCGATCTGCCGGGTAAGAAAATAATATGTTTTCACCAAATCTATCAATAAGTAGGGATTTCACTACACGATTTTCGATCACTGCACCCTCAATGTTTGTAAGTACAGCGAGTCGTTGAGCTAAGAAGCGCACTTCAAAAGAATGTGTTGGTAACTGGTCTTTCATTTCATCTATTAGTTTGTCAAATGCATCGATAAGTATTTCTTTAGGGATCTGATTGGAAGGTCGACCGGCTGGCATCTGAGAACTTCTCGGTAATCTTAAATAATCAAGGTAACAATGTTTGTGATACCTCACTTCGATAGCAAATAAATCTTCAGGCCGTTGACAAATACTAAGTTCAGTGAAAACATGGTCTTCTTTTCTACGAGCAGTACTAAAATTTTTTTCCGCTGCTGAAATTTCGGAACATAAATGTAGCTGCTTGTCTTTGTTTCTCGTTACCTTCTTACAAAATATACATTTCAACGTTTTCTTCAACGCTGCCGGTGTCCTTGATGACGGTCGAGATTTTGGAGTAACCTCCTCCACGTTTCCTTTGGAAGTTGAAGCAGACACTTCTTCTTCTTTATGCAACGCAATTTCTCGACGCCTTATTTTTCCTCACTAATATAAGTGGCTAAATAGTCTTGGTGCCATGAAAATTCTTATTTTATGGAGTCTGGATCATATAGTTTTGAAAACTTTTCACTAATGCTGTCTTTTCTCCTATTTCCTGCTTCTTTAATATTAAGCAGTGTTCTTGACCTTGGGTTTTTCACTAAATCACGTGAACTATCACAAAATAAGCAAACAATTTAGCAAAATTGTTCGTTAGGATTTTTTCTTTTCAAATTAACCAGTTCTAACGAAATTTCTAACGTTTTTTAATACAGTACACTTTAAACAGACACTAAGAATTTACGAAAATACTATTATTTTATATGTATATACAAAAACACGACCTAACAAAACAACGTCTTTACGTCAATAGATGCAGAAACACTAAACGCGTACGCGCGCTATGTTTACAGTATGGGCGAAGAGGGGAGGTGAAGGGGGGCGGAAAGGGACCATCACTCCCGGCGGCAAGATGTGTTTTGTTATTATTTAGGGTATCAGGTATAAGAATCCGGTCATAGTTGCCGTCACTCGGATTTTGCACACTCAACTACCTCTAGCGTCTGGACTAATGGCCGTGTGCGTCACTGGCGAGGCGCGGCGCGTGATCCTGTACCTGTGTGCACCCTGCGCCCCTTTCACTTGTATTTTGCTCGCTTTAATAGTACGAGTGTCCGGCGCTAGGTGCCGTCCGGCGTTACGGAACTTTCCCCTTAGTCTAAAAATGGTATAAAGTAATGAGTAATATAGTTATAAAATTATAGAAATATGATGGAAAAATTGGATATAAAACAAACAAATAATAATAATCATAAATCGGTCTCTTTATTTGTAGTCAAAAAATATCATTTATTTTTCATTATTAACATTAAACCTTGTATTAATTAACAAAACAGTAGGTACTTCTTTCAGTATTTTTGTTTTATAATAATCATAATTTAAGGAATTAATCAACATAAGTTATTATTAATAAACCATATAGTAAAAAAAAAAATAGTTGAACTTGGAAAGTAATCAACTTATTAATATAACACATAGTAAAAAAAATACTTGAAGATGGAAAGACGTAAATAAATCAATTTACGGATGAACTGCGGCAGGGCTAAATTGATGATAGCAACCAGTAATGTTGGCATTCGGAAACACGCTTGATGCTGCATTCATATGAGCTGTTTCATAGTAGCATTTAAATGACGTCATTTGTACTTCTAGTTTTTCTTTTATCAAAGAAAACAGGCGGGCGTAAGTGTTTTCAGTTTTGTCTGGTAGTAGTGCGTAAATAACCGGCACTGTATTCGTAGATTTCTCATTAGAACCTAAATCATAATGGAGTACGTACAGCTGGTAGAAAGGTTTCGGTGTAGATTTAAAAGTTCCATTGCCAAAATACGCGCCAGATTTTTTGATGATCGTCCTTGTAGTTTTTGTAGAAAAAATGAAGATTTTATCTGTCTCGCCATCCTAACACACTAAAAGATTCCGCGCTAAGACTTCCGGTATCTGATGATATTCTGCGCTATTATGTCTCAATATATCCGTGTTCAACCATCTTTTTCGTGCTCTGTATAAGGCATCTTTCTTACTGTTGAACGAGGGTATCAAATCTAGATCATAAGGATACTTTTTACGTAGTTTTTGAAAAGCTTCTTCGTACATTTTGTGTATCGGTTCTAAATAATTACATACCTTACGTTTCAAAGTTGAAATTGTTTTGTTAACTGCAAGTAAAACAGGTTTTGCTTCACAAGAGTGAGAAGATTCTCTTAAAATGTTTTCGTTTCTCCGATCTATTGAAACCGTGCAAGAACAAACACTTCTGTTTATGCATGTCTATATTCTTCCATTTTTATGAGTAAATTTTTTCGGAATCGATACCCATTACGAATCAAAGTGTCCTTGCCTTTTTGATTTGTTATAAAATATAAGTCCTCCGTGGGTAAAACACAACAAACACAATAACCGCAACAAAAATACTTTTCACCTAAACTTTTCAAAACTACCCGAAGTTTTACTTAGAATTATAACAGAAATCGTTGTGTTTAATTATTGCAAATGAATATAGCTTTGTTTGATTTATTACACGTACGTATGAACAGATTAATCATAGTATTTGTATTTTCCTTTTATAATATTTATATAGTCATATTTTATATGCGATCACATACCAAATACTTTTAATCTCGCCTATATGACAGGAGTATGAAAGTTCCGAAGCATATCAAAAGATGGCGCAGCTAGATCACCCCGCTTGGTAAAGTACTTTCAGTATTAATGAATGAGTGATAATATCCCTAAATAAAGTAAATCTTAAACTTAACAAACAACTTACGTGTATGTATAAGTAGATTTTTTAAATAATGTATTGAATTTCAATATATATTCAAAATAGTTTTGATGATAATATAGGATATGGATGGATAAGCGACTGACTGACCAAAAAGTTTTAAATGTGTCTTTTGTTAACTAAATATTGCATATTAAAAGGACATTTTGAGAAAAGAACATTATGAGAAAAGGACATTTTGAGAAAGGGACATTTTAAGAAAAGGACTTTTTGAGAAATGGACATTTCGAGAAAAATACATTTTGAGAAAACGACATTTTAAGAAAGGACATTCTGAGAAAGGACATTCCGAGAAAGGACATTTTGAGAAAAGAACATTATGCGCCGAGACGGCAAGAAGGAAGCTGTTTCTTTTGGCATTCCTAAGGGGTTTTATATTAGGCCCAATATAAAACCCTTTAGGAATGCCAAAAGAATTATATACGCTATTTGTTATATACATCAAAGATCTTTGTAACTTGTCATCATTTAATGGGAAAATCATATCTTATGCCGATGATACACTTTTTCTTTTTTCTGCAGCTTCATGGCAAAGCGTTTTTCTCGAGGCACATAATGGTTTTAATCTGTTGTGCTCCTGGCTGTGTCGGAATATTCTTACCTTAAATGCTGATAAAACTAAATATATGATGTTTTCAATGCGAACTCCACACAAACGAAATCGAAACCAGAAAATAATAGCTCATAACTGTTTAACTCGGAACCGAGACTGTATTAACTCAAACTTAAAATATTTTGTTTTTTATGATTTTTTTTTTGATTGGTGTTATTAATTGATAATTTATAATTGTTGAAACTAAAATGGATCAATTATGGATTTCAATATTTATTATCATCGAATGTTGTATACAGTCTGTCAAGTAAGAGCGTGGTCGTGATAATTTATAAAAAAAAATATTATATGTAACTTTCATAGCATGGGTCGACCCCCGACTAGATGGACGGACGACATCGTTCGAGTCGCGGGCGGCCGCTGGATGCAGCTGGCGCAATGTCATCCATCGTGGCGTTCAAAGGGGGAGTCCTATGTTCAGCAGTGGACGTCTTCCGGCTGATGATGAACTTTCATATTTATATATATTTAGCGTTCTAGACCGTTATTTATTAAAAAAAAGAATAACGGCCGCAGCCAAAGCGGGCGATGACCGCCCGGTAACCCGCTGCGCGCCCCTCTACGCGTCGTCCCACCATCGCGCCATGCTGACGTCTCAAACAGGCCACGCCGACTTGGGCCCATTTTTAGGCTAATTATATACATTGTACACATTACAAACAATGATGCAAATTGGTCAATAATGTGTCCAGTCACCACCGGCGTCGATAATTGCCTGGCATCTCCGAGGCATGCTTTCTACTAATTTGACGGCGTATTCTAGTGGCAAGGATCTCCAGATTCGACGAATTTCGTAAGACAACTGCTACAAAGTGTATGTGCGTCTTCCACGAAGCTTCTGTTTAATATATGCCCATACATTTTCAATAAGGTTTGCATCGGGCGACTGCGACGGCCAATCCAATGTAACGATGCCAGATTGAGTCTTCCACTGAGTACAGAGCTTGCTGCGGTGTTTAGGAGCGTTGTCCTCCTGCAGAATCCAATCTTCATTTTTTGTGATGAACCATCGTTTGGCAGATGGCAGTAAAGCCTTTTTGTAGATTTTTATCATTTTCTCGGCATTTAGGTTGTTAGTAAAGAGGTACAAAGTGCCGAATCCCTGCTTTGAGAAGCAGTCCCAAAGATGCACCTTTATTCCATGTTTTACGGTCCGCTGAACAAGCCTATTGATGGAAGTTGACCAGGCTTTCATTAACTATCGGTAAAGTCGACCACGCTCTTACTTGACAGACTGTACTTATACTAATAAGACCGTATAATGAGGGAGGAGCGCTGGAGCTTGAGATTCAGGTTTTGTATATAAACCTCATTCAGGCACACTCAATATTACAATATTATAAGCACATATAAATTTTGGAAAAATAAATATTATTATTATTAAATATTAAAACATTATTATTATTAAATATTATAAAAAATATATTAAATATTCTTTGCTCATTAATTATTATTTTTTGCTTTTCATTTTCTTCAGCCGTTTATTTTATAACGCCGTTTATAACGCTGATATTCTTTTAAACTCTTTTAACTATTATGCTAAGTAAAAGGAACTACGCAATACAAAAATTCACGCTTCAATGAACCGGTCGGCGGCGGCCAGCAAGCGCGTCGCTAGTGCGCCGCCGCAGAGGGCGAGAAGTAGACGCAAAGTATGCCATTTAACATACTAGGAAAAGTCATTACCGATTGTGGATATTGAAAAAATGTATAACGAAAATCTATGAAAGCTACAGGTAAGGGTTCAAATTAGTGTAAGTAGTAAAAAACATAGGATGAAAGTTCGTAGAGGTTTGGATAAGTTTATATTACAGAATTTTAATGGTTTACAGGTATAAAATTAAAGGTCCATTGTTATAGAATGGAGAAAGTAAAGAATATAAATGGAAAACACTAAAAAGTTTATCGATATGAATAAATTAGTGATATGAATCTAAGGAATGAAAACGATACGAAAGGTTAGTTACGACAATTGGGTGTCCTTTTTCAGGAGAAGTGTAAGAGGTTTGGCAATCTTTGAAAAGTCTGATATGAATCTGCGATAATAGGAGACGAGACCGTGGAAGACTTTTATATCCTTTGCTGATTTTGGAGTTGGGAAGTGGACAACTACTTTGATCGTTTCTGGAGTAGGTTTTACTCCATCGGAGGATATAGTATGACCGAGATAGGCAACTTCAACGCCTTAGAAATTCGTATTTATCAGGTTGTAGTTTGATGTTGAACTCTCTGAGTCTTAGGAATATTATTGTTAGGTTCTGAATCATAGAAGGAAGATCAAAGGGGTATGTGACCACATCATCGAGGTATACGAAGCAGCGAATGCCTTGTAGGCCGGATAGAGTCGTATTCATTAGTCTCTGGAAGGTGGAGGGTGCATTTTTAAGTCCGAAGGGTGAACTGGTAATGACCTTGAGGCACTGTAAAGGCGCTAAGTCCAGGGTTGAGAAATACTTGCTGTTACCAAGTTGATCTAAGATTTCGGTGATTTGGGGTATAGGATAGGTATCACCGATTGTGACGTCATTTAGTTTTCTGTAGTCAATTACGACACGCCATTTCTGTTGGCCGGATGCATCGAGATTTTTGGGCACGACCCATATGGGTGAAGACCAGAGAGACACAGAAGGTTCGATAATGCCTTGTTCGAGCATCTGATTTATCTACTTATTGACTTTCTTTTTGTGAATTTCTGGGAACCGATAGGTCTTAGAGTGTATTGGTTCTTCGGAAGTGGTTTTGATGTCATGACTAATGGCGTTGGTATGTGACAGTTTCTCACCGGGGAGATGAAAGTTATCAGAATAGTCTGAGCAGACTTGAAAGAGCGCTTCAATTTCTTCGCGGTTTAAGTGGTCTATTCTCTACTCAACACTAGTCGGGTTCTTGCAGCGGAATCGATATTTTTGCTTTGAAGTTTAGAGTAGTGTACAAAGGTAGGTTTCTCTGAGGGTTCTTGATAGGTTGTGTCCACAGGGGTAAGTTTTAAATCGAGGTTTATTTTCAAGTTTATAGGGGCTTCGGAAACATTCACGACTGTTATATTGACTTTGTTGTTTTCTCTCACACGAACAAGACAATTAGCAATTATGAGGTCCTATACTAGAATTTGAAACTGAGCACACTACTACTTTTTCAGTGCGTGCTGGTATTACGAAGTATGGCTCTGTGAAGAATAGTTCAATGTTTGAATTGTTGACCTTTAACATTTCGTGTGTATAATCGATTTTACCGTTTATTTTAATTAAGAAGTCATTTCCAACAATGCCATCGTAAGGTAAGTCAACGTTTTTAACGATGTGAAATTTATGTTTCAGGATACATTTTGAGATCAAAGGAGCCAAGAGTGGGGACGACGTCGTCATTGGTACTGAAACCTTTCAGCTTTAAAACTTCTTTGTTAATAGGTAAATTTGATTCCATTACGGCATTTTTCAGCAGGCTGATTGAGGAACCCGTGTCTACCAACAACGATAAGGGGTAGCTGGAAACGTTTCTATTAACAACAATATGGGGTAATGATTTCTTAGATGGATCAAAAGATATTGTATAAATAGTTTCGTTATTTTGTAGAGGCTCGGTGTTGGATTTTGTAGCTTTTGTACAAGATTCAGTGGATTTTGTGGATATAGTATTCGATTCAGTGGATTCGGTGAATATAGTATTCGATTCAGTGGATTCCGTGGATAT
Source organism: Diatraea saccharalis (assembly GCA_918026875.4). NCBI lineage: Eukaryota > Metazoa > Arthropoda > Insecta > Lepidoptera > Crambidae > Diatraea > Diatraea saccharalis. Next base: position 11,733,400 of record OU893336.1, read on the forward strand.
AGTATTCGATTCAGTGGATTAAGTGGATATAGTATACGATTCAGTGAGTACAGTATTCGATTCAGTGGATTTGGTGCCTATATTAACATGGCGTCTCACGCGACACCTGAACGAGACAGACGTTAGTTTAAATTTTGATTTTGATTATCGATTTCGTCGTATCCTTGAGATGTCGATTCATTGAAGTTAACATGGCGGATAGGGGCGGAGTTAAAGGGCCGTTGAGAGTTTCGAAGCTTATTATTGTATTCTCTTTTCCGGCATTATTCAATTGAATTAAGCTTTATATATTATAGATAGCCAGGGGCCTTGCAATAGCGGCATGGTAGCACGTTAGGATAAAAGGTAGTTGTAGGCACAGGTGGTCTTCCTGACTGAAACGGTCTCGTGGGGTTTGTCGTTCTTATTGGACGATTTTCGCGCCTATTTTCGGGGACGATTCTCTTATACAGGGTCTGTTGGATACGCTCTTCTGATATTGCAAAATTTATCGCTTCGTTAAGCGACCTCGGTGATCTGCATCGAGTTATGTTTGAAATGCGTGGTTGTAATCCTGTTAGAAATTGGTGGAGGGCTAGTTCCTCCATAGCGGCTATTCTCCCGGGAAGTTCTTTGACTTTGGTATTAAATAAAGATATTTCTGTGAGGATCTGAGACAGTATTGTTTCTATTCTTAATGAAAATTGAGAGACATTTTCAGAGATAAGCTGTTTGCTTTCTTGTAATTCCATTAAAAGGTGGGAGTAATGTTTTCTTTCACTAAATTGATTTTTCAAAAATTCTTTGAATTGCTCCCTATTTAAAAATTATTTTATTGAACAAGCAACTTCAGCTTTTCCCTGTAATTGACACAATATATACAGTACCAGTCAAAAGTTTTCGATCACGTGTTAAAATTAGGGACACGGTATCGAATAGAAAGTATCGATTCTGTACTCATAAGTAGTATCGAATAAAAAGTATCGTACTCATAAATGTATCGAAACAAAAGTATCGATACTTCAAAGTATCGAGTACTTTTCTTGGAGCCTAATGACGTACGCGTCAGAACTCTCAGAACATTAATATCAGTCAGTAAATAAAAATAAAAGGTTTTGGCACACAAATTTATTACAATAATAAGACGACTATAACTTTACAAATTTTAAACTTTATGAAAAAAGAACTATTAATTTAGGCACACATCAAAGTTCCCATTCCTCCTCCGTACAATCACTTAAAAATAAGAGTTTATCGAGCCGTTTTGGCGATAGGCGGTTTCGGATTTTTGTTATAGTACTTCCTGCTTTAGAAAATAATCGTTCTGAGAGCACTGACGTCGCTGAAATTGACAAATATTCTCGTGCCAACTTGTATAATTTTGGGTAAACAACTTTCATATCTTCCCATTGTTTCAAAGGATCTAAGGAAAGTGGTGAAACCTGTGCAGACAAATAATAGTTTATTTCATCCTTTGTTTTGGACTGGAAAGAAGATGAAGAACAATTTTTTTTGTTTTGTTTTTTTGTATGCGCTAACTTCTTATGATGACTGCAAAAATCGTATGTTGTTTCAACAGAAGAATCGCTGTCAGGTTCACTGCTAATAATACTGGAACTGGGAGTGGTAGTAATAAATCGTCTCAGTAAAGAAATAGCCTTTGCACAAGCTCTAGCATCTTGAAAGTGAATATTCTTGAATCTTGGATCCAGTAAACATGAGATTGCAATCAAATGATTTTCTTCAATATGTCCGAATCTGTGTTCTATCTGTTTGATTATTTCTTTTTTTATTGTGTTTATTACCCCATCATCGGTATTATCATCATCGCCTACACATACAGCCACATCTACATCATTAATCTGCGCCTTCAAGCAGTTCATCATCGGTATTATTTTACTTATGGTCACATATTGTTCACCCGATAGCTCTTTGGTTACATATTCCAGTGGTTTCAATATTAAAATCAATGTTTTTATATTCTGCATTTGTACAGCCGAAGGTGTGGGTGGTGCTTTAGTATTTAACATTAAAATTTGATGAACAATCGGCGCTAATTCTATGTATCTCTGGAGCATATAATAGACAGAATTCCAACGAGTTTTAACATCTAAATCAGTTTGAGAGGTTGAGAGCCAGTTTGCTTTTGACGTAAAGAGTCGCTGAGAATTACACTGCTCTTGAAAAATTTGACGATGTCTCGTACTTTGCTTACTAATGAACTGAAATCATTGACTGACATTGCAGATTCAGCGATAAGATTGATTGTATGAGCAAAGCAAGGCAAGTGCTTATTTTTTTCTAGAAAATTAGCTATGCCTGCTGTCATGTTTGAGCCGTTGTCCGTAACTACAGCAGTTATTTTTTCCAGGCTGATGTGCATACCTGCACAAATTTCTCTTAATTTGTCAGCTATGTAGTCACCAGTATGCCGTTGATCCAGTGCAACAGCTATGCAACGCGATACAAGTCTGTCATCATGCAAATAATGAGCAGTAACCCCTAAATAACTGGTAACAGTCATCATCTCACTCCAAATATCACAGGTTAATGCCAAGTGAGAAATATTGTCAAATATGTTTTCAAATTTCAAATGCATGGTACTGAAAAAAGCATCGAATTGGGCTTTAAGTGTATCCACGCTTGGAATTTTAAACGACGGACAAGCTTGATGCATCAATTTTTTAAATCCACGCCCTTTCACAATGTCAAACGGTCTTTTATCAACGCAAATAAAATAAAGCAAGCATTTGCATAGCTTCAAATGATCCTTTCCTCCATCGGAATAAGAATATTTACGTTCTATTGTTTGTACAATAGAAAGTTGTCTTTTTTTTGGAAGTGGTGCACATGTTTCTGTAAGCTCACTGTCATAGATTGGAGCTTTATTGACATCAGATGATGAAGGAGTAGCTAGAAATGTATCCGATTCAGGTGCTTTTGCTGTACTTGTCGATGGTTGTGGTTCATGACTCGGTGGCGGTGAATTCGGCGGGTGTAGCTTTTTATTAATCGTTGTTTGTCTCTTTTCATCTCCTTTCCCACAAAAAAACGGAATTAGTTTCGTGCTCCTAAGAAGTTCTTCAATGTAAAACGGGCATAATTATTATTTTTTTCTTTGATTATACAACTTCAAATTTATTTATTACTAGCAAATTCTAGCAACTTCGTTCGCGTGGACGTTAAATAAATAAATGGTTAAAAATGTATGTTTCAGTTATGGTAATAACAATATAAGCCTAAGTTAGGCCCTTATTTCGAAGTCACAAATAGACACGCCAATTTTGTTTTATTTGGATATGAATTGGATTAAATCCATTCAGCAGTTTAGGGCATTTTGGAACGCAGTAGTCGTAATGAATTTCGCCCGTTAAGGAACGTAGCCTTAGTAAGTAACAATAAAATATATGGAGTCATTTTAGGTTAAGTACATTTAAAAAAAAAACAGAAAATTATATTAAAAATACCTCAACGCATTAGAATGTTTCTTAAGATGTTTATTCATGTTTGACGTATTCCCTGACGTTTTTATGGTTTTGAAACAAATCTTGCATTTCACTTCGTTGTTGTTATTCTTGAAAAAATACTGCCAAAGTTCACTCTTAGTAGGCGGCATTCTTCTAATGACTCAAATGTCGATACACAGTACAAATGATTAATAAGTTGTTTTATATTATACACCTTAAATGAAATAATAGTCAAGCACAATAATTATTGATGACAAGCATTAATGCAGCAGAAAAACAAATCGCGAAACGAGCTCGAAGAATTAAACAATATTATAATAACAGTGAACGAGTGAGTGATTGATTAATGAAGTAAATGAACGAATGGTTAGAAACAGAACTATAAACGGAAGGAACGAACGATTGTAATGTTTTAGATTAGAAGGTTCAGAACGATTGGACTAGATGGCGTTGCCATAAACATGCATGGCCGTAACCGTAAGGTCGTAAGTTTTAAGTGGGTAATTTCTGATATGTATTCGATACGATACCTGTTGAAAAGTACTCATCGAGTAAAAGTATCGAATACAAAGTATCGAGTACAAAAGTATCTGTATCGAAAGGTAAGATACTCGATACCACAAAGTATCGATACTTTTTTCGTGTCCCTAGTTAAAATTTGGAATACACACAGTTTTGTTAATGAAAATTCAGTATTACTTTATTACTAATTTACACACTGTAACTACATGAAAACAAATTATTTTTAAATTAAACGTCATAATTATATCACATTCTTTTTTCCAATTTTAGGATTCTTCAAAATATCCTCCTTTAGCTTTTATCACGACAGAGCAAACATTCGGCATTCTTTGTATTAGTTTTTTTAAAGAATTCTCTGAAATTTGACTCCAACAGACTTGTAGGTACTCCCAAAGTTGCTTTTGATTTACTGGCTGCATTTTTCTCACATTTCTACCTAACTCATCCCATAACAACTCTATGGGGCTTAAATCCGGAGACTGCGCAGGCCAAATCATATTTTTAAGCTCGCCTTGCTTTTTATTATTGGCTAAGTAATTTCTACACAGTGCAGACGAGTGCTTAGAATCATTATCCTGTTGTAGAATAAAACCTCGATCTATAATTCGCTGCCGCTTACTTTGTACACAGATGAATTTGTCTTCACTATTAGATGTGACCCAGATCCTTGGCGGCTAATGCAGAATCCGGTCTCTCGCTCTCTCTGCAGCGTATACACTACCGTAGACTGAACTACCTTCAATTTAGAGGCTATTTTTCTCGTGCTATAGCCTTCTTTGTATAATGCTATGTTCCTTTTTTCGACCCGTTATTAAAAAGTTTATTTAAGACAAGTGAGGTCAATATTATTTATCTGACAAAATATAAAATAATAATGTTTACTATGTTAAAACAACGTATAGTACTAAACCAAGAGTGTAAACGTGTTAAAATTTCTTATCTGTGTAAGCACCAAAATATTCAAAAACGTAATTTGGAAGTTTTCATATATAGAGACACTCGAACAAAATTGCGACGGTTACGTTTTAAACAGACACTAACGCACTTGGCGATTCCTTGCTCAACTGCGGCGGCAAACTACGAGGGTCAAACTGAAAGTTCTTAGAAAATCAAAAACTGATTACATTAGCCAGTTATTAGTTTTATTATATCTTTTCAAAATATTGTCCATTCACGTCAATACACCGCTGCATGCGATGGAACCACTGGGAAAAGCACTTTGCCCACTCGTCCTTAGGGGTCTCTTCAATGGCATCGCGATACGCAGCCACCGCTTCTTCAGCATTCATAAACCGCTTTCCTTTAAGTTTTTCTTTAATTTTTGGAAATAAATAAAAATCACAAGGCGCGAGGTCGGGGCTATACGGCGGGTGACCCAGTAATTCAACGTTTGATGTCGCCAAATAGTCGATCGTTCGCTTGGCGGTGTGCGACGAGGCGTTGTCGTGGTGAAGGAGGATCCTACTGCGAGGTCGTTTCTCTCGAACTTTTTCCAAGACAAGTGGCAAACAATTGGTAGTGTACCATTCTGCAGAAACTGTTTTTTGATCCTCTAACACAATTGTTGCAAAATGACCTATCCTTCCAAAGAACGAGGCCACCATTTTTTTTCCCGCACTTCGATCTCTCTTCACTTTAGTTGGCAACTCCTCGAAAGGAAACACCCACTGAGCATATTGTCTTTTGGTTTTAGGATCATAACAGTAAATCCAGCTTTCGTCACCTGTTAGTATGTCGAACACAGCATTTGAGTCACCTCCGTTAAATCTTTCAATCATTTTACGACACCAATCCACACGATGGAGTTTTTGAGCCTCAGTCAAATTATGAGGTATCCACCGGGCGCAAAGCTTCCTGACCGCTAAATGTTCGTGGAGGATTTTGTGCACTTGACTCATACCGATGCCTAAGCTTGTCCGAATCTGTTGATAGGTCACTCTTTTGTCAGTCTCTATCATACGCCGCACAACACAGATGTTATCTTCAGTCGTCGCCGTAGAAGGCCGTCCCTCACGTAAATCATCAGTGAGATTAGTGCGACCACGTTTAAACTCATTAAACCAGTTGTAAACAGTCGCACGAGATAGGGCTTCATCGTGAAAGGCCAATCGTAGTCTATCATAACTTTCTTGTTGACTTAAATGACATCGAAAGTCATAAAAAATCATTGCACGAAAATTTTCTCGTGTTAAATTCATGATGACGTGACACAGACAATTTTCAATTTGCCGCCAAATCGTAAAACAAATGACAAATGAATGAAATATATACTCAGTAATATTGGCAAAGAGTTATATTTTCAAATTTTAGAATTATTTTTTTATTATATTGTTTATAAGTGGCCAGTTCTAAGAACTTTCAGTTTGACCCTCGTATAAAGGAAGCGTAGGTATTGCACTTCTTTGCTTTTGATGCGTTCAGTATTAATAAATAAAGCAAACATTGTGTTACGATTTTCATTGAATTTTGGACATATTACATTCTTTTTATGTGATCGAAAACTTTTGATCGGTACTGTATATTTAAATAATACGAATTTCTGTGAGTTATTCACGAGCTCATATGCATTGTGACAATTAATTACGAATGAATTTAAAGTTTCCCTATTCCCATCATAGGGTTTTATGAATTTTAAAAGTGTATCAAATCGATATTCTCCGTTTGCACTGGGGTCTTTTTGCCCCGGCTGCCTTTTGCGACTGGGCTGGCAGCCCTTTCGTCTTCAGTATCAGTAGGTAAGTCAAGTACGGCAGGGTTCATTTGAGGAGCCGGCATTGCCATTGATAATCAGATTACTTAAGTTTATCTATTACAAAGTTTACGAAAATAAAGAAACAAAGACACAATAATAGCACAGAATACAAAAAAGAAATAAAAGTAATGGTCACTTACAAAGTAGCACACAACAAAAGACAAATGTTCATTTCTGCGGGACATACTTCGTAGCAGGTACACGGCTGAAGTGGTTTGGGCGCCGGCGCAGCTGGCGATGGACCGCAGTATGGGACGCACTTGTGGAATTTTGGCGCCACGAACAGTTTTTGTTTAGGTGATATTATTTTAGATTCACTGTTTGTGATTTTATGCACTTTGGTAAGTAGGAGTAGCTCGGTGGCGTAGTGGATAAGCGCCACGGCCCACGATCGTTGTTGTTAAGCAACTTTCGCAAGGGTCGGTCATGGGATGGGTGATCAAAAAATTATTACTCGAGCTACTCCGTGCTTCGGAAGGCACGTTAAGCCGTTGGTCCCGGGTGCATTTGCAGTCGTTAATGCCCTCCAATCCGCATTGGGCCGCGTGGAGGGTCATGGCCCATCCTCCTTAGCCATCCATAAGGAAGGCCTGAGCCCCTGCAGTGGGGACGTAAAAGGGCTGATGATGATGATGAAGTAGGTATTAGTTAGGTTATAATTTCTAATTCAGGAATTAGAACACTATGATGTCGAGTTTGTAGAGATACTGAGATACTGAGTTTGTATTATAGTTTAAAGCTTGTAAATAATAATCTTGAAGTAGCACTGCGCGGATAATAATAATTCATTTGCGCGGATCGGTAGAGACGTACCTAGGATCCTATTTTTTGGATCCCTTTATGCTGCCACCAAAATGTTAGAGCGAGCCTCTCCGTTAGAGTTTAAAAAAAAATCAAAGTACAAATAAAACGATGAAATAGTATGAAACTGTGGAACTAGCAGCTATCACGAAGCTTGGAATGAGACTGGCGCGCTCGGATGCGGACGCGCCGGCTACAGGGCGAAAATGCAGACGCGGTGATTTATCGGGGTTGTATGCACTTTAGTATACATCTAAGGGATGTAACAGTTCCATAGACAGACGCGTTTCCTGCCGTGCTGTCCAATGAGGAGACACAGATTAGCATTTATTGATTATTTCTTCAATCCACAAACATTTCATTTAATATTTATATTGTGATTAATTTCTTTAAAAATGTCTGTGGAAAGTTGCGATTCCAAAAGAACCTTAAAGGAAATGATTATCAGGCGCAATTAAAGGCCAAATTACAAAATACAAAAATTACTTAAAGAAAGTGTCTAAAGCCAGTTTGCCTTCTAATATGGAAAGAGCCGAGTTATCCCTGAGACTTAGTAAATTTGAGGCATTATCAATGAAGTTCGATGACTTGCAGAGTCAAATTGAAGTACTTAATTCTACAAATTTACAAGCCGAGCTTGACGAGCGGGATGGTATTGAGTAGGATATTAATACTACTCGTCTTCCCTCGGGATATTAATACTAATACTACTCGTCTTCCCTCGGGTAGGTTTTCTGTCAGACTTCCTTTAAAGGAGTCACCCGAGTGTCTTGGAGACTCCTATACTTTAGCAAAAAAAAACATTTTATTAATTTAGAAAAAAGATTTAGTAAAAATCCTATCCCTATGACCAGCTATGTCATTTATCCTATGTCAATGTGACAAATCCAGATACATATTTCTTATGTCATCATGCTGTTTTTAAGCATGATAGCGAATCAACAAAAATACGAGTCATTTTTGACGGTTCCGCTCCATCTTCTTCAGGTTTCACCGTTAACGATATCATGATGGTAGGTCCAAACGTACAAAATTCACTCTTTTCTATTTTAGTACATGCACGACTATACAAATATCTTGTGTCTGGCGACATCGAAAAGATGTACCGCCAAGTAGAAGTTTATCAAAAAGATCGCTACCTTCAAGTAATCCTGTGGAGAAATAATGAGTCAATGCCTATTAAAAAAATGCAATTAAATGCCGTCCCTTACGGTACTGCTAGTGCCAGTTATTTGAGCACAAAGTGTATTTCTCAAGTTGGGGAGGACTGTGAAGATGATTTAATTAAAACAATCATCCAAAATGATTTTTATGTAGACGATTTACTTACGGGTGCTGATGACGAATCTACTTTACTCTATATACAAAATACAGTTACTAATAAATTAATTTCAGCTTGTCTCAAATTACGAAAAGTTAAATCTAATTTACCTTTATTCCAAGATAACTCCGGTTCAAGTAATGACTTAACTTTCAGTGAATCACAGAGTATCCTTGGATTGGGTTGGAGTCCCCGCAAGGACTTTTTAATTTTTTCCAATGAAATCACCAATTCAAAATATTCAAGTTCATAATGTCATTGTCTTTTCAAATATTTGACCCATTGGGTATTACCTAAAATGATATTGCAGAAGTTATGGAGAGAAAAACTAGATTGGGATGAATATGTACCGCAAAACATTCAAAATTTGTGGGATGAGTTTAATAAACATATGCATTTACTTTCTTCTTTTTCCATACCGCGGTATATTCTCTGTGAATCTCCTATCGAAATAAAATTACATAGTACGCCTCACAGGTAGCATATGGCGCTTGTATTTATTTAAAATCTACAAATGTTAAGGGTGTGATAACAGTGAAACTTCTATGTTCAAAATCAAAGGTGGCTCCTTTGCATCCTATTACTATACCGCGTTTAGAATTATGTGCAGCATTAGTATCAGCTATACTTTTTCGGTCAGTCATTGAATCACTTCGATGCAAATTAACTACATGCCTTCATTGGTGTGATTCTCAAGTAGTTTTAGGATGGATCCACACTGACCCAGCCAAATTAAAAACATTTGTTGCCAATAGGGTCTATGAAATCATAGAAACTACTGCATTTACCAATTGGCGTTACGTTCCCACCAAAAAAAATCCAGCTGATTTAATGTCAGGGGGAGTTAATCCCAGTCAGCTTTCAAACTTAGAGTTATGGTGGTCAGGTCCTGATTTTTTATCTACTCCGGTGCCTGAGTGGCCTTCTCTTAAGCCAAATACGGTGGAATTACCAGAAGTAAAAGTAACAGTGGTTGTTATGAATACTCGCGTTGAATTAGATTTTATTAATATAGAAAAATACTCTAATTTTACAAAAAATCAAAGAATAGTAGCATTTATCAAAAGATTGATTTACAATGTAAAACATCCACACGAACGAAAATCAGGTTGCTTACAGTTAGATGAATTAAATGAGTCATTCAATTTTCATTGCTCTATTTCCCAAAGACACACTTTCCTCTTAACTATTATAAATTAATTAAAAAGGTTCGTATAAGTACAAAATCTAAAATCTTGTCGTTGTCTCCATTTATAGATGAATGTAATTTAATACGTGTCGGTGGTCGTATCGATGCAGCTTCTTACAAATATGAAAAGAATCATCCAATTCTTTTAGATGGTTTCCATCATTTAGCAAAAATATTATTCGAACGCGAACATAAGCGCCTATTACATGGACCTGGACCATGGATGCTGGACCTCAATTATTATTGTCTATTATGAGAGAAACTGTATGGGCTGTAAATGGCAGACGGCTTGCTCGTAACACTGTGCATAGGTGTACGGTTTGCCGGCGTTTACAAGGCAAAATTTTATGTCCAAAATGGGTGATCTTCGGTCTCAGCGTATAAACGTTGATTTTCTCTTTGTTTCGGTGGGAGTCGATTTTGAAGGTCCATTTTATACAGTAAACCGGAAAAGACGCGGAGCTTAATTGCAAAAATCGTATTTGTGTTTATTTGTTTGTTTGAGATATAAATGTGTACATCTTGAGGGCGTCAGTGATTTGACTAAGGACTCGTTCATACAAACCTTAAATAGATTTATTTCCCGAAGAGATCCCACTGAAGTAATTTGCGACAACGGTCGGAACTTTGTGGCGGCAGCTCGAGAAATTAATACATTTATCAAAACACACAGTAACTCTCTTTCTGATTATGCAAGTCAAAAAGATTTCAAATTCATATTCACTCCTACATATGCTCCTCATTTTGGCGGCATTTGGGAGGCAGGCGTGAAATCGGCAAAGCATCATATTAAACGCGTGATGGGTAAATTGCATTTTACATTTGAGGAACTAAGTACGTGCTCAAATTGAGGCAATTTTAAACAGTCCTCCATTTTATCTTATGTCTTTCTCTCCTGATGATCTTTTAGCACTTTCCCCGGGGCACTTTCTTATAGGACGAAAATTAACGTCATTACCAACTCCAGACCTCACAACATATAGTGAATCTCAACTAAATCGTTATAATCGCCTAGAACAAGTGAGGCAACTTTACTGGAAAAGATGGCAGCGTGAGTACATCGGTGAATTACAGCAAAGATCTAAAATGGAAAAACAATTCATCGAATTTGAAAATTGGAGATTTGGTGTTGCCACAGAAGGATAATGCCCCACCACATCTGTGGAGATTTGGACGGGTGATTAGTTTGTTTCATGGACCAGACGGGATCACAAGAGTAGCAGACATTGCTATGACTCGAGGGTGCGTGCGGCGTCCTTTGGTGCGTCTTTGCCCTCTACCCAGTATTGAGGATTTGAAGTGTTGAAAGTTGAAGGCTTTCAACAGGCGGGAGGATGTTGCGGCTTCAATTGGTCGTCTATACGGTTTTATTTTAATTTCAAGACAGTAAACCTTTTTGTTTCCATTCCATTTGTATTTCTTTTTTTTTTAATGTCATCGTAAATATTCTCTATGATTGCTTGTCAATAATAATTTTTTTACTATAATCATCTACAATACAACTTGGATTATTATTTTCCCCATTTATGTAGTGAAAACAATTTATGTTACAAAAATTTTACGGTAACTGCTCTTAACTGATTATTTCTATCCGAATGCAAAAGAAACCAGGAGGTCTTATGATACCTATCCTTGTAAAACAAGAAAGTCTTATGCTACCTATTGAGGCTTACCTTCCCTAAGTAAATTTTTTATTTGTTTTTTTAGGATTTTTCTGAAATTTGAGCTTAGAAGAAGAAGGATCGGGCCAAAGAGTTGGTCAACAATCAACAACCAATTAACACAAAAGAGGACTTGATACAAAGAATAAGTAATGCTTTTGAAATTATAAAAGTGGAGATAAGACTTAATTCTACGATGACATAATTTAGGAAAAGATATCGGGCATGTATTAGAAATCGCGGATAGCAATTCGAGCAGAACCTACAATAACGAAGTTCTTCCAATGCCCGATATCTTTTCCTAATCACAATCATTTCTTATCATTGTAAAATTACTTCGTTATACTTTCAATAAATAATAAAAATAATAATAATAATAATCCATAGTACGTCGGCGGGATAATAAATAGCTAGCCCAACCCATATTTTGTATAATTACGATATAAAATCTCCTTAGTATTTTACTCATTGGTTCATTAGCTGCCAGTGTTCCAAATTTCAAATCGACCGTATAGTTTTTCTTTTAAATATTGAGTTTTCAAAAAGCATTCTTTTGTTTTTTCTGCAAAATGGATAAATTGAACTACGAGCTGTAATAAAGTTTTTGCATTTTAAAGGATTAAAAGTTGGAGAGATATTTTCGGAGATGAAGGACGTTTTGGGAGAAAATGCTCCTTCATATGCGACCATAAAAAATTGGGTGGACTACACTCCTCCAGAAATTGTGATTAAAACTCATAATGCAGTTTTAGCTGACCGAAGATTTAAACTTTTCGAGATAGCTGATACTGTAGGCATCTCTTAAGAACGGGCGCATTACATTTTGACTCAAGAATTATGTATGAAAAAGTTATCCGCAAGGTGGGTGCCGCGATTGCTTACATCGACTTTGAACCTGTAATTTTTTTTTGCCGTAGGTATTGGTAATTTATGTCTCCCAGAATAAGTCTTAATGCCTTTTGTGATTAGAATCTTTTATATCTTTAATTGTTAAAAAAGTTCAATACATTTTTTTATCATCGATACCGAAACTCGCTTATGAACTTCCCACCTATTACATTCTAGCTAGCATCAAACAAAAAAGTTGTGAAAAGCACTATCGCTATCCAGTGACAATCAAAACAAATGACCTTATTAATGCTTTATTATCATGTTTTTCTTTTTTAGCAAAAATAAAGTAAATCAAAAAGGATCTGCAGTCCCACCTTTTCTGGTTTGCCTATGTCACAATCTGTAAAATTTAAAATATGTGGGTTACAAATAGTTGAATTTAAAAATATTTACTGCTTATCACTACTTAAACCATGACACTGATTTCATCATCAAATTGCAAATACTTATATGTGTAATATCAATATTTGTAAAAACATAATCATGTCAAAAGTATTAGGCAGGCATGTCCTGGTGACTTTCTGTCACTATGACTTTTTGCCTCCTGTCACCGTGCCTGAGAATCCTTATCATGTTGCATGCACGTGTACACGTAACAATTAGGTAATTTGCATACACATTACAGAAACACGGTGATAGAAAAAATACCAATGCGCCCGTAGCTTCTTAAAACACATGCATTTTAATAAGCGTAGGTAATTAATTCGACTAAAATTGGAAATGTATTTTAATATAATTTTTGAGTTTTAATAACAATAAATAAGTAAAAATTCCTTTGAGACATAAAAAAGATCAGACCAAAATTAAATAAAACACTAATCATTTGATGTATTTTTTATTTCAGGTAAATTTAGAAACAGACATCAAGACAAGGGGTGCTGCAGCGCAATTTAACGATAGCTAAATATTACGAAAAGAAAACCGAGAAATTAGAATTAGAAATCCAATTACTCAAAGAGAGTATAAATAATAATAACTAATTTTTAAATGAATAATTTACATTTATTTATTATATATTTTCAAATAAAACCTTTCGAGTCTACAGTACACTGACTTTTCTTTATTAGGCAATATTTGTAATCATAATTGATTACATATAATATAGGTAGATACTGTGTTTAAAATGTACTTCAGTATTTCTTTGTCATTATAATAATTATAAAGGTTACAAGACTTGACTGGTAAGAGATGACGAAATAGGCGTTCGAAAGTTTATAAAACTAGACCGGACCACTTAACAATTTTAGATGATTTTTAGTTTCAAATAAGGTTTCGGCTCCTCAAATATTCCGTATAACAACCGTAGTGACAGAAATCTATATCAGTTTTGTCGTTCTTTCGTCCGGCATTATTCCCTTCACACGTCGGAATTATCGAAGTACCCATGTCCGTAACTCTTCATAATCTGATAATCTTAATACTTTTGGAAACTGTTGGTGTACTTGCATCCCTGCCCTTTGCATCTAGGGTGAGTTGTTGAACAGTAAACCGCATAAAATTCAAACCATCACCTCTCGTAATCACTCATTCAAAACAACCGGTTTTTTATTCTGGTCATTGCCTAGGTTCATTAGCTACATATTGGCATATATGAATGTCTTATTTTTGTGTGTTTGATTTAATAAAGTTTTTTTTTTAATGGGCATTGGCTAATTGTGTCCCCCCTATAGTACACTATTAACCGCTTATGGTAAATAAATAAATAACACCATGTGCTGTGAAATAAACCTTTTACTTATTAAGGACAAATCAAAATTGACATAAAATATTTATTTTTATAATTATTACAACAATTATACGTGTCTATAAAATCAACAATCTGCAATGTAACAAAGTAACATTTTTAAGTTTTAGAAGTATTTATTCATTATAATTATAGTACGTTTCGAACTTCTTAAAATATACTTATGTACCTATACCTAATACTTAAATAATTATAATGCTGGACACATCTGCTAATCCTGATATAATTAGAGACATCAATTTAGTCTCATTAAAACCTGCTTATTGTTTATAGCACGTAGTCAGTCTTATGACGTAAGATAAAAACAATTTATGTCTTAACTAAAAAACATTTAACAATTATTAAAGATAGATAAAAAAAAGGTAACTTCTACCTAATTAATGTGGGAAAAATAAAGGCGTTCGTGGCTTGAAATCACGTATATTTCTTCTTTTACAATATTTTTTACACACCGTTAATCTTCTTGCGTTCGTCCTCCATTTATATATTCCTTCTCGCTCACCTCATACCCCTTCTCTTTCACACATTCATACGTTCCTTTCCACACATTTCAATCATCCTACACTCGGCCGTCCTGCACTTATGTCTGTCCCAGACAGGAATTACAATACACTTAAGTACTAAAGTAATAAACATCTTCAATGTTATTCTAAATAAAACATAGTAACATTACTTAACTATTATTTACATGTATTGTACATGATACATTTACTTACATGTTCTCTTTGCATAGGTATTTACTGATACATCTTAAACTCTTAATTTAACATAAGCATCTTAAACATAAAGATTTTAAACATAAAAGAAAAACAAAACTTATGTATAGGGGCATAAAATAAACTTCTAAATTTCCATTCATACATCTTCTTTCATACACAACAAAAGTAAATTGCTTACCATCATTCTAACAATTGCTCCCCATAATCTGGAAAAGGCTTCATAAAATCTGATGCTGTGGAAGTCTTATTAGGACCTTCATTGTGTGCATATAATTTTTCAACATCGTAACGATTATTTCTTTTCACCTTCGTTATCTTATACGGCCCTAAAAACTTAGGTTTTATCTTCAAACCACTGCCATACTGTGTGCGTTTGATAACTACTAAATCACCTTCTTTGTAAAACTTACTTTCCTTTCTGTTTCGATTATAGTTAGTTCTATTTTCTTCTTGAACTTTATGTATTTGTTGTTTTGCATTCTTTCTAAGTTGTTCCCTGTAATCAATAAAAGTGTCTCTTTCTTCTTGTGCTAATAATTCCAATATTTCTAAATCTTCTTTTCTATTCATTTTTGTACCAATTAACATTTCAAAAGGGGTTGAATTTATACTACGCTGATAAGTACTGTTTAATGCTCTCTGTACTTTGTTGATATGTTTGTACCATTGTCCAGGTTGCTCAATTGACAGTTTTGTTAGAATAGGTATGATTATCCTGTGTATTCTTTCTACCTGTCCATTTCCTCTAGGTATACCTGTAGTTATTAGTACTTGCTCTATATTTTCCTGTTCACAATATTGCTTGAAGTCATTGCTTGTAAATGCAGTACCTCTATCAGTAATTATTCTTCTTGGGTTACCAAATGTCTGCTGATGTATGCTGATTTTATTCAACACCTCCTGTGTAGAAGTACTTTTTGTTGGAAATAACCAAACAAACTTTGTAAACCCGTCTACTATTGTAAGAATATGGTTGTATTGCTTCTTCGTTTCAGTAAAAGGTCCAATATGATCTAAATGGATTGTATGTAGAGGAACATCTACTTTCTCAATAGGGTTCAGATATCCTTCTTGTTTACCCTTTTTACGCATCGCCGACAAACAGGGTATACATGATGAAATATAATCTTCTATCTTCTTATCTAATCTTGGAATATAAAAATCTTTTTCTATTAATTTCATTGTTTTCTTCTTTGAAAAGTGACCATTTTCATGTGCTCGCTTGATAATTTCAATTTCCATTGTCCGAGGAACTACAAAGCATTGTTCAATACCTTTACAAATTATTCCATTTCGCAGGCTGTAGTCTTGATACAGTTTTCCATCTTCTAGTATCTGCTTAATGGCATTTAACCCTTCGTCACTGCATTGTGCACGTCGTAACTCACTATGTAAATTCAATGTCACCACTGATACAACAGGGTACCGGCTTAAAGCATCTACATGCCTCATCTTAGATCCTTCACGATGTTCTACAATAAAATCGTAGTCCTGCAGGAACAAAATCCATCTTGCTACTCTAGAACATAAAGCTAACTCCTTCTTATTAAGAGTCATCTGAAAAGCTTTACAATCTGTTACCAATTTAAAATGATGGCCAAATAAGTAATTTCTAAACTTTTTTATGCCTTCAATTATAGCCAATGCTTCCAATTCATAGCTGGTATATCTACTTTCTGCATCTGTAGTGCGTCTACTCATATAATGAATAGGGTGCAAATCACCATTGCAGTCTCTCTGCATCAATATAGCTGCATAAGCAACACTAGAGGCATCTGTGTGAAGCTCAGTATCTGCCCCAACTTCAAATAATTTCAAAACTGGTTTGCTTGACAACTTTTCTTTTAACAATTGAAATGTTTTTCTGTGTTCTTCATTAAATTCAAATTTCTTATTTTTCTTCAACATGTCGGTTAAAGGTTTTGCAATAATAGCATAATTCAGTATAAATTTTCTAAAGTAGGAACAAAGTCCCAAAAAACTGTGCAACTGCTTCTCATTCTGTGGCTCAGGGAATTTAATAACAGAATCTGTCTTCCCTGGCGATGGCATAATTGCACCATTTTCAATCACATGACCCAAATATTCGACTCTTTTCACAAGTAATTGACACTTCTTCCAATTTATTTGGAGCCCATATTCAGATGCTATGTGAAGCACTTCTTTTAATTTCTCTATTGCTTCTTTTTCATTGATTGCTGGAATAAGTAAATCGTCAATAAAAATGATAACAATACCTCTTCGTATCAAGTCGTGGAATATTATAGAGATAAAACGAGTGAAAACCTTAGGGCTTGTAGCTAAGCCAAAAGGTGCTCTCAAAAATTCATATTGGCCAGTATTTGTCACAAATGATGTATACTTAATTGATGCTTCATGTACTTTCAAATTAAAAAATCCATTTTTTAAATCTAATGCACTAAATATCTTTCCTTTTGATAGCCTATCTAATAACTCATCGATAATAGGTAAAGGGTATTCATCTTGTACAATCTTCTGATTCAACTTTCTATAATCAACACACATGCGAAGACTACCATCTTTCTTTCTAACAAGAACCAATGGACTAGCATAATCTGAAAAACTCACCCGAATAATTCCTTCTCTTAACCATTGATCCACTTGCTGATTTACCTCATGTTGTTCTTTTGGAGAAAGTCGTCGTGGTCGCTGTGATACCGGAATGTCATCCTTGAGTGTGATCTTCAGCTCTATAGGTGCATCTTTCGTTTGACACGGCTTATACTCTTCCACTAACTTAACCACCTCTTCCTTTACAGCAGCATTCAGAATATGACCTACGGAGTCAATAGAACATGGAAAACAATTCAACTTTCGTATCCAATCATTCGGTTTTACCCACACAGAACCACCTTTCATAACCAATAACACATTTTGTAAGAAATCATGCCCCAATACTACTTTATATGGTATACATTCACTGGGTATAACATAAAATAAAACATCGTTATAAACACAATTATCAATTTCGATATCTGTAATGAACTGTCCAGTTGATATCACCTTTGCACATCCTAATCCCGTTAATGTCACATTCTTATTAATATCACATTTAGGAGAACCGATCTGTTCATAAAATTCAGACGATAACAAATTGACGTCGCTTCCCGAGTCAATCAGAGAACTTGCAGTTTTTCCGTACATCTTTATATTCTTTACTGATTTACTTCGCGTTGTTCGATAATTCGACTGCTTGTTTACATCTAATACGTCAAAGTCATTTCTGTCAAACTCCTGCGCCATGTTGTCGACAGTGCTGCCATCTTGATTCATGACAATTGATTCTGCTTTACCGACGTTTACTGTAGCGCCATCTTTAGAAGTCGCGATCAAAGTGCGTTTTCGCTCACTTTCGTTCGCTGTTGTCGTTTCCGTCTTCCTATTGTACTTGTGAGGACATCGATTGGCAATATGGCCGAAGTTATTACATTTGAAGCACTTAATTCCTTTGCTTTTATGTGGACAATCTGTTGATGCATGCTCAAATTCACCACACGAATAGCACCGTATACGCTTGCTTGACTCATTATCACGATGTACTAACATTTTATGCGAATCTTGATACTTTCTATTGCTTTGATCTTTTTGTTTTATAGTTTCATAAATTTTTAATTTTTCTTTAAATTCACTATAAGAGGTCACTCCATACAGCATTATTTTGTTATTTTCTCGGTCGGTTATACCGTCTATAATATATTTTATGGCTACATAGTCTGGCATCTTGCCTCGTTTGCCAAGCTCTTTCATGATAAGCATGTAATCTATACATGATTCATTGGAACGTTTCTTTCTTGTACTCATAAGCTCGTGTATGGCTTTGATATCGACGGTATCGGGGAATTCTTTTAATAGTGCAGCTTTCAACTCGCTCCAGCTTTTATATGGTCGTTCAGCTTTCAACCACAAAGCGGCGGTTCCTTTAAGTGATCGTCTGGCTACTAATAATTGTTGTAGTGGTGTCCATCCAAATATCTCGGTATTGCTTTCTACGTCTTCAATCCAACGTGTCACGGGATAAGTACCATCACGCCCATTGAAATGAGGCACCAACTCTGCGGTCATTTGCAATATTTGCGTGTGCGCTTGGTTCGATCGCACCTCCTTAACGTCATAAAAGTCCTCTTCGCCGAAATCGTCTTGCCGGCTTTTTCGTCTTCCGTCTTTAGGCATCTTTTCGTCGAACCGCGTCGTCATGTACCTTGTGCACGTGGAAGGCAAACTTCACGCCTCTCCAATTTTGTGAATCCGTAATATTCACCGCGAACTCCTTCTATCCCGGACGAGCCCCCAAATTGTGGGAAAAATAAAGGCGTTCGTGGCTTGAAATCACGTATATTTCTTCTTTTACAATATTTTTTACACACCGTTAATCTTCTTGCGTTCGTCCTCCATTTATATATTCCTTCTCGCTCACCTCATACCCCTTCTCTTTCACACATTCATACGTTCCTTTCCACACATTTCAATCATCCTACATTAATGAGATCAAAAAAATTGGTAACTCATACCTAATTATAATGAGATATAAATATCTATCAAGTCCCATAGGTAAGTAAATAATATATCGAAATAAACATTAAATAAGAAAAGAAGTTTTCCTTTGGCTGGCTGCGGCGTAAACAGTTAAAAAAAAAACCAAAACATTAAACAATTAAATCAAAGATGGATAAGAAAAAAAAAGGTAGTTAACTACCTAACACTGAAATCTAAATCTTTAGCGCAAATTCAACTTCGTCATGTCGAAATGAACATCAAATGAAATAGAAATTTGCCTTTGGCTGCTGCCTTTAATTCTTGGATCTGGTAGTATATATTTAATATCCCGTACCTGTACGCCTGTTGTATCTGGAACGATTGACTCGTAAAATGTTTGACGCGTTCTATTTTTCAGTCTTAAACAACTTACAAAAAAATCCGAATCTTCCTCGTCGTCATCAATCTTTTCTAATATTTATGCAACGTAATAAACATTTGTTTTCTTCAATGGAAATACCACTAGACTGAATTCATTCTCTTTTGGGTCTCGAGTTATTGGTAAGAAGTCTTCATCTAATACTATTACCCATCTCCATCATCATTTTCACTGAGAAATTCTTCACCACCAGATGATGACCCACTGGCAATAAATTGTTCTTCATCTGATGTATCATCATTACCTATATCGTTTGTATTTTTGTTACCCTTGTTAGACTTCTCGTGTATTTTATTATCGCATTTAAATAAATCTTGTTTTGCTCTGTCAATCTGCTTTTTGTTGTCTTTTTTCTTCTTTTTAGCAATAGCATCTTTCTCGGGGGTATCTGTCGCAAACATACTTTTTCCTGGAACTCTTTTCATGGAACGAGGTTTCGCTTTAATTGGAGGTAAGAAATCCTTTGGTGAAATGAAGCCTCTACTCGTGGAAGGAGTAGGTTCACTGCTTTGCAAAACTCTTGGAGATAAAACCGGTACGCTGGGAGACTCTAATAAGTGAGGTGGCCTCTGCTCAATATTGTCTTGGCTCGTTATAATACTAGGCGATAGGTCGAGGTCCTGTACCGCTGGTGACATATTATTTTGGTTGGTAGAACTCATCTGCAAACTAGAATTATTTTGAGAAGCATTAAAACTTGGCGCTATATTTTCCGATTGCTCTGGGTCTTCTGTAGTTGAAGGTGGTATGAGGGTCCTATCAGTTACTGTGCTAGGCAAAAAATCAGCCTCTGTGAAACAAGAATCATCGAATGGAAATATGCCACATTTCTTGAATGCATTTATTATATTGACAGGAGTCATGGCTTTTAAATACGCAGAACCGACACACTCGGCAACATTGTAAATAGTTAGAGCTTGCCCTGGATTTCGCAACAGCCACGAATCTACCGCTGCATTATAATACGTCTTAAATGGACCATTTAGTCCAACATCCAGTGGTTGGAGCTTTGCAGTTGTATGTGGGTGAACGGTCAAAACAGTGACACCTGAAGATTTTGCGAGATTGAGAGCTTCAATCGAAAGATGACTTTCATGGGTGTCCATCAATAAAAGTGCAGGATTTTCTTTAGAAGCTGAAACATGCTTAATGAAATGACTCATGACACCGACGAAAATGTCAGCATTCATCCAGCCAGAGGACGCAGCCAAACCCAACGTACCCGGTGGCGCCCCTTGCAGCATATGTTGCTTGAATTTTTGTCTAGGAAATACCATACCTGGTGGTATGGCTTGTCCGATCGCGCAAACAATGCAACAAGTTGTGACTAGGGTACCCCTTTCACCACTTGTAATCTTTGCTACGTTAGTGCCCTTCCTTGCTAATACTTTGCCTGGTCGCTGAACGGTAGTGGTAGAAGTTTCGTCTAAATTATACAGTCTAGTACCATCTGCGAAGCTAGGATGCCTTTCCATGACAGATTTTAAATTACGGAAAAAGGAATCAACGTTGTGCTTGTTGAAAGCAGTCGCCCTTGCTAAGCTACAAGCTTCTGGTTTTCTCAGGGAAATTTGAGGATGTCTTTTTCTAAATGAACGGAGCCATTCAACTCCCGCCATTTGATTATCGTTCCAAGATTGGTGAATATTGATATTATTTATTTTGGCAAGTTGATATGCAATGCGTCGACAGTCTTTACAAGAGAGGCCATAAAATAATTCAGCGCAATATTCAATATAATTTACTATTTCATCTTCTTCTTCTGTTGCGAAAACTTGATTGACTTCATAGTTTGGTGTGAATCGTATGGTTTGTCCAGCATTTTCGTTAGTCCTTTTCATATATAGTCGAACTGTCGGGTAACTAAGTTGGCATTTTTCACTAGCCTTTCTTATGCTCATCCCAACTTGGACCAATTCTATTGCCTCCTTCATGATTTTAGTACGTCCCATCTATAATACTACAAAAAAAAACTCACAATACATAATAAATAATACGAGTACACAATTAATCATTGTTAGTACACAATTAACCATAGGTAGTACACAATTAACCGTGGTTAGCTGTTGAACAAAGCATTTTGGTTAATTGTAGAACACCCTCTTCCCAAAGTCGTTACGCTAGCCTCACTTTTGAACGCGTGTTAGTACCTACATTTTGCATATATTAAATAAAGCACGTTTAGTGAGTCCACACAAACGACACATAATGATTTTAGTAATAATACACAAAAAGAAATGAAAAGAAATAATACTCACGTTTTTTTTTCAACTTTTTCCATTAAAAAACACAAAATTTGATCTAACATAAGCGACGTCGGCGCAAGCTCGCTGCAAACTGGGAATAGGGGGGAGGGGCTATTTAGAGGTCTAAAACGTGTGACTGCACGAAATGGCAACGTCGCGTTTACGAAATATGAGTATGGTTAATTGAGGGGTATAGGTTCAAAAGTGCCTCTGTCCACTTTTTTCAATTTCGAGATAAAGACCAAAACTGAATACTGTCTACTAAAGATAAAAATATTACAATAAAAATTTGCCATCTAAGAACTGTGTTTGTTTTAGCGCTCGTTCAGACATGCGGGAATCGTGCGTTTACGAATCGCGCGGTTTGTAACCGCAAAATTCAGATGCTATTCAGACACGCGCGGTTAGTATGCGATTTCGTGCGTGTAGCGTCAGTTTCAAAATGGAGGTCGACGAAGAAGTGTGTTTACTGTGGTTGTTGCTCCTTAAAAAAAAGAAAAGAAAAAGGCGGTATTGGGTGCATCCAATATTACGTGACCGACTAGTACATGGTCAGTTCGTAACGTTATATCCCAAATTAAGAATGTATGATAACAAATTTTTTAACTATTTGAGAATGTCAATAAAATCTTTTGATGAACTAATTGAACTGATCAGGCAAGATGTTTCATGCTCTGAAACGCATTTGAGGCCAAGCGTGTCACCGGAAGAGAAACTCGTAATAACTTTAAGGTAAGATTTATTTATTGTTCTTCAAAATCAGCATAAATATTTTCTATAACTGTAGAGGACTGAGAGCCAGAACTAAATTGCGATGGTGACGGTGACGGTGCCGGAACAGGAGGAGATGATCCAGATGTAGTAAAATATCCTTGCGGGCTTGTATACTGTTGTCCTTGCCAATATGTAGGTGTGATCTGCTGATTATTGTAGCGAACAGGGGGTGGTAAGATTTGTCCTTTTTGTATCACTTGAAGCAATTCAATTTTGGTTGCTAAACGCCTATTTTCTGGTACTTTTTTGAGTTCTTTATATAACGACAAACAAAAGAGTTTGTCGTCATCTTGCTTGGTAATACTATTTTCTTGAAGTTCATTCTCAAAATGTTTTCGTGACTCGATACTTTTTTCTATTAAAACAGCTATTTTTTCTTCTGGCACTTGTGTTTTCTTACGTTTAGGGGGACGTATTTCAGTGGCTTCGGTTACATTGGCGTTTAGTTGACTTGTCTCCTCACTTTGCCTTTCATTCTGTTCATCTTCAATATTAGTTGTAGTGTCTTTATTACTTACACTATTCTGCAGGAAAGATAATCTTGCAAAATACATATATTGGGCTCCTTTACGAGCACTTGAACCAAAAGGAGTTGTTTTTCCTTTTTTGTATTCTTTATTGTAGCAATCTCGTATGTTTTTCCATTTTTTTTTGGAGTTGTGTACCTAAAAATAATAACATTATTAATAATATTCTTGTTTCAGATATCTTGGTACGGGTTGTTCATTTGGAGAACTAAGCTACAATTATCGTCTAGGAAAATCGAC
Source organism: Diatraea saccharalis (assembly GCA_918026875.4). Taxonomy (NCBI): domain Eukaryota; kingdom Metazoa; phylum Arthropoda; class Insecta; order Lepidoptera; family Crambidae; genus Diatraea; species Diatraea saccharalis. The sequence goes on from OU893336.1 coordinate 11,757,166, forward strand.
GATTACTGGAATTGTCCGCGAAGTATGTAAATCATTGTGGAATAAGTTGGTAAACATAGTTATGCCAGAAGCGACTGAAGATATCTGGAAGGCAATAGCACGAGACTTTGAGAGATATGCAAATTTTCTAAATTGCATTGGTGCTATAGACGGCAAGCATATCAGAGTTATAAAGCCTGTTGATTCGGGTTCTTTGTATCATAACTATAAACATTTCTTTTCCATAGTGCTCTTAGCACTTTGCGACGCCAACTATTGCTTTACTTATGTTGATATTGGAGCTTATGGCAAAAGCAGTGATTCTGCTATATTTAAAAATTCGGTGTTTTATAAACGCCTGACAGAAAAATCATTAAACATACCAACACCTAAACCAATATCTAATGTACACCTAACACCAATGCCTTATGTTATAGTTGGAGATGAAGCCTTCGGCTTAGCAGAAAATTTAATGCGCCCATATTCAGGCAAATGTTTACCATATGAAAAAGGATTTTTAACTATAGGTTATCGAGAGCCCGACGTAATATTGAGTGCACTTTTGGTATTTTGGCGAACAAATGGCGCATCTTTCATAGACCTATAAATGTAAACATAGATTTTGCCGAAGACATAATAAAAGCCTCTTGTGTTCTACATAACTATGTGCGGACTAGAGATGGTCTAAAATTTAAAGATACTTTATATAATGCACCCATGACTAATCTCAATACCTTGCATGCGGGAAGAGGGACACCGTCATCTTTGAATATCAGAGATAAATTCGCTCATTACTTTGTGAACGATGGGCGTGTGCCATGGCAAGACAAAAAGATATAGCTGCAACTAACATACCGTACTTGTAATGTTTAGGTACATGACTAAATGTAAACAAACGAAATATACTCCTTCATTTGAAAAATGCTCGAAATGCCTGAAGCAGCCGAAGTTTGTTTATATTTATTTAAGTACCTAAAGTATACGGAGAGTATAATATACGCTTCGTAACAATAATTATAACATAATTCTGTCAATTCTTTTGGTGAATAAACCTACTTACTTAAAATATTCTTTTTTTCCACAGTGTCTTCGCAATTTCCGAATATCTCCACCAACTCTTGCCAAGCTCGGTTCTTGATAATTTTATTTGAGTAATCATCACACTGAATGTCCCATATTGCAGGTCTCTTCTCCACCTCATCAATAAATAGTTCAGTGTCGAAACGATCCATGGCGAACTCACGAGCAGTGACGTGCTCACCGCGCGGTATCCGCAACGCAACTGAACGCGAAGTAAAGACTCCATAGTAATAAAAACGCGCGGGAGCAGCGCGATTCTATTTTCTGGCGGTTGGGTTGCGGTAACCGCGCGGCTTGATTAACCGCGCGGTTATGTCTGAACGATTACTAACTAATTCATATAAATAAGACCCGCGCGATTTCCATGCGATTCTATAATCGCGCGGTTCCCGCCGTGTCTGAACGAGCGCTAATTGTATTGTAAAAAAGGGCGATTGTTTCACGGCGTCTACAACTTGTTTTTTTATATCCTCTGCCATGTCGTCAATGCGCCGTTTTACTGTGTTGTCAGAAAGTGAAATTTGTTGTAATTTTTGCTTACTTTCTGGTCCAAGAACGATCTCAGCTGCTTTTAACATACATGGTTTGACGAGTGTTTCTCCAATAATATGGCTTTTTTTTTCTTTGGCGATGAGAAACGATAACTCATAAGAAGCTTCAAGTAGCTTTTGGTTTGACTCGGCAAAAGATCCCGTACTGTCCAACTTCATTCGTTTTAAACTTCCAGATTTTGAAGCAAAAAACTCTTTTGGTTTGTCCTTCAAATCGCTGTGTTTTGTCAACAAATGTCTCTCCAGACGAGTGGGCCTTAATGCATCATTGCTCAAAACTTCATAACAGATAACGCACTGTGGATGGTCACCATCATTTTTAGTTAGGCAAACAAAACCGTATTTCAGATAATCGTCATTGTATTTGCGTTTTTTAGTGGAACTCATGTTGTTGAATCAAAATTAATTAGGTACGTGCATGACTAGCAACAAACAACCGCGCGAACAGTTGGCGAGCCGTACTGAGTCAGAAACAAAACAATGGCAGGGTGCGCTGGCGGGACCGTGACGCGCGGGAGGGGTGCATGCAGGAACGAGCCGTTGAATCCGATATCCGTAACACAAGTGCTTAAGCTACTTATTTCGGAATCAGATCTATTTGTGTGATGTTGTATGATATTTATTTATTGGTCGTATCGAGCAGTCTAGAATGCATTCTCTCAGCAGTCGCGGGTTTTTTTTATACTTAACCACACAGTTAGCTCGCGCCCGCCTTTAAAGGGTTCTACGCCCCCCCTGGGGGGCGCGCCCCACACATTGAAAACCACTGTTCTAGATGCTCACATGGTTCATCGTTTTGCTCAACATTAACACCACCATCGGAATTTGTTTCTAGTATATTTTTATAAAATGAAAGCTGTTCATTGGACTGCCAGTTGCCACCAAAGTGTTTTGTTAACAACTTTTCAACGTCAGTTATCTTCAATGTACTCATATTCACCTGAAAAGGTGGTATATCTCGAACATCATAATCAGATATACTGGACACATCACGTTTTATTTTGCTTTTTGCCACCCCAAAATCTGTTTTATAATTTACTTCACCACGCAACAAGAAACGACCTGGCTTATTTTTAACTCGTGATAAATAGTATCGTTTGCATTCTGCAAACCGAAAGTGATACTGACCTGGTGGTTTCATTGTGTCACTAGCAAAACTTTTCCAATCTTTTACTGGAACGTCTCTACTGAGATGATTAATTATACCATATTTAGAATAAATTTCATGATACTCTGTTGGGTGAAAGATTTGCTCCTTATTTTTAATTTCTTTTTCTATTAGCCCAAAAATTCGGTCTGCAGGCATAAAAGAATTGCCGGGAACAGGAAAAATCAACTCAACTATTTTGATTTCTTTTGGGGCAGAGGTGGTCAGCCAAAATGCACACATTGCTATCATTGTACTATTTTTGTTTTGGGATCCACATCCATCTGCCATAATCCGAATTTTATTTTTCCCTTCCAAATTAGTATTTGATAATAAGTGAAAAACTGCCGATGCTATCTCATTAGATGATTTTCCATAAACATTTTCGGTCCATGTATATATTCTTACATTTTCTTTTGGAAACTTATTTGTTGATGTTCCAATAACAACGGTAAAATTATAGATGTATAACTGCCTGCTATAATAGGCAGCTTGGTCTGCCACTTTTGGCAGAACTTGATTTTTTGGCAGTCAAAAGAGATAGTGAATGTATTTTTATCATGTTCGCGTAAATATGTATAAAACATTTTAGCTTTTAATTTATGTATACGTAACGTTGTCATGAGCTGAACTTTTGCAGCATCATTCTTTTCAGCTTTCAGTTTTTCCGTTAGCTCTAAACAATTGGAGCACACGTCTGTGCCTGGAGTCTTAAAACCAATATTGTAATGTTTTACAAATATATTTCTTAAATAACATTCTTTTACCTTAAGAGATTCATCTTGTTGATTTGTTTGATACATTTTCCACATCTTTTTAATATTCAAATCAGATGGAACATATTTCCTTGTTGCAGTTGCAGATCTACAATAGTGTGATTCGATGCATTTAAATGATTGTATAAATTTCATTACATTTTCTTTTTTATGTGCATTTTTGGTCGAAATCCTGTCGCCACCTCGATTTTCGCGAGGAAAGTCCCCATTTAGCAAAAATTTTTTTGAAATATTTCGAAGTCTATGCACGCCGACATCTAAAATACGTGCAAAAGTCTTTTGGCAAACCTGTATGAGTTTGTAAGGTTTCACGTAAGTTCTAATATAAAACTTTGTGTATGATTTTGAGGCAGCGCGTTGTCCCACTTTACGTCGTCGCCGCACTGGTGTATGAACTTTAATGTATTTTAATATAAAATTATCTTGGTAAATTTTACAAGGCTTTGAATAAAAGGTTTGGTGAAATTTTCTGATGTCTTGTGGATTCAAAGAACTACACTTTAATTTGCCGCTGTTATGCTTGCACGCTCTAATATCATTTATATTGGGCGGTTTTTTTGATGAATATCTGAAATTAAATTTTAGTAATTTAAATACGAAAGTGCACCTTTTCATGTAAAATGTGATAATAGGTACGCACAGCAGCAAGTAAGGTGTAACAGTTGCAATACAAAAATACCTCTAATTACGTAGGGCATAGAGGCGCGCTCAAGGTCAACATGTTACGTCTGACCTGCTGCTGTATGTACTTCTGCTACGTCTACCGACGAAAGTAATAAAATAGCGTGGTAATTTCCTGCATAATGACACTCACACTAGGCAAAATACAAGGCATTAGATACATACCTTTCACGCCGTTTTACATTGCGTTTCCATTGTGATTTATTGCGGATCTTTTTCCTTGCTGTATTACCTTCTACAGGAACAATATTTATTTCCACTTTTCACTTTTTTTTCAATTAATATTTGATAAAACAACGGCACACTGTTTACAAAACAATACTCAAGACGCCATTACATTCCTAATAAAATGACGAGCTGTGATTGGTTGACTTCAGACAGAGGAGCTTTTGCACCTAAACGATAATTTCAAATTTCATTTTGTATGTGATAGAGGCGACTTTGAATACGTTTGCTTAAATACAACACAAAAATGATAAGTCAGGAATGTTACCAGATATAAATATCATAAAGCATAAAATTTGGACAGAGGCGCTTTTGAATCTAGACCCCTCAATTGTGTCCGAGTGGTTAACTGTTGAACAGCTGACCCTACTGTTAAAGCCACAATCATTAAATGGGCGCGCAGTTTTTCCTTTATTATAACCTGAAAATTAAATAAATGTTCGAATTGTGTACATGTCATAAAACATTTTATATTAACTGTTAAAATGTGGTGGTGTATACGGGATTATACGAGTATATCAATAATTATAACTAATAAAACAAAAGTAGTTTATGTTAAAATGACATTCATTTATTCATTGTTTGTTGTCACATTAAGTGCCTAATTAATAACCAATAGCAAAGTTTCCTGTAAACGTGTTTTATGTGACGTCAAATTCGTTTTTAAGTGAAGTACGATTCTTAACAAACAAATTACTCGCAATCTATAATGTGGTAAACTTTTTTTATAGTTTCGTTTGTTAACCCATATAAATATGATGCAGATTCCGTATTTTCTAACTTAGTTTGCTTGCTACTCTTACGATATTTATTTGTATAAAACCAATTCAAAATCAATCATATTTGGTGTACGCGCTTTCTTAAAAACGCATATTTCAAAATAAACAAGAAGAAATATATTATAAAAGTATAAACGCTTCTGAGAAAAAGGCTAATAAAGTAAACATTTGTTTGAATATAAGAATTTCAATTAAATGTGAATAATTAATACCTATTTTGTATTCTGTGAATCTGTCTGTCTTCAATTAACTGATTCTGTAAAGAAATATGCTTGATACAAATATACCTACATATAACCTACGTACTAAATACATACAGCGTGTTTGGTAATACCTGTATAATCCCGAAACATGGCCATACAACCTAGCACAAAGAACACAATTGATAGGTCAAAAAACAATTTCATGTAAATTGATATTTTCATACAAATATTTGAACAATTTGTTTTCAATTACTATGCTACAACCCTGTAAGCTTACACGTGCCGTCCCGGCGCACTCGCTCTTTCTCTCTCTCTTTCTCTCATTACCTCTCACTCTCTCGTTTCCTTGAATACATTTTGATGTTGCCGACGCGCGCACTCGACTACGTATGAGTTTACTTGTAATTAAAACAATTTAAGATTAAATAGGTACATACCTATAGCGTTCTAATCACTCTTTCAGCTTTCACTTGTCAACATTACCTACGAGGGTCAAACTGAAAGTTCTTAGAACTGGCCACTTATAAACAATATAATAAAAAAATAATTCTAAAATTTGAAAATATAACTCTTTGCCAATATTACTGAGTATATATTTCATTCATTTGTTTTACGATTTGGCGGCAAATTGAAAATTGTCTGTGTCACGTCATCATGAATTTAACACGAGAAAATTTTCGTGCAATGATTTTTTATGACTTTCGATGTCATTTAAGTCAACAAGAAAGTTATGATAGACTACGATTGGCCTTTCACGATGAAGCCCCATCTCGTGCGACTGTTTACAACTGGTTTAATGAGTTTAAACGTGGTCGCACTAATCTCACTGATGATTTACGTGAGGGACGGCCTTCTACGGCGACGACTGAAGATAACATCTGTGTTGTGCGGCGTATGATAGAGACTGACAAAAGAGTGACCTATCAACAGATTCGGACAAGCTTAGACATCGGTATGAGTCAAGTGCACAAAATCCTCCACGAACATTTAGCGGTCAGGAAGCTTTGCGCCCGGTGGATACCTCATAATTTGACTGAGGCTCAAAAACTCCATCGTATGGATTGGTGTCGTAAAATGATTGAAAGATTTAACGGAGGTGACTCAAATGCTGTGTTCGACATACTAACAGATGACGAAAGCTGGATTTACTGTTATGATCCTAAAACCAAAAGACAATCTGCTCAGTGGGTGTTTCCTTTCGAGGAGTTGCCAACTAAAGTGAAGAGAGATCGAAGTGCGGGAAAAAAAATGGTGGCCTCGTTCTTTGGAAGGATAGGTCATTTTGCAACAATAGTGTTAGAGGATCAAAAAACAGTTTCTGCAGAATGGTACACTACCAATTGTTTGCCACTTGTCTTGGAAAAAGTTCGAGAGAAACGACCTCGCAGTAGGATCCTCCTTCACCACGACAACGCCTCGTCGCACACCGCCAAGCGAACGATCGACTATTTGGCGACATCAAACGTTGAATTACTGGGTCACCCGCCGTATAGCCCCGACCTCGCGCCTTGTGATTTTTATTTATTTCCAAAAATTAAAGAAAAACTTAAAGGAAAGCGGTTTATGAATGCTGAAGAAGCGGTGGCTGCGTATCGCGATGCCATTGAAGAGACCCCTAAGGACGAGTGGGCAAAGTGCTTTTCCCAGTGGTTCCATCGCATGCAGCGGTGTATTGACGTGAATGGACAATATTTTGAAAAGATATAATAAAACTAATAACTGGCTAATGTAATCAGTTTTTGATTTTCTAAGAACTTTCAGTTTGACCCTCGTACACTTCACCTCCACTTTATCAGTCCAGGGTCTCGATATGCCGGCCACCGCATAAAACACACATCTCCATTCGACTCGACACACCGTGTCGTGTTACTCTCGACGTAAAGTCATATCCTCTGTCTCGATGGAATAGGTGATCGGCCGGCCTGCCTGTGGCACACTATGGAATGAACCAGTTGTATGTAACCAATTCACAAATGCCGCGAATGACCGGTAAGAAGGAAGACGTCGATGGTTTTCAGGTCTTCCTGACACGTGGCGCTCGTCATAACGCCGCCGAGCCGCAGCAAGATTACCGTCACAAGCACCGCCACACATTATCATCTCGTAAAATTAGGCATTTGAGTCCGAATTCATTGCACTGACCGCACACAAACATAATACACAGGTAAACAGAACGAGAATGAAAAACAAACCAAAAGTCCCGAAAGAACGAAAACGTAAGTTGACCTTCTAAATTCTGAAAACTCACAAGTACGCCGATGAAAGTCACGGACGCGACTGACGCGATGACCAAAACTACATAGGTTATTATTATTGCAACTCGAACACCAATGTACCTTTTAGACCTTTCCATTACAACTAACCTTTATTTAATTATCATTTAAACTAAGAATAAGAGAGATACTTAGATAATTAATATCATTGTATAAGTCCGTATTTTATTGTTTCGTGAAAATAACACGGCTTTATGAAAAAAATAACAAAACTTCAAAGCAAATAATCTACAGAACCTTACTCACACATCAGAAACCCGAGTTTCTCAATACACATCGTCGTCGATTTTATGTCTCTCTCGCTCCTTCTTGCATAGACTAATGTGAGCAATGGTGCAGATATTGAACTTCAATCAAAGTATTTGCAATTTCTTTTTTATTTTGACTGTATTATTACAGAAGTTTTCATATTAATAGTTTTTGAAACACCGTCAATCACAAGATTAGTGTTTTTTTATAGTTAAAAGTCATTTACTACTAACTTTTTCTTTGTTTGGAAATAATAAATTCCTCTCAGATGCATATTTATTCTAGGCATTTATCTTTAGATTTATTTAACTTCTGTTATTTTTTAAACTAGTTCGGCACATGGAGTCGATGACCAAATACAACACAACAGCTGTTTTTAGGGTTGTCAGCGTACAGTTTTACTTCGAAGAAAAAAAGCTGAATATCTAGGTCATGTGCTGGGTTTCAGTCTTAGTGATCATTTTTCTGGGTTCTATTCATCATACCGTATGTGCCATATTCGGGATTATACAGGTATTACCAAACACGCTGTATACATAAATACAGTAAGAATTCGTAAATGTAATTATAACGTTCGGTTCTGACTACACGATTGATACCACCTTCTGCTAATAGGTGGCGCCGCTCTTCTTTTGGGCCATCTGTGTATCGGGCAGCCGAACCAAACCAAAAAAAAGTCATTAATGCGTCGGCCGGCAGCGTTGCTCAGTCAGTTTCATTATGTTTGAATTTATTTAACTTTATTTTAGTGGCGAATTATGTTTATGATGTAGTTACAATACATGTACAGTGCTTGTGAGACCAAAACATGGTGGTGAACTGATACAGTGCAAGATAATACTGTGATGGTGATGTGTCGCAAAAGCACGTAACAATGTCAGGGTCTAATTGTTAAGAGTGTACTGTGTAGCAATAGGGAGTGTTAAGAGTGTACTTTGCAGCTGCTGATATATGTTTCTGACGCTGACGCTTGTTAAAGTCGTCCAGCAGATTCGTTATACAAGGCATCGCCTCCACAAGCCACGTGCTTGAAGTTGTCTCAAGATGAATGGTTCAAAGTTTGAACCACACTTTTTAACACCAAAAAAATCATAAGCAGGTACAATAGTAATTAAGCACATATTACATAATGGTCTGTAGGTTGATAGTTCTAGTCTCAGACCAAATAAAAAGTAAAGACGGAGTTCGCTGAATAACAAAGTGAAGCCGATTTATAGCAATTGTAGTGTGCGTGCCAGTGTGACCATAGTCATTAAAACACCCCAATAACTTAACGTTACGACGTTATAGAGTTAACGTTAACGATATGCTATTTAATAATATAATGTAAATACGTTTGTCAATATCAGCATAGATATTCTAAAATCTTTAAGAGTAGGTAATTATTATTGGAGGCCATACATTAGAGAGACTATATAATTAATTTTTAAGTTAAGTTTGAAAACTTCCACTATGTTAACTACAATTTTAATTTATAGAAAGTTTAAAAATTTTGGATATGAGTTTTGCTTTATTCGACGTAACCCTTTTATAGTAAAATACATATCATCGCTCTTAAAATGAGTCGAACAAACTACGCTGCGCGAAGTTGGATTCCATGAAGGTTCATTTCGATTATTACGAATGACTGAAGTGCACTTTTCTTTCACTTTTTGATGTCGGTTTGGAAAACTTATAATTAATGCAAACCCGTTTAGTAAAAATAAAGAAGTAAAAAATTAAACCCGTTTTTTATTTTTTACTTCCTTATTCTATCACTTCAATATCAGTGAAATGGATCTCTATGTAGCATTTTCAATGCAAAATTTATTAAATATCATTTCCATACAACAAGAAACAAATACATAACATAATTTGTGTTTTGTTAGAAATAACGCGTTATAAAATTAAAGTTACTTAATTTCGGGGTAAATAATAACGTTTAACGATGGTAATATTTGGCTGAGGTTTTGTATTCCAAGCAATTATTTAAACTTTATTTTTAAATTACTGAAAATGTAAGTTTTTTTCAAATACTTATGTGTGAAAAGTGATTCCATCTTTTACTACACAATTTGGCAGTTAGTAAGAAATTTTTGATTTTTTTTTATAATGAAACGTTCCGCACACTGTCTATAGTTAGACTGATAAGGAAGGCGTAGTTTCGTTATGTATGTGTGCGTGAAACTGTGTACGAATACGCCGAGGCGTAGTTTTGTCGGCTTCACTTTTCTGTTAGGCAGAACTCCGTCTATACTATTTATTTGGTCTGAGGTTCTAGTTTTTAATTGTAAGAACAAGATTGTAAACATACCTAGGTTGTTGATTGTACTGGTCACTGGTCACTAGTCACTGATTGATCACTAAACTAAAAATATAAATTATGAATAAGTAACTAGCTCATTTAGGTATTAAAGTTAGAAATCTTTAATGAACATATTAATTTATAAATTACATAATGTAGGTATCTCTAATTAATGTTAGAATTGAAAAGTTAAAAAAAAAATGCTGCAACTTCTTTAAAATATATACTTAGTTATAATAAGCAGAATTTTAAAATATATTTTCAATAATATATGTTGCTTAGTGACAATAAATCACCATTATAACTTACTTATTGAAATATTCTGCTATTAAAGTTCCACGTTCAGAACTATGATTGGTCTCTATTGTATTGTTGGTAGGTTCTTCTTCAGCATCTGGAATGGTGATCTCGGAGGGCAAATCATCGAGACTTCTATGGCGACAGATGTTATGAAGTACAGCGGTTGCTATTACAATTGAATTTACTCGAGGAAGACTCAATCTCATAGTTAGCGCCATAACTGGGAATCTATGCTTCCAGATGCCAAAACACCTATAGATTAAAAACAAAATACTTTTAAAATTCTAATGCATATATTTTAAATGGAATACTTCTATGAAAATTTTGTAAAGGTACCTTTCAATAGTGTTTCTGATTTTAATATGAGCTTCATTATACAATTGCTCACCAGCTGTTACTGGGTTCAATAATGGTGTCAAAAGATAGGGCTTTAATGGATATGCACTGTCACCAAGTAACCAACGATTTCCAAAGCAATTACTTTCACATTGAGCTAAAAATGAAATTATAATATAATGATTTGAATTACTTATCAAAAATAAATAACTATTAATGTAAATAATGTAAAATTATTTATTATATTAGGATGATAATAATACATTTAATTTTTAATTAATTTAATTAGGAATCTTATAGCTTTGTTTGGTAAATTATGATTATTGTTTTTTTTTATATAAAATAGTTTCTTTTAATAATACTAATTTTACTTTTTTATATGCACATAGAATATATTTTAAATGGAATACTTCTATGAAAATTTTGTAAAGGTACCTTTCAATAGTGTTTCTGATTTTAATATGAGCTTCATTATACAATTGCTCACCAGCTGTTACTGGGTTCAATAATGGTGTCAAAAGATAGGGCTTTAATGGATATGCACTGTCACCAAGTAACGAACGATTTCCAAAGCAATTACTTTCACATTGAGCTAAAAATGAAATTATAATATAATGATTTGAATTACTTATCAAAAATAAATAACTATTAATGTAAATAATGTAAAATTATTTATTATATTAGGATGATAATAATACATTTAATTTTTAATTAATTTAATTAGGAATCTTATAGCTTTGTTTGGTAAATTATGATTATTGTTTTTTTTTTATATAAAATAGTTTCTTTTAATAATACTAATTTACCTTTTAACCCTTAAATTGGCAGTACCTTTTCCTAAAGATTTTTTGAGACTTTTTATAAAAATATGTGTAATTGAGGGATAAATAAAGATAAATTATATGAAAATTAAATAAATTTATTTTATCTAGACAGGGTTTTTTAATGTCATTTATAAGTGACATTACCAATTAGCCTATGAAATTGAGCGTAACATATACGTCACATGAAACGTACATTGCCAGTTTAGCAAGATAATTAAACAATATAAGAAAAATAAAATTTATTAGAAAAACATTAAGCATATGACTAATTTAGAGATCAATATAGAAATCAGGAACCACAATTTTAAAACTAATTGCAACACTAACATTAATCCACCTTTTGTTACAAAAATAAACATATGAAAACAAAATCAAACAAAACAATCACTTATTTTTATGAAATAATAAAAAACAATTTTTTTTAACAGTGAAACAAAGTCTTTGTTCACACTTTGAACACATCACCATCGTCTTTCCATTTTTACAAAAACGGCATCGCCCCTGAGATGTATAGAGGGGAAAATGATCGTAACAATCAAGACGTGATTCGTTGACGGGACGGGGTATGAAAGGCTTGGTGATGGTATCAGATCCAGGATCCAGGCTACCTTTTTGAAAACTAGATTTGGTATTGATTTTGATGAGTGCAAGAGCAGCCTGGATACGAAATTTTTTCAGTGACAATTTCTTATCATTTTCAAGTTGTACACAATCACGACGGTGCAAAAGCCAGCTATTATTGAGAGCAATATCCATTACCTGAGCAAATATTGCCATATACCATCGCCTTGTCTTCATACGTATTCTGTACAGTGCAGTCAACATATCAGCAATGTCAACACCGCCCATGTGCGTATTATATATTTTGATTACATGTGGACATGGTACAGAAGTTCTATTTCTCTCTTTTTTGTCGTATCTTTCTATTGTTCCGATCGGATCTTGGGCACAGAAAGTACTGGCAATGTGGATACATTGTGAATCTACCCACTTCGTAACAGCCAATCTCTTCGCATTATCACATACAACCTCAAATGTCCCACGACCTTTCTTTTTCATATCTTTGTCACTACTTAGGCGACAATTGCGCAGTCTGTCTTTCCGGATTGTGCCCAAAGATAGTAATCCCATCTCGTTACGTAAATAATAAAGTAACTCCAAAGAAATAAACCAGTTGTCGAAGTAAACCGTGGAAAGAATCGGGTTGGATATAGTTTTGCATAGTCTGACAACTGTTTTGCCCCCAACACCGAGATAATTTTGTTCCCATTCTGTAAAATCAAATTGTTGAAAAGTATTTGCCCCATCATAGGCAAAAAAATCATACACCATCCCTGAAGTCCCAGCTCGAACCAAGAATTTAAAACCCCATTTATGGGGTTTTTTAGGATTATATTGCTTACGATTGCCAGCTTTTCTGCCTTTGTACGGTATAATCATTTCATCAACAGCAAATGATCTCTCTTCTTCCACTTTGAGGCACCGCTGCCGGATATGTTCCATCACAGCAGATACCTTGTAATAGCTGTCATTCTTGTCTACATTAATATTATCACAAAAATGTAAAAAACGTTTAATAGATCTGTAACGTTTTATCCCCATAGAAGACGCAATTGGCTCAAATCTAAGATCATTACTCCAGTAATCTTCAATTGCTGGCATCTTTACAATTCCCATAATTATATTGATACCTAATACTATTTCTATTTCCTTTCTATTTCTATTTACGCTGATAGATTTACCTTGTTGTTGTACTGAATACAGATTTGTCATATCTACAATGTAATCTAACAAATCGTCACTAAAAAAAGTTTTGAAATATTGCAGCGGAGACTGTAATTGAAACTGTTCTGCAAAACTAACACTTGTATCCACTTCCACGGCTCCTGTATATTTAGTTTTCTTAAATGTAAATTCTAATTGTAATAGTTTGCGCTTTTTTGCAGCAGGTTCTGTAGGTAGAAGTGGCATAGGGGACGACTCAATATTAGCGAATTGTTTGGTACGGCGACGTGTTGTGACTGTACTTGGTGTAAGTGGAGATCTTACAGAAGTTGTAGATGGTGTTTCCGGTACAATACAAGGTGATAAAACTTGAGATGTAGATACAAATGAGGATGATGCTGATGTTATAGGCATTGGTACATTTTGGTTAACGTGGTCATCTGATTCTTCACCGTCACTGAGATCCCGCATAAGATCATATATAGCAGGCGAAATACTTCTTACTGGCGAAGAAGTGTGAGAGCCATTGTAGTTATTCTTGAAGTACTCACGCGCTAGTATTCTTCCCTCTTCATCATCGTCAGATTCAACCTCTGAATCTTCAGAATCAGGAGGAGGTATTAATGCAAGAATATGTCGAGACCGCCAACCCCTCCTCACCATATTACTGAAATGAATACAGCCATTACTAAAACTTTTACTATACGCATTTTATCTCGTTATAATTATTATACCATGATATAATGAAAACAGGTAACTTAAATTTTACTAATAACCAACTGGCATTGTCCGTTATAAGAGACAAATATAAAAGTTACTATTTTCGAGGAAAAGTGGCGATGTCCGTTACAAGAGACAAACATTAAAGTTACTCCTTGTGAGACTAAATGGCAATGTCCGTTATAAGTGACATTAAGATTTATATTGATATTGAAAGAGAAATACAAATACTAATGTAACAAAAACTATTATAGATTATTGATATATTATTATTCTAACCAAATTAAACATAAAAAGCATATTAAACAAAGACATACTTACATAATATTATTTTTTTCGATCAGTGCAAAATTACTCGGCCGTTGCAAAATTTCAAATGATCGCTGCAGCACACCCACCGAGCGAAAGAGAGATTATTATGCATGAGTGCAACAAGGATAGCCTATAATACGCGAAGTATCAAGTGGTAGTTACGCGCGTTAATTCTAATCATATTTGTGTGCGTTTTTATAACACGTCACATGAAACGGACATAAACAATTTAAGGGTTAATACAGAATTGTTAATATAGTAGCGTCATGGGCTGAACCTGGCCAACGAGCCATAACATTCATAAAAAATAATTTGTCATTGCACACTGCTTGCACATTTAATGAAAAATAGCCTTTTCTGTTTCGAAATTCCTCTCCAATCTGAGAACCTATGAGAAAAAGTTATAAACAAGTGGGTCGATTAACTTTTAAACCGACATAATGGGCAAAAATATCGGCATGTTTCTAAAATATTTTTTTGAGTATTTAACTATTTACTCAGAAGTGTGTTAAATATATCTGAGATACGGTTTCCTCATTGAGCAGCGAACTTAATGAACTACTTCTAATTGAAAAACTCAAAAGTATAAATCTTGACCCATAGTTTTGTCACTGGAGTTTCTCAAAGTGATTACGCTGCAATTCTTAAACAATAAAAGTCTTAAATTTTTATTTTGGTGGATTTATTCAGTCATGCAAAATCAAATAGTTTGGTATACAGAATTTGTATATAATTTTAAAACCTAGGCCTTAAAATATGAGAAATATGTATGCTGAGTTACTAACAAGTCATACATATTGTTAATTTTCTCTGTACTAATTTAAAAACTTAAAATAAAATCACACTTTTCTCTGAAATTAAAGTAAATAATCTTCTTATACCGTTAACATAAAATAATAATACAAATAAAATCAATCACATATTGTTACCTTACAAAAACGGCTTACAAATTAAGGGACAAATCGTAACGCATGAGACAATTTTGGTAACTCAAGAGACAACATTAATTACAAATTTAACAATCTATATACTTCTGAACCTAACTATTATACTATATCTATTAAAGTACTAATTTTATATGGCAAAATATTAATAAGTATTTTTTTTATAACGTCAAAACTCAAAATACAAATAATAAGTAGAAAATAACTTGAAAGAGATCAAAATTAGTCTTATTTTTCGAAAATATTGATTGCAGTCTTAAATTCGTAGTAAATTCGGTGTCCTCTTTTTACAATTGCAGGAGTTGGTAAGATAGTTATAATGTCTTCATAATCAACGTAGCTGATATCCGTTTCCTCTATTCGAAATCTTTTTGCATCCTTAGTCACAGCTCGGAGGAACACAACTTTAACTTCACCGTCTTCATCAATATCAGACAAAGCTTTACATACATAAAAAGAAATCTTCTTTTTATTTGCGCTTGTATAAACATTTACATGTAGAAAATCACCAACAGACACCTGCTTTAGGACATCCATAGTACTTGTTGACGGTTGTGGATCGTTGCAATCATCGTCAACATAAGATTCAGTTTGCTATTAATACCTCAGTAAGTTCTTCGATGACATTCACTCCCTTCATGTTGGTCCACGGCCGTGAAGCAGTTCCGGATGGGAAAGTTTATTCGGAGTTTGAAGACATTGACGAAATTATCTTCGAATCCCGTGGAGTACATCACGACAAACTCGAGGAACTCAAGTCAATATACAACACTGTCAAGTCCGAGTTGCTGAAGGCTCATGAGAAAAACGCCAAGCATTACAACCAACGACGTCGTGATTTAAGTTTCCAGATAGGCGATATCGTATGGAAACGTAATATGAAACAAAGCGACGCTGGCAAGTATTTTTCTACAAAGCTAGCTCCAAAATATGAGAAATGTCGAGTTGTACGGAGACTGTCCAATCTCGTTTATGAGTTGGAGGATGAAAATGGCAAACCTGTGGGTAAATGGCATATTAAGGATTGTAAGATTGTTGATGAGAAAGGTTGAATACTTTCTTTAGATGGTTGTTATTTTCTAGGTTTTCATTCCTACCCTGGAAATAAATGTAGTGTAACGTGGTAAATTTTGTGGCCTTTAATAAGTTTTCTCTGGCAACCCTAAAAAAGTTGGGAGATTGGAATATACGTAGTGACAACCCATTTGACAGATGTCATTTTAATTTTATTTCACTGGTCGCCTTTTGCAGGAAATCAATCCTTTAATATCTACTTAATTTGGTGAGTTTTATGTAATAATCCTTCGTTTTTACGTTTTTCCGAGATTGTTTCGGATCGTTCATAATTCGTTTTCTTTCAGATTCCACCCAGTTCACATGAACGTATGAGATTATTTTGTCGTGGCGACGACCGGAAACCTTACATGTGTTGTTAAAATTTCTGTGATTTCCATGCCTGGAGTTGATATTAGACAATAAAAGCTTGGCAGGCCTATTTTCCTACGACAGGTAAGCCAAGGTAGCACGAAACCAATAGGGTTCCGCACATGTGTTTGCTTAAGACATTGGTGTTGATGTGTAACTATGTAACTCCGTTACAGGAGGCGTATATTGGATGCGTATATTGGAGTTATATTTTGATGGAGAATAGTACTACGTGATACACGTGGTAACATAAAAAGAAGGTGTGGTGAGTATGGGATAATCTCGGTGAAATCCTGAACTCCACCCTCGACAAAGCAGTGAAGGATCCAAGTAATATAATTTCCTAATACTTTAATTATTAAAGGTTTGTACCTTTGTTATCAACCAAGCACACCGACCTTGAACCTGTAAAGCTAGTACCTAAGCTATTGTCCGTTAAGGAATAGTGGAATAGTTGTCTTAAACAGTTTAGATTTAACAATTCTATGAAAACAACATTAATAAACCACATAAAGTGTCTGAACTAGACTTAAATCTTTTATTCACCAAAACCCTACTTTATCTAACATATTTGCAAAAAAAAATACGCGACAGCTTGGGCATGATATTTTCTTTATTGTTTATTGAAGCTAGGTTTCCTTTTTCATGTACGACTTCGTCATCATCAGATGAGGATCCATAAACCGCTTTGTAGATACTTTGACGAGGGATGTTCTGCAATTCATGAAGTACAGCGTTGTCATTTGTTGGCAAATCTTCTGCAGGCGGTGTGTCAACTCGGCCTGCTGCAAAGATGCCCAGTGGTAAATCGTCATCTGATGAAAAGTCACATTCGGGGCCAGTGCTGAGTACATTAAAGATTTTTGGATCAAAGCAGTTACAAAATCCCCTGCTGTGCGCTTTAGATACCCACCAATTCCATCTGCAGGGCCTTTTCCATGCCCTGCCTCAAAAAATGACCAGGTAGTTGCGGAAAATCCAAAGTCGAACAATCGCGTGCAAAGGAAGTAAAAATTTTGCTTCTGGCGATACTGTGTCGATGGGCCGTCCGAGAAAAAATGTACAGTATCAACAGAAGTATGTTCTTTTTTGATCCAATCCAAAATAGGTTCCAAGTGTGCCCAGATGGCAGCAGGTTGGTGACAGTTTGAAGACGAAACTGTGCAAAATGAGTTTGCTTTATATTTTGTCTCTGCGTCCCATGTGTAAACCATTACAGTATGAAGGGACACTTGGTTTCTTGAGTTAAAATGATGCGCTTGAGTTTCCTTGAAATATTTACATTCATAATTTTCACTAAAATCAGCGACGATCAGGTATTCCTTTTCTTTAAGAGCATTCAAGCACTGGTGAAAATTACGAAATTGCGATTTTATGTTAAAAACGTGTTTCTTAAAATGTGTCAAATCCTTCTCAAAGTTTCTAACTAATTTCTTTTGTATCTTCCTGTTTCACTTCCCTAACATTCTTAAATGATTTACATTGTTTCTCATCTTTTTCATATTCTACTTTCTTCCTGATCCATTCATTGTATTGTATAGTTCCATTAATATTTTGTTCATTATATTGAATTTTCATATCTTTGCATTCCTTACAATCACCATACATACAATCTTTAGAAAGGTCGTTGCATACTGTATCCCGAATAATATTGCTTAAGTTTTCATCGTCAATCACATTTTTTTGTTTAAGAGCTTCAGTTTTATATGAGAAATTAGAGTGTTTTTTACATAAACACATTTCTCTTGCATCAACGGATGGTTTGACGACGTAAAATGGTCATTTTTCGTAAAGTAATAGTAAGAACATGGAAAATCCGGATTTTCCGCCTTGAAAATGTTATATAGATTACGTTGTGTTTCAAGAAGATGTCTTTTTTGAACTTTCTCTCCATGTTTGGTGACTGTTTCTTTCTTACCTGCTGTAGCTCTTGTGATATCATCCCGTAGAAAAAAGTTCTGTATTTCACCTTTCAGCGAATCAGACTTGGTACTTTTTTGTTTTTTGGAGTTGTATTTTCTGTTAATTCCTAGCACATCTTTAAATAATTGTGTCTTTCTTCTGGACTCTTCTATTTGTTCCGTATTCAGAATATTTTTCAAAATGGTCTTTCCTTTACGATTTTTCGTCTCATGGTATGTATTTTTAATGCTTGAAGCCAAAATTTTGTATTTATCATGCAGTATGTTGTCTTCAACGTTTTTCTTTAAATTTACCCGTTGCGCTCTTTTCTTATACTTTTCAACCGTTCTCTTTAACTGCTCGATTTCTTTTTTCAAACCTTCATTTTCCCTATAAACTTTGCTTCTATCTTTTCTAACTTTCTTTCGTCCCCTAACTGACGGTGAATCCGGTACAGGAGATAAAGGTGGCGTGTGCTGACCTTCAAATATATTGTGAACACTAGAAGCTGGTGAACTCGGAGGTGTGACGTTCAAGACATTTTGTAAAGATTTCAGTTTTTTGCGGTATGCCTGTTGGCGTAGTTTCCAGATAGTATTAGCATTTCTCTTTTCTTTTGGCGTTAAATCTTTGACAAATCTTTTAGATTTATGATAAAGTTCACGGTGTTTTCGTTTCGCCTCCTCATATTTGTCAGGAATTTTTTTTAATTGTTCTCGGTACCTTTTTTGCTTTTCGGCCGCTGTTAACGCCATTATTAGTAAGTTTACAATCTGAAAGTAATTAATAAATTGATTATGACACTTTGCCTTTGAAAATCGCATAATGTCTAAAAAGTTACCTAGATTGTCTTTAGAGTTACCTTTTTGGTAACGTAATATACAGGTAACTCAGCAGACATTTTTTACGTAATAACTTGTAAATAAAAATTTCGTTATATTGCGAACGTTTTGAATTGACCCATAGGAAATCAGCCTTAGAGACCATCAAAATCTGATAAAGAAATGAAAAACATTTACCTGTTCATCGAAATATTCCGGTAACTCCGCCGACACTGAATAATCACACGCGCACTCCTTGAGAGCTTGCCGCGGACTGGCGGCGCGGCAGCTGGAATCAAAGGCTCGCCACCGCGATATGACACAAAGGTCATATCGCTGTTCTTCACTAGAAATTTGTGACATGTAGCATAATGTTTGTTTACTTTTTACGCGGTCACTCTGCATACACTACAAAATGAGATGAATTCGGGACACAGTTATAGGGCCTTTTTTTTTTAAATCATAAACTATTTTTATATTTAACTAAGTACAAACTAAACCTTGTTTAATTTATAAGCAATTTATTAGCAGACTTAAAAATGTTTAAAGGAAATAATTTCTTAAATTACCAATTACATATAGCCACCTCGCTCTGGGGACAGCTGTAATTTGTATGGAAGGCAATAAGTCGTATGCTGAATTACCATAGTTTTAACGTTTATTTCTTAATTTTATCTAGATATCATATGTTTATTATTAAGGTTACTGAACTGTTAATTGAATGGAACATAGAAATAATTTTTAAATTATCTTAATTTAGTCGTTTTCGAATGCTACATCGTCGGGACAAGCTTATGTCGGTTAAAAAGTTGATCGACCCAAGTAAGTTGTATTGTGTATTATGAAATAAAGTGCCAAAATATTATAATGACCTAATAGTATACTAAGTTAGTTAAATAAGAATTGCAATGTAAAAAATACTCACATGGAAATTGTATTCGGATGTGTGTTCCATCAATTGCACCCAGAACCCGTGGAAATTGTGAAATCAAATAAAAATCTTCTTCAGTATTATTGTGTATATAAATATATTTGTTATACAATTGTGCAATAGCACAACCAACATTACATACAATGCGACAAGCTGTTGCTTTGGATACGCCTGCAAAATCAGCTACTGATAGTAACATTGTACCCAAAGCATAAAACCTTAGAACTAATAGCAACTGATGTAAAGGAGATACACCATAATTCCTGAAATAATAAATACAATTTGTAATATTACAATTTTACTTGTTCATTATTTTATTAAACCACAATTAAGTACTGACCTGGCTCCTGTAACTTTAAGAAAGGGATAAATTTCAATTAATATTTGTTCTACAGATGATTTGTCGAGCCGAAACCTTATTTGAAACTCAAAGTCATCTAATATTGTTAAGTAGTCCGGTCTTGTTTTATAAACTTTAGAACGCCTATTTTCGTCATTTGTATCTGAGTCTTCCCAGTCTGATAACAAGTTCAACATATTTTCTATATCACTTTCTGAACTACTACTCATTTTGCTATTAGGAAAAAGTGATATAAAAATTAAAAACTTCGCGAAATACAACAATCGGTACGCAACAACCGATCAAAATTGGCAGGTTGACAAAATACCTACGGACAGTAAGTTTGACAGCTCTACTGAGGGATACATTTTTTATTGAAACACCTTTTGGCGCCATTTTCATACATTTTGCCTACGAACGGTTATCAGTATCAGATCAATCCGTTAGTAGCACACCGTCGGTAGCTTTACCTACCGATGGTATGTTATTACTACTGGTATGTTAACACTTTTTTTGCTACCATCGGTAGGAAATGCTACGGATGGTAGCAAAAACGGATAGTTTTTTGGTTATTGAAACCGGGGGTAAATGAATATATTTTAATCATAAAATAAAATAAATGAAAGGCACTCTCTTGCCCATATTAATAAAAAAAAAATGATTAAGCTTTCTCAAACACGTTCTCCGACTCTTTGAAACTGTAGAACATCCTCTGCCCTTTGTTACAATTAATTTTGTTAATGCAAGGGTATAGTATGAATATAAAATCAGAATTATCTTACACTATTTATTTACTATTATGTAATTATCAGGAATAGGAGATGTGCCGACTAACCCAGACAGTTCAGGGGTGAGTGACTCGAGCTAATGAGGTTGTTTTGGAATATTACCTTGGATTTGTAACTTTATTAATGGTTAATTTTTGAACAATAGAAAATTGTTGAGCGCCACTTCTGGTCGAATCCCAACGGACACGGATAAAAAATATGGAAAGACTGCACCCTATTAAAGGGTGAGGGCGAAGGTTCAGCCCTACTCTGATAGGCTTCTGCTTGTAGAAACGGGACCAGAAGCGAGGAAAATAAGGAAGTTGTACCACCAACTGGTACCAGGCACTTCTTGTACAGTAACGCCGGAACCAAAAACCTCCTGAAATCAATGTGTAATTGATTTGATATAATCTTGGCGCTGGAGCCATAGAGTAAGCTGGCCCAGCGGGAAAGAATACGACCTTCATATACCTAATGATGAGTGCCGTGCGAGGGCGGAGTGACAGGGATGCAGTATTAAACTAAAGCCTCAAAACATCATCTGAGTTCATGAGAGCATCTACTCACAACCTACCCTCTTTTCGCTTCGGCGGCAAAAGTTGCTTGTCTATCGGTTTATAATAAAATCGTACTTTTTGGAGGAAAACGCTGCCACGCGATCGCTAATCAGCGGTGTCAACTCCGGAGAGAAGATAGGTCAAGGGCCGTCGTGATATTGGCGCGCTGCCCACGCGTTCGACGTCGCGACAACACCAACGCCGAAGTCAGCTCTCTCGAACACCGCTAATCTCGAAAAGACCGGCTGTCATCCGGCACAATGACGAGCAATTTCAATTTTGACAATTCCTGTCAGACGCACTTCTTTTTTTTTTAATGAATGGAACGATTTATTATGCCCACCTGTCGTTGACACATGTGTCAAATATTATATACTATGTACTATGTAATCCTTTTAAAATAAGATTTGGCATAGGTAATGCCTGAACAATCTGATCTTCTGAGATAAATGAAATATCATTTTCTTCGACTTTAAATAATTTTCCACTTTTGTCCCCTATTTTACAGAAAATTACCTGTATTTCGTCATCTTCTTCAAAACCCGTACACAAAGTCACGTAACGGTACTCTGTTATTTTTAGAAAAGAGTTTGACAAGAATAAAATCACCGTTCTTAAATATTTTTTTGGATATCGACGGTTGGTGTTCATCTACTATATGGTGCTTGTCACCTTTTGGTGTAATGACTCACTGTAAAATAGATTCTCCTTCTCGTTCTCGGACTCCGAATCCGGTCCATAAACATCCTCGACTTGGAGACGAGCGTTTTTATTAGAGGAGTATATTATGGCACCAATTTTGAAATGATTACAATTTTTATTGCAAAAGCAGCTTAAAGACTTCATTTTCAATTTTTTTGGATATTCAATATTTCATGACACTTGATGGACACGCAATGTACGTGGAAATGTCTGTATTTGTTCTTTAGCACTAGCAATGAAAGCGACTTTCGACGAGGATATTTTCGTCATCAATAACGAAAACATTGATGCAAGGACAGTTTTCCTGAATAACATTTGACAAATCTCTCAGAGATGCTATATCTTTGCCACTAGTCACTAATCGGTCTGCTGATCTTTTGCAAACAATTCCGACACCATCAGGAGCCCCCTTACGTATTGAATTACGCCCCCGTAATTCCACGTAAAGTGTACTAGGGCTGGGTAGAATTCTGTTAATTGGATGACAAGAAAGTAAAACATGCATTTGTTGTGGTATTGTGTTACGGGTCCCTCGCTCTAGAAATGGAGGATCTCTACTTCAGGTGGCAGACTGTTTTTGTCTTGTTGCATTAGGCAATATTAAATAAATCACTTGTAACTTGTAGTTCAAAGGTTTATTATAAAACTTCTTACAAAATATATGACCGCCATCTTAGATGTCCTTACGATTA
This sequence comes from Diatraea saccharalis, assembly GCA_918026875.4. NCBI lineage: Eukaryota > Metazoa > Arthropoda > Insecta > Lepidoptera > Crambidae > Diatraea > Diatraea saccharalis. Next base: position 11,780,694 of record OU893336.1, read on the forward strand.
GATAGAGCAAACTGTAGCACAGAGTATATCATAGACAATATAGTTCAACATCCCCCTTCTTACAATGTATTAAATGATCAATACAAAATTCTTAATTATAAGTAGATAGACAAAATTTAATCCAAATGTGGATATTCAACAAAATCTTGAAACCTGTTTGGTCGTTTAATACTACGGCCATAACGACTTACTTTAACGATTGTCTCAGTATTATTCATTGATTCAATATTACTACAATCATTATTATTTGAATTAATTATCTCATTACTCACAACAGTACTTTCATTAAGATGATTATTTGGTTGTACCTCTGGTAAACACTCTTTATTATTCACTGATCCATCATTACTACAATCATTATTATTTGAATTAATTATTTCATCACTCACTATAGTATTTTTATTAGAATAATAATCTCCTTGTGCCTCTGGCGAATTAATAAATTTATAGTGCTTTTTATTTGCACCCATGTTCTTTTCAATCAAGCTATTAGAATCTGTCATTGGTGTTTCTTTCACATATTTCCTATTTCTCCTGTATATTCTTCCTTCATTATCCCTAATCACATAAGACCTTGGTTCCTTGCATTTACTAACAATTTGTCCTTTTAACCAATTTGAATCCAAGGTCTTTTTAAAATATACATTTTGTCCAGCTGTTAACTCTAAGTGAGGCTTTAAATTTTTATCATAATAGTTTTTAGCAATTTTTTGGTGATCCTCATATCTCTTATCACATATATATAATTTTGGTTTTAAGAAGTTCTTAGAAATAGGTAACAAAGTATTAAGATTTCTAGAGAAAAGTAGTTGCGCAGGGGATGGCATATAAGATTTTGCTGTATTTCTATAATTTAAAAGGCCTAAATATGGATCAGAATTATCCTCTTTAGATTTCTTCATTATATTTTTAAATATTTTAACACCACTTTCACTCTGCCCATTTGATTGGGAGTGTTTGGGACTTGATTTGATGTGATTAATTTTATAGCCTTCTATGAATTTTTTTAAACTTACAGATGTGAATTGCGTTCCACAATCTGTAACAATATTAACTGGTATGCCATGTCTTGCGAAAACTGATTTACAATTTAATATTACACACTCACTTGATAAATTATCTAACTTACTAATTTCAATGAATTTTGCAAAATAATCCATAAACACTAAGTAGTCCTTATTTTCTAACGTACAAATGTCAATACCAACTTTATGCCATGGAAGTCTTACAATAGGGTGTGTGATCAATGGCTCTTTTGACAAATTACAATCATATTTGGCACAAGGATGACAATTTTTTACAAATAATTCAATATCTTTATTTATTTCTGGCCAAAAAACACATGTGCGAGCCCGTGTTTTGCAAGTACTTACACCTACATGCCCTTGGTGAATCATGTGTAACATTGCTACCCTTAAACGATTCGGAACTAGAACTCAATTGCTTTTCAAAATGATATCACTCAGCACACTTAATTCATCCCTAAAAGTCCAGTAACACCTCACATCTTTATCAACTAAATTAATGTTTTTTGGCCAGCCCTCTTTTATTTAATTAATGACTTTTCTTAAGATTGGATCCATTTCGGTAGCTTCTTGTATTTCTTTTAACTTTAAATTAGATATTGGTAAGCTGTCTCGTACCAATTTCACATGATATACAACACTATTATTTCGATCCTCCATTTTAGGCTCTATTTTATAAGAACAGCTGCGGGAAAGCGTATGAACAATAATCTACCTGGTTTGTATTTCACATCTAAATTATAACCTTGTACAGCCAACATCATTCGTTGTAGGCGGGGTTTTTTAAATAAAGTCTCCAATGGTTTGTGATCTGTCTCAACATAGACTTTGCGGCTATAAGTATATTGATGCATTTTGAAACAGCCAAAAACTATAGCTAACATTTCTTTTTCTAATTGACAATAGTTTTGTTTCAGAACTATTCAATGAACGAGAACCAAATGCTACTGGTTTACCTTTTTGTAAAATTACAGCTCCCAACGCACTCGATGAACTATCCACAGATAATATAATGTCTTCATTAGTTTCAAAGAAAGATAAACAAGGACTACTACATATTGCCTTTTTTATTATTTTTACTGTTTGTTCTTGGCAGCTATCCCATATAAATTCTGTGTCTTTTTTCATCAGAACTCTTAAAGGTTCTGTTATTTTTGAAAAATTGGGTATAAAGCGCGATAGATAGTTACACATCCCTAAAAATCTCTCCAGATCTTTTCTAGATTTCGGACTTTCCATTTCAATAACTGCCTGTGCTTTGCTAGGATCTGGTAACATACCCTCGCTGGTAAATTTGTGTCCCATAAATAGAAGTTCAGATTCAAAAAATTTACATTTTTCTACATTAAATTTAATTCCATTTTTTGATGCAATTTCTAAAACTTTCCTAATTCTTTCATTTAATTCACTAATTGATTGAGCATAAATACATAAATCATCAATATATGGGATTACTCCTTCAACATTTTCAAACATCTGTGTGATGATTCTGATGATTCTACTAAATTCTTCAGGTGCTGAACAAATACCAAAAGGGAGGCGTTTAAATTTATACCTACCATATGGCGTTATGAATGTACATAGCTCAGAGCTCTCTTCGTTTAAATTTAGCATCCAAAACCCATTTGATGCATCTAATAACGCAAACACTTTAGCATTATGTATTTTACTTTTAATCTCATCTATAGTTGGTAATTGATATTTAGGCTGAATAATGTATTTATAAAGTGCTCGTGGATCTATACAAATCCGTAACTTTCCATTTGATTTCCTAACTGATACAAAATTATTTACCCATTTTGTAGGTTTATTTACTTTTTCAATGACTTCTAATTTTTCCATTCTTGACAATTCCTTTCGAAGCTAAGGCAGTAATGAAAATGGAATACGTCTCGCAGCTGCTACATTGGCACAGCGTCATTAGTAAGATGAAGATTTACAGACTCAGGGATGCAGCCAAGGCCACCATCAAATAATTCACTGAAATCAGATTTCAACTTATTAGTTAGAGACTGAACATCATAATTATTATTTTTACACCTTAAATCAAAAATATTTACAAGATTAGTATTGGCAGATACAAAATTATATTTTAAACATGATTTACAACCCAACAATGTGGGAATTTATCCTTTAATCACAATGAATTTAATAATATATTTATCAGAATTTGGATGAGTTATTTCAAGTTTACAAGTGCCACAAACTGGTAAGCATTTACCATTTACTTGTATGAGTCTCCTATTACATGGACTGATTTCACTATCTTTCACACCTAATTGATTACATGTTTCAGATCCAATGTCATTACATGCTGCACCTGTGACCATTTTAATTGATAGTTTTTTTATTTTTTACCTTAAAATCCTGTATTATTTCATTGCCCAGACATCCAATGAAAAAATCAGCATCCTTATCTTTATCCATTGTGTAGTTTTCCTCTTCAATTGTGTTAATTTGTCTTTTGTTCATATTTGCTCGACACATTTTAGTAAAATGATTTGACTTGTTACAATTATAACATTTTTTTCCAAAGGCTGGGCACTTCCTTATTTCGTGTTGTGATAAACCACAATTTTTACAATTTTTTATCATACCTTTTTTATTTTGCTGTTTGACATAACAAATTGCATCACTCTCTAACTTCTGGTTGGAGGTTCCAGAACTATTTTTATTTACATATAATCTTGATGCTTCTGCACTAATCAAATACTTCATGATGTATGTTAGAGTTAAATTACTGTCATCTTCCGCCATTAACTTGGTTTTGAATTCATTGAATTTTGGGTCCAATCCCGAAATAATTTTAGAAATCGTGATACTTTCCCGTAAATTACCGGATTCACACGCCATGCCGAAATTTATTACAGTTTGGAAATAATCTTCCAGAGATTTGTTATCTTGTTGTATGGTGAAAAATTCATTTCTCACTATTGTTAGACTTTTCTTTGGTGAAAAGTATGTCTCAAATAGTTTAAGAATTTCATTTGGATGTAAGTGTGTCCATATAGCTGGAGGTGAATGTAACAAATTTTGTGGCATCGAACAATAGCAAGTAGTTTTTACTTCACCTGATGCTTGTTCTTTCGTGTAAGTGACGACCGTGTGCAGACTTATCTGTTGACGCGAACCTCCAAAATGGTATGCCTGGATCTCTTCTCCGTATTTAGTTAAATAATTTTCACTGAAATCCATATGTATCACAGCTTCTTTTACAGATAAATTAGCTTTTTTTAATCTTAAGTCTAGAACACTGGTGGACTATGTTCAGTTCCCGTTGAAGAAAATAGTCAAAATTATATTCTAAAAGCATAATCAAATCACGAGGACAAATCTGTATTGATTTTTTCAAATATTTAATAACTTTTCTTGCCTTATGTGTTTTTGGATCAGTTATATTGGTAGAGACAGATACCCACTTTCTGCAGACAATTAGAATATTATTATCAAATTCTTTGTATTCGAGTCCTTTAATTTTGCAAGTTATGCATTCTCGGGAAAGACACTTCGTTGTACCTATTGCAACAAATTATATGAAGCAGATTTTGATGCTTTGATACAGAGATAACTTTAGCTTGAAATAGAGCTGTGAGCATCTTGATCCATATTGGCGTGTGTAACGCACAAACAAGTATCTTGATTTATGGAGATTTCTTAAAGTATCCAAAAGAACTCTCTTTTGTTTGCGATCTCCTTTCTTCGTCACATAATCTCTTTTGTCGGCATATAGCCTTGTATTCGAATCATCTTGGAGAAAATTTATAATTTTTGTCTTTATTACGTCAGAACTTGCTTTGGCTTTTCTTTTATTTTCCAGTAATCGTACTTGTCCAAATTTTCTTAAAGGTTTCATATTTTTTCGTTCTGTAGTATGCCGTATTTTCTCACCAGTTTCCCGCTTATAATTCTTTTAATAATCCTTTTTTCTTTATTATTTGGAAGAGGAAATAATTTTCTTTTAATTGTTGATTGAGGACTTCTGCAAACAATAAATTTTTCCTCACTGTTTCTCTGACACTTGGATCATTTAACACTTGTTCTACTTTACTGTTAGGTATCAGTTTGTCAGGCTTTCGTGATCTTTGTAACCTTTTTTTATAACATGCTAATTTAGTCTTAAGTTTATTTAAATTCTCATCTTTTTTCTTATTAATTAAATATCTTTGTCTACTCGCTCCGTCTGATTTAAGTTTGGTAGCTATAACTCTTCTATGAGAATTAAAAGTTCGATAATTACTATCTGACATCGATGGCGTTACCGAAAGATTAGTCGCATTTTGAAGCGCAAGTCGTTGCCTACGCTCTCTTGCTTTCTTTTTCTATATCTTTCGTGCCTTACGTTGCTCTCTAGGAATCATTAGGTCGACAGTCTCTATAATTCCTTTCTCCTTCTTTTTAATACTTTGCTTTTTCTTTTTGCTTTTGCAATTCATATTTTTCTGGATCATTTTTAATCCTTTCATAAATTAGTCTCTCTGCTTCACGTTTTTTCTGTAATCTTTCTTCACGTGTTAACTTTTGTCCGTGGTGCCATGATCTGTAATAATATTAGACAATAATATGATAACAATATGAACTGAGAAGCTCCTTAATTTTTCAGTTCTAAGTATTTACCAAAATTATTTAAAACTGTTCGTTGATAAAAATATGCTATATCTAAGTTTGTTTGCACTAACATTATCTTCCCTGATCAACAAGTCTCTCCCCTGACAGTTATCTTGCCAGGGGAAAAATGGCAGGGAAGAGACGTTTTCATGATAAATTTTATTGTTTTAATTGACATAAGAAATGTTTCGATAAATTATGTATCACACTTTAACTATTGCATCAGTATTAAATTAGACCAGTAAATGTAAATAAATTAAATGAATAATATAACTTTTATGATTTACCAGTGGAGAGGCACAATGACCTCACGAAACCACTTTGAACCAACGCTTCGCAACAACTAACAAATGACAGCGCTCTTAACGACTCACGTGTTTTTCATCGCTAACTTCACGTCAATAGATGAACTTGAGCGCTATTTGGAATATGGTCGTTTTATATTTGTGTTTGTTTGAAGTTTGCCAGGGTAGATACCCAAAAACAGTGGATGAAAAGTTAGATTTAAAAAAATATTGCAAATAAATAAATATTGTTCTATTTTTCCTTAACAATACTTAAATATATTTATTAAAATTTGTGTTTAACATACTTTAGTTTAATAACTGATACAAAGAAGGTATGTATCGTTTGCAAATTAAACTGAAACCGACAAGGGAACAGGCCAGGGTAGAGACTTTTTTAGACTTTATACGGAATTTCAGAAAAATATACTTTAATAAGGCATTTAATCGTGATTATTTAATAAAGTACATTTAGGTGATGTGTTTCATTGCAAAAAATAATAATATATAGAATGAAATTTCTATTTTAAACTGATTGCCGCACAAGTTACCTTTTATCGTAGAATTACTCAATTATGTCTAAACTCTTGATTCTCTACCTAAAATTTAAATCAAACCAGCGTTTTCATAATATATAAAAGTACACAAACTAAATAAATATTAAATAACTAAATAAGCTATTGATTTCTAATTGTTTAAGATACCTAAATAAATTAATATAAAAAATCAGTCAAAACAAAATAGGGATATAAATTTTATTTAAAATAATTGTTCAAATAAATTATTTGGTTAACCTTCTTGGATTCTAGTCTATTGCGGTGTTGGTTGCATAAAAGTCCTAGAGAAAACTGGTTCAGAAGGCACAGAAGTGACTGAAATGCATAAATGCTTCATAGCTACTTTATAAAGGCCGTTGTTGGTGACTGCGGAGTTCTCAAAATTTAAGTGGATTGACTTTATCCAAAAACGGTAGCTCTACATACTACTGTTTCACCTTGACAATTGCGGAAGTTGAGGGGTATTCCATGCTAGAAAATTCCATTACCTTCTCATCTCGATGCTTCCATAAATTCTCGCTGGTCACCTTAGAAGTTATCTGCTGGGAATCTGAAGATAAATTAGAAAGTGTTACGAGATGTGATGCAGATGGTTGTGGAGATGTATTTGGGACTTGCAGTCGAACTTGAGAGTCCGATGTTTCTAACATGATTAACTCGTCTTCTTTCGACGCCAAAACCAGCTTTCTTAAATCTTGGATCCATGAAGGTTGCTTTGGCAACAGTTTTATTAATCTCATGACTGCTAATCGAAAATGTCCAGTAATTTTAAGTTTAACTTCAGACTTAACACTGCAATTTCGTAGTGCCGCTTGTACGCCGCGACTAAGGAATGAGACAGGATAACGTTTGATATTATTCGCCAGATATAATACTCGTCATTTGTTCCACAGGCTTTAAAATAAAATACATTCATTTAAAATACAATACATTCTGTAGTTACAAATGGTGAGTTCTTTTTCGTAAAAAAGTTCATGTTCAGTACATCACATTCACCATCAACATGGTGTGAGTTCTTTTTCGTAAAGCTTCTGAGATAAGTACGAGTATTATTTAACATATCTTAAAAGTTTGTAGTCAGTTCTATTTAAAAAAAGTTTTTATTTAGTAATTATAATAAACTTAAATTACATGGTCAAATTTATATAAATTAACTAGCTAGCGCTTGGACGCCCCGGGCTGCGAGCAGCCTGGGGAGGTAAAGAATCGCTTGTGGAATCAGGACGCCTCTGTTTAAGATTTTGATTTTTAGTTTATTTGTTATGTTGGGTAAAAAGTTAGTAAGTTCTTATTTCAAATGAAAGGTTTAAGTACACAAAGTGCCATACATCAAACAAAAAGGTTGCCAGTTTACACGCAATAGAAAAATAAATATTCAGTTGAAAAACGCAAGCAAACCTTAAAATAAATTTTGTATAGGTTGGCTTGCAGTCATTTACTCTCTTATCCTTACTCAATTGTAAGTTAATATTTATTATTAAAAAAGAATCGAATAGATATTTCCGCCAGTGTTACCATTATTAATTCGCCTGTTGTATTTATGTTATGTATCTGTTGTATTTATTTATTTTAAAACTTCGGAAAAAATACAATTAGATAAAACTTTTAGAAAACATAATTATTAGAATAATAATTTTTTAGAGTAATAATATTTGTTTCTTTAAAAAAAAGTCCAAGATTTGTAGGCATTCATTTGAATTCTCCTCACCATTGGCTCGTCGTGGGAGAGGAGAATTCATGTTTGTCACCATTAACGCATTGAAGGCACCCTCAAAACAAAATGTATTTGGGGCAATATTTCTTGGCCTATAACTCCTGATACTCTAGGGGTATCCGCTTAGGAAATATATCGATGTTTTCTTTCGATGCAATACATCGAGGTTATGTGTCGATATTATCCGATGTATCGGTTAGAAGCATCGATGTTTTCTCAAAATCGAGTAATTTTCCAAACATTGCACCACAAAGTATTAGTCAGCCCCTGACACGCCATAAAAAAACACAATTTTTAACTATCTATTGCTTCTACAACAGCTTTTTTCTTGTCTGCCCACCTGTTGTGTGTTAAAGGAAAAAGAGACCTTTCATGCAAACCTTCGCTGATTTAGTTGTTAATTAAAAAACAAGGCAATTTAAAAACTTATTTATTTTCAAAGTACAAACATATAGGTCAAGGTCTTCCAAAAAAAGACCTTGACCAATATGTTGTTGCCCTTTCAGCCTATTTCGTTGCTGATTGACGATTTGTGCTGCTTTAGAAAATGAACGCTCAGTGGTACTGAAGTTCCCACCATAATCAAGTATTTGTAAGCTATGATATGAAGCTGGATTTTCAGATCATTCCAAATGTCCAACGGGTTTTCATTGAGTCTTCCTACAGGACTACGCAAGTAAATAGAGAGCTCGTCATCCATCGTCAGACTTTGCCGTTTTCCAGCTCTTGTGGACTAATTTGTGGTGATCATCCCACAAAGAAAAATCTTCTGGTTTATCAGAATGATCTGAAGAATCAGATTCCACGACCTCATTTTGTATCGTAGTTTTCATTAATTCTTTGACTTTTGCTACAGCCAAAGAGCAAGCAACTAAGTCTGTAAAATGCATTTTTTTGAACCTCGGATCTAATATCGTAGCTATAGCGAGCGGAGTTACTTTCTCTATAACACCCATTCTCTTGTCAATCTCTTTAAGTATCAGCGACTGCAATTCTTTCGCAAGAGGTTCTTCGAGTTTAAGAGGCTTAATTTTTAAAAGAAGGCAGTGGATCAGTGGTAATACCTTACTGCTAGTACAATACTTATCACCTGACACTTCTTTAGTTGCAGCTTCGATTGGTCGCAGAACTTGTAATACTGAACATAGAATTGATAGTTCTGACGCAGTAAGCATCGGTGGTGCATTTTTGTGACGAATAATCATATCATTAACGATGATATGAAGCTCCAAAAATCTTTCTATCATGTAATATGTACTATTCCATCTGGTTGGGACTTCTTGAATCAATTTAGTCTCTTTCTGGGTGGCTTCACGTAATTCATTACTAGCTATATTGCTCTGTTTGAACCATGTCACAATATTTTTGACTTTAATTATTAAGTTTTGCAGCTCTGTATACTGTTGCATAGAATTTTGTGCCACTAGATTCAGAATATGGGCAAAACATGGTATATGTCTTTTTCCAAAAGCCAAATCGAATTACCATATTGGCTGCGTTGTCTGTCACTACAGCCACTTTATCTCTAGCAATACCCCATTCAGTACAATTTTTTTGCAGCATTTCAGCCATATGTTCTGAAGTATGGCGTTCATTTGACTGGTACTCTCCAAGACTAATTGAAAATAGTTCATTGCCAACACCGAAATGTGCAGTTATTCCTAAAAACTCATCGTCATTCTTTCAGACCACATGACGGTAGTAAGAGTAAGGTTTTCTATAATTGACAACTTTTCTTTGAAGACTGTTGATAATGCTGCGTATTCATCATCAACCAAGGTTGTTTTATTGGGAAATTTATAATGAGGCGCAATAACTTTAATCAAATTGCGAAAACCTTCATTTTTGACAATAGTAAATGGTTATCAGATACCCCCGAAGACATTTTCAACAGAGTCTTGATTGAAGTTTCTTGAGAGAACAGCATTTATTTTATATTTTCTACTTAACATCTTTCAAAGTGACCATACCTTCAATTGTTTTTATTAGATTTTTGACAGATGGGACTATATATTCAGCCAACTGATAATTATTTTGATTCTTACATGGTTGAACAAATCTAACAGTTTTAAAAATATTCTTCGCTTTTTGCCACAACTCATGGTGAGGAGAGTAAAATTTCACAGACCCTTTAAACTCTTTGCCGTTAGGTACGGCCAGGGTACTACTGTTAATCAAGTCGAAAATTTTATTTACTAATAGAGTAATATCAATTAGCTGGCAGCATTCGATAGGTAACTCGCCTCTCGCTGACAAATGCTTAATTACAATTACAACAGCAACAGTATGGGCTAAATAATTGAGTTGCCAATTTAACGTGCATTTTATTTATTTTTTCTTTGTGATATGCTCTTTGTTTAATTTGTTAAGAAGTCTCAACTCTTCTTGAGCTTTATCAGCCTCATATACCATTTGGAAGTATGTTATGAAACAAGAATAAATAAACTAAATGAGGGTTATTTGAATTAAATAATTTATTTACAATAAATAAATAAATAAGTGACGACGTGACTGGTGAGGTGAGTAGTGAGGTATTTAGAGTGAAAGAGGGTCAGTGTAGGTGATCTGGTGAAAGGGGCGTGGGTCAGCGGTGAAGTTCCGTTCCGTCAGCGCAGAAATAGCCGTCGTCAGCGTAGGTGATCTGGTGATGGGGCACAGGTCATCGGCGAAATTCCGTTCCGTCAGCATAGAAATAGTCGTCGTCAACGCAAGGCTTCTGATGATGGGGCGTGGGTCAGCGGCGAAGTTCTGGAGCACCTTCTCGACGAGGCGTCTCTCAATATGTCGAGCAGATGGTTATTTCGTAGCCCAGAACGGATCAGCAGCTCGGGCCTCCAGATGAAGACTCGTAGACAGCTTCAGGAGAAAATATTTCCGTCCAAGCTTGAAGGTGGTGAATGAGGTTTAGTTCAGCACTGTTAGTATCGATTTATTGACGTTTACTTACAGCCAAAATAGTGTCAAATGACTTTGAAACCTTAACTTTGAAGAGTTCCCGAGTTTCCCAGTCGGCCCCGAGAAATAGGCCTTTTAAAAAATTTAGCTAGCTCCGTACGCTAACTTGGGCAACTGTTGTCGTTGAAATGATGTAGAACTACACAGACAAGGCTTTTTATACTTGAGGCGAGCTCAAATTTGGAAGTAAATGATTTCAATTTATTTAATAAAAATGACAAACAGTGAGTCAATTTTCATGAAGAGTGTAAAATATAACCATAGCAACGAAGAAACTTTGATGTCAAATCTGTCAAAACAATTAAAATTAGCGATAAATTTTGTAATATTATATAAATAAGTGCTTAAATATCATTAGAAATAGTAAAACATAAAACGAAAAATTAAAAAGCTACAGGTAGGAGTTTACAATATTGTATATAGGCAAAAACATAGGATGAAAGTTCGTAGAGATTTGGATACATTTGTATTACAGAATTTTACTTATTACAGGTATAAAATTGACAAAGTGAAGAATATAAGTGGAATAAAACTAAAAAGTTTTATTCCACTTATCGGTATGATATGATTATGATCGGTATGAACATAATTAATGATATGCATCTAAGGAATGTAAACAATACGAAAGGTTAGTTACAACAAGTATTTAACAATATTTTTTTACCGTCAACTTCATAAATTAAATCTTTATTGAATAAATTGTTCCGGATTCCCATTATTAAATAAGATGGATCGTATAAAGGAATTATTTTGTATCCTTTTACCTCAAAGAAATCTTCCTGACACTCTTTCCCTTTGCGCAAATGTTTTGCTTTACTTATTTCCATCAAATCTGCAGTCGCCCCAACATTAACTGCACTTTGATTACAAACTGTAGCGACAACAATGAGGTCAGTCTTAAGAACCTCTTCTGTTACAATTCTAATAAAGTCTTTTAACTTTTTTAAGTCCATTGGTCAACTTCATAAATTAAATCTTTATTGAATAAATTGTTCCGGATTCCCTTTATTAAATAAGATGGATCGTATAAAGGAATTATTTTGTATCTTTTTACCTCAAAGAAATCTTCCTGATACTCTTTCCCTTTGCGCAAACGTTTTGCTTTACTTATTTCCATCAAATCTGCAGTCGCCCCAACATTAACTGCACTTTGATTACAAACTGTAGCGACAACAATGAGGTCAGTCTTAAGAACCTCTTCTGTTACAATATTAATAAAGTCTTTTAACTTTTTTAAGTCCATCGGTCAACTTCATAAATTAAATCTTTATTGAATAAATTGTTCCGGATTCCCTTTATTAAATAAGATGGATCATATAAAGGAATTATTTTGTATCTTTTTACCTCAAAGAAATCTTCCTGACACTCTTTCTCTTTGCGCAAACGTTTTGCTTTACTTATTTCCATCAAATCTGCAGTCGCCCCAAAATTAACTGCACTTTGATTACAAACTGTAGCGACAACAATGAGGTCAGTCTTAAGAACCTCTTCTGTTACAGTTCTAATAAAGTCTTTTAACTTTTTTAAGTCCATTGGTCAACTTCATAAATTAAATCTTTATTGAGTAAATTGTTCCGGATTCCCTTTATTAAATAAGATGGATCGTATAAAGGAATTATTTTGTATCCTTTTACCTCAAAAAAATCTTCCTGACACTCTTTCCCTTTGCGCAAACGTTTTGCTTTACTTATTTCCATCAAATCTGCAGTCGCCCCAACATTTACTGCACTTTGATTACAAACTGTAGCGACAGCAATGAGGTCAGTCTTAAGAACCTCTTCTGTTATATTTCTAATTAAGTATTTTAACTTTTTTAAGTCCATTGGTAAAATAATACGCTACAGGCTGTTTACAATGTTGTCTAATTCCTTTCACCATAAATAACAAGACGTGATCAGCGAACGCCGATTTTTTATTATAAGCGAATCCAGTAAATTGATCGCTAGCAGCGTTGTAAAAAAATTGGGGCGTAATTGACGTCTCGACAAATATTAATATACACAGACATTGGGATATGTCTTGATCACGTAACCCATGCTTAATTTTATAAAAATTATATTATTTATGCTTCGCCGACTTTTATTTCAGCCAATAAGCGAGTCATGGCTCTACTAGATGGAAAGGTAAAATATTTTGCTAACATTCGGTAACATTTGGGGTTCTTTTTTGAAAAGCGATAAACATATTTTGTATTCGTCTATCGAAAAACGTCTTTCTTTTGCTGATTTCTTTTTGCATTTTAATTAATAACTTTGCAAGCTTTTTCATATCTTTCGTTGGATGCTATAATGCTGCATCATCTGATAACGGCTTTGCCTCGTTGCCTTAGTGTGGCAGATTTTTTTCGAAGGTGACGTACTTCGGATAGAAGCATCTTAGCTTTTAATTGATATACCTCAACATCCCCACCTTTCAATGCACCTACAAAAAATAATATAAATTAATTAACTATGGTATTATTTTAGTGTGCAATAAAACCCGCGCGATTTAAACAGTCCCTAATACTTTCAAAAGATACTATTTACATTTTTTATTTACATATTTACATTTTTTCCCAGAACTGAGTAAATTTATAAAAGTTCGTTTAGCAAAATAGCGATGTTTCTAAATGATTTGCTAACCATTCCTCCACAGAGGTCATCAAAAAGATAATAAAACATAATATATAATAATATTCGATAATTACCTTTGAATATTTCTTTTAGTTCAGGTCTACTTAAAGCAGTGTAATCAACACTAATAACGATGATATTGTATGGTAGCCTGAAAATAAAAGAATTAAAAAAACAAAGTAAGAGAATTTTGAATGGATTCCAGAGTAACGAGAATGTCTTTGTAATGATTCCATGTTTTATTTACGGCTACGCCTCTTGCACTCCAAAGTGTGTCTTGAACCCTTTTTAAGGTTTTGCCTGAAGCTCCTACCAGAACTTCCTAACGATGTGTGATGTGGCAAAAATGAATAGCAACGTTCTAATGTGCCAAAAAAATTATTATTATTATTCTCGTATCCATAATTTACTCTTCCCGACCCCTCGACGATTCGAGGGGTGGGAGGATTCCCCCTGGCAGAGGAGGCCAGACGGCCGGGGGTCAGGGCGACAAAGAGAGAAAACGGCGGACGATCCTTGCGTTATCGAGCAAGATCGCCCGCTGGAGCCTCGCAATCATTGGTCCGTCACGGAGTCCCAACCTCTTCAGATGGTCGTGAAGAGAAGTCGGGACTAGGCCATTCGTTGACACTACGACTGGGACGATCTCAGTGGATGACACTCGCCACATATCGGTAACCTCGTGCGCCAGGTTCAGATATTTAAGTTTTTTATCTGATTCGGCTTTCACGAGGTTTTCATCGAATGGGACGGTGACATCCACTAAGAACACCCGAGATTCCGCCCGGTCCATCAGTACGATATCAGGCTTGTTCGCAGGAACAGTCCTGTCCGTAATGACGGACCGGTCCCAGTACAATCGAGCGCGGTCGTTTTCAAGAACTGGCTCCGGCACATACTTATAGTACGGCACCTTTTCGCCTATGAGGCCGTATTTGAAGGCTAGCTCGAGATGGAGTATTTTGGCTGCTTGGTCATGTCTGTGCAAATACTCGGTATTAGCCAGTACAGGACAACCGGAAGTAATATGCCTGAGTGACTCACCGGGCTGGTGACAGGCTCTACAAACGTCCTCTGTCCCATCCTTCAGGATATACTTCCGGTAATTTCGGGTCATAATGACCTGGTCCTGTATTGCACAGACAAAACCTTCGGTTTCCCCAAAGAGGTCCCCGAAGCGCAGCCAATGCACGGAGGCTCTCGGATCCACATGACGCTCGTGTAGCGCCTTGTAGAACCTACCGTGCAACTCCTTCTCCCTCCAAACGGCCTCTCGGTCAGTGGTGCTAAGTACTGCCGGTTCTCGCCATTGCTCGGTGGCCAAAGAGAGAGGGGTTAGTCCTACATCACATGCTTTGACATCTCTATGCAACTCACTGGATTCCGATTTCGCCAGGAAGTAATTACGGAGACTGTGTATCTCGCGGTTGTGCAGGGTTTTCGCACTGAGCAGCCCACGACCGCCGCTCTTCCTCGGGATATACAGCCTCATCACTGACGATCTCGGGTGGTGCATCCTATGGAGTGTCAAAGTTGTGCGCACTTTCCGATCCAGGGCGTCCAATTCGGTCTGAGTCCATCTGAGTATGCCAAAGGTGTACATTAGGACTGGCATGACCCAACCGTTGATGGCCCTGACTTTGTTGACGCCTGACAGGTAGCTTTCAAGCACCTTAGTCAGGCGTCCCAAAAAGGCCTCCTTAACGGATTGTTTCACGTCCGCCATATGCACACCCAGATTCTGTGACATACCCAGATACCGGTATGTATCAGTTTCGGAGAGGGTACGGATGGTGGATCCATCCGGTAGGTCCACTTGGGTGGAATCACTTATCCGACCTCTATCCACATGGATAACCGCACACTTGTCCAGCCCAAACTCCATGCTGATGGAGCTACTGAAATCCTTTGTGATTTTCAGCAGCTCCGCCAGCCTCTGAGCATTTGGAGCAAGCAACTTGAGATCATCCATGTAGAAGAGGTGAGATATTTTGAACAATCCTCTCTTCAACTGAAAACCTGTCCCTGGTTTATCCAGCAAAGTGCTAAGCAGATTTAGGGCCAGACAAAACCAAAGTGGACTCAGACAATCGCCCTGGAATATACCCCTCTCAATCTTTATTCGGTCTTCCGCATCCGACAGCTGCACCCCGAACAGACTAAGCTGCGTACTCCACTGCCCCATACAGGTCTCGAGGAAGTTTCGAACTGTACTATCGATCTTGTACAGCTCGAGGACCCTCTTCAACCACGTATGGGGAACCGAGTCAAACGCTTTTTTGTAGTCTATCCAGGCTGCAGAGAAGTTGCGTCGGTTGCGTTTGACCTGTTGGGCCACGACCGCATCGATCAGGAGAAGCTCCTTTGAACCGCGGCTCCCGCCCCTGCATCCATTCTGAGTGTCCACCATGATATGATTGTGCTCAACGTGAGCATCAATCTTAGCCTTCAGAATGAATGTCAGTGCTTTGTAGGTGGTACACAAGCACGTTATGGGGCGGTATTGTGACGGATCCGCGGTATTGGTGGACTTTGGAGCTAAGTGAGTGACCCTAGTTGTTAAGAAGTTTGGGAGACTTCGCTGTTCTAGGGCGTCTTGGAATTGGCGGGCCAGGAATGCGTGGCATGAGCGGAAACTCTTCAACCAGTAGTGGTGCAGTCCGTCAATCCCTGGAGTTTTCCAGTTCGGAGCTTTACGGACCGCAGCCAACACGTCATCCGACCCTATGGTAATGGGGTTCATCGCATCTATCGATGCACACGCTTCCTCTATAGGCGCCATCCATTCGCCCTCTATGTGCTCCACAGGCCGGGACCAGATGTTCCGCCAAAAGGCAATGACATCTGTGACATTCGGTCCTTGGCCAGTGGAGAGGCCAGCTCGTGTCTCCCATGTACGGTAAAACTTCTTTTGGTCACTCCCAAAGAGACGATTCTGGCGAAACCTTGCCCCTCTCTCGGAGTACCGCCGTAACCGACTTCCCCAAGCCGCAATTTTCTGCTTCAGGTCATCGATGCGCTCCGACACTTTTCGCATTAAGGCGGGGTCTGCAAGACTGAAATCTATCCCCGCCATTGCCATATGTACGAAACGCATCACCCTCGGCCTCGTATTGCCTGACCTGAAACTAATCAGTTTGCCGATGCTGACTCTGGTCTCAGCAATACGTTTCTCAATCCTCTTACGCCACGCCGGAGTCTCGCTGTGCCGGGCATTGGTATGCCGTTCAGCTCTCCCAGTGGGCACTTTGGCGCCGATGAATCGACAGACCGCCAATGCGGCGCCAAATAGGATCGAGTTGGTATCACTGAGACTGCCGCTTTCTTCCAAGTATGGTAGAAGCATTTGGCTTACTGCCTCAACGACATCCCGATTTTTACGACTTAGGGGTATCCTCGGGATTTTCGGCCTCTCCTTAAGTGGGAGCTCGCGAAATTCGAGAATCGCCTCTTCAAGTAATCCCCTGATCTGCTCTAAATTCTGGGCGGTTGCGTCGTCTACCCTTCCCGTCTCATCAGGAGCAGGACTGGCCACTGTAGCATTGGGGTCACATATGGTGCTGCGCGCAATGCTACTCCGCCTTCTGCTCTGCCTTCTGCTACCGGGACTCATAGACGACACAACCTCGAGTCGTAGTTGACCGAGTTCTGCTGGAGTAAAGATTTCTCTCCGAAGAATAAAGCGAACTCGATCTGCCAAATTTTGCGCCGTAACGGACAGCGAAGGCTCCAGGGTATGAAACGCAGCAAGCAATCTTGCCCGATAACCCGTTCCGCCGACACCTGTCTCTGTCGCTCTGTAGTACGCGCGCATGATGTTTTCATTTTGTGGAGTAGTCCACCTCATGCGGCGTACTCCACCAGCGGCGGGGACCGATTGCTGGGTCTGTGAAGACCCTGCCGGACCCAAGCCAGCTGGTGGTGATGGTGGAGTGGGCCGGCGAGATGGTCGTGCCGGCCCTCGGGGTTGGCTGGCTCGCATTCTGCTCGACCCGGCGCCAGCTCCGGGCGAGCCCTGGCGACCCCCAGGCAGCGGCCCTATACGCGCTCTATTTACTCCACTCATCATAGTACTTAAGTAGGCTTGATACATCAGGGGTCGCCCAATTCCCTGATGGGTCCGTTAAGATAGATTGCACCCACAATGACGGCAGATGGAAAAGAAGCACGGACCAACACTTCTCGCCTATGAGTAACATTTTAGGTGCGGACTAATTGCACTGATACGGCAAATCCTCTTACTAAACTCGCCGCATCAGTGGGCGATGGGGTCGTCACATCCCTATTATTATTATTATTATTATTAAATCCATCACATGAGCAAAATTTTGTGTATTTACGTCCTCAAATAAACGACAGCAAAAGCAAAATATTGATGCTTTGGATGGAGAATAAGCCATCCAGGTACGTAAAGCTTTTTTGCCGTTTATCAATGTACTGTAAACCCAATCCCGAGTAAGCGAGTCTTGTCTCTCCTTTCGTCATCAATGGGCACGAATCTGAACGTGTTACTGTTGAAATTTCAGCGAAGTTAGTATTAATATGCTGAACAATTTCCTGTCCCTGCTGAATGAGATGTAATCGCAAATTGTCGTCTATGTGTTCAGGTCATTTTCCAATATCGTCGAAATATTGGTATTACAATGCCGATGGTGCATCAATCTCTGTTTCGGAACTAAGCATGTCGCTGCCTGGAATTTCATATTCAGGAACAATTTCAACACTTCCAACAGGTACCAGATTAACGTTGTCAAGTTCTTGTACCTCATCGATTTTTCCTTTGCTTGCGTTTGAGTTCTCTGCATATGTAGCAACTTCCGACGACTGCAACACGCCCTGTAGAATCTCGTCTAGTCTGACTTATAGAAGTTGTAGATCCAGAAGGAATCGAAAACCTTAGTTCTTATTCAAGCACGTCTTGCATTGCAGATCTCATATGTAATTTTGATGTCACTATGGATTTTTTTGATCTTTCTTCTATATTTTTACCACACATTTGTAGACTCAATGATTTCAAAAACTTTCTACGTCTGTTACTCGAGACAAATTGTGGGTTATGTTCCATGTAAATGATATATGCTGCCAAAGCTGCAATGTCAATAATATTGTAAAAAAGTGCTGAAGGCAACTGATTCGTTCTGCGTTTAACGGTGTATTCTGCTAACAGCTTATCCATATTGTCCACTCCACTTTTGGTTTTGTTATAATATAAAATTATTTCTGGCTTGGCAGGTTCCTTATTACTTTCAATAACTGGTGCCATGTGCATTGATGACAACATTATAACTGCTTTATTCTTTTTGGGTACATAGGAGCACACAGTTGCTTCTTTGCTAAAGACGAAGTTAGAAGAATTAATCACCCTCTCCTTGTGTGCTTGCATATTTGGAGGAAGAAACCGTTTATTTTTTCTTACCGTTCCAACTAGTGTCATGTTCGACGAATTCAAGGAATAAGCCAGTTGAAGAGACTTGTATATTTAGCCACGAGATCAAATACAGTGCATTCTTCAACATTTGTTTGACGATTGCCATCACTTGACTTTCCTGTATATATTTGTCCATTATATATCAAATATCTCGTACAGCGGCAACTTTATCAGCTAACAAATGTTCAAGGCGCGTTACATCATTATCAAACCTTATAAAGAGTAACAGCATTTTGACTCTGTCATGGGACATCGCAGCCCGAAATAATGGTTAACTAGATTTCCACAATTCAGTCAAATGCTCTTTATTAGATCTATGCACCCCACTAAAGATTAAAATGCCAAAAAATGCATCCAATTCTTGTTCTGTGAATGGTTTGAATATTTTTTGTTTCGATCCCTTGCTAATATCAGGGTAATATTCTATCAGTTTATTATTGTATGCTTCAGTAAGCTTAGTCCCTTTCCGATTAGTTTCCCTCAAGATTATGTCACACATCTTATTGGACAATATATTTTTGAATATTTTCATTTTTGTAAGTTTTAAAAATGTTTTCAAACGATTCACCTTCAGAACTCGCATCGGAACCGTAAGAGTCGATCTCATTTTCTACTTCAGCTTCTGGCTCAATATCAGAAATTTCCAATCCACCCTCTTCAACCACAGGAATATAATCGTGTTCATTATCGGAAGCAACAAACTCACCTACGTCACTGGAAGATTCTGCTAATATCGCTTGTAATTCTGTTGAATTATATCTTCGAACACGTGAGCTTTGTTTAGAAGTACTCGCTCCAATATTCATAATGAAATAATTATAAACTCAAGTAGAAGTAAACTTGTACAATACGAACACAGAAAACAGTCAAGTATCAATATCAAGCACGATGCATTGAATGGATTCAAGTGTTTCTTTGGCACCGATAACCATGTACCGCACTCCACTCTCTCCCCGCTTTAATCGCCTCAGATCGTCAACTGTTTAGGTTAACTAAAATAATAATATTCAAAGTGAGGGTAACGTTAAAACAGACCTTGATTGTTTACACTACGTCTAAACTCTATGAAGGTACCCGGATACCTCGTCACTCTCATAAAGGCATTTTATTTGTTACTCACATAAGGGTTAAGTAAAGCCCCTTCATTTGCTCTAATATATTCCAACTTAGCTCTTTTCTCATTACGGTAAGATGCCCCACTTCTTTTACTCTTTTCATTTGAGATGCTTAAATTAAAAAAAAGTAATTTTAAATGATATCATCTGAAAACCGTAAATATTTGTTCGGAACCCTGGGTATGCAATTGTAAATAGCCGGATATTAATAAATTAAACTCCTTATAATAAATGTCAAGGGACTGAGCATTT
The DNA here is from genome assembly GCA_918026875.4 of Diatraea saccharalis. NCBI lineage: Eukaryota > Metazoa > Arthropoda > Insecta > Lepidoptera > Crambidae > Diatraea > Diatraea saccharalis. The sequence goes on from OU893336.1 coordinate 11,801,241, forward strand.
TTATCGCTATAGAGTGTTTTCGTTATACAAATAAAACAAACAAATTTACATACAATAACAAATGATAGCAACAGAGGATTGACTTATAGTTCAAAACGTCTTCCAATGTAATAAATGTCAAGGGACTGAGCATTTTTATCGCTATAGAGTGTTTTCGTTATACAAATAAAACAAACAAATTTACATACAATAACAAATGATAGCAACAGAGGATTGACTTATAGTTCAAAACGTCTTCCAATGTCACTTTTTTCCTCCTTTTTCAATCGCAAGTATCACACATCAACACAAATCGCTTTTTTACTATGCTCCATTTATTATAGCATTAGACAGAAGTGAAATAAGGTTCTTTTTATGGTATACTTTGTGACAAAATATCAATAATCATGTTACTTTTAAGACTGATATGGTATACTTTGTGACAAAATATCAATAATCATGTTACTTTTAAGATTGACGGCTAATTTGCTACATATTCACTTAAATATCAGCTGCTATACTTAACTGTTGTCATTTAAGCTAACTATTAAACAAATTTATGAGTATATGACTAACTTAAATGATTTAATAAGTATAACAATAAAAAGTGTCCATCGTAAAGAACCTAAAGAAGCAGGGTTGGATAGTTTCGGCACGATTCTCATGTCACTATAACTCTACCAAATTTAAAACGTTGCCCCTTCAAGCGTTTCGGTAGTACAGCTTTTTAATTTTGTCAGACTATTATTTATTCATAATTGTTAAAATCGTAATCTGGGATTGTCATCCATTGTAAATGCTACTGCCTTTCTTGTTGTTTAGCCGTTTTCCGTGATGTTATTGTTTTATTTTTGTTGTTAAGTTTTGGTAATTATGGACGATACCGGACAATACAGGTCCGAGTGGCCTACAAAAATTACGCTCTAAGCCCCCATACCTACCCTCAAACTTTGACATTTCAGGGAGTTTTTTCCATGTCTCCATCAATAGTCTAACTTATTACACTTACAATTAGAATTTATCAAAACACACAGATAGTTTCAGTTTTAATTCCATGTTGGCTTGGGACTAAAAGATGAATTTATAAAATGCTGGCCTCATCTCAACCCCGAGGTATCATAAAAAATGGAAAATTGCCCAGCTCTTTCAGACTACCTAACATTCAAAGTTTCAACAAAATTAATATAGATTTTTTTAATTTATCTTGAAAATAAAATGTTCTGCACTGCTGCTTCTATGACCCTCTTTTTTCTAATGTTATAGTGAATGGAGTATAGGTATATTAACAGTTTCAGTTGGTTTACGACTGTTAATACGATAGGTACCCAGTATGTTTGTTTGAAGACCATCACTTCCAAAAAACCAAATCGTCATGTTGTACGTGTTCAAAGCAATTAAGAATAACGATTAAAAGCGAGACCGCGTAAATGCCCACACTACGCTACGCCACTGAATACAACATATTGCCACTAATTCGTTGATTAAGTTATCAAATTTAAGTAAAAAGTCTTGTAAATTTTCATTTTGAGAACAGTTTAGGGTTTTTCATTTTCTTTTTAAATGCAATTTATTTAATATGCTTTTTCGTTAAAAAGTGTTTTCAAGTTTGCTCATCATGTCTTTGGCAATCGTACATTTCTTCATAATTTCTAGGTATTTGTCTGTTAAGCATTGTACCAGCAAGAATTTTGCCTTTGCATCTACCTTTTTATCGAAGATCTCTGGTACACTATCTGTACTATGAGTATAGGCTGTTGGGACTCTTAGCGCGCGTGATGACGGTGAATGAGGAGACCCAGCAGTCCGATGTGTACGTCGTCGGAGGATCGTAGTAGTTTGTGCTACAGATGTGGGAAGGAAGGGCATAAGGCTGTCGCGTGCTTGGCCAAACCACATTGTCCGATATGTGAGGAAGTGGGTTGGACAGCGGACCGTGTAGTAGGGAGTAAGAGGTGCTCGAAACCCAAGAAGAAGGGTAAAGAGGTAGAGAAGGATGCAACTTCCTCTAAGCCAAAACGCAAACGCAGAAGGAGGTCAACTGGTGGACGCAGCCGATTACGGAGTTGCGGGTAGCATCCGTTGCGGCGTAGCGTGCATACACGCGACAGAGAAGGCGCAGGATTAGGAATCAGTCGCAGGAAGCAAACTTACTCGAGGAATATAAGTCCGCCAAAAAAGCTTTGAAGTTGTCAATCTTTCAGGCTAAGGCTTCAGCTCGTAAAGAACTACTGGAGGGGTTAAATGAGGACCCATGGGGGCGTCCATATAAAATGGCGAGATCCAAGCTGCGCGGACAAACTCCACCAGTTACGGAAACGCTGGAACCGCTGGTGCTGCAACGCGTCGTGGATGGATTATTCACAAATCAGTCAGAGTATCACTTACCGCAAATGCATATGACGACAAGGGAGAATGCTGTGGCAGAGATTGTGTCTTCGATCGAACGGGCGGAGCTGGATGTTGCCTTTCTGAGACTCAGGTCAAAAAATAGGGCGCCGGGGCCGGACAACATCCATGAACGAGTCTGGGTGGCGGTTTCCAACTGGAACAGAAAACGACTGGAGACGAGAAAGTTTCCACAATGTTGGAAGACAGGCCGGATGGTTCTGCTGAAAAAAGAGGGTAGGCCAGATGATTCACCGTCTGCATACAGGCCTATAGTCCTGTTGAATGAGGCGGCCAAACTCTTCGAGCGGATAATTCTGGTCAGGCATTTAGCTACAGTGGGTCCGAGTTTGTCTGACTCTCAATACAGGTTCAGAGAAAGGCGATTTACAATTGATGCCATACAGAGAGTGAGGAAAATTGCAGAAGAGGCAGCCTCAAGGAAGCAGGTGGTGTTGGCATCGTTGAATATCGCCAATGCATTTAACTCGCTGCCATACGAATGCATTGAGGATGCGCACCGGTTTCATGGAGTTCCCCGATATTTGAGGCGAATCCTAAGGGACTATCTTCGAAATCGGAATATAGTATACGCAGGAAGTGACGGTCTTGTTTATCGAAGAGCAATGGTTAGCGGTGTTCCACAGGGATCGGTCCTTGGACCATTCTTGTGGAACATTGGTTATGACTGGGTCTTACGGAGGCATTATTAAGCGGTTTGTAATTAGTTTGTTACGCGGATGATATCTTGGTGTTAGCGCAGGCGAAGGACTTTCAGCAGGCAACAACTTTGGCTAGGGTTGGGGTGACCCAAGCAATTAGACGTATAGAACTACTGGGATTGAAAGTGGCCATACACAAAACGGAGGCACTATTCATCCATGGGGCGCATAGAAGAGCTCCTGCGGGAGCTAGTCTTGAAATCGGAAGGGTGAATATAACTATTGGCAATACTATGAGGTATCTTGGCCTTCTGTTGGATTGTAGATGGTGCTTCGAAGAACATTTTCGAAGGTTGTCTCCTAAACTGATAGCGACGGCAGGAACACTGGCTGGCCTTTTGCCCAATTTAGGAGGACCTAACATGAGTGTTAGGAAATTATTAAGAGGAGTAGTAAGGTCACTTGCACTATACGGTGCGCCTGTTTGAGTAGATGCTCTTAATGCGGAAAATAGGGCTCAGTTGAGAAGGCCGCAGATGGTGATGGTAGTCAGGGTAATTCGTTCTTATTGGACTGTGTCTTATGAGGCGGCGTGTGTCCTGGCAGAAACTCCACCCTGGGACTTGAAGCAAAAGTGCTGGCAGAGGTATACGTGAGGAAAGCGAAAATGCTGCGGGACGGCGGCAGACTTGTGCCTGAGGAAATCAGGGGGTGGAGACAGGCAGCTGATGAGACGCTTCAGAGAAAATGGTTGAGCCGTCTGGAGAATCCTGATGCTGGAAGACCAACTAGCGAGCCGGTGCGTCCTGTGTTAGGGATGTGGCCAGCTCGGAGGAAAGGTTCCCTCACATTCAGACTGACACAGATGCTTACAGGGCACGTGTGCTTTGGTAGGTATCTGCATCATGTAGCGCGACGGGAGCCAACGACGTTGTGCCACCAGTGTGGAGCGCCAGATGACACGGCTCATCACAATCTAGTCGAGTGTCAGCATTAAGGCCAGCAGAGGGGGCAGTTGCAGAATGTCATCGGTAGGGATGTGTCGTTACCAGCCTTAGTGAGAGCCATTTCTGTGAACAAGTTATGCTCCAGAAGGAAGCAGCTGAAAGAGAAAGAGAGAATGATATGTTATCGGACGAGATTCGTCGTAGGCGCATTGGCAGACGAAGGAGAGCATTCGCTCTTCTTATGCCACCTTAGTCAGACTGCGGATGAGTTTATCTCAACGTGGGAGCAAGCTGCGGTAAAATGTTATGCATTTCCCGGGGTTTGCTCTTTTGTTAATGAGGTGGAGCATCGCAGGGTTTTAGTGGGTATGCCATCTGCGTTTTGACTAGCTCTTGGGCGGGTCCGTGTGGCTGGAGAGTCCCACACTCAGTGCGTAACGTACATGTGTACAGATAGTAAAACACTCCATACTTCTTTTTCTTCCATTAACAGCTTCATTCTAAATTTCCAATTGTCAAAACTTTTCTCATCGCATAACCTAGGTATGACTTCTTTTTCAGTTTTAATCCCTTTTTTTTACATAATATATATGATTGTCTTTAGTTTTTTTTCTTTATTTCCCTTTCCGTTTTTTTTTCTTGCATTTTTGCAAAGTAGTTTTGGTTATGGAAGCGTTTTTTGGAGAAATTTTGTAATAGAAAAAGACATTACCTTTCTACGTCTTTATTATCAGAGAGTGAGAGAGACAGTGATAGTGAAAACTAGTGTTGCTATTGCTTACAATAGTATCTCAACAGAACACAACCCTAACTTAAAGTAAGATGTTGCACATCACTATGCCTCACACTAAGGTTCGTCCGTCAATTTAACCGCGTGTGATTTTGTAGTGTTTTAATTAAATAAATTAGTTTCAAGTAATTTTGCTTTTTATTCTTCATGTTATGGGCCCAGAGCCTCTTGAGAATAATAGGTTTTGTAATTTTTTTCTAAGTAATAGTGTAAACTTAGTTTTCATACCTCACACTTAGTTTTTCGGTCGCCGGTTAATATTTTCAACATAAAAATGACAAAAAATAATACTTTAGTGTCTATTGAAAAGCTTATTGGCCGTTACAATTGGGCAAGTTGGAGTTTCGCAGTAAAAGCTTATTTGCAACATGAGGAACTTTGGGAATGTATCGAAAATGTTGAAGGGACCCCTATTGATATAAAAAAGAATTTAAAGGCCAAATCCAAGTTAATACTCCTAGTAAATCCAATCAACTATGTTCACATCCAAGATGCTAAATCGGCAAAGGAAGTATGGAATAATTTATCACAGGCTTTTCAAGATTCTGGGTTACTTCGTAAAGTTGGATTACTGAAAGATTTAATAAATACTACACTGGAAACTAGTACAAGCGGTTAAGCCTAGTAAATAAAATACTGTCGGCTGCCCATAAATTATGAAATATTCATTCATTCATCAGCTCTTTTACGTCCCCACTGCAGGGGCTCAGGCCTTCCTTATGGATGGTTAAGGAGGAAGGGCCATGACCCTCCATGCTGGCCCAATGCGGATTGGAGGGTATTAACGACTGCAAATGCAGTCGGGACCAACGGCTTAACGTGCCTTCCGAAGCACGGAGTAGCTCGAGATAATAATTTTTTGGTCACCCATCCCGTGACCGACCCTTGCGAAAGTTGCTTAACGACTACGATCACGGGCCACGGCGCTAATCCACTACGCCACCGAGCTACTCATTAAGAAATATATCATTCCAAATTGATGCATGAATTACTCGGGACGTTGATGTTGGCAGGATTACTCAGTGATTAGAAGCCAATTTTACACAAAATCAAAGAAATATCCTGTAAAAATTAATCATCATCAGTCAAAATCAAAGGAGCTACGGTGTTTTCACTGTAATAAATATGGCCATAAATTGTTGGCACAAGATAAATAACAAATCAGAAAATAAAAATGAGAAAAATGGTTTGACTGCAGCTTTCTCAGCAATGTAAGCTAAATAATTGTATGCATTGGTATATCGATTCAGGTGCATCAGCACATATGACCATGCACAGAGGGTGACTAAAAGATGAGACTCCTCCACATGTGCGAGCTATAAGGATTTCCGACAACAAAATTTAAAATTAGGAAAGCTGTGGTAATGTTACAATGCAAATTCCTACCCACAATGGTTGCAATAAAATAAAGGTCAAAAATGTCATTGTCATTCCTGAGTTATCAATTATTAAAGGAGATTATAAAGTAAAAAATGGATGCTCCATAATTGATCAGAATGAAGGAAAAATAGTCATTGCAAATTAAATAAATGTCACATATATATTAAATGCAAACAGCAAAACGATATGAGCAATGTCAGCAGTAGCAGGCTCCGATACCTACTAATGGCACTAGCGCATGGGCCATTTAAATTTCAAAGGCGTTAATAAAATACTAAACCGTGCTACCGGTGTAAAATTGTCACAACAGAAAGAAAGTTTGCTGACGAATACAGTAGAATGACATATCAAAAAACCAATTCATATACGCCAGATCAAAATGGCTTGTGCGAGAGACTCAACAGAACCATAGTTGATAAAGCCAAATGTTTGTTGTACGATGCAAACCTACTTAAGAATTTTTGAGCAGAAGCCGTGAACACAGCAGTATATCTGCGGAACAGGTCTGTTGTCAGGACTCAGAGTTGTTGTTATCAGGACTTAACAACAAAACTCCTTATGAACAATATACAGGAAAGAAACCTAATATCAGTCATTTGCGTATCTTTGGAAGTAAGATTATGGTACATATACCAAAAGAAAAAAGAGTCAAATTCGATAAGAAGGCAGTAGAATGTATTCTTGTTGGCTACCCTGACCACATAAAAGGTTTTAGATGTTACAACCCTCAGAACAAGCAGATATCAACAAGTAGAGACATTATTGTGATTGAGGAAGGTAATCAGTATAAAAATGTGGAGATAAGGCTTGATAACAGCATACCAGATATTATCAAGAAAGAGATAATGCCAGAAGTAAATACAGAAACAGTGGGAGATACCGATATCTGCAAAAAGGAAGAAAAAAATTCAGACAGCATGGCAGAGAGGGGGACATAGCAGAAACACCAGAGGAAGATGGCATGGCGCAACCTAAACGTATAAGAAAAAAGTTTAGGTTGCGCCTGTACGTTATCATTTTTGCCGAGAGTGTATATCCAATGGCTTGATTGAGGTTAAATTTAAACCAACTACTAAGATGCCTGCGGACATACTCACAAAAGGCCTAAGTAAAAAAAAGCATTATGAATTTATGAAAATGTTAGGTCTTGTAGAATGTTAATTAAAATAAAACAAAAATAAAATTGTTATTTCTTTTGTTTGTCAGATATTGTTAAGTGGAAGTATAGAAATAGAATGAACAAAGCCTGTTATAAAATAAAAAAATTAAAAACATGTCACACCAGCGCCACTTCGCTGTATTGTACTTTTTATAATTAACTCTTATTTGCCACGCATCCGGTGTTTCACTATAGTTTCGAGATTTCCTCCTACAATAGGAACCCATTCTTGAAAACGTTCAGGAAATTTGGTTGGATTTGGGACAATGTGTACTACTGAACCTTTAAAAAATAAAGACGATTTTTCACTAAAATGACCATTGTTGATTTTGTTAAAGTTTTAGTAGTGATTAGCTTGGGGAGCTGTGTTTCGGAAGGCACATTAATCAGTTAGTTTAGGTTGCATCTGCGGTTATTAATACCCACTAATCTGCACTAAGGTTGCGAGTTCATCACACCCGAAATCCGAACAGATCAGCCAGTTTGTTTGTATATGTAATAGAGAAAATAATTATATTGCAATTAAGTTATGACATGTATGCTTATATAATTGTGTTTTAAATGCATGCATTCAAAAACCCTAAATTAGACCGGTTTTATTTGGACACCTGGAAACGCTAGTTATGACCTATTTAATTCCATAGCGAAACCAAAGTAGTGGGGACATTAATAGACTGATGATAAGCTAAAAGAATAAATAAACTATTTTTATGAAAACAGACCTGTCCCATATCCACGACCATAAATCACACAACTTTGGCCCGCCATATTGTTGTTATTTGATAACACTTAAATATTAGCGTCAGTATCGCAATCACAGTTTCACTAACTTTTGGTACGGAAGAGAATAAGACTCAACTCAACGTCTATTCGCAGTTTAGGAAACGAAAACACACAAAATCGATTAAAACCCGACAAGCTCGTGCGCATGCTATGAATACAAACAATTTTGTGACGCCATTTTGTTTTAACATCTTTGTCAGCGTGCGTTTAAATCTGTTATTTTAACATATTTCTGATATAAAAAGAATCTAAATATATTTTCAAATTTCGCATTAAAACATATTCTCGATTATGTACAAATAACAATAATAAAAAATAATTTACTTTTTATTTACTATCTGTGGAAAATATTCAGTGTGTCGTAGCGATATCTAGTGGCATTTTGAGAAATGGTGACGAAACTTATTTCGGGATCAGAGTGCGAGATGACTCTGCCTTCTTTAAAGAATTTTTCAATGTTCTAAGTTCAGGTCATACCCCTAGGTTTAAGAAGTAAAGTATAAGTTAGTTTAAGAAGTAAAGTTATTAATACTAGAAATATAATTATAAAGATAAAACAAACGTTTCACTAACAGTACATGATGGCAGCAATGGGTACAGCAGGAGAAGATAATATGGCGTAACATTTTTTTACATTTGTTCCCCTGCACAAATGACACCGCCAGGGCCTTTTAATTTTAAACCCGAAAACTGGAGTAAAGGGAAAAAACGTTTTCAAAGATATATTTCCATAACTGAAGTTTCTTCGAAAAAGGAAAAAAAATAATTTGCTTTTATCAAGCAATTAGGATTAAAACATATGGCTTACATTTCAGAGTTGTATCTAATGGTTGCAGCTTCGCCAGATGGAATACATAAAAAACCACATTTGACCAAATTTACCAAATTTATTAGAGCATTTTATCGATTTGTCAATGTTGTTATGCACAAATCTAACGTGCCAATTAAATTCAAATTTATAACGAATGCAGTTTTAACATCCCAAATTCTCTCAGTATTCGAATCACTCTCTCTACATATCATCTGAGGCGGGCAATTTGCTTTGTCTGTTTCACTTCTGCTTTAAAAAGTTTTATTTCAGCAGGAACACTTGGAGTTCTCAGCAAAAGAATGCTCTTTGAGACAAGTATAATTTCAGATGCTTAAATCCCGTATCTGCTAAAATGCATGATGCAAGCATTCCAGAAACATGCACTCTTATAACAAGTTCATATCACTCATCCTTCCTACATAACTATCTTACAAGACCATCAGAGGTACAAGATATAAGATATTTTATGGTATTCGATTTTTATACTCTATGTTAATGCCTGAGGTTTGAAGTTTTTTGAAATTCGATTTACAAGCAATTAATAATATATGTTACCTGGCTAAATTTGTGCCTAAAACATATTGGAAGGTTTTTTTTTATTGATATGGGTGAAAATTGTTTTAAAATGGTGAAAGTACTTTTACAATGCTAGGCATGCTATTGACAAAAATGTTGTTGGTTTGAGTCACAGATAAGACAAAATCGTTAGATAATTGCGGGAACGTTCTATTCAATTTGATTTTCAACAAGCATAATAAAATATTCTGCTCTGAAAAATTTGTGTGCTTTTTTAATAAATCGAGAAGAAAAGAAGATTTTTTGGAAGGACATTATATACTTTTGGTGTTTTGTTAATTTTACTTAATGGGCTTTGTTGGTTTATCTATTCATTTTTTTTATATTCGACTTGAGAAATTTGAGTCCAAAGGTATCTTGAAAAGACTTACTTTAGATGGAGAATACTCAACTGTTGATCTTGCTAGAGATGGTGTGGATGATGTATCAATATCACAGTTTTCCTCAATAAAATGCAAGTTTCGCGATAAATTTCAAGTAGTTGACATCTACTTCAGGTTTAACAGCATTCGTCATAGATATTTTTAAGGGTGATATAGCAGCAGATGAAATAAACTTTATTGGTGAAGTTATTCCGACATTATTTCTTATAACAACTTGAATATGTTTACTTCTGAATTTGGCCCTACGATAAATCTGAATTGATTTATCTTTCATGCTCTGAACTAATAGTGTTGCTTTATGATCTTTAACTTGAGTGATCTGAAGCTTTTTATGTTTATTTTCCATAGAAGGAACATCCACGGGTTTCTTTGAAGGTGGCTTTTTAGATCACAATTATTACCAGAAAAGCAAAAAGAAAAGAAAAGCAGTGTTACGCAACGTAACTTTAAATGTTCAAGAACAAAAACCTACAACATCAACAGCAGGTTGGTATTTAGTTCTACTCGAATCATACAAACAGGGTGTAAATAAGTGGTCAAAAAGTAAGCAACTCCGTAACCAATATCAGAATTTATGAATATAAAAACTGTAAGTTTTAATGCTAAGTACCTTTACATTTAATAGAAAATGATAACTGATAATTGATAATAATAGGGTTGAACGACGATGTTTGATAAATAAAACCGTTCCGATAGAGTGCTAAAAAAAGACTGATTTATTTCATGATAGAAATGCATTATTTTACAAATTGCACGCGTTTACGAATCGCGGCGGTGACGCGACCTTAATTATTATGCTTACACGGAGAAAACCATGTACGATGGACAACAACTTATTACAAATTTTTATTATTTATTCTATTTTATATAATTTCCATTAATAATGCATCACTTTTAAATCCTTTATTATTTATTTAATTATATCTAGGAAACGATAACTGGATTTTAATTAACAAAATACACATTTTCCGGGATATAAACCTATGCTGTCTGCAGCTAAAAATAGAACAAGTGTAAACCTGATGAAGAAAATATCAAGAGCATTTCCCAAATGCAAAATTATTTACGACAAGTATCTAAAGATCAGAAGGCAATTAGCTTAAAAAGAAAGAGTTTTAAATAACTTTTTAGTGTGGGTCTTCAAGAAAAACAAAATTACTTTTTTTCGACCTTTTATATTTTCATCTCAAATACAAGTGTCCGTTTTTGTGTATCAAAAAGATACACAAAAAGCAATAGTAATTTCTACAGAAAGTAAACATTTTAATGAACTTCGCCATATTTCACAGGCACTCTAATTGGTCGGCGCTCGCGATGGGAATCGGCGCGCACTTCAAATGGGCCAAGAGGAGGCGGCGACATATGCTCCGGGGTTGCCACATCAGGGGCACACGCTACATGTTCCCCCTCTAAGTCACAAGAACGACCCGGTCCACGACGTCTTTGCGGTTGTATTGGGACTGAGGTGACCTGATCGGGAGTCCTAATATACGGTGTGAGATCGGTGCTATGAAACCTCCCTACATATTGTTAAGAATTATAATAGACTACATCATAGGTGGTAGCACTAATAATTTTACTAATCCGGTATGGCCCGGCGCTTAGGCATAAAATTTCGTGTACGCCCCTTCGATGCATTGCTTAATAAATGAGTCCGACGATGTTTGTCGGCATCTTATTTACGCCAATCGTGCTGAATCTCCACCATCTCTTTAAGTTGCTCCCAAGTTTCTATAACACCTTTTAGATATGGGACGATTTGTGGACGGAAATTTTCCTTCTCCAATATCCCCCTGAGGTCTCTTTGAGCCTCGAAAGGTGTTCTCATAGCTCTGGTGAACATCATGTATGACGGAGTATGACCCGTTGTTGAACAAAGAGCATTATTCTGGGCAAATCTTACTTGTGGTAAGTATTGAGGCCATGTTCGATGCTCGTTCTTTACGAAAATATAAAGCTGCGTCTTGAGGTCTCTGTTTTTTCGCTCTGCCGGGTTAGCCTCTGGATGATACAAGGGAATCAGACATTGCTTGATTCGTAAAAGAAACATGGACACTTGCATGGTCGCAGACACAAATTGTACTCCATTGTCGGAGACGATTTTACGAGGAAATCCGTAGCGTAGAAAATACACATTTATGAGCACAGGCGCACACACTTCAGCTGTCGCTTCAGTTAGCGCAAACAGCTCGACCCATCTTGTGGCAGTGTCTTCGACTATGAGGACCCATTTGTCTCCATTTTTACCTTCGGGTATTGGTCCGAATAAATCTATGGCGACAACCTCCCCACGTTATTGAGGACTGGTGTCTGCAAAAGACCTGCTGACTTCTGGTTAGTTATTTTATAACGTTGACATTCTTCACAACTCCAGGGAAATAATATTTCTAGCTCACCTTGTATAATATTCGTTCCATGCCTGGATGTCCTGACATGAGGGCATTGTGACATTCTTATATCAAATCTTCCCAAGGGGCCCCGACTATGAGTCGTACTGTTTTGTATTACTTAACAGAATTCTAAACTACTGGGCTTAATTTAAAGAAATTGGAATATTGACGATTGCTTCTCAATTTATATATAGTTGTATACTTTTTGCCCGGAACAATATTGATGTGTATACCAAACAGTGATGTACACAAACTTAACACTAGAAATAAAAATAAGCTAATAATGCTTTCTTACAGGTTACAGAAAGTATTAGGTTCTTTCATGGGTCAAGGTATTCAGTACTTTACAAGGTCCCCAGTGATGTATTAGATTTGGCCTTTGTAGACAATTTTTAATATGACTTTTAAAGAATATTATACCGTTAAGGAATATCTGAATGAAAAAAAGGCATGGTGTTAGATATTTTAACTTTATTGTATTTTCTTTCTAATATTGTAATGCAAAATGACTTCATATTCTAATGAAGTCACTTTTCAATAAGACTTCTCTGTGTGAAATAAAACAGGGAAAAAAACAGCCCTTGCTGCGTTTCTTGTTGGTTCTTCTCAGTACAAGGTCTCCCGCCGTAGTATTGCGAACCGATGGCGTAGTTTCCGACTTTCACAAGTGTTCTTTAAAAGCCTAAACTGAGTAATAAAATTTTGATTTTTGATTTTCGCGTCAGCTTAGTTAAGGGCTGTGCAGTTTCTGAAAACTAAGCAATGAATTTACGAAACCATGAGCATGTCTATAGGAAAGGTTCTAGGTGTTTCAGGTTCTTTTGTTTGGACATCTGTAAAACGGCTTTTACCTTAGTGGGATCTAGTTTAATATAAGTAATTTATTTCTTGACGTCCGAAGAAACATTTCTAACGGTTTGCCCTGAGACCAAACTGTCTAAAATGGTCAAATACCTTTTGTAGGTCTTCCAGGTGCTGAGTGTAAGATGTAAGCGTTACCAGTAGATCATCCAAGTAAGAAAGCACCATTACCTTCTGCAATTCAGCTCCAGAACGGAAAAGATCCATCAACCACTGAAATATTGACAGTGCCTTCTTCAAACCGAACGGCATCCTGATAAAACGGTAAGTTCCAAAGGGTGTAATAAAGCACTTCTATCCCTGTCAACCTGCACGACGTTCACCTGGTAGTATGTAATAATGTGGTTTGGTTAGGAGTAGCAAATGATCAACGCGTGGAAGCGGGTAAGTGTCGAACTTTGTGATAGCATTCAATCTTCTGTTATCGACACAAAATCTTACGCTGCCGGTCTTTTTTAGGATCTAGAATAGCTGGAGAAGCCCAAGGTGATTTATACTTTTCTATGATTTCATCTTGTGGTATCTTGTCTAACTCGTCCTTCATAAGTTGTCTTTTGGTCAGTAGACACCAGCCGGGCGGCGATAGCTGGATGGTTCTTTAGCCAGTAGACAGCAGCCGGACGGCGATAGCTGGATGGTTCCCTGTCTCTATTCGATACTCGGCAAAAGGCACTCCCCCAAGCTGACTGGATAACAAAAGAGAGGCGTGAACGTTATACGAAGACGCTAAAACGATTCGATCTACGATTGGAAAATTTAATGGGACTTGGTACAGATAACGCTTCTGTGGTGGTTGGAGTAAATAATGGAGCCTATATCAAATTGACGGAAGAGTTACCACATTTAATTTTGGTGCGTTGCTTGTGTCATTCCTTGCAATTTGGCTGTTTCTGCTGTAGCAAAAGAATTTTTGCCGAGAAATTTGGAATTCCAAATTAGGGAGACATATGATTGGTTTAGCCGCTCGACATCAGGACAATTGCTGTATAAAAAATTATATAAAACCATTAACGACGGTCAGAAACCTTTAAAAATTGCTCAAGCATGCCAGACAAGGTGGTTGTCAATTGAATCTGCTGTATCAAAATATACACGCAATGGCTCGAGTTAAAAACTCATTTTGCAATAGTTAAGGTGCACGAAAGATGTCACACGGTTATTGCACTCTTTATATGCGAATGAGATGAAGTACGCATATATTTCATTTTTATATTCATTATTTATTGTAATAAATAGAGTTAATAAAATGTTCGAGTCAAAAGATACGGACCATACCAAATTGTGTGAAGAGTTAACTAACCTGATAGATATGCTTTTCTGCGAGGTTACATTACCTACAAATAAAGTTAATATTTTTAATAAAAATATTCGTGACATTTTGGATCAAAAATGTTATCTTGGATTCAGATTTGAAAAACAAATAATTGAAATGAGAGAAAAGGGGCTACTAATGCAGACGAAGAAATTATGCGGCATCAGTGCATAACATTATACTCAGTCTAATTGAATAAATATACAGGTAAAATAGGTTACCAGAAACTTTGACACTAATGAAAAAAAATTCCCGAATAAGTCCTTAACAACCACTTAATTACAACAAAGAAGCACTAATTGACATAATGGCTCAGTTCATTAAAAGTGCAGAACATATAGCGAGAGTCGATGATCAGTGGCATCAGATTCATTTATTAAAATGAATGAAACTACAAACACAAAAAAAAAATAGATGGAAGTATTGCAATTCAAAGATGCTCAAGGAGAATCGAGGTTTAAGGAATTGGCGACTTTTGCGATTACTCTCCTAATACTACCTCATTCTAATGCCGATGTTGAGAGACTATTTAGCAGCATGAATGTAATAAAGAACAAGCAAAGAAATAGAATGAAGTTAAATCTTTTATCTGCTATTTTGAGAATACGTTGTGGTTTGAGGTTGAAAGAAAAAATCTGCAATGATTATAAAATTCCAGAAGCCTAAATAATTCGCTAAATTTGCCTCACGACCATCACGTCGTGAGGCAAATTTAGCGCTTCTTCCCCGTAAGGGCGGTATTGCGACAAGAACTAGATCTCCGGGTTTATATCCTGGATCTAATCTACGACCTTTGTCTGCGTATTGTTTCCAGTCTGTCCATTTACTTCCTTTAAAGGAAGCCGCTTTAACTCTTTTAAGCGTTTGTGCGATAAAGTAACAGTTTGGGGCTCATTTCTGGAATGAAGTTCTCAGTCAAGACGATTTGTCTCAAATCGTAATTGTTATCATCCGGAGTTCTTAGTTTACAAGCGAATGTTAAGAATTCTGGCGGATGTCTTGTTACTAAACTAGTGGCCATATTTATAAAAAAACGTGCGGCGGCAAGTTTATCTGACTAGTTGCGATGATTGCCTTGAACAAATATAATTAATATTAAGAATAACACTCGTTTTGAAGTTAATTATTGGTTTTATTTAATACTTTTTAAGAGATAGAACACAAGACCACAGACACACAGATCATAGTGTTGCCAATATAAATGTATTTATGTATTACCATACCAACACGCCTCCTTGCATTTATATTGCAACACAAGTAATTTACATTTTCAAATAAGATTCGAACAACTTCACAGTTTATATAAAATAACTTGTACTAATGTTATATTAATTTTATATTTCAATGTTAAGAAATCTCTTAATTTACAAAATTGTACATTTCCTAAAATTTTGTTAATACTCTTACATCTGCAACATTATTTTCAGACTCAATTTTAATAACTTCAATAAATCCTTCTTTGACATTTCCATGAATATAATGATAAAATGTACCTCAATGTGTTTAGAGTTCTTAGTAAATTTTCCATATTTAGCTATGGCTACTGACTGCGCCTAAATTATCTTCATACATTTTTACTGGGTTAGAAATTTTTTTAAATACATTATTAATTAGACTTCTTACAAAATTGATTTCGGTTACTCCGTTAGAAAGGGCAATATACTCTGC
This sequence comes from Diatraea saccharalis, assembly GCA_918026875.4. Lineage (NCBI taxonomy): Eukaryota > Metazoa > Arthropoda > Insecta > Lepidoptera > Crambidae > Diatraea > Diatraea saccharalis. The sequence continues at coordinate 11,817,327 of OU893336.1, forward strand.
AAAGGTAGACAATTTTGTCACACAGTTTTGATTTCTGGATTTTCACAAGATAACATTTCCATACAGTCTGACAATATATCCCGTTGTAGATTTTAGATCCAATATATCTTCTGCCCAATATGAATCTACATAACAATCTAGTATATCAACATTACCATTTTTATTATATTTTAATTTCAAATTCTCTGTTAAAAACAGATATTTCACCATACTAAGAGCACATTTAAAATGTGTCTTATTACAACAGTTTTGAAAACGACTTCAATAGTTTACATAAAAGAAAATTCGGTCTAGTACCAGAACTAATATATAACAGTGTTCTTATCAAATATCTATACTTAATGTCTTCATTTAACTCATATTTTTCTGATTTCAAAGGATGATGGGCAAATTTCTATGGAATCTGGGCGTAAATCCAACAGAATTTTAAGTACTTTTAATTGTTAGAACTTAGTACTGAAAATGTATTTTCATATATATAACTATCAAATACCGCCGGGTTTGCTTGAAAATGACCAAAAAGAAATAAAACACAAAAACTGTTATTTTTGTATTTATTACACATATATTGATATAGAAGTTATTCATCAATTATTATATCCAACAGATAACGAGCAGGGCCAACAAATGGTTCATGTCGGCCCATACCTAGGTACCATATCAAAGAAATGACATGAGCACATGTACCAACGGTTCTTCTGCCAGTCAGGCAGGAACAATAATTAAGTGCAATTGCATTTCCGCCCTCCTGGTCTCTATTAATTAGTATATATGTATAATATATACGAGCTCTGACGTGCCTCGATTGGATTCGTGCTCGCAGTAACCACACGTTCCTTTCTAATATGTTGCACTCGGAAAGATCGCTCAGGGCGTCGTCTCTGCAGATTTCTATATTATATACTCCATTATGTATGTGCTCAGAAACATAAGATTTAGCTAGTTTTAGCTGATAAGTACCTAGGGCCAGTAATACAATATCATCTTCGGTTAATGTAGGAAATTCTTCCAGGAACGGCGGATTTGCATCAATTCTAGTAAATGTTCTTCGGTGCTGATTCAGATTTTTCATCGCAACGTATTCATACAGCCGATTTGTAGAATGAACATTGGTGTGGATTCGGTTTTAAAATATCGACGGCATGTCTGTTATTTTCAGAAACAGAATGAAAGGCATTCAAAAGACTCGCAGCGATTTTATAATCATCAAACATATGTACCAGGGCACGATTAACGTATGTCTGGCGTAACAGTTTAAAGCATTGTTTTATTTTGCCGTTCATTGCTTCTACTACCCAACGACATATAGTCACTAGACGTGACTTATTTGCTTGTTCGGTCGTCAATTGCCTTTCATGCCTATCTTTATTTGGAGGAATATGCACTTCATATCCACATTCTTGTAAACTTGATACGCTGTCTCTGAATCCTCTATCCAATATAATTACATCATTTTGGTTAAAGAACCAAAGCCAGGCACTATCCTCATTATTGACAAGTCCTTGCATTATTGTTGCGTCAGACACAGTAGCTGGGTATGGACCTAGGACATCTATTATATAGCCGTCACTACAGACAACCATAAGTGGTTTAAGTAAGTTCTCGAACTTGTGCAAGCTGTAAGTCTTCCTTTGAAAAAGGAAGTTACTGCTTTTTTCTATATAAATATATGTACCATCGCAGATAACTATTGCTTTGGTGTTATTTTCATCTCCAAATATACCTTTTGGTATCAACTGATTCCTTCTAATAACGTCGTCTCTTGTTATATGATCAAAACCAAGATGAAGGCAGACAAACTCTGCCATTAAACATTCCCTTGCTATCGTCAATTTCCGTTCTAGCGTACGCCGAGACATTCCAAATAATGTAGCTAGCCTCTCATTTGTTTCTCCAGTTCTAAGTTTAGCCAGATATATCCCAAGTACAGTTCGAGGACGATTACTACGCTCACTTAAAGATGGCGTTTGATTTAAAATCGTATTGAATTGGTCGTAGCTTATACCAACCCAAAAATGTAAATCACTATCGTCTAGTTGTGTCATGGTATCAAAGTCAAATCTAGTACCTCGTCGGACAGCTTCTTGAAATATAGTACAAACGTCAGAAAACTGGTCTGCATTAAACTCGTGCGATACATTGCAATGGTTAATTAATTCATTCCATTCATTGCTTTCTAAATGTTCCCGACAAGCTCTTGCTTCTCCGGGAATATATAAATGATGTTCACATAACATATGAATTAATATTGTTCTAGGTATTCTGCATCGGGTCGAGTTGTTACAGTTATTAAAGATGCAGCAGTCTGCCCTATTTGGAGCTCTCATATATTCTTCAACATGTATTGTTCGTTGTCCCGCGGCGGGTTGTACTTGTGCCTGGGGTGCAGGCACATCACGTCTTCTAACAGCGTTAGTCGCCTGTTGCCAACATCTATGGCATAACGAATGTACGTTGTCAAAGTCCACCTGAAAATAAAAGTAAAAAATATCTAGTATACTAGGTTATAAAAGTACATATTTCAAGCGCCATGTAGATGTCAGTAATATATTCTTCGTATATTTTCTCGTGTTTCGAACATTTCAATAAAATACTTCGTGTAAATAGTATAAAATATAATAGTTTAAAATATTTTATTTATTCGTTTATTAATTATATAATTAGAATAGATTAAGCAAAAGGCTAGAGGAAAGAAATCATACAACTATACAAGGTTAGTCAAAAGGAGGGTATGAAGCTGTGGATCATGTATAATTATGGTCAATGGTAACTATTATATTCCATCACCTTTCATAAGTCAAAACGTATTTTTATGTTTTATACAAAAAAAACAATTGACGTCGTAATGACAACCCTATTTCTTACTACTCCAATATCTCCCCGAGACTGGAGGCAAGATGATCGAAATATCTGATGTCGTCTACTCTAGGGCTTTGTAAAGTCGTAGTTTTGTAGGAATGGGAAAAGTTGTAGAAAAAGAGTTGCTTATTATCAAGGGTACTTTCCCCTACTTTCGGCTTCATACCCCCCTTCCGACAACATTGTATATTATACAAACAAATAAACAGCTATCTAAAAACTTACATGAGTCAGTGCATGTTCCATTATATATGTAGCCAATTCCGGTTCACGCTCGGGCAGGTTCTCATCCAACAAATGTCGTCTTTGTCGATAGACTGATCGTGGACACATTAGACAGCGACGGTCTGCCATTTTATGGGTACGTTGAGCAATAACATTCAACACCAAAAGTTAGATAAAAAATGTTCTAAACACAAACACAATCCAATCAACAGGCAATAACAGTAGTCCATAAACAATGCTAGGTCAAGAAGTCGAAAAAAAAAGGTGAACCGAAAAAGAGAACGCAGGTAACAACGAGTAAATAACGACTGAATTGGCACAAGCGTTATCGTGCGCCCGCGTCGAACCCTTGCCGTACCCACCTCCCTCCCCCCTGCCTCGCGTCTTCTTTTGTTATTTTTCTACCTGCCAGATACCGATATCATATCGGTACATGAGTAAACTAGCAGTGTAAATAAAAATAATGCACTTGTTTATACTATTTTTGTTACCGTAAAATATTGGTGAATACTATTACAACTTTTAACCTTCAATGGCTTCCACCTCCGTATTCCGGTATATTTCATGGTTGTTGCCATAGTATGAAATGAAGTACTAGTATTAAACTTTCATTTATCATACATTTTGATTTTGTTGCCTTTACGCCCATTTTGACCATCATCCTTTATTTCCATAGGTAGAGATGTAAAAGAATGGTTTATTAAAAGTATTTAAATACAAAATGCAAATGCATTGGTACATTAGTATTTAAAATAAAAATACAAAATACGTATTTCAAAATAGGTTTTACAAAAATACCTTATTCATCAATTAACCGATTTTAATACTAGTATTTGTTCAAAGAGTTTATGTTTTATGTTACGTCTATCGGGCCTCATAATCATTCCATCAAATGAAAATAGTGCAGAACTTGGTAAACAGGTATTATATTTGATGAAGAGTTTTTTTACATTTGGAAATTCATTCAAGGATTCTAAAGTGTTGTCTTCATTTTTTAAATATTGTAGTGCTTCCAAATCTATTGTAGTATCGGCATTATCACTGGCTGCTGAAAAATCAGAGTCCTCAACAAATATATAATACGATTCTGCCCTCTCCTTCTTTTTATTCAAGTCAGTTTGTTGGACTTAGGAACTCCTTTCACCTTCTTGTTTTATCTTTTTCACTTCTGAAAAAAATACTTCTTTAATGTATTTTCTGTTGGCTTTTGGCACCCATTTTATTTTGAAAAAGGGATAAGACACAGATGCTATTATGCCATTTTTTGCTTTTGGCTCATCTAATTTATAAAACTTCTCAAAACGTCTATTAAGACTATGTTTAACTACTTTTATCAATACATCACAGTATGTAGGGTTATTCATTTGCAAAGTACTTAGAATTCTTTGTATTCTCATTGGTTCTGGTATAAGACATCCGTAATAAGTATCTTTTTTGTCACCTAAACTTCTGATACCCTCAACAATAGGCTTTGGACAGCTTATGTATTCTTAAAGAAAGTTGATTTCAATTTCTTTAAAAATTACCAAATGTAGTTTTTTTTGTTTCCAGTAGATCTTGAATGCAATTATAATATGAATTCCATCGTGTTGGACATGGAGTAGTAGGGGATTTTCCAGTTGATTCTAGATAGATTTCACAGGCTTTCGGAGACCTTGAATATAGATTCTAAACTACTTAACATTTTGCCATGGCTGCATCATAAAGATTTTTGTATGAATTACTTTGGGATCTAGTCTTATCCATATCTTTTGAAGCTATCAAATTTAATGTGTGTATGGCACACTTTCATGATTAGGCAGTTGCACCACTTCAAATTCTTCAGATGACTCCGGATATTGCGTTAGGGTTGACACATTATCATCATCACCATTATCATGCATAACTTCAATTTCTCTTTCACTTTATTCTGTACCTGCATCTTGTCCATATATCTTAAAAGCTTTGACCATATTTAATCCATTGTATGTAACAGTGTTTATTATTTTTGAAAGTTTCAATTCAAATTCAGAATGAATCTCTGCAATCAGCTCAGCCACTTTATCATAACTATGTGTTCCCTTAAACCTCCTACAAGCCAGAGTTACGCTTTTTCGATTAAATGTATCACAATCAATCCAATGAGCAGTTACACCAAGAGAGCTTCTTTTAGATTGACCATATATCAGCCGTAGTACATACAAAATCAACCTTTTTCAATTATTATTTTGTATTTTCTACATATTCGGTGTATCGTTCTGTAATTTTTGTATTAAATGTTTGCCGGCACATACTTTTCGGTAGAACAGTTAACTGTGCACCCTCAATAAGAGCCTTAAAGGATTCATTTTCTACAATTAATATAGGTGATATGGTATCTAATAAAAATCACAAGAAACCTGTCGAAATTAACAGGCTTGGTAAGGCGGCTGGAAGAGTTAATCGTTTCATTATTTTAAAAGAGGACTTTCACCCTAACGATTTAGGCGATAGTCTACACATACACGTACACTGCCATCCTTTTTGGGTAACATGACTGTGGAATGTTCTATGATTCCGCTTTTTAGCATTTACTCTATTTTTTTAGCATGTCACATTTAACAGGAGACATATGGTAGGCTGGTGCAGTTATTGGGATGTGATCACCGGCATCTTTTACATGTTCCGTTAGAGTTGCTGACTATTCGCTCGGCTGAAAGACGTTTTGATGCTTTTCTAGTAGCAATAACAGGTCTTGACGCTGTTTTTCTGATATGGTTCCGCATTTGACAGATTTTAAATTGAAGGAATTCAGTTCTATATCGTCATTAGTATAGCCAGGGAAGAGTGAAACTGAATGAGGTGACAGATCTACTGTAGCTTCTATAAATCTTTTGGCATCATCATACATTTAGTCCATGGATGTTAGGCAGTCGCCATCGAATAATTCTGTACGCATTCGTTTAGCATCTCTTGTTTCTTTTTTATTCCATCAGCCATGGTTACAGTCACAAACTCCCTAGCAAAGTTCAACCTCGTTGTTTTAATTATTTGTATAGTCCATAAGATTCCACACTTGATTTTGCGTACGTATCTAAATAGGCTATACTAGAAATATTCAACACACCGATGCCTATGATGGATCTACGTCGAGCATCAGTCTTAAAATTTATTGAGCAAAAATCAACGTTTTCGGTTTGAATTGTAGGTTTTTTACAGCGGTATATTTAGGATACCTCCTGCATACTATACCAGGGGTTCCACAACCATAACACGAAATACAACATGTGACGGTGAGGGCATTTGTGTAGTTGCTTCAGTCTGTGGTTCAGACCTACTTTGATTTTGTCGATCTTTGAACGCTTTCTTACGACATTCCTCTAGAGTATGACGCGTATGACGATAATACTACACCTAGTCTTCTTTTTATATGTACTCATGGAAGTAGGTCGTTCCTTAATTTAGCTGTTCGATTCCCTTAGCAGCGTCAAGTAGATCTTTAAATGTGTGAACAGATTCGCGTGGAATTATTTCCCTTATATGTAAGTGTAACTGTCCGTAAATAATGTAAAGCTGCTAGGATTCAAAGTGTCCAGGTGCAGGTAGCTCAGCAAGTAACGCTCGATTCATTGCTATTATTTCAGTGAGAACATTAGGTTATTGCTTATTGTTAAAAACTTCTTGATATACATATCATAAAGCCTGCTTTCTTAGATGCAAATGCGTGTCTTAATGATTTTATAAAGTCGTTCCAGTCTCTAACTGATATTTTCACACCTTGCCACCAGATGGCAGCATCCACTTACAACTATATTTGTTTTACAATATTCGGTCTATATTTGTTTTACAAAAAAAGGGCAATAAGAGCTATCTATCAGTTGGGCTCGCGAATATCTCTTAGAGAGAAATTTAATGAAATTGGAATATTGACGGTTGTATCTCAATTTACGTTATATACTTTTTGTCCGGAACAATATAAATAGAATAGAATAATATTTATTGACACCTATATAAATTACAAAGAAGGATAAAAATTGATGATAATAATAACATAATAAAACACAATGCAAATAGAAAAAAAATACAAGTTTTATAATAAGCTAGGTGCCAAATGGGCCATCAGCTCAGCATAATGTTAGGCACAAGAGTACCTAACGCTGATTTTCAGTTGAAACCCTAAGGTGACAAGGTACGCACGAATATGAAATTATTAATATATATTTAATAAAATAAAAATTCATTTTAATTAATAAATCAATAAAATAATAATTAATGTCAAAAAATATAATATGTAATTAATTATTTAATAAGTCAACAACAACCCACAAAAAAAAAAGACGTATCGTAAATATTTGGCAGTGCAGCGTAAAATTTTACGTGTTCTTACGCAAATTTTCACATTCCTTTTGGATTTCCAAATATAAATCACGTAGTCTCCTCGTCAGTGTGAATACAGAGGAACAGTTTTTCAAACTTGGTGGGATGTTATTCCAGCATTTTGTTGCTGCGTAACGAAAGCTTCCTGTAAATGCTGCTGTTTTGTGCTTCTGATATGAAAGTTGCCTACCACACTGTCTCCGTCTGTCTGTATGATAGTCCATGTTAATTTATCATACAGATACAACGGCACTTTAGCTCTGACGATGTTGAATAATAGACAGGCCATATGTATATTTCCGACGAGCTTTCATTTTTATTCAATTATGTTTATTTAAAAATGGAGATACATGCGTTCTACCTGGAATGTTGAAATAAAACTGCGCACATGTATTTTGAAGCCGTTGAATCTGTCGTTCCGTGCATTTTAGAAGCCTGGGATGGTATACTGCATCCGCATAATTATATTTGGAAAGAACTAAGGATTCCACGAGCATAATACGCGAATCTTCCCCAATGTATGGCCTCATTCTGTAGCGAATTTTTAATCTATAAAGACAGTTTTGAATAGCCTGAGTAATGTGTTTTCGAAATGAAGATCAGATTTCATGATAAGGCCTAGATTTCTTGCCCCATAAACACGCTCAATATGTTCACCCATTACAGTCACTTTAGTGTTGGTATAATTTAATGAATGCAATTGCCTTTTTGCACCAATTATCATAAATTTGGTTTTTGTCTGGTTGAGCACAAGACAGTTTCTCTCTGTCCAATGCACAACTCTACCAAGATCGTCATTAAGACTCAATACCAACTCGTAATCTTCAGGTTTAAAAGATATATATATATATTTGGGTGTCATCTGCGTATATATTCATTTTAGTATTTCTTATACTCTCCGACCGAATGTGTATACCAAACATAGTAATGTACACAAACTTAACACTAGAAATAAAAACAAGCTAGTAGTGCCTTCTTACAGGTTACAGAAGGTATTAGGTTCTTTCATGGGTCAAGGTATACAATATTTTAACAAGATCCCCAGTGATGTATTAGATTAGCCAATAAATCATTTTAAAAGTCATATTAAAAATTTTCTACAAAGTAAAGGTTGTTATACCGTTAAGGAATATCTAAATGACAAAAAGATATGGTGTTAGATATTTTAACTTTATTGTATTTTCTTTCTAATATTGTAATGGAAAGTGACTTCATATTCTAATGAAGTCACTTTTCAATAACTTAACTCTGTGTGAAATAAAACAGGGAGAAAAAACAGCCCTTGCTGAGTTTTTTGCCGGTTCTTCTCAGTACAAGGTCTCCCGCCGTAGTTTTGCGAAACGATTGCGTAGTTTCGACTTTCACAGGTGCTTAAAAGCCTAAACGGAATAAATAAATTTTGATTGATATGGCATATGCAGCCGAGCCGAGTTTACCAGCTAATATAGAAATATGTAGGTCCCATTGCAGTTTTGAATCTAGTAAACGTAAAGTCGTTAATATTATGCGTCCAAGATACTTCAACTATGATTTAATTCAATTTTTTTTTTGGCAAGTTGGGTCATATAATTGGATGTAGTTACACGTTCCAATCCGCAAGTTCGTCAAAATCCAGTTAACACATTGGACGCCGTGGGGGTCACCGGTGACCGGCACTACTACACCTAGATGGGGCCGTGGGGGTCACCGGTGGCCGGCAAGGAAGACCTGTTTTCGAATGTCCGCTACAAACCGCCGGTCACACCATCGTAGCATTTTTGTATGCTAAGTGATCCGCGCGGCGCCCTTAACATTACTTTGCACTTGGTTGTATCTTCTTGTATATATTTTTGTCTTAACATCCAATAATATCAGGAAAACAAATAAAATTACATATAATTTTATGATGTTTTATTTTCGAAAAAAATAAAGAAATAGTAATGTGGGGACAATATAAATTATTATTATTGGTTGCAAATCAACTTAAAATAGTAAGAAAAAGAAAAAAAAAATGTCATTAATCACAAATTAAGTGAGAGTGTGTAATGCAAGTACATCCTTTTGTGACACGACGAAAAATAAATAACTCAATAAAAATATCATGAATACAGATTAATTATGTATTAAGTACAAGTTTCAGAAATATTTATTGTCAGCAAATAAATAAATGATTAAAAATACTAATAACGATGTTCTCTGTTGAAGCATGGCAAACAGTAATGAGGCTGTGAAGGACAATCAGAACAAAAAGTAGAAACTTTTTTGGTTTTATTTTTGGCAATTTCCCTGCCCAATGATTGCGTATTTATTTTATAGCAACCTTGGCACCATCTTCTCGTGGCTCGAGCTTTTCCTTCCTTTGTTTTTAGCTCGTGTTTAATTCTTCTTGGTCGCTTAGTAAAAACATTAGCTTCGTGGTCTTCGGATTTTATGAGATCTTTCACAATAGCTTTTCGAAAATTTACCACAGATATGTCCTTTTTCGTTGTATCTTTGTAAAGAACTAGAGCATTCACCATTGCTGTGTTTAGCAGCAGTTCACAAGCTAGTTTCCGATACCATTTGACGGTCTTTCGCAGAGGAGAGGAGTACGCAGTCATTTGGTCAGACAAATCCACAGCAGATTTAGCTTTATTATAATCAACTACAATATGTGGTTTTGTTTTTGAGTGTCCTCTTCTGTTTGTTGTAGTGATGAATTTTGTTGAATGCTTGGTTGACAGTAAAGACACCTCTCTTTTGTCGCGCCATTTCATTACGGTGATTCCTGTATCATTTTCTGCAGCTACATGTTCCCCTGGTTTCAATTTCGCACTCATTACATCTTTTGGCAAGTGTTTTCTATTTTTACGCAAGGTTCCCACCAAATGAGTATCTTCCTGTAACAATTTTTCAGCTAAATTGATACTAGTATACCAGTTATCGGTGTATAGAATATGACCTTTGTTAAATAGGTGCCGGCAAAGTGACATCACTACATTTGTGGGTGTCGTGTTCACTGAGTCGTTGTGCTTTCCAGCATAAACTTCTAGTTTGCACGTATAGCCTGGCACTGTACATAGCTTAAAAATTTTAATGCCATATTTGTGTCTTTTTTGTTTTAAGTACTGTCGAAATATTATTCTTCCACGGAAAGGAATCATGCTTTCGTCAACACAAAGTGATATATCCGGCGTAAAATGAGTTTCAAAATTTCCGTTTAGTTCATCGACGAGCCACCGAATTTTGTACAATCGGTCTATGCCTGGATCGTGACTATTATCAGAAAAATGGAGCATTCGTAGCAGTAGCTCAAACCGATTACGATTCATGATCTGTTTCACGTACCCTTGTCCAAACATTTCGTCATTGGACCAATAGTCGCTGATTTTTGGCAGTTTTACTAGGCCCATATACAAAATAATAGCAAATATTTTTTTTATCTCCCTTTTATTAGTGTCTGTCCATTGATTCATTCGTGAAGCCTGTTTCACTCTATTGCTGGCTATCAATTGCTGGGCATATATGTTCGTTTCCCGTGCTATTCTTTCAAAAATGTCTTCAGGAACCAATAAATTATAAAAGTCACTGGGACTGCCCGACGAAAGGCGATGACGTAATGAAAAAGGCTTCAAACCTGGTATTTCCGTGAAAGCTATTACTGTGGGCTGATTACCTGATGGAGGATGCCAGTTGCTTGAAGCTTGAGTAGAACCGTGTGGTGATGGTCGTACGTATTCTTCGCTCTCGGAATCAGACAATATTCGACGACGTTTACTATTTCGTACAGTTTGTAAACACTCATGTTCATCATCACTAACTGAATTATATTGTTCGTCCGTCAATATAGCTTCTGCTCCAGAGTCAGATAACACCACACGTGACCCAGAAGGCAGCACAATATTGTCACATCCTTGTTCTATTTGTGAATCTAAACTATCCAAATACAATAAATCGTCTTGTGTGAATTCAAATTCGTCGAACTCCATAATGCACAATGAGATGTCACTTAGATTATTTACATATCAATAACAAATGCACATACTGTGAACGACTCATGCGTAATAATTGTAATAACAATGACTGTCTAAAACTGACCGCAAACAAGTAAACTAACAGCTAATTCAAGGTCACACCACACGCCGATCTAGTCAGCCCGCCAATAACAGCAAACGAGAGAAAGGGGTGCGAAAGGGACAGGTGACCGCTGTTGTGATCCGCGCGGCGCTGTGTGATAAAATTCAATCACGGCGCCATGACGCCCACCGGTGACCGCAAGAAAAAAAATGTCTGTAATATTTGAATAAGCCACCCTTTCAAAAAACTACTTTACATGTGAACATATCTTGACGTATACTGTTTATATTCTAAATGGCCCAATTCAGTCATACAGGTCAAAATTTCCTGGCAGCCAAAGTGTATGCCAAGCTACATGTTTTGACGACGAAGTTATTTAAACACACCTCATCTCAAAACGACCCAAAGACAGCAACTAAGAAACCTCTTAAAGGTTTTGAAACGTTTTGTTTATATTTAATTGAATGCAAATGTTTCTAGTAATGATCCAATTATCTTAAAATATTTTTACAAAAGTATTGCTTTAATAATCTTTTTAGATTAAATATTTTCATATTTTTTTTTATCTGTTCTGAGCCTCGCGTGGGTTAGGTTTACATAAAATAAAATAATTAATTTGTGGAACAGCCGTCGAGTATGGATGTTGGAAAGAGCCTGAGGAGCGTATAGATGGGATCGGCGAGCTATGATTGGGAAGTAATTGTGTAAGCTAAATAGAGATGTATGATATGCAAAAAGGGGTACTAATAATATACTTATATAACTCGTCCCAGGGATAGTCTTAACAACGGGGTTAGTATTCCGGTGTTTAGGAAAAAAAAAGAAAGAAAAAAAGTATTCCGCATTTTAAATTTTCGGCGAATAATAGAGGATGGATTGACTTTGATGTTTAGTCGGTGTGTTATGTATGACTTTTAGAGGGTTGGCCGGTTCAGGATTTAGTGAAGTTGGTTCAGAAGGAAGATCTAATGGAACAGTCCGGGTGGATCTGGGAAGAAAATAGGCGAGACGGCTTTTTGGTTTAATACAAAAAATAAATTTGAGAATAAAAAAAGAATTATAATTGTTACTATAAGTAGTCTCATATTTAATAATTTGATATTGGTTTAAAATAGAATCTGTTTGATCAGATAATAATCTGAATTTTGATTTTGTTTCTAATTTGAAGGCATCTAAATCAATTTTCTGTAATTTCAAGAGGCCTCATTACTTGTTATTATCTTAAATCTATCTAATGTGCAACAAGAGTCATTAACTGTATTAAAATCGGATTGGACGACAGTGGAGTTTATTACAATGTTGTCAAATTTTAGGTATTAATTTATTACTTTTACAATATGAAATAAAATTATTACGGATGGTGAGTATTCCTTTTCCTATGATATTTATTTGATTAGGACATTCTATATAAAGTTTATTGTTCTGGGATTGAAGATATATCAAATTATTATTTTAAAGTGGTTTTCATAATCTATTTGTCCAAGAACGAAGTCAGTTTAACACTGCACTGGTAACACTTTTAATTACATTCACTATCAATTCACTTTCACAACTGGAATTCGCACTGGTTGGGGATACTGTCATGACGTCACATATGTATTCGCGGGAATTTATCGCTATGCATTCCTTTAAGGAATAAAGATTACAATATTCCAATTTGTCTCTACTCATTGCTAGGTATTACATATGTAAAAGAGTTGGGTTTCACATTATCATCAAGGGTAGGTAAAAAGGGGATACCAAAGATATTCTTAAAACAAATGCCTAAAGGCAACAAAATTATATTTGTGTCAAATGAAACCCAGCAGTAAAAATTTAATAAAATCTTTATTAATTGGTTGAAACAATCACTATTATAAGAAAACAATAAAAAAAACAAATCTTCTTAGAAAAAAAAAACCCCGTCCTCAAATGGGGACGCTGGGTTTATGTGGAAGCATCCTCTTGCAATACATAAAGTCTTTTGCATTGCCAACGTGCTTTATTATGACACGTGACACATCGCAGCTGTTGGCCTGCTGACCATTTTTTCCACGGATAGCAGTGCGGTATAATGAAATAGACTGGAGCATTTGATCAACACCGCCCATCCCCTTGTTTTTATTTTGGATAAGATGCGGGATACCAACGTCAACTTTCTTCATCTCCACAGCGCTCCAGCGTTTTACTTTTCCGAGAGGCAAGACGTTGTCGTAGTTTGAACCCAATCAACGAACGAATAGAATTTGATTGACTTTGTCGAAATTGTCACAGAAATGAATATATATATTTTTATTTCTTGAAATCTGTTTCTTGACATGGATTTTGACACGATGGGAATATTACAGTCTTCGTCCAGGCTCCAATACAAACGTTCCCGAGGCAATGTATGACCAGTCAATAGAAAAATTCCAAAAAAAGTTTTCAGTTCATCGATAGTTACTTTGAAGTTGTGATTATTTTTTTGAGTTGCGTAAGTCTGCGTGTATTGCATAATCATAGTTAAAACTTCTTCGTCGAATATCTTTTCAAAAATTTGTAAGGAATTTTGGTTCTTTAGTTCCTCCATCAATTTGTTCAGACGTTTCGTCATCACTATCCCATTTTTCAAAAACACTTCGATTCTTCCTATCACGTGGAACTGCATTGCTATGTATATTATCCTCATCGCCTTCTTCTTCGTCCGTCAATACACTGGGCTCTGGAGGAAGAGTAACTAAATTTATCGATGCATCATTATCTTCGAGCATAACTGCATCTAGTGCTTCTTCAAGCCCGCAGTACTCATAAACACTGCCAAATATTCGTTTTGCCATTTTTGATGCAAAAATTACCTAGTAATATAAACGAATAATTTTACTCTGATGTGCCCACCGACCTCAAATGGGGACACTGTGGTAAAATCACTTCTCCTAATTATCAATACTCAATTATTCATTATGATTTATTTTAATGAAATGTTTGCGCTATATATGCATATTATTTATGAAAAAAAAAATTGGCAGTCATATATGAAAAAGTGACAAATAAAAATTACTTACTCTTGGTTATCCTTGATTCTTGAAACATCTCCACAAAACGCAAGATAAAAACTTTCTTAACTAATTTTATTCAGTTTTTGGTGTAATGATGGGATAATTTTTATACCCATCTTTGGAGTTTACTACTAGGGTTTTTGTAATTAAACAACCATTGTAAGGGTCTGTGATCGGTCATGATGAGGAATTTGTGTCCATACAGGTAAGGACGAAATGTTTTGCATCCGTACAGGATTGGTAGCAGTTCTTTTTCACTAGTGCTATAATTAGATTCGGTTTTATTAAGGATTCGAGATGCGAAAGCTACTGGTTGGTCTTTATCAACGGGTCCTTGGGATATTACGGCACCAACTGCGTTAATAAGCTGGGTAAAGTCAGAATAAGAATGCAGAAGATCGGGAGTATACCAGCAGGGTGAGAGAAAATATCTGATAGGGGAAACGGTACAGTTATTGGCCAGATAAGCGACTTCAAATTTTAAAATCTTTACTAAAATTCAAATTCCTAGTTAGAAAGAAATAAAAATTATGCCATATGGTTTTATATTAATGTTTTTATCAAATATGTCATTACACATACATTGTTACTAAACGTTTTAGGAATAAAATTAACATAAAAACATAAAACTTAAAACTGTAGTTATTGGCCCTAACATTGCAGTAATTGGCCATGAGATCATATAGTTATTAGCCACATCGTAAATTATACATAAAATTAAACTTTAGACATGTTTAATTACAAAAACAAGGGTATAGCAATTAAAACATTTCTTCTTCATTATCTTCATCCTCAATAGATTCAGATTCATTATCATTTAAAAGAAAACATTTATGGCATACAAAATCAGAAAGCTCATCATCATCTGGCAAATGCTCTTCGTGTTTACTAGGAATGCAATGACGATGATAGTAGTTTTTACAAGAATCACACAATAGGGACTTATTTTTAGCAGCTAAACGTTTGCACATATTACAATTTACTACTTCTATATTTGATATTATCTTTAGTTTACTGTTTTCTTTTTTAATTTCATTTTTAATACAGTTTTCCTTTTCAGAGTTTTCATTTTCGGTCTCAATGTTAATTTCATTGTTTTTGGTAACTTTTTTTGATTTTTTTCCAACACCTTTAGCTTTATTCGTCTTCCCAGCATTTTTTCCCGTGTAGCTGCCTTCTCCTCTCTTTTTCTTTTTCTCTCCAATTTCTGATTCTCTTTTTCTTGTTTTTCTAATTCTTTTCTTTCAATAGCTGATCTGAAATTTTCGGAAGTAATGACAAAGGAGGTTTTTTCCGTCTTCCGAATAAACTTTCTCTTATTTTCTGGAGCATTGGGCAGGTACTCAGTTATTGACTTATTAAGATGAGTAGTTTTTGGAATAGTTGGTACAGTTGCTGACGTCGAAGGCTGGCACAAATCTGAAGGATTTTTTGTAGGTGTCATAGTAATTTTAAGCGTGGTCACATTATTTTCATTAGTTAGATTTACATTTGTTGCTGTATTATTATCATAGTGTATTTCAATATCTGTTGATTCCTTCTGCGGGCGATCACATTGAAAAAAGGACCAAAGTTTGAACAATGTAGGAGACGTTTCATTCTTGTTGACACCTTGAGATTTTAATACTTTTAGCTTGTCTATCATTTCGGCTCCTACAATGTTTTCAAATTCTTTTAGGGACATGAGCTTGTTGTCATAACTGTACTCTTCTATATTCTTTAATTGACTTAAACATTTGGAGTAATCTAAAGCATTCTCATCAAAGGGACATAAGCCACATGCTCGAAAACCATTTGCAATAGTTTCAGGTTTCAACTCATCTACAACAGTTTTGAGGATAGTAGCGATGTTTAATTTTGTTACCACTTCTCCTATGTTTTCTGATTGAAATTTTCGAACTGCATTTCGGTATCTTTTTTTAATAGGCCCAAAAACGGAAACATCTGCTGGCTGAGTGATGCGGGTAGTGTTGGGGTAAAGAGCAACTAGTTCAATTCCTAACTCTTTACAAGTCAAACTAAGCTGCAAAGTGATATGGCTTTTGTGACCATCTATAAATAGAATAACTGGTCTTTTGATGTTGCTTTCAGTAAGATATGGATCAAATATTTCAGTGATAAACTGGTTGAAAACATCTGCCGTCATCCACCCTGAATCACTGCGTCCGATACCCCATTTAGGTGGCACTGATGTCGCAATTTTTTCAGGCAGTCGTTTGTAAGGAAATACAATTAATGGAGGACAAGTTTTGCCATCAGCGGGAAATGTAAATAGTACCGTAACATTTTCTTTAGAGTTTCCAAGTTCCACAGAATAAACATTTTTGTCTCCTTTAGCAGCAAGTACGCGACCAGTAGAAGGACACAGCTGAAATCCTGTCTCGTCAGCATTAAACACACGCTTTGGATCCTGAATTGCATCAAACAAGTTTTCACTTGTCAAGTAGTTTCTTATTTCAAGAAACCATTTCTTTATGTCCGCTTCAGATACGCAGGCACTGGCTTTAGTTACTCCCTCGCTGGTTCTTTTAACTAAACTAGGGTGACGTTTTAAAAAAGCTTTCAGCCATCCCGGACCAGGCCGATTATTGACAAAAGGGGTATCGCGTGGATTATCAGTTAGAAATTTTTTAACAGTGTCGAGAACATCATCTGACTTTCTAGGAAAGCCTTTACGGGCCATTTTAATCAACCACTCTGCGATCGTATTTTCTTCTTCATATGTCAAATACGGTGTCGGTCCGAATTGGGATTTCGAAGTAGGATTTTTAAGTTTGAACTGTAAGGTACCTCTAGGTATATTATATTTTTTTGCTGTAGCTCTTAATAACATGGTTTTTGTGTTCACTTTTTCTAGAGCCTCCTCAAGGGCCTCTTTTGTATATTGGGGTATCTTCGGCATTGTCTTTTCACGAACCTGATATAAAAATATAAATAATTTAAAGATAATTTTTTCAAAATAACCAAAAATAGATTATAGTTATTGGCCTACTTTTTGTATAAGTTAGTTTTTCGAATTACACAGTTATTGGCCTAGGCTATTAACTATTTATAATGATAAGAAAATTCTAGGAACTAAATACGACACTTATCGTTACGAAATAAGATGATTTATTCATTAACAATGCTAGATAATAATAATTTGTTAAATATAGTAAATGGCATAGAAGGCCAATAACTATAAGCTATTCAAATAATAATGACAGCTATTGGCCACTACAAAATTTTGAGGTTATAACGAAACAAAGTCATTTTACACCCTAAACCTGTTTAAAACACATTACAAGACATTATTTCATAGAATTTAAATAACGGTACTGTTACTTATACTTTTTTAAATATTGCTTTAAAAAAAAGTTGCGGCCTTAATATTTTATTAATAAATATTACTTACGTTTTACCTCCGCCAAAATTTCACTCGCCGAAAAGATAACTGTCAACCTAGCGGATTTTTGTTGCACCTGTTTGACGGAGCATGAAAGTGTTGCCATTAATGCAGTATTAAATATATTATTTTGGTAGGATAATGCTTATTTTTGGCAATCAAATTTGAAAGGGCTGATAACTGTATAGGGGCCAATAACTATATCGTTTCCCCTATAAAAGATTTTATAAGAACATGAGGTATTAAGGTTTTTGTAAGATTATTAGTTATTTTGTAGATTCTGGATTTCGCTTGTTTCGGCAAATTGGCTTCATGGGATTGTCGTACGGATGCATTTGATTTTGGCAGATTAACTTTGTCGCATTGCTGAACGAATACAGTGGATTTTAGCAAGCGTTCATGTAGCGAAGCTTGCACGGATAAAGTGGATATCGGCAGGCATTCATGTAGCGACGCCTGCACAGATTTCACTTTGGGATTACAACGAGCGTTATAAGGCGTGTCGATTTTTGAAGTATGGAGTCTCGCACGACACGGGGACGAGACAGTTATCCGTTTTTGGATTTAAGTCTACGGTATCATAACCGTCAACAGGATTATTTGGATATTCTTCGTCATTTGTGTCCGACGTCTTGTCGTTAACAAAATGGACACGTTGAGGCACTGTCGATTGGTTTTGGTCAAAGTTTTTAAGTCTTTTAACTGTTGCCAGTTAGAGAATTATTTTATGAAACAAGCTGTTTCTGCCTTACCCTCTAATTGGCTTAGAATAAATTTAAAGAGGATAGCCTTTTGTGAGTCTGAGGCTAATTCGTATGCATTGTACAGTTTACTAAATATGGGATCAATTTTTCTCTGGTGCCATAGAAAAATATAACTCATTTAGGGCTTAATTTAAAAGAGTCGGTAATTCTATTTCGGGTTTTATTTAGATTGACCTTCGTTTGCAGAGCGATTTGGTTGCAATTTTTTTTTTCTAAATAGTGATATAGCAATGACCAGTGTTTTAAAAGTCACTCACAGGAACACAGAGAGAGCGATAAGGATGAACATTTCTTCGAATCGAGCCGTGTTTTGTCTGGAGCAATGGCGTGATAAGCCACGGGTGTCGCCGTGAGCGGGGCTGTACCGCTCGCAGCACGAAATTATTCGCGACAGTGGGCACAGCTTGCTGGCAACAGAGGGAAGGCTGCAGTACTAGCGTTACGTAGCAGTAGGTCTTGCTGGAGCGTTTCACGGATGACTAAAGGGGCCGGCCCGGAACTCGGTGTGATGATTTGTATGATAAACACAGTGGAGTTGACGCTTACACTCGCACTTACACAGACACACGTCGGTTTGTGGATTATGAAAAATATTATTATAGCAATTTAAACTTTTCAATCGTTAAATATACTTTTAATGGAGACGACCAAGGATTCTTCTTTTTGAATCCCTTATAGCTGCCACCAATTGTTATGAGCCACGCAGGGTCTAGGTTTTAAAAATTAAATTTGTAAGTTAAATAATTAATTAAAACAGCCGTCGAGTATGGATGATGGAACGAGACTGAGGAGCGTATGGATGGGATCAGCAAGCTATGAGGGGGACGTAATTGTGTAAGCTAAATGGAAATGTATGATATGCAAAAAGAAATACTGTCTATAACAGATAGTTACAAAAATCTGATGAGTCATACAGTAAATTTTTCAAAACATGTTCAGGTAAGAAAATTGTATTTATATGTATATACTAATAATAATAAAAAAAATCACTCAATATATTACATTATTTGTATTTATTTATTTATTTAAACTTCTTTGCACAAATAAAACGTACAAGTGGCGGACTTAATGCCAGTAGGCATTCTCTACCAGTCAACCGGAAAGTTATGGAATAGATACTGTTGAGGATCGTCAGCTGAACCGACCTTTTTTATACGTTGTCTTTGTTTTTATAGTTTTTTTTTATTATATTTGATTTTTATTTAATTTTGTTTTTGTATTGACATATGGATGATTATTGATTGTCACGTGCTTTGACGAGGACATTTGTTTTGTGGACAATATAGTTTTGAGAAGATAAATTGTTTATTTTCACACCTGTGCCCACACCATTCCTCGTCACCCTCTTCGTCGATAACAGATACATTAATAAGGCGGTGCTACAAAAAAAATTAATAAAGTCAATATAGACACATATACAATTTAAAAAAAAAAACAAAATATTGGAATATATGTCGTGGCCATATCGTAGATTTGCTCATTTCATAAAATGCTCGATAATTTCATGAAATGGTCGCATTTCATGAAATGTTTTAATGTCTATTGACCACATCATGATGTGGTTTGAGCAGATCAATGATAAGAAATCGTTTCTCGATATGGGCAACTACACGCGTGGCTTTTTCATGAAATGCTCAAGATTATTCGATCATATCGTAAAGTAGTTACATTAATTACTGGTAGAGGCGCTGCAGGCGCTTTGTTTATGCGTGAAGATGGCGGTCGTTGGCGAAAAAAACAACAAAAAACAGTGGTTTTCACGGCAGGACCTACATATGTCGTCTAAAGATTATTGTGAAGATATATTAGAATTGCCAATATCATTGAGGGAAGCTGTAAATTACCAATCTTTATTCGGAGGTCAAGGCTTTAAAAAATGCTTTTGCAAGCGAGCCAAAAATCAATGCCGTCCAAAAAGATGCGCATGTTTCAAAAACAAAACACTTTGTACTTGAAAGTGTCACCAAAGCTTGTCATGCGCCAGCAAATGACTAAAAGGTTGTAAGACTGAATTTTTAAATTTTAATTCATTTATTGTGCATTCCATGTGATTTTTTATATTACTTTTTGTAACTTTGTACCAAAGTACCTACTTATTTCTAAATATTTGTTTATTTTCTTAAAATAGATGTATAACTAATTGACTAGTCACTAAAGACTAATAAAAAAATATATAACGGCGGGTAGTCCGAAGGGGCTATTACGAAGCCCAAATAGATTGTCCGTATCGGAGGACTATCTTTAAAATAACACTGCAGGCGTGTATACCAACGTGGATTTGTTCCATTTTATCATTTTTCACACGAAAATATAACGAGATGAGCGTGATGTCGTCAGATGTCTTTACTCCTGCGCGATCGGAAACAGAATGTCTGCCAAAATTTTGTTTGTGTCAGCTGACTGACTTAAATGACAATAAATAAAACCTTAAAATAATCTGGATTTTTATTAAATATTTTATGGACACCCTATTTATATGATCTGGCCAAATGTGGATGACAAAATCGTGAAACATTGACGATTTAATGATCTGATCAAATTTAATTGCCCACATCATGAAATGCGACCATTTCATGAAATTATCGAACATTTTATGAAATGAACAAATCTACGATATGGCCACGACATATACATAACAAACATATTACATATCATAAATAATAAAAAAAAATCAATACATATAATACGAACATACAAAAATATTAAAATATCAAGTTAATTAAAATCAGTTGGAGAATTCAGAAGTTTCTCACGTAACAATCGTTTGAAAGTTAATTTATTAGGTGCAGCTTGAATATGGGGAGAGGAGTGCGTTCCAGAGTCGTATAGTAGTCGTATATTGTTTCTATATATAACATTATAAATATATTACAATGATTGCTTAATATGAATTACTATATATTAAAACAACAAATATGAATATACTTTTTTACTTAAAAAAAAATATATTTAAAATATTATAGTCAAAGTCAAGTCAAAGTCAAAATAATCTTTATTCAAATAGACTTCTTAAAAGTACTTTTGAATCGTCCATATATATTAGCTACATCCATAAATAATGCAAAGTATTTTGAATCTTCAGCCTGTTTATAGGGTTAAAATATTACTGAACTCATAATCTAATGATGTTCTTGCTTAAATGATTTTTATATAGAGATGAAAAATATGACAACTAAATACCTACCATACAAATTCTGCAGAAAGAAAACATGTCACCATGTGATTAAAAGTGACGTCTTTGGAAATAAAGATCACTGGATCCAGACGTTGAGAGTAGCCTCAACGTGATAGTAGAACCAGTGATCATTATTTCAATTTATATTATCATCCAGTGGCAGACAAAAAAGGTCGCAAGTGAAAGTATCCTTAAACTAAGTCTATACAACAGTAAATAAACAAATAAAACTTGAAACAAAAGTTATTGTTGCCTTTAAATGTAAATGTCTCAAAAAAAAAAAAATAATAATTTGGTTTCGGAACAGGTAAGGCAGGAAGAATTTTATAAATTTGTAAAAGGTTCTTTTAAATCTCAGTTATTTTTTATTGCAACATGGTGATATTAATAAAATAACCGTGTGGCTTTTTAGCAACAGACAGCTTTATAATAAAAATTACAAATTCCATACATAGTTGCATTATGTGAAGTAGCGAACTTGTAGCCTGTATGAGGAAATTACAATATTACGATATTGTTTCTTACATAATATTAATACCCCCACTATATCAAAATATTACACAGTAAATACAACATACAAAGATACTAAATTAATCACATTTATGTTGCACCCCCATCAGGTCCAAAAACTTAAAATGTTTTACACTGCTTAAAGATTCTGTCAAAACTGTAGCCATATCAGCTGTTGGTAGGTACTCTTTTCTAACAATATTGTTATTAATATACTCTCTTCCTAAATGATATCTAATATCTACATGTTTTGTTTTACAATGAAAAACTGTGTTATGTAATAATTTATAATTATATGCAATCGGGTATTGTTCGTGCATTTTTAAAACATTTAATTTACCTCGACGTTTCGGCACTTAACTTCGTAAGTTACAGTACTGTAACGTAGCCGAAACGTCGAGGTAAATTAATTGTTTTAAAAAATGCACGAACAAGACCCGATTGCATATAATTATAATGTATACGAATCGTGTGAGTTTAAAAATATTATTAGCAAACCGATACGGGCCGGAAATTGCAAACAAAGTAAAAAAAAAAAAGAGTCTCCTCGTGACCACGGCTGCTGTAACGTAGCCGAAACGTCGAGGTAAATTAATTGTTTTAAAAAATGCACGAACAAGACCCGATTGCATATAATTATAATGTATACAAATCGTGTGAGTTTAAAAATATTATGTAATAATTTATTGAGCACTTTGGTTGTCATTAAATATATGAATAGAATCAATACTACCAGTTATTTCTTTGTACATTTTTTAAAGTAAATAGTTTCTTTATTACTTTCAGAAATACCAATGTATGTTGCTGCTGTGCTAGACAGAGCTAGAAAAGCAAAATAACATATTTTGCTTTTTAGTATTCCAAGAAATTACACCTGAAAGAGTGAAACAAAATCCTGTGTGTGACTTTCTATCCAAAGTATCACTACCCCAATCTGCATCTACATAACCAATTATATTTTCATTACCTGTTCCACAATATTAAATACAATAATCTTTTGTTTTCTTTAAATATCTCAAGATCCGCTTAACACGAGCCCAATGCTCTCTACTATAGCAATTGTTAAATTGACTAAGGTATCCTACTGAGAATGCAATATCCAGACGTGTAAGTATGGCAAGATGCATTAAACAAACAATTAATTGCTGGTATGGTAAACTCTTATCACAATTATCATTATCAAAGAGGAAAAAGAAACGGAGTTATATTATGACATCTGTTCTTGATTCAAAAAAGAAACCTAGACAATTCTACTGTGCTTCACTTTAAGAAGTGTTTAAGTATGTCGCGATATGTTTTTAAATGCCTTACAAAATACAACGCAAAAAGTGAAAATAACATTAAAGAAAACGCGAAACAATAGCTTAGATGACGGTAGAGGAACAAGATATAGCTTGAGTAAATTAAATAACGATAATTTCAATTTGATCATTGAAATTATTCTAAAGCTACCCAAATACAAATCTCATTATTGTAGAGAAAAAAACGAGGCTCTTTATTTATTTACTAGCCGGGCAGACAGTCTAGCAGTCTAAATATAGCAAAAAATGTTTAATGAAAAATTTGGCAATGAGCGACGGTGTGCTTCTTTTGCATGTTAAAAATTCTTAGCTGCAAAAGATATTGTGATTGAAACACCATTTTCTGTTTTCATAAGACCGTCGCTTGATGAAAACTTCAAAGAATTCAACAATGATAGAAGTTCTAAAGGAGAACGACTCCAAATAACTAAACACGATTTCAGTCTACTTTGGCTTAATTAAAAAAAACTGCCCCGGCCAAATTAACGGACTTACAATCGCTTTTTAAAGGTCATTGGGCAGCATAGTATGAAATCTATACTCACGGTCTACAGAAAAAAAATTAGGTAGGATGTATTGAGAAACGTCTCTAGTTCACGAATATATATGTCACATTAATGTAGTTAATGGGATTCAAATCAAAAGCTAAAAAATAATAATATAATATTAAGTATAAACGTCCTCAAACTATGGAGTGAATATGTGCCACCACGTGTTAAGTTTTGAACGTGCGTGCACGTACGTGTTAATTATAGTAAGGTTTAGGACATTTTTATCGGTTTCTTGTCAGTGACAATGATTTAAAAAAAATAAAGTAATCAAAAATAAAACAATTAGGTAAAGAAAATCTTTTAAGTTTTATTCGACATGATCAAAGTCTACAGGAATAATTGTGTCATCTAAAAACTCGGCAGTCGCATCTATTTGCTCTTAATGCCTGGCCCAAGACAAAAAATATGCTATGATGGCTATATGCGCGCAGTATCCAACGGTGCGACGGCCATGAATACAAGAGCAGTAGTAACCGTCGATACTCTCTCTACCCTGTCTTGTCGGGTTCACCAATATGTAGGTGTAGTGTTGTTTGCTCCTGATATGTCGCAAATGCGTTCTTCCTCGTATCAATATATTGTTGTTAACCAATTCATGGTGCCGGTAGAGTTCAACAATGCACATACCATTTGGTCGCAAGTGTTCGTGATCGTGAACATATGATCTTGCGATCCTTAAATGATAGGTGCCCAACGTAAATAGTATTAAATCTTCAAAAGTTAGCTGTGGGATGTTATCTAAAGCTGCATTATTTGCATCAATTGATATGAAGGCTACTCTTTGCCTGTTTAGATTACGCTCATTCACTTAGTCCCCCAACTCATTTCCTCTATTTATATTTTCAGTATAATATTGATGAATTGCTCGACGTATATGCAGTCCTCGTATGGACGCCGAGTAGCGTTGATGAGTGCTGCGGTAATTTTGAAATCTGCCATCATGTTTGGTAAGGAAATATTAAAAAAGGTGTGCCGAAATATTTTAAAATCTTTTTTAAAACGACTATTCATAGTCTCGACCACCCATCGGGTCATTGTGATAAGTCTTGACTTATTTGCATCCTCTGTTGTTAGTTGTTCCCCTCGGCATCTGGTTGGTGGCATCTGGTGATTATAGCCACAGTCATGATGGAAGCAATTGAGTCTCGAAAGCCACGGTATAGTATAAAGACATCGGTAGTCCGTAGAAACCAATGCCAAGGAGAGTTTTCTTCTTCTTCCATTAGGCCACGCATGATTGTCGCATCTGATGTTATTGCTGCATATGGCCCTAAAACATCTAAAATGTAGCCGTCTGTGCAAACTACCAAAAAAGGTTTAACTAGGTATCTGAATTTATGCAGGCTATATGCTCGTCATTGCATACCAGAAAAAATGTTAAAATAAATCGCATATGAAATAATACCTTCTTTTAATTCCATAATAATAATTTCTATAAATCTAAGTATAAATATGAGAACGGCTCATAAAGGTTAAATGTATATTCTGCATTGAAAAAGAAAGCTGAATGTAGTAAGTTTTCTTTGATTTGACTATTATAAAAAGAAACCGGGATTCGCGCGGGAACCTTAAAACGGAAAGGCGCCTTTTTTGAAAATTATTTTAATTTTCTCTGAATTATCTTAATTGCTAAAAGTTTATGACTTACTACTATTTTTATAATGGGCAGGGTAAAATCTAAGAAGCGGAAACGTAAACCGAGTGGAGATGCAGATAATCCAGGTTATGACGACGCCACGTCCTCCTCCAGCTCGCCATCTTTGGAACATCATTCTACTTTCGATGACATAGACCAAGAATCTGCGTTTAAGTATAAACCTTTTTTACTACCAAATTACGTTCGGTCATATTCTGAAAATGCAGGTAATGCTGAGTTCATAGTTTTCATATCGAGCACTGATGATACAAAACCAATAGTCAATAGAGATTTAATGTACCTATCAAATATATTCCAAAAAAATATAATGGGTATTAAACAATTTAAAAGAATAAATAAATATAAATTTGGGATTATTGTTGATAAACCGGCAATGGGTAATGCAGCACTTCAAAATAAAGATTTTTTCAAGCAACATAGATTACAGGCGACCATACCAGCGTCAGCATCTGAACAAATTGGTGTTATAACTAGTGTACCTACTGATTTTGTGGGTAAACTCCTGCTTCTTGTCTAGCCTCCTTAGAGGTGGGGCCGCAGGAGGAGTCTCACATAAACCATGAAGCCCGCGCTGAGTGTAGCGGGTACGCGAAACGCATTTCTCAGCGTCAAAAAAATGGGAGGTGGTAGCTTCCAAGAGGATCATCATGAACATCCCAATTACAAGACAGCAATGGAAGAAGACACTAGAGTAAGCTCTAATGCGCTTGGACTCCAGCTAGCTGAGCCTACTGTTGTCATCCTACTATCATTTAATAATAACAAATCATTGTTTTCAACTACCCTACCACGAGTATCAGTGGAATTGCATCCCCACAATGTATTGTGAGCATTTAAATCACCTGCAATCAGCATCGGTTCAGGAATTTGTTTGAATGAATGAAAATATCTTCATTCGAGTAGGCTATTACAAGCACTTTTGAATCGTCCAAAAATTTTTTTTCCCCTACCACATGTTCAGGACGTCTTTTAGCTGACAAGAAGAACAAGCGAAAGAAACTTACCAGCTCTTTATCATAAGTAATGACATTTGCATAAATCATGTCATTACCACAAAAACTCAGCTATGTCCCTCGCATGGAAGGCGATGCACGGGACCAGCCCGAAGGCCATACACCGCGCGGAAGCTACCACCTCCCTGTAACAACTGAAATAGAATTTCAACCATGCTTCAATAATTCTAACATACCTACCCATTACAATCTCAAACTAATAGACTAGAAAAAATATTCAACATTAGTCCATAAAAAATTACAATCTTATATATCAAGCAATAGCGCAATTGACTTATATAATAGTTTCTGTGATGTTACATCCTACCAATTTTTTTCTGGATATGGTATCATATGTTAAAGGAATTAAATGACAGCTCACTCAGTGTTTTCTTAAGCATTCTAAATACACTATGGTTGCAAAATGAAATCCCTGAATTTTGGAAAACTGACTGTATCATCCCCATTATAAAACTAAATAAGAAATCAGGCTTAATAGACTCATATCGACCTATAGTTCTATCTTCATGTGTAGGAAAGATATTTGAACAATTGATTAAACTGAGACTATAGAGTTTTATACACTCAATTCGGCTTCAGGAGAGGGAAATCTACTCGTGATAGTATATGTCATCTCCATTTAGATATCCTCAATGCCTTTTCTGATGACAAAGCACTAGTCTGTGTGTTTTTCGATATAATTGGAGCTTTTAATAACATTAATCATCAAATTTTATGTTTTGAACTAAATTCCATTGGGTTTCTTGGAAAAATAATAAATTGGATATTTAATTTTATAAATGGCAGAAAAGTATATGTTAAATATAATTCTAAGTTATATGGCCCAAAATACTCACTTAAAGGTAGTTGTCAAGGAAGTATTTTAAGCCCTCTATTGTTAATTTTGTATATAAGAAGACTTAATGTTGTTTTAGGATCTAGTGTTACCAATTTACCAGAGGTTCCTAGAGAGTACTATTTGTTTTTAATATGATGTAAAAAAAATTATAAGTCTAGGTCAAATAGTTTCGGAGATAATAAAATACAAAGTTTTTGAACAAAAATTAGTGTTTTCAACCCTGAGTCAGCTGTTTTTGGGACGTACTAAGGAACAGTTTTTAATCGGTCATTGACTTCTTCATTTCTAAAAACGAAATAAACTAGTTTGTGATTTATAAGACTGCTTTCATGCAAATTCTACCAGACAATCAATAAACAAGGCTGTCAAAATGCTTAAATCGATTTACAGACTAACAGCCGGTTTCTGATTTGAAAGTAGAAAATTTCTACTGCGTATTCTCAATAACCTAAGTTTTTATTTAATTTCACAAGTCAAATAGTCCTAGTTTTATCAAACTGCTATCAACTGATCACCAAAAAACTAAAATCGGAAACGAAAACTAAGTGATGTTAGTTTGAGACGTTTAACTTTAAATTCTCAATTAAGAAACCGAGTGTAAAATTTCCTAAATTATTGTAGAGAGATCAGTCTAACATTAACCTACGTTATTTTAAAAGAGCAGTTCTCCAAAAAAATTGTTTGAATGGGGTAATACTCCTTTAACAGCGGGATCGTTAATTAAACTCGATAAACTCACAAATCTTCCAGCGATTCATCATTAACACAAATGAACTTTGTTTTAAAAACATTGAGGAATTTGTTATTACAATAGCATTTAAAAAGAACATTAAAAAATGCGTGATAACAAAAGACAAATAAAAGATGTGAACCGAGTTCGTCCCTCGATATCAAAGCCCCACCCACCAGCCAGCCGCCAGGTGGCTTCATTATTCTGTCGGTATTTTCAGGCCGCTCAGTCGCCGCCGACCTCTTGCGCTGGAGTGTTGTTGCGCATCACCGCCGACGCACCGCTGCGAAGCGTCTTTTTTTGTCGATTTCTTTTTGTTCTAGTGCATTTTAAATAGATTTTTTGTTAATAAGATACTAGAGTGTTCGTCTTGAGTGTTAAGTTTAGTTTAGTGAAGATTGTGTTATGTTTTGTGTGAAATTTGATGTGTTTTGCGTGTGCATACACTGGCATGCAAAAGAGCGTGCTTAGCTGTCTTCAGAGAAGAATTGAACATCTTCAGCATCGACTTTCATTAAGATATCGGTAAATAATTAAATTAAATTAATGTATTTCGCGGTCCGTTGTAATCTGCGCACAATCGATATGGCGCATGCGCGTTGAAGGGCTGTCAACACTTAGAAATTTAAAATTTTTACTCCATTTTTACACCTCCTCTATTTTTAAATATTTGTCAAATAAAATGAATGTTTGCATGTAATCTAACTTGAAACTTTCAGCTGTGTCGGTCATTTTGTTCCTCCCGGTATAGTTTTTGGTAGCTCTATATTACCTATAGTACCTAGTGTAAAATTTTTAGGAATAGAATTTAGTAGTAACTTTTCATTTAAGTCATATGTCTCGACTATAAGGGACATATAATATATTAAGAACTTTAGCAAAAACTTCATGGGGTTCTGATCCAAAAATCTTAAAAATACTATATAAATCACTGGTCCGAAGCAATTTGGAATATAAAAGCGTGAAAATGTATTACAAAAAATTTATAGACCAGATTATCCGAGAATAGCGTGTCTCATTAGAAACAAATTACACGGCAAAGCAATAGAAGTTCTATCTAAACAAAATGATTTTAGCACATGGCAAGAAATCAAAAACATTTTACTGAAACGATTTGACGAATACAGAAAGGAAATCCAATTAGTACAACAATTTCTGTATACAAAAAAGAATAACCTAAATATTGAACAGTTTGGCGAAAGAATCCGCAAATTAACGTATACACTTATCAATTTTGACAAAACTGAGCAACAATATTTTGAGGAAATGGCTTTTTTCATTTTCCAAGATCAATTAAACCCGTTAATTTCCCTTGACGTTCGCATCCATGGCGCCATATCTATTTATAAAATACTAACATTAGACAAACAAGAAGAAGTTAGGTTAAAGCATCGCCGTAGCAACTGTAGTATGTAAATATTAAGAATCACGATATAAACGTGATTTGGATGGAATGCACTAGTATGCAAATAATTCACGTTCGATAAATGTGCTTCACCATTCCTTATTCATAATTTTAAAATGTCAAAAGAGATAGGAACTTTAGTGTTTTAATTTAAATAACTTTCAATCAATGTTTATGTATGGGTGAATTACACAGGAACAAATCGCAGCCATTTTTATGAGCTGTCATGCACTCTATGCCCACGAGATTTGATTTTAAAAACTTGAGGACAGTTGAACGCCATCTACAAAACGTGTAACATCGTATACTCATCTGGACGACTAAATCCTTTATGCGTGTGTCTGCTTGTGTTTCCTGATTCATGTGATGTAAAAACTGCGTTAACTTCATATTTCGGATATACTGGACAGTAAAGGAACCGGCCGGTGCCCGATCAAGGTGGCACTCGTCATCGATCTTCTCAAGGCTCATGGGTGCATTATAATTTGTTTCTACGTATCTTTCAACCGTATCTGAACATCGACTCCCATCGGCAGACCTATCCAGGTCTGATCCAGTTGTAGTAGAAAGCCACCAATCGTTTTTCTTGAGATCTACAACCTGGAAGTTGGTATCATTTCTCCCGACCACGCTGACGCTATTTCACAACATAGGAGCGACGACAAGCGCTACGCAACAGATCTATAAACCAATTCCGCCACGTTCCTCGTATCAGCCAAAAACAATCAATAATTCTATATGCCACGTCCCAACGGTCCAGTATTTAATAAACCAAATAATAACAACATAAATACTAATCAATCTATAAAAACTGAATACAAACAGATCCATTAGCAAACGCGGTATCCAACGACAATGACGTAATCATTCCGTGTGAACAGTATAACATACCTAATGAAAACGATGTACAAGAAAAGGATTGTACGGATTTTCAGTTAGACCCCAACAAAACATCACAAATCCATACTATATATAAATTTTAACCATCACAATAGCTTACTCGATATTAATAAAATATATATGTCGGAAAGTCATGCGGGACCGGCGGGAAGTTAGGTTGGTCATCATCCGCCATCTGACTAGTGTTCGAGATATTCTTTCGAAATAAGATCACAGATAAATCATAAATCAGTTATTTCATTGAAATAATTAGTTGTCTTATCGGAGTACATTAATAAAAACGTGATGCAAACGGATTGCAATACGAAACGCGGTGAGTTCTGCGCTTGCGTCCGCTCAATATGGCCGCACAACGTAAAGTGCCATCTTCAAACAAGCATAGACCACTCCCAAGCGATGACAGCCGTCAATTTCATTACTTGACGTTTCGCAAAGCACCATAGATCTTGAAAGATGACAGCTGCAGGTGACAGATGATGTTTCGCACAATCGAAGCGCCTTCTCGCCGACATATAAATATTTATTTTTCTGTTGCGATAAATGCTAACTGAAACTTATATGCGCTGATCAAATTACACCGCTATAGATTGCTGGATTTTTTAATATGGACCAAGGTTGTTGAATTAAATCGGCGTATTCTCTCGTTTATTCACATGGACAAAGTGGGAATCAAATTAATATGAGCGCTTATATACAGACGCCAGAGATTTCGGACCTGATGCAAATCAAAAACGCATACTTCAGCTTCAAGAAATAGAAAAGAAACTAAAAAACATAAAAAAATTCAAATCACGATGTGCATCACGACGTGCTTCGGAGGACATGTTAAGTCGTTGGTCCCGGCTGCATTTGCAGTCGTTAATACCCTCCAATCCGCATTGGGCCAGTGTGGAGGGTCCTGACCCGTCCTCCTTAACCATCCATAAGGAAAGGGCTGAGCCCCTGCAGTGGGGACGTAAAAGGGCTGATGATGATGACGATGTGCATAATTACGTGGCCATCTATGTAGTGGTCGCGGTTATGATCCTCGGCGCAGGGCTGTGGGTCGGGAGGAAATGCAAGCGGGGAGCAGTAGCCCCGGCACCTCCGTCTTACGAGGAGCCTGTTAGAATTATATGGCAATACAAATTATAATGTCAAGTTGGTAGTGGTAGTTCTTAAGTTTTTTATGTTACGGTTGGCTTAACTGTCCCGATATATATGATTCTCTTCCTTATGTAACGTGCAAGAAAACGATTAGCTACTTCAACAAAAACAACGTTAAAACAATATAAAACAGTTTTCATTCCATTAGTTTGTACAGGTTATGGGCCCAGAAGCGCATACATGTTAGTTAAATAAAGTAAAGTAGAATCAGTGATAATAACATCGAGCGTTATTTTTTATATCGGCGAAAAGTGAGGTTAGGTCTGAACGCGCCAATAAAATTTTCGTCGAGAAGGAATTACTTGCTCTTGATAAATAGCAAGGAAGGACAGCGCAATGGAAGCAAATCCAATAAATATCACGAATAATGTTATGAAACTGGAAGGAGCTCGGAACTGGAATATATGGAAATACCAAATGCCCGTACTTTTGAGGGGTCAGGGTTGTCTGGATATTGTGGAAGGACGGACTGTGAAACCTGAGGATGCTACTGATCGAAATGCTTGGGAGTTGAAGGACGCGAAAGCTCAAACACTTCTGGTGACAAGGATGTCTGAAGATATTATGTAACATCTTGTCACTTGTACAACTTCGTCTAAAATGTGGAAGAAGCTTCTCAGTGTATACGAGCAGAAATCTGAGACAAGTATTCATATTATCCAGCAGCGATTTTTCCAGTATAAATATGAAAAAGCAATTTAAATATCTGTATTTTTGTCTAAGATATAAGATAATACAAAATCAGCTGAAACAGTTGGGCGAGGAAGTCTCAGATAGGTTCGCTATAACTAAAGTGTTAATGAGTTTACCGGACGAGTATAAACACTTTGTTTCGGCCTGGGAGTCGGCTCCAGAAGACAAACAGACTTTTCATAATTTAGTGGCTAGGCTGCCAATCGAGAAGATAGTACACCGTCCTCATCGGCGTTTGTAGCTAGAAGAAACTTTAAGTGTTATAGATGCGGTAAATCGGGACATTTTCAACCAGAGTGCAGAAGTAATAGAGATAGTGAGATAAAGGTGAACGATAATAAGTGTTTTTACTGCGGCAAAATCGGACATTACAAAGCACAGTGTCATTTTAGAAGGTCAAAGTACAATAAGAAGATGAGTAATGCATTTATTGTGTCGGACTCAGTGCATAAACAATACGAAGAATCAAAGTGGCTAGTTGACTCTGGGGGAGGAAACTGAGGTTCAGGAAGAAAGGAGTAGGAGAGTGAGGAAGCAGACATCGTTTTATCAGTGCCATAATGTTATAAGTAAAGAGAGTGAACCCACTACATACAAAGAGGCTATGGGAAGGAAGGATGCAAGTAAGTGAAAAGAGGCAATTGAGAAAGAATTACAAACCTTAAATGATAATAATACTTGGGTTTTTAGTGATGCACCGGTGAGTGAAAATATTGTTAGTAGCAAGTGGGTTTTTAAGTTCAAGGGAAATAGTAACAACCAGTACAAAGCTAGACTAGTGGCTAGGGGTTTTGAACAGGATAGTGACTTTGATTTAGGCGAAATTTATGCTCCTATCGCAAAGCTTTCAACTTTTAGAGTTTTTGTTGCGATAGCTACTCATTTGAATTTACCAATATACCAAATGGATGTTACTGGGGCATTTTTATATGGTGATATAGATAGAGATGTTTATTTAAAATTGCTAGAAGGGGCTTATTCTGGGGAGAAAAATGTTGTTAAATTAAAGAAAGCATTATATGGTCTCAAAAATTCACCTGTTGAAACAATAAATTCAATTCTGTCATTAGTAGAGAGGGTTTCATTAAGTCATTGGGCCAGCGTGGTGGGAGACGGCCCAAAACCCCTCAGAGATAAAAATTGAACCAAACGAAAGGCCCCGAGTGCCCGGCGGTGCCGTAAGCCGTGCTGGCGCGGACGGACGCCAACTCGGCGAAGGCACCAGGGGTGCGAAGAATCCCCGGGCGGCAAAGATCCCCCGTCAAACGACCTTGGCCCTGGCAACCTACAACGCACGCACACTGCGGACCGAGGAGAAGCTGCTGGAACTAGAGAAGGAATTGGGCAGGATTCGTTGGAGTATTGTAGGATTATCCGAAGTCCGAAGAGAGGGCGAGGACACGATGATCCTTAAATCCGGTAACCTGCTCTATTTCCGGGAGGGCGAAGATCTGTCCCAAGGTGGCGTCGGGTTTATCGTCCACAAGTCTCTCGTGAACAATATTGTACAGATCGGAAGTGTATCGAATAGGGTGGCGTACCTTATACTCAGAATCACCGAACGGTATTCGCTGAAGGTCATACAGGTTTACGCCCCGACCTCGACGCACCCCGACGAGGAAGTGGAAGCCATGTATGAGGGCATTTCCCGGGCAATACATGGTTCCACGACCCACTACACTGTTGTCATGGGAGACTTCAACGCAAGGCTAGGCAAGCGTGGCGATGAGGAGTTGAAGGTGGGGCATTTTGGATCTGGGATCCGGAATCACCGTGGTCAAATGCTAGCCGACTACATGGAGAGGGAAGGACTCTATATGATGAACTCCTTCTTCAAAAAACGGTTGCATCGAAAGTGGACCTGGAAGAGTCCGGATGGTGTGACAAAAAGCGAGATCGACTTCATCATGTCGACTAAGACTCGGATATTCAATGACGTCTCAGTGATCAATTCGTTTAATACGGGAAGCGATCACCGTATGGTAAGAGGCGCATTGAATCTAAATGTAAAAGCTGAACGGTATCGACTGGTGAAGTCTACGCTCCGTCCTGAAGCCACCCAGATCCGGGACCCCGAGCACTTTCAGCTCGAACTTCAAAACCGCTTCGATTGCCTGGAGAGCTGCTCGGATGTGGACGAATACAATGACAGGGTCGTAGAAGCTGTCCTTACGGTGGGTTCAAAATTCCTCAAACCTCGCCGTACTCAAAAAAGAAGCAAGATCTCGGAGCAGACAAGCAAGCTAATGGAAGAAAGGCGTGAAATGGTTCTGCAATCTTCTGAGGATGCTCGTCGGCAACTCAATAGACAGATCTCGAAGTCTCTCACACGCGACATACGCCAATTTAATACTCAATGTATTAAGGAGGCGATTGAGCGGAATAAAGGCTCCAAAGTGTTCGCTAGAGATCTGTCTCTCGGACAAAGCTTGCTGACGAAGCTAAAGACAGAGGACGGCAGAGTCGTTACATCCCGTCCTGAGCTTGTGGCGGAGATCGAACGCTTCTATGGACAGTTATACACAACATCACAGAAACCTGTCATTGAGGCTACAGACCCTAGAGCCAAATTAACCCGACATTATACCGAAGACATCCCGGACGTCAGTCTATACGAGATTAGTGTGGCTCTCAAACAGCTCAAGAACAACAAGGCGCCGGGGTATGATGGAATCACAGCGGAACTTCTGAAAGCGGGTGGACTACCAGTCCGGAAAGCGCTTCAGAAGCTATTTAATTCCGCCATACTCGAGGGCAAGACGCCAGAAGCATGGCACAGGGGCGTGGTGGTGCTTTTCTTCAAAAAGGGCGACAGGGCCCAATTGAGGAATTACAGACCCATCACGCTTCTGAGTCATGTGTACAAGCTGTTTTCGAGAGTCATCACGAATCGTCTCGCACGTAGATTTGACGACTTCCAGCCTCCTGAACAAGCCGGTTTCCGAAAAGGTTACAGTACCATAGACCACATTCATACGCTGCGACAGGTTATACAGAAGACCGAAGAGTATAATCTGCCACTATGCTTGGCGTTTGTGGACTATGAGAAAGCCTTCGACTCCGTCGAGACCTGGGCCGTGCTTAGGTCACTCCAGAGGTGCCAAATAGACTATCGATACATCCAAGTGCTGCAGTCACTGTACGAAAATGCCACCATGTCAGTTCGGCTCCAGGACCAAAACTCGAAAGCAATACGACTTCAGCGTGGAGTGAGACAGGGCGACGTTATATCGCCGAAACTGTTCACTGCCGCACTGGAGGACGTGTTTAAGCTTTTGGACTGGAGAGGACTTGGCATCAATATAAACGGCGAGTACATGACGCACCTTCGTTTCGCTGATGATATCGTAGTCATGGCTGAGACCATGGAAGATCTAGGCACAATGCTCGAAGACCTCTGTAGAGTTTCCCAGCAAGTGGGTCTTAAAATGAACATGGAGAAGACAAAAATAATGCCAAACTCCCATGTCGTACCCACTCCAGTGAATGTTGGAGGCTCTACACTGGAAGCTGTCGACGAGTACCTTTACCTGGGACAAATAGTCCGATTAGGTAAGTCCAACTTCCAGAGAGAGGTAAGTCGACGGATCCAACTCGGCTGGGCAGCGTTCGGGAAGCTACGCAGTGTATTCTCGGAACATCTACCGCAGTGTCTCAAGACAAAAGTCTTTAATTCGTGCGTGTTGCCAGTGATGACTTACGGTGCTGAGACGTGGCCGCTTACGATGGGCCTCATAAGGAAGCTCAAGGTCGCTCAGAGGGCAATGGAAAGGGCTATGCTCGGGGTTTCTTTGCGAGATCGAATTAGAAATGATGAGATCCGCAGAAGAACTAAAGTCACCGACATAGCCCACAAATTGCAAACCTGTTTTATTGTATTGTCTCCACCGTTTATTATAAATATATATATATTATTAATATAACATTACTCGCATCACAATAACCAATATAAAAACTATATAAATGACTCAGACGGTAGATAATAAAACCTCTTTAAAATTCCACCCGCCCAATATATATATAAAAAAAAAGAAAAAGAAGACCCTCTCTCTGTCATGGTGTCAACGCAAAAATACGTGAAAAATACCCTCCTCTCGAAAAATAAACCGCTGTGTTAATATCTCACCAAAAATAAACTGTTCTCAAAATAGTGTTGAGTGTGTGAACTTTTACATAATAATAAGATTTCAAGAGAAAGGAGTACGACCGAAACCTATGGAAAATAACTATATAATTTTCAAAATTTCAATCATTGGAAATCCTCCATGTATATTGATGATATTTTATTATTTAGTACAAATGAGAGACATATTGTAGAACTTGAGAACATATTGAATAAAGAATTTGAAATGAAAGACATGGGGTTAATATCAAATTTTCTGGGTATAAATGTAAAGCAAAATTTAGAAACGGGTATTACTGAACTGGATCAAACAAGTTATTTGGAAAGTATTTTAAAAAGGTTTAATATGGAAAATTGTAAAGATATGTCATCCCCTATGGATATCAATTTTAACACTAAAATAAATAGTTTGATGTATGCGGCATCAGGCACAAGACCTGATCTCTGTTTTCCAATTTCTTTGCTGAGTAGATATCAATCTATTGCAAATAATGAGTTATTAAGTGCCTTAAAGCGAGTGTTGAGATATACTAAACATACATTAAATTACAAATTGGTTTTTAAATGTAAAGATATTAATTTACAAAGTTTTTGTGATGCTGATTGGGCAGGAGATGTGTTGGACAGAAAGTCCACCTCCGGTTATATGTTCAAGTTGTCAGATTGTTTGGTTTTGTGGTGTTCTAAAAAGCAAGCCCCAGTAAGTCTATCTTCTACAGAATCAGAATATGTATCAATGAGTATGGCTGCTAGTGATGTATCTTGGCTGATAAATTTATTAACTGACTTTAACTGTGAAAATATTTGCCCTGTTAATATATTTTGTGATAACCAGTCAGCAATAATAAATGCAAACTCTGATACTATTAAAAGATTGAAACATATCGACATTCGATATCATTTTGTAAAAAATCTAGTGAAAGAAAATAAAATCTGTATGAAGTATATAAAGACTAACGAGCAACCTGCAGATATGTTAACTAAAGTTTTAAGTAAGGAATTGATTTTGAAACATTTAAACAAATGTCGTGTAACAAATTTAAGTTTAAATTATTAATGCTAAGCTGTAAGCTAAAGTTGTCTTTCCTTTTATTAAAATATATCTCTAAGAAAATGTATTTGTGTTGAGAAGGGGTGTTTGAATAATATGGCAGCACAAATTATAATGTTAAGTTGGTAGTGGTAGTTCTTAAGTTTTTTATGTTAAGGTTGGCTTAACTGTCCCGATATATATGAATTCCTTCCTCATGTAACGTACAAGAAAACGATTAGCTACTTAAATAAAAACAACGTTAAAACAATATAAAACAGTTTTCATTCCATTAGTTTGTACAGAGCCTGCCATTACCTTTACCACAACTCCACCTGCGCTTGCACTCCTGTTCCTTTCCACGAGTGTTCAGTGTAGTGCAGTGAGAGACGCCACGCTTCGGCATGAATGGACCGGCTCGACCGGAGTGATACCACGGCCTCACAGAAAACCGACGTGAAGCAACGCTTGCGTTGTGTTTCGTCGTGTGAGTGAGGGTACCGGAGGCCCAACCCCTCCCTATTCCCTTCCCTCTACCCCTCAACCCTTCCCTCCCTAGGATCATATTAGTCCCTCAAAGGCCGGCAGCGCGCTTGTAGCCCCTCTGGTGTTGCAGGTGTCCATGGGCGACGGTAATCACTTACCATCAGGTGATCCGCCTGCTCGTCTGCCCCCTATCCCATAAAAAAAAATTGACTGTTGTTTATATGATAGTTGAAATTGCTGACTAGCTGTTTAACTCCTCTCCCATGCTGGAATCTTGTTTGACTTTATTGACGTTAGTATTAGACAGACTTATAATTTTCATTTAGGAATATTAAATTTACATTTTCATATGACAAATTAACCATGCTCAACAATTTCTTTCTGATATCTTCCGACTTGATACCACCAATAAGCTGATCCCTACTTGCGTTTTCAGCATAAGACTCGAAATTACATTAAGACAGTTATTCTTGAGTAGCTCGGTGGCGTAGTGGATAAGTCCGCGGCCCGCGATCGTAGTCGTTAAGCAACTTTCGCAAGGGTCGATCATGGGATGGGTGACCAAAAAATTATTATCTCGAGCTACTCCGTGCTTCGGAAGGCACGTTAAGCCGTTGGTCCCGGCTGCATTTGCAGTCGTTAATACCCTCCAATCCGCATTGGGCCAGCGTGGAGGGTCATGGCCCATCCTCCTTAACCATCCATAAGGAAGGCCTGAGCCCCTGCAGTGGGGACGTAAAAGGGCTGGTGGTGGTGGTGAAGTTATTCTTATAAGGCTGCAATGTACTGAACCAGATTATTTGTTTTTTAAGACCTTTTATAAATTAAGTAACGATTAGTTGATTTGAGACCTGGTGAAAATCATATTTTCGCTAAAAATTTCAGGTAATTCTTTTGACTTTGAATTTGGTTTTACAGACGCGTGCCTCGTAAGATCTCATAATTGCGGACCCCGACACGAACTACGGACAATACACATTAATTGTTTGCCTTCTGTTTCTTTCAGGAATATTATTTAAAGCTAATTTCATTTTACAAATAACTAACCAACTTGCGAACCTTTGGTTTTCATTATTAAACACTGGTAGTATTCCAATGTATGATTATGTCTCCATTTGCCCTTGCGACTGCGTTGTCGCCATATTCTTTTTATACAAGATTTTTATTTCGAATTTGACTTACTAGACCTTTTATACTGTTTTTGAGTTCTCTCTTCTCGTCGCCAATTTTGATTTTCAGTAAATGCAAATGGAAACTCAGTTCTCTATTATTAACTTATAATTTATTGGACCCGACACACGACATTTCAAACATTTTCAAAGCATAGAGTAAAACATCAAAAAGAAATGTTGCCACTCGAATTGTGTCAATACATGACACTTAAGAAGCTTCTTCCAAAATAA
Organism: Diatraea saccharalis; assembly: GCA_918026875.4. Lineage (NCBI taxonomy): Eukaryota > Metazoa > Arthropoda > Insecta > Lepidoptera > Crambidae > Diatraea > Diatraea saccharalis. Next base: position 11,856,905 of record OU893336.1, read on the forward strand.
TTTGTAATAATGGTGTGTGAAGTGAACTGTCAACTGTCACTTCACACATAGTGTATAGGCCCCGACAATTGCTAATGCGCTGGAACCTTGCAAATTCACACTCAACTAACGTTATTCAAATATAGAAAGTATAGATAGTACAAAAAACAATAGCAAACTTATTTATATGTAAAATATAATATCCTTAAAATACGATTTTTATAATTTGGCAAGACCTTTTCCATATAAGTCGTAGGTCAGTAGTCCTCTTCAAAATAGTCAACCAAATAAGTATGCAGTTAGTCAGCAGAGGAGTTATCACAATAATCAAGAATGCTATAGATGTGGTCGTCATTATAATCCTTTTATGTATCCGGCTCGATCATGGCAATGTTTTGGTAATACATCTAAAATATGTAGGTACAAGACTTCAAAAGTGAATGAAGTTTATAAGTCGAACGATGAATGTAGCCAGGTTGTTAATCAGGTGTAACTGGGTGATTATTTGAAAACGAGTGGTTTTGACTAATTCATCTGTCATTTTTTAATTCTCAAGTTAAAATGCTTAAAACACTTTAGCGTCAGGAGAACATTATTATGAATATAATATTTTGAAGGCCTTACAATACCTTCAGTGCGAGACAAGATATAGGACACATATTAATTAGTCAGTCAGGGTAATTAGAAATAAGACAGAAGAATGAGAATGTGCTGACATATGAATTATAATGAGCCAGTTAAATGAGAAATAGAAGAAGTTAAAGGCTTTAAAAGTGAAAGGCAAGCCGAATAGATGGTAGTAACTAATTTAAAAAAAAACAATAACCTCGTAAATCATTAACCCGAACGAACAGCACCAAACAAATATATTAATCCAGACATATTTAATAAAGAATAGGTTTGTTCATAATGAAATATCTTTTTTAAAGTAATGTTTTTATTTTCTTTGTTTCGTTTGAAATTATTGATGGATTCGTTAGGTAACTCTGTTAAACTTAATAGAAAACAATAACAATCTTTAATTTCACGTAATAAGAACAGAAATAAACAATTAAACATACTTCTTAAATCGGATTTAAAAGCAATGTTCATAATATATAATAACAATAATATTCATAATAGCTATCAGGAGAAACTCGTGATAAAAACTTATACTTAAATCTTCAAGATTTTCTCAAAAATATTAACGAAACAATCACAAAATAGGAATTTACAATTTTAGAATTAACTACTATCAGACTCTTATAAATCAGACTCTTAATTATTACGTACATATAAAACAGACGCAATATTTCAGGCCAAAGCACCTCACTTAACAGTTATCTTAATAATATTGTTAAAGAAAAATATGAATCACATCACAAATTAACACTTCAAATAATCAACCCGCAATTATATTTCTTCATTCACAAACGTTTATTCACTAAACAATGAGCTTCCAATTTCTATCTCAATATTTTAAAAAAAACTCAAGACATTTCTAAGCCTGCAAACTAGAAAATTCTGTATTCTTCATCATCGTCATCGCTCATTATGATTATATTTTGCAATTCAACGTTAAAGTTCAGATTACCGTCTTTAGAGAAAATAAGGTTTTCTATATCTGAATGATCGCCAGTAGCCAGATTTGGTGATTCTCCCTCAACTTTTATATTTTTTTCTTGCTCTTTGTCATCTTGATAATTTAGTGTATTTGGTTTTATCAGGGGCTTGCGTACGAATCGAAGTTTATTTGTAGTTACATTTTTAATGTTTTTATTATTTTCATCTCAAATGTAGATCTGCATTCTGTAGATGTGCTCGGTAAATTATGTTTAAGTTTTTGAGCATTGACTAATTCTTTTATTGTGCCTTTTGAATAATAATTAATTTTGTTAATAATAGGTTTTTTGTTAGATGTTGATATTATTTTTATTTTATCTTGAAGGACTCGACGCTTGTGTTTTTCTCCTGTAGATCAATACTCTTTTCTTTTTCCTTACTGTTTTTTTTCCTTCTGATGTTGGATGTTATTCTCTTATGGTTTTTCGTTTCCTTTTTCTTTTTTTTCTTTGTTGTTTCTTTTTTTCCGATTGTCCAGTCCAAAATGATGAGGTTATTTCCATCAATTCGTTTCTTGCTCTGATCAATGGAATTACATTCAATTCCTTCTGAGGTGAGCTATTTAAGTGATAGTACCCTAGATGTTTATTGTGCGTACATTCGACAGATTGATATAAGCATTCCTTCTCAGTGCAACTCAATTTGCGGACAGCTATTTTATTAGATTCCAAGGTCCATATTATCTGGTGCATTTTCATGCATCCAGTAAACTTTTCACATTTTGGGGGAAAAGAAAGTCTTTTGAGTTGTAACGATGTATTGTTGTGTTATCTAGTAGACTGATGGCTGGTTGGGTTATTACATAGACGCCTTTGTATTTGTAATATAAATATTTATTTATTGAATTTGTAGTACAATTTATAGAATCTTATGTATAGACATTAGTATAGACTTTTGTAATATGTAACGAACATTTTATATTTAAGATTATAAAATCAAATTAAAAATCATAGACAAAAAAAGTATTTATGTTGCACGCAACATGCTGCGGGCTCAATTATAATTAAACTGAATAATATTAATAAACAACATGTTAATAGAAACAATAAAATTAAATCGACTGTAGTTTACATAAACTTACTTAAAATAACATTAAACTTAAGTTTACATTTTTTATCATTCTATTATATTTAACCAAATATTTTATTGACTTACTTGCCATAAAAAAAATCATTGTTGTCTGTATTTGTGCAAGTCAACACACTTGAAAACCAGAACTATTGTTTTTAACCTCAGGAAGATTATCAACTTTAGTGATGGTTTTATTTGGCACTGAATATTGAATATCATGAAGGAAAACTGGTGCCTTCCACCACAACTAGTGATGCTCAAGTTCATGCGGCAACACACCTCTACTCAAACAATCTGCAGGATTATCAGTGGTGTTGACGTATGCCCAATTGTAGTCATCTGTAAGCTGTAATATATCTTTCACTCTGTTAGCAACATAAGTATTTAATTTAGCAACATTTGTGCATATCCATGCTAACCCGATCTGTGAATCTGAATATAATATAGTGTCATCTATTTTTCTTTTCAATGATAACTTTTTATGCACACGATTTATAAGCTTAGCAAGAAGCAATGCAGCGTTAAGTTCGAGCTTTGGAACAGTATATTTTTGGTTGAGAGGGTTGACGCGAGATTTAGCGCAAAGTAAAGAAATTTTCACATGACCATTGCAATCAATAACCCTTAAATAGACACAACAACCATAAGCATAGCTTGAAGCATCACAAAACCCTATTAACTGTATACATTGTGCATTTGCTAAGTTTGTGTAGCGATTAATGAGAATAGGTTTCATTTTAATTAAGCTATGATAAAACTCATGCCAAAGAACTTGTAATTCATCATGCAAAACAGAATCCCAATCCAAACGAGCCTGCCATAATTTTTGTAAAATTATTTTGGCTTTTACTATTAATGGTCCAGCTAAACCTAATGGATCATAGAATTTACTTATGAAACTAAGCACTTCACGTTTAGTTTTTGGAACTCCATTATGCTTAGGTGCATAAAGCATGAAAGAATCTGACTTGATATCATAATTGATACCTAAAGTTTTCAAATAAACATTATTCTTTTGTAAATCAATTTCATCAAAATATTGTTTACTTATAGGAACATCGTTTAGAATTTCATCTTTATTGGATGCCCATTTATGCAACTGAAAGCCTCCTATTTTGAGAAGTTGGCAAAGCTGCTCTCTTGATTCCTTTAATGACTCTAGAGAACTATCAGTAGCTAAAATATCATCTACATGTTTGATTTTTTAAAATAAAAGATGCTTTAGGAAATTGTTTAGCATAATTAATATTAAACTAATCAACATAAACACGTCGTAAATCTGTTAAAATCAAAAATATTAAAGTTTAATTAACATTAAACAAGGTAGAAAAGATTAAGTATTAAAATAATCATCAAATAAAAATAAATTACAACGTTTTTCAAGCTTATGTGCCCCGTAATAGGTCCAGTTCTGGCACAGAGTAAAAGTCTCTTCATCCAATTTTCTTTGGTGTGTCTATACTGCCAATCACATCATTCCATATGTAGTATAATTCGTCTTAAGGATGAGGCCACTTACAGTTCTTCAAAGAACGCTTCGTTGATGATATGAGAGTCCATTATTCTGTAGTTTTTTAATAACGCCAGAAAAGAGTTCATCTTCATATTTAAAAATTACATATTGACCTATCTTTTTCACCAGCGTCTGTAATGCCAGATCCTCTGAATTTATAATTTTGGGGTCTTAATTTTCTAAATCACTTAATGGCCCTTCAGATGAGTTTCTAAGAGATATTTGATCATCAATATCGCTACTAACACTATTAAAATTAGCAGAAGAGGAACAAGGGATAACTTCTTTATCACCAGTTGAAGTGTGAAACAAGCATCTGATCTGCTACGCTTTTGCCTGGTATCAATTTTATCATTTATAAATAATGAAAGGCGGAAGCAGTTCACTCTCAGCGCTTCCACAAAACATGAGATATATCTTATATATATAAAAAAAAATGTGTCACGATGTATTTGCCAATAAACTCCAAAACTACTGAACCGATTTCAATCAAATTTCACATGTACCCGTATTTTGGTCTAACTTACTGGATAGGATAGTTATCATCTCAATTATTCGCTTATGTCGTGAATGTAAACGAATAAAATGCACTAATTAATTGTTTCTTAAGCAAGTGTTTATTTACTGTTTAGTTTTATGAAGTTCTCATAGATGGCGGTGTACCGTGATTAATAGACAAAATTCATCAATATCGTTTGACATCTAGGTTGCAAATACACCCAATAGATGGCGCTGTGTTCTAGATGGCGTTTATTCTAAAGTAATCTGCGGTAATGTTTCTTTCAAAGAATTTTGCGTAGATTACGTTTTCGATTAAGTTTTTTGTAAACTTCAGAACTGTTTTTCATCTGTATTTCAAATTGCATTGAATTGGATTAATATATCTAAAGTTTGAAAGATAAAGTGCTGAAACATATTGGACAATTTGTTGGTTTTTTGTTGTACTATCTTCGAACTTAAACATCAAGGCAATTTCATCATCAGCTTAAAAAACAACAGCGTTTTTGGAAAATATATGTTGCCCAAAGTAACTTTATCACGCGGACGAAGCCGCGGGAAAAAGCTAGTTTTTTTGTAAAAACTTTTTATTGCCAGGACTATCAGCAACGTTTGTTTCGTCGTTATTCCAGATGTTGGAGGCTGGAACATCTAAGAGCTTTTCTTTAAGATGTTCAATGTATTCTATCAAATTTTTACCCTTGTAACGGTGTGCCATGCCACCGTTTGTTTTCCTAGGTTTCAGTATGCAAACTTTTTGGTTTTGAAATTCAACATCATTTCATTTTATTATTCGTCTTTAGTAATTTAAAATTTTGACTAATTAATTATACTCTTTATGGATGTCAGTTCGTAAGAAATTCTGTTATGCACAACATGAAAATTAATATACAGTGTTAATCGTATAAATTTTATTATATAATTTTAAAATAATTTATTGATTGTGATAAAGAATGTGATATTGTGATACAAATTATATAACATTTGTACTAAATTGCAATCTGTATTTTGGACGATCCAAGAGTTTAACTAGAAGCCCGACAAGGGTTTCTTATTTACCCTTTTACAATTAATAAATCTTTACTCAAGCTAATCAGCCTTATTAATTGACCCAAGCACCGAACCCGTCACACCCTCTTTATGACGCAACCCATTCTGTACCCGGCAAATTATTTCTAAACCTTCTTACAGTCCATTCAATTTTATCAAGATAAAATTTTATAATGTGACGTAAATCAAACTCAGATGAAGGGAATATATAAGTTCCCATCAGTTTAAGAAAAAAATCTAAACTGGGCAACTCATTCTAAGATAACTGTCTAGGCAACTTTTTTGCTTTTAGGTTTCATTAATATTATTTGGGTTATAGATATACGTCTATTCATTAAAATACAGTAGGGGAACCAAAGATATTCCCATTACTTTAGGAAATATTAAGCATATTCTGAAAAAATCATACAGGGGATTGTTATCTATGACAGGGGACTGTAAACTCAAATAAAAAAAACAATTTTTGTATCAGAATGCAATGTTTGTTTATTATAATTCAACTTTAAAGCTTAAGAATTAAGTAACGAAATAATTAGATAATCAACTTCAACTACCTATATAAACTTTTGTACTGAAAACTTAATATTTAACTTCTTATATTAAAATCACATTAAAAAGACGTTAAGTAACTTTGAATCTTACAATAATAATCAGTCTCATCATAATGAGATATCATCTCCTTAATATAGCAAAAATAAGTAAAGAAAACAGTATCATGACAGTCTTATTGTTTTTCGAAAACATCTACGGGTAAATCAAATTTGTAAAATATTCTATTTCCTTTTAAAACTATATTTGGGTTAGGCAGCTTCTGTATTACTTGGTCCATTGTAACGTCTGCCACATCATCTTGATCATATTTAAATAATTGGCCTTTATTATCACAGAGCTTTAAGAATGTAACCCGGATTTCGTCATCTTCTTCATCAATCTTGTCAATTACACTCACATATCTATATTCCGTATTTGTATTGCCAAGTAATTTCACGACAATATAATCTCCAGTTTTAAATGGCTGTACTATAGCACAACTGGGCCCAGCTTCATTATCAGATTCTGAATCAGTGAACACGTCTTCTACATTGAGTTTTTGCTTTTGTTCATAAACAATTTTCCCGATATTAAAGTGCGTACAACAATCATTGTCGCAAAAACAGCTTAGATTTTTCATCACTATCTCAGTAGAGTTTGATTTAATGCCAAATTGAGTACAGAATTTTCCAGTGACTTGATGGACTTTGAGAGTGCCAACAAAATTTTTCACATTGGTTTCTTCTCGACCGATTTCAGCACTCATTTCTTTAATCGCTTCATCTGGTATAATGGATAAACTAATTGCAGGACATCTCTTTTTAATGGCTTCTACAAATTTTTCCAGATTTTCAACATCGTTTCCAGTAGCGACCACAGCATCAGCTGTCCTCTTGCAGGTAGCTCCAACGCCGTCTGGAGCGCCTTTACCGTGGCCACTTTCCGTATAGTTCCAAGTAAAATTTTGCACATGTGGAAATCGTTTCGGTATTTTTGTCGCCATGATGTAAAACATTGTTTTGTTTCTATACTGCGTTACTGGTCCATCACTCAAAAAATGTAGGTTTTTAATTTGAAGTGGCAATGAATTAAAAATCGGATTAAGATGTGCCCAAATAGCAGCTGGAGAATGAGAAATATTGGTAGATAGTGTGCAGTAACATTTAACTGTGTCTTTCAGATATACAACAACCGTGTGTAGACTAATTTGGGTGCGTGAACCGCCAAAGTGAAAAGCCTGAATTTCTTGAGAATATTTAGTTGAATAATTCTCAGAAAAATCCATATGCATAAGAGCATCTTCTTCTGTCAGCGTACTTTTAAGTTTTCTTATTGCACTGAACTGGTGTACAATATTTCTTTCATGACAAAAAAAGTTCTCTAGCTCCTCTTGCAGTTCCATAATAAGGGTGCGCGGTTTCACATTAAAGGATTTCTTAACGTATTTCGTAATTCGACGAGCCTTTTCGGATTTTGGGTCGACGAAATCAACTTTTTCAGATATCCACTTTTTATAACTGATTTGTCTTCTGTCATCGAATTCTTTATAAGCAGGAATCTTATTGACACAATTTTGACATTCTCCAGATAAACATTTCGGATTATAGCGGTCACAACATAGATCCTCGAGTAATCTCTGATAGCTGTTATAATTTAAAATCTTTGCATTAAATAAAGCAGATATTTTTAAGTCTAAATTTTCGTGGGTAATGCACAAACAGGTATTACGTTTATCAACTTTGGGCATGACGACCCAAAACGGTCGTAGTCTGCAAAAAGTTTGGTAACTCAGTGTGAAATTACTCTTCTGTTGTTTGAATTTCTCGTACAAGCCCAGTAACGAATCAAGCATATATCGCTTTTGTTTTCGTTCTGATTTTCTCGTTATGAATTCTTTCTTTCCCGCTCCAAGTCTACTATTAGAATCGTCTTCATAAAAATTTACAACTTCTCTTACATATTCATTTGAAATTTTCTTTTTTCTTTCCAGTCGATGAGCCATTTTTGTCTTCATAATTCTTTTATAGGTTATTACACCGGGATTTTTCATTCGCCATAACTTATATCTATCAACTATCTTTCCTGTAACAATTTTTGTAAGAAACTTTTTTTCTTTTACTGTCTTCATCTCTGAAAAATTCTTTTGTATTTGTTCTTTTAATACTTCACCGAAAAGAGCTTTTTTGACTAGATCTTTTCTTGATTCTGGAGTATCTGCCATTTTTTGCAACTTCGTATTTGGTGTATCTTTAGGCTTTGCGTTTATATTTTTTTGTAATCGCGATAAACGTTTTTTGTACTTCAATACTTTCTTCTTTAGTAATTCAATTTCTTGGTCTTTTTCCTTCTTTAATTTATATCTTAACTTCTTGTTTTTATTATTATTATTTTTAATTATTTCAGCAACTTCAGCTGTTGGCATTTGAGGTGGAATAGATACATCAGAATCTGGAGTATTTTCTCTAATAAATGAGTTGGTAATAATTGTTAATGCTTTTTTCTTATTGCGATACTTGGTGCAATGCTCCTTCCACTTCTTTTTTGCGTCTCGGTGTTCTCGTGGAGTCATATTCTCAACAAGCTTCCTAGTTCCCTTTTCTTTTTTCTTAAGATACTTAAGGCGTTCTTTCTCCCTAAGCTCTTCTCTTCTCCGAGGGTCGTTTTTTATACGTTCATATCTCTTTCGTTCTGATTCCCTCTTCTTTTGTAGAATCTCTTCCCTAGTTGCTTTTTTCTTCTTTGGCGCCATTCTCAAAACACACCTAAAACAATAGATATAATATATTTAATTTAGACAGTCCCCTGGATACGGTAACAGTCCTCTGTCCTGTCGGGGGGCAGGGGACTGTTGCCAGAGCACTGTTTAATTTGAGTTCATTGATGAGTTGTACGTAATGTAATTGCTCCATGCTATTTTGCTGTTCACAGGAAATATGTGTCTGTTGTAACTATTTGAACTTATCTAAGTATCATTAAAATGCATAAATAGAAAAAAAAAATAAGTCTTACCAGGGGTCTGTTGGCTGTTAGGTTCCAACGTGACTTCCACGGAAGGACGCGCGCACAATACTAACCAAGATGGCGCACGGGCCGTAATTGCAGCAACCGCGCAAACTTCAGACTTGTTGCGTTCGGATACACGCATAAATGTCACTGTTTAATGTTTAGAATAAATGACACATAATTTAAATTCTAGGCAGGGGGACTGTTCACAAAAAGTGAGGACAAAGTTTCATTGTCTTTTTTTCGAGTTGTAAAATAATATTAATGTTAAATAAATAGGTTTTCTTTACAATCAAACGATATTGATTGAGTAATATAACAATTTCATTAAGTCCAATAGTTACTGACTCCATTAATTTAATCTGAAACAACTGTACTGCTTTGGTGACACGTCAGGGGACTGGTTTTTAAGACCTATAAAAACAATTTTGACACAATAAAGCTTATTTTTATGGATTTTTAACAGTGAGCAGGGGTAGATGAAGTTATTAATATTAGAATTTATTCACAAAATATTTAAGATCTTTTATTTTTATATATCATATTAGTCTGAGACAGCGAGATGCCCAGTTTCCAGAGAAACGCCCATATGTCTTGTATCTTCTTGCGTAGACTTTTTTTTTGAAAGTCCTAGTCAAATTTATAGCCTAGAAAAAATAAAATAGGTTAATAGATACTTTGGTGGAAAAAAAATATTTTCAGGGAAACTGCACCAGGCGCAATATATCCTCAAAGCTTGACGCAAAGTATACCCAAGTCAAAAAACTAACACGAGAAATAAAGTGCTTACCTTCAATATGAAATATGATCTGATCAGAGCGTTTATGAAGTGCATATATACGATTTCAAAGATTTTTTTTTACAAATTTACGGGATGCAAATAGATTTAACTTACGTTTAAATTATCACCATAAGAAGCGACGTGGTTTTCTCAGACCCAGAAAACGAAATGGCTGACTCTGATATCTATCACTTTTGGTGTTGCCTGACAAAGAAAAGTATTATCATATAAAAATATTGAATTCTTCTTAAACTTACGTATCTGTCCATAAAGTTAGATTATTCATTTTCTTTGAAGTTGAGCATTTTTACCGCCCTTATAGCAAACGAGGACCTAGTTACGGTATTAAAAAATAGTTATGTCATGTGAATAAAGTATAACAGTGAAAGTGTTTTACAACAATTTAAGGCTAAGTTTAAAAAATTTTTTAGTAATAATCCTGATACTCACATAATTGGTTGTGAAGTTATCATTAAAAGAAAATTGTGTCCCAGTGTTTTTAAAATCATATCAATTACCACACAACATTGTTGACGTATCACCAACTAGATAATTTGAATAAATTAAAAACAGATGGCAAGATTTACAAAGTTAATGGTGATAATAGAATTTGTATTGATTTTAATAGATCAGTTAACCCATATATTAAAATTAATTGTTATCCATTGCTAAATCCTGAAGATGTGTTTGCTACCATCAGATGGAGATTTGTTTGTTGTTTTAGATTTGTCAGATGCCTATACACTAATGTTAGTAAATATCGAGATTCAAAAATTGTTAACAGTGCATTATATAGATATGAACATATCGAATTCACAATGCATTATATAGATATAAACATATCATTTATGGTATAGCTTCAGCACCAGCCATTTTTCAGAAAATTATGGACCAAATATACTCTAGAATACTTAATACAGAATATTACATCGATGATATTCTTATTAAATGGAAATATTATGAAGATCTCCATAACGGTAAAGTGTTAGAAAGGTAAAATAAATATAATAATATTAAAATATAAAGTTTAATATTTTGTACATATTTTTAGTCTAAAGAAGGGAGGAAACCTAGACCATATTTAGTAGAAGCTATTGTCAATGCATAAATACACATAATGTCAAAGTTTGTGGTCTTATTTAGGAATACTAAACTTTTATCATAACTTCATTGGTACTTAAGTACGGGCTGCAGTCTGCATTCTCGTCTTGGCAGAAGCACAGGTTCAAATCTTACCTGAGGTGTATAGGTTATAATATATATTTTTTAATTTTGTTTATATTTTTTTGTGTAGGAAATGAGTTCTGCGTAATATAAACAAAATGAAGTGTTCTGATTGTACCAAATAAAATTATAAATATGAAACAAACTGAGTTAAATATAAAAGAAAATGAATAAAAATCATTACTTTTGATAAAATTGTTTAATCGACCCTCTACATAACAGTAAAATAACCAAATATTATAATCAATATTAAGTATTAGAATATTGTAGTTTTTAGCCATTCTGGCGTAACAATATTTATTGCAAGCCATAAATATTTTGTATCACTGAAAGAAAATCAAATATAATTACAATTTTACAACGTTGAGATTATGAGCCTTTATAAATAAAATTATCCATTAAAAGGGACTATGCAAGTCATCAATTACTTGCTCAGCGCCCTGGAATGTTGAGCTACCGAATGTTGAGTTGTTTTTGGGATAAATTTTATAATTGTTACAATTTAAAGACTTATTGCCCATTGCAAAAACGTGAGACGGAAATTAACATTCCAACCTCAAATGTAAAAGAACCTTTGACTGATATAATTAATATCATAGGTTCTACAAAAGGATTTTATAAGACTGTGTATATTTTCTACTTTAGCAGTCGGGAATGACCAGCCTCTTCTTATGAAAATCTGTGAGTTGTATTCACCAGGTTCATTGCATGATCTACTGGTGGAAAATATCCATCCATTATTTATAAACAATAGAACACATCTTCTAGTCAAAGTAGCAAGTGAAAGAAAAATTGAGTACGCTTATTTAGGAAGAGCAAAAAGTGGAGTGGATGAAGATGGAGATGTTCGAGTGATATTTTATAAATCTGTTGATGATACTGGAAAATTATTTAAATTGGTAGAACCTGATGTGTCAGATGTAATGTTCGAAAATTTGTTACAAATTATTCCACCTCCTAGGGTAGTTAAAAGAAGAAGACGTATATTTTATGAGTTTCATCAACCAATAAAAGTTTTTGAAAAGAAGAGTAAATAAAAATATATTGTAAGATTAAAATATCTATCAAAGAATCAATAAGACTTTTTAAGAAAATATTATTTGTTATTTTTTCCTACAAATTAAAAGTGTTATAAAGATAAATTTGTGCGGCGGGTAAACATTATTTATAACTCCGTAACTTTGTGAACCTCACAACTTTGTCCCCCATATAATTTAAGTTCAAAGTAATGTATCAAACCACTTTATTGGGAACATTCACAAAAATAACGTTTTTAGTATTACATGCTAAACAATTAAGGTTGTCACTAGATTTTTTAGTAACTTTATTGGGCAACTTTCATAATAATAGGGATTAAAGTATGAAATTGCCGATTTGTACCGAAAATCAAAATTACTTATTTTTAAATTTGTGAAGTGACAGAGTGGTACTGGATATTTTTTTAGTGTTTATTTTACGAATTTCGTCCAATGGAGTTAGATAAAATTAAATGTTAATATTTTTTATAAGAATGTAATGAGACTGAAGATCTGATTTTAGATGAAAAATTATAAAAATATATTATTTTTGTGACTGAGGTGTTATTTTTTTGATACCATTCCTACGAAATATTAAATAAAAGCAAAATTAATACTAATACTTCGATGCATGATATGTATTTGAAATCTACAATACCAAAGCAATAATTTAAATGAATATAAAATTAAAAACATTTTACCAAACAAATCATCTCTTTACTTTTTTTAACAAACATAAAAAAGTTATGCAATAATTTTAGTATTTGAGTTGTTTTTCTAGTAGAACCTCTAGGAAATGACATAGTTTTTTGCTTGCCATGAAAGGAATAAACGGTTGTAAGTAAGATTCTTTTAATTTTATACCTTTAGCAAGACCATTTCGCAGTAACAGTAAACTTTTATAGCCGAGGTGGCCCATTCTTTTGTGCCAGAGCTGCCGTTTCTAATTGAGTTTGTACAGACCATTGAAGTAAGATGCTGAAAAACATAATAGCTATTAGTGGTTACATTACCCTTTACAAAAGCCTGACATTGTTTTTCATCAAAAACTAGAACATTACCTTTTTAGTTTTTGTTTACTGACAGTAAATTTGGTGAAATACCAGGTACAAATGTTACATCAGTAATAGGTATCTAAAACTACTTTTACATTACCGTTACCACTGGCATACGGTTTGTTATTATTCGCAACCATTACAGGTGAATTACATTTTTTAGAATAATTTAACATCCAATCTTGACATATGGGTACTACAACCCGAATGAACTAACCATTCTTTGGATCACATACATTTGCAGTTTGACGTGAAAACATAGTTGGTGTAACTGTCATTGCCAATTCAAGATCAATATTTGATTAAGTATTTTTCTGGACAGACTTCAGTAGTAATGGACATTTTGGTCCAATATAGCCCTCTCTGGAACAATGATGATATATTATTTTACTTCTTGATTGTACAGACACCATAGCATTACTTGTTATCCCTTGTTGTTCCTTTTTACGGAAGTCACCTTACTTTAACCTTCTAATTACATTATCCGCAGTGAGCTTCACTTCACAACCTTCCATTGCCATTGTTAAGGCATCAAATTCTTCTGGCAGCCTAATTAATAATATTTCAGCAAGTTCCTAGTCTTCAAGCACGCAGCCTAGATTATGAAGTTGAGGGAATAAGTGCAAAATATGTGTTATATAGGCTTCCATAGATGTGTAATTACAGTAATTACTTTTGTAAAGTTCTCTTTTTAGAGCTAAACGCGTACTAATTCCTCTATTCTCATAAGCAGCAACTATATTATTCCATGTCTCTTTTGCTGATTTAGTATGTGTAACATATGGATACACTTTTGTGGAAACATTAAGACAAATTTTTGGTAAAGCACATGGATCATCAACAAAGTTGCGATCAATTGACAAGTTAATAACATGCCAGAGGCCAATATTAATCAACAACATGTTCATTTGGAACTTTCAAACTGGGTAATTGGAAGATCGATGGTCATTATAATTTAAAATTATAATGATGGTCATTATAATTTAATTTAATCGACGGTCATTATAATTTAAAATTATAATGACCACAGATTAAATACACCTATTTCGTAAGAGTACGCACGCGTACTCTTAACTTGTATGTCGTAAAAATTTACATTGCTTGGGTTTGTCGAGTTTTTTTAAATATTTCACAGGATCTGGCATCATCATGGGTAAATATAATAGAAAATCCAACAGAAAATTAGTCTTCAATGAGAATATTATGAAAGAAATAAAATGAAAAAATAGAAAGGGGTCAAAGGAAAGGTCTATTGCGGAATCACTTAATATTCCGGAAGCAACATTAAGAAAAAGATTAAAAGCAGGTACAATTCAGGAATATCTGGGCAGATTTAAAAGTATTTATAGTGGCGATTTAGAAAGTCGTTTGGCAGACCATTGGGGAAAATTAGATGAATGTTTCTATGGACTTACAATGACTTCTATGGAAGAAAATCATTTGAAGCCTGCGGTATCTGGACATTCGATGACAAAGTATTTACTGATGAAGATTTTGCTCCTGCGGACGTAACTGATCGTCCGTACGTAGCTGAAGGTCAAGCATTAGCTACGGAGTCGTCTAGACGATTGGAAGATTTAAATTTATCGGAATCAATTGGTACTGCGTAAACAAATGAAAATTGTACTCAGATTCGTGAAGCAAAGTCATCAGGGTTTATCAAACCTTCCGTAACTCGTCTTTTGCCCAAAGTAAATCATCAGACAACCAGAATTTAAAGCGCAAGAAATCTGAAATTTTAACAAGCTCACCATACAAAATCAACCTGAAATGAAATTACCAACTACCCGGTAGAGCTACAAAAGAAAGAGTACGCACTTTTTAAATTTTTATTTCTAAAAAATCAATTTTGATCATACACTTTGTACTTATTATTTATTTTAAACTTTGGTTAATTAGAAATTAGGGTGCTTAATTTAGTAACTTACGCAGGATTACCTTAACGAAGGTAACTAGGCAAAACGAATACCCTCATTAGTTAATAACAATAAATAGTCAAAAATACTTAGGATTCTTAATTTCAGTTCAATTTGAGCATTTCTACTGTTAACACTATCTTACCGTATCTTTTTACTCAGTGATCATAAATAATGGAAAGCATAATTACAAACTTGAATTTGTTTGTTGTTCTAAGCAAACAGGATAATTCTTCTTTCGATCATGAAATATTGTTCAGCACACTTGTTATTCGAATGGGTTCTAACCTTTCAGATGAAGACAGTGTCACCCTGAAGGAATTTTGTCGAAGATTTACACGAGCAGTTCAAAAAAGATGGTTACGATCTCACCGGAAAAGTGAATTATTTAGACGTGATTATAGTAATTGGCTTCAGGCAAATGTTGACTGGCCAAACTGCGTGCAAACTAATTTGCTCTTTCAAACACTAATAAGTGAAAATAATTGTACTGAACCTGTACCATTACCGTCAACGATGAAATCGGCCTCAACAATGACAAACGGATCTCGAAAGCCGTTTGAAGATCTAGGTAACAAGCAGAAGAAGAGACGATCTGACGAATATAAAGGCGAAAAACCTATTGAATTAGCATACTCAGCTGCAGCACTTTTGAAACAAGATGGTCGTGAAGATATTGCATCTGTTATTGAACACATGCTCAAAAATCTTGAAGCAGCAGTGAAATTTAAGGAAATTATGAAGAAACCAGTTTCTTCAGTTTTATTTTCACCAGAGAAAGCACTAGGTTTGCTACTTTCATTAAAACTGTCGAAATGGCACTCATTGAGGGAAACGACTATTCGAGAAGGTTCGAAGGATATACAGGGAGGAACAAAATGACCGACACAGCCGAAAGTGTCAAGTTAGGTTACATGCAAACGTTCATTTTATTTGACAAATATTTAAAAATAGAGGAGGTGTAAAAATGGAGTAAAAATTTTAAATTTCTAAGTGTTGACAGCCCTTTAACGCGCATGCGCCATATCGATTGTGCGCAGATTACAACGGACCGCGAAATACATTAATTAAATTTAATTATTTACCGATACCTTAATGATATCGATACTGAAAATGTTCAATTCTTCTCTGAAGACAGCTAAGCACGCTCTTTTGCATGCCAGTGTATGCACGCGCAAAACACATCACATTTCACACAAAACTAAACACAATCTTCACTGAACTAAACTTAACACTCAAGACAAACACTCTAGTATCTTATTAACAAAAATTGAATTAAAATTGCACTAGAACAAAACAAAAATCGACAAAAAAGACGCTTCGCAGCGGTGCGTCGGCGGCGATGCGCAACGACACTCCAGCGCAAAAGGTCGGCGGCGACCGAGCGGCCAGAAAATACCGACAGAATAATGAAGCCGCCTGGCGGCTGGCTGGTGGGTGGGGCTTTGATTCTTGATTGGTATTTTATATGATAAATGCAGTAATGATTCAAAAAATCTGATCCACTGAGAGGCCGAATTTAAGAGCATTGGGATTTTCAGGGTTTTTTTAACTTAGATTGTTAAAATCTTTTGACGTTTGCCCACATATGTAGCATTTCATGGTCGATGTGGTGTTTGTTGTAGCATTGCAAATCTTTGCATTAATCATTGTAAATGCCAGCGTGTGTTTTATTTGTTGCTTACCACCAGAACATTTCTGTATTTCAGTCTTACTTAAGTTCTCTATTTGGTTTTCGACATAGCGGATTTCTCCGTTTGTTATATGTTTGGTTTCATTAACAAAGCGGATTCGTATAGGTCGACAAAATCTGGTAGAAGTTGGCACTGGGTTTTGCCAATTAATTTTCTTTTGATCATCAATATGACAAATAAGCCGTAGAGGCACAAACGAACTTTGGAAGATATTTGTGTCACTATCTGTGCTATTTTGGAATTTTTGTTTGAATGTTTGTTGTTGTAATCCATCACATCCCCACTTCGACAATAGTTCCAATTTTTTTCTTTGATCTTCATTTAAACTCTCCAACACTTCATCCAAATACTCACAAAGCCGCGTAGAAGTGTGATCTAAAAGATTTTGAAGTTTTATCTCACAACACGTTTCTGTGACACGCATTGACTCCTCTGGTGGATAACACTCCTATTTTGCTTTTTTTAAAAGCGAGTAACAAGGATAAATGTTCTTGTTTGCAGCATGTATAACTTCATATTGTTTTCTCGTCATATCAGCTTCCACAAAATGTAATAGTGCTTCCGATGGTGAGTGTTTTTTAATAATGAGACTTTCTGTAGATGAAACACTTTTTCTATATTTTGTAGCTTTTGCTGGCACAGAAAGAATATTTTTTATTACTTTAGATGCATCACTGTGTCCTGCTGCTCGCTGACTCATTTGGGCTGCATAGGTCAGTTGATCACACGGTATTGTTTCTCTCAAAGCCTTTATTTTACGTCTCTTTGTTGGAGAACTTGCCTCAATAAAATCTTTTGATGGTCGGCCACACCCTTTTTTTTGTCCAGATAGGTATTGTTACAGCACCATTGAGCCATTGCTCATTTTTCTTTAAAAAACGTTCTTCCTTGTTACTAGCGGCTCTCCATTTTCGTTTAAAGTGAAATTTAAAAGTTTTTATACAATTTCTTACTGAATTTTGTTCATGTTCAGGACATTTGGTAACATTTCTGACGTGCTCTTCTAAAAATCCGAACTTTTCATCAATTTTCTTCTTGGAACACTGTTTTAGAACATCGTACAACGATTTCCTGGTAAAGTTTATCACCAAATCTTGAGATCCTGAAATAAATATAAAGAAAAAGAATTTTACTAAAAAGAAAATAATGTTTACCTTATAAGTTAAAAAAAAAAATGCAATAAAAAAAAATTCGTGTACATGCGGGATTTTTCTTTTCAAAACCAATAAGTATATTAACAGAGCTTTCTACTACGCATAAAATCATAACATAAGTTGAACTTATACACAAAAACAGTTTTGAATGTAGCATTTACAAAAAATTACCGTTTTTTTGTCTCAAGTGTATGATGAAAAAAATATTACATTATAAAGTACAATTTAAAAATAAATTGATGCTACTGCATATACATACCTTCTTCTCCAATGTCCATAATGATTTTTATCCAATAGCACTACGCACAAACTACAAAACTGATTTTAAATACCACGTTTTTACAAGAGCGCCGAGAACAAAGACAAACGGTTATCGCGGTGGCTGTTCCGACTATTGTTTTGATTAGAAGATGAGCGAGGCGTCGTCGGTGTTGCCATTTAACAATGTAACCGTTATTAGGCTTTAACTGTACTTGATCAAAAGCAGATTTTGTAGAGATTGTTAAAATCGACTTTTGATCGAGTTTTTCTTATAAATACTCCTCTGTGGCGCCATCACGAAATAACGAATTTAATAATGACTGTCAGTGTCAGTCAATCAGTCGCGATAAGATTGGCGCGGTTACGGAAACAGCTGATGTCCAACCACAGTTAACACAGCTCGCTAGTGGTGCGTCTATGTTATCGGAACGCATGTTAACGAACGCTTTCGGTGACGTGTTGCGTTCTTTGAATACTGATGTGCGATCGAATCAGCCGTATTATATTTCTTGTTTTGATCCATCACTTCACTCCATTGAAGTCTGGTGTCAAGATGTTGACGGTGCTAAAATTATTAATAACTGGAGTGATAACGAATGCTTTTCTAGGATAGGGAATTGTTTTAAAGGCGATTCTAGAACATGATCCATGTTCTAGTATATGTTCTAGAACGAGTGGGTCACAAATGATCGCAGTTGGAGCAATTTTAAGAGTTTAAGCCATTGTGTCCGAAAAACGTCAATGTAGGGTATTATTTTTTATTTATTTATTTAAACTTTTTTGCACACAGTACAAATGGCGGACTTAATGCCATTAGGCATTCTCTACCAGTCAACCGTAGAATTGTGTACAGATAGTATATGAGGCGGTGCGAAAAAATCAGTATTATATATAACGACGGGTAGTCGGAATGGGCTATTACGAAGCCCAAATAGATTGTCCATATCAGGGGACTATCTTTAAAATAACATTGCAGGCGTGTATACAAACGTGGATTTATTCCATTTTATCACTTTTCACATGAAAATACAACGAGATGAGCGTGATGTCGTCAGATGTCTTTACTCCTCGGCGATCGGAAACAGAATGTGTGCCAAAATGGCGGCACTTGGTTTTTATAAACGAACTGTCAAAATCAGTGTCACCATTCTAATCAAATTAAAAGTATCGATGATCACGCTCTCTTTACAATCGAGTAATTAAGTAATCGAGTAACTAGCAATTAAAATAAAAGAAACTAAATCAAACAATCTTCGTAATGATGATGCGACATATATGTATTAGACAAATATTTACATCTTACTTCATTATAATATCCTAAACATAAATAAACATCATCAATAAATATACATACATACATATACACACATACACATATATACATACACACACACTTACATATATAATATATACACATACATACACAACCATACAAATATACACATCTAACTAAATTATGGGTCAACCAGATGAGGATGATGAAATGTGTGAATTGTCGAAAACTGCAAGAACGACTACTCCGTGATTCCAATTTAACATTGGCAATGGCTGTTCAGTTGTGTAAAACGGCAGAATCCACTGCTATCCAGCTGCAACAGATGACTATAGATCATCAAACTATGGACGTGGTTCAGAAGATACCTGTTATGATTGACTGCTTTCGATGTGGTTCAAAACATATTTCCAATAAATGCCCTGCTTATGGCAAGAAGTGTAGCAAATGTAACAAAAATAATCATTTTGCTAAGATGTGCAAGACTCGAACACATGTCATCAATAAAAATATTAATGAAGTAACACAAGATGATAGCGAACAAGATAATGCCAGTGAACGTTTGTATATCTATGCCATAAGTCATAATAAGAAACACTGGATCAAAACTATTGAAGTGGGCACAGAGAAGCTTACAATTGATTTTAAAATTGATACTGGTGCAGAATCATGTATATTGCCTTTAAGTATTTTTAAGAAAATAAATTCACCACTTCAGAATACAAATACTATCTTAGTTGCCTATGGTGGACAAGAAATTAAACCATTGGGCATGGTCAAACTTCCATGTACATTGGATTATAAAACTCATCTGATTGAGTTTTTGTAGTTGATTTTAGAGCTACACCACTCTTAGGATTTGATGCCATTGTAAAGATGGGTATTATACAGAATATTGATACAGTAACCACTGAAATATTCAAAAGCAAGGATGATGTTTGCAAAAAATACAAAAATTTGTTTGAAGGACTCGGTGAATATCCAAAAACCTACACTATTAAGGTATGTGACAATGTTATCCCTACAATACAACCCCCCAGAACTGTGCCAATTGCAATTCATGATAAACTTAAAGATAAATTAGATGCCATGGAAAAACAAGGAATTATAGAAAAAGTTTCTAAACCAACAGATTGGGTAAATTCCATGGTAATAGCTACAAAAAAAGATGGAAGTTTGAGAATATGTATTGACCCTACAAGATTGAATATTGCCATCAAGAGGGAACACTTCCCAATACCAACAGCAGACAATATTGCAGCCAAGCTATCTGGCATGAAATATTTTTCTGTCTTAGATATGAAGGATGGCTACCTAGAGGTAAAACTACATGAGAGCTGCTCAGATTTAACAACCTTCAATACGCCATTTGGGAGGTACAAGTTTCTACGTCTCGCTTTTGGTTTAAGTTCTGCACCTGAAGTTTACATGAGAATGAATTATGAAGTCTTCGGGGACCTTCCAGGTATTGGTATCTATTTTGATGATTTAATTATTTGTGGTAAATCTAAATTTGAACATGATAAAAATTTACTTAATGTGTTACAAAGAGCTCAGGAAAATAACATTAAATTTAACATAAATAAAATGCAGTTTCGACAAAAATCTGTTAAAAATATGGGTCAAATATTTTCTGAAAATGGAATTTGCCCTGATGATAATTTTGTTGAGGCGATTTTGAATTTTCCAAACCCTCAGAATAAAACTGAGCTGATGCGAGTTTTAGGTATTGCTAAATTTTTGTTTAAATTTATTCCTAATATGTCTAAAATTACAGCTCCTTTAAGACAACTAATCTGTAATAATGTAGACTGGACTTGGTCATCAGTTCAATGCTCCTATATTACAATATTTTGACACTAATAAAGAAATTGTAATACAGTGTGATACTAGTAAAGACGGACTAGGTGCAGTACTTTTGCAAGATGACCATCCTATAGCATTTGCCTCTATGAGTATGACAAAAACGGAGCAATTATATGCTCAAATTGAAAAAGAGCTCCTAGCTATTTGCTTTGCTATTGATAAATTCCATTATTACATTTATGGGCGTTTTGTTTGTGTACAAAGTGACCACAAACCTTTAGAGAGTATTTTTAAGAAAGATTTATGTAAATCCCCTCCTAGGTTACAAAGACTAATGTTAAAATTATTAAATTATGATTTAAGTGTAAAATACACCCCTGGCAGCAAACTCTATATAGCAGATTTCTTATCACGAGCATTTTTAACTAATTCAAATAATGTACTGGTTCCAGGTGAGGGCAACACAACCAAACAAGTGGTTCATGGACTATCCAAAAAATTGCCGATGTCCGATTCCCGGATTGTATTTTGTCAAAGGTAAAAGATTATGTTATCAATGGATGGCCTCACCACCAACAGCTTCAGTTAGAGAGTATAAAACATTATTTCTAAAATAATTGTCCCGAAAGCTTTACAATTTGAAATGTTACAATTAATTCATGAAGGTCACTTAGGTTTCAATAAATGTAAAAGGAGAGCTAGACAATGTTTATATTGGAAAGGTATTTCAAAAGACATTGAACATTTTATATCACAATGCATTGCTTGCCAAAAATATGCAAATATTAATTGTAAAGAAACATTGTTACCTCATGACTTACCCACCAGAGCTTGGGAGAGAATTGCCTGTGATATTTTCACATATAATTGTAGAGATTACTTATGTGTTGTTGATTCTTTTAGTAACTGGATTGAAATGGCTGTACTAAATTCTAAAAATGCAAATCATGTTATTCATATTTTAAAGTCCATATTTTGTAGATTTGGAATTCCTGATAAAGTTCAGGCAGATAATAACCCATTTAATAGTCAAGAATTTTTAAAATTTGCAAAGGAATGGGACTTTCAGTGTATATTTTCAAGTCCTAAATATTCCCAATCGAATGGTTTGGCTGAAAAGGGGGTAAATAATATGTAAAGGGCTGTTAAAGAAATGTAATGAAACTCATAAAGATATCAATATTGCTTTACTTAATTACAGAAATACAGAACTAGCTGACATTAAATACTCCCCAGCACAGTTGTTACTTGGAAAAAATATTAAAACTAAATTGCCATGCTTAATCAAAAATTTAAAACCAATTAATTACAAAGAGGCTATAATGAATAGAAACATTAAAGTAGATAAACAAAAATTGTATTATGATAGACATAGTAGAGATTTGCCAAATTTAAAAGTAAGTGATAGAGTGTTTTATTATGATTTAGATAAAAAAGTATGGCTCCCTGCTACTGTTGTATCTTTATGTAAAGAGCCACGAAGTTATGTTATTGAAACAGATAATGGTGCAACTTTACGACGGAACAGACGATTTCTAAGAATAAATAAATGTAAGGTCACAGCCCATTACAATGATAGGGATGTCTGTAACTGTTCATTAAATTGCAATAATATGTATGATGATATTTTAATATCTTTACCTATGACAAGCGAACATGCACGCTTTGAATCGTCTCAGCACCAGGATTATAATCTCAGAGATAGAACACAACTTCGTTGCCCTACTAGATTCCTTTAGTATAAACCTTAAGGGGAAGGATGTAACGTGTGGTATAGTCATAAGTACATAGAGTAAAGACTGTGATTGTGGTCTATGGCCTAATGCCATCTTGCGTATTATGTGCATAGGTTGCGTCATGTATCGGTATAATAAGAATTGTTAATACTTTTATGTATCAAGTAAAGAAATATAAGAACTATTATTTTGTTATCATTCACGACGACCTCTACAACTTCTGTATGTCAGAAGAGTTAAAGAGCTCATATTCAATTTAGATAATGCATACCGTACCGTTGTATATTATTCAACGTAATGAGTACTAATTCTGACCAGTATATAACCTACGCTGAATATGCACGTCGCTCGTTACTTCGTTTACGTATAGTTGCAGGCTTAAGTGATAAATTGATTGTCGCAATAATTATTCGTGGTATCACTGATCCGCAAATTAGGGCAGCTGCGACTAATACTAATTTATTACCGTGTGATTAAGTGAAGTTTTTTTCTATTTATATTAAGCATAGCTCTCCTTCGGTAAGCAATCAAACTCAGTCAGATTTAAACAAGCGATGTCAAAATTTTAAGGAAAAGCGCACTGTTTGGAAACGTTGATGTATATTAATAAGTTTGCAATGGCTACACAAGTACCTAATACTCAAACGACCTCTCAATATAAAGCAGAACATTGTTCTTTTTGTAAAAAGCTAGGTCATAAAGTAGATACTTGCTTTGCGAAGATAAGATTCGAATCTCGGAACAAAAAACATTGTTAATTTTTGTAATGAAATGAGAGACTTTCGTAAAAGCGTAGCGTCTTTCACAAGCAGAAAACTTACGCGTACGCGATATTGTAAAAGACCTGTTAAGTAAAGGCATTGTACAAGAATCTGAATCTGAATATTCTAGCCCTACTCTCCTTGTCAAGAAAAAGAATGGTAAACACCGCATGTGTGTTGCTTTTCGTAAATTAAATGAAATCACAGTCACATGATCATATTGATCGCTTAGGTCGTCATAAGTTCTTTACAAGCCTTGTTGTGGCAACAGGATATCATCAGTTTCCAATGGAAAACGATTCGATTCCACTTACAGCAGTTTTTACTTAAAAATTTTACCTGAAGCTGGTTTCTAATATCGAGTATTTGGGCCGTTCTATCCGTCAAAGTCAAGTACGTCCAAGCTCACATAAAACCAAAGTTTTAATTGAAGCTCCTGTACCAAAAAAATGTGAAGCAAATACGTCAGTTCTTGGATTTAGCAGGCTTTGCATCTAAAATAGCTTGTATAGCACACCTTACAAAAAGAGGAGTAATATTCAATTGAGGACCAGCACTTTTAAGAAATTTTGTACAAATTCAGAAACCTCGAAGTTGGGCTCAAATAGCACAAGCTGCAGACGAGGAAACTCAAACCCTCCTCGAACGATTAAACGATGGAAATCTAGACCCACAGCATTATGTTTTATTTTAGCATTATTAAAAACGACCTCCTTTTTTTATAATTTTACACCCGTTGGCGAGCAGCCACGTCTTTTATGTTTTATTCCGAAAGGTCATCGATTAAGTTTACTTCGTGTGTTTCACGATGAACATAGTCACTGTGGTGTAGACAAAACTTTCCATCTCATAATGAAACATTTTTGGTTTCCCTGCCTTAGGCCATTTGTTCAAAAATATATTTTTCATTGTATTGTATGTCTCAAAAGAAGTTACCTCGTGCACCACTTCAACCACTTCATTCTTGGCAGAAACCAGATTGCCCCTTTCATATTATGAATGCCGACGGTCTAGGTCCTCTTCCAGAATCGAATGGGCATCGTTATGTCTTAATAATTGTGGATGCTTTCACAAAATTTTGCCTTTTGTATCCTATGATAAGGTAGGATGCGAGCGAGTTGAAGCGTCATTGCTTAAATGCAATTTCATTGTTTGGTTCACCAAAATTAATCGTCGCTGATCGGGGCCAAATGTTTCAAAGCACCGAATTTCTACAATGGACTAACGAAATTGGTAGTGAAATACACCTCATTACGCCTGAAATGCACCAGTCCAATGGTCAAGTCGAACGTTACTGTCGAACTTTATTGAACATGATCCGCATCCACTCTAATTATCGACAAGAAGAATGGTCCGGTGTAATCTGGAAGTTACAACTCGTATTAAACATAACCAAACAGAAGACTAAGTAACGTTTCTGTTAGTTCGAAAATATGGTTCACATAACTGGATGACAACATTGTACGCTAAATTTTGCGTTCTGTTACTTACTTCTTTTCCAGGATAAGGTATGCCATATAGCGGGAAGCTAGTTTTGCTATCACAAATCTACCAGATTTTCATACCATACTTATCAGGTTTACTCGGTAAATATTGTTTGAATGATACACGACCTCGAAAAGGTACTAACTGCTCATCAATTGTCAGGTTTTCTCCAGGCAAATAAAACTTTTTTAGGTTTTAATTTACACAATCCCATAGCTCTCTAAAAGGTGCCAGTTTATCTCTTGACTATCTGAAAGACCTAGTATTTTTATCATCAAATCTCAGAAACCGAAGCAAAGAAGCAAATCTGTTTTTACACATTGTAGTGCGAAATATACAATTTCCGAATATTGGGTCCAAGTTTTTCTTTAAAATAGTTTCACTTTTGATAGGAACCCTTTTTACCTTAAAATAATATATTTATAGGTATATTTAATAAAATATATAACCACTAATAATCCTACCAAAACTCTTAAACACTAAAAACGCTTTAATCTCCACACCACCCGCCAGCTTACATCAACGGATACACAAAACAATAATAAAAAAACAAAACTTACAATTGATTGCAAATTCATAATTTAAAACCAAATTCACAGTGCAAACAAACAAAACTCAAAATATGCCTGCTTGGTACGAATCCCTTTGCTTTTTGACAATTAAACAAAATGCAAAAAAACAAAAACTAAAGAGTCATGTTAGACAATTGTCAAATAAATCCTTGTTTGTTTTTTTACACTATAACCCTGTAACAAAGTGTAATAATTATTCTCATAAAAGAGTTTTGCAATAAAATCATATCAACTCACATGCTAATGGGACAATTACAGTCAGAAATAGAGAGAAGATATCAATAAAGAATACCAGTGCAAACATCATTCGTCAACTACTTTGAGACAAATAGATGAGAAAGTAAGCAAATAAATATCTAATCATTTAAATCTATTATGAGAGACAGATCAAGATAATCTTAAAAAGAATCAATACGTGAATAAAGGTGAGATCATTACAATATAAATTTAAACCATTATTTATTATTCCTATTTCCAGGTCCGGTGCGCTCACTCGAAGCCGCTGACTTTGAGAATGCCTTCGGATATTTCGCAATCAGGAAGTCCAACTCTTCTCTCAGCACCATCTTGTGCCTCTTGCCATCGGACGACTTGATAAATATGATCCCATCTTGTGCCCAGCATGACCGAAAACCAAAATACAGACGGGCTTTGCTAAAAACTATTACCTTCCGTGTTTCCAATAATTACTTACATAGTGATTAATAAGTAACAAGATACTAGGTATTGAACAAAGTAAACTGGAAATAAAAGACTAAAATACCAATCATTAGTATTTTTATTTACTTGCATATTTTACATAAGTGCCTACTATGTTTCTGTTGTTTTATATAGTAACGGGTAGATATTTGTCTTCCAAAATAATAATAAAGACTGCAATAAAGTCTCAACATACTCTTCATTATAATCTACTGATATTATATTAATTTTGTTATTACTTTGAAAGTTTATATCTGCGATGCAAAAGAAACACTTTTAATATCCACAAACATACATTTGGATTTGCATCTGGTCATAACACTTCGATGAGGGTTTCCCATTCTGAATATAATTTTTTATAGTGTTCTCATTGAAAGGACATTTTATTTCTATCAGAAATTGCTCACCGATACCATCAGGAGAACCAGCAATCATAGGAAATTGTTGGCTTATAAAAAGCCCACATCTTCGTATCTTTTTTTTAAAATATTTTTACAACAGTTCCTCGTACTTTATTTTCTAAAATCCTGCCACGCTTAATAGCTGGAGTCTCAGGAATGGTACCACCCATTATCAATGATATTAATCCCTTGTCTTGCATTTCTTAACTTCATAGGCTTTTGAAGCAGTTATTCTTCCAAACCTTAACTCATGCCATAAGCTGCTGCTGGACTGGTCTCTTGTAACTTCTTCAATTTTTTCTAATAATGCTGGAGTAAATAAACCCAATACTTTCTTAATAAAGTCCTCACTACATTCTTTCTTATATTTCTGCACTAAATGGTACAAAGACAGACCTTCCATCTCATTAGTGGTATTTTGTACATAATTTAACAGCTCGCAGTTGCTATTGCCTTTAGCTGTTAGTTGTTCCACAAATTTTTTAACAACATGGGGATCCGATGAGGTTGAGGCATGGCATTTTGCTGATTGGGCTGCTGTTATATACTTTAAAGTTGTTCCCACTTTGAATAACGTAGATTTTTTCCAGTAGCATGCTACCTCTGTACACGACGGTTCTCTTTAGTTGTACGTATCCCACGGCATCATCGCCATAAGATTCTCTTGATGATCTGAAATAGAGGAAATAAGAGCATAGGTTAAACTATTATAACTTTGTTTACAACATAGACAAGGTACATATCATTACTTTTAAATATTTCTTTGTTAAATATATCATAATTCGTTCCATATGTTATAAATTTGTATGTAATTAGGATAAGGTGTATTTTTCTTGAAGTGAATGAATCCTCTCAATCATATCCAGGGTACTGTTCCATCTGGTCACTACGTCCATTATGAGCTAAAATTGAGTTTGATTAGGCCTCAGCTGGTCTTGTATTGCAATTAATTTATTGTTAGCTATTGGACTTCGGTGGAAATGTTCTACAACAGCTTTTTTTTTTATCAGCGCCTTTAGTTCCCTTTCCTACAGTCCTGCACGCACCACTAAATTGAGAATGTGAGCGATACACGAGAAATACTCAAAATTGGTTAAACGTATGGCAGCCTTCATATTTGTTGCGCTATCTGTAACGCATACAAATATTTTATTCTGTATGTCCCAATGGCAGAACAACTTGTGCAACTCATTTTTATGTATTCGGCCATGTGTCGTTTATGGCATTGAAAACAACCAAGTAATATAGACTTCAACTCCAATTTATAAAGTAATGGGCTGTTACGGCTTGGTAGGACGTTTTTGCCCTATAAGTCCAGCCATCGGTGGTGATGGATACATATTTAGCACTCTCCAACTCTATTTTTAATTTTTTTTGGACATCAGAATGGTGAGCATCCAACAAAGTATTACTTAATATATATCTTGAAGGTATTTTGTATCTTGGTACTAAGAAATTAATAAGGTCTTTAAAACCCGCATCTTCAACCATAGAAAATCTTCAACTATCATTTTTAAAATTAAATCATTAATTTTCTTTTCTCTCATTACACTTACTGGACGTTTAATAAAGCCATTTAAGTTAGTCTGCTTTGAATTGGTTTCATTAGTTTTAATTACAGAATTAGACATTGTGCTTATTGATGTTCATGGTGTTGGATCTTCCGGAACTGTTGTTGCATTTGACTCGGAGCACGAAAATATAGTTTCATAAATTGTTCTATGTTTTATTATGAGATGCTTTTTCAAAGGGTTTAGCCGGATACGTATGACGAGTCGGCCCCCAAATGGGAATCGATATTGAAACTTATGTTTTAATATAGACTTGATGTTCAAACACACGATTTATGTACTTTTCGCGACCGACTTCCGCTTTGACCTTGAGATAGAGAGCAAAATATCCGTATGCTTGACTATTACTGAATGTGATATATCTCTGAAGCTAATTAAGATAAAGAAGTGAAACTAACGCGAGGTGTTAGGATACATTACAGAGTATATCACATATATTTTTTTATAATTTTTAGAATAAAAAATTACATAAAAAAAATAAAAATAAAAAAAAAACATGTTTTTTTTTCTGAGTTCTCTGTGACTTACAATCACGAAATTAATATATGTTATGCTCCTTTGTGTGCTCTATCACCCATAAAAATTGCGTGAAAAAAAAGTTGGTGCAACACAACGAAAAAAAAATTATATGTGATTCGCGCCTTGTAGTGTAAGTGTATAAACAAACAAGTTCGAACTTGTTATCGAGCTGTTTACTGCATCGTTTGTTTAGCTAAAGTAGCAGTCATTTGTATTACACAAGAAGGCAGTTTGGGAATTCAATTCTGTCATACGTATTTTGTATCAGCATTTTTAAATTATTAACTATCGAACCAAATAATTATTAAGTAATAATGTCGAGAAAGTGTAATAATTGTAACAAGTACCTGTGTAAGGTTCTTGGTTATAAAAAAATTATGAAGAATGAAGAAGAAGCTAAAGTGTTTAGTGACTGTTTGAATAAAATCGTAATAGTTAATGATATTTTTTGTAAGAAGTGTTGACTTATCCCATATATTAACAAAAAAGCTTCTACTTCTAAATGTGCAGCATTTAACTTGGCCGAAATAATGGACGATCAAAATAATCTCTCAGTACAATATGTGAAATCAGCACCTAATATCATCAAAGCAGAAGTAAAATCAAGACATATAAATAGAAAAAGTCTATCGAATTTACATTCACTATATTTCCGAAGGTAATGACTACAATAGTATTCTTCGTTATTGCTGTGATTGCCCCAATGGCAAACGTACAGTGGGATGCTGTTCTCATGTAGCAGTTATTATTTTATTATCTATCATATGGATGATATTTGTCCAAATCGTACGTCCTGCTGAGGGTCCTAACTAAGTTATTTGCGACTCAGAGTGTTCCGATTGTAATTAATTACAACAGTGACGATGATTAATATTTTGTTTCTTGTATTTTGATAGACACGAAAAAGTAATAATAATAAGTATTGAACACTGGCTGTTTTTTTTTTTTCATTTCTTTTTTAACTATTATCCCATCTCTTAAGACTAGTTACTTATGTTTTAAAACAAGCTGATGTGAAATTTCGAAAAAAAAAACAATGATGTAATGTGAAAAACCTTATAATACAGGGGTATACCATAAGACAGAAATCACATAGAATTTTTTTTCGTTGTGTTGCACCCAACTTTTTTTTCACGCAATTTTTATGGGTAATAGAGCACACAAAGGAGCATAACATATATTAATTTCGTGATTGTAAGTCACAGAGAACTCAGAAAAAAAAACATGATTTTTTTATTTTTTATTTTTTTAATGTAATTTTTTATTCTAAAAATTATAAAAAAAATATATGTGATATACTCTGTAATGTAACCTAACACCTCGCGTTAGTTTCACTTCTTTATCTTAATTAGCTTTAGAGATATATCACATTCAGTAATAGTCAAGCATACGGATATTTTGCTCTCTATCTCAAGGTCAAAGCGGAAGTCGGTCGCGAAAAGTACATAAATCGTGTTTGAACATCAAGTCGATATTAAAACATAAGTTTCAATATCGATTCCCATTTGGGGGCCCGACTCGTCATACGTATCCGGCTAAACCCTTTATAGTAGAGCCACCTTTCACGGAATACAACGAATTACAAAGATCACATTTTACCTTATCGTCATTATCTTCCGTGAAAAAACTCCATAGTTTACTCATTTTCTTATCCATGGAATGTACCGGTGAAGTTATACTGTAAAATAATAATAATATAAGTGTAGGCACGTGCGAAAAGTACCATTACATAATATAAAAACGCCAAATAAATCACGTTTGCTGAGATAATTCGAACCTCTCTATAATTCAAAATTTTTACGAGTTCCCTAGAAAATTTCTTTATATTTTGAACTAAATCAATACATTTTTATAGATTTGGTAATTCGAATAAAAACATCATTGCTACGTTACAAAACAAAACATGAAAATTCAAAAATACCTATGCGCGATCGTAAAAAACAAATATTAAAAAAAACGAAACTAGACTAAACTAAACATTAAACACTTCTAATTTGTAAACAATATTTTCTTTACCTTTTTCAATTTCAAACACAAAACATAAACCATCAAAAGCAGTAAAGTACAAAACTTGCATGGATGATACGATTAACTTCTACTAATGACAAACAAACATCGTTTTTTTGTAATTCTAACGAACGGTTTAGAATTCACCGAATAAGCGCGCCCAAGGCGCGCATGCGTAAAACCACAGATTAAGTAAAACAAACGTACGATCAGCAAGCGTTTCAACACACGCATCCATCCATTTACCTGCGTGAACTGAACCCATTATACAATTAATGCGAGGAACGAATTCATGCGATTAACGAAATATATTTGAGAGTAACGTTTCGTTACTCGGTATCAGAGGGAGCACCCGTTAGGGCTAGCGCATACATACAACTTTTAGCTGAACAACTGTTTAATTGTGAATCATATGTTTAAAAGAATATATTAAAAACTAAAAACCGCGCATACTGTCAACTCGATAGTTGCTCGACAAAAAAAAACAAAAAGCTTTATCAATTTGCTCTTGATTTAAAAGTTGTACAACTATCGATCAAGCGCTCAATTTGTATTGCATTGTATTGATGTGCACAGACTGTCGACTAAACAGTCGATCCGCGACTGCCAGTGTCGTAAAAGCATTCGAAGTGGCGCCACGTTTCTTGTCGCCATGACGGGAACTATAATGGACGATACAGAGGAATTCATTAATAGCGTAGAAAAAAGGCCTGCGCTTTACTTAAAGAGTCTAAAGGAGTACTCGGACATCAATCTGAAGAAAAAGCTATGGGAGGAAGTTTGCATGGAAGTCATATCTGGATGGTTGGAATTAGACCCCGAAAATAAAAAAAACGAGATTATTTAAAAAACTTTTTATACTATATCATATTGCCAAGGTACATAACCTTGAGGAGAAACAAAATAAGACGTTAAATATTGTCGGACATTTAGGTTACCACCGTTTAGTTTTCTGCCTCTGTTGTCACCATGAGATTTATATTTTCTAGTGGAGCGTCATACAACGTGTCTTTGAATTGTATTCCATCTTTAATTCGTACGAGATTATGTAGTACACAACATGTTTTTATTATAGATTCTGCAAAATCTATACT
This sequence comes from Diatraea saccharalis, assembly GCA_918026875.4. NCBI lineage: Eukaryota > Metazoa > Arthropoda > Insecta > Lepidoptera > Crambidae > Diatraea > Diatraea saccharalis. The sequence goes on from OU893336.1 coordinate 11,889,177, forward strand.
CCATTCATTATAGCATTAGACGGAAGTTATATAATGTTCTTTTTATGGTATACTTTGTGACAAAATATCAATAATCATGTTAAAGAGTGACGGCTAATTTGCTACATATCCTTTTAAATACCAGCTGCTATACTTAACTGTTGTCACTTAAGCTATCTATTAAACAAATTTATGAGTATTTGACTAACTTAAATGATTTTATAACATTTACAATAAAAAGTGTTCATCATAAAGAACGTAAAGAAGCAGGGTTGGATAGTTTCGGCACGATTCTCATGTAACTATAATTCTACCAAATTTAAAACGTTGCCCTTCAAACGTTTCGGCAGTACAACTTTTTAATTTTGTCAGACTATGATGTATTCATAATTGTCAAAATACGTAATCTGAGATTTTTTCTTTCTTGTTGTTTTGCCGTTTTCCGTTATTAAGTTGTTATTGTTTTATTTCTTTATTGTTATAGTTTTGTTTTTGTTGTCAAGTATTGTTAAATATGGACGATGCCGGTGCAGGCCCGAGTGGACTACAACAATTACGCTTTAAGCCCCCATACCTACTCTCAATCTTTGACATCTCAGGAAGTTTTTCCAATTTCTTCATCAATAGTCTAATATCTGAGTAAATTTTATAAAGGTAATACTAAAAAAATCCTTTTGTTTACCTTTCTTTCCTGGGCATAGATATAACTAAATTCTATTCTAATTATATACACTTACTTACTTAAAATGCTGGCCTCATCTCAGCCCAGAGGTATCATAAAGAATGAAAAATTGCCCAGCTCTTTCAGACTACAAAAACGTTCAGTTTCAACAAAACTATAATATATTTTTTTTAATTTATCTTCAAAATAAAATGTTCTGTACTGCTGCTTCTAAGACCCTTTTTTCTAATCTTATAATGAATGGAGTATGGAGTATAGGTTTACATCGAGCGCTGTATGAAACATTTGCCATTTATTGGCTAAAATACCAAAAGTGTATTCTACTATCCGGCGTGCTCTTGTGTGTCTATAATTGTAGAATTTTTTTCATAAGATAAGCCCTTTTTAGCATAAGGACGTAAAATATTATTTGAAAGCCCAAACGCCTCATCAACCACAAGATAAAATGGCATTTGTTTCCCATTATCGTTAAGAAATTTACATTTCGCTTATAATGAGATGAGTAGGAATACAATAAAATTAGATTATGCTAGGTTGCACTGTTGTACCATCTTGTATATGTTGCATAAGTTGTTATTTTTATACATTTAAGTTATTAGAAATATTAACGTCATTTCTAATTAGTTAAACAGTTTTTCTCCCACATAACCTATAGTCGTTTTCCCGTAATTAGTTCTAGGCGTGATTAATTTAATTTTCTGTCTATTCCGAAGATTATGTATATTTTCCTTTATATTGAGTTGTATGTCAGATTTGAATGCGTTAGTCGTTATTTTCTTTACCAATATACATGTGTAATATTTATATAGTTGGAAAAGGTTAAGTCATTTACTTTCCTTGTATAGCTGATCAGTTAACATTAGAAATGGATAATTAAATAATGCATTGATTATTTTCTTCGGAGTTCTTTGTATTGGATTCAAATTAGTTGGCGCAGCAGACACCCATATTTCTATTAAATACTCAAGATGTGACTTTACTAAAGAATTGTATATAAATCATTTTACTTTTTTGTATGCAGTGTGCTATCTTTGCAGTGCTCCTAGTATAGCTGATATTGATATGTGAGATTTCCAAATAAGTTTGTCATCGATTCGTAATACCGAGTGTTTTTCCTTAAGAGATAAGACCTTATTAACGCAATTAGTTCGTTAAAAGAATTAGTTCGTTATTTATTTTGGGAGGTTCATAATTTGGGATATCTTTGTTTTCTGCAGAAATACCTAAACATGTAAGATGTTTGGAAGTATTTACAGTTAATAGATTACACTTAAACAATTCCTTCAGGATATTTTTGCGCTTCGTGAATTATTTCATGGATACAATGTAAGGTGACCAGTTAAAACTATTTTGTTAATATTATTAACATAAATTAGAGATAGTATCGGACTGAAGATGGAACCCTGTGGTATTCCGTATGTGATATCTTTGGGAGAGCTTACGAATATAGGAATTTTAACTACCTGACACCTCTTTTGCAAATATGATTTAATATATTTAGAGCTGTGGAATGTTAATCGGCATCAGTCCAAGCCATTAACACCATAGAATGGTATTTTTTATAATTAAAAAATGAAGATCCAGATTTATCTGGTTGAATTAACCGAATATCTGGTTGAATGCCGTCGAGGGCACCAATGACATTAGGGAAATTAGTTCTAGTATAAAATTGATCTGCAATATCAACCCAATCTTCTTCTGTCCTTTGAGGCATGTAAACTGGTTGCATTGTTGCCCAAATTTGATCACACGTATCTTTAACAATGTCTCTTATAGTTGTTGCTCCTATTCGGTATGTAAATGAGAGGGTATTGAAGCTGTTGCCAGTTGCAATACATATTACATAAAAATATACAGAGTGTAACGGAAACAAACAAACAATGAAATCTTTCCTCTTCATAATATTAGTATAGAAGTAAAGATAAACTTCAACTTTTGTAATTATTATCTGTTAAATAGATAAATAAATCTATATTTTATTGCATACATATATAAGCTTTGTGACGTTGAATATGACATGGACATTAATTTGAGTACCTGGGGATTAGTGCAGTAGTCTGTGTGTAAACGTAAAATGAATGACAGGAGTCTGTGTCATGGGTTCTTGTGGGGTTGGTAGCCAAACAATCAAAGAATGCGTTATATAACACTGACACTTTATTATATTGGTTTTACAAATAATAACATACATCCAGCTAGTAGGTATCACGCACGAAAAGAGAAGGAATCGGCGCGAAACACACGCCATCTATGTTGCCAACGCCCAAAGTGTTGCCACTGTATAAACCACAATACACCACATTAAGTAGTAAGAAGAGTAAGGCATGAACATTTAATTGTCGATTCTCTGTTTTAGGTTAGAAACTTTTTCATTTGCTATGTTTTATGTAAAAAAAAATTACTCTGTTTTAGATAAATCACATTGTGTTGTGCTATAAAAAATATGAACCTATCTTATACATACCGGGAGTAACAAAATGACAGACACAGCAGAAAGTTTCAAGTTCGGTTACATGCAAACGTTCATTTTATTTGACAAATATTTAAAAATAGAGGAGGTGTACAAATGGAGTAAAAATTTTAAATTTCTAAGTGTTGACAGCCCTTTAACGCGCATGCGCAATATCGATTGTGTGCAGATTACAACGAACCGCGAAATACATTAATTTAATTTAATTATTTACCGATATCTTAATGATAGTCGATGATGAAAATGTCCACTTCCTCTCTGAAGACTGAGCTAAGCACGCTCTTTTGCATGCCGGTGCATGCACGCGCAAAACACATCACATTTCACACAAAACTAAACACAATCTTCACTAAACTAAACTTAATACTCAAGACGAACACTCTAGTATCTTATGAACAAAAATTCAATTAAAAATGCACTAGAACAAAACAAGAATCGACAAAAAAGGCGCTTCGCAGTGGTGCGTCGGCGGCGATGCGCAACGACACTTCAACGCAAAAGGTTGGTGGCGACTGATCGCCCGGAAAATATCGACAATAATGAAGCCGCCTGGCGGCTGGCGGGCGGGTGGGGCTTTGATATCGAGGGACGAACTCGGTTCACATTTTTTTATACGTCTTTTTAAATGCTATTTTAATAACAAATGCCTCAATGTTTTTAAAACTAAGTTCATTTGTGTTAATGATGAATCGCTGGAAGATTTGTGAGTTTATCGAGTTTAATTAACGATCCCGTTGTTAAAGGAGTATACCCCATTTAAACAATTTTTTTGGAGAACTGCTCTTTTAAAATAACGTAGGTTAATGTTAGACTGATCTCTCTACAATAATTTAGGAAAATTTACACTCAGTTTCTTAATTGAGAATTTAAAGTTAAACGTCTCAAACTAACATCACTTAGTTTTCGTTTCCGATTTTAGTTTTTTGATGATCAGTTTATAGCAGTTTGATAAAATTTGACTTGTGAAATTAAAAAATCTTAGGTTATTGAGAATAACCAGTAGAAATTTTCTACTTTTTTCAAATCAGAAATCGGCTGTTAGTCTGTAAATCGATTTAAGCATTTTGACTGCCTTGTTTATTGATTGACTGGTAGAATTTGCATGAAAGCAGTCTTATAAACCACAAACTAGTTTATTTCGTTTTTAGAAATGAAGAAGTCAATGACCCATTAAAAACTTTTCCTTAGTACGTCCCAAAAACAGCTGACTCAGGGTTGAAAACCCTCATTTTTTTTCAAAATCTTTGTAATTTAACATCTCCGAAACTATTTGACCTAGACTTATAATTTTTTTACATCATATTAAAGACAAATAGTACTCTCCGAGAACCTCGGGAGTGTCGGTCGTTCTGTTCCACCGAGTATACACGTGCAGAGGTCCAGCAAAAATGACTTAACTCGAGAACCTGCTTTTCAAGATCATCTGAATTATAATAATGTATAGCACTATCGACAAGACTTAAGTCAGTATAAAAGTATTTGTAAAAAAAATAAAACCTCTGCAATGATTGCACCAACTATAATGACACAAGGTGTGTCAATAAAACAGTTAAAACTGAGGGACGTCGGCCAATTACTTAAAACTCATTACGGCGATGATTGGCGCAGTTTAGATACCTTAGGATATTTTGCTCGAGTACTGCCACACGACATTCTTGTACATCATAATGTTGGTGACGAATGAGACAACGATAACCCTGAAGAGTCGATGTGCCAAGTCCAAGAGGAGTCCATTTTTTGCGACTTGTCCAAAGCTTTCGATTGCTTACGACATGATATCTTGTTGCATAAACTTTACAGTTACGGATTCCAGGGAAAAGAACTTGAAATACTAAAGTCTTACTTAAACAATAGGCAACAGATAGTTACAGTAAATAATATAAAATCAAAAAAAGAAATAAGTAATATAGGAGTACCACAAGAATCCATACTGGGTCCCGTACTCTTTGTAATTTACATAAACGATTTAGAAAATTGCTTACCGAAATGGGCCCTCCTAACTTTGTTTGCTGACGATACTCATATAGTCATTAAAGACAGAACTAAACAAGGCTTAGTTGAAAAAAGAAACGATGTCTTTGATAGGATAAAATGTTGGTTTCGGAACAATGGCATTATTTTAAATGAAACAAAGAGTACTGTTCTAAACTATAGATGTAAAATAAAAACTGGGCAGCATAATGAAAGTGTGGTTTTCCTTGGTTGTAACATAGATTCAACACTTAGTTTTGATGTCCATATAGATAAAATCTGTAAGAAAATGTCTAGTGCCCATTACGCGCTGTTTAAACTTAAACCTTTGGTGGACAGGAAGACTCTGATATCGGTATATTACGCATACTGTCATTCAATAATTACATATGCAATCACTATATGGGGTGGTGCTGCTGGTGTGAGTAGAGTTCTTATTTGCCAAAAGAGATCAATCAGAATAATAGATGGTTTACAAAGACTGGCATCAGCACGAGGGTATTTTGCAAAAAATCTAATTATGACTGTAATAAATGTATTTATATATAGATCATTGTTACAAATTCACAGGCAGAAATATACATTAATGACGAAAATGGATGTCCACCACTACAATACACGAAATAAACAAAAAATTGTTAAACCCAAAGTAAGATTACAGAAAGTTTCAAATCTAGGCATGAGTTTGAAAATTAAATTATACAACAAATTACCATTACCTTTAACAAAGCTGCCTTTTGATGAGTTTAAAAATAGAATCAAATTTTTCTTTGAAAGACATCCATTTTATGATGTGTCTGAATTTCTGCTGTGTTCACTTAGTAATATATAATGGCAGCGTGATGTTTTGTTTTGTTTATTGGAGTCATGTTTGTAGTAGGTACATTAATTATAACTAGTCATCGCCAAAATTCAACCACTTTTTTTTTATAATATTAGTCTTTTATTATTGGAAATGATTATATTTCTGTTGATATCAGTGATAATAGGTGTTTATCATGTTAGTGTGTGATACTTTTAATTTGCAGAATACTTATATTTATGATGTGATGTAATTGTATTATGACTTGCCTAAGTTGCAAAATGTAATAAAGGGTAAATAAAGGATTGAATTGAATTGAATTGAATTGAGCTACCATCATTAATAATTTAGTTTAAAAATATTTTTTTATATATAATTAGCCTAAAAAATAGGCCCAAGTCGGCGTGGCCTGTTTGTGACGTCAGCATGGCGCGATGGTGGTACGACGCGTAGAGGGGCGCGCACGCAACGGGTTACCGGGCGGTCATCGCTCACTTTGGCTGCAGCCGGCGGATCGGACGGACGTTCACCATTAATATAACTGCTCCTATTTTAGTTGTCGATTTTAGTTTGTGATTTTGTTAATAATTAAATCTGTTGTTGTTGGAATTATTCTTTTACTTTTAATAAATACAGGCTAGAACGCTAAATTCAGAAGTGGGATTCAAACCACGTCTGTTTTGAATTTTTAGACGGTTCGGTTTTAATTACGGTTTAGTGTGAATTTTTCGTAGTTTGTTTTAAATTTCTGATCGCAATGTCTAAAGAAACTGATAGTAAATCTCGAAAACGTGGACGTTCTTCCGCTCCAAACATCGAACAACAGCTACAAACGATTATTTCTCGTTTGTCGGCGTTGGAAGATATTAGGGATCGCAACATAGGTAAAGCGGGCGCGAGCGTTGAAGTGCAATCGCGCGCCACGTCTGCGCCTGGACGCGCCTTGCCGGCGCCAACACTGTCGGTGCGGTCGCATACGCCGCCGCTGCCCACGCTCGATTCAGTGAGTGAGTCTGCCGCCCTTGTTGGCGTGCGTGACGGAACTTGCACAAACGCGTTAGTGGTGCCTCCCAGTGCGACCTCGGGTACAGCGAGCGTGGCCGCGTCGCTGCCTCCGAGCCTGCCGCCATCGGCTACCGATGTCATCATGAGTGAGGTAGCAGATAAGCTTGCGACCGCAATTAATGCCATAAACCCGGTAAGATCAAACCATAATATTTTTATTTCGAGTTTTGATCCATCTATAAATGATTTTATCGTGTGGTGTGAAGAAATAGATCATCTGCGTAGTATTCACCGTTGGGACGATCGTGAGTGTTTGGCACGAATTGGTAACTGTCTAAAAGGTGACGCGCGTGTGTGGCTCAATGAGTGGACGACCAATGATCGTACTTGGTCAAATTTTAAGCGTGATTTTCAATCGTTGTGCCCTCGTAGAATAGATACTGCCAATATTTTGTTCGATGTGATGAAAACAGATTCTGATCGTTATCATACATATGCGGAGTACGCTAGGCGTTCCTTGTTGCGATTGCGTATTGTTGCCGGGCTAAGCGAAAAACTCATATCTGCAATTATTATTCGCGGAATAACTGATCCGCAGATCCGCGCGGCTGCTACGAATGCTAATTTGTTGCCCAGTGAATTAGTTGGGTTTTTATCAATTTATATCAAACCTACTCAGATTGTTCCTGTTCGTGCTAAGTCTCGTGTAATAACGTCTCATGATTCTAATACGCGAAAAAGAGAATACTTTTCTACAAAATCTAAATGTTTTAAATGCAACGGCTTTGGTCATAAGCAGTATGAATGTCCTAAGCGTGTGAAATTAAATAATCCTACCGACATAAATGAGCTATCAACTTCGGCAGCATCCTCTTCAAATAATTCTCTGAGTAAGTCTGTTCCCTGTAGTTTTTGCAAAAAGGTAGGACATAAAGTCAATGACTGTTTTGCGAAACAGCGCTCTGAATCACGTGGCAAGTCTAATGTAAATTTTTGCCGTGAGAGTTTTGATGAATATAAGCAGAACGACATAGCAGCTGCAGTGATCCAGGGTGTACCTGTAGATGTTCTTATAGATAGTGGCTCGCAAATTTCTATTATTTCGGAATCTATTGTGAAACATTTTCAATGCACTCAAACGCCGTCTTTTAGCATATTGCGTGGCATCGGATGTCAAGAAGTTGAGTCCAGCTTTTCTACCACTTTAACCGTTGAGTTCCCTGACATCTCTCTCGAGGTTGATTTTCACGTGGTTCCTGACCGATATTTAAATAACCCGCTTATACTTGGTACAGATGTACTCAATAGAGACGGTGTGGTATATACGCGAACGCGAGGCACACAACATTTGACGCGTTCCAAGACGGTTCTCAGCGTGCGGTCGAACTTGCATGAACAAATAAATACAACGGTCGATGGCGATGAAAAGACACGTTTGCTATGTATTATCAACGAATTTTCTGATTTTCTTGTTACCGGTACAGCTACCACGACCGTTACTACTGGTTCAATGCACATTCGATTGCACAATGCGACCCCTGTTGTGTATAGACCATACAAAATGTCATATCACGAGAAGATGCGTGTAAGGGACATTATTAAGGATCTACTTGATAAAGGGATTATTAGGGAGTCAGAATCAGAGTTTGCGAGTCCTATCTTATTAGTTAAGAAAAAAGACGGCAGCGACAGGATGTGTGTCGATTATCGGGCGTTGAACGCGAACACCGTGAAGGATCGTTATCCATTACCACTCATTGAGGATCACATCGACCGCCTTGGCAAAGCCAAGTTCTTTACTAGCCTAGATATGGCTACAGGCTTCCATCAGGTCCCTATGGATAGCGATTCCATTCACTGCACTGGTTTTGTGACGCCCGAAGGTCACTATGAGTACCTTAAGATGCCTTATGGACTCGCTAACGCACCTGTTGCTTACCAACGGATCATATCTGATACCCTACGTCCCTTTATCGAGGCTGGTAGGGCTTTAGTGTACATCGATGATGTCCTCATTCCAAGTGAGACCATCAACGAAGGCTTGGAGACGCTTCGCGAGGTGCTGTGGACTCTGACCACTGCTGGTTTTTCAATTAATTTAAAAAAATGCACGTTTCTTGTTAAAGAGGTTGAATACTTGGGGCGTACAATAAGCCATGGTCAGGTTAGGCCGAGCCAACATAAAATTGAAGCTCTGGTCAGGGCTCGAGCACCTAGCAATGTCAAAGAAGTACGACAGTTCCTTGGTCTCGCTGGGTATTTTCGGCGATACATTCCCGGCTATTCTCTCGAAACAGCTTGCATTGCTAACTTACTTCGCAAGGGTGTGCATTTTCAGTGGACTGACGAGCACGAACAGGTTCGTAAAGACATTATTGACCGATTAACTAACGAACCAGTGTTGGCCATTTATGACCCTTCACTGGCCACAGAGGTGCACACCGATGCGTCTTCGCGGGGTTATGGTGCGGTTTTGTTTCAAGCCGACGCTGAGGGACGTAAGCGACCTGTTGCGTACTTCAGTAAGGTAACTCAGGGTGCGGAGCCCCGTTACCACTCATACGAGTTGGAAACGTTGGCTGTGATTAAGGCGCTGCAACATTTCAGGCACTATTTAATCGGAAACAAGTTTAAAGTCATTACAGATTGCAATGCCTTAAAACTCACCCAACGTAAGAAAGATCTCCTGCCTAGAATAGCTAGGTGGTGGATGTATTTACAAGATTTTGATTTTGACCTAGAGTATCGTAAGGGGACTGCGCTATCACACGCGGACTACTTGAGTCGCAATGCAATTAATATGTGTCAAATACAGAGGCCACATAACTGGGCCCAGATAGCGCAGGCCGCTGACGAAGAGACCCGATTACTATTGCAGAAACTTAATGACGGTGAACTCGATGCACAACGTTATGTAAAACGCAAAGATGTGTTATATTATAAGCTTACTGTGACTGGAGAACAGCCGCGCTTTTTATGTTATGTCCCAAAAGGCCACCGTTTGAGCCTGCTGCGAGTTTTTCACGACGAACACCAACATATAGGCGCGGAGAAGACAACCGATTTGATTCTCCGGCACTTTTGGTTTCCTAGCTTAAGGCAATTTGTTAAAAAATACATTCAACATTGTATTGTTTGCTTGGCACATAAAAAGGTACCGCGTCAACCCTTACAGCCGATTCAGTCGTGGGACAAGCCTGGCACTCCTTTTGATACGGTGCATACAGATGTTTTAGGACCTCTCCCCGACTCGAACGGCTACAAGTTTGTTATTTTAATAATAGATGCTTTTACGAAGTATTGCTTATTATATCCAATTTTTAGGCAAGACACTAATGAATTAAAACGTGTATTTGAGAACGCCATTTCCTTATTTGGTACTCCTCGCCTAATTGTAGCGGACCGAAGACGAATGTATGAAAGCTCCTTATTTTGTAACTGGATTAGAGAGTTAGGTAGTGAAATTCACTTTATTACTGCAGAAATGCATCAAAGTAATGGGCAGGTTGAGCGGTATTGTAGAACCGTTATGAATATGATTCGTGTGGAGACAAACTTTCGCCAAGAGAGTTGGTCTAAAATTATTTGGAAAATACAGCTCAGCCTAAACATTACGGTGCAAAAATCTACTCAATGCTCACCCTTTAATTTATTAATCGGTAGGGATGGTGTGACGCCCGTTATACGATCCGTTGTTCGCGACATCGCGATGGATGCAGCCAGCCCTAACCGAGAGTCTCTGCGTGAACTGGCGCGTCAGCGCGCAAGCGAGCTGTTGGATGAAAACCGGGCACGACAGGACGCCTGTGTAAATGCGCGCCGTAAAGTGCCTCGGTCATTCAAACTAGATGACCTGGTTTTCGTGCGCAAGACAAGTCAGTCTACTGGGAAATTAGACTCTGGGATGCGAGACCCCTACGCTGTCACCAAAATACTGCCTCACGGCCGATATGAGCTCAGGCTGGTCAGTGGGTCGTTTGGTAAAACCACACGAGCCGCAGCCCAATACATGACCTTGTGGCGAGGAGAGTGGACCCCCGACGTGTGTACGGCATTCTTCGAGTGTGAGTATGAGTTAACTAAGCGGTTTGCCATGCATGTTGCGTATCCTGCGGGCCCTGCGCACATTTAAAATACTCTGATGGTTCAGTTGTTTACCGCTTGTCGCTACAATGTTATGTTGTACATCCTGCGGGCCCTGTACACAAAAAAAAAACCTGGTACCCCGAGGGCTCTGCCAGTCATACAACCTGAGGGCTCTGTATGCGGATTATGTGGTAACCTGAGGGCTCTGCCACTCGTACATCCCGAGGGCTCTGTACAGTCTCTAGTAACCTGAGGGCTCTGCTAGTGGTGAGGTTATTTTTATGTTCGACATCCTAGGCCCCGTCTAACTTAAAAATATACCCAGACGACGTTGTTGATTGACTTTGTGAATCTTATGTACAATGAGCAACTTTAAATGTACTAATGTAAACAATATCACTTGTAGGTACTGATGATGATGTGGAGGTCGACATCTCGACTGACGAAGAAGGTGTCGAAGGAAACCTACAAGAAGTAGCAGCGGAGGTCCATGTTCAACCATCGCGATCACGCCTGATGCTGTCTGAAGATGCTGCGGTCGAGGACGAGCCGCCTTCAGGAACGGCCGAATTAGCCTAAAAAATGGGCCCAAGTCGGCGTGGCCTGTTTGTGACGTCAGCATGGCGCGATGGTGGTACGACGCGTAGAGGGGCGCGCACGCAACGGGTTACCGGGCGGTCATCGCTCACTTTGGCTGCAGCCGGCGGATCGGACGGACGTTCACCATTAATATAACTGCTCCTATTTTAGTTGTCGATTTTAGTTTGTGATTTTGTTAATAATTAAATCTGTTGTTGTTGGAATTATTCTTTTACTTTTAATAAATACAGGCTAGAACGCTAAATATATATATTTTTAATTAATTAAACATGTAAGTAGTATTTCTTTTTATTTTTAAATAAAGTACCGCTAATTTAAAAAATGATTCAGATCACCAATATAATCTACCACACTCACAAACAGGGTCGTCTACAATTTTTAGTGTGGCGAGATAGGCACAAACATGTCCTAATCTCATGCGCATCAGATTTCTCGGTGGCATAGTGGTTAAGCGCCGCGGCCCGCGATTGTTCTCGTTAAGTAACTTTCGCAAAGGTCGGTCACAGGATGGGTGGCCAAAAAATAATTATCTCGAGCTACTCCGTGCTTCGGAAGGCACGTTAAGCCGTTGGTCCCGGCTGCAATTGCAGTCGTTAATACCCTCCAATCCGCATTGGGCCCGCGTGGAGGGTCATGGCCCATTCTCCTTAACCATCCATAAGGAAGGCCTGAGCCCCTGCAGTGGGGACGTAAAAAGGCTGGTGATGAAGCATGAACCTCTCGATAACGATCATAAGATCGTTGTGAGTATTAATTATTTTGGTTGCATATTGATAACATACTCACACAGTGTACAGTATGTCATGAGTTCATTCCGACGGACAAACAGACAGTAGCGGCCGGAGGACTTCAATTTATAATAAAATGATGTAAGGATTATAGTCTTTGCTATTCAAAGTATCAATACTAACCAGGCGTAGTACATAAAAATAGGTATGTTTCAAAATAAGCAATGTCCACCAGACGCGTACAACAAAAACAGCAAAGTTCAGTGGTTTGTTTCAAAAACAGCAAAGTCCAGACTATTTGTTCAATTTTTTTGTTACTGTGACGAATCTACGTAATTTCATTAATATGCAACCATTACATGATATATTTACTATATTTTTTTATACTACATAGACCACTGAATGTACAAACAACCAATAATTCAAAATATAAGTATTGTGGCCAAAACACGGATATGGACATTGCAGTTTTTGATTCTAGTAGACTCAGGTGTTTATTCCAACAGGTCTGACTCTGAGTTTGAAGCGTCTGTTATCTCTGTAGTTCCAATTAAAAAAAAAGAAGACATCGTCTGCTGGTGCTGCGACAGGTAAGCGCAAAACCATATGTACAACAGTTGCCACTGTTGACACCAAGAAATATCGCTCCAAACAAGCCCCGTATGAATTTTCTCCACCTCACAAGTAAGTTATTTACCTATCATTGAATATTACTTTGTCAGTACTTACATTATGTTAACCAGACATTTATCGATCTAAATATAACATACTCCTTATTAAACAAAATTTTAAAGATACAGTGTTATAATAATAGAAAATCTTTTTTACAGTACATAGTTTTTTGATCTCATAGTATTTTTATTATAATGTTATGTACGGTCATTTAATTAATTTAATAAAATGTTTGTTTCTACTTTGCAGAGTGAACAAGAAACGGGACTTGTTCAATTTATTGCAGTCGGAAGAGATAACTAGCGGCCGACCGAGAAGTGGTGGAATCGTGACATCCAGTTTCGCCAGCCGTGTATCAACGGGTACAAGTCGTCGCACCGCAGCTACTACAGGCGAGTTTTTTGTAGACCTTAAAGTCTACAAAACAGGAGACTACACTTCCAATCCCGTCGATGTGAGCTACAAGACAGCATTAGTAACAGTTAAGTTACAGTGTGAAGACTCGTCACCATCGTGGGACGCTCTTCAAGTTTTCCTAGGACAAGCTTGGACGGTATTTGAAGACTCAGAACCCTTACATTATTCAGATAAAATTAATTTTAAGTAAATTGGGTACCAAATAATTGTTTATTTCATTAAACAATCAATTTATGTAAGTGCTTACTATTTTTGTTCCGTTATTTAATGACATTAGTTTTTTATCGTAGCAATTTATTACTATAAGATGCCTTTCTGTGCAACGTGTAACACAGCTGTTCTTAATAAATCATGGGTGGGTCATTTGAGAAGTAATTTGCATAAGCAAAATAGTCGCTCAATGAAACATAGCGATGGTGTAGAAATCATAACATCTGCATTTCGTAATCGTATAATAACATATAGAATAGTTGCTATAAATGATTTTCAGTTGGGTTCAGTAGATGGATTTTTTATGAGATTAGTGATAAGTTAAAAATGATTTTAGATCAATTTTTCAAATCGCAATACATGTGTCAAAGTAAATTTAGAACTATTCGCAACGTTTTTAAAATTTAAAGATAATTCTCAAGAAATTAAATCTTTTGGAACAAAAAATAAAATATTATATTCTAATTATGAATTTAACAATTTCTACATTGAAGTAGTAAATTACCTCAGAAAATGTATTGAGGTATTCGAGGATCGCGATAGTGGGTGGACATTTTTGAACAATATGCATATGGAGATCAATCTCAATAAATATCAACCACTTGGTGGCTCAAGCTTTATACCGTTACCTTAATCGATTCAATTAAAAAAGTCATGTTTGAATATGGTTAATAAAGACCAGTGCTGTTTCTTATGGTGTGTGACCGCTGCCCTTTATCCTGCGAAATATCATCCTGAAAGAGTTTCGCCATATCCTCATTATAAAGAACTATTCGATGTTAGTGGAATGCGTTTTCTTGTTTCTTTACATGATATAAAATTCTTTGAAAATAATAACCCAAATATAAAATTTGTACTATTGGTTTAAAAAATAACAAATCTATTATAGGGCCTTTATACAAGTCAGATATGGATAAAAACATAATAACAAAATTATACACTTGCTTTTGCTTGAAAATAATAATAATACTCATTATTGTTTGATTAAAGACTGTTCTAGACTTTTCAGAAGTCAAGTTACTTCTCATCATGGGAAGTTGTATTTTTGCGATTTGTGTCTCGTATTTTTCAATACCGCAGTGGAAGTTGATAGCCATAAGGGATCGGTAATTAAATTTAAAAATTATAATCACAATCAAAACGTACCATTTTGCATCTATGCCGATATTGAATCGATGTTAGAAAATAATTCTGGTAGCAGTTGTTCAAAAAGCCAGAACACCACCATTTTGCATCATCATGTGCCTGTCGCTTTTGCTTATTATATTGTTTGTCGTGATGACCCGAGTCAATCATTTTGTGTCACATCGTGGACCTGATTGTGTTGACAAATTTGTTAATTTAATAATGAAAGACGAGCAAAACATTTATGAAAAATTGAATTTTTATACGCGCATGATATTTACCGAGGAGGATAGAATTGATTTTATAAACGTTAAAGTCTGTCATATCTGTCGAAATTTCCTTTTTTCGTGAGTGCGTGATCACTGTCACGTAACAGGCCGGTACCGCGGGGCAGCGCATTCTTATTGTGATTTACAATTTAAACGACCTTCATTTGTTCCTATATTTTTCCATAATTTAGCTGGATATGATTGCCATTTGTTTATAGAAGCTTTGGGGGAGGTGCCTGGTGACATAAAAATAATTGCTAAAACAAAAGAAAACTATATTTCTTTTACAAAATTCGTACCAGTATCTAATAAAAAGTTTTTTCAACTTCGTTTTGTTGATTCGTTTAAGTTCTTAGGGACCAGTCTAAATAAATTAGTTAATACTTTAAAACCTGAAGAATTTAAACATTTAAAAAGTTTTTATCCGAGTGATCATAAATTTAAATTACTTACTCGCAAGGGTATATATCCTTATGAATATATGAACTCATGGGAACGCTATCAAGAACAATCCCTCCCAAAAAAGGAATGTTTTCATAGTTCACTCACTGATGAGGTCATTTCTGTTGAAGATTATCAACATGCGCAATTAATTTGGTCAATATTTGAAAAACAAGATTTAGGATGTTATACTGATTTGTATTTGAAAACCGATGTCCTTTTATAGTAGGGGAGCCCACGATGCTAAATCGGGATTTACTCGAGCGTCATAGAGACCTATTGGTTTGCGAAGCTTAGATGATAACAAAAAAAAATTTCATATAATATATACCTTTTCATCGGTGAGGGAAGCGGCTATAGATTTTTAAAAATGTAAAAAAAAACTGTTGTATGGACATACTCGAGCGCGTCAGATATTAGGCCCCGTTCGCACGAGAGCTTTTTCAACGGACGCTAAAAAAGCGTTCAAATAGGACAAATGCATCTCAATTATTGTGTTCGCACGTCAGCGTTTTTAAAACGCGACGCTTTTTTATCGACCACTGTTCGATTTCGAGCGCTGCGCGTTGGGCGTTACATGGAATAGATCATATGAAACTTCATATTGTCATTCGCACGAGCGCTAGAAAAGCGCCAGCGCTGTGTTCAGTGCGCGGCGCGCTTTCTCAGCTGTCGGACGTGGGTGTCTCAGGGTCGCAGATTTTGGAACGACGACGGTGGCAACATGGTGCCCTGGGATGTAGATCCCGAAGCATTAATTATAGAAGTGGAGTCGCGTACATTCCTTTATGCAAAAGCACTGCCGGATTACTCCAACAAAATTGTGAAGAATAATGCTTGGGAAAGTATAACTAAAAATCTCTCGGAAGACTGGGAAGCCCTCACCAATGAAGAAAAAAATAGTCGATGTAAGTAAATAATGTTTATTCAATTTGCTTGCTTGTCACTAAAATTATAATAACAATTTTTAGTCATTAGTTACCATTCTGTCTATTGATTACTTGGTATTGCCACGGGATAGAACCTTGTGGCGATGTAAAATATTTAGCAAAATAATCACGTGTTTCCAGACCTGTGTGAATACTTCTTAGACCTGTCGGTTGTAGACCTTGTATTGCACTGTCATATAAAGTATCTTCAAATTGGAATCCATCTTTAATTCTTACAAAATTGTGTAGTACGCAACATGCTTTGACTACTGATATCACGCGATCGGGTTGAAGGTCTATAGGTCCTTGTAAAACCCTACTCTTGTTTGATAGGATACCGAAAGTGCATTCAATCATTCTTCTAGCTCGTGTTAGTCGATAATTATAAATGCGTTGTTGCATAGTCAAGTTGCGGTTTGGATATGGTCGTAAAACATGTTTCGATAGAGCAAAGGCTTCATCTCCAATGAATACAAATGGCATAGTTTTGCCATTGGGATCATTTGGCAGTGTATTCGGTTCTGGTAAATCGATTTGGCCGGATTCTAGTTGCCTGTTAAATGACGTATTTTTAAATACGTTTGAGTCAGTGGAACCGCCATAGGCTCCTACTTCAATGCAAGTAAAACAATAGTTTGCGTCACAAATTGCCATTAAAATTATAGAAAAGTAATTTTTGTAATTATAGTACAGTGAACCGCTTTCATTGGGCTTTGTTATTTCGATGTGTTTACCATCGACGGCTCCGATTACATTTGGGAAGTTAGTTCGGAGATAAAATTCTTCTGATATTTTTTTGAAGTCATCCTTTGTCTTCTCTGGCATGTATAAAGGCTGTAAATAATGCCATATTGCGTCACACACTTGTTTTACAATGTAATGTATGGTAGACACTTCAAGTAGAAACTGGTAATGTAAATCATGAAAACTATTGCCTGTAGCTATAAATCTGTAACAATAATATATTTATGTTATGTTATTTTTCAGGCAAAGAAGTACAAGCAAAATGGAAACATTTAAGGGACAACTTCCGGTGTGAATACCAAGCCCAAAAGAATATTACATCTGGACAAGGTGCAAAAAAGAGAAAGAAATATAGATATTATGACGCACTACTCTTCCTTATTCCTCACGTAAAAGATGCTAACACTTCTGGCAACTACAGCACTCCAACAACTGTATCAGATCCAAGTTCCCCAACAACGTCGAACGCAACGCCGACAACATCGAACGAAACGCCGACAACGCCGAATACTGAAATTTTAGCCATGCCAGGACCTTCGAAAGCTCCTCCAAAAAAGAAAAAGAAAACTACATCATCTTTTGAGGACGAAATACTGAAGGCCATCAAAAATGAAATGTCTGAAACGGATGAGGATAAAACATTCTGTTTATCACTGGTTCCATCACTTAAAAAAATGGATGATGATAACAAAATATTAGCCAAAATCGAAATATTAAACATAATACGCACATTTTCAAACAGATCACAAAATACATACATAAATCAGTCCAACCAGTCACCGTTTCTCGGGCCAATCAATGCACCGCATTTTCAACCTAGACCCTTCCATACTCAGACCACACAACAGCAGCACTCGCAACTACCATCTACTGAAGCTCGTGATGTTTATCAGGAATTACAGCCAGGCACCAACTACATGTATACTCAGACACCACAACAAGATCACTCACAGTCAACATTAACTCAAACTCCTTACATGCATCAGCAGCTCTCAGATCATTCATCATCAATCTTGCATCAATCATCATCATCCGATAAATCTGTACATCCATCGAAAATAATTCAGATTTTAGAAAATCGTCAATTCCGCCCCGCTATTTCTACTTCACAAAGTCCTAGGTCACACTCCGCACAAAGCTTTTTTACTAGTTTTAACCCAAATATTTGTCCATCTCCATCGAACACTGATCCATCAAGCTCAACTTCAATTACAATTCAAAGCCCTTTAAATAATATAACTTCACCAGAAGACTATTACATGTCACCAAATGAATGTTAAAGCTAAGTTTAAGAAATAGAAAAATATTTTTAATTTTGAAATTAAGTTGTATTTTATTTACCTCAATGTAACAGCCAGTCTTTGTGTAGGTGGTATTGCCAAACGCATATTGGTATCTTGAAGTAGTATTTGAGGCCCCACTATTTCCAGCAATTCGTCAAATGTTCTTATAGACATTCGAAAATAATTAAAAAATTTATTAGGGTATTGCCTCAAATCATCGTACAGTGTCACAAACTGCCCTTTTAGGTACCTATGTTCCAGGAGAGGATGTACCCAAAATGCCTTTTTTTTTTCAGTTTTCGTTTTCTTGCAGCACAAATGGCTAGTGCTAATAATTTAACAGACACCATTTTCACGTCTTTACATAGCAGAGACGGGACGAGAGTGATTATAAAGCGTCCACGTATGAACACTCACGTCCAGAACGGTATAAAAGCGTCAACGCCAGGTTGTAACGTAACGCTTTTTTAACTCTCGTGCGAACGGGGCCTTAATATTGTTCGCGCCGTTTCCGTCTCTCAGCGCGGACCGAGGAGGCGCGGGGGGAGGAAACCTGTCTGCCTTACCACTACTGCCAGCCGGAGGACGAGAGCCGAACAATACCTTCTTGCACAACGAGACGCCGGCGCGAGAGGGCGCGCGCACCACATCATTCCTTATTATATTATAGTCATATTTATATTTCAATTACTGAACAAATATCATCCATGTCCTACGCATTTTTAAAAACTGTCGTATGTTAATCTGATCGTTTCCATGATGGGGATGGTTATACGTAAGGGTTGAAAATGAAAAAAAAATATTTAATCGAGCAGATTTTTGAGGGGATGTCAAGTGAACCTAAAAAAAGCTCTCATATAATAATCTGACGATGTGGATGTGACGCAAACGCGTGACCATTATTAGAATGTGCAAAAAAAAATTGCCATTTTGAAATACTCAAGCGCGTCAGATTAAGATATATATGGTTCATCTTTATGCCCCAGACGTGATATCTCATAATCTGACGAATCTATCTGAAGGGATTTACTTAAACTGACACAAATTTTTTTTTTTAAATTTTTTCAAATCATTGAGCTTAATTAAATAGAAAAGCACCGGAGTTAGCATGCAAATAAAAAAGTGTATGTTTTTTTATGTAAAATACTTATATTTATAAGAAAATGATTATATGAAAATTTATTTTTTACAGTATTTTTTATTAATTATCATCTTCATCGCTAGAATCATCTTCCTCTTCTTCTCTTAAAATAACAAAATAAGCAAAAACGTTGGAAATACGATGTAAACAATATCACGCCACGAACGAGTCTGTGTCATCAGCTGTCATGGCGTCATGGCAACCGAAACCAGAGTGAGGATGGAATGAGAGAGAGAAATAGTGATGCGGAGAAGGAAATATAGGTATCACGTAGCTTAAACGCATTAAATCTTATCGATGAATTTTTATTACTTCGGCTTGTGACAATCGTCAGATTATATATTTTTAGTAATCCTTGAATGACTCCCTTCAAAATAAAAAAAAAATTAGCCACGCTCGAGAATGTCAAAGTGACGTTTTTTTTTTACAACTTTGTAGCCTTCCCCCTTCTTTGCGTCACTCTCAAATTGTCAGATTAGAGGTATGTACATCTTTTAGCATGTAACTAGCTCTCCTTACCTTAATCAGACGCGCTCGAGATTTTCAGATGATCATTTTTTTTTTACTAATCTGATCCTTCGTCCTTGCCGGGCGGCCATTTTTATAGGGCTCATACTTGGTCCAGGTACTTAACTGGGTACAAGGTATCCCCCTTTATATTAATCTGCCGCGCTTTAGTAAATCCCGAAATCCCCGCTTCGGCTCCCCTACTATTATTAGCAGCTATTTTCGAAAATTTTAGACGCACTTGTAAACAACATTATCAGCTAGATCCTGCTTTTTATTTAACTGCACCTAGTTTGTAGTTTGACGCGATGTTATTGAAAACCGGGGTACAACTCGAACTTATTAATGATCTATCTATGGTGAGAATGTTGCAAAGAGGCATTAGAGGTGGTGTGTGCTTATGCTCTTATAGATATGCTAAAGCAAACAATAAATATTTAACAGATTACGATTTGTCTAAACCAAGTTCTTATATAACTTATATTGATTGCAATAATCTTTATGGTCATAGTATGTGTCAATATTGACCTTTATCAAATTTTAGATTTTTAGAAAAACATGAAATAGAAATCCTCGATGTGACTAAAATTTCAACAGATTCACAATATGGTTTTATATTAGAAGTGGACTTGGAATATCCAAAAAAGTTACATCACTTGCATAATGATTTACCTTTTTGTCCAGAAAAATGTATTCCTCCTGGAGGGAAAAATAGTAAACTAGTTCCAAATTTGTATGATAAATTCACTTACGTTATACATTATGTGCATTTCAAAACTTGTATAAAACATGGATTAATATTAAAAAAAAATCACTTAGTCATTACTTTTAAACAAAGCCCATATTTGAAACAGTATATTGATTTGAATACAGCTTTACGACAAAAGAGTACATCAGTATTTGAACAAGATTTCTTCAAACTTTTAAATAATAGTGTGTTTGGAAAAACATTAGAAAATAATGAAAATCGAGTTAAGGTTGATCTAGTCAATCGATGGTTTGATAAAAACAATATCACTAAAAGACGAAAAAGTGCTCAGCAGCTGATTGCTCGTCCAAATTTTCATAGTGCAGGAGTATTTAGTGAAAATTTAGTCGCGATTCAATTAAAACCTGATGAAATTATTTTGAACAAACCAATATATATTGGTTTTACTGTTTTGGAGTTATCAAAGAACTACATGTACGATTTCCACTATTCTGTTATTAAGCCTTTTTACAATAATGATGTACAGATGTGTCACACGGACACAGATAGTTTTGTCTATCATTTAATACTACATATTTTTATTATGATATAAAAAAATATTTTTTAACACATTTTGATACTAGTAATTTTCCTAAGGTGAATGGATATGGTCTACCAATTCAAAATAAAAAAGTACCAGAATTTATATCAGAATTTGTTGGACTTCGTTCAAAGTTATATTGCATTAAAACTGTAGACACTACAATAAAAAAAAGCGAAAGGTGTCAAAAGAATTATTATTAACAAACTGAATATCACAGATTATGAAAATACATTATTTAAAGGTGATATAGTGCGCAAAACAAATATTTTATTTAAATCAATTAAGCACGAAATCTTCAATTGTGCTGTCAATAGAATAGCTTTGTCAGGTGATGATGATAAGCGATTGATATTGAATGATAAAGTTTCTACTAAGGCATGGGGACATACTAGTATATTTAATTTTTAATTAATTTTGTATAATTATTATAGTAATTAAACTACATAGTGTTAGTTCATTTAAACTGATTATTTGTCATTATGTGTATCATATAATATTAAGATAATGTTCTTTTAGTAATCGAAAAACGTTAACAGTAATAATTAAAAATAATATTAATTTAATTCTGGTTACTATATAATATAATAATAGGCTAAATGGAATACGTGTATTGTAATGTAGAATAAAAATAATAAATAAAATTTCATTTGTTTGTTTTAGCGCTCTTAACAATCCTTTAAAAATCGTTTAAACATCTACATATTACACCGTCACATTATCTGTAGACCTCGCTGGAATGTGAAGTCCCGCCCCGTTCCCCTTTCATTTCCCCGCGCTCGCCTAGACGCGTCAGTACCGTCAGCTCTTTCGTTGCCGATACATGTCTTGACATTTTCGCGCTATCACTTTTTATTTTTGAAGATTTTATTGTTACGTTTGGAGTTTGATTGTTATATTTGAATAATTGTTGTTGTTATATTTATTGTTAAGTTTAGATTATTTAATTATTGTTTTTTTTTGTTGTTTTGAAGTTCAATTCTACTTCGAAAATGGGAAAGACTATTCACAGTGAAGCAAGGAATTTAATCCTGAAAGTGCTGAAATTTTTTGAATCAGAAAAAGTTAATAAACAATACATTATACCTGTAGACCAAGTTGTTAAACGAACCTGTGCCGCGACTGGTATATCAAAAGCTACTTTGATGAAGATCACAAAGGAGGCCAAAGAATTAAGTCATGCACAGCCGCCGCTGCCTGCTTCACCGAGTCCCAGCCCGAGTACCAGTACGAGCAATACCCATGATCATGACGTTTTTCATAATAATCCAAGCACAGAAATAAAATTGTCAACACCGGGTAAAAAGCGTAAGCAATATAAAAAAAAAAATTGAAATTGATGATTTTGACATCTGCGCTATAAGAAATATTGTTAACAGTTTTTATACTGCCAGAAAAGAAGTCCCAACATTAAAGAAAATCCTGGCAGTCGCTAAAACGGATTTAAATTTTAAAGGTGAAAGAACTTACCTTAGAAATATTTTAGTAGATCACTTGGGATATAAATTCAAAAAATGTAAAAATGCTCGTACGGTGCTAATACAAAAGCCTGATATTGCCGCGTGGAGGGCTCGCTACCTGCGCCGGATGAAAGAAAATAGTGAACGAGATGCACACAATAAACCGGTTACCTATCTAGACGAAACATGGATTCATTCGCACTATACCGTCAATAAATGTTGGCAAAACAGTACGGATAGCAGCGTCAAAAAAAATTTTAACCCCGGCCAAAGATGGATTCTTGTGCATGTCGGCGGAGAAAACGGTTTCATTCCAGGGGCAGAATTGCTATATAAATGCAAACAAACAACTGGCGACTATCATCATGAGATGGATACAAATAATTTTCTAAAATGGCTTAAAGAAAAGTTAATACCTAATTTACCACCGCATGGTATAGTCGTCATTGATAATGCGCCTTACCATTCAACGCAGTTAACAAAGGCGCCCACAAGCTCATCCCTTAACAGTGAAATGCAAGATTGGTTGCGTAACCATAACATTCCGTTCGACGAAAAGATGACAAAGAAGGAACTGTACCCTATTATTTTAAGGACAAAGCCGCCAAAAAAATATGTTGTCGATGAATTGATGAGAGAACATGGTCAAGAAATAGTACGTCTGCCACCTTATCATTGTGACCTAAATCCGATTGAATATATATGGAATCTAATAAAACAAAGGGTGGCAGACAAAAATATTAATCAATCGGAAAAAGAAATTGAAAAGCTAACCAGAGATGCAATTAATTCCATTACATCTTCAGACTGGAAAAAACAAGTAAATCACGTAGAACGACTTCAACAGAAGTATTGGGAGGAAGACCATCTTGAAGAAGATAATTTACGTGAAATTATAATATCCCTAGGAGGAGAAGAGAGTTCCGATAGTGAGATAAGCGATAGCGACAACGAAGATTCAATGACAGGCATAGAACCAATTATTTATTTTGGCAATGAATTTTAAGTGTTTTTGTTAGCGTTGTCGCTTGATAATTGACTATCGGCCAAAAACTTGATTTTGTAATTTTTTTGTATGCAGACCCTTTTGTTATACCTCTTAATATGAACAATGTTAGAAATTATGAACTAATATTTCTCTGCATACTTATCTGTTAAACATTTTTGTACTTTTTTACATACATACTCTATGAGAAAAATAAATAACTTTGTAGTTAACCAAGATACTTTCATTTATTTTTCATAATTACAATAATATTAATCACCATCACAACATAAAACCTTTAAATTATTCAATAATAAAGTTAAAATATTTGTCTTTTATAATTATTAACTGTAGTATCCTAGTGATGCTTGTTTTGCACACCATACCACAGCGCCGACGTGACGTCATCGACGCCAGGTCTACAGATAATGTGACCGTGTAGTATGTACTAAAATTATGAATTAACACAAAATCAAGTTTAAACCTGTCATTGAAGTGCAGGTTAATGTTAGTAATATGAGATGTCAATGCCATTTTCCATGGCAATGAGTGTGAGTGAAAGAACATGAGACAACAAGCTCAAACTGGAAAGTAAGCAAAAAGACAATACAGTGGATTATAATTTATTATTCATTTAGGGGACGATGGGGGAATTGCGGACGAGGGGTAAATACGGACTAACATGTCTACTCTATCTCTGCCGCCCGCGTCCCGCCGCCGCGATCACGCGTTTCGTCCTGCCATTTTTAGTGTCCACCAAACATTCCCGACAGACAGCTGCACGCTCGATTCACGGTAATTGAAATTTTTCATTTTTTGTGTATTTGATGTAATTTTTGGTATTTACTATTTTGAGTGTTATTCAAAAATAATAAGTGTCAGTATAAAAATCATATTTTCTGTCGATTGCGGTGTTAACGACGAGTAAATAACACAACCGTATGCCTTGATAAATTTTGTTAACCTAAAAATTTTGATGTTGTACTTTTTCTAACTCGTTTGGGTCAATTGTGGACAAATGGCCTGGGTTAAATACGGACGTAATTACCCCATTATTTATCAAAACCTGTAGTAATATTTCTTTATTACAGATGCCTCGAAAATATATTAAGAAAAAAGAACCAGCTTACACCATTGAAACTTTACAAAGAGCTGTGCAAGAAATTAAAGAGAAAAAGACTCCTTTTCGACAGGCGGCAGAAAAGTATGGTATTCCCAGGGCGACTCTTTTTGATCAAGTGAAAAAAGTCTGTGTTAGTACCATGCCAAAAAGAGGTAAGAAGTCAGTTTTTGATGAATCTCAAGAAAACGAACTGGTCGAATTCATTTTAAAATCTTGCAAAGCTTTCTTTGGGATAACAATTCCTACCCTAAGAAAAATAGCATTTGATTTTGCCGCTGCTAATAACATAGCAAATGACTCAATAAAGATACTAAAATGGCAGGTATAGATTGGTATTATAATTTTATGGCTAGACACCCCAACATATCACTTCGAAGGCCAGAAGCTACTTCAATCAATAGAATCACAGCATTTAATCAAGAAGAAACAGATATATTTTTTGAAAATTTAAAAACACTCATGATAACATTCCAATTCAAGTCAAATTCAATCTACAATGTTGATGAAACGGGGATTAGTACTGTGCAACGAAATTCCAGGATTCTCGCACCGAAAGGATTAAAACAAGTAGGAAAATGTACCAGCGCAGAACGTGGTTCCTTGACCACAGTTATAAATTGCTTTAATAATAATAATAATAATAATATTCTTTATTGCACAAATATAGGACACATTACAAAGAAAGAAAAAAGATTAGACAGTACAAAAGGCGGCCTTATTGCTATGCAGCAATCTCTTCCAGGCAACCAATGATAGCATAGAAAAGATAGATAAACAGTAATGAATGATAACGGGGAGTAGGTGCAATAGCGACAGGAATTAAATAGATATACATAAAGAGAAAAATATATAATGTACACGAAAGAGAGAGAGTTAAAAGTTGGAGAGAAAGTGACATTTTACTTCTGCGACGAAAGATCGCAAAGTGCGAGCCTTCCTAATATTTTCTGGTAACGAGTTCCAAAGCCGAACAGCTTGAACAGAAAAAGAATAGGATAGGAAGTCAGAGGAGTGAGGAGGGATATCAAGTTTCAGGTTTGAGGCAGACCGCAGAATACACTGTGATCTGGATGAGGAGTTGCGAAAGGAAAAAAAAATTTTTAAGTAGGGTGGAGACATGGGCAAGAAAAGAACAGAATAAAGAAGCGTAAGAGTGTGTAAGTCCCTGCGCCGGCGAATAGGGAGCCAGTTAAGTTTTGAGCGGTAATGCGACACATGGTCATATTTGCGAAGATTAAAAATAAACCGAATACACATATTCTGCAGACGCTCTAATTTGTTGAGGAGTTCCTCGGTTAGATCGGTATAGGAAACATCAGCGTAGTCAATGATGGAAAGAAGGAGAGTTTGTGCAAGCGTGATTTTAGTTTTAGTTGGTAGGAAATTTCGTAGTCTATTTAGCGAATTGTACGCAGCAAACACTTTTTTTCTTAGTGCATCTATTTGAGGCTTCCATGTAAGACACTGGTCAAATATGATACCAAGGTTTTTGACCATACTCGAGTAAGGAATGATAGTGCCATCGAAAGAAACTGACGGGAGATGTTCAAAATCGATCCTCGAAACGAAATATGGACTTCCAATTATTATAGTCTGTGTTTTTGAGGGATTAACAGTAAGACCAAAAGACTTGCTCCAGCTACAGATAAGTGAGAGGTCATTATTAGTAACCATAACCGCATCGGAAAGGTTTGAGAGCGAAGCTTGAGTGTAAATCTGCAGATCGTCAGCGTATAGATGATAGGAACTAGAAAGTGAGTGAGTAATTGAATTTATAAAAATACAGAAAAGTAGAGGAGATAAGACGCCACCCTGAGGAACACCGGCAATGAGACTACACCACGAGGAAAAAATGCCTTCTCCACGAATACGCTGCCGGCGGCCTAGCAGGTAACTTTGAAACCAAGCAATTGCCGCTGGAGATATGTTAAGAGAACGCAGAATACCGAGAAGGATGTCAAAATCAACAGAATTAAAGGCATTGCTGAAATCAAGCAATGTCAACAATGTCAGCTGGTGATTCTCCATCCCATGTCGGATGTCATCTGTAATTTTAACCAATGCAGTATTTGTGCTGTGGCCTGTACGAAAACCAGATTGAAAGGGGTTGAGGAGGTGATTTTGATTTAGAAAGGCCGTAAGTTGGCCATAGACTAGTTTTTCAAGAACTTTTGAGAGGAAAGGAAGAATGGATATGGGGCGGTAATCACAGAAAGAGGCCGGATTTGTTTTTTTCGGGATCGGGATAACATTAGCATCTTTCCAGCATGTAGGAAAGACACCGGTGGAAAGGGATGTATTTAGGATAAAGGAAATTACGGGAGTCAGGATATCTAAAATGGGAAGGATCATTTTGCGGCTAATGGAATCACTTCCTACTGCATTGGAATCGACAGACAATATAGTTCTCCTAACATCACAGTCAGCAAATTGACGTAAGAAGAAAGAGGAATCCGGCATCGGCAAATTAGAAAGATGTCGTAAAGTTTCAATTTTACGTGTGCCATCAATAGGCATAGAAGAGGAGAAGTAACTGTTAAGTTGGTTGATATTCAGAAAGTCGTTGGGATTACTGTTAGGAGATTTGCCAATACCAAGTGTTTTTAAGAATTTCCATACTTTCGCAGGATCTTCATCTTCAATAGATTTATGAATGTGACGTCGTTGGGCGTCCCTGATCACTGTGTTACACTTATTTCTGGTACGGTGATACTTCGTTTCGTTTCGCTTCGAAGGATCGAGTCTGAATCTTGTTTTGGCCCTATTCTTCCTGTTCATCAGTGCACGAATCTCATCTGTTAACCATGGGGCCGGAAGATGTTTGATTTTCACCGGTCGAACGGGAGCGTGTATGTCGTAGAGGTTGGTCAAAAGTTTATTGAAGTGCTCAACCTGTTCATCCACAGAATCAGTGGCGAAGATAACTGACCAGTCAGTGTTAGCTGCATCTTCACACAAACGGTTTAGATCAATACTTGCAAAACTACGCTGAAGTTGAACTGTAGGTTTTAATTTAGGAGGACGTATACGATAGGACAAGTAAATTAAATCATGGTAGGAGAAAGCGTCTGCAGAATATTGCCCGTGCTTGACAGCAGAAGTAGGTGAAGAGACAATTATGAGATCGAGTAAAGAAGGGGTGCAATTAGGGAAATGGTGAGTCTCGTCGAGTGGAAGAATATTCAAGTTTAAAGAATTAATAATGGAAGAAAGTTTCTTAGACCGGAAGTCGTCTTTAATAAGACAAGTATTAAAATCACCCATAAGAATGACATGTGAGTATGTGGGCACAAAATTCTCCAAAAGTAATTCGAGCGACTCAAAGTAATCAACTCTTAGGGAAGGACTATAGAAGACACCAAGAAAAGCTTTTGTATGGGATAGTGATATCTCAAGAAAGAGATGCTCGGCACTATTGGGGGGAGGTGGCTGTGGTGATCTACTTAAGATAGAAAAAGGAATATGCGAACGAAGATATATTGCCACCCCACCGTGTGAAGAACTTACACGATCGTTACGGATAAGATGGAAACCAGGTAATGAGTAAGAAATTGAATTAAGAGAAGGATTAAGAAAGGTTTCCGTAACTAAGATAGCATGGATATGTTTGCAGTCAAATGATGCAAGCATATCCGGAAAGTGAGCGGGGATGCTTTGTGCATTTATATGTACTACATTAAAATTGTTGTGCGCATCGCAGAAACAGGCATCTAGAACTTGATTGAGTGGCTGATTAATGCTTTGGAAACTCGAGTCAGAACTAGGAGACGAAGAGCAGGAAAGATACAGATTACTATTGTTTAAAGATATATCCATTAATAGTTAATATGAAAGACAATACGATAAAAATATACTTAAATATACTCAAATAATTACATATATAAATACCCACAGGTTGGCCGAAAGAGAAATTTTGCATAGAACAAACAATATTTATCATACATTAAAACAAGAAGCAACAACACAAAACAACTAACACAATAACACATAAGAAAAAAAATAATAATAATAAAGAAAGAAAAAGAACACAACATTAAAATAAGAATGAAATTATAGCAAAAAAGCTAATTTGACAAGCATGGCTGCATGAGCGTGATCCCTTGCCTTTAGTCAAAGAAAACTTTTTATTTAATAATAAAGTGACAGTGACAGGAGAAAATTACATTAACGAACAACAACAAAGAAAAAAAACATTGAAATGGATCAATTAATACGGAAATTAAAGAAAGGCGACAGCAAAGCTGACTATAAGCAAAATGATTAGAATTAAAATACTTAGACAATACAAACAAGAGTCGCGCAAACAGGTAAAAAGAAATAAAGCAAATAGGCAATCAAACAAAACGTCTTACGCTATTTTCTTTTGGTAGATACAGCCCGCTTGCCTTTGGCTGCACCTGCGGTCGTAACTGGTGCCCTCACTGTCCCGGATGGCGTCGAAGTCACTAAAGAACTAAGCTTCTCGATGTCATCCATAGAAGTAATGCGGTGTCGTCTACCGTCATCGCCCAAGACAATTATGCGCCCGGTACTGGACCAGCACTTGGAAACACCGAAACGAGCCCGCGCAGCAACAAATATAACATGTCGATGCCGTGTAAGGAACTCCGACATTGTGACTCCAGTGCCTTTAAGCCCCGTTTTTGCTCTCCACAAACCATCTCGGGTCACTTCCGAAGTCATCTTCACCAGGAGAGGCCGCGGTCTGTCCTGTCGTGCACGGCCCAAGCGAGTCACCTGGGTCAAGTCATCAGCACAAAGTTGAGAAGCTGCCAGATGTTTTGATGCTAACGTTAGAAAAACCTTTGTGCCGTCTTCATCCTTGGCCTCAGGAACACCATGCAGCAACAACATGCTACGCCTGCTCCGCATCTCCATACTGTCACATTCACTGTGTAGTATTGCAACCTGTCTTTCGAGGTTCTTCAAGGTTGCCACAACGAAATCACGGAATGCATAGAAGTCGGTGGATAAAGAACTCACTGATGGTTGTTGAGGTGTGTTTGTCTTTTTGAGTTCTATCTCAAAGGCAGCCATTCGCTCCAGGAAGGATGATGACAAAGTTTCCATTGTGCTCTTGATATTCTCCATGATAGTGTAGTGTGTGAGTGAGTTATGCAGTGAAAATTATAATGGAAGTTGTTAAGAAAAGGAGATAATAACTGCAGGTATTAGGTATTATTAGCACATATTATTTTCAATTACAATTATTAAATTATTATTAAATTACTATTTTTAAATTAAATAAAATATAGAGATATTCAGAAAAACGTATGACTGGTTTAATGTCTACCCCCAAAAAAATGCTGGAGGCACATACAGTCCCCCATTTTTCATATTTAAAAGAAAGCGAATGAATGCACTGCTTAAGGGGGGTTTACACGGGTGACTAAAGCCGCACGATTTTTGCCGCGCGGCGTAAATCGACCATCTAAATGGCAATTCGGCTAAGTTGCAAGTGACTAAAGCCGCAAGCCCCAAAGTTGGGTAGCATCCGACTTTGGCCGCGCGGCAACCGGCCGCATGCGACTGGTGACTAAAATCGACCGTGTAAACGATCAGTTGCAGGCGATCGCCCGCCGCATGAAGGTGTTTCGCGCACGCACGTGTATTTATTTACTACAGCGTTTCTGTGTACATGTATCGTAACAACCATGAATAAAAATAACACCATACAGTTTTTGGAATGCTATGAAATGCATCCATGCTTATGGAACCCAAGAGAACAAGATTACAGGAACAATAATGTACGTTTAGCGGCTCTTAAATCTATTATTCAAGAAATGCGTTTGTCCATAACAGTTGAAGAGCTTAAATTGAAGATAAAAAATATACGAACCACGTATAATAGAGAGGCCAGTAAGGTAGCAAAGTCAAAGAAGAGTGGCGCGGGAAAGGATGATATATACAGACCTCAATTAATTTGGTTTTCTGTAGCTGACCGCTTTTTAAAGCCAGTGATAGAAGGAAGAAACAGTAAAGATAACATGGTAAGTCTTATTATTATTTATTAAATAGTTATTCTTGTTCGCATATTATAAATTATAATAGGTAAATCGTGAACAGAGCTATTTTTATAATATTACTTAAATAAACATACAATATTTACGCAATCATTCTATCTTGCCATGAAACTTTTCCTGGTCCGACAAAATAGTCAGCATATCTATCGCGCAGATCTTTTGCATTTCGTGAATAGTTGTTAGAAGATAGCGGTGTCATTAATTCGTCTACTCCTGCCGTAGGAATGCTTCTCCAACTTCCGTTTCTGATTGTCCCTGAACTGAAGTCTTCTCCGTCTACTAATTCGGGAGTATTCATGTATATGAGATTAGTCCGAAGCCAGTTATGCAGCGCACAGGTCGCTTTAATTATAGAATCAGTTTTATCCAATGAAACAGATATAGGTTTTCTGTATACTCTGAATCGTGAAGCCATTATGCCAAAGGCATTCTCTACGATTCGGCGTGCTCTTGATAGTCTGTAATTAAAGATTTTTTGTTTGTGTTCCAAACCTTCATGTCTTGAATACGGTTTCATTAAATAGGTTGCCAAAGGGAAAGCATCATCACCAACGAAAACTGCCTTATTAGGTAGTTTTAAATTATTTCTTTCAAGGGCACTATAGAACTTTGTTTTTTTCCAAATATGCGAATCATTCATGCGTCCATTAGTTCCGAAATCTATATATATGAAACGGTAATGTGCATCCACTATAGCAAACAACACCACACTATAAGTGCCTTTGTAATTATAATAGTCTGATGCTCCGTGTGGTGGATTTTCGATTAATACGTATTTCCCGTCAATAGCCCCACAGCAAAAAGGAAATTGCCAGCGATCTAAAAAATCCTTTTGTATTTTCTTCCATTGATCTGTGGTGGATGGCACCTAAAAGAAATAAACTTATATTAGTGTATGGTTACAGGGAAAAGATTCAGCGGTGAACACAAACAGCGACATGTCTTCATATTTTGATGAATTGGAACAAGAAGATAATATTGCGCCCTTACAAAAGAAAAAAAAATTGTCTCCAAAGAAAAAGGCGGAGCGTGCTCTAATGTACGCACCTAAAATGGACCCACCTGTTTTACAAGCAGTTAATAGATTAGAAACTTTGGCTCAAACTATCCGTCAAGATGAATTTGATACATTCGGAGTACATGTGGCAAGTCAATTACGTAGTTTGCCATTAAGAAATGCTATTGTTTGTCAAAATTTCATCAATAATTATTTGTCACAAGAAAGACTGAAAACCTTAAATACACAACATTTTCCAATTGCTAGACCTACGAGTTCACTCTCAGAGTATACACGCTATACTTCGACTCCAGAAGCCGAAGCTACTACTTCCCGAAACCAAGCTTTTCAAAACCAGCGTGAAACTTCGACTCCCGAAGCTTCCACTTCTAGAAGGCACCTCGATTATGAAGAAGACTATTTTGCCAGCTGTTTACTTACACAAGAAAATACTGGGCAACAATACGGAGTGAACGACGATATTCTATCTCAAGCTGTTAGGTCATGCTTAGATGAAAACACAATGGAAAATTTATAAATAAATCGTTTATAATTAATTACTAGTTTCACTTACCATAATGAACTCCTGTAAAACATTGTATATAGCATCCAAAACATCCTTCAAAAACAAGGAAATTGTGCATTCTGGAACTCTAAATGACTCTGCAAGACTTGAATAGTTATCACCGGTGGCCAAGAACTTCAGAGTTATTTCTAATTTAATTTTCGGAGAAAGTGCTACTCGCATATTGGTATCGCATTTTTGTATAAGCGGAGTAACCTTATGTAGTAAAGTATTAAACTGATCAGTAGTCATTCTTAATCGTTTTTTAAAATAATCAGGATCTTCTAAACTCCACTCAACCAATAAAGTATCCGAAGCACCCAAGTCCTTACGTCGAGAAATCCATCCACGTACCCAAACATTACGTTTTCTTCTTTCCTTTTGTTTTTTCTTCACTCTTTGTTCTTTAAGCAATTGTTGAATAATTGAATAATTAATTATTTCAATTCCGGCACAAATGGCTATTCTGCTCAACATTTTCGATGGAAATGACAGAGCCGCATGCGATTTTAGTAACCAGTGTAAATGGGCTAGCGATGCGGCTTGGTGAGGCAATTAGTGAAGCGACTCGCCGCACGGCGAAAATCGACCCGTGTAAACCCCCCTTTATGAAGGATAGTAATAGTAACATGGTGGCTTGTGTTTCTGACTCAGGCTGGATAACTGAATCAATTTTCGTTGATTGGCTTCAACATTTCAAAGCATTTGCAAAACCATCTGCAGATGACCCTATTTTACTAATACTGGACAACCATGAAAGCCAAGTTAGTTTGAGAGCTCACGAATTTTGTCGCAAGAATTTTATTCATGTTTTAACTTTGCCACCTCACACATCTCATAGAATGCAGCCTTTAGATTTAACGTTCCATGGCCCGCTTAACCCTTTATTTGGCAAAAAAAAAATTACATTTTGAATTGAAACAAATACGGAAATAGGAATGTGTAGAGCCTAAATATGCCCAGAAAAATAGTAAAAAAAATCTAGGGCTTTCAGGTTTCCTGAAAAATCATGTATGGTACTACATACATTGCCAAGTGGATAAAGAAATATGTATCAATTTGAATGTATGTTGGGACATATCTTACCATATCCAGTAAGAATAAAAATCATAAATATGTATTGTAACATTAATTTAAAACAAACATAAATCATACCTCTTATAAAAATGAGTTGATGGACATACAATATGAAAGCAAAGTAACGGTTATAATGCCTCTGCAACACTGTCATTGGCAGTAAACCCAGAAACTCTACTCATTTTTGAAAATGATAAATTAGTTGACAATTCCTGGGTTTACTTCCGGTAACGAAACATAACCGGACTTGGCATTTGCTGCAAATGACAGTCGTGAGCTTAGAGCATAACCTGCACCGACCCTGAGATGTCATGGTCATAAAATGACCCACATTGTCAAATCGCGAAGACTCAACGGGGACTGGCTGTATCGCTTTTTGTGGTCGTTTTTTGATGTCGAGTGGGTAAATCACAGCACGTCTATTCTTTTTGAATCCTTCATAGATTTCGTACCTAAAAGCCTTTAAGGGCATAGCCTTATTTTTTATTGTAGTACAATCATTTCTGTAAGATAGCCATGCATTGTTGATGCATATATCAAGCAGCTGGGCAAATATGCCGATATACCAACGTCGTGTCTTGAAAAGAGTTCTGTATAGCGAGATGAGCATATCCGCCAAATCTACACCACCCATATGTTTATTATATTCTTAGACCACTTGTGGACAATTGACTTCAACCTTTTGTTTGGCCTCTTTGCAGTAGCGTTTGATTTTCTCTACCGGTTCTGTACCTACATAAGTACTGACCAACGTTACGACTTTGTTGTCATTCCAACGCACAACTGCCAGGCGATTTTTGTCACAAACTGCTTGGTCATAAGCTCCTCGAGGCTTTTTCTTCATTTCTTTTTCTGTACGTAAAACTGCATCTGCTCCTCTCATTCTATTTTTTCTGATGGTGCCCAATCCAAAAATGCCGTAGTTTTCTCTCAGTATGTAGAAGAGTTTTGGGCATAAAAAAAATTGTCGCAGAATACAAAAGCTGGTATTTTTTTTATACTTTTGCACAAAGCAATGACTACTTGAGCTCCAAAACCTAGCGACAATTCTTCTTCTGTGAAATTATGGAACCTGAAAGTGTCTTCTCCTCCGTACAGGATAAAATCGTAGATCATACCTGATACTCCAGCTCTGACATAGTTTTTGAAACCCCATTTATTGGGTTTGTCTTTCATATATTGGCGTCTCTTGCCGGCCTTAGTCCCTTTGTAAGGAATCATCATTTCATCAATGCTGAACTTGGTCTCGACTTCTTGAGCTAAACAATTTGCTGTTATTTTTTCAACTATGGGCCTAATCTTATAATATCTGTCACTATTATCAGAGCTATTGTCGACGAAATGAAGATATCTTCGAATTTTTTGGTACCTTTTTATGGGCATTAGATCTGCAACTAAACCGAATCTATATTGCAGACTCCAATAGACTGTATATGAAGGCATAGACACGACCCCCATGATGATGTGAATAGCCAGAAAATCTCGAAGTTCGTCTTCAACTAATTCTATCGATCGTCCGGTTTTTTCCACTGAATACGCATTTGTTTGTTCTACGATGTCGGTTATAACGTCTGGGGAAAAAAACTTGTAAAAATAGTCCAAGGGAAAAGTAGGTGTCTGAGAATCGATTTCTGGCACATCTTCCACAGTTACTTTGTATCGAAAAACAGAAGCCCTTTTCCATTTATAACACAGAACAAACTTTTTGGTTCTGCGTGAGCGTTTAACAACAGGAACCGACGGTCTTTTCGATCGTGTTTTTCTAGTGAGACGATTTGACAATGTAGAGGATGAAGTGGGGGTGCTAGGTATGGACACTGAAGGTTGTGTAGGCGAAGCTTGTGATGCAGAAGCGACTTGAGATACAGGATTTAGAGTAGCAGGAGTGGCAAGAGTTGCAGGCGTGGCAGGGGTTGCAGGCAGTGTTGGAATGTCGCTTATTATTGGAGCAATATTGCAATCGGGCTCGAGTGATGGATTCGGGTATACTTCTTGGAATACAGGTGTAAGCCGAACATTCTCATTGGTTGAGTTTTCATCATCGGAATCTAATATATTTAGTCTTTCTAAAGAACTTGCAATAGATGGGGCCGGGGAAGATGAATCGGAATGCGAAACTTGAGCGCCCAATATTTCATCATCGACGTCAGATGCATTACCATCATCAGAGAGTGCATTTTCAGTAGGGATCAAAGCTAAAATTCTACCACCACGTGTTAGTAGCGCATGCTGTAAAGAAAAAAAAAGCTTGCATACACCAAAACTCAAGCCCAAGCAAACAAAAACCCATAAATCGCAAAAAAAAACACAAACAGAAATCAAATAAATTGGTAATGTATGCTGTGACAGACAGCTTCGTTATACAGTGATTCATTACTAAGTTGGCAATGTATGCTGTCACATACAGGTTCGTTATGCAGTAATTCATTACTAAGTTGGCAATGTATGTCACGGCATACAAATTTTATTACTAAATAAAACACCAAATATCCACAAATATAGCCAAAATTATAACAGTGAACACTTCACTATAATGTCACGATCGAATGATTAGTATTTTATTAGAAATATACGAGGAAAAGTAATAAAAATCAAATAAATACCTTAGTGAGCACAGCCGGCTTCTTTCGGGCAGACATTTTGAATAAAAGTGACATCACCAGTGTTGCTAACACTCAAAAAGTTTTTTTTTTCATAAAGTGTGACTAGTTTATGAAAATAAATATGAATAATTATATTAAAATCATAATATTTCATTATCACTTTATTTTTTTGAAAGATTGTATGGTACAGCATACAATACCAAATTAAGGGTTAAAACAGCATATAACAGAGAATGTGAATCCTTCATGGTCAACCATCCAGGTACCAAAATTACGGTATATGATATTGTAGGCCTTTATACGAAGGCTTTTAATAGAACCACAAGTACTGACAAAGCTATAAATGGCTTTAAGTCTGCTGGAATTTGTCCAATGGGTCAAGATAAATTTAAAAACACTTTTGAAAGTTTTGGTGATATTTTAGCCTCAGTTTCTCCTCTTGAACAACAGATACAAACAAATACCAATAATTCATGCCAAACTGAGTCCCAGAATGAATCTCAAGTTGACTGTGAAGCTGTTAACGAAAATATTTCTAATCCAAAAAATTCTCAGGAAATATTTGAACTTTCCAATAATGCGGCTAATTATGACGATTTAAACTAAACAATACCTACGTCTGCATTATTGGGTGATATTAGTGAATCTGGTGTAAATCAAAGTATAACAAGTCAAACTTCTCCATCTCCCTTAGTACCACTTAGTGCTGTAGTGCAAGTACCAACTCTAAAACCTCAATTAAGAAACCAAAAAACACTAAAGAAAAACGACCAAAAGGTTTAAGAAACTTAAATATTTTTGAATGTGATAAAGAAAATAATGAATATTTCTGCATTTATTGCCAGGAAAAGTACTGTGACCCACCCACCGAAGACTGGATTATGTGTTCAGAATGTCAGAATTGGGCACATGAGAATTGTAGTGCTGGGTCTTCTTCAAGAGGCTACGTTTGTGAATTCTGCAAATGAAATGGGACCTCGTCCGTAAATACCCCATGTTGTCTGCAATTAACCCAGCACTGGTCCTTATTTACCCCAAGAGCTAAGGGTAATTACGGACATACATATTTTTGCTTTTTATTAAAATTTAATAAATGTTGATTGATCTCATATCATAATTAATGTTGATTTGATAGGTAAACAACTATAGTTTAAAAATTAATAAAAACAGGCTGATTATTGTTAATAGTTTGAGATTTATTTGCGATTCCGCTTAGGCGTCCGCAATTCCCCCACCTTCCCCTACATTTATTGTTTTGCTATCATTAGACAGGGTCACAGCTACAGCTGGTACAATCAAAGAGCAATGGTACGTATGTATTTAGTGAATTTCAAATATTTTAATTTAATTTCGTATCTTTTTTGATCAATATACATTTAATTATTTTTTATCTTGTTTCAGAATATAGAACAAGAAAAGATCACCACTGTTTCGGACGAAGAGTGTGCTAATTTTGACCCTCACCAATATTTGTATTTATTTCAATGTGCTCAAGATCCCCTAGAAGGGTTTACGGAAGATATTTTAAAAATGCAGAGCTCATCTAAGTCATTAAAAACGACTCAACACAATCGCAAAATAAAGTGCAAGAGGAGGCAGAGCATTCAATTAGATCAAACAGCAAAGTACTGTGGCCCACATTCATTCGTCATCAATAGTGCACCAACAAAAGGACTTCGCCTAATCAGGATACAAGTTATCGAATTGGATGGATTACAACGAATTAGTGATAGTGTAAATGATAACAGTGTTCTGTTAAATTCTCAATATGTAGTTACCCAAGTAACAAAATAGTGTCATATAAATAGTATAATAACGTTTTTGATTTAACTTACAGCCATTTGAAAATGGTCTTATAATAGTTTTTTATACGTAAATGTAACGCTGGTTTGGGCGCAGATTATATAACATTTAAATCGTGTAAGGGTCATTTTGCAGTCGCGTCAGTGACAATTACGTTTGTCACTGACACATTAAAATCACATAGACGTTGTAAACTTAACTAGTAAGGTTTGTAATAGTTTTTTAGTAATACGCTTACATGGCTATATCATCGTATAGACGTGGTCGCGCGGTCAGTGGGGCATAAGTTGGACAATTTGTCGTGACAGTCTACTGTGTTGTGATAAAACTTATAAAAAGGTAAGTCAAATATTGTAACAATAATTATTATTTATTAATTTAATGTAAAGAAAGCTTATGGTGGCCGAAGATAGAGAGCAGTGACTTATACTTGGGTATTTAAAATTATCGACGATATTATGGTTATGTTTGTTGATATTTTAATGGGCCTTCGTAATGTTTGAGTTTCAATATTGTTTATAAAAATAAAATACATTAATTGTCATCATAGTTTCTGCCATATTGCTAATAGACATTGGGCGACTGTATTTCGACATGTATATAACTAATTGGTTTTATACACGGTTTTATACGATTTATGGCGTACACTACGACAGTTGCAATAGAGTTCCCTTGGAAAATAGAAAAACCTTTGCGTATAGTCATGGAACTACTCCTGTTTTTTACAGGAACATCATGGTGATATATTTTGACTTTGATAAGTTTTTAACAAAGACAGACTTCCTCAAATATTTAAAATGGCCATGGGATATCACGCATTTTCAGTTATCACAGAAGTGCTATGGATGTAATCGTGTTACTGGCTCGACATTAAAACATTTTATCGTCTATAATAATAGAAGTACAGTACTCTCTCGCTAGTCCGCCGCTCGATAATCCGACAACTACTATAATCCGCCCATTTTTAGGAAGTCGATGTTAGCTGTAGACTCTCTGTAATCCGCCGTTATTGAACAAGTTCGGTCCAGTAATCCGCCGCCAAGTGTCAACTTCCTTCCCTTTCACTCTAATAACGAACATAGTTCTATTACTTCGCCGCCCGGTCTTTAGTCCGCCACGAAAAGTCGTGACCTGCACGCGTGTTTTTTATCACAAACAATACAAAATGGTTTCCTCTTCATCGCAACCAACTAAACGAAAGCACGAAACTTTAACTTTGACGGAAAAGATGGAAATCTTAAAGAAAGTGGATAGTGGTGTGCCTTTTACAGACATAGCAAATCAGTTTCATGTTGGGCGATCAACAGTTTATGACATTCGGAAGAACAGAATTAAGATAGAAAACTACGTCTCTAAAGCAGAGTCTGGAATAGGAAAACGTCAAACGATGAGAACTGGTGAATATACACAGCTAGAAGAAACACTTTTTTCGTGGTTTTTACAAGAGCGTCGACGTCACACACCGATAACTGCTGAAGTGTTGCGGCAAAAAGCACGTCAATTCTATGAGAAAATTTATAAGAAAAATGATTTCAGAGCTAGTGAAGGATGGCTTTCAAAATTTAAGGCAAGATTTGGAATCAGATTGTTGACCATAACTGGAGAGAAATTATCTAGCAATGAGGCTGCCGTATCACCATTTCTTGAAGTTTTTAAGAAGAAAATCGAAGAACTTGATTTGACGGCGGATCAAGTTTACAATGCCGACGAAAGTGGCTTATTTTGGCGACTTTTACCACATAAAACGTATGTTCACAGAAGTGAAACGTCTGCTCCAGGCAGAAAAGTATCTAAGGAGCGCATAACTGTTATGCCTTGTTCTAATGCAACTGGCAGTCATCAGTTGAAGCTTTTAGTTGTTGGAAAATCTGAAAACCCTAGGCCATTCAAGAACATCAGTCTCCCGGTTGTTTATAGGAGTCAAAATAAAGCCTGGGTAACCAAAGACTTGTTTTGTGACAGGTTTCATAATGTTTTTGTGCCCGACGTGAAAAATTTTTTAAAGTCGCGAAATTTACCACTAAAAGCTCTTCTTGTCCTTGATAATGCTCCTGGACACGGCCCAAATGACGAACTATCATCTAATGACGGCTGTATAAAAACAATTTTTCTTCCTGCTAATTGTACGCCTCTACTCCAACCAATGGATCAAAATGTAATACAAATGATGAAAAACAATTACAAAAAGAAGATTTTACTTGACGCTATAAGTCGGGAGACAAACATTTCTGAAACTCTTAAACAGTTGAATATAAAAGATGCAGTTTTTACAGTTTCAGATGCCTGGGATGAAATTGGAGAACGAGCCATCAAATCATCTTGGAAAAAACTTTGGCCTACCATTAGTGAAGATGATAACACTTGGGAAGAAGAAGATCTGATTCCATTACAGGAACTAATACAGTTAGCAACGATGACAAATGCGGGTTTAAGACGTGAAGATGTCGAAGACTGGTTTTGTATAGCTAAATTATTAAACTATGATTTCTTTTGGTGCCAAAACTGTAAGAAGTTTGCCATATATGATCATTATCCTGAGGAGGAATGTTACTGCAACTGTTAAAGTTTAATTTGTTTTTTATATAATATTCATCACTTTGTAAGGTTAGTTTACTCAATTATACCTATGTATTTACCTACATAACATTCCAATCGTTATCACTGAGTCAGTTATACTTAAATAAGTATCATCATCATCAATGTCGCCCTCTTCCCTTACCTTTCGAAGTAAAGTAAAATTAAAGTATGAGAAATAATAAAGAGCATTTTAGCACCCCTCAGCCGTTCAGTTACGATGGCCACAGTAACAAAACCCAAGATATCCTCATACATATAATATAACAGCAATAACTTACTTTCGCTATCTAGTATGCCTTGATAATCGGAACAAGTTTGATTTGTAGAACACCAGTCTTGACTGGATCCAGCATTTTCAGCATTCAATGTTGAAAAATGTAAGGAACCATTTCCATTTTTACCACTTTGTTCTTGACTGGGCACAGTCTCTTCTTGATTATATGTAGGTACCGTTGGTATATTTAGCAATAATAATTGATAATTTTTATTTACTTTTCTTCTAAAACCGCCGCTTCGTTTAATTCTTTTCCACTTTTTGAAATCCATATTATAATTAATGAAAAATGGCCACTGAGTTATATAAAAGGAGCTCATTATCATTTAGATGATCATTTGACTTATATAAGTTATATTAGAGTAATTTTCAAACTAAAAATTACTTAAAGGTAGAAATACAAGACCTAGTACGACGATTTAATAGTAGTTAACTGTAAAACCATAACATCACACTTTGTTATTTAAGTGTTGAATAAGAAATTTTAATAACTTTAAATTTACAAATATGGCGACCTATTACTATTTTATGACTGAAACGTTTACTCTACTTAACGTTGTATGAGAGTCATGTAAATTGTTGAGTTGACGTTTACCACGCTTATCAATATGACTTAAATTATATATAACTAAGGCGTTAAACTGAATACTGCTTTATGACTATATAGTTGCTGCAAAACTGTTATAAAGCTCTAATATGTCTGTTAATTGTATAATTCTATTTTTATACAACTTTTTTGCTAGTTGGGTAAGGATGTTGGTGATGAAATAATGGATCAGACTGAGAAAATTATCAATAATATATTTTTAAAAAAAATGTGGTTATAGTTACACTAATTGTTTTTAGAAGTGTGGTTATGTTAACAAGTAAGTAATTTATATATATGTGAAATTTTATTTGATTTTTTAATTAAAACATAGAAACAATAATTAAACATAGACAAGAGTAAATTTACTTTATTAATGTGAATTACATTAAAATTATAGATTTATCTTAAATTTTATTGATTGTATTAATATTTAGACAGATGTGTCTATTTAATTTAATTACAATAAACAGTTATTATGTAAAATTCTATTTTGAAAATGGAGAAGAGAGTAGGTTAAATCTTAAATAGAATAAGTAATTAAATAAAATGTCATATAGAATATTATTTGAAATATTTGTAAATTAAAAATATATGAAAAATAACATTTTATTAAAATTATCATATATTGTTTCATTTGTTCACCCTATACAAAGAGTTCTGAATAAAAATAAAGAGTAGGTCTTTTATTTAAATTCATTATTAAAAATCTGACATAGAAATACTATTTTCTATAAACCACTTTCTAATACATATAACATTTCTCAATGCACAACATTTCAGATGATTAAAACAATTGTAAGCGAACATATCTTTACAATAGAGTTTACTTAAAATTTCTAAATTAGGTATACCTTTATCACTTATATCTACAACATTTTCATGACCACAAATTTCTCGTACCCACTTAACTTTTTCTTCACCTTTTACTATGATTTTATACTTATTTAAATAAGGTTTTATTAGTCTTCTGAATTCTCTATAGTCAATATGACCCCCACACCATCAGTACCCTCTATTTTTTAGAGTAGAGTATGGATAAGGTGGCTTTTTTAAAAATATTTGAGTATGTTCCGATGTACCTATGACTAATTCTTTTAATATAAATTCATTTTTTACATTTTTAAAACCTTGCACATCTACTATAATAATAGAATTCATGATATTTTACGAACTATATTACTAAGAGGTTTATATTCCACTATGCAATCATTTAAAATTAAACAATATGCTGACGTCTGGTCCTGTATCTCCTTATGACTCTCTAACTCTAAGCGAATATTAATAACGGGTCCTATTTTTATATTATCGTTCTGTCTTGAACAAATTGAAGTGTGGTTAATATGGATCAATCAAGGTAAGTTCGTTTTATCTTCAATTATGATAGCTGTGTTTAAAATAAAGTTTGTTTTGTTTGGATTTTGACGTTTGACGTCATCCAATATCAAACTTAGGGTTTTGATGATTGTATACATTTGGGAGACGTACAGGTCCTTTTATTGAGGTTTTGCACTTGTAGAGTTTCTGCATTGTGAAGAATTCCCTAAGAAGTCTTTGAACAATAGTGTAGTAAATTGGAATTTCGTTGCAGGAGCTGGTTTATTAGTAAAAACCGCCTACTCTAAGTTCTTCAAGCAGGTAGGACTTAGGGTTAGAAATTATTCGAGCATCTTCACATGGTCTAATATTTTTTTTGGCAGCTCGGGCATGTAACGTCCGAGCACATAACTATAGGTAGGTTTACTCTTCGGACGGTTTATGATCAATGCTGGCCGTTAATATATTAAATTATTACTTTTTCGTATTCGAATTCGCATGTTTGTGTTTTGCTGGTTGACAATCTTTCTTTTCTGAACGAGACCGGCATAGAGTGAGTATTAAAGTATTTTGATGTAAGTAAATTAATGTTATACCAATTGCAAATAAAATCGAGACTGAAGAATTCTACCAGTTTTTCATTGCGCCACCCATCTCCGTCATTAGAATTAAGTTATCGGAGTACCTTACCCGTTGGCAAAGATCTGGGAGACATCATTGCCAATGGGTAAGGTACATTACCTAAGAACATGGTGTCAGGTGTAATAATTACATAAAATTGATAAACTTAGTGTGAGAAACCTGGTACACCATAAGAAAAAACTTAGTGAAATATAATAGATTGAGAAACAAAATGTCAGTCGCAGGGAAAAATGAGAAAACGTGTCCCACAATAAAACCTACAGTGGATCGATTGAGACCTCCCAAAGGCTTAAAGCATAGTGGTGAAGGGGCAAATTGGAATAAATATAGACAAAACTTTGAAATATACATGGAGGCAGCTGAAATCAGACATGTCTCCGAGAGTAGAAAAATCAATATTTTTTCTCAATGCGGGTGGTAAAGAAGCAGTAGAGGTCTATAACGCATTATCAAATGAAGAAAAAATACTTTAAAGGATTTGATAATTGCGCTTGATAAATACTCGTAACCAAGAAAAAGTCTTGTACTGAGTACATATGATTGCTCAATTACAGATAAGCAGAATATGAAACAATAGATCATTTCTGTTCGTAGGTTGAAAAATCAGACAAAGAATTATACTTGTGTAAAGAATAATATAAGTTTATTTCTATTTTCTTGATTATTCACACAATTGAAAAGATGACTGAGCACACAGAGTGGAGTTTGATATTATAGTACTTTAATAAAGTGAGCCTTTAGAAGATTACTAAAAAAACTATTTTTTGAAACGA
The DNA here is from genome assembly GCA_918026875.4 of Diatraea saccharalis. NCBI lineage: Eukaryota > Metazoa > Arthropoda > Insecta > Lepidoptera > Crambidae > Diatraea > Diatraea saccharalis. The sequence continues at coordinate 11,933,332 of OU893336.1, forward strand.
AATGACTTACCAAGTAGCCATGCTTGGTGGTTACCACTTATATCATTTCATGGATTTCATGGCCAACCTTACAGGGGAATTTGCCCAAATATGAGCATCATGCCTGCTGCTCCTGGTCATCTGGCATTTACATTTATAGATAAGCTAACTCTACTGAACAAGAACAACTACGAGAAAATATATAAACATAAAAAAACGGGAATTGAGTTCATTAAATAGAAGCAGAAAAAAAGCGAATCCCTTGCACACAACAATAGCTATTTTCGATTTTGAAAAAGTACTGTACATTCCACAATTGTAGGTAGGAATATTTAATTACAAAAGAAAGTATCCTGTATATAATTTTACCGTATATGATTATACTCGGGGTAAAGGTAAACGCATTATCAAATCGCGAAAAGAGGTGCTATAAAAATAGGGAGCTGTTTATAGCATTTCTTATTAAACGAGAAAGAGAATGATATCGAAAATATATCGCCATATTACATAATAATACAGGCCAAAATAAAAATAGATTCATATTTGTTCATTATGTACATGCTGCCAAAGAACTGCAAATTAATATTTTTCAAAACAGGCCACGGTCACAGCGAAGGAAATTACATGCATTCTAGCATTAAACGCGAATTAAAACACAAAGTGGTAAAGGGTGTCTCAGCGCCGATTTTAGACTTTAAATACGAATTTATCGGGAGCCTGCGGGGCTAGCGGGAGGGGAGTAGTAGCGTTCGGTTGGTGACGAGTGCGGATTTGTTAGTTACCATTAGTATCTTCTTCTTGGTCTGTGGTCGCCATGTCGCAGTGGTCTGGTGCGCACCGCGTGTACGCAGTAGAGGCGTACTGTTGCAATTAGTTTTCGTTGAGTGAAGCACAGTGCAAGTTTTGTAATCGCTTTGAAATCCGCCGTTTAAGTGACGCGCCGAGTATTCAATTAATTAAATCGTGGGTAGAAAAGTTTAGAGTGACAGGATGTTTACGGAATCATTCAATTCGCCCCTGAAATAGGCCTGTGCGATCGATTGAAAACATCGATCGCATCGCCGCTGCGGTCGTGGAGCATCCACGACGATCAGTTAGAAAACGTGCTGCCTCTTTGAGCCTCCACTGTTCAAGTCTTCAACGAATTTTAGCCTTAGACTTATAATTACATCCTTACAAGATCCAAATAGTTCAAAAAATCAAACCAGAAGACTACAACAAGCGAAAAATTTACTGTCAGAAGATGTTAGAGATTTTTTCAGAGGAAAATGGGATCGACAATGTTTACTTTAGTGATGAGTCACATTTTTACTTCGAAGGGTACGTCAATCGTCAAAATTGCCGTTACTGCAACTCAAAAGAAAAACATCAGAAAGCATTACACAGACCTTAAGTTACTGTATGGTGTGCAATATCGGCGAAGAAAATCATCGGGCGATTTTTCTTCGAGAATGACCGACGTGCAACGGTTACCGTGACGAGCGAGCGGTATATTGATATGATTACTAATTTTTTTGACCGCAGTTGCAAGAAGAGGATATTGACAAGTCAAGTGTGTGGTTTCAGCAAGATGGGGCCACAGCCCACACAGCTAGGGTCTCCATGGACACACTAAAAGCGTTGTTGGCACCTCTTACGAGTTTGGAGCAGTTGAAAGCTAAAATAACGACAGAAGTGAGAGCCATATCAGTTGACGTTCTGCGGCGTGTCTCTGCAAATGCGCTTGTCCGCTTTGAAGAGTGCATTCGCCGTGATGGAAGACATCTTGACAGTGTAATATTCTGTACATAAAATCCGCAACAATACAATATAATTTACTGCAATTAAAATATTTCAAATACAATTTGTTTTTTTTTTTAATAAATATTTAAAGTTTAAAATCGGCGCTGAAACACCCTTTATATACTCTGGAACAGATGTAGTGGAGACCTAGTTGTAAAAGCCTGTCACAAATCTCCTAACTTACTCCATATTTCATATTAATACTCCATATTAATTTTAGATATTTGTTGGTGTGTTGGTGAAGGTGTAACAAATGACTATACACTAGAGACTGATAGAGGAACGGCTAGTGTCGAAATCTACGATCTGGCATTTGAAAAGTTAGATTAAGAGGTAAAAGTTTAAGAGATGCTGGGGCCCCGTACTATCTAAACTATATGTCTTTGTCAAGATATATAAGGAAGAAAGAGGCTTATCAGCTATCCCCGAAGACAAAGTTCCGTCAATGGGTTATACCATTCCGACTATTTTTATAGAAGAGGAAGAGAATATATTAAGAGACTAATTGTTAACATGTGTAGCCTCTAATTATGGGCTGACCACGAAAGAAACTAGAGTTCTTGCATATAAGTTAGCAAAAAAATATAATAAAAAAATTCCAGAGTCATGGCAAAAGAATGAGAAAGAAAGAATGAGAATGGACAATAAGATTGGAAAAAACTCTCCACATAAACAAATTTTCAAAGACAGGGCGAAAAATTAGCGTATTCTTCGAAACATTGCAATTTATCGGATGTCGAACTAAACCATCATCTGTAGATGGATGGGTATGGACACTAAATGCCATGGAAATATTTTGGAGAAAATTGACAATGAGGCATCGTAGTGTGCGGAGTTTAGCAACACAGTTTAGCAACGAGTTTAGCAAAATTTATTTGAATGCATAAAAGTGGATTGTGGCTCAAATAAAAACACCACAACAGGTCAATTCATTACAGGATTGAAAACTGCAATTATAAGCAAATTAAGCTCAATGGGAGCTAGTGGTAATAATTGTAAAGCTAATGAGAATGAAGCCAATATTAATCATTTAAAAGTTTTAATAACCACGAATAACACTTCCCAACCAATTCCAACTATGTACATACAATCCAGAAGAACATATTCAATTAATCGAAGCCGAAGCTGATCAAGTGAATGAAAATGAAGTCAGTGGGAAAATACATGCATATGTCTATGTATGCGGATTTATGAAAAAAATTATAAAAAAGGAATGCGCCAAATGTACACAGTGTCTATTTGCTAAAATATTGATTAGTAGCGTAATTTTATTAAAATTTTCTTCTGTAAAAAGAAGATTAATCTATGTTTTGAAACAATTTATTAAGTGTTTGTAACAGTATGCCACTACTATCAATATTTATTTGGAAACAAATTGTACATGGAAAATTAGAAACATAATATCATAAATGCGTAAATCTTATTTTGAATTTTTAAATGTATTGCACATAAACAAAATGTTGTAGAATATGAAGTTAATAGAACATTTTTATTTCTGTTATGAGATTCTGCTCTCTTAAGAACCGCAAATTTATTTAAAAAGCTTTAGCAATTGGTCTTCGTGAAAAAAGTAATATTTTAAAACGTTAGTATTTTATAATTTCATAATAATTGTGCATTAGATTTAATTTAAGATTATCTTAAAATAATCGTTTATTTGTCCGTTTATGATGGAAAATGTTTCATTTAGATTAAGTTCACCAATTAATTTTCATAGCTGAAACCTTGTAAGTAGATTGTTATGATATGTTAGCCACTATGAGTCACTGGTCGGGGTCACATCACGTGTTCACTGGTGTTGACTGTTGTCCTTTGCACGAACAATTTTGGAACGTTTTCGGACACCACTGACTCTTGGTAACATTTAGTTCAGTGATGAGACACATTTTCATATCGATGGGTAAGTTAATAAACAAAACTTGCGATACTGGAGCCCTACAAACCCCAAAGAACGCCATCAAAATCGTCTACATACACCGAAAACGACAGTTTTGTGCGCCATTTCAGCCAGCCAGTGTAATTGGCCCTTAATTTTTTTACCAAGGGGAGACGGTCAATGTTGTGGTATATTGCCGTATGATAAACGAGTTTCTGTTACCAAAATTGCATATGTATTCAGGTTACAACAACCGAACGCAATTTCAAGAGGATTTTCGAATAACCTTATCAACAAGTATGGAAACATCCCCTGGCCGTCTATATCGCCAGACCTTACTCCGTGCAATTTCTTTTTGTGGGGATACCTTAAATCAAAGGTCTATAGCAACAATATCCGGACTTTTGAAGTCACACAAGAAAATATCCGGCATGAAATTGAAGACATTATTCCAGCGCTTTGCCGCCGTGTTTTCGCAAACCTCAAGGTCCTGTTACAAGAGTTGATAAGAAGGCCGATATTTGGACGATATATTTTAAAAAATAAAATCCTCTACCTACATTTAAGAGAAATAAAAATATAAAAAACAATGTCGTATATGGAATTTTCTAGTTGAAAATTTTTCGCTGGACTATGCTATGGGAGCTTTTTGTCTGAATGAACAAATTAATCGATTGAAACATAATTTATCAAGAGAAAGAGACTCCGCCGATACAAACAACATGAAAATTGAAGCTTTATTGAGGCCTTTTACTGTTTGCTGGAGTCAGAAAAACGGTCGTCTAAATGCCAAAGATCTGTTCAAACGTGATGGTTCATCCCCAGAGATATTTCGAGTAACTATGAGCTTTAGCAGGTTCTTTCTATTGATGCGATGTCTTATATTTGACAATTATTCTGGATAAACTGGCACCCATTAAAGAGTTGTTCGATGAAGTTGTGGGAGCGTTCAAAAAATATTAGTGTATATCAGTATGTCACAATTACGAAAAATTAGAAGCTTTTAGAGGACGTTGCAGCTTTAGTCAGTACATTTCATCGAAACCCAACAAATATGGAATTAAAATTTATGCGTTGACAGATGCCAAAATGTTTTATACCCATACTATGGAAGTTTAGGTTGGACGACAAGCAGTCGGTCCATATTAAGTTGACAACTCTGCTTTGGCTTTGGTTTTGCGATGGAGTGAAAATATTTACAATATTGGGCGTAATATCACATATGATACTGCTCCTCAAAAAACTGTGCCACCTGCAAAAAATACTTTTGTTTGGAACATGCTGTAACCGTATGCCCTGATTGAAATGAAATGAAATAAAAATGTCTTTATTCAAGTAAACTTGTTTCAAGTACTTTAAAATCGTCTAAAAAAAATTTTCCCCTACCACTTGTTCAAGACGTCTTTTAGCTGATAAGAAGAACAAGCAAAAGAAACTTACCAGCTCTTTAGCATAAGTAATGACATTTACATAAATCATGTCATTACCAAAACAGTACGTATTATAACAATAATAAATACAACTTTCAAAGTCTCTAGGACATAGGTTGGCACATACGAGTATAATTAGTTGTTATAGAACTAAGCGAAAGCTATTAATTCCATGCATTGCGGTTCTTACAATAATCATCTACTTTATAATAGCTTTTACTCATAAGTATGTTCTTTACATGAATTTTAGGGTAGGTCAATTAAATTTCTGCAACTTTATTGAACATAGCAATGTTAATGCATTGCTATGAAATGATCCTCTGATTTTCATATTACTTTAAGAAAAATATCTCAAATTTTAAGACTCATTTGGTATAGACTAACAATCAGTAAAATAATCAATAAATTAAGTACTATCTAAATTTTTAAATTATTATAATATTTAAAAAAAAGTAATAAAACACATGATTACTGTTGACCCTTGCTCGTTAATTTGGACTCTGTTCAAGCCCTTTGTTGTGGATTTCGTCTATATGACCGAACGTACGCAGAGAACTGTTTTAAATAGTCAGACACGTGAGTTCGTAATACGCCTTCGGAACTATTTTGATCGTGAATCTCAAAATGGAGGGCCAATTTTACCTATAACGTCAGTGGTTGAACGCGTAGCTGATGCGCTTAATATTGGACAACGAACTGTTAGACGAATAACTAAAGAAAAATATGGCGAGACTGGCACAGAAGAAAATAAACTTCACACACCAAAAAAGAGAAAACGAGCAAAACCAGTCGTAGGCATCGATAGCTTTGATGCCGATGCTATCCGAAGACATGTTTACGGCTACTATTTACGGAACAAGTATCCAACAAGAAAAAAGTTGGTGCATTCACTGAAGGAAGCTGGATTATTCTTCGGTGGGGAAAGTTCTTTAACGAAGATTTTGAAGACCATAGGATTTCGATACAAAAAATGTAACAAACGCAAAATATTGATGGAAAGATTTGATATAGCGATGGCAAGGTATACTTTTTTACGGCAAGTGAAAGAAATCAAAAATTGGCAAAATGTTGTGTTCTTGGATGAAACATGGCTTAATGCTAACCATACTGTAGGCCGTTCTTGGACCGATGACACAGCAGCATCTACGTCCAAAGTTCCTGTTGGAAAAGGATCGCGACTTATAATTTGTCACGCCGGAACCATCAACGGGTTTTTCGAAGGTTTTCTCAAGGCTTTTGCGTCGAAAACCACTGGAGACTATCATGAAGACATAAATGGAGAAAAGTTTACTGAATGGTTTACCTCAATGTTGTGTAGCCTCCCTGAACCATCTATTATAATTATGGACAACGCCCCATACCACTCGATGCAAATTGACAAGCCACCTGCCCAATCCCAAAAGAAAGCTGACATCGTCGCATGGCTTCGTAAAAATGGCGTAGATGCAAACATGAATATGTTAAAAGCGGAATTAGTACGTCTTTTAAAAGAAAACAAACCAACCAAGATCCGATACGTCATTGACGAAATAGCATTAGAACATGGGCACAGAGTTATACGGTTACCGCCTTACCATTGTGAGTATAATGCGATTGAGTTGGTGTGGGCTTCAAATTAAGGGATATGCTGCAAGACACAATACAGAACCCCCATTTACCACAAAAAAAATGCTAAAATTATTAGAAGAAGCTTGTGAACATGTGACTAAAGGAGACTGGGAAAAGGTTGTGAATAGAACTGTTAAATTAATAAGGGAAGATTATGAAAGAGATGTGAAAATAGATAATATTATAGAAAACGAACTTATAATTAATGTAGGTGATGATAGCAGTGACGACAGTGAAAATAGTAGTATGGACGAATCTGATTAAATATGGCCTTTTGTGGCACTTTTTTTGGTATCTTTTGTATTCATATGTTTCTTGTGTGCATATAAAGTATGTATATTCATTTTCATTCAAATATTCAGTTCGTTCAAATATATTAAATAAACATTTACATTTTTGTTTTATTAAACCTATTTAATCAGGTACAAAAACAAAACTTATTTGTTTTTTTGTTCGAGAATAAATTGACATTCCACATCACTATTGTAATATGTCAAAACGGCCATCAAGAAGGTCCTGGTACCAGTTGGTGGTACAACTCCCTTATTTTCCTCGCTTCTGGTCCCATTTCTACGAGAGACCTATAAAAGTAGGGCTGAACCTTCGCCCTCACCCTCTAATAAGGTGCAGTCTTTCCATATTATTTATCCGTGTCCGTTGGGATTCGACCAGCGGAGGCGCTCAACAATTTTCTTTTATTCAAAAATTAATAATTAATAGTTACAAATCCAAGGTGTTAATCCAGAACAACCTCATTAGCTCGAGTCACTCACCCCTGAACTGTCTGGGTTAGTCGGCCTATCTCCTATTACTGATAAATACATAATAATTATTCAATCAAAATTGTTAATAGAATTAAAGAAGCTCAAAATATCTTTGAAGGATTTGATAGATTAATTGAAACCACAAAACTAAGATGTGATATTAACTGCGATCAAAAAGAATCTAATTACAATAACCAAACAGATCGCTATGATGCTTCTAGATACGCAATGAATATTAGCGTAAGCCTAAAATAGTGTTGTAATATTGCAATAATGGCCACTTTGAAATCTAATAGTACTCGTAGTATAAAAACTGCTGTAATTGAGGCTCATGTCAAGACACTCGTACATTTGGTTGAATCAAATTGGAAGTTTGATGTTTCAAGTCAAGCCAGTAATGACTTAAATTTAAAAAATGGCTCATAATCACAAGTATTGTACTTGCGAGTGACTTTAAAATACTAAAGTAATATATCTGCGAGAAAGCTAAATGAGCAGCCTCCAAATTAGTAGAGAGCGAAAATAGTGACAAAATAGCGGAGACAATTTACTGTCGTATCCTTTTATTAAATAAACCAACCTGGAAAACTGCAGCGGCTTCTTCTTAAGTGTGCTAAAGAAAACCCGCTGCAGTTCTCCAAGAGTGCCATAATAATAGTAATGTCTATGAAGAATTTGGCAGAGCTATTTCAGACACGCTGAAAAAGTACTAATTAAATGTTTTAAGAGGTAAAAGAGGCCGAGGTGTGGCGGTTCTACTGACTGACGAAATGCAAGCCGACATTAACTTACTTATATCGATCAGACAGAAATATATTAGTAATAAAAACCAGTTCCTATTTGCAAACTCTGGGTCGGAAATCACACTGTGTGGGTATAAAGTATTGGAGATGTACGCTAATGCTAGTGGAGCTAAAAATCCTACAGCATAAACCACTATCAAGTTACGGAAACATTTGGCGATACTTATGTGGTTACGGTAAACGATACGGTGTTTGCAGCGCCATCTCTATGTAAATTGATAATCTACATATAATCTTAGTCATTCGCACGCAATTGCTTTTTAAATTTTTATCTCACTCTTGCGCTTAAAATGATTGGTGCAATATTGCTATGCCGTTCCGATGCTTCGCCAATGCTGACTTCTAGTAAAATAGGCTGTCTGCGTGAAATCGTACAACTGATACAACCCGTTGAAAGGCTGATGAAGGAAATTTCTGGACAGAATTATGTCACCGTGAGCAAAGTCATTCCACTTGTTTAAGCTCATTAATTTTAAAGATGTAAATGCAAAAGCTAAAGTCTTGAGTTATGTGAACAATTTGATGTTTCAGAAAAAAAAGAGAAGACATAACGTGAAATTGATATATAGAGTTACCATAAACAATTGACATATGAAAACATAAAAAACAAAACTCCGGACAAAATGAAAGCGGAATCAAAATTTCATATTTTCGTGTCATTCAATAAAAGGCAATCTTATTTGGAAAATAGAATATTAAGTCCGCCTTTGTACGATTGTGCATAAAGAATTAAATAATAATAATAATAATAATAATTTTTCTAAAAATATTTTTAACTATTGGCAACACTGTTAAGAAAACAAACTTCGGACATTTTCCTTTCAGTGTTGCCACCTTGGTGGTTTTCCCACCAGATCTGGTGCTTTTTTAAGGTTTTCGGTGGCATTGTTTCATCATTTAGCGTTATTTATTTTTTTAGTGGTTTTTAGCGGTTTTTCAATATAAAATCTGTCAACACATTTTCTGGAGTGAGGGCAACACTGTTAAGAAAACAAACTTCGGACATTTTCCTTTCAGTGTTGCCACCTTGGTGGTTTTCCCACCAGATCTGGTGCTTTTTTAAGGTTTTCGGTGGCATTGTTTCATCATTTAGCGTTATTTATTTTTTTAGTGGTTTTTAGCGGTTTTTCAATATAAAATCTGTCAACACATTTTCTGGAGGGAATTTCCCTACTGTTTCCGAATTTCCTAATGCTTTATGTTTAGTCTATGACCAGGAAATCCGTAGGCGCATTCATAACAAAAGTTTTTTTTTGAGAGTTGTATTGTATGTGTCGATCTATGTCCGGAATATCGTTTGTGTTGTTAAATAGTCTTAAAGTTTGATAAATCCTAATGTGTAACAGAATGTGATGCTGTAAATACAATCCAATAATGGAAGTTCCATTGAAGAAAAAAAAATACACACAAAAGTATAGAAAAGAATGGGAAACATCAGATGAATTCAAGACTTTACCTAGTGATCAATAATACGAAAGCGTTTTGCTCATTTTGTAAAGCAGAATTATAAGCAAAATTAGTAGACTTAAGGAGACATGCTGTAACAAAAAAAAAAAACACAAACACAAATGAAAATTATATCCGCCAATAAATCGATTCAATTCGCGCCTGGTGAAAAGTTTACAAACCCAAAATCTCGCAAAGCTGAAGGAATGCTCGCTCTATACAGTACAGAACACAGTTTAGTTTTCAGTTTTGTTTTTTCATCTAATAGATTTAGTAAAATTGACGTTCTCTGATTCCAAAGCAACGGGCGACCTAAAAATGCATCGGACCAAGTGTACTAAAGTTATTAAGCATGTTTTGGCGCCACATTTCGGTGAAGAACTAATAAAGAATGGGTATAGGAGGAAAGAAATACAGTTTTATAATTGACGAATCAACCGACATCAGTACGAGCAAGCAACTAGGTATTGTAATCAGGTATTTCAGTCGAAAACTTAAAAAAAGTGTTTCTTGCACTAGATACAACTTTTTTAGCTCTATTTTATACGAAATTGTTAGTTTTTAGTTAACGCAATTATATCTAATACACAAATAAAACTAATCTGCAATGTTTCTTTTACTCTGAGATAATGTAATAATTTAGCGGTATTTGGTGGTTTTTATTTTTAACAAAATTTATGAAATCTGGCGGTATTTTACTTTCGATCTAGCGCCTTAAAAAATCCAAGGTGGCAACACTGTTTCCGTTTCTTTAAAAGTGTTTTGTGAACTTTGTTGTCTTCTGTGCGATTACAATATTTTTGGTTTGTTTGCTCCCTTATTGACTTGGCGTGTTTTACGGACTTCTGTTGCTTTTTCGAACTTAATTTTGACCATTGAACAAGGATACCGACACGGATTCATTGCACGATTACCCCAGTTCTGCTTATTGGACCCGACCTCTGCTTATTTTGAAGACTTCGCTACATTCACTGGACTTTGCTTATTGAACTGTAACATGCTCAAGAATCCTCGGTCAAGTTGTTATTTAGGGTGTGGAGAAGCCGAACAAAGTAAGTATCTAAAAGTTATGATTTTTTTAAGTTTTAACTTCAATAGAAATATAATTCACTAAAAATAATATTGTCGATATACGAAAGAAAGTTTAATGTTCCTAGAAATATATAATTTTTGTCATAATATTCATTGCATATATTTATTTCAGAACCACTTCCGGAAGGACTCAAGAAAAAGGAGATATTTATTTATTTAACCAAATAAGACTATGTCACAGACATTTCGAGAATTATTATAAAACACAATATGGTCGACTAACAAGAAATGCAATACCAACACTTCATCTTAGAAAAGGTAAACATTTACTCAAGTACTTTTTTGATGTCTTAGTGACAAAGACTTACCACTACCACCACCATATATACCACTAGACAAGCTGTGAGGTACTAAACCATGACGTTTTTCTATAAAGTTAATAATAATCACATAATAGTGAAAATGTACAATATAAACACTGCATTATGCATTAAAACACTATACTTATTATTATATTAATAAATACATATATTCAACTCACATATATGTAAGCCTGATGTAAAAATAAACCATACTTTATAATAATACAAATAGGTTTTGATTAAATAGATATAAGTTCAGTGTAGTTGTTACATTTGAATTTAAAAATATAAGAATAATATATGTATTATTTTTATATGTATGATTTTATTAAATGCTTCCGCTTGAAAACATGTTTATTTAGCTATTTCAGATACTACCACTCCTACACAATGAAAAGTTTGAGTAAGTACCTTAATTAATATTGGAATTATCACACACCCTTGGACACTTTAATTAAAAATATAGCTAATTATCAAATGAAACATGTAAAGAATGAGGAGTTTTTACAGTCTAGAAAATTACTAAGTTTTTAGCTTGATCACATTTATCTAATTTTTGTATTTAAATATTTGAGAATATTTTATTTTAAGTTGTTATTAATATGAATTAATATTTATTTGTCATGTACAAAGGACCAATAAAATTACAAAGGACCAATAAAAGTGTTGAAAATTGCAGCCCCCATTTCTAACCTACTCATATTTGTCTATTTTTGAAGAAATAACAAAATTTTTGAAATGATCGCATGGGCAACTCTTTCTAATCTTAATTAATGATAAAATACACCGAGACACAAAACATACATAAAAATGAAAAAACACATTTCTAATATTTTTGTTCATTCATATATTTACTATTTGTGTGTACAAATAAAGACTATTCCTTTAGTTTTTACCTTTTTTACCTGTGGCATTATGTATTACTTTGGCTCTTTATCATGAGTGTGTCTTCCATTAAAGAATACTGTGTATTTTCTGTGAAATGTGTAGAACATATATCAGGTAGTTTATGCCTATGAATTTTTACAATATGATTATTTTACTATTTCAGGAGATACTACTAATCTTAGAGTCGAAGAAGGGCTGTCAACCTCATCTGCAACAAGCAGTCATAATATAACAGAATCGCCAAAAGAACCATTGACTTTTTCATCATCATGTGGATACACCCATCTTCTTACTTTTTCAAACGTTTCTTGACTTTCATCAGACAGACGGTGTCGTCTTATCTTATCAAGACGTAATGTGCAATGTAAACACCGAAGTCATTATTATAACCAAATCGCTTGCTAATCGGAATCCAAAAGTAATGCAAATATCAACGTTGAGGCAAAGATCGTTAGTCCAATAAACACGCTTAATCGTCAGGTTGAATAATAACATAAACATCGAACTCCACGAGCGAACACACAACAAACAAATCACAACAATTCACAATCCAAAGAGTACCACAATCAACGATGAAAACAAACTAGGCATGTCCAAATAAAATCAAATAATCGATTATTAAGAACAAAATAATCGATACGTAAACCTTTAAACGGATCAACCAGAGAGTTCTCCAGTAATAATTTTCTTAAATTAGTGTACGCATCATTACATCACATATCTCACTTAAATAAGCAATAAATGACGGCTGATAATATTCTATAGAACATGTTTGAAAATGTCGCGATTTATTGAGAATCGCTTCTGACATCGTTGATGTACGTGATCGATTTTTCAAATACCATCCAAAATATAATCTTTGACATATTGTGTGGTTTTCAATTAAAGACAAGGGAATCTATTCTATACAGTCTTATTTTAGAACTTACATTCGATTATTTAGCACATTAATGGTACTTTAAAGGCAATGGAATTAATTGCAATGTACAGGAAACAATAAAATCCATTAAAAAAGATGACCATTTCACTTCCCGGCGCTAAATTCACAAAACACTTCCAAAATATAGTTTTATTATTAAGGTACTTCTGCGTATACCAGAACGTAGATCTACGCCTAAAAAAGGTTACAGTAGTATGCCGGAGCGTAGATACACTTTTACGATATCTGTGGAAAAGTAACTTTTTGACCGTTTCATAGAGTCTAAACGAGTTTGCATCGCGGTGAGTGAGTGAGCCAATGTACGAATGAATCCAAAAAAGTCATTCAATTTATTTTTTCTCTGTGCCGTTTGATTCAAATAAGCTCCCCAAGGTGTCGTGTTTTTGAAAGAGTTTTGTGCTAATTTCCGTGGAAAAAGTAAGTATTTATTAAGTTCTTATGTGTTTTCATGTATTTTTGATATATTTTTATAGCTGAAAGTGCAATAAGCTCTACAATTATAAGTATTTAACAAAAAATCTGAGACAGAAAATTTGTTTCCTACAGAAGCCTGTCGAGTCGAATATAACTCTCAATTTAATGAAATTATCACATTATAAATTACAAAACATAATTAGGGATAGAAATATTACATAACAATTGATGTAAATACACGTGGAATAATTTTTTTGGTTGTTTTTCATTTTCCATATAAAATTATTATCTACGGGATGTTCCAAAAATATTCACTTGTGGAATTGCCGGAACGTAGATCTACGCGTGGGATGTTTCGTCATTAATAAAAGTTTTTGGATAAAAACATACAGAATCCGTCGATATTTTTATGTTCTTACTGTATAGGTTTTACATTTTAGAAATATGTACGTATTAATGGCTTATTATTTCGTTGTAGAAACATGGGTGTCATAATAGATGTTGATAAATATTTAAATTATAATGACTACAATTTATGTGCACACGAATGCAAATGGCCGTGGAACATAACTCATTTTATCAAGCGAAATAAATGTTTCAACTGCAATATGCAAACAAACATGACTGCACCACCACATTTCATTCTTCATAATGAGAATCAAAATATAAGACGATTGTTGCGAACAAGTTACTTTTGGTGTAAATATTGTAATTTTGCAGTATATGAGCACTACATAAGCGAGGAATGCGAATTTTGTCTATAATTTAAGTTTACCTAACACGAAATAATGATTGCAAGAAATAAATTAAATTAATATAATATTATTTGATCTTTTGATTAATTATTTAAATAAAAAGTACTACGTGGTTTCCATTATAGTAGGTATTACCTGAATTCTATAATATGAATAATGATTCTACTTAGGTTACCTGATTAAAATAATTGCAGATTATAATTGTTGTAGATGGAGCCTAATAGAGAAAATGATTTTGAAGATAATCCACCGGGTTCACAAAATCAGCCTTTAATTTCGGCACTGATGGTGAACAGATCTCCAAGTGGAAAAATAAAAGTGATTTCGAATGACAGAGTTATTCTAAAAAAGTCAGTAGATAGATAGATAGATAATATATTTATTTGCATTATTAAAATAGCACACATGCATTATAAAATTCTAATACAATAAAAAAAAATACAATAAAAAAAATTCGCTTTAACGTGTGCGCCACAACAATGCAAAAGGGTAAAAGCTCAACGATTCCTTTGCTCAAGGAGCAAAGCGCTGATTTTCAGCCTTTACCCAGAGTGCTAGCACGATCTCAAACTATAGCTTCACTTTGATATGATAGTCCGATTAAAAATTGCATTCAATCACAAGTATTATAATGGAATATAATATCATTCATTTAATTAATCAACTAATTTCAAAATTTAAATTGTGAGAATAATAAATATTTTAAATATAGTCACTATCACAGATTACATATGTCGGAGCATGAAAAAACAGTATACATAAATTATATAAAATGGATAAACAGCACAATATAAAGAGAATATTTTTGTTAATTTTACCAAAACGTCCCTATTTAGAGGAAGATAGCACCAGCAACCGTCATCATGCGTCGGCTGGAATTTATTCCCAATTTTTGTATATCAAGTAGATTCGTTTTAATTTGTTTTTTGAATGACAATCTAGATGTTAGTTGCCTTATTGGTGGTGGTATATTGTTCCAGCATTTTGTTGCTTGATAACGGAAACTACCCCTAAATGCCACAGTTTTATGCACTTGGATGACCAGTGGAGGCCTCACGGCCCTTGGTACTCTCAAATCACGAATACGGAATGTCAATTTATCTAGCAAATACTTCGGATTTTTTAACTTAATTATGTCAAACATTAACATGGCTAGATGTAGGAAACGGCGCGACTCCATATTCAACATTGAGGCGTTATTAATAAAAGGCGAGACATGAGTACGCGGTGGGATATTAAAACAAAAACGGCAACACGCATTCTGAATCCGCTGTATCAGAATCTGAGTCCTACACAGCAGACGAGGACCATAAACCAAGTCGCCGTAATTCAACCTTGATAAAACTAAAGATTCACATAAGGCGATACGAGCTTTTTCCGATAGAAAATTTCGTATCCTATACAGTACCTTCAGCCGGTAAAAACAATTCCTAACAGTACCTAACACATGGTTCTCAAAACGCAATTGACTATCAAAAATCATTCCAAGATTGTTTGCTTCATTGACTAGCTCTATGTCACTACCATTAATTTTGATACTCGGGGGATTGTTCAGAATAATAGCAGTTTGGTTTTTCGCTCCCAGGACCATAAATTTGGATTTTGTCTTATTGAGAACCAAATCGTTCTCATCACACCACATAGCTACGCCTTTTAAGTCTTCATTCATCTCCCAAACGGTTTGGGTTATTTCATGTTGAGTCCCAGAAATATATAATTGCACATCGTCAGCATAACAGTGGTATTTACAATATTTAATAACTGCTGGCAAATCAGCCGTATATATAATAAAGAGAAGAGGTCCAAGTATGGAGCCTTGGGGTACACCTCGCTTTACAGGTTCCGGGCTGGAATTCATAAAAGATCCGTCCTGCCTGCGGAGTCTAACCGACTGAAAGCGATTGCTGAAATAGCTACTAAACCACTTAATCGAGTTCGGATCGCAGCCGTAATAGGCTAACTTAGATAAAAGTAGAGGGACACTGAGACCATCAAAGGCACGCGAGAAATCAAGAAGCGTCAATAATGTGACGCGACCAACATCCTGTTCCGCAAGAATATTGTCAGTAACATCCAACAATGATGTCACAGTGCCACGACCCTTCCGAAAGCCGGATTGATGTAGTGGTAATATATTATTTGCCTCCACATACTTCACCAGTTGACAATATACAACCTTTTCCAATATTTTGGAGATGCTGTCGATGGCCACGAGTTTATTTTTCCTTCTAATCTTGCTGAGGCGTTGCAAGTTGATTCAGGCAGCGAAGAGAGTGATGGTGAAGAATATTCTGAGGAGACTATTAGACAAATTTTAGAGTCCAATGAAGAAGAAGAAGAATCGCCACCACCAGCTGAACCGTCAGAGTCTTGTAGTTGGTCAGGGAATTTTGAAACATTTACAGGTGTGCAAGAAACTTATAATGAGCAACCAGGACCTACAATATCGTCTATTGATCCTTTTGAATTATTCTCTACTGTCTGGGATCGAAATATCATGGAAACAATTGTACGTGAGACTAATGAATATGCGTGGCAGACTATTGTACGTCTTAGCGAAATCGAAGGGTGGGATAAAATCACAATCTAGATTGAACGACTGGGTAGAAATAACTGTGGAGGAACTTTATAGTTTTTTTTCTGTTATTATATACATGGGTTTATGTTACAGAGGACGTATAGATGAATACTGGATGACAGGGATATTAGAAATGCCTCAATTCCGTAAGATTATGTCTAAAAATCGTTTCATTTTAATATTACGATTTCTGCATTTTGTAAATAATGATGATTTAGATTCCAAGCTACATGGTCAACAGCGTAAAACTTCTAAAATTGCACCTATTCTTGCCCACTGTAATCAAAAATTTCAGGAGATGTATGTACCTCAGCAGCACTTGAGCCTTGACGAATCGTTGCTGCTTTGGAAGGGAAGACTGAGTTGGATTCAGTGTATCCGTTCCAAGGCAGCACGATTTGGCATTAAAAGCTACGAGCTTTGTGAAGCCGAGACAGGTTACTTATTGAAAATGATCATTTATTCTGGAAAAGGCAATTCACAACCTGCACAAGCGTTACATGGATTTACAGGAGCAACAAGTAAAATAGTGATAGAGTTAATGAATGACTATTTTTATAAGGGACATTGTCTTGTAATGGACAATTTTTATAACAGTGTAGCTTTAACTCGATTTCTAAAAGAGCAGCAACGTACTGATGTACTTGGTTCGTTAAATCGGCGGCGAACAGATACTCCTAAAGAGATAAAAGACCTAAATGACAGACGTATGCAGAAAGGTGAAATGGTCGCTCAACATTGCAAAAATATTACTGTGTTATCATGGAAAGATGTCAAATTAGTCACGATGATCTCTACGTATCATAATGCTGACACGGTACCAGGACAGCGAGCTGGTGTAGCGTGCAATAAGCCGCTCGTAGTTCACAGTTACAATAAGTACATGGGTGGGGTCGACCTGAAAGACCAAAAACTATCTATGTACTTATTGGAACGAAAAAGGGGTTTAAAATGGTACGTAAAGGTGTTTAGGAGGCTACTCAACATTAGCGTTTTGAATACCTTTATTATTTATCGATCAAACTTTAGAAGTCAATCTCGCAAACTCACACATCGCGAATATCGCTATGCCTTAGCTAAAAGTTTATCGCAGCAACATTTATCCTCACAACGCATAAGACCTGAAGCTATATCTCAATCCAAGGAGACAAGGTTAGATGGAACTGAGCACTTTCCAGAGCATGAAGAAAATGAAAATCGTGTTCAAAAAGGACGGGTGCGTTACAAACGGGGGCGTTGTGCGCGGTGCTTAGCACTTGCGAATAAAAAACGAACAGAAAGCAATATAAAGTGCTCTAAATGCAGGGTATTCTTGTGTGTAGGTAAATGCTGGCGTGATTATCACACTAAGGATATGCTGTCTATGTAATTGTTAACGTTAACGCTCTGTAAATGTTAACGCTCGGGTTTTATTGTCAATGATATGTAACCGCATGGTATTCTCATAGCTACCTATTATTATTTTGTACTAGGAACTTCGCCCCTGGCGGCGATCGACCCTACTACCGAATCACTTTACCATTCAGTTCGAAGCGTATATGGCCAGATTTCCAAAGGTCACGTTCAATTCCTGCAGGAGACAATGATCTAGTGACGAGTTTGTTTTTCTAGCATGTTTTTAGTAATGGGTTCTTATTATAAATTGTATGATTCTTCTTTCATGATTACCCACCTAACATGTGATAATAAATTAACATTTTTCATTTATAATGCTTCTTATTTATCTCGAACCTTTTCTGTTAAATTGGATAACTACATTTCAAAAATAATAATGTCGGCAAAAAATGCAGCACCCTATAAGTATTGCGCCGGAACGTATCTTAACGCTCACATAATTGATAATATTAGCTATTTTCAATCTTGAATGATAATTACTTACAGCCAAGAATTCATATATTTTCATTGCTCTTAGCAATATTTATATTATTAGTAAGAAAATAAAACAAAAAAGAAAAAGATATATATTATAAATAGTTTTTATTTGCCAATTCTCTTGGACGCAAAAGAAACGCCTATATAAAATAGATAACTCTTTATTCAGTGACATAAAATATAACAAAATAATTATAGTGTCTATTTGTTTCTACAAATATAAAAGGACTATATAAGTTTGATTTTGAGTTTGAAAATGATGATTAGAAAAATTACGCGACCGCGGCATTTCACGCGGCAGTTAGCGCGATACTAACGCGGCGCAGCCCGGCATTTCAGAGGTTAAACTGGCAGTGGAATCATCAATGAAAAGTTTGAGTAAGTACCTTAATTAATATTGGAATTATCACACACCCTTGGACACTTTAATTAAAAATATAGCTAATTATCAAATGAAACATGTAAAGAATGAGGAGTTTTTACAGTCTAGAAAATTACTAAGTTTTTAGCTTGATCACATTTATCTAATTTTTGTATTTAAATATTTGAGAATATTTTATTTTAAGTTGTTATTAATATGAATTAATATTTATTTGTCATGTACAAAGGACCAATAAAATTACAAAGGACCAATAAAAGTGTTGAAAATTGCAGCCCCCATTTCTAACCTACTCATATTTGTCTATTTTTGAAGAAATAACAAAATTTTTGAAATGATCGCATGGGCAACTCTTTCTAATCTTAATTAATGATAAAATACACCGAGACACAAAACATACATAAAAATGAAAAAACACATTTCTAATATTTTTGTTCATTCATATATTTACTATTTGTGTGTACAAATAAAGACTATTCCTTTAGTTTTTACCTTTTTTACCTGTGGCATTATGTATTACTTTGGCTCTTTATCATGAGTGTGTCTTCCATTAAAGAATACTGTGTATTTTCTGTGAAATGTGTAGAACATATATCAGGTAGTTTATGCCTATGAATTTTTACAATATGATTATTTTACTATTTCAGGAGATACTACTAATCTTAGAGTCGAAGAAGGGCTGTCAACCTCATCTGCAACAAGCAGTCATAATATAACAGAATCGCCAAAAGAACCATTGACTTTTTCATCATCATGTGGATACACCCATCTTCTTACTTTTTCAAACGTTTCTTGACTTTCATCAGACAGACGGTGTCGTCTTATCTTATCAAGACGTAATGTGCAATGTAAACACCGAAGTCATTATTATAACCAAATCGCTTGCTAATCGGAATCCAAAAGTAATGCAAATATCAACGTTGAGGCAAAGATCGTTAGTCCAATAAACACGCTTAATCGTCAGGTTGAATAATAACATAAACATCGAACTCCACGAGCGAACACACAACAAACAAATCACAACAATTCACAATCCAAAGAGTACCACAATCAACGATGAAAACAAACTAGGCATGTCCAAATAAAATCAAATAATCGATTATTAAGAACAAAATAATCGATACGTAAACCTTTAAACGGATCAACCAGAGAGTTCTCCAGTAATAATTTTCTTAAATTAGTGTACGCATCATTACATCACATATCTCACTTAAATAAGCAATAAATGACGGCTGATAATATTCTATAGAACATGTTTGAAAATGTCGCGATTTATTGAGAATCGCTTCTGACATCGTTGATGTACGTGATCGATTTTTCAAATACCATCCAAAATATAATCTTTGACATATTGTGTGGTTTTCAATTAAAGACAAGGGAATCTATTCTATACAGTCTTATTTTAGAACTTACATTCGATTATTTAGCACATTAATGGTACTTTAAAGGCAATGGAATTAATTGCAATGTACAGGAAACAATAAAATCCATTAAAAAAGATGACCATTTCACTTCCCGGCGCTAAATTCACAAAACACTTCCAAAATATAGTTTTATTATTAAGGTACTTCTGCGTATACCAGAACATTTCTTAAGAAGATTTTCGCGTTTTGTTTTTGTACTATCATCAGACGTTTTGTTATCTGGACAATTATTAGCAGCATTTAATATTTTAATTTGGTTCCCCGACATTAATTATCCTGTCTTCGTCCTCGAGATTTATTTAACTATGTAGTAGTCTGCTACGTCACGAACTACACTCACAAGTATTCAGAGTGGGGTAGAAAGAGACAGAAACAATGTTCCGTCCTTTTCCCCACTGTCTTCCCAACCTGACACCCGCGTCGCTTCATTCTTGCGTCGCGCGGCTTCCGCACGGGTGTTCTGTCTAGTACCTAATTTATACGTTTAAAATAAAGATTCTTATTAGGTTTGCTATAAGTGCACGTGCTTCTTATTTATTATGCCAAAACGCAAATCATCGGAAACAAAGGAGGATAAATGGCTTCGAAAAATGAAAAAATATGAAAGTTAAATACAAAACAAAGTGACAAAACGTGCACGAAGGAATATCATTTATTCCAGTGATGAAGCAAATAGTATTGACAGAGGTCAGTTGTGTGTGCAGTTTTATATATATTTTTGCCACAATTATGCAACCCCTGTTGTATTTTCGGGAGCTTTGTTGCCATAATTGCTCAATGTATTCTTTGAGCTGCCGTGCTTTGCGTAACACTGTGTTAATTCACACACAAGATAAATAGCCATTTTGGTTTGGATCACGCGCATATATATATATATTGCACTTTGGTTACCTACCATGCTTGAAAGAGAATATACCTACATGAAATTTAATGTGACCTTGACATACATTGAAATATCTGTTTTTCTCTCTTAAACGGCATTATGATTTAATTATGCTTTATTAATTCCCCCTAATCGATAAATCTTTGTCAGAAACCTTTAATAGCAGGAAAAGAGATACATTGCTCTTGGGGAGAACCTGGGCGACCTAGTGAAGAATTCTAGAGGTATTAAAAAAGCGGAACAAATGATTCAACTACCTGTATATACTTAGGTTTCGTATTAAATTCTAAAACAATGACAATAGAATTAACAGATAGTAAGAGTAAAGTATTTTAAAACAAACACGTTATTTATTATCAAAAATACAATACAGGGTGGGCATTAGGGACTTCGCTAGATTTTTAGGTTGTCTTGCGGCTGCTTGCCCAGCTGTTAATTATGGTTGGTTGTATACTAAAACCTTTGAAAGAGCTAAGTACTTAGCTCTAAAAAATAATAATAATAATTATAATGATTTGTGTTGGTGGGAAGAAAATATAACGACGGTAGTCAATTCAATAAAACAACATAAATATGAAATTGAAATCTATACAGATGCATCAACTACGGGTTGGGGTGCAGTCTGTAACGGTGAATCGACTGGTGGTCAATGGACTATTACGGAACGCGTTCATCACATAAACTATTTGGAATTACTAGCTGTCTATTTTGGATTAAAATCATTTGCAGATAAAAAATCTAACTGTAGTATCCTTTTACGGGTGGATAATACCTCCGCTATTGCTTATGTGAATCGCATGGGCGGGTTACAATACCCGCACTTAAATTATGTTTCAAATATGATATGGAAATGGTGTGAAGGAGTTTATTCGTATGTGCTTCCTGCATTAAATCTTCTTTAAACTTTGAAGCAGACGCAGAATCGAGAAAACTTAATTTGGATACTGAATGAGAAATAGGATCGCATGTATTTGCAGAAATAAAAAGAAAACTTGGAATTCCTGATATAGACCTCTTTGCCTCTAGGATAAATGCCAAATGTCCAAAAAACATTTCCTGGAAAAGAGACCCATACGCACATAAAAGGGGAGTTTCAACAACAGCTCTGGAAATCGTCCTTTCTTCGATATCACTGAAAACCAATTCAATATTCTTCAAGTCTTAAGCTGTGGTGGTTATTTTGCAGCCAGCAAAATTATGATTTTTATAATGTAGAGGTTAGTAATTTATTGGAATTTCTTACGCAACGTTTCCAGCTATATCATTTATTTCAACTAATAGCATAGGTCAGCATGATATAATCAAAAGATTTCTCAAAGGGGTTTTCAAAATAAAACCGGTTTTTCCTCGATATACTGTTACATGGGATCCAAGAATTGTTTTCAATTATTTGGCCAATTTAGATAACAATTCAATTTCTAATAAAGAGCTTAGTAAAAAAGTAACTATGTTGTTAGCACTAGCATCTGGACAAAGAACACAGACCTTATCTCTGATTAGAATCTCGAATATAAAACAGTATAACAACAGAATAGTTATAATTATATCCGATTTGATTAAAACTTCGGGGGTAGGCCGGGCTCAGCCTGTTCTTAACTTACCTTTCTTTACACAAAGGCCTCGTGTTTGTCCAGACTTTGAATACTTATATGTATATCTGCTACCACATCAATTAAACCGCAAGATGATGATCGTTTAATTATTTCATATAAAAAACCATATAGAACAGTCTCGTCCCAGACTATTGGACGCTAGTTGAAGCAAACACTACAACAAAGTGGTATTGATACATCAATATTCAAAGCCCACAGCACCCGTCATGCTTCCACTTCAGCAGCATGCCAGGCTGGTGTTAGTGTAGATGTGATTAGACGGACTGCTGGCTGGACTAATCAGTCGGCAGTCTTTGCAAACTTTTATAATAGACCAATCGTTGACACTGATTCATCACTAATTACTTAATAAAAATTATATTGTGATATTAATTAAGCAAGACATTTTTGTTAAAATAAAGACTGATTCTCAATTCATTAATGATCTGAATTTATTTACTCTCAACATTAGTTGATCTCTAAACATCTACATAGTTAAATAAATCTCGAGGACGAAGTCAGGATAATTAATTGATCAAACGAACTTACCTGAAGTGAAGTTCGATCTTGATTATCCTGTCTTCGTCGGAGAGATTTAAGATCCCACCCATCCCTTTATACCCAAGTTCAATGTTGCGTCGTATCGTGTTGCTCTAAAATAATGAAGCGACGCGGGTGTCAGGTTGGGAAGACAGTGGGGAAAAGGACGCAACATTGTTTCTGTCACTTTCTACCGTATTTTATGACGTAGTTATGACGTAGCAGACTACTACATAGTTGAATAAATCTCTCCGACGAAGACAGAATAATCAAGATCGAACTTCACTTCAGGTAAGTTCGTTTGATTATTTAAAAATCACCATTTTGTAGAAATAAAATCTATTAATTAATTCAGTTAATTCTAGATCCTTTAAGAGGCGTTCGTTATTGTAGATTGGTCATTTCATCAACCAACCCTTAGTCCAGATTCGGCGTTTTCGTTTTTGCCGTTTCGCTACAATTAAACACACGATAGCTGCAGCTAAATCTTTATCAGACATGGTGCACTTAAGAAAGTAATGACGAGAATGCTTGTTCAATTTTATTGTACCGTGTGGATTTCGGAGCTCATCAATCATATTGTGCAATCATCAACATTGCGCAATATTATTGTAGGTGTATGGGTCGCCTTAAAGTGTATGTGGGCGTCACACACCCCACCTCGTACGGGTCGTTGACAAAAAATTAAGCATTCTATTTGATGTTTTTTGCCTTTATGTGTATAATTTATGTATGTTCAGCATTTTAAATGGATTTTTATTTATTACAGATTTATAGTTACATGAAAAATTACCCACGTGAAATATGATGATATTATAAAAGCACTTTTGGACGAAGGAGATGACTTGGAAGTTGTATCCGGGAGTTCAGAACCGGGCTCTGAAGTAGAACCAGAACACTTGAATGTTCATAGTGATACAAACAGCGAAGTGGATGCCGAAATTCTTTCTTCCGAGTTTGAGAGCAACGACGAAGTAATTCTACTGGCAAAGATAAGACAAAAAAGTGGCAAAAAGAACCATTCAGAAGCAATGTTCGTAGTAGAGCAGAAAATATTATTACTTATTTGCCTAGTGTGAAAACAGCTGCAAGGGGTAATTGGTTCACTAGCTATGAAAGAGTAAGTTGTCACCTCTTGAGAGTTTTGAAGTATTCATTTCCAATGCTATGACAGATGAAATTGTGAATTGCACTAATGAGAAAATACTCTCCCCAGCAACTGGTGATCCTCAACAGTCACAAACTACAAAGGAGGAAATAAAAGCCCTTTACGGTTTACTTTTACTATCAGCTCGTTCTGGACGTCAAAGTACAATTGATTTATGGGCTACTGATGGGACAGGAATGGATATCTTTAGAGACACAATGAGTAGAAATAGATTTACTTTCTAACTGAATAATTTGAGGTTTGATAGCGCGGCAACACGAAACGTGAGATTGAAGACTGATAAACAAGCTCCAATAACAAATATTTTTGAAAACTTTATAAAAAACAGTCAAGATGCTGACATTCCGTTCAGAAACCTAACATTAGATGAAGAATTGGTTGCTTTCAGAGGTCGATGTGGATTCCTCCAGTATATTTCGTCAAAAGCAGCAAAGAACGGAATAAAAATTTATTCTTTAGTTGACAATAAAATATATTATACTTTGAATATGGAAATATACTGAAGAAAGCAACCCGAAAAAAGCCCTTTTTCTATCAGCAACAAGCCTTACGATATGGTCGATCGTCTAGTCCAATGTGTATCTCAGTCTTCTCCGAACATTAAATGGATAATTTCTTCACTAGCTATGAAAGCACAGAAAATTTGCTCCAAAACCATAAGCTCACTGTTGTCGGAACTTTGCGTGCCAATAAGACGTGTATTCCTCCAGTTTTCAAGAAAAATCTTGAAGTATACATCTCTATTTAAATTTCAAAAGAATAAAACGTTTTTATCAAACGTAAGATGGTATATCTGATGTCGACACTGCACCATGACTGAGAAATAGATTCGGAAACCAGAAATCGGCAAAAATCTGCAGTGATAACGTTTTATAATAAGATCAAAAGTGGCGTAGATGTGGTGGATAAATTATGTCGAAGTTACGTTTTCAGAAATTCTAAACGATTGCCGCTAAATTTATGTTAAATTATAAGGAAATATACTGTAGTTTGTTAATTAAACATGATTCTAATAATTAAACGTGCCATTTAAAATAAGTATACAAGAAAGTAACTGTTATGATAAGTGAATTACAACAGTTGTTTTTTTGTTTTTTTTTTATAAAAATAAATGTGTTATTACATACTTTTAAACCGGTCTTTAACTTAAACCTAATCATTACAGTGTGTTTATAAATACCTAATAATAAAATTCGCGAAAAACGTATAAAATTTATCAATTTTACCATTTTTTTATTTGGGGTATGTCACACCCGGGTCGATTTCAAACGAACAGACAAATTACTTCATACTTATATGTTGTTATTCTCCAGTTTTTTTTTTCATTGAATCCGTAAGTTATTTCGTTATGTGTTACAAGAACAAATATTACAAATACATGCTTAAATTTCGAAATAATAATAAAAACAGGTCTACTTTTTCATTCGTGGCGCCGGATACTTTCAGGATTTTTAAACAAAACATATATTTAAAAATGTATTTATAGGTGAAATCGTATTTTTTTGTTTTCCCAAAATTATAATACTGCCAGGTAGCAACTATCGTTTTATTAATGAAAGTGTAGAAATATAATTTCTTAGGGTTTAAAAGTGCGACAACTTTTATTCACTCATTAGTGTCGATCGTAAAACACTTTTCATAACTGAATCCTATCTTCGTTAATATCGCTCCCTCCCCTCTGCACAACCCAGTCCGGCCCATGTCGCACCAAGTACTTCAACGGGACAGAGCGCGTGCGCTTAATTTTGTTTGAATTTCAGCGTTGAAGACAAAAAAATATCATTCGTGTTTGTAACACTGTTCCAAAAAGTGCTTTAACTGGAAATAATTGTTTGCGTATTGATTAACTACAAATTATAACACGGATTTTGTTTAACTTTCCGTTAGCATCTGGAACATTCCATTAAGCTAAAAATTAAATATTTCGTTCAAAATATCATTCGTGTCGATTTTCAAGTAACACTAATGAAATAAAATTCTACATGAATGATATCTATATCTCGTGGCTAATTTTATAAACATGTAACAGAGTCTAATGACTTTTTTTATTAAGTATATTATGTGTTAGGTTATTCCGTTAATTAAATTATTGAAGTTAATGTATTTTTTTTTGTTTTTAGCCAATCACTGTGTTTGTAATAAGTATGTATCACTTATTGTGTACGGCATACACAGTTTAGAGAGGTTTTTATAATTGTTATCCTCTAAAGCTGTCTCAATGCCAATAGTTGGTTTTGTTTATATTTTAAATCCGACATTAACATGATGATCTATTTCATTCCTAATAGCTTACTTGTTGCTTGCTTTAGATTATCATGGCGAAAGAGAAAAGCAAGAATAGTGAAGAGGAGTTACAAAAGAGACGAATAGCAAGGAGAGAAAGATACAAAAAACTAAAAAGTGACCCAGAAAAATATGCCATTGAGAAAGCTAAAAAGAAGGAAGCTTACATGAAACGAAAACGCGAGAAAAAAGTCAAGAGTATCAATGAAATGTCTCCAAGAGAGCAAAGAGCACAAAGGAAGCGTTGGAAAGAAAATTCTAAACGGTACCAGATGAAGAAAACTAAAGAACGAAAGATGCAAGAAGTAACTGTTTCACAGATAAATGAAGCTGTTGAGGAAAGAGATGCTGATGACGATTCCAATGATCCGTTGAGCACAACATACATAACAGCAGAAAACAAAGATAGCAAAGTGAAAAGATTACAGAATAGGATTAAAACATTAAAGTTGAAATATTACACAGAAAAAAGGGAAATGACTTTGCTCATAAAAAAATATCAGAACAGATGCCAAATTTTGACAAATAAAATTAATAAATTGGAAAAAAGGGGTCAAACCAAAGAACAAGCTGGTCTTTCTATCTCTTCTTTCTTTAAAAAACGCAAATCCAATGTAGATCTTCGTAAAAAGTGCTTGAATACCATGCTTCAGAAGAAAATTCAACAAGGAGGTGAATGTGTCCAAAAATTAGTTACGGAGTTTTATGAAGACGATATAAATAGTCGCGTTGGTGCTGGTAAGAAACAGACTATAAAAAAAACGGATTACTGAAACACAAACGATTTCTGCTAGATTCAGTTAAGAATCTGCACAATTTTTTTTGTGCAGATTCTTAACTGAATCCAAACATACGTATTAGTTACGTAACCTTTTCAAGATTACGCCCATTTTGGGTATATTTGCCACGAGATGATAGAGAAACTTGCGCATGTTTGTTACATGTAAACATGGATTTGATTATTTTGGCGTTGAAAAATAAGAAAATTGTGGACATTGCGAATTTTATCCATAAAATTCGCAATGTCCACAATTTTCTCCACAATGCTGGATATTATTTGTTGCGACAAGTATAATTCAAAGTGTGTTTCTAGTAATTGTCAAACCTGCAAAAATAGACCTATACCATATAAAGAATTTAGTAATTTGGAAGAAATTGAGTATCATGAATGGTGCAGAGATAAAAAGAAAGTGGGCTCTTCAGAAATAAACATAGTGAAAAAATTTAGTATAAAAATTAAACCTAAAGATCTTATTCAAAAATTCGAGCAGAAACTACCGAAGTTCCTTGTTCATACCGCGAACATCCTCAATCAATACCAAAATATTAACCATTTGAAACAAACTTTAAATCCTAACGAAGTGCTGCTACACATGGATTTCTCGGAGAACTACATTTACAAATTTGGCAAAAAGATACAGAGCTTACATTTCGGGGGTAGTCGAGGTCAGGTCTCTCTTCATACGGTAGTGATATATATGAAAGAAAGACGAGAAACATTATTCTCTATGCACGGTCAGCGAAAACACACGGCATGATGCACCAGCAGTCTGGGCGCACCTAAAAAGAGCTTTAGAATTTGCATTTGAAAAATGTTCAGACATAAACACTGTACACATTTTAACTGATAGTCCGACGGCTCAGTACAGAAATAAACACATATTTTATTTAATGACTCAACTTTCCAATGACTTTCCGTCTTTAAAATTAGTAACAAGGAATTATCAGGAAGCTGGCCACGGTAAAGGCGCGCCAGATGGCATCGGGGCAGTAGTTAAGAGGACTGCCGATTATCAGGTTAAGTGTGGACGTGACGTAGGAAACATCGCAACTTTTGTTGAAATAATTCGCGAAAATGTAAAAAATATGAAGATAAGAGTGGTAGAGGAACACGAAATTTTAGAGAAGCATATTTGTCTTCCACATGACATATCACCTTTTAAGGGCACTATGTTAGTACACCAAGTAATCTGGAACTCTAAATCCGAATTCCTGGAGTTTAGAAAGTTAAGCTGTTTCTTGTGTACGAACAAAATCTGCACACATGACAATAAACATATGCAACTACATAAAATGTATAAGAGTGTAACTAATGCTACTGTCGAAAATGTTAAGGTTGTTCCACCTGGTAAACGGATCACAATATTGAGCGATATCACTCAGTATTCTGACCAACACAGTCCATCGACTTCTGCTACTATTAAGAAGAGCATTCGTAAAACTGTTAAATACCTTAGGTCTGTTAAAGGAACCTGGGAAAATCAAATGTTTATAGGTACGGAACAAGGGGTTCAATATGATCATCAAGATGAATTCCTACATTTTCTTTATAAAAAATAGCTTTAAAAAGACTGTTGATTATGTGATTAAGTAAGTTATAATGTCAAAGTTATGATAAACAATTCGACACCTGCAAGGAAGAACATCGTAACTCACTTTTAGGTGGTATTGACTTACAATGACATTCTTATTCAGCAAAAAATATGAATTTTTTCACTACTTGGACCCTTGTATCTAAATTCATTATAATAAAAAATCTGCACAGATTAAAAACATTGTAAGTGGAGGTCCACTGAAGTTACTTAAATCGTATATTCAGGTACATGCTATTTTCATTGACTAATATTATTATCTTACATTAATAAAATTGTAATACTAGATACAATCACGTACTTTAAATTTTCCGCGTCATATTATAATTTTATCTTTAATTACAATCTTATTTTTGGAAAGATCTATTCGAATTATAGATAGATTTCATCGTAACGCGAGATACAATGCTTTCATTCTAAAAAAAATCCCATAATATTCAGTTCAACATTGTAACATGACATACAATTGTTTTCTTCGTAATATTTTGCATGCTGGGTGCATAATATGCCTATTTAAGTCATACTTAGACCGCATTTTCACCTGCAAGATAACTTCCGCGAGAAATGTCCGAAAGTCTGTCTGACAGGAGCTTGCAAGTGTAAACCCCGTAGCAAGTGCTGTCGCGACAGTTTGTCAAGCGCTTCCTGCGAGTACTTGCGAAAACATTTCTAAACATGTACGCGTCGACTCGCGACAGATCTCTCTGCTTATCAGTTCTAGTTTCGTATATCTCGCAGCAAGTATCGCACGCACGGGTTTTGTTTTTCTTTGAGAAGAATGAGTCAACGACAAAGTCGTGAATGGTCGCGTGAAGAAACTATAAAGTTAATAGGATTTTATGAGTGTAATCCTTGTTTGTGGGACAACCGGCATGCGGATTACAAAAACCGAATAAAAAAAAGCTCTGTACTCAATTCCATCGCACAAGAATTCTCCACAACTGAGAATTTTTCGATTGTGCAGTTTTCGGGAACTGCACAATTTAAGAAGTCAATGGCAGAATGAATTAAAGAAATTAAAGATCAAGAAGAGTGGAAGTGGCCAAGATGATCTTTATAAATCTAATTGGGGTTATTTCGAGTCTCTTAAGTTTTTGGATATGGGCAGCGCACCCAGTACTGATGCCTTGGTAAGTACCTACCTATAGATATGGGTATTTATTTAATATTCTAAATGAAACAATATGGACCGTTTATATTAAAGTATAGCATTATTAATGCAAATTTAATCAAATATAATAATGAAACAATATTTATACTGATTCGTATATTTACTTATTATTAATAGTTTAAGTTTTACATACTGATAATTAAATATGCTGATATTACCATGGTATTTCACCTTCCCGAGAAATAAAATAATCTTTGGATGCTTCACGAATTTGCTGGGCTACATTTCCTGAGTTATTTTCAGGTCAGTTATATATTCAGGTACACATTCGCTGTCATTTGTATTTTCAATGTAACGCTGACGTGTCGACTCAATTAGAATACAGGATTCTCTATGCCTGTACGCATGTAAACACAACATATCTCAATTGTCTCCTGAAGAATGGCTGCAGCTTAAAAAAATTGTAACTATACTTCAACATTTTGAAGAAATTACCCGAAATATGAGTGACAATGACACAGTATCTCATCAGTAATTCCACTTATACACACACTAAAGTATACATTATACACTGAAGGCAGTAAACAAGACACAA
This sequence comes from Diatraea saccharalis, assembly GCA_918026875.4. Lineage (NCBI taxonomy): Eukaryota > Metazoa > Arthropoda > Insecta > Lepidoptera > Crambidae > Diatraea > Diatraea saccharalis. The sequence continues at coordinate 11,964,208 of OU893336.1, forward strand.
ATGAAAAATTTAAAAGTATAATAAAATGTACTGTCGATCAATTAAATTCCAAATTTGGTGACCTTCAATCAAACAATTTTTTTGCAATAGCAACATATCTAGATCCTCGCTATAAAACAAAATTTTTTGATGAAGTGGTTAAAGAGAAGATTGAAACAGAAATAATGTCACTATTTGATGCAGATACATCTAAAAACGAGGCTGATAATATTGCCGTTCCTGTAGAAAAACGGACAATAATGGAATTACCAGCAGAAGATAGCCATAGTAATGTCCAAAGAGTTTTGTCGAATATATTATTAAGTAGCGATGAAGACGATGACAATACCACATCTGAAAAATGTGCAGTTTTTGACAAATTTGTTGTAATGAAAAGTATACTAAATGAGTTCAATAAAGAAAAACGTATAAGTATTAGTGATGATCCGTTATTGTGATGGAAAGTAAATGGAAATACAAAATTCCAGCCCTTCCAATCAATTGCTCGCCAATATTTGGCGTGTCCACCAGACTCGGTAGCGAGCGAACAACTTTTTAGTGGCGCTGGCCTAATCTATGACTCACTAAGAAATAGATTGGATGGAGACAAAGCTTCAAAACTTTTGTTCGTAAAGTATAATACACTACTTTTAGAGTCAATTCATTTGATTTAATTTGTTTTAAAGCTTTTGTTCATTTAATATAATGTAATATACTACTTTGGGTTTAAATTCACTTATTTTAATTACTTGTTTATTTGGAAATATGCCAATTTTTTAAATTGTTTGTGTATTATTTTATAATTGAAAATTAAAATGAAATTTTTTTGACTAAATAATGTTTTATTTGTCCTTAAATAAAAATTCTCTCTCATGCCACCACTTTTGATCCTTCCTCCGACTCCGATAAGGCAAATTTTAAAACTCCGACTCCGCCTTCGGTTCCGATAAAACTACCTCCGTTACAGAATATGTTAGCTCAGTGCTTAGGAGCTTTAGTAGTGCAGGCAATAAAAAACTTCGTCGAATCATACAAAAAGCTATTGTTGATATTCAAGATAAGGAGGAAGGTATATATCCTCACGTGGAAGTTCAACTCAGTCAACTTATTCAATCCTTCCAATTTATTCTCCGATGTCTACATTTTCTGAAAATGACGTAATCATCAGTGCTAATCAAGAAAACACCGCTGTCGAAGACCAACCTTTTGATCTCAGCATCTTGTAGTTGATTTATTATAATAATAAATTAGTTTTCAGTAATATATACCTATTGTACTTACTTTTAAATATTCCTCATGCAGAGTATCGTATAACGCCTTGCATACTTCCGGAACAATTTTTGATATAGTGCATACAGGAATCCTAAATAAATACATTAATGAATGGTATGAGTCTCCTGAAAAAGAAACAGAAATGATAATTAAAAAGTCTACCGACTACATAATATTACTAATCGCATGTAATATGTATTATTAAATTATTTATATTCACCAGATGCTAAAAATCGCAGTGTTAAGAAGACTCTTTCCTTCGGTGATATCGAATCTCTGAAATGTGTGTCTTGTTTTTTTATAATGTGACCAACTTTTACTAATAACGCTTCTAAATCGACTGCGGTCATACGAATAACATTGAAATACTGCTGTCCATATTCCAGTTGTAATTCGCGTAGTAAATTATGGTAAGCACCAGCTTCTCGTCTCCTAGAAATCCATTCTCGAACCCAAATTGATCTTTTTTTCCTTTTCAACAACAAAATAGTTAATGCAATTGCTACACGTGTGCGTCTTGATGTCATGATCTCAGAGTATAGAATGAATAGAGTAAATTGCGATAGTTCTGATAGCGACACACGTAAGCTTTTTATGTGTAAATACCTGCGCGATAAGTTGCGACAGTATGAACCGCGAGCTTCTTACACGACAATGATTGCAGAAATAAATTGCAGGAAATGTAAACGATACAGCAAGGAACTTCTGCAAGACTTTCGCGAGTTCGCTTGCAGGTGAAAACGCGGCCTTACAATGTTTTCACTCCCCGAGTCTTTGCGGAGAACAGGTTTCGACGTGATTAGTTTTGTGCGAGTTACTGATAGATATTGTTCGTTTTAATTTATTTTATTTTAAAACAGTGCCAAACGCAAAACTTCGTGTTTAATATGTGTCGCCGCAGTAAGATAATTGAGTTGGCTTTAGCTAAAAGTGAAATAACTAACAGCAATGCTGGTAAGTAGGCAATGTTTCTTTTTATTATGCAAACTTTCATATGTTGCACACTGTAGATTAATAAAGAACCAAAAACTCACTGTTTCGTTTTCAGAGGAAAACACAACAAGTCACAATGACAGAGTCGTTCCGGTGAATGAACAATTAATGTTGAACATGCCACCAGTTTTTGTAGAAACAGGTACCTATATTCCCTTTTTAACTGCGTTGTAGTTCGTGGACTAATTTAAATGCATAAGTTTGTTCTAAACATAATGCAATGATGATAATTTTGGTTTAATTTCTAGGTGATGAGTTGTTAAATTTTAAATATAACCTCCGACAACGTACTCCGGTGAAAATACAGAACAATCTCTCAATATTTAATGGAACAGAAGAGGTTTACTCACCAGTAGTTTCGGAATACCTACCGCCTATAGAAAACGGTAAGATAATATGATATACCTATCTACGTCCTTAAATTGTTTTCTATCTTATTACTGTACAGAGGGTAAATTAAAGCTTACTCGAAAAGGAGGTCTACGTCAGAAAAAACGTAAAACTATTACCTTATATGCTAATTTTGTTCGTAGGCTCTTCAGTTTTAACACCAGATGCTGATACAGAATCATTAAAAGAGCAAGATATAGAAAATTATAAAAATCACGAAATCGAGGATGCTTTGCAGGAAACAGGTAAAATTTCTATACTATTTGACTTTAATGAAACTATTTTATAACTTATTGATTATAAATTTCATATTATTATTTAATTTTTATACAAGTTCAAAACGTAAAAGAGCATTATATACTGCTGGTCGAGGGACAGCCTACCGCGTCAACATACCAAAATTCTTTTTTATCACCTAATGCCGTCATAGAACTAGTTGAAGAAAACGTTGAAGAAAATTGCAGAAATGAACAATACAAAATGATTTACAGGAAAATGGTATGTTAATTTTTTTTATATGCACAACGGAGAAGTGTTTGACCTTCATCTCACCTGATGTTAAGTGACGATAAGGCCGAAGATGGAAGCGCACTTCACCCGGAATCCTCTACAACTGAGGAACTGGCTATCTTATCTGTAACTGCCGGAATACAACAATGCTGTTAACATTGTTGCTATGACGGCAGACTTAGATAAGGTGGTGGTAGCTAGCCAGGCGGACTTAGAAAAGTCCTACCACCAACCAAACCGAGTACAAATTTGTACCCCCTGGGAATCGAACCCGAGACCTCTCGGTCGAAACCTGACGGCTTAACCGTTAGACCACAGAGGCGGTTGAAAATAATTTAATTTATTGACTGCTGCTACGTATTGTAGAATTTTTGAGTATATCTAGCTATGTTACAGAATTTAAATAAAAATTTAAGAACATTCATAATATTGTTTATTAATAATATTGTTTATTTAATAATAATATTGTTTATTTTTGTTTATTGTCTGCATACTAAATCCTTTGTGTGTAGTTCAACAGTATATTTACTGTCATATGCGTGATCAGCTAACAGCACTGTAAATTGCTTAATTTGAATTAATTTACTTATATTTTTCAGTTCTACCGGTTTTAATACAAAACACTGATACCGAATCAATTAATAAACAAGCTGTGCAAAATGTAACAGAATTTTTTTAGAAGCAAGTTGACGGAACATTTAGGAATGAACACAACAATATATTACAAGAAATTGGTAAGTTTGTCTATTTAATTGCTATGTGACATAGATAAAAAAATGTTTATTATTAAAATTTCAGAAAATGACTCTCATTTCTCTTTTTGATATTACAGAACTAAACGTAGTTCAAATAGAGATGAAAACTTTACCAAAGATTCTGCACAAGCTACTACTTGAACAAATAATAAAAAGAAAAGATATCCGAAAAAAAATACGCCAGGAAGGAAAAGAGTTACGAATAGAGCAAATTGGAAAAATTCTATTTGTAAAATGAAGAAGAATTTAGGTGAAGAATTTGTTAATAAAAACGGACAGTTAATTGCAAAAAAAGAGATAAAGCCGAGCTGTGATAATAAGTGTTCACGTAAGTGTCGTGAGTCTATTACAGAAGACCAAAGGTATTCACTGTTCACAGAGTTTTGGGAATTGGGCGATCACAATAAACAAGTGGAATATATAAGTCGATTTGTAAAAAGAGTTGGAAAAAAGCTAGTAACCGTTCGCACAGCTGCCACAAGTCGGCGTAAATGGTCTTTTGAGTATTACTTGTTTATAGATGGCAAAGAAGTTCGAACATGCAAAACAATGTTTTTAAATACTTTTTCCATAAGCGACATGTGGTTGCAAACTTTTTTTTAAAAAGTTGATAATTCTTCTTTAGGTTCTATTTCCGACGACAAGCGACGTCGCCATGGTACACGAAAAAATGCGATACCGGACCAGGTAAAAGAATCCATCCGGAACCACATTTCACAAATGCTAATAAACATGTTGTGAGGGCATTGAAGGATTTTGATAAACGCCGGGCTGAACAATCGGATACTGTTGTAGCCGCTTGTTACGATTTGCAAAAAGTATTGAATACCCCACAATCAGAAGTATCACTTTTTTATTACAAAAGAAAACTAGCTACCTACAATTTCACCATATTTGATATGGGCAAACGTAAGGGGTATTGTTACGTATGGGACGAGACTATCGGACGTAAAGGTTCTAACGAAATAAGTAGTTGTGTATTTGATTTCATAAAGACCAAGGTTGAGGAAGGGTACAAGGAGTTCAATTTTTATTCTGATAGTTGCGGCGGTCAGAATAAAAACAGGACAGTTTTTGCAATGTATGCATATGCTACTAAAATATTCAACATTAATATACATCATCACTTTTTTGAAGTTGGCCATTCCCAGTCAGAGGGTGATGCTATGCATGCACTTATAGAGCGCCGAAAGAAAAAAAAAATTATTTACATTCCTCAGCAATGGGTGACATTAATCAGATGCGCCAAATCCAATGGCGAACCTTATGTGGTCCAAGAAGTAAACCAAAGCATGATATTAGATATGAAACAGCTATTGTCTTATTATAATAACTGGGATAAAGACCTAAATTATACAAAAGTTTCTTTGAGTAAAATAATGCATATTCATTTTAGTCGTGATTTACCGCATATTATTAAATTTCAATATGATTCGCTAAGTGATTATGACTATAGATTTGCTGCAGCAGAAAACTGTTGCGCTTCGAGCATCAAAACGAAGATGTATTAAAGAGATTCAAAGTGATTGTATAAAAGAATTGGCTAAGACTATTGCAAAGGCTTATAGTGCACCTATGCCTATAACATTGGCGAAATTTAAAGATCTAATTTGATTTCATTGGTAGCGCTATTTGAACGGGGAAAACCACTCCGATTCATTAGTTTATATATGATTATATTAATGAAAATAAAGACTGCTAATTAATAAAGTAAATTTTAATTTCTAATTGTATTTCTAAAATACATACTTATACAATTTAAAAGTTGTATCTCAGACATACAATTATTTCATTTAAAAAATCTAACAATTTCTTACAATAAATGATTGTATGTCTGAGTTACAATGTCATTGAAAAAATAAAAAGTTCATGAATTTTACTGTAACTTGCAAAAACATACAAATTTATCGTTCAATAAATAAATTTAAGACGTGATAATGCTACAATAGCTTAGGTTTAGCCGTTTATTCTTAGATTCTTAAGATCGAGTAGCATAAGGCCTTATCCAAAATTTGTAAGAATTTTTTTAAACTTTGAGGCGCTCTCCTGTAAAGCGTCCCAAACTGAGTTGCGATTTTCTTCCTTGCAGGTGTCGAATTATGAAGCAATTTAAATACTAGACTATATAATTAAAAAGTTCGATTATATCTAAATTAAAGATTACTTTTCTTAATAAAAAATAATTTAGAAAAGACTGTTGATTATGTGATTAAGTAAGTTATAATGTCAAAGTTATGATAAACAATTAGGTATGAAGCAATTTAAATACCAATGACTATATAATTAAAAAGTTAAGATAATATCTAAATTAAAGATTACTATAATGATTGATTTTGGCATAACCGAATTGTAAGATTTATAATTTGAAATATATATTAATTTTTGTCACCTTTCTATATTTTCAGTGTGTAATCGTACAATCTTGCAAAGTCAAAAAGACTAATCGTATTACTTTTTGAAGATTTAATTACATTTTACCATTTATTGTTAATTTAATAATTATTAAAATCTAAGATCGAAAGTGTAAGTTTTGATAATTTTATTAAAAGAGTTGAGGTATTTTAGGTACTTATATCAATCCTAATCATTATTTTAATAGTTTTGAACTGAATTTTTTTAGTCTTCTCGTGTTAAGCAAAGAAATTTGAAAGAGAACAATCGAGGCCGTCAGTTGTGAAAAAAACGCAAGTTTACCAAAATCAATAAAAAAGTGTCATAAAAATTCGATGCGTGAAATCGACCCACCCCACCTAGTATGGGACGAGACTTTTAGTCACCTGGTGCACGGAGGGTTAAATAAGTATTGTTTACATTATGCATTAATAGGTAAGATTGAAAATGTTAGAAGGCTATGTTGTAGTGCGACCCGAACTTTTAATACTTTTGGGTGATCAAATTTACCACTGATTTTTAATATGAATTAAAAATGTACATGTTAGCAATTTACGATTTCTACCTACGTACGCCAACGAAAAGTTTGTGCTTTATATAACTAAAATTATAGCACTAATTTTGGACATTTTGGGGATTGCATTCTCCCTGCCAAATATACTACATTTTTAAAACTTACTTTCAGGAAAATCAGAGAGTACAGTGAGGCGTATTGTAGATGAAAGCTATAAAAATGGTGGCAATTTTGAAACACCTGGGAAACATAGATCAGGTTGTCCTAAGAAAGAAATGAAAAAGTTCAACATTTGTGCACTTCTACAAAAGATTCAGTTCTTATAGTATGTGAAAAAAGAGGTACCTACTTTAAGAAAACTTCAGTTGATTGCCAAAACCTTGGATTGGGTTTTCTTACAAGAAATGTCAAAATAACAGAAAAGCTTTAATAGAACAAGCACACAATGCACCAAAACGAGAAGACTACTTGGCAATTATAAAAAATAGAGCCTGAATAATTGCGAAAAGATATAATTTATCTTGACGAAAGCTACGTTAACTCTTCATATAAGGTAAAATCTTTGTTTTTGTTCATCTTCATTTAAGGTAAGGTCACCAAATAAGGCCTATGTCCTAATAAGGCCTATTTTTCAAATTTCCCGCTTCACGATTTCAAATGGCCGCCGATGTTTATAGATGTGTGCGTATACATTAACTAACGCACACAAGCGCTGCAAGCGGCTCATGCCGCGAGCGTGTTCTAACCTGTAGTCGAAAACAACCACGACGCGGAGCGCACGCTTGTTTTTATAAAATTCTGGCAGAGTAAACAGTAAGTGTTTTTATTTTTATTCGTACATGCTGTGTTTTGTCTATAGGATAATTATAAGTTTAGCCATCTCCTCATATAAGTGAAAAAGCTGTAATATCGATGTATTCCATACAATTGTTGTTTTGTTTACCCATGTGCCATGCCCTAATAAAGCCTATAAAAAAATGTATAGGCCTTATTAGGACAATGTTTTATGTCAGTTAGAAAAGTATCACAGTAAAATAGTAAACCATTGTTTTTCAGTAACATCATGGAAACTGGTTCTACCACAAGGAAAAAAAGGGCTCAATGGACTACGCAACAGATGGAAATCGCTGTTAAAATGGTAGAAAGGGGTATATTATCAACATATGCTGCTGCAGCCAGATACAACATCCCAAGAAGAACCCTACGCAACCATATAAAGAGTGGTTCGACTACACGAAAGCTTGGTCGGTCGGCTACATTGACTACAGAACAATAAGCTGGACTTGTCAGAAGAATCATACGTTTGGCTGATGTTGGAATGCCGATAACTTCAAAGATGTTGCGCGTACAGGCTTTTTCATTCTGTAAAATTAAGAAAATTCCAAACACTTTCAATGATTCCAAGAATGTAGCGGGGAAGAAATGGTTGAGGTTGTTTCTCAAACGACACCCTGAATTAGCACGTCGTAAAGCACAGATGATGAATCCAGCACGTGCTCAAAAATTAAATAATGATATTTTTGGCGATCAGTATTCCAAATACAAAAGCGTGGTGGATAGACTTGGGATTGAACATAAACCTGAAAGCATTTACAACATCGATGAAAAAAATTGTCGCATATCTTTGCACCACCAGCAGGAAGTTCTGACAGCCAAAGGGAGAAAGAGAGTTCATCAAATAGTGAATGAGCATGCTGAAAGTGTGACTGTGGTAGGATGTGGAAATGCTATAGGGTCAGCCGTTCCGCCAATGATACTGTTTAAAGGAAAGAGACTAAAGCCAGAATTCCAAGATAATTTACCACCAGGCTCTCTAAAAGTAAAGATAACGCCAAAAGGAAGTATGACGACAGAAACTTTCATAGACTTTTTTAATCATTTGCATAAATACAGAACATCAGGGCCATGTCTTCTCATATTCGATGGTGCAAAATGCCACCTGAACTTTACTATTGTCGAGGAAGCTGAGAAATGTGGCATTACTTTATATTGTCTTCCGTCAAACACCACGCATGAGTTACAGCCCATGGATAAATCTGTTTATCGTGCTTTTGAACACAATTGGGACCAAGAGCTCATTAAATACATCAGTCAGCATCCCGAACGAACCCTTAACAAAAAAAGCTTCAATGTCATTCTCTCACAAGTATGGCCGAAATGTATTTCGTGTGGGTCTCGAATGGGTTTCGTGCTACAGGGTTGTATCCATATAACCCAGATGCTATACCTGAAGAGGCGTTTGCGCCCTCTGCGTTGTCAGAACTTCCAAATCCTACAAGTAGTGAGAATATTGCTGTCTTATCTGAAGAATCGGGGGAACAAGAGATTTCAACTGCAAATGTGGAAGATTCAGATGACTCAGGCACAGATACTGAGAATTTCCCACTGTCCTTGCTCTCAAAAAACAATCCGAATGCTAGAACTCCACATAAATTAGACAATCAATCAACCACGTGTGAAGTTCATGAATTTTTACCAACTCCTAAGTTTAAAGTTAAAACGACTGCTCCACGCAAGAAGTCTATGAATTACAGGGCTCAAGAGGTAACAAAAGACTTATTTGGTGACAATGCTACGAATTCCATATCACAGATTACTGTACCATCGTCAAGAGTAGAAGATACATTTTTACTGTTCAGGAGATTGTTTGATTTAAAAAAAAGATGAAAAAGGCTGATTAATATAGTTCATTTACATGCTTAGAAACTCGTTAAGTCTGATCTAAAATGACCAAAAGTAATTAATAGGATCTCATTAGATTTAATATGAGTATTAACGACGTTTTGTAATAATAAGAAGTTGAATACTTCTTTGTTTTTATTAAGGCTTTATTAAGACACAGGGTTCCCAATAAGGCCTATATGACATTAATGTTATTTTTGTTCACAAGTGTGATTTTTGTTTCTAAAGCAATTTTGTTATTTTTATTACAAAGTTTAATAAATAAATATAAGTATTTCAAATTACCAGTGCATTTTTATTATAAACCTGCTAGTAAGGTAATAAAAAAATTAAGGTAGGCCTTATTTGGTGACCTTTAGTTAGTTGAATAAATTTCTGTATAAATAAGTAACATTTTTATTTTCACCAAGTTTGAATATGTTGGCAATCATTAAACGTGGAAAGTGTTATAGAAAATATTTCTAAAGGAAAGCGTTTCCTAGATGAATGCCCACAATTTCACTAAGTGGATCACCGAGAAGCTTAACCCGAACCTGCATGAGCCGTCGATCATTGTCATTGACAATGCCCCTTACCACTCTGTCGTCAAAAATAAAGTGCCTACCTCCAACCTCGCGTAGATGAAATAAAACTTTGGCTTATAGAAAATGGTATTGACTTTGATTGAATTTGGATAAAAAAAAATCATCTACATTATCGACGATTGGGATAACTTTTGGGAGAAAATGGGCATACAGTGGTCCGGCTTCCGCCGTATCACATGATTTAAATCCCATAGAACTCATTTAGGCTCAAGTTAAACAAAAAGTAGCACAACACAATGTTGGATTACGGTATGTGAAGAGACTTACTGAAGAGGTCTTCAACAGTATTACACCTGAAATATGGAAAAACTGTTACAGTCATGTTGCGAATCTTGAAAAAGAATATTATGAACGAGGAAGAACCCTTTATCAAGATATAGATGATAGATGCCTTGGCGAAGATAGCAGTACCACCGAAAGTAGTAGCGCAGACGTTAATGATAATGCAGCCAATAAGGAAAATATATTTTTTGAACGTAGAGTACTTGGAATCTGACAATGAATGTTCTTTATTTTTATAAAGAAAAACAATCATAAAACCTACTTAAAAAAAAAATAAGTGTAAACTTATTTCTTTACTTTTATTCACTCATTTTATATGAACAACAGTTATCATTCATTTGTCATAGAGACATAGACCGTTTCAAAGAGAAATGAGTAAATGTAATCATGATCAACGATTACATTTAGTAATATTCACTCAGGATTGAATATTGTAGGTTGTTGTAATCTATTTTGATTATTTATTTATTACACGTGAATCTTATATTTATCAAAAATTACGATTACACTATTGTAATCTTCAATGTAGAATAAACTGGTATATCTACGAATTATACGTCTTTAACTCTTCTGTGGAAATCAAAGACGTCCACAAGTAAAAAAAATATCCGGTTTATTTTACCATTAATAAAGAATATCCTACTATCAAAATCATTTGTCTCAATGTACATAGTTGCTACGTGCTCGATCCCAACGCCTCCATTTTTTTCATGACTTTATAAACAGACGTAACTTTAATACAATCTACTGATTCAATCGAACATTTGATTGAATCCGTCGATGAAAAAATCGAAGTAAAGAAGAAATTATTATTAAGCGAGCTTATATCCAAAAAATTGTAGAACGATACCAAGTTTTAAATAAAAAAAAGAGAAAAGCCAGTCTAGCAATATACTTATAAATACAGAGAAGAATTTAAGAAACTTCAAATTCTTTGGAATACCATTAAATTTACAACTAGGAATCAAAGGAAAACATAACAAAATTAGCATGGACAGCGACATTATTATAAAACAAAGAATATAAGAGGTCTTTAGTGATGACTTTAATAAAAAATAAGTCCAGAAAAACAAGAATTCATAACAAAAAATGTCAAGAAAATTTTTTTTTTCTGAAAGATTAGATAATCCGGAAATATTTTTATCAGAATAATCTTTTTAACCCTAGAAAGATAGTCTGCGTAAAATTGACGCATACATTTGCGAAATATAGCTGTCTCTTTCTAAATAGCCGAATCCACAGGCGTCCATTTAGGACATCTTATTCGTTGCTGGGAGCTGCCGTGTGGCATACATGTCGTCAAGGTAAGTGTCACCGATTTTGAAATATAACGACCGCGATTTTGAAATATAAGTCAGAATTACGCATGATTATCTTTTACGTAACTTTTATGATTTTGACTTGTATGATGATTTTTAATTTTTTATGTTATTAAAACTAGATATGATTACTTATAATTATATTATTCTTTTGTAGATATTGAAGCATGACTATAAAAATATGGAGACTAGAAATTTGGACGAAGATGATATCCTGGCTGCTCTTATGCAGAACGATGACGAGCTTCCTTGTGAGGATACCGATAGTGAAGTAGCGGACCACGAAAGTGAAGATGACGTGCAGAGCGACTCAGAAGAAGCTTATATAGATAAGGTAAAAAAAGACCAGTCGACGCCAAGTGCAAGTGCAATCCTAGACGGGCAAAGCAGCGCCGAACAACCAGGCTCCACATCGGCCTCTCGTAGGATCGTAGCCTTGCGACAGAGGACTATCAGAGGTAGGAATAAACAATCTTGATCGACTTCAAAATCAACGAGGCATGGCAGAGTTTCAGCGAGTAACATTGTTCGAGCTCAAAGAGGTCCAAGCCGCATGTGCCGTAATGTCTATGATCCCGTCTTCTACTTCAATATATTTATTACTGATGAGATAATAACCGAAATCGTACGATAGACTAACGCCGAGATATCATTGAAGAGACGGGATTCTATGACAGGTGCTAAATTTCGTGATACATATGAGGATGAAATTCGCGCTTTATTTGGTATACTGGTAATGAAAGCTGTAAGAAAAGATAATCATATGTCTACTGACGAGCTCTTTGATCGATCTTCTACAATGGTGTACGTCTCCGTGATGAGTCGTGGTCGTTTTGATTTCTTGATACGATGTCTTAGAATGGATGACAAAACCATAAGACCTACACTTAGAGAAAATGATGTTTATGCTCCTGTTAGAAAAATATGGGATCTCTTCATTTACCAATACATACACAATTATATTCCAGGGGCTCATTTGACAATAGACGAACAGTTACTTGGATTTAGAGATGTCCGTTTAGAATGTATATTCTCAACAAGCCAAGTAAGTATGGCATAAAAATCCTCATGATGTGTGACAGTGGTACTAAGTACATGATAAATGGAATACCCTATTTAGAAAGGGGAACTCAGACCAAAGGGGTGCCTCTCGGAAAATTCTATGTAAAGGAATTATCAAAACCTGTACATGGTACTTGTTGAAATATAACGTGCGACAATTAGTTTACCTCGATCCCTTTGGCGAAAAGCTTACTCCAAAAACCTTACAAGTTAACTCTTGGCGGAACCGTACGATCGAACAAACGCGAAATACCGGAAGAACTAAAAAACAGTCGCTCTAGGCCAGTCGGGACATCAATGTTTTGTTTCGATGGATCCCTTACTCTTGTCTCATATAAACCGAAACCGGCAAAAATTTATCTTCTTGTTGGTTCCGGAACCACGCGGGCGAAATTGCTGACTTCGCTGATTTAATTATTGAAATTTATTATGAATTAATTAAACCAAGTGGATTTTTTAAACATTTTGTATTAAGAATAATAAATAAATTAACATGAATTTATTGCATTTTTATCAATCTTGCGTTAATAATATATAATTATTTTTCTTATAAAACCCACCATTTACTCAATAATTATAAAAGTAATAAAACTCGCCATCAGAGCAGCGTATACAAAAAATGAATCTTCAAGAATTTTCATTATTTAACAATATACGAAAAATCATAACTTAGCAACGGCCGGTCTAGTCCGCGCTGGCAACGTCGCAGCAATATGCGACAGACAACAAAAATGTAACGTGCGCAAACGAGACAGACGTTCCATTAATGAAGCGGGTGAGATTTTTACGTTAACTTAAACGCAAGCGATATTGGCCTTATTGGTGAAAGAGCGGATCTGTCCGCCATTGTACCTGGTACATCAGAAGATCAAGCTGATAAGCCTATAGTAAAGAAACGTATTTACTGTACTTTCTGCCCGTCTAAAATAAGACGAAAGGCTAATGCTTCTTGTAAAAAAATAATATGTCGTGAGCATAATATTGATATGTGCCAAAGCTGTTTGTAATTAATTTTTATAAAACTTTATATTCGTAATATTTATAAGATATTTTAATTGTTGATTTAAAATATCTTATAATATAAATATTACGAAAGCTTTGTCTGTGTAGTTCTGTGTCACTTCAATGGCAACAGTTGCCCAAGTTAGCTTTTTGGAGCTCTTACAGAGCTAGCTAAATTCTTAAAAGGCTTATTTCCGGTCTCAGTTCCGGTCAAAAGTTACGGTCTCAAAGTCATTTGACACCACTTAGGCTGTAATTAAACGCCAATAAATCAATACTAACAGTAGTATACTAAACCTCCTTCACCACCTTTAAACTTGGACGGAAATATTTTCTCCTTAAGGCTGTCTACGAGTCTTCATCTGGAGGTTCGAGCTGCTGTTCAGTTCTGGGCTACCGAAAGAACCATGTGCTCGACACATCGAGAAACGCCTCGTCGAGACGGTGCCCCGGAACTTCGCCGCTGACCCTCGCCCCATCACCAGAACCCTTACGCCGACGACGGCATTTTTTCTGCGCTGATGGAACGGAACTTCATCGCTGACCCACGCCCCATCACCAGGTCACCAACGCTGACGACGGCTATTTCTGCACTGACGGAACTGAACTTCACCGATTCAAATTTTTCTAAGTTAAAATAGATAAGATTTGGGCGGAAAAGGGGTTTCGCCTGCCTGCCCGCGGTGCACCCTGCTGAACAGCGAACGAGGCTCTGGCGACCCACCAACCCGCATTGGACCTGTGGTGGGTTTCAATCCGCACCCGATAATTTATATAATTGGAGGAGAACTGTGTCCAGCAGGTGACATATTATGGCTGATATGATGACGATGATGAATTTTAGCTCTGTGGTGTTAAAGTTTTATTGTCAACGGCAACAATATTTTTTTCTGAGTGTATATGTATGGTAATTGATAGTTTATAAAATACTCTATGGTCATGTAGATTATCCGCCATCAATTTTTATTAAATCAATTTACATTCAGTGAACACGTTGTTTTTATGTCAGTCTCATTTAATTAAATCTTGTAAGAAAAATAAAAAAGCACGGAGATTTTCTTTAGAAGGCAAATTTTTTGCCCTTACTAGAGGCGTAACTATAGCGTTTGAGGCCTGTCGCAAATTCATCGGATATCGTTAGCCTAATATACTAACCTGCTAAATCCATTTTTTGGGCATTTTGACTTTTTGTTCCAGTCAGAAAGTTTAGACCTTTTGGTAACGGAATAAAGTCGATATCAATCATATAAAGCTCAAAATGCCATGCACGAAAACCTGCTATTATCCCACTAGCAAAACTACACACTGCAAACCTGCTAAATCCTGCCGCGGGTTCCGTTTTGTACGGACAATGTGGCGGTAACCACGTGCTTGATATTACGCTTGAGGTTATATCTGGTTTATGGTCATATTTAGCAGTTTATAGTTACGAAACAACTAAATAATATCCAAGGTAAGTTTGTTTTGCTTTATCTCAAAGTGTTTTTTGTCATTGAATGGGGAATTTAAATGTTTTAACCCAAATAATTTCCTAACCTATACAATAAGGACTTGGCAGTTTTGCATCTTTTGGTGTCTTACTAGAAAACGGAGTTAGCTGTATAACAGTTTTATATTTTTGATTAATAATTATGACTAGAATAATAAGGATTCTTTACTTACAACTTATTTATTATTATAATGAGCGTATGTTGTCTCACTGCTGGCTAAGGCCTCTTTTTTGGCTTTACAATACAAACATCTCCACTTATAGCGATGTTTTGCCAAGATGGTTTTAACAGATCTATAAAATCATTCCATATTTTTATTTGTAACTTGTAATAAGTAAAAAAAAAAATGCATATTTTCAGAATGTCCCGGGGAAAAAAAATACTAGACTTAGCTTTGACTTTGGAGTCATTGGATTCATCGGAGTCAGAGTCAAAATATTATGACCCAAATAAGGTAATACACGTACTTGAAGATGTTCAAATACAGCCGCCACTGGAAAAAGGACCAGATAATTCAGAGTACAATCCAAATATAGCTGTACATGTTAAAGAAGATACTCAATTACAGTATATAGAATTAGAAACTATACCGGATAATTTAAATTACTATACAAGTAAAGAAGGCTACGTTTCAGAGGATATTATTTTACAACACCAACAAGAAAATACACCAGATAATTCAGAAGGCAATCCAAATCAAGCTGTCCAAGTTCTAGAGGACGTTCAGTTGCAGTATATACAGTTACAAAATACAGCAGATCTGTCTCACAACTCAGTGTATGATGTTGATAATGACAACGTTCTAGTTACGAATGAAAACTTTATTGTGATACCATCACAATTTGAAATTGACCCCCAGAAAACAGCTAATGAACAAAATCAGTATCCACTTGAAAATATTTCTAACATTACAAATAAAACTCCAAGTATTCTATCTTTAAACAATGAGCATACTAGTCCTGTAAAAAGCATTGCCAACCTTGACCCTAGTCATCATCATATTGTGCCCGATCCGCCGATATCAGATGATAGTGATAAAGGCGAGAAACTTGTTCCATACTCTGATTTGGACTCAGATTCTCTTTCTGAAATAAATAAAAGTAATAAACGAAAAAAAAGGTTCGAAGTTGATAAAAAGGAATGGTTTGCAGAAAAGAATAAAAGAAGACGAGAAAGTGGTAAAAGCTTTTTTTTGGAGGGATAAGAACGAAGATTGCTCAAAGAATACTAAACCAAAAGCCGCTCGTTCACTGAAACCTAGATGCTCTTGTAAGTTAGGAAAGTATAGTACTTTAAAATGTGCAACCATCAATGAAGACGCAAGACAATTGGTTTTTGAACAATTTTGGAACTTAACTTGGGGAGAAAAAAAGACACCCATTAACGAATGGGTAACCATGACTGAAATAGTCCGACCACGACATCGAAAGACCAAAGAATTAACCAAGAGAGCTAATTCATTTTTATATAGTTTGAAAGTTAATAATGAAAGCATCAAAGTATGTCGAACGATGTTTTTGAACACCTTGGATCTCGGGAGATGGACTGTTCAAAATTGGAAGAAGAACTTTTTATTGCAACCTCCTAGTATATTGAGACGTCACAGACAATCATCTGAACCAATGATTTCAAAGCCCAAAGAATCACTTATAAAATTTTTGGAATCTCTACCTGTCATGGAATCGCATTATTGTCGGGCTACATCTCAAAAGCTGTATTTGTTGCCAGAATGGAAGTCCAAAGAAAGCCTATATCAGTTTTACGTTGACAATTGGTGCAAGGAAAAAAACGTAAAAGCACTGTCTATATGTGCATTTTCTAATGCATTTGAGAGTAAAAATTTGGGCTTGTTTCGACCAAAAAAAAGACCAGTGCGAAAAATGTGCCTGTTACAAGGTAGGGACAGTTTCAAGAGAACAACACATGGCACATATTGAGAAAGTTAAACAAGCTAGAGAAGAAAAAGATCAAGATAAAAATGGAGACAGCTACGTTTTCACTGTGGACTTACAGGCAGTATTGATGGCACCTAAATCAAATGTCAGTACACTGTATTATAAAACAAAGCTGCAAGTACACAATCTTTGTTTTTTTAATTTAAAAAACAAAGATGGTTTTTGTTTCATATGGAACGAAGTTGAAGGCGGATTAAATGCTGAAGAATTTGCTTCTATTTGGGTGGACTTTTTGGAAAACAAAGTCATTGCTGAAATTGCTGAAAACGAAAACAAAACAATTATAATATACAGTGACGGTTGCACATAGCAAAACAGAAATTGTATTTTATCCAACGCTCTTTTAAACATTGTTATGAAGCACAAAAATATAACTATAGAACAAAAATTCTTAGAGGTGGGTCACACCCAAATGGAAGCAGATTCGATGCATTCTACTATAGAACGCTATCTTAAAGATAAAGATATAAATGTGCCAGCTGAATACGTATCGATCGCAAGACATGCCCGAAAATGCCCAGCTCCTTACTATGTACAATATTTGTACCACAAGTATTTCAAAAAATTTGACAATATTCAATTTTATAAAAGTATTCGACCAGGTAGATCCAAAGGCGATCCTAAAGTGACTGATATCCGAGCTCTTCGTTACGAAAGCGTTGGATCCGTTCTCTATAAAACTTGGTATAAACATGAATGGCAACCTTTACCTCAAAGGAGGTCTTTACGAGTTCATCCTTGCGAAGTTAGTAATTTATCCCAATTGCATCAAAATCGACGGAAAATCACTCTCCGTAAGTTTCAGGACTTGCAGGAAATTAAAAAAACGCTCATGTCTGACTATCACAAGTATTACGATGATTTACCTCATGAATAAGATGCCTATTTATTATTCTTAGAGGAATATTTTTGTTTTAAACTATTTTTAGAAGATTTTTTTGTTTTGAGAACTTGTTTTATTTTGAACTGATTTTGAACTATTTAATTATATTAAGACTGAAACCACAAGACTGTGAGTAGATAACACTGTAGAATAGATACTAAGAATTGTTTCAAATGTTTTAGTTTTAATATTGTTCTTGAAAGGCATCTATATGATACAAATACTGTTCCTTACTTGGTTGCATTATATTTAATAAAAATATAAATTTGATTTAAACAAAAATTTTATTTGTATTAATTACACCTGAACTGGTAGGAAAAACTGCCATGTCCTCAAATAAATTGAAATTCGAGACTGAAAAGCTGCTAAATGGCTGTTTTCCTAATTTATTTTAATAACAATCAACATAGTCCAACATCATTACTTGCAAAATAAAAAGAACCGATAGAGAAACCAACAGGATATTCAAAATTTTGATATCTGGAACTGAAAAGGCAAAAATCAGTTTTTTATTTCTTTGGATTTAGCAGGTTAGTATATTAGGCTAACGATATGTAGCATTAGATTGTGACATACCGTGGCATTTTGCCGACTTGCCAGCCTGTAGTTACGCCACTGGCTCTTACTTTGATAAAGCATAGTCCTAAGGGTTATACCTAAATAAACTTTTGGAAAAATTGTTTGTCTTACCTAACAAGAGGACACTATGTCCACTCTCTAATAAGATTAAGTTTGAATGTGCAGCTAATAAAAATATTTTTGAGCATAGTAAAATAAATATAAAAGAGTGGGACACGAAGAAAATACTTTGCTCATTAGTATTTGATGAAATAGCACTGACACCACGTCTTGTTTATAATGAGAGTAAAGATAAAATATTTGTATTAGTTGAAATAGCAGGAGAAAGAAAGCACAAATTAGCCGACCTCTGACCGACGCTCTGGTGGTCATGATCAAATTTTTAACGAAATTTTATAACACAGAAAATATTTTATATTTGCCGCTAAATAAAGAACACAGCGTCAATCACAGACTGCTGCTAATCAAATATATCTTCAAAACTTATATTGATTTAAGATACGTCACTATGCTAAACAAGTCACTAACAAAGTGTCATCTTGAAATTTTTTTACCAAATTAGTTTTGTTCAGAAATGGATGAAGGAAATTATTTTATGTCAACTTATTTTCTTTTCACCGTCACGTCTGTCGGCGTCCTGCCAGAAGAATCTTCATTGTAATGTGATACTGCAATGAGTAAGAACGCGAAAGAAATCATCATCATCATCAGTCCTTTTACATCCCCACTGCAGGGGCTCAGGCCTTCCTTATGGATGGTTAAGGAGGAAAGAAATTTTGCGAAAGAAATATTTAATATTAAAAATAATAGACATTGGTCTCTGCATATATTAGGGGTTAAAGTATGAAATTGCCGTTATATTGTAATAAGTTTTTTAAATTGACATATAATCTTCATGGTTTGAGGTTTTCGAAAGTAACTTTTTTCACGTGGTCTATGATGTCTTCTTTTAAAAAATGTGAAACATTTGAATATCAACCCTCGATTGTTTTTGTTATTCAACTTAACCAAGAAAGATTGATACTGCGATAATTCAAGTGATTTTTGAATATGAGTTTCGACGTGGAAGTAATGCGGCAGAAACAGCCCGCAATATCAATGTTGCGTTTGGAGAGGGGTTTGCTAATGCATGCACCGAGCGATTTTGGTTTAAACGCTTTCGAGATGGAAACTTCGACTTGAAGAACGAACCACAACGAAGACCGCCCACACAGGTGAATAACGGTGAATTAAGAGAAATGATGGAAGTCGATCCTAGTCAAACTACCCAGAAATTAGCGGCATGGCTTAACCTTGGCTTAACCTTACCCACAACATTGACTCATTTGCGTCAAATCAATAAAATAAAAAAATACCAAAAATGGATGCCTCATGATTTGACTGATCTGCAGAAAGAAACGCGTGTTGAAACTTGTGTTGCCTTGTTAAATCGGTACAGAAATGAAGGAATATTGGATCGAATTGTGAGATCTGACGAAAAGTGGATTCTTTATGATAACCGTAAAAGAAAAATGCAATGGCTGACCCCACAACAATGTTCTAAAGCAAAACTTACCAATAAAGAGGTAATGGTAACTGTTTGGTGGTCCCAGCATGGTGGTATTCACTATAGTTTTCTCCGATCTGGTCAAACAATAATGGCAGATGTCTATTGTGCCGAACTCCGAACAATGTTGGCAAAACTAGCAGTAAAACAGCCCCGACGCATGAATCGATTTTCACCATTATTGCTCAATGACAACGCGAGACCTCAGAGACCTCATACGAGAAACCGTTTTGAACCTTAAGGAACTGTTCTTAGAAACCATTCGTCATCCTCTGTATTCGCCAGAGCTCAATTTGATACTCTCAGAAAGAATAAAATCGTAACCATTTAATGCATACATACCAAAGATACAATATTTTGCAGTTACAATACCAGGAACTGACAGACATTGAAAATAAGTTAAAAAATAAGTCTAAGTCAAGCTAATGTTCCTGTAGAAGTTAACACATCAATAAGTAATATACATAGATTATTTCTTTGAGAGGCGATACAGGGAACGTCAGAGGGGACGACCACCAGCCGCATGAAACCACTTCAAATTTCTTTAAGTAACTTTTTAAATAGACCGCTGTCGCCTACGCATGAAAACATTTTGAAATATTGGTATGAGAGGAGGTTTACTGATCTACAGCTGTATTATTTATCTAATAAGACGAAAAAGTTCGTATTATTATATGTGAATCATTGATACTGTTAAAACTTAATTATGGAAATCTAGTGTATGGTCCACGCCTGCTTTCAGGGACTCGTCGTCTTGTTCAGCGAGTGCAGAATGCCTGTTGTCGTTTCTGTTTTACAATACCTCCTAGAAGTCACATTACACCCTATTTGAATGAGGCTTCGATGTTAAATATGACTTCGCGTAGACACCTGCACCTCGCTAGCCTTCTATTCGACATTATCAAGTTCCAGAAGCCAACTTATCTTTTTGCAAAGCTTCGATTTCATCGTCTCAACAAGTATGGAGCCAGGGCTAATAGATGTTTACTGAAGATTCACCTTCACAAGACAGTTGCTTTCACTAGTAGTTTCCGTTACCTAGCAACCAAATGCTGGAACAACTTACCACCACCTCTGGGTATATCTACTTAACTCTGAAAATTCATTTCAAAGAATTTCTTTTAGAAAAGCAGGATATACCTAGGGGGTACTCGGTTGCTATTTAGATTGTGAAGTATGATGCGTATTTTCTCTTATGTTTATGGATATATGCAAGTGATTTTATGTATATATATGTGTGTGTGTGTTTATGTATGTATATATATATTTATTTTAATATATGTAAGTCCACTGTATTTTTGAATATCGTACCTTTTTGTTTATTTCGTGTTACAAAATATAAGAGAGATGTATGTTTATATACATTTTTGTTATTTCGGTACTGTATATTTATATATTCTTTTTATGTTTTTTTTTCTTTAATATACGGCGCTTTGGCGTCTCATGCTCCTCAGGGTTATGGCAGAATATATCAGGGATTTGTCTCCTTGTAGGCAAATCGTATCCTGAGCCTTGACCCATTTGCATTGCTGCGGCACTCAACCCGACATATTTCTTGTTTTTAATTTTATTTCTGTTGCTTTCTGG
Organism: Diatraea saccharalis; assembly: GCA_918026875.4. Classification (NCBI taxonomy): domain Eukaryota; kingdom Metazoa; phylum Arthropoda; class Insecta; order Lepidoptera; family Crambidae; genus Diatraea; species Diatraea saccharalis. Next base: position 11,985,983 of record OU893336.1, read on the forward strand.
TTATTTGTTTTGTTTGTTTTAGTATATTTAATCTTAAACAGTTATAATTTTAATGTGTTGTTGGAAATGCAAATAAAGTTTTATTATTACTAATATACTCGTAGTTTTAGCTACTCCACCAACGGATGTTAGTGTTGAAAGATTGTTTTCTTTATTAAAATTTGTTTTAATTAAGTTAAGAATGTCACTAAAAGAATTGTCAATTATGACGATACTTTAGCATTTATGACAAACAACACTGAATTGTTTGATACTGTAATTGCCATCATTAATTGTGTTAATTTACATAGATACATGATATTTTGCAATATCAGGTTCATAAAGCAAACAAATAAATCTAAAAGGTATTTAGTTACTTCAAATCAAATAAGATTCTGTTTAAGTTAAGTTTAGAGACAAGTATTTTCTGATAATGTAAGTAATTTTCAACAGAAATTGGAAAACAGCATAAGAGCTTATTCATTTTTTTTTGTGCTCAACCCTTTATAGGGCTGTCCCCCAGGTTTAACTTAATTTTTATTCTACAAGAAAAAAAATATTTTGAGATTTGCAATTCACATATGTTTTATTTTGTAATTAATAAATATTTTTTCCATTGATTCGAGCAGAACTAATTTAATGACCATTAAAGTGGTCCACATGGACTGATTTCGTATGTCCCCTCATCAAATACTATGCTTTATTATGAAAAATAATAAATGTTTTGGTAGAAATCACATAATGTATTTGGCTCATTTTATACTTAAATATCGACAGCAGTTATATATGCTAAAATTTTCTTAATTGTTTACAGATATTTTATTAAAATAAAAAAAAATTGACGCGTTTAAATTTCTGTACAATCCGGAACTTTCAGTTTTGCCACCTTATTTTAACTACAAAAGCTCCCCTAATATGAACATTCTTTTTGAAATGGCAACATTTAATGCTTCTTAATACAAAAACGCCATTTTGAATTTAGTGTCATATTAGTGCAGCTTGTAAACAAGACGTGTTGAAGTGACCCTACGGACGAACATATTTTTAATTCAGGTTTGTGTCTTTAATTTTTTTTTAATTGTTCTAAATTTCTAGTAATTTTACACGTTATTGTAAATTTAATTTAGTATTCAGTAGTTATAAATTTCAAACGCCAGGCACGATCGATAATTTTTAATTTATTTTTTAATGCATGTGGGTAAATATATGTGACTTCAATTTGTGACTATTTTGCTGGTCACATACGGGCTGAACCAAAAGTTACTACATGACTCACCTCATAAAGGTTCGTTCACAAAGACGTTAAAAACTTTTTAAATTTCATGTCAAAGAAGTAGAAACTGTTCACCACTCCATTTGCGTCAAATACTAGGTATAACGACAGTTAAGATTAGCGCTAGCAAATATAAAATCTCTGAAAAGTATAAAATGAAGTCGCTTTCCGCGTCTGTGTGTTTGTCCGTTTATTCGCTAAGTCGTCGTAAGTTTCGTAAAGGATTATAATGCAGTTTTCACCATCATTTAGATAATTTTTACCCGTGACAGAACGGAGACCCTATATGCGTTTGGGGTGGTATGTTGTTTGTTTGTGAGAACTTTCTATATTCCCTTATATCTCTTAAACGGTTGGACGGATTTCGATACGCGTTTCCGAAATCTGCTGGAGATACAAATAATGTAAAACACCACATTTTTAAGATATCATGCAATGTATGTGCTAAGAGTGCCGGTATATTCATGGTGCCACCATAGTTTCGCAAGATCATCGGTTGCTAAGCAACACTTTTTTGTTTTGTCAGATCAAATTCACTGAATATTGATATGTTAATATTTTGAAGAGTGATTGGTCTATAGTATTTTCAATTCTATTAACTTTTTATATCCGAGCAGGTCTTTCAAAATTTTTAATTTTGTGATTTTGTTTACGTAAGGTTTATATAATACATATACATATATAAAATATAATTAAGTTATATTTAAATAAATTACCAGATCGCTAGTTTAAAAAAAAGGCAGGCTTTTGCCGCTGCACAATTTTACTGTCACTCATTAGTATCGACCGCGAATAACCTTGGCGAACTATTTTCACCTCATTTGAAACAGAGTATATGTGCGTTTCTCCCCAAAAAACTTTGCACAAAGAAGTAAATAAGTATTATAAAAAATCTTATAAAAAAGTTCTACATGACAACTCTGGTTTCCATTCAAAACGCATAGTTTCACATGACTCAGTTGTACATTATTATCGTTCGAAACCCTGAGTCATTCATGAGCTAATCATCTGTACTGGCGCGGAAAAGACGAGAAGATACAGGGAAAAGCTAAAAAGGGAACGTCCACAAAAATACGCCGCTCAATGTAAAAATAATTTAGAAAGAATAAAGTCAAAAAAGAAGAAAATATCAGAAATGACGCCTGAAGAAGCAGAAATTCAAAGAGAAATATGGAGGAAACAAAAGAGGAAAAGTAATTCCAACAAGAAAACACAGAACAAAGAAAACGATTAAATTTATTTAAATTCTCATCAGATTCGAAAAATGAACAAAATGAAATGAAAAGAATACGAAGAAGATGTAGATTTTTAGCAAACAAATACAGGAAATGCGTCAATGTGGCAAAAAAAAATAAAAGCTCAAAAAGAATTCTCCAAAAAGAAATTTCAACGTCTTCAGAGATAAGTTGCCAGAAAGACACAAGAAAGTGAGAAAAAAAATAAATGAACTGGAAGGAACTATTTCAAAACTGTCAGAGCTAAACATAGCTCTTAAGAAAGCTGGAGTACTGAAAATGGGAGTTAAAGAAGGCTTAGCAGAAATAGCATGTGACACAAAGAACTACGATTGTATGTACAATAACTACCAAGCATGTAAAATAAAGAAACCACAATATGAGACACTCCCAGACATTGAAACGGTACATAGGTTAGATGTTACATGGTATCAGTGGAAACGACAAGACCCTACATATAAAAAAAGAAGGTTGTGAGATTAAAGAAGTTACGACGAAGAAAACTGCTAGAGTGAAGAAAACAGGAACTGTTAAAGAATTACAAACTATATACGAAAATAATTTACGAGAGTTCAAAAAACACGATTTAAATATCCAACACCAGCAAGGATAGTATCATAAAGTTGTCAAAGAATTAAAAAAAGATGAAGTTGTTATAGTTTGCGACTTTTCGCGTTTTATAAATATGACCATGGCAAAAGCGTGGCGGATGGGATCGGAGGAAGTGTCAAACGTACGCTGGACAAAAAGTTAGCCAAGGAATTGATGTCGCCGATGCAAAGGATGCATATAATGATCTTAAACTTAGTTTAAAACGGACCAAAATATTTCTAATTCCAAACAGCAAAATTGAAGAGGTTGAGGAGAGCTGGCCGAGTAACTTCCAGGCTTTAAAAGGAACACTACGGGTGCATCAAATTTTCACCTACGATACTGAACACACGATACATTACAGAGACATTAGCTGTTTTTGTGGGCCTATCCGAGGAAAATGTGATTGTTATTCACCACAATCTCATTGTGTAGTGACTGTGAAACCACGGCCACGGTTGAGTTCGACCATCATTTGTGCTACAACAACCTCAGAAAATCTCATCATTCCCTTTGAACAGGCTACACAGATGTCTGAAGGATTCTCTTTGCCACCAAAAAAGCCAAATCTATCGGTTGTTGATGTCAAAAATGGTGGTTTTACTGATCCTGGTTGATATTTGTTGATATTTATTTGGTTGGATGTTCTGGTTGATATTCAGCTTAAACCACCTAAGGTTCAAGTTGAATTCGAAAAGAGCATACTAGACGCAGCACTCAACTCTTTTCCGGAATCAGAATCATTTAACCACGTTCGCTTAGAATATATTGAAAGATTGTCTATTGATACAGATATGTGTTCTTTTGCTGTTGACGATTTAATGAACATAGATGAGTTACCGATCATACTACAAGACAAACCCAAAACTGTTGAAGTGGACAAAATTAGCGTGAGTAAACCATTGTGTCCAAGAAGCGTTAACATAGGAAAAACTTCTAAAACTTTAAAGAGAAAACCGTCTAATAGAATGGTTAACCAAGCAAAGAAAAAGGACTTTAATCCACTACCATTTTTAGAATGTTCAATTTTAGGACCGGAAGGTAAAAGTATGGCATGTAAGAAATGGTACTGCGAGGAATGCATTGACCAGTCAATCCAAATAGTTTATATTTGTGACATTTGTTTAGAAGGTACTGTATTCTGTAAGTAATACATATAATTGAAACATTTCATATCAAGACTTAAATACAAAACTACATGTTTTTATTTCAGATTAACAACTACCGCGCCGGCACAAACATTTGAGCGTTATGGTAATCTACACTGATATCGACAAAGTCCTGGTTTATGAAGACTTGGTGAATTTTTATAACTTTAACATACCATGGCCGTGGACCCAGACACACTTCATTGTGTCTACAAATTGTTCCAGCTGTGGGGATTATATTCACCCATTTAGCAGACCGCAACATTTGATAGCTACCATGGATCGACAAGATATTTTTTTTTTTAATGCAGCTATTTTTGGTGTTATAATTGCGATTTCTCTGTGTACGTTCATTTTTCAGATGATGAGTGTACTTTCTGTTGGAATTGATGTTTTATTTCTATATCTTTTTTCTCTTTATGATGATTATAATTTCATTTCATAGTTTATAAAGAAAGAAAGAACTGATTCAGCTGTTTCACAATAGATGAATAGATTTTGTACAAAGTGTCTGTACACCTTAGAACGATATACATGTATGATGGAAGAAAAAGTTCTGTTCACGATTTCTTTTCCATAATAAGACTTGTTCTACTGATGGATACAATCATATTATTATGCCGAAGTATTATTGGTACATTTTGTACTACCCGTGTTGATTTGCCATAAGATCATTGTCCAATCAATTTATAACAGATACGAGTACACTTAGTATAAGATCATACTCAATACAAATGTCTACAACTGTGATTGATTATATATATATCACTTTGCATGTGATATACAATTGTGATTGATTATATTATTAGGTTATCTCTTTCATTACATACCTACTTAGTGCCATGTGTTGTATTTGAGTTGGTTCGTTAAAAACTTCAAATAGCTGAGAGAGTTAGACTGATTTACTATGCTAAATTATGATCTATTTTTGAGTACCTGCCTACTTATTTTTTACTTGTGTAATAAATAGAAATACCTACCATTAGCCGGTTTATTAGATACAAAAAAATATCTCTGAAAATAGTGCCATATAGACAAGCCTTTACTGTTTTAGGAAGTTCAGTTTTGTCACTGTCCCTTAATTTCGGAAAGAGAAAAACTAAAATTGTAGTATTTATTCTGGTTTAAGGGTACAGTATTATCACTTAGTGTAAAATTAATTTTATTAAAATAGATGGTCTTGCAATCGCAAAAAAACGTGATATTTTCAAAAAAAAAATTTCAAAAAATCTAAAAAAAAAGTACAGGCAGTCACAAAACTTATGAACAAAGTACATTTTTTTCAGGATTCTTGAATTGAGATAAACGTTTTTAAGTTTCTTTGTTAATATATATGTCAGATATTTTAAAATAAATAAATATCTTTAGTAGTTTTTTTTTATTTTAATTGGTGACTATTTTCACGTAACGGATAGCACTACAAGACTTGTTCCATTTTGTTTAGGTAAATCTTTAAATAAAACTTATATTTTGGCGTTTTCTACTATATTTCCATTATTAGATAGTATAACCGTTATGAATATATAATAAAATTTACCTTAAAATATAAAAAATACCGAAACATGAGTGATAAGAGTTCGCACAAAAAATTAAATATGCTCATAAAAGTAATTAAATAAATGTTTGGTGTTACTTTTTCCTCACATTTCAATTAAAAAATTTACTTATATGTACTTAACTAGAATCATCCTCTAACTTTAGAGTCTGAAGCCTACACTGATCAAAATATTACCCTGTATATTTAAGGCTTTTTAAAAACATTAATAATTTGTTGCATTATGTTGTAGCATGACCAACATGATAATTGACCTACTCGCATGCTACTACAGAGCCGAAAAACTCATAGCGTCGAATTTCCACATCGGTATTATATTTACGTGCCATTCTCTTGAATTCCTTTGAACCACATTTCCACATTCTTTTGAATCCTTAATTGTGCCATCAGTCATGGTCCCGATCTGTTTTTTCCAGTATTTCGTTTTCCAGTATGACTATTCTTGGGAATCAGTAAGGTCTGGTGATTCAGAAAATATATCCTGTGTTTCATCATAATAATCGAAGGCATGCTTTGCATAATCTATGAAACAAAAAATAAAAGTTTTATATTGAGGGAAAAGTTACGTAAAATCAAGCCGAACATGCCATATAATTTTATAACACATATTCATATTATTGCCTATCACACGATAGTAAAAGCAGTGTGAAATTGATCTAAAAAAACCTCTTATGGTGTAAGTCTGCCACAGAGAGGAGTTATCTATTTTTAATAATTATAAAACATTTATTATAAAACATATGAATGTTGAAAGTATTCAATTGGAGGGATGACGTAACAAGAGTAATGAAACATATAGGAAGATGGCATTTCTAATTTTAAAACGCCGTACGATATATTCTAAAACGTTCCAAAAAAGCAGGAAACGTTCTCATTAAAGGAATCCTACATTATAAACATGATGACGGCGTTTTTAATAATGTTAATTTTCCAGGGAGACTGTCTTTTCATTTACAATTTACAGCACTTTTGCCTACAAATAAAATAAGTGAATCGAAAGCATCGGATGTTCTTAAAATTCTAATCAATCGTTATAGTGATAATTGGCAAACTATTGAGCGCTTCAATTTTTTTTCCTTTGCTTTCTGATTAAAGTCATGAAATACAAATGATAACCATTTAAAATAATGAAACTATAGAAGATGCTATTCGCGAACACTAGGAAGAGACTTTGTTCAAAAAGACATAGGTTCATTTACAAAAAAAAATAAAAAAACATTTTTTCTTAAAAACACCTCGAGTGGAGATTTCTATATTTGCTTCTATATGATTCAAAAGAAAAGGTGTTCAACAGAAAAGGGTTCAAAAGAACAGGTTGTAAATAATCAGATCTATTCAGATAAATTTTTCCCCTAAGATGAAAAATCAAATAGTGATTTTTCTTTTGTACTGAAATTAAGACATGTGGATATTTGTCTTCTTTGGCAGTTTCATCATCATCAGTAGCTTATGATTCTGATATCAATGAAATAGAAATCTGCAGTGTTTGGAAAACACTATGCGTGCAATCCATATAAAGACTTTAGTGTATGTAGTAGGAGTTGTAGGAGTTCATAGGAGGTTCACATACGACGCGACTAGTTACTAACTGGTCAGTAATGTTAGCAACCGATCACGCGCGACGCGTCGTACCAGTCACCACGCTACTGGTTTCCCGAGTTTCTTTGAACGAGCAAACATTAAATATTCAATTTGTGAAGGAGGTGGAAAAATACCCATGCTTATATAATTATAAAATAATAGAATATTCACGAAAGGATATAACAGAAAGAGCTTGGAGCGCAGTGGGAAAAGTCTTTAATTTGACAGGTGAGTATTTTTTAAACGGTTTTATTTAGCTTATCCCGTTTGTTTCGTTGTTTAAATTTAGTAATTGAAATTTCACCTTCTTTCCGTCAACTGATCGATCTGAAATTTGGTATACGCCTTTGATTCTGGTGACAATACAATTATGTACATTCAATATTATTGTGAATCCAAGATGGCCGCTGCTACAAGATGGCGGACAACTTATTTTTTTCTTAATCCCATCAATATAGATATCAAATGAAAGGGCATGTTAAGTAGAACACAGTGCACTATACGAAATCAAAATCAAAGATGGCCGCCGCTACAAAATGACGGATAACATAGGTTTATTCGATCCCATCAATATGGGTATCAAATTGAAGGGCTTGGTAAGTATAATACAGTGCACTGTACAAAATCACAATTAGAATCTCCCACCCAAGTCAAGATCTCGTATCCTCTCGAGGACTGGTTGGCGTAAAGGTGGCTAAAAATGATACAAAAAAACTAAAAACTTCAAAATAAAAAAAAATAAAAAAAATTATTATTATTTATTACAAAATATATGTCCATTGTCACGGTTATGCTGCATGTGGTGTAATAAAATAGTTTGCTAAATAATCTCTGAGATTATAAGCTGAAGACAGTGGAGTTACTTGAAGATTTTGTGGTGCTGATATTGATTCTGGAGTGAAGTCAATTGTGTCAAATTGTTGTGGATTGTACTGAATACCTTCTCTGCTTCGTACATAATTGTGCAATATACACGCAGATTTTACAATATTTTTAACTTTTTGCGGGTCACGACAACGTATGGGTCTATCTAGAACGCCAAATTTCTCAGCCATCATACCAAATGTACTGTGACGGGTTCGGTGCTTGGGTCAATTAATAAGGCTGATTAGCTTGAGTATAGATTTATTAATTGTAAAGGGGTAAATAAGAAACTGTAACAAACAAAAATAAATTTAAAAAAACAGTTCGTAAGTTACTTAACTAATACATACTTATCAAATAAACGAATACATACCCCTTGTCGGGCTTCTAGTTAAACTCTTGGATCGTCCAAAATACAGATTTCAATTTAGTACATATGTTATATAATTTGTATCACAATATCACATTCTTTATCACAATAAATTATTTTAAAATTATATAATAAAATTTATACGATTGATACTGTATATTAATTTTCATGTTGTGCATAGAAGAATTTCTTACGAACTGACATCCATAAAGAGTATAATTGATTAGTCAAAATTTTAAATTACGAAAGACGAATAATAAAATGAAATGATGTTGAGTTTCAAAAACAAAAAGTTTGCATACTGAAACCTAGGAAAACAAACGGTGGCATGGCACACCGTTACAATTAATAAGGCTGATTAGCTTGAGTATAGATTTATTAATTGTAAAGGGGTAAATAAGAAACTGTAACAAACAAAAATAAATTTAAAAAAACAGTTCGTAAGTTACTTAACTAATACATACTTATCAAATAAACGAATACATACCCCTTGTCGGGCTTCTAGTTAAACTCTTGGATCGTCCAAAATACAGATTTCAATTTAGTACATATGTTATATAATTTGTATCACAATATCACATTCTTTATCACAATAAATTATTTTAAAATTATATAATAAAATTTATACGATTGATACTGTATATTAATTTTCATGTTGTGCATAGAAGAATTTCTTACGAACTGACATCCATAAAGAGTATAATTGATTAGTCAAAATTTTAAATTACGAAAGACGAATAATAAAATGAAATGATGTTGAGTTTCAAAAACAAAAAGTTTGCATACTGAAACCTAGGAAAACAAACGGTGGCATGGCACACCGTTACAGTACATTCAACAGTATTTCTTCCTCGACTCAGCCTATAATTAAACACTCTTTTTATATTATTCAAAGTTCGTTGAAATAATATGGAAAATCTTTGTCGTCGTTAGGTAATCTTGAAGGCGCGGGAATATTAGCAGCGTTTTCTAGCCAATGTTTAATAGCTGAAGCACGAAATATTCAACCATCACTATTTCTCCCAGCGTAGCCACATTCAATTAATGTAAATAGCCCGTCAGCATTACTACATGCCATCAAGACGACAAAATGAAATGATTTGTAATAAAAATTACTTGATCCTGAATTAGGGAATTTCTCTATTCGGATATGTTTCCCATCTAAAGAGCCAATGCAGTTAGGTAAATTCCACAACAGACTATAGCGTTCTGATATATTTTTCCATTGGGCTACATTTGGGATTGGCATATAAATATCCTTTAGAACATCCCAAATAATAACTGTAGTTTCAGCGATTATCTGTGCCACTGTATTGTCTCCTCTAGCAAAATAGTATCCGATATTCACAAACGAATCGCCACTTGCCAAGTACCTATAAAAAATAAAATATTTATTTTGTTTCAGCAAGCCAATCTAAAGAAAAATGGAAAAATTTGCGTGCGGTTTTTGTCCGGCACATAAAACCAGCTCCTAGTGGATCTTCCTCAAAAAATAGGAAACCATATTATTTATCCATTGCGATGCAGTTTACAATCGCATACATAAAAACTCTGAACACTACCATATCAGTGAGTCTTCCTCAAGGAGCAGTTAATGAAATGATGGAGCAAGAAGATAACGAAGAAGCAAATGAGTCGCAATCCATATTACAATGTAACATCCCATTACCATCGCAAAATAGGGATGATCGATATTCATCGATGTTGAATAGACATCGATGTTTAGCTAGAAAACATCGATGTTTTAAATTGGATAACATCGGCACATCGATGTTTTCTTGCCAAACATCGATGTTTATGAATAAAATGTCAATATACCCTTTGGGCCATCTAACGTGCTCCAGATGTACTAGCTAGATGATCTCGTATATCAAGTTCAACTATTTTATACTAGATGTTACCGGTTGCACTCGTAACTGGAGTACGCAAACAAATAGTTATTACTTTGCTTGCATTTTCCTAGGAAATTAGAATTAAATCTGTCAACTTCAGCGCTCGTTGGTATCTTATAAGTTACTTTATTCACCGGTCTTAGTTTCAAAGATCCGTACATTAGATAGTTCACCGTGCGAATGCGGAATCGAAAAAGGTACCACTGATCCCATCCTCTTCAACTGTCTGAAACAACCTTCTTCATATGAGCAACTTCGATCTAAAACCCCCCGTCCCATTAACCTAAATACTATCTTGTCTATTCCTAACATACCTATCTTTTTGCGTTTTGTAAGCATACCCTATACTTGACAATGTGAACACATTCAATTCAGATTTTTTTTCTGGCAAATATTAACATCAAACCATTTATATTTTAATGTAAAGTGTCTTCGTAAACGTTTCTAAACGTAAGAAAAAGAAAACTTTAGCTGTCTCGTGTCACTTACACACTGTCAGTGGTGTACAAAATGGCAAACCGTCGGTCAGCGTACGCGCAACCCATTGTAAGTACCGTATTTTATCATAGTTTAATTAAGTGATTTTTATGGAGTTGTCATATATCTTACTTACTGCAAGCCTTACGCAATTGTTTGGTGGTATTATTTTTGTAATTCAATTATTACAATTAATAATATGTATGTAATATATATATGTAATAAATATAATAATAATATGTAAAGAATTATTACATATTCAAAACATATTTGAATATGTAATAATTAACGATTTTTGTTTTGTGTGTATTTAAATACACACTGCCAATGTCATAGATTATTACTATTTGTGAATGTTGTGCACATCATAGCTGGCAATGTGCATCTTTTAATGCACATTGCCAGCTATGATGATCCATACTCGAGCCTTTTTTCGCATACTTAAATTACTTTTTCAAAAAGAATGCCACCAATTCATATACCCTCTTTCAGCAAATCCTGTTTCATACTTGTATTGCTTTGATTTCAGATGACTCGAGGTCGAAAAATTCTTGCTTTGGTGCCAAAATATGGTGCTAAGTCTGACATTGAATCCAGCGAATCTTCGGAAGATGAAGTAAAGAGGTGTAGGCATTTTTTTTGGATTTTTTTTGGATCTACTGGTTTTGAGAAATCGCCGCTTGATTACTTTAATTTGTTTTTTTCTGACGATATTCTAGAACTAATAGTATATCACACCAATTTATATTCTGTACAAAAAAAAGGGCACTTCAATTAATGTAACCAAAGACAACGTTAAAGATTTTTTAGCTATAAATATCCTGATGAGTGACGTAGACATGCCGGCATACACTGTTTCGGCATTGACTGGTCAAACGAATTTAAATATAGCAAAATTGCTGATGTGATGACACTTAAAAAATTTCAGTCTATTCGGCGTTACATTTATTTCAATGATAATTTAAAAGATGACGGTGACAGATACTATAAAATAAGGTAATTAGTAGAAAAAGTTCGTCGTAACTGTGCATCAAATATTCCTGAAGGAAAACGTTTCAGCATCGACGAGATGATGGTACCTTACAAGGGTACTAGAGCCGGCAGTCGAAAACAATATGTACGGAATAAACCTAAAAAATGGGGGTTTAAGTTTTTCGTTCGTGCCTCACCATCGCGTACTTAGCAATATTTGGAGCACGCGGAGCCTGCTGCACGTGTGACTCCGCATCTGAATCTCCCACCATGACTCCACAACACAAATCATTTCAATAAATTATGTGAAGTTTTTCACGAAACAGCGTAACCGTAATAAACAATAATGTTTTGACATATCGATGACATCAAGATGTTGCAAGGAAACAAATTTTAATTTCCAATAATAATCAAATTGATTTAACACATTTAATAATAAATTATACTTATAAAATAAATAAAAAGCAATTATTTTCTAGTACGCATTTTTTGATTATTTTTATTTGCTAAATTGACCATGAAATCATTACTTATAAACAAAATACTTGTTTTGATTTCCTTAGATTTAAAATACTTTTGTCTGAGGCAACATTTTATCCTTTAGGAAACTGCACTATGAATACAGATTTTCGATATGTTAGCGTCTGCATAGTTTACGATTTTGCTCGCTAACTCGGTAATAGAGACTTGCATTTGAAGTAACGATCGTTACCGCAAACAATTATTTTCGTTAACGTTTGACATTCGATACTTTGCGATCGTATCGCTATTAATGTCGAGACTGCAGCCCCTGGTCTCGTCCATCATTTCATAATTTATGGAGGAGATGACACTTTTCGACACCATACTTTTACTGAAAAAGAAAAAGGTATGGGCCTTGGAGCAAAAGTCGTAATAGCTTTGGCCAAATGTATAAAAGAAAAACCATGCTCCATACTATACTTTGACAACTTTTTTACGTCAATTGAATGGATGGATCATTTAAGGAATGAGTATGGTATATTCGCTTTAGGAACCGTCAGGACAAATCGACTTCGAGGGGCAGAAAAAAAATTACCAAGTGACAAGGAGTTGAAGAAAAAGGGTAGGGGTGCTTTTACACAAGTCGTGTCTAATGAACATAACATAGTTGTAGTGAAGTGGTTTGACAATAAATGTGTCTTAGCTGCAAGCACCTATGTTAGCGCTTACCCCGTACAGAATATAATGCGGTACAAAAAAGAAGAAAAGAAAAAAGGTCCAGTCACATGCCCAAATTTAATTAAGCACTACAATGCAAATATGGGTGGAGTCGATTTGGCCGACATGTTAGTTGCTTTATACCGTACAGTTTTGAAAGGCCATCGTTGGTATTTAGTATTGTTTTCACAGATTCTGGACATCTGCGTCAATAATGCCTGGTTGCTTTATCGTCACGAGAATACTGACAAACAAAAACTAATGCCACTCAAAAAGTTTCGCGTCACGCTATATAGGCAACTGCGTTTTTTTGAGAGGTGTTCCAACCTACAACCTGATACTTTTCCCCAAACTGTAACGAAAGTAAAGAAACCTATTGCGGAAAGACCTGATGACGCTATTCGTTACGACCTGACAGGGCATCTTCCTACATTCACGACAAAAGGCAGATGTAGAAACTGTACGAAAAATCAAACCAAATTTTTTTGTCAAAAGTGTAACGCACGGCTGTGTATAGTTGAAGGGCGAAATTGCTTTAGGGATTTTCACACTAAATTGTAGGTATTTTAAGTACATATTAATTTTGTTAAAAAGTACATAGACTTAAAGAAAAAACTTTGATCTCAGAGATTTTGACTGCATTTATAGAACTTTGGCTGGGTGTTAGGGGAACGCTTCCGAAAACGAAAACCAGTGATAGAGTAAGTGATTCTGGATACATTGCAATGAAAAAATTATTACTTTATTTTTCAAAAAAATATGTTATTTTTATTTTTTTTTCATTTTTAGCGATGTAAAATAAGTTAAGTATTACTATTTTTATCAATAAATTTGTCTATTTATTGATTTTCCATAAAAACGCAATGTAATTAAAACTCGAAAAAATCAGCTGATCGGCGGTAGACGACCCCGAGAGTTCAATAACCTTTGGTACGTTCAAAGGGCACTTTCATTCTCTTTCCTTCACCACTGGTAGAATGAAAAGAGACAGAAGATACGAGTGAGAAACTTCAGCGACATCTAGCGACGAAAAGCTCTTAGTTCTCTACGTTGCTAGTTTAGGTACCCATTTTCCTGTTTTTATTAAGAAAATGCAATGAAAACGCAATTACTAAAAGTAGTTTTAAAACGGCGTTTTGTTATTTTTTCAAATTGTTATTTATTGATGATCATTCCCTTTCACGCAATAACAATAAGTAAAAACGAGAGCGAAGATACTGCAGGCCAAGCTCGTAAACTTCTAGATACATCTAGCGGCAAATCGCGGCGGTTTTGATGATATAGCGAATGAGAATGATAGATGCAGCGCCATCTAGTAGTGTAAAGCAAAATCAATCGGTAGTGTTTCCGTGTTAAGGGGTGCCACTTTTTAATGAGTAAATATCGTTTTTGAATAACCTACTAGATAAAATGCATGTTCTTCTGGAAAACATTTGTTTCGACTAAACATTTCAAAACGGTTTAGTAACTCTAGTATTTACAAAATTTTTATCTTTGTAAATTTTTAAAAATAAAACTTACATTACATGATTTTGATAAGTGCACTTTTTTATTTACTTGTCTTTAAAATGTGAGCTTTATTTTAATGAGTTTTTTTTACGTTAGCGCAGAAAAGTTTAAGACAAAAATCATTTGATTTTATTCAGAGCATGTAACTAATAACGATATCTTTTAACTCGCATAGTAATTTATTTAGGTTTTATAAAACACAAAAAGATCAGATAAATACATTTCATTAAAATGAGGGGAAGGTGTTAAATCATTTTTATTTCATCAAAATCTAAATGTATAAGAAACTTCATTTCTCCAGAAGTGTGTGTGTGTGTGTGAAATCATTAAAAAAGTAAACTTTATGAAAAACTATTGGGAGTCCCAATTGAATTTTTTCCCGATTCAATTTTAGCATAATTATTTCTCTTGTTTCAATTTGAAAACTATAAAAAAGCGGAATAGTTGTTTCTCTTAATAAATACTTACTTTGCATGACTAACCCAATAGTATAATCCTATCGGGTTATTCATGATTAAACGCGATGTTGAATTGTAAAACTTCACTTAGTACTTTTACGACAAACTTTATTTATAAATCTAAACACATAATTAATTACTATTAAAGTTGCTAAGTGAAATGAGTGGCAGCCCTAGATATCATTGCGAACCGCAGTGACCGGTGAGTGTGTTTATAAAAGATGCCGCTTCACTTTTCCGGTCCGTCCGCTTCCGGTTTCTGAGACATGCTGCCGCTACACGTGCTGCCAGCTCTAATTTTTTCCCTTAATTGGGTAATTTTTTTACGGGATAAATCCCATAAAAATTGTATGATATTAAAGAAAGGTAAGCTATCTTTTAAATATCTATCTATCTTTTTAATATTTTTGATTACATGGTATTATTACAATTTTTTTTTTAATTGAAGTTGATGTTATTGAAATAACATTAATCACTTTTAAAAATTTATTCGTATAACAATAAGTTAAGAGCGTCGCAAATAAGGTTGGTTAAGTTACGTTAGCCAATGTTCCTGCCAATCGGTTAACAAAAACGGTACCCGGATAATAATTTCTCTGTCTTACTTTTATTTATTAGGATACGGTGAAAACAATTATTAATGATGCACAACATTCTTTCAAACATTTTACTTATTTTGTCATAAAAATAATTTAGTATAGCGTACACTTTCAGACAATTTTCATTTGGTTTATTTCGGTATTATTAAAAATTACTTACGATATCAGTTCTTGTAATAATTCACAATGTTAAAACATAAATTTGATCGAACACGTAATGCACAATCCATTCAATTGCAGATTTCATTTCTAAAACAATTTTGGGAATTTGGTGAAAAAAGTTGCAACACTCGAATATTCAGTAGGAAGAACGAAGAACGAATGATCGCGGCTTCTTTGATATGAGCGAGGCATGAGGCCGACCAGTGGCAAAAAACTTTCCATCTCGGTTTGCGAATGCGTATTTTAAAGTTTATTTCGTTAAATTAGTTATCATAGTTTTTAGTTGAGCGTGTTAGGTTTATTTATTTAGTGTTTATTTTAAGTTTTATTAGACAATAAGTGCATCTCATCATGCCTAATGCGTATGTGTACAGTGCTCGTTCCTAAAACTTTCTAGTTTCTAGTATAGATATTCATAGACAAATGTTCCTAAAAGATCTCAAAACTTGTTGTTATGTTAAGTTATAACATTGAAACTTTTATATTAAGTGTTCTGAAGATTTATATTATGTTTATTGATGTTTTGTTTGTTTTTTTGGTTTATTACTTACATGGCAGTGTGCATGTAAAGACACATTGGTTCTTTGTTATTTTATTCTTGCATACCTGGCAGTGTGTACTGTGAGACACATAATATATCCTGAAAACTGAAATTCGGAGATTTTTTATTATATTTTTCCTGATATCCTATTATCCAATTAACAAAAAAAAGTTGCAGAAGTATATTTTTTTTAGTCAAAAATTCTCTGCCATGTACAGGGTTAAAAAATATAACAAACACTATAATCTACATCGCACTATCATATATTTATTGCGATATTTTTTATTTAATTTGTTAGTACTACATATCTTGTCTATTCCTAACATACCTATCTTTTTGCGTCTTGTAAGCATATTAAAAAATATAACAATTCACTATAATCTAAATGGCACTATCATATATTTATTGCGATATTTTTTATTTAATTTATTAGTACTATCTTTTCTATTCCTAATATAACTATCTTTTTGCGTTTTGTAAGCATATTAAAAAATATAACAATACACTATAATCTACATGGCACTATCATATATTTAATGCGATATTTTTTATTTAATTTATTAGTACAATTTGTGACGTTTGCTTTGTGTGGTACTTTTAGAACAAGGGAGGCAGAAAACTATTAAAAACCGTTACTGAACAATTTGTCACTATCCCGCAAAATTTCTGTGTAAAACGGAAAAAGGTCATTTATGTATATAAAAAAAAGTATACTTTATGCTCGTTCTCTCTCCGTGTAACTCCCGCGTGATTTTTTATCACACTTGTCTTATTCCATTACTTTTATGGAAAGGGGTAGAATCCACCGATCCCACATTAAAATAGATTGCATTAAAATATTTATGTTGCACAGCGACTTCCACGGCTTCAGAGAGGCTTTTTTCTAAAGCTGGTCAATTCCTTTAACAGCAACGCAATCGAATAAAGGGGAAATTGTTAACCAAGCTACTTTTTTTGCAAAGTGTGAAAACATCCCATCGCCCATGTCATGCCCTCTAATTACATCTTCTCCTATATCCCATCAACCAATCTCTCCTATATCCCATCAACCAATCTCTTCCATGTCCTTCATCTAAATCAACTGCTTCCAGTACCAACATCCGTTCTAATCGTCGTAAAGGAAAATCATTTGCAACTGTCGATGATGGTATCATGGACTATTTCGAAGCCAGAAAGGCTAAACTTCAAAAAAAAATTTTATTCTTTATGTTGAAAAGAATAAATGTGGTAAAAGTACTCAGATAAAATATATATATATTTTTTTACATAAACTTATCCTTAAATATTCTATCACTGTTTTCTATAACGTAAATACTTTGAATATGAATATGAACCTATTAAATATATACCCATTTTGCTTTTTCAGGTGTCACCATTCACAAGTTTCCAAACCTTATGAAGTATCTTGACAATTTTAAAACCTGGGTTGAATTAGCTGCCGAATCTCTTAGTGGCATGAAAGATGAAGAAAGAAGTCATTTATAAAAACAGATATGTTTGTAACAGACATTTTGCTGAAAATGTAAAAAACCGTAACAACCGCTTAAATAAACTGGCTGTACCTACATTACAATTACCAATTAAGCAATAATTTAAACGTATACTTGACACGTATGTGAAAATAAATACTTGGCAAAATAAACAAATATTGCTATTATAAAATTTGAAATCATTAAGTTATAAGAGTTTCATTTATGCTGAGACTTTATCAATGCTTATGTATGCTTACTGGGCTTTGTTAGTTCATATATATTTATATAGCCATAACAATAATGAATCCGTATTGTCAGTTTCATTTATCTATTAGCAAGTATGGCATAACCTTTTTTAAAATTATTGAAAAATAATGAAAAACATTATTTTATTTTTTTTGTTTCAGCATTGTCTACAATGAGTTTAGAATGGAATAGAAATCTAGCTTCTACATCAGCATCTACATTTCATTTGCAAAGTAATTTTTTTATATGGTAGGTTACATAATGAAACTGGGAAACATTAACTTACATTGAATCCCTGTCTTTCTACTCGGACCAACTTGTGCAACTCTCACAAGCTCCAGGCATGCAATAATTTCTCAGTAATTTCTATAAGTATACTTAATTTCTTAAATAGCATTTTTTACTGCCTTCTCCAGAGTAATACATTCCCCTCCTGTGTTGTTTACTATACATGCTACAAGATGTAGCCAGTTAATGCTTGTCGAAGTGTAAATGTCCATTTAAAAATATATGGAGGATATGGAGAACTATGAATTCTTCATAAATTGACGGAAGACCATATAAATCCGCAAAAAAATGAACAAAATGAGAGTCAAAACGGCTACTCAATTGTTTAGCCATAGCGTCGCCATTGCTGCAGAGCATTTGGTTGACACTGGGAGACTGAACTCGGAATGCTCCCAAATTACGCCATTTGTCCTTATACTCGATAAATTATTTGTTGCCTTAATAATAACACTTTTGTACCAATTAACGGTAAGATTTACAGGGCTGGTGTAAAGGTGAACTAACCCCATCAAATACTGTGGCAAGTTTCTCTAAAATTTTTAAAAAATATGAAATTTTAAAAAGTATGGAAACTATTAAAAGAAAATATGGATTGGACATCATGCTTAGCAGAAACTTTAATCAAGATCCCATAGAAAACTTCTTTGGTACTGTAAGAAGCTTAGGTGTGAGAAATGTTGCTCCATACACATTCAATTTTGAAGCAGCATTTAAAGCACTTTTATTTAATAACTTTTGTTCATCCCACTCAATTAAAACAAATTGTGAAGATTACATGAGCACATATCTGTAGTCTGTCGACTTTTTATTGACAGCTAATGATAAAGAAGAAGAGAGTTCTTCTAATAAGAAAGGCATAGAAGACATTTACATAAATGAAGAAATGTGGAGTAGCAAAATTATAGAACAATACGATCCTCAATCATATATTTGTGGGTGGGTCCTGAAAAAGTGCTGCATTAAAATTATTAAAGGATATCAAACCTGCAAACCCATTTAATGGATAAAGAAAATATCAACAGATATATTCGTTACAAAGAATATGAAAAAAACAAGAAATGGTTTTGCTATCCATCTGAAGCATTAATACGATGTTTCAGTGAAATTCAGAGTATAGTAAAAAATGTTTTGAAGGGAAAAGTTAAACCACAGAAAATCAAATCAAATTATATATAAAGTTTTTAAATGAAATATTGATAAATTTATTAGTTAGTATCTTTAGGTGAAGTATGTTCAAGATCGTGAGTGTAGATACTGTACAACAAAGAACTTAATACGGATCCTTGGGGAAGACCCTTCCATACTAGTCTCGATTTTAAAGTTACAAAATCCTAAAAAACTCTAATAGTTCGTTCGTTCTGTAAGAATATTAAGAAGTAAGAAGTGTAGGTATATTTAAATCCATACATTTTTTGTAATATGCTTAAAACTACGTTGTCATATGCAGCTGCGATATCTAAAAGGGAGCTAAGTGATTCATTGCAAGTAAAAGCTAATCGGACATCAGTGGTAAGGATGCCGATACTGTCCATAGTACTTCTACTTCTCCTAAAACCGAACTGACTTTTACCAAGTAAGCTCTTGCTTTCAACGAACCACTCGAGGCAGTTTTTAACAAGGTATTCAGCGATTTTGGCTAGTACTCTGACCTTATTCACACACTCACTACACATCACATACAGTCACACTAATCATCCTTGTATATCCATATTCTATGTGTAAATGATACGACCTCTTGTTATTAGCACACTGACATTTAATAATTTTATTTTATAATCTATTTTAATTCATACAAATATAGAGTATTCAAAAAAATATAGTTATATAAAATCAAAGAGTATAATAAACCTGGTATCAAAAGCTATTTACATATTAGGGCACAGTTAGTCGTGAACAGCATGGTTGCCTCCATCTTGTCTTGATTGTCGTGTGAGTTATGTCGCACCAATGCCTTGTAATTTATAGTATAACAAACCACGTTATCAAAAGTCATGTCTTTTAATACAGAAAACTCGGTCACCGCCATAAAACATGGTATCAGCGGCGGTAATCGGATGGCTCCTAGTGCAACATTCGCGCTTGACATGCATAAGCCGAACATGCCGCTAGCGTGGAAAAATTTTTCAACGTCCATGAAAATCTACATAACTGCGAATAACCTGGATGGCGAGTCAGATGATAGAAAAGTCGCAATACGTTGTGAATGTGATCGGCCCAGAGGCATTACCCATAGGCTATGTACAACTGCACTGGGAGTATGACATTTGTACAATGAAATGTATCATATAAATGTATGTGTCCCGAACATAAAGTATAACTTACCCGTGGTTGTTCATGAAAACTAGGAAAAAATGATCAGCTGCCAATGCCATGACTGCCCTGCTTCAGCTGGAGGATGCAAGCATGCAGAACGGGGCACATCGCCGCAGTGAGGATCCTACATCCACGGAGTGTAATTCGAAAAAGTCTACTTTATCTTAGAGTAGGGACTAATTTTAAATATATAACTGTACAGCACGTGTCGAAGAAAGAAGTTACACAACTACAGAGTTCATTAGCACCACTGAATGAATTTCTTTTGAAAACAAAATAAAATGCAGTATTCATTGCACTTTTCAGTAGTCAAATAAACTTAGAGAAACTTGGGGCAGTGATGAGAGCTAAATACAATAAACCAGTCATTACACAAAAGCAGCCCATGGTACGAATTAAGATATAGCCGTATAACGACTTCAAAGGCTCACGAAGCAGGTGTTTGTAGGACTCCAGATGGCTCTTTAGTTTCTGCTATCACGGGTGCAAATTTACTTGATTCAGCAGCAATGAGGAGAGGCAGGAATTTAGAGTTTTTGGTAAGAAAGGAAATAAGTTAAAATTGAAAAAAAAGCACTTCATGTGGGCGGTATATTAGGGTAGAGTGAAAAAAAAAAAATATTCATATTAATTTTGGAGTTATTGTTCACAAATATACATACAAAATTTTATTTGACACATGGTTAATTTAGTGGTGGCCCAACATTATAAACTTTCAACGTCTAATATTGTCAAATTAAATCATATTCTCTGTGTTCCGTTCAGTTGGCAACTGTTTAACCTTGAAAAATGCGTGGATAGGTGGGGGGAGTGTTAAGGGGGGAGAGGTGATTTCATTGCACTTGTCAATCGTTGTTTGAACGCCATTAAGTGCGCGCGTGTTATTGTTATTCTACTTGTGAGAAGCGTCAATTGTAACCACTGCCGTCAAGAAAATACATATGTAAGTAATATTTTTAATTTCCTGTTCACTGATAGTCGATGACATACGATTTTCGATATAATTTATACCTATTATTTCTCTTTATTACAGTTAAATGACGCAAGTCAAAATACGAAAATGTCCTGTGTTTGGTTTACCGGAGAAGTTGCCAGTGTATCAAATACCAACATATAATACTGTTATGAAATATTACTTATTTATTAAATATGAATCAAAGCTTAACAAAAGAGCCGTAGTTCATGATATATTCCAAAACTGGCTACGGAAATTTTAGATATTTAGCGAAAAGCGTCGCTTCCTACTGTTAGCTTTGAGAGAGTACAACTTATTCGATCTTACCATAAAAAATATAGAAGCTTACTAAAACCTTATTAAAACCGTCAAACGAACAAGAAATATCAAGAGATAATAAATGCAATTGTTACGGTTATTTGACGTTTGCAGTTGGAAATACTAAGTAATCTCAGAGTGAAATTGCTCAAAAGACAACCGTGTTCCCAAGGTAGAAGTATATTTTTTACTTGATCAAAGAACTACAAGACAAATGATGATAGGCGGTGTAGATTTGGTTGCGACTAAAAAATACGAAATAAATTAAAAAGACAAGAAAAAGAATTTGTATGTAATAAACAGATAATGGATTCTAACCAACCCTCTTGTTCTCGTTTTTTGTCTGATGACTTAACAATCGAAAGCACCAATTCAAGCAATAATAGCGTAGTTTCCAGTCCTTATAAAACAAGTAGCTGCTCCCCTACCAAAGAAAAGGAGATTAAATTTACCATCATTAGCTCTCGCCTTCAAATCGTATTGGAGTCTCTGACAGAGCAGCTGCTATTATAGCTTCTTCTGTGTTAAAAAATGTTGGTATTATTACATCAAAGAATCTAAGTACTGTCATTGATCATTTAAAGTTGCGCCGAGAAATAACGAAAGAAGCTCACAGGCACTATCTACATCATGTAGGGGAGACCGGGGATGGTTGACTATAGGGGCAGGTAGACTAACCGCCAAAAACTTGTCAAGGACACGAGTATTACGTCATCCCAGCTCAGCCGCGCATCACTCTCCTTTCCCCGCTCAGTTGTCCGGAGCACCGCGTCGCGGTCGCACGCTGTTTTCGAGCAGTTACCCGTGGTTTGTTTTCGTATCAGGTAAGTAATATTTTCACATTACATATTTTTTCATACGATACCTACAAATTTTATTGTTAACGGTTTGCCTATTAGTCAGAATGTTTCATGAGGGTATATTTAATCATATTTCATATTATTATTTCTCAAGTTGATGACAGTTTTAGGTTAGCCATGCCATTGAAATTAAAAATGACGTCTGGGGTTGGTAGACTAATTTATTCCGGGGCTGGTTGAATAGTTAGTCAACCAACCCCAATAAAATTTGGAGTTTAAAATAGCTTGTAAATGAACCTTTTATTCAATTATTAATAATTGTTTTGTTACAGTACAATGAGAACCTACAAAAGAAAGACTGTACGAGCTGATACATCAAAAGATGTTGTGGAAAGAGCTTGTCATCTAATAATTTTTGAGAACAAAAGTATTTAAGACTGGTGTTTAAATACTTTTGTTCTCGTAGTAGTATTTAAGAAGTGGCGAAACTAAAGGAGAAATTTGAACGTAATCCGAACTTGACGAGAGCAGAGCTAACCTTGGACTCAGTGGGATATATCAAAAGTAGGCAAGTTTTCACTAATACAGAAGAAGAAGCTTTAGCAAGTTATTTGTAGAAAGTCGCTGATATATATTATGGATTGACACCATATGAGACTCGAAAAGTAGCATATCAGTTCGCCATAAAAAGTAACAAAGCTATGCCTGATCCTTGGAGAACAAAATTGTTAGCTGGTGAAGATTGGTTAGGCTCGTTCCTCAAACGTCATCCTTCTTTATCGATCAGGGCACATCAAGCAACAAGCCTTTCAAGAGCGACATCATTCAACAAACACAACGTCAGTATGTTATTCGCTAACTTAACTACTGTATACCAACGTTTAAATCTAAGTCCTGGTGATATCTGGAACGTCGATGAGACAGGTGTTACAACCGTGCAAGTAAGTAGAATAATAGCTCGACATGGTATTAAAAGTCTAGGTAAAATGACATCTGCTGAGAGGGGTACACTGGTGACAGTTGCAGTAGCTGTTTCAGCTCTTGGAAATATGGTTCCACCATTTTTTGTGTTTCCCCGCGTACATTACAAGCCCCATTTTGTAAGAGGTGGTCCGATAGGATGTGAAGGTGATGCTAATTCGTCTGGCTGGATGAAGGAAGAAAACTTTATAAAGTACGCCAAACATTTCATGCAACATGTTAAATCTAGTAAAGAAAAACCTGTACTTTTGTTGCTAGATAACCATGGCTCGCATTTATCAATTGAAGCGTTGGATTACTTTAAAACTAATGGAGTAACAGTTTTATCATTTCCTCCACATTGTAGCCACAAGCTACAACCTCTAGACAGATCTGTGTACGGACCATTGAAAAAGTATTTCAACCGAGCATGTGACAACTGGCTGGCTAGTAACCCCGGAAAAACTATTATAATTTATGATATACCGGAGCTACTTAAAACGTCACTACTATTGGCTGCTACAATTGAAAATATTCAAGCAAGTTTAGTGGTTCTTATGTGACAGATAGGCCGATGCCCACTGCCCATGATGGTGGTAATCCTTCATGTAAGCACTGTTGTTGACCCATCGACTTCCGATGCATCTAACAGGTTGCCTATTGTCGAAGAGATTCCAATTCCTGATCAACATACACTAACCGAAACTCACTCTCCGGCACCGCAATGTTTATCTGTAAATATAGATCAGATCACTACCACAATGCCCTCTCCTACAAGATCTTTGATCACTGATTGTGAGTCACCTTCTATTTTACACGAGACATTAAATTCTGTACATGACGCGGAGCTGAGGGAAAACCTCAAAACACCAGAAAACGTAAATCCTACAGAAGCAAATGTGCCCCCATCGTTACACAATCTAAACCTGGCCTCAAGTTCATCAGCAACACTTGAAGCGATAAGACCCTTTCCAAAAGCGGCGCCACTTTTAGAAAATAGAAGAAATATTCGGAAATGTAAAAGTACTATTTATACAGACACTCCTGAAAATTAAATCTTATGGATATGAAAAACAAAAGAGAAGATTTTAAGAAGAAAAAAGCAGAAACAAAAAACAGAATAGAAAAAGGAAAAGGAAAAGGCAAAGGAAAGGGTAAAGGAAAAGGAACGGATAAAGTAAATGAAGTTGCTGATGACACCGTGGATGAAAATGACGGTAATGTGGATTCAGATGACGAGAGCACGATATGTTTAGAATGCACTGAATCCTTCGCCGATAGTGTTCCTGGCGAACAATGGATTCAGTGCATAACTTGTAAGTTATGGGCTCATTCTAAATGTGTAAGTGGTAATCTATTGTTTTTTGAATGCAAACATTGTACTTCTGATATTGAAGACTGATAAGTTGTCTGTTTTTTTTTTTAAGAATATGAAGATTAATATGAGTTTCAATGGCGGCCACCTGTGTTTTTTTTTCAAAATTGAGTTATTGACAGGGCAACACAGAGAAATTTGAATAAAAACGGATTATTTTATCGTTGCGTAACAAATCCGGCGTTCTGTCATACAAAATACACGTTAAAATCTGAAGTTGTGATCAAATCCGGCAATCTGTCATAGTTCAGTTTCAATACGACCATCTTAAGTCATCGACCAATCAGAAGCCACAGTTCTCTCGCGTGCTTTGATGGTCAGCGGAACGTTTTTATTCTGTGTATTTTAATGTTTATTTGGTGTTTTCTTGCCGTAATTCGATCAAATATTGTAATAAGTTCATTATGGAGTCACACCCCAGCGTTGTAACTAATAATTCTGCAAGAAAACGCAAAAGAAACACGGAAAATTGTATACGAAACAAGGCTAAGAAAGTGAGGTTGGTATAGTATTAGGGTTGTCAAAACTGAGTAGCGTGTTTGCATATTAAACAAGCTAATGTATTGTTATTTTTTCCCGACTACGGTGAAGCCATAAAGAGGGTACCGAATAATGCGTTCACCTGTTTGTGTATTTATGTTAAGTAGTCGGTTTTTTAGGGTTCCAAAGGCGAAATCTGTCTGTCCGTCTGACTGTCATCAGGCAATATCTTATGAACGGTGATAGCTTGGCTGGTTTTTTATTTGTTTTAGGTATTCGCAAAAGTCGTTACCGAAAAAAGTGTGCACCCATAACTCAAAGGCACTGCAATGTGATACATTGGCGATGACCCAGCTCGGAAAAATTAATGAAAAATTTTACAGTTTTAAAAACAAGAAAGACCAAGATGCCATGATCTTGAAATTTTGTAATATTGAACCTGTACATCACAGACCAGGTTACAAAGGAAAAAAGCAAACCACTATAAAGTATGCTGTTTGGTCACAAAAAAAGGGTGCCAATATGTCAAAAACTATTTTTGACTTTATTTGGAATAACGAAATACAGAGTTCAATATGTTATGAACAGATATTTTTATGCTGGAGATGTAATATTTAATGAACGTCGAGATAAAAGTAACTTTTTTCTTCAATTAATTTTATTTTATCAGAGTTTGTTGTAGGTACTTCTTGGTTTATTAAGTAGGTAGTTCTAGTAGTAGTACCTACTACAAAATTAAAGTAATATTTTTTTTTGTAAACCAAAAATTGTCGAAATAAGTAATACCATAATGTGTTCCATAATTATTGTTTTTTCTTTGTTTTCAGGCGGAAATCATAAGGAGCATTTATTTGCTGAACGAAGGCAATCCGTTCACAACTTCATA
Source organism: Diatraea saccharalis (assembly GCA_918026875.4). Taxonomy (NCBI): domain Eukaryota; kingdom Metazoa; phylum Arthropoda; class Insecta; order Lepidoptera; family Crambidae; genus Diatraea; species Diatraea saccharalis. The sequence goes on from OU893336.1 coordinate 12,012,461, forward strand.
CAAAAATTAAATTGTGTGGAATCACATTACTGCAGAAAAACAAAGATGGTCGAAAGGAAATACTTATCATCAAACTTGAATATAAACAAACTTTATAGTTTACAAAGAAAGTGACTATTGGAATGCTGCTGTTAAGAAATCATATTTCCGGCATATTTTTAATACTAACTACAATCTGGGATTTGGGACATCTAAAACCGATGCATGTTCTAAATGCTTAGAGCTTACTGAAAAAATCGCTTGCGAAACCGATCAGGAAAAGAAAAAACTATTGATGACAGAGAAGAGAGTGCACTCATTAAGGGCGGCTGCTTTTTTTGAAAAACTCAGAGAAGTATCAGATGGTCTCAAAATATTATCCTTCGATTGCCAAAAAAATCTTCCTTTGCCAAAGGTACCTGATCAAATGGCTTACTATTCGCGGCAATTATATTTTTTTAATTTCACTGTAGTGGAAGGGGCTTCAAATATTCCCCTAAACAAGGAACGTGTGTTTACATACTACTGCACGGAAAATGAGTTTAACAAAGACTCAAATTTAGTCGCTTCAGCTATGACACATCGGCTTGACAATACGAATTTGACCAATATCACGAAGGTTCGAGATGGTTGCAGATGGTTGCGGTGGCCAAAATAAAAATAGTATTCTTGTAGGTGCATACTCTAAGTGGCTACTAGACCATCCGAATATAAAGTTTATCGAGTTGGTGTTTCCAGTGACCGGTCACTCATATATGCCTGCAGATAGGCAATTTGACATTGCTGAAAAAAAAATGCGTAAAATGGATGTAATCTTACACCCAGAAATATTAAAGGATATATTGGGAGAAACTTCCACATTGGTGAAGATAGGGAGAGACTGTCCAATTTATAACTGGAGAGACGCCGTCAAATCAGTTATGAGGCCCACTACTACGTGGCACGTGGCATTTAAAGAATGCAAATGATTCATTCTTAGATGCACAAAAACAACGAGCAATGTTGTGGTACGAGGAGAATTGCATTATAAAAGTGATATAGCAACAGCTCAAAACATTTGTCAACGCAATAAAGACGTGTCTCATATAAGGCCTCAGCAACTACCCAGTATAGTGCCCCTAAATAAAGATAAACTATCAGACGTTAAAAAGTTGCTCCTAAAACATTTCGGCCCTGAGTGGGAAAACATGCCAAATTTATTTTTTTATAAAAATGTTTTTGAGACGCAGCAAATTCTCGATGCACCTCAAATCGAAGAAAATTACTGCCAAGAATTAATGGACGAGGTGCAAGATCTTCGCGTGTAACTTTTATTTTATTTTAAGTGTAATTTCATTTCATACTTTTTTTTAGTATCAGATACCTAAAAATAAAGGATGTGTGACTAATTTTTTTAAATAAAATTTGTATCTAAATATTTTTTATATCATTTCATATTATTCTGTAAAAAAGTAAATTTATGCTTTGGTGACAACCCTGAATAAAGAAACAGATAGTCAAGAAGTTTGGGATCAAAAACGGTAATCTACACGTTTGTGAGTTACAAAAGCGGCATTCTGAAAAGTTTGACTTTAAAGTCGGCAATTTGTAAAAGGGTTTAGCCGGATACGTATGACGAGTCGGCCCCCAAATGGGAATCGATATCGAAACTTATGTTTTAATATAGACTTGATGTTCAAACACGATTTATGTACTTTTCGCGACCGACTTCCGCTTTGACCTTGAGATAGAGAGCAAAATATCCGTATGCTTGACTATTACTGAATGTGATATATCTCTGAAGCTAATTAAGATAAAGAAGTGAAACTAACGCGAGGTGTTAGGTTATATTACAGAGTATATCACATATATTTTTTTATAATTTTTAGAATAAAAAATTACATTAAAAAAAAATAAAAAAATCATATTTTTTTTCTGAGTTCTCTGTGACTTACAATCACGAAATTAATATATGTTATGCTCCTTTGTGTGCTCTATCACTCATAAAAATTGCGTGAAAAAAAAGTTGGTGCAACACAACGAAAAAAAATTATATGTGATTCGCGCCTTGTAGTGTGAGTGTATAAACAAACAAGTTCGAACTTGTTATCGCGCTGTTTACTGCATCGTTTGTTTAGCTAAAGTCGTAGTCATTTGTATTACACAAGAAGGCAGTTTGGGACTAAAATTCTTTCATAGGTATTTTGTATCAGCATTTTGAAATTATTAACTATCGAACCAAATCATTATTAAGTAATAATGTCGAGAAAGTGTAAAAATTGTAACAAGTACCTGTGTAAGATTCCTGGTTATAAAAAAATTATAAAGAATGAAGAAGAAGAACTAAAGTGTTTAGTGACTGTTTGAATAAAATCGTAATAGTTAATGATATTTTTTGTAAGAAGTGTCGACTTATCCCATATGTTAACAAAAAAGCTTCTACTTCTAAATGTGCAGCATTTAACTTGGCCGAAATAATGGACGATCAAAATAATCTCTCAGTACAATATGTGAAATCAGCACCTATTATCATCAAAGCAGAAGTAAAATCAAGACATATAAATAGAAAAGTCTATCGAATTTACATTCACTATATTTCCGAAGGTAATGACTACAATAGTATTCTTCGTTATTGCTGTGATTGCCCCAATGGCAAACGTACAGTGGGATGCTGTTCTCATGTAGCAGCTATTATTTATTATCTATCATATGGATGATATTTGTTCAAAATCGTACGTCCTGCTGAGGTCCTAACTAAGTTATTTGCGACTCAAAGTGTTCCGATTGTAATTAATTACAACAAAGACGATGATTAATATTTTGTTTCTTGTATTTTGATAGACACGAAAAAGTAATAATAATAAGTATTGAACACTGGCTGTTTTTTTTTTCATTTCTTTTTTAACTATTATTTCATCTTTTAAGACTATTTACTTAAGTTTTAACACAAGCTGATGTGAAATTTCGAAAAAAAAACAATGATGTAATGTGAAAACCTTATAATACAGGGGTATACCATAAGACAGAAATCACATATAATTTTTTTTCGTTGTGTTGCACCAACTTTTTTTTCACGCAATTTTTATGGGTAATAGAGCACACAAAGGGGCATAACATATATTAATTTCGTGATTGTAAGTCACAGAGAACTCAGAAAAAAAACATGTTTTTTTTTTTTTTTTTTTTAATGTAATTTTTTATTCTAAAAATTATAAAAAAAAATATATGTGATATACTCTGTAATGTAACCTAACACCTCGCGTTAGTTTCACTTCTTTATCTTAATTAGCTTCCGAGATATATCACATTCAGTAATAGTCAAGAATACGGATATTTTGCTCTCTATCTCAAGGTCAAAGCGGAAGTCGGTCGCGAAAAGTACATAAATCGTGTTTGAACATCAAGTCGATATTAAAACATAAGTTTCGATATCGATTCCCATTTGGGGGCCGACTCGTCATAGGTATCCGGCTAAACCCTTTATATGCAGTTTATGTTTTCTTTATCACCTATAAACCCCAAAATGTTATTTTCATGTCATCTGAGACCTCTTATTATTAAATATATCAGCTTTTTTACCCAACGGACCATAAGAATAAAAAACTAACGAATTTTTTTGATTTGCCAAATATTCACCAGAAGTCAGATTGCCGCCTTTGAAAACAATCGACTCATATGTCTGTACCTGATTAAAATTGTTTTTAAATAAAAGCTTAATTACATTTTAAAAAAGTTTTTATTATTGGCTCTTCTCATAATTTGTCGCTTATTGATACTTAAGTCTACTTACCCCGAAAAGATAAAAACTCCAGCTGACAGTCGCGTCTCCAAAAGCGTTGTGCCTGGGCTTGTATTGGAGGGAGTATCATTACTCGAGCTCCTTCCAATAGTCTGATAAATCACTGTGTGTATTAAAATCAGAAACAACGTAGTAGTAGAACATCGGTTTAATGTAAATAATCTTCTTCTTAACTCTTCATTTCCCAGTGTTACTCGTAGGTGACGGAAGTTCAAAATTTTTTTTCTACCACACGAGAATATTATTTTTAAATCTTAATACCATCGTTGCAAAGCCAATAATTAAAACTATTAAAAATATATATCTGGCAATACTAGCCAAATGTCATTTGTCAAATATATTCAGATGTTTCGCACGAAAGTCAAGCAGTCTGCGTATGTGTCATCTCTGATGATAAAAAGTGATAGAAAAATGCCTAGACTGTAAGTATAGTTATTCTTCTTATTGCATGTGAATCACATTATATATCACTGATATATGAATAAATAAGTTCTATTATAAATTATTCTGTTAGCAAAAACATAATTGAACATGTTTGCAACAACGTTGGGATTATGCCGTGTCACCGTGGTTTACACTGGGGTATTATAGTAACTCTTTTATTTTGAATTTCTTGTAAGTGATAATATGACTTTTGTTACGTTTTGGTCATATTTACTACATATATACTAGAATTCATAACTGATATGAGCAACTTGTACACTTTACAAAGAAATCACACTCTTAATGTGAGTACTGAAGAAATTCGAGTGTATATTTTGATACTTACCAGTTATTTGACGCCGAAGTACATTAGATTGTTTTGAGAGGTGAAAAAGGATACGCACAATGAGCTAGTAGCATCAAGTATAAGACGCAATAGTTTTTTTTTTGAAATACAGCAATACCTTCATCTTTCTAATAGTATATTATTGCCGCCAAATAATAAATTTGCAAAAGTGCGAGAATAATTTACCAAACAAAACAACAATTTCACCAAAAATTTCAATGGAGCTGGTTCTTAACATATCTCCATCGATGAAACAATAGTATCATACTTTGGAAGGCATGGCACCAAGAAACATATACACGGGAAACCAATAAGTTTTGTCTTCAAGCTCTGGTCAGCAGCTACTCGTTATGGATATTTAGTGATTTGTAAGCCTTACCAAGGCGCATCCGGTCCTGTGCTCAAAATGCAATCTGACTTGGGCTTAGGATCTTACAATTTTTATTTTGATATTTTTTTTACTGGTTTGCCACTGCTAAAGTATTTATAAGAACAAAATGTTGGGGGTACAGGTACGATTCAAGAAAACGCTGCGTTTGTATGTTACAAACGATTACTGTACCTCAGAAGAGAGCTATTAGATCAATTTATTATTGTTAACACAAGTCATAGAGAAGTAGCAGACATTATGACTGCTACTTCTCTAAGGCTTGTGTTTAACCCTAGAAGCCTAACCTACGCCTGCGAGGCGTACACGAATTCGAATATCGGTTGTCTCTTTCTAACGGTTGAAGCTAGCGCGTCGTACGCTTTAGTTATCTCAGTGGCCGACGGGAGCTAGAGGACGGTGCCCCTATCGTTAAGGTAAGTCCCGCCATTTTTGATTTATCGAAGTGTTGCACGCAGCCCTGGTCAACTTTGTATGGGCGACCTATGATACCTACAAGGGATAACTACCATAAATTTAATATAGTAGAATTTGAAAATTGAAATAGCCACACCACGTTGATGACGTCACGTCAAACTGTCAAATCGACTTGACGTAAAATGGCGTCGTTGTTTGGTAAATAGCGAACCGTGTTGTGCTTGTGTTCTCGCCTTGTTTTCTTGTTTTGAGGGAGTTTTGTTCTAGTGAGAAAGTGATTCTTTAAAATACCCGAGACAGTGACTCTTTATTAATATTTAAGTTTTGTTTTAGTGAGAAAGTGACTCTTTAAAATACCCGAGACAGTGACTCTTTATTAATCTTTAAGTTTTGTTTTAGTGAGAAAGTAACTCTTTGCAATTTGTTTAGTTGATTTATCTCTGTTTTTCGCGAGCCATCAAAGAAAGTGATTCTATGCGGAATAATGTCTGATTCAGAAAACAAACGTATATGCTGCAAATGCGGTTCTTCGTCTTCCAAGGATGGCGTTAAATTGTTCAGAGTTTTGAAGCCTGCAATAAGGAATCTTGTTCGGTATGTAAGAAACCATATTTTAAGCAACCTTGTTAAAAATGCTTTTTTATGTTAAATAAATTCTACGACTTAAGTGTTCCTAAATAATATCGAAATATTTTATATGTTTTCATAACTAAACACTATATAATATACTCATAAATTCATAACTTCTCAAGAAGGCGCAATTTCTTAGTTGATATAGTTATCTCTAGCCAAAGGTTACCTTATAGAGATTGCTTCCTAATAGCAAAAAGAGTGCCTTTTGAGTGTATGTTACTATTTCTATTCATTTGGTTATAGTGCAATAAAATAATTTATTGATTCAATTTTCAGGTGTGAGCAGTGGGCTAAATACTTGTGTCCAAAAAAAATGTCATTAGCATTGAATTTCTAATGAAATTATATAACGAGCACAAGATGTTGTGTTCAAGACATTTTAAAGATGAAGATTTTAAGGATATTACCAAAAAATACTTGGTGAGAACTGCTGTCCCTTGTGATGTCCAGGTAAATATTTACAAAAAATGGTGCATGATTGTAATCATTTTGATTGATACCATGAAAAACTGATATCGGTACTAATACTATAAGCAGAAAAGATTTGATTGTTTGTTTTCATTCATAATGTGTTGTTTATTTACCCAGCATTTAATTATAAAAATAAGTATTTTACACAGATTAAATCTGATTTACAAAATGGGATTTGTTCAAACCTGGCCATAAAGTGCTAAACTTAAATATTTTTTTTTTCAGACTGGTCAGGAATTTTTTCCTGATATATACTATCAACCAGGACCTTCTGGAACTAATGCACCATTAAAAGATATAACAAATTTACAGTGCCATACACAAGAAATGCAACCTTCTTGCTCCAAACCAGCAAAATCCGAAAAAGAAACTATCTTAAAAAATAAGTGCCAAGGATATCTCCAAAAAATTTGTCATCTACACAAGCAAATAAAATCTCTACATAATAAAACGATTATCAACACTTTAGCTGATGATAAAAATGTTAGGAAATTATCAGCCAAAATTACACCTACATTTGCCCTGCTTTTACAAGGACAAATCAGAAATTTTAGTAGGAAAGTTAAAGGAAGAAGGTGGTCGAAAGAAGAAAAAATAACAGCCTTAAGAATATTTAAAAGGTCGCCAACATGCTATCGCCTGCTGCGACGATTATTCACACTGCCATCACCAAGCACTTTAAAACATATGTTAAATAGAATCCCCTTTGGTGTAGGATGCAATGAGGCAGTCATGAAAGTTTTAAAGACATATGTGAAAACCATAGTACCAATGAATAATGAATTCATTTTAATGTTTGACGAAATGTCAATAAAAAAGCATTTGCAATATGAAATAAAAAAGGATTTAATTGAGGGTTTTCAAGATCATGGACATCAAGGCCGATCAGAACAAATAGCAAGTTATGCGTTAGTCTTCATGATTAGCGGCATAAGACAACGGGTGAAACAACCTATTGCTCATTATTTTTCGAGCAGCTATTCCACTGCAGATAGACTAGCTGTTCTTATAAAAGAGGTAATTTGGAGATTTTGATAAGGTTTTCATATTTTGGTTAATTACAAAAGTAAAAATAAAGTTTGAAATATAATACATATGTGCATAATGTATTATAGTGTAGTTAATTTTTCTTAATTAAAAGATCAATCATAATAAATATACACCCTATCCAGCAATGACTTCTAAAAAAAATATTGTATATTGTATTTGTCCTCACATACTGATATAAAAAGGATTTGGTATTCATTTAACATCATCTTTCCAGGTTTTAGATCAGTGCTCTAAAGCAGGAGTAAATATCGCAGCAACAGTGTGCGATATGGATGGTGTGAACAGACGTGCACTATCAATCTTGGGTGCATCTCCAGAACATCCATTTATTACTGTTCATGGCAAAGCAATTTTAGCGTTTTATGACACGCCTCATTTGCTGAAATGTTTTAGAAACTTATTTCTAAAATATGACATTGAATGCATGACAAGCATTAAATCAAATGACAAGAGTGGCAGAGGTATGCATCCACATTCCAAACTATGGAAGAAACTAGTCTATTCTTTTTGTGAATTATTAATTATTTCTTTTTGTGGTAGTTAACCATACCTAGCAAATACACAGCAGTCCGTGAGATTTAGGGGTCATCCATAAATTACGTCACACTTTAGGAGGGGGGGAGGGGGTTTAGAGGAACTGTGACATTAGAACAATATTTAGTAGATAAATATGTGACATGGGGGGGGGGGGGGGGGTGTTAAAAATCCTGAATTTTGTGTGACGTAATTTATGGACGGCCCCTTACTATTTTTTTTCATTATTATTTTATTATATATACATATTGATGAATTTTATTAAACTTGTTTTCAGGAGTAGCAAAATGGGGCCATATACAACAATTCTACGAAATTGATAATGCAAATCCAAATTTTGTTTTTGCGCCATGCCTTAAAAAGGATCACTTATCTCCCAATACCAAACAAATGATGACTGTCAAGTTTGCGGCTCAAGTATTAAGCCATTCTGTTGCGGCAGGAATTTATGCCAAAATATCTGAAGGTGAGTAATTGTACAAAATAAACATTTGAAATAATCCAAGTTCATGTTGTCACCATTTCCAAAGTCCCGGGTTCGATTCTGAATCGCGTCATTGTAGAAAATGTAAATTCTATATTGTCTGACGACTGGGTGTTGTGGCACTTTCGTTGTTTCAGATTCCAATGATGCAAGGGCTTAAGTTGCTAATTACATTTCTTTATTCTTTTCATCAGCTTATTAATAAATAAATTTACATATAATTTATGTCATACATAATTTGAGTATTTAAAAGAACATTTTGTGTTTACAGGATCCTTAACTGCAGATGCAGCAGTGACAGCAAATGTTTTGTCGAATATGGATAAACTATTTGATTCTTTAAACAGTGACTGTTCAGATTTGAGAAGAGGAAAGCCTCACGCAACTAATATGACGGGATCTAGTCCTCATAAGGATTTATTTCAAGAGATGAAAACCTTTTTTTCAACATTGAAATTTATTGGAATCACCCGAAAACCATCATCACTAGAAGGCTGGATTTGGACCATTAATGCCATCGAAAAGTTGTGGTGCAATTTGGTCCAAAAACATGGCATAAGGAGTCTCGCTACACGCAGATTGCAACAAGACCCTCTTGAAAATCTTTTTGGGTGTATACGGGGCAACTGTGGTTCAAACACGAACCCGACCTCTACCCAATTTGTGGCTGGGCTGAAAACAGCCATTTTGTCTAATCTGTCTCATATGGGGACATCTGGAAATTGTGAAACTGATAATAACGTAATTATAAATAATCTTGATATGTTATTATCAGTTTCACAACCTATAGAACAAGCAGGATCTGAAAATGAGCCAACAATTGCCTCACCAATTTCCAGTGCAACTTTGGCACAAGAAATTGATGAAGCAATTGAGAGAATATCTGCTGAAATACAAGCATGCTCGTATGTGTGTGGTTTTCTAGCAAAAAAATTGCCGGTTCAGGCATGTTTGGAATGCAAAAAAATATTTTTGTCCGATCAAATTACTCAACTACATAGGTTTAACGAATTTAAAGAATACAGAGACAATGAAAATAAATTAATTTATGTTTCCAAAAACATGGTAACATGTGTTGAATTTTGTGCTGCAACTCTCAATAATTTTTTTAAAGACAATGCACATGTTAATTTAATTAAAAAAAAAGCAATTGATATTTTAAACAACACTGTTGATTTTTCTTTTCTAAACAGTTGCTCAGTGCACAAAGAAAATAATATTAAAACGATTACAGAAACTATATTTTATATATGCATTAAAAGATATTGCTTATTAAAAAACAAATCATTTGCTGAAGAAGCATCAGCGTCAGCACTTAAACGTAAAATAGGTATAATTTTACATAAATAAATGTAGCTTTGTTGAGTCTTGTGTATAAGCAAAATCACTCATGCAGCTTCTAGTGGTCGGGCAAAAACTACCTCGGTTGAAAAAAGCAAGTTTGTATCTAAGCAAAATTGTAATATAGAAAATGAATGATTCAAGCCTGATATACCCGAACTATTTTTGTAATACAGAGCAAATAATGTTATAAGAAAAATATAGAAGGATATATTTTAAGTAACAACTGCCTATTAAATAGCATATGACAATAATATTGCAAAATTTAAGATAATATAAAACAATGAAGGTATTGTACAAGTAAAATTCATCATACAAAGAAAAATTCCACTGTAGCATATTATAAAATATGTTAATAAGAAAATATATTTCTCATACTAAATTACTTATGTATAAGAACATTTTTCATTCTAATTAAAACACACAAGTTGCAATATTATACATATGTTGAAATCTATAGAAATTAATTAGTTAATAAGGTGTCAGGATAAAGACAAAATTACGTTTTTTTGTTCTCCACTGAAGTATGAAGTATGACATTTTTGTGTTTATTATAATTGTTCTTGTATGAAAATAAATGCTTTCTGAAACTGTATTTAATGTTTCATTGTTTGTACTTTTTGATTTTAGGGAAAAAGTCTTCAAAACCAAATATTTTATCGACGGTTGAAAGGCTAATTGATCCAAGCGTCATTTTTGGCGATATTGCGTTCAATGGGTACATATAAATAATTCAACATCGCCAAAAATGTCGCTTTGATCAATTGGCCTTTCAACCGGAGAAATCTCTAAATAAATTCTCTCATTTCAAAAATTCACCCGCTTATCCGTTAATGACTTGGATAAAGTAAGATGGCGTTAGTCGATCACATTGTATGGAGTTGGCGTTCTTCTTTAGTAAATGTGTTCTGTGGTTGCACGCCTGCGAGACGTATTAGGCTTTGTGTAACTTTTAACTAAGATTGAGTGATTTTACTTTTGTTTGTTTTTCGTGTATTTTATATCTTTTTTCGGCATTGTTTCAGGTATAAATATGTCACGGTCCAATATATTAATTATCAATATAATAATATTATAGCGGATTTATCGTGTTCGTGGTCGTGCTCTCCGAGGTAAGAATGGATATATTTGGTCAACTGTTAAAGCTCAAACATCTCACAGAACTCTAGCTATGAACATAGTCCCTCTCGAGGTCTTGATGTTTTTGATGTTTTTGATCCTACGCAAATTTTTAATTTATTTATAACTGATGCAATGTTATCTGAAATTGTGAAATGGACTAATGTTGAAATGATCTCAAAACGCCAAAAAATAGTAAAAGTTGCATCGAGTCATAGAGATGTTACTGATGTTGAAATTCGTACATTCATTGGGTTATTGACTTTGACTGCAGTCATGAAGGATAATCATCTATCAACAGATGAGCTTTTTGATCCTACCTTTTCTGGTACACGATACATATCAGTTATAAGCAAATAAAGATTTGAGTTTTTAGTCAGATGCCTTAGGATGGATGATAAGACTTTGAGATCAACTCTTCGACCTAATGATGCTTTTGTACCAGCTAGAAATGTTTGGGAATTGTTTATAAAGCAATGTCAAATCAATTATATTCCTGGATCTGAGGTGACAATCTATGAACAGTTTCTTGGCTTTAGAGGTAGATGTCCATTTCGGATTTACATACCGAACAAGCCAGATAAATACGGCATTAAGTTTCCGATGATGTGTGATGCAACTTCTAAATACATGATTGACGCTGATCTATATATAGATCAACGTCAATCAAATATGGGTTTCGCACGGTATGAGGACATACGTCTACCGGCACAAGGTTTGGAAGATGAAATGGTAACATTAAATGCTGATTAGGAGGCTATATAAGGGATATTATTTGCAATAATAAACAACATGAATCAGTATATTGCTTTCTTTCTTTTACTATCCTATCCTACAATATGGTACACTATGCTATTTTTTTTATATAGGTACCTATATAACAATAACAGCCCGACATGCGTCCAAAACATTCAGAACAATAATATAAAGGCGGCTGTAATTAATTGGAGTACATCCTTTTTTTTTTGTATAATATGAAAATGACAGGTTTCTAACTTTTATAACAGAACCGATAATGACTCCACAGGTTTAGCGCTATAATAACAATTGCTTCCGATAATTAGTTCTAGCAATATTAATCATTATTTTATGTTTCCCAGAACTTTCAGAAATCAGTAAATGTATAAAAATATTTAATCATCGAACTTGAATAACTTGGTTCAGAGCGATTCTATAACTTTGGCGCCATATTAACTATTGCTCCAAATGGCTAGTTATAACAATGCGTACCATTTTTTTTTGTTGGCCGGCACTTTCAGAAAAGGTCCACAAATGTATGGAGCCTCAATGATCTCCTTTCCGCTTTATTAAAACAATAATAATTAAACAATATACCTAAAATAAGGGCTTATATATGTGTACGCCTCTGAGACGTATATTAAGGCTTTGTGTACGTTCTATATAGATTAGGCTTCTAGGGTTAATGCTTACCAGAAATGCATTTATATTAATTCCAATAAATTCAAATACGGCAGGTATTTCGAATTTATGCCCGCTTCATCATTTATAGTCCCTTAGTCGCCTCTCACGACACCCACGGGCAGATATGGGTTCGTCCTATTCTAAAGCCGTATTAACTGTAACTAGGGATTGCAAAATCAGTCTTTTTATAAATCCAGTTTTAGAATTTCTCGTCCGATTAAATTTCAGATAATCCGAAGTTTTCGTATTTTTTGATAGTCGATAGATCCTTGATCCTTGTTGATAGTATGCAATCAGTGGTTCAGAGCTTGCAAGTGCCAGAGTGTGACGTCGGGACCGAAGCTGCTGGTGTGCAGGGCTGTTACGCCTGCGAGTTGTGTGTGAATTAAGATCCGGTCATGGGCTGCGGAGACCAGTTCGGGATGATGCTGTCGGGTGATGCCAAAGATCCAGGCAGCGTTGTCGATGCGGCTATGATGGACCTTGGTATTGACTAGCTTGCTGCTGTGCTGCTGCAGTTGGTTGTGGAAAAGAGGATTGTAGGCTTACTCAAGATAATGAATCAAGAACCCCATCGCCATCAGTGTTAGAGCATTCCAGCTTTGATTCAAATCAAGATATACCATTTGTACAACCTGGTGTTCAAGTTACTCACAGTGAGAGAACAAAAACTCCCTCGCATTGTCAATTGGAACCCCCTAGAACTCCATCCAAAAATATACATCAACGACCTGATGTTGCATTAAATGTTGCATAAAAATCCCGAACGATAAACCTGAAATACCTTGCTAGTACCTTGTGCTCAAATCATTCTTCTATAATTGTGGGATGTTCTTCATCGGCACATGTTCTGTCTGCAGGTAGAGCTGGGACTTCCTCTACAAATGTTGAAAAAAGATTCGTAAGTCCATTTCTATTTAGAAGTCTGCCTAAAGCATATCCACATAAAAGGAGATGAGCACCAAGAAGAAAAAGGAAATCGATGATTGTGACTGACACACCAAATAAAAAGAAATTCAAATCAGAAATGGAGAGAAGAAACGCAGCCAGTTAAAGGTAGCGGCAAAAGCAATTAAGAGAAAAGTTTTACAAGATAGTTCTAGCGAAAACGAAGACAATATGAGTATTTATTCTGAAGAGGAACCGACACTTGAAGACGAAGATGATGATTATGTGACTGTAGATCCCAACAATTTACCTCCAATACAAAGATTATCAAAGGAAGGTATTTTATTATTTCTGAATTCCAAGTCAAAGGGAAACAAATTTATTATATGTACCTATAGCTAATTATCAGAGGTCGGAATTAGGTAGAGTTATTTATGTACTTGCATCGAAATGTTGATATTAATGTGGACCTTCCAGGGATTTCTAATGGACAATCCCGTGTGGCCAACAATCTTACAACTAAATAATAATAACAACGTCAGAGATAGACAAATAAAACAAAGATAATTAACATAAAATTTTTATTAGTTTACATTAATTTACAATACAAGTAAGATTGTGGATAAAAAGCTATGGCTTTCAGTAGACGAAACTACGGATTTCTTAGGAAGAGCTGTCGTACATTTGTTGGTGAGACCATTACAACTTAGTAGGTGCCATCAGCCTTACTTAGTGGCATGTAAAATGCTAGATACTGTAAATGGAACAACGATATCACAATTTGTTCAAGATTCTTTAAACAATAAGTGGGGAAGTTCATTTGAGAGCAAACTAGATAACGTTAGAATGTTATGTACAGACAGTGTGGCATACATGATATCAGCTGGTAGAATTTTAAAATCAAGCCCATGCTCTAAATCTTGTTGCGGGGCAGATTAGAAAAGAGAACCTTAATGTTGACAGTTTAATTTCAAATATGAAAAAAGTTGTTTTGAAGGCACCAAAAAGAATTAAAATCTTTATAAGACTTGATATGACCCATGTCGTAGTTTGGCGTATTCTTAGGGCTGACGGTCAACACCCATACCACTATTAACGTACACAGGAATTATTACCTGCTGATTCTGCTGTTCGACGAAACTTCTGTGTGTGAATCTTAGACAGCTGGAAGCCGAGCCTAACTTCATGAACCGCATAATTTGGACGGTCGAGGCAACGTTCACGTGATTAGGGATTTTCAATATCCATAATGAATATTTTTGGGCCGGAGAAAATCCACATGTTTCGCAGCAGGTTCAGTTCCAACATCAATGCATCAACGGACGGTCCGGTGATTTTACCCGTTCGGCTTACTGGTGAGAACTATTTGAGTTTTCTTCGAACGGAGTTTGAAGAGTCTATAGACGACTTACCTGTCAAAGAGACTAGTTATTTCGAGAATCAACACAATATGATATTCCAGCAAGACGGGGCGCCGGCAAATTTTGCTCGCGAAGTACGGTCACATCTTGATGCCCGTTTTCCACAAGGTTGGTTTGATCGCGGGGGCCCGATGTCCTGGCCAGCACATAGTCCTGATATAACACCACTGAACTTCTTTTATGGGGTAACATGAAGGACCGCGTATACTCCACGGATTGCAGTACAATGGAAGAAATGGAGCGCCGTGTTCGGTCTGTGTTCTCTAGTATACCATTGACGATGGTTAGGAATGTGACACAGTCTATAGTAAGATGGGCGAGGTTATGCGTACATGAAGGAAGACGTCCTTTGAACCTCTTTTGTAATGTAACTCCATGTTATTAATTTAAACTTTTGAATGCGTTAAGTGCGTTAATGTATTGATGTAAATTGACACAATTTTGAAAAGATGTAATAAAACTTAAACGTATGGAATAACCTTTCCCAAGAGTTCGGTGACCCAGAGGTTGGCCCGGATCTATAGTTTTTTCTTGTGGAATAAAATTAAGTATAAAGTGAAGGTGTGTGAACCTCACAAGTAATACTTAAACGAAACGAAATGAATAGGTAAAGTACAAATAGTAATTTGCAAATATTTATTTTTAAATACGCCAAAATCACTTATGAATTATGCCGTAAACCATATTTTTTTACTATCGTAATATCTATCAGATTTGTCGGAACGTCAAAGTATGAACTAAAAGTTGGATTCGTATAAAAGTGTTTGATTAAATTTTACCTATCTATCATAAATAGGTACTAAAAATGGTGTTTGATCTAAAATTCAGAAATAGCTGAGTCGGAAACCATACTATAAAATGATGTACGTGTTAATAATAATATGTGTTATGAAAAGTTTACTGAAATTAGACTACCGACTGAACAGCGTCGGTTACCAACCCATTTTGCCAATGATTGATTGTACTAGGAGAATAGAAAAAAATGTAGAAAACATAGGAGGTAGGTAGTGTGCCATTACTCCTGGTAAGGTCATTAACCTAAAATAGTGATGTTACATAGCACACTCGATGTTTTAATTCATTGTTAAAAATAAATAACATGTTAATTATAAAAATCGTGATGCACGTAGTGCTGCATTAGAAGCATTTGTACAGCAGTTCGGGGTAGAAGGTTTTGGGTCGAAGGAGATAACAAATAAAATTAAAAATTTGAGGACGCAATACCTAGGAGAAAAGAAAAAGGTTCGTGATTCAATGGGCACTGGTTCTGGAAGCGCTGATGTGTACCAATCTAAGCTGTCATGGTTCCATTTAATGGATTCTTTTTTAAATAAGTGCACTGAACATAGAGAAACAACCTAATATGGTAAGTACTGTAACGTCTAACGTCTACCGTCAGCACTGGCGCTGGCGGGACTGCTGCCACTGGACCTTAGGGTACAGGAGGTGGCGGCCCTTTTCAAAACAAAACAATACCTACTTGCCACCCGGAGGGACACTGGAATTAAATATCAATACACTCGATAGTGCCCACCCCTCACAAAACATAAACATAAATTACACACTAATTACTGATACTTCCGCGCCGGAACTCACCCAGTTGTCGACTCCCTGTATCTATACGGATGGAAGCAAAATAGATAGCAGGGTGGGAGCGGCGGCTACCTGGTGG
This sequence comes from Diatraea saccharalis, assembly GCA_918026875.4. NCBI lineage: Eukaryota > Metazoa > Arthropoda > Insecta > Lepidoptera > Crambidae > Diatraea > Diatraea saccharalis. Next base: position 12,028,827 of record OU893336.1, read on the forward strand.
GAAAACGGGGCGGAAGTAAAAAAGGAGGTATTCGCTCTGGACCAGGCGTGCACGGTGTTCCAGTCCGGTGTTCCAGTCCGAACCGCTCTATATATGGCAATTATATGCCATATATAGAGCGGTTCTAATGATGAAACACAGCGAAGAAAAAGTCGCAAACATCTTAAGCGACTCGCGCTCATCACTAGAACTGCTCTCAAACCCAAAAACACTACACCCGCTGGTCAAACAAATAAAACAGCGGGCAACGAGCGGGCCGATGAGCTGACAAAAGCCGCTGCCCAAAGTAACACCCCCCCACAATACAGCAGGATCCCCCTGTCTTACGTCAGAGGAACCATCAGGGAGGAGTCTATCAGAAGATGGCAGGATAGATATGACGCCTCCTGTACCGGAAAGGTCACAAAAACCTTCTTACCAAATGCCGAAATAGCATATCGACTGGTGAGAACGGAAGGAGAGACTGCAACACAGGTACAAATTCTGACAGGACATGAGGGAACAGCAGAATACCTACATAGGTTCGGGCTCAAAAGCAATCCAGGCTGTGAGTGTGACCCAGACATCCCAGAAACCATACTCCATATAATAATAGACTGCCAAAGGTTCCAAGCAGCAAGACTTGATGTGGAGGTAGCAATCAACAGGGCATTAACAGAGAGCGAACTATCCTCTATAATGGAGGATAAATCAGCCAGACCAGTCCTCCTGGAGTTTGCCGAAAAGGCCTACCACATAGCTGCCCGCAGGAATGGCTCCACTCTCCACAGTGCGGAAGATGCGCCTTCTGGCGGGGGACTTGGAACCTCAATCCACAAATCAGCATTTAATAAAAAGTCAGGCAGAGGCAGGGGCCACACCAGTCTCCATGGCCATGGTCCTAGCAAGTGCTGAGACCGGGGCCCCAAGTCTGAAGATTAGGTCTGTCCCCTTATACATGGATAATCCTAGAGAGCGGCTGGGGATAGCATTCGGCAGTATCTCCCAAAGCGGTAGAGTCACCATCTCGCCGGGCCTAGCCGCTCTCCTAAACAACAATACAAAAAAGTCTACAGTCAAAAGGACCTTCTACAGGACACTCCCAACGCGAGAGCTGGAAGGGATCAGCTTCAAGCAGTTACGAGTCAAAAATAAGACCGTATTACTGTTTGAGCGGACTCACAGATCCCCCTATGCCCAAGCAAACGGATTCCTGCAGTTATTGGGTAAAACCAAAATAAACAGGCCATGCGTCATCAGCATCGACGCACTAGCCATCGAGTACGACAAGGGGGAATACGCAGAACATACTGGCTGCCTACTAACCTCAGAAAACCATGAGGTGATAGTCTACGAAAATAGGGGAGAGGATCTAAGCTTCCTTCTCCCACCGCGTAACTATCAAGGCAAAGTCGGTACCCCCCGGGTCGGGCCAGGGCTAGAGCCAAAACACGGATCCCAAAGCTGCAGGAAGCTGTAGACAAAAAAAAGGAAGAAAGGAAAAAGGAAGCCACCAAAGCCGACAAGTCAAAACAACACCAACCACAGGGAACGCTGGAGAGTCTCTACAGGAAAATAGCGTCCGTGGCTCACTCAGTTCCAAAGAACATGAGGAGTTTTTTCGATGAGGGCGTTCAAGCGGGGGCTCTCAGGCGTTTCTTGGAAAAGCCAGCGGGTGCAACAGCAACAGCCGCCACACAAAAAAAGATCAGGACCCGGGCGGACATGGGGCAGGTGAGTGCGCCGGTGTTGGCACCAAGTGGAGGCCCTCGGGAAGGCTGGATAAACGCCTTTAGGGAGTTTCTAGGAGTCACGTGGGCATCTAGGCAGGTATATGCAGAAAGATGCGGGAAGATAATAGATACCTTCCATAGAAACAACAAAGGACTCCAAAACATCCTTCTGGACGAGGCGGAAGCAGCCATATATAACAACAATTCCCAAGAGGTCATCCACGGAAAACTCAAGAGGCCATACAAGGCAGCTTACAACAGGATAGAGGGCTTTGTAAAGGCGGTTGGAGAAGACAGAGACAAAGACCCCCCCCCCCTCTCATCGGACACCCAGGATCTCAAACCTAAATTCCAAATCATATCGGGGGACCCCATAGCCGTCGTAGCCAAATGCACAAAAGTTATGCTTTACGACCAAATCCTAAAGATGGCCGAGACGCTGCAGGGAAAACCGGGGGAGGAAACTGCCCTGGAATCCTGGGACGTCCCGGTAATCGAATGGATAAATGGAGTCCCAGGATGCGGGAAATCAACTTGGGTGGCGGGAAATTTCAACCTAGTCACAGACATGGTGGCTACCACTACAACAGAGGCAGCCAACGACCTAAGGGAAAAAATCATAGCCAAATGGGGAAACGTGGCTGGTGAACGCATCCGCACCATCGCGTCCATACTGGTCAATGGAGTGAAGGAAAGATGTAGTCGGATCTTTATAGACGAAGCTTTCATGAACCACTTCGGCTCCTTGGTCATGATCACCCACCAAACGGGTGCGGACAAAATCATTCTCCTGGGTGACGTTAACCAAGTATTGTATATTGATAGGGAAAACCTATTCAAGATGCAAAACCACAACCCCAGCGTAGTCGCAGTAAAAATCAAAGATCTTCTGTGTACTTATAGGAATCCCCAGGATGTAGCCTTTACCCTAAGCGGAGTGTATGATGGAATCTATTCGGCCAAACCCAAAACAAAATCATTATCATTGACAAAGTTCACGGGTAACCCGCATACCACCCGATACGCCAAATACCCTGTATTTAACACATACGCAGGAAGAAAAGGCGGACCTCACAAAGCAGGGTTACGGAAGTGGTTCGGGATTCAAAATACTCACCATACACGAAGCACAAAGGCAAACCTTCCAGGCAGTAGCCATCATAAGAACCAAGCGAAAGCGGACTGACCTTCACGACAGCGTCCCACACGCGGTGGTGGCTATCTCACGCCATACTGATGAGTGTGTCTATTACACAGACGACGAGGGTGACGTAATCGGCACACTCATCAGGAAAGCAATGCTGGCCACCCCGGAGTGCATCCGGAACTACAACATCAAAATGGCAATAAAAAATAGGAACGCGAGAGTGGTGGAGGCGCTGACGGGTTATAAAATCACACAGGACACCGCGACGACCTCGCCTCACGGCTCCCCATAAAAACATAACTAAACTGGCGGCACGCTATGATGGCCGTTTTGACGTTTGTCCGCTCATGAAGTTCCGTATTAATTGATAACGACTTTGAAGGAAATAATTGCATTACTTTATTGACGATAGTGATGTGCAGAGATTCATAAGTTTTATCGAATGTAGTTTTAGGAACCAAAAATTAATTTATTAAATTGATTTCTAAAATGTATACAAGTGTAGAAAAATCAGTTTGCACCATTTAAGGGGTGAATGTACTTGTGAATATGAACAATTTTCACTATGTGGCTACCTCTGAAATCGCAAAAATATCAGCTGTTTCATACAAAAGGTAATATTTTTATTTTTATATGATATATGATTGGTGTACTTATTTACACCACAACTCGGCATTTGGATTTCTAAATTGAAAATTTTTAAAAATGGAATCTTATACGATCGTCACATAGGATCGCTGGCTAGCACAACTATTACCTCCGGCAAACTCGCGTCAATGCTCAATGCAAAACAAAGCAGTTTCGAATTGACGTTGCTTCGAAAAGTATAAACTGTCAGAGTACAATGCGATTGTGATATAGTTTTGACCTGGCTTTGAATTTCAAATATTGATATTGCATTACTGTTGACCCTTGCTCGTTAATTTGGACTCTGTTCAAGCCCTTTGTTTTGGATTTCGTCTATATGACCGAACGTACGCAGAGAACTGTTTTAAATAGTCAGACACGTGAGTTCGTAATACGCCTTCGGAACTATTTTGATCGTGAATCTCAAAATGGAGGGCCAATTTTACCTATAACGTCAGTGGTTGAACGCGTAGCTGATGCGCTTAATATTGGACAACGAACTGTTAGACGAATAACTTAAGAAAAATATGGCGAGACTAGCACAGAAGAAAATAAACTTCACACACCAAAAAAGAGAAAACGAGCAAAACCTGTCGTAGGCATCGATAGCTTTGATGCCGATGCTATCCGAAGACATGTTTACGGCTACTATTTACGGAACAAGTATCCAACAAGAAAAAAGTTGGTGCATTCACTGAAGGAAGCTGGATTATTCTTTGGTGGGGAAAGTTCTTTAACGAAGATTTTGAAGACCATAGGATTTGGATACAAAAAATGTAACAAACGCAAAATATTGATGGAAAGATTTGATATAGCGATGGCAAGGTATACTTTTTTACGGCAAGTGAAAGAAATCAAAAATTGGCAAAATGTGTTCTTGGATGAAACATGGCTTAATGCTAACCATACTGTAGGCCGTTCTTGGACCGATGACACAGCAGCATCTACGTCCAAAGTTCCTGTTGGAAAAGGATCGCGACTTATAATTTGTCACGCCGGAACCATCAACGGGTTTGTCGAAGGTTCTCTCATGGCTTTTGCGTCAAAAACCACTGGAGACTATCATGAAGACATGAATGGAGAAAAGTTTACTGAATGGTTTACCTCAATGTTGTGTAGCCTCCCTGAACCATCTATTATAATTATGGACAACGCCCCATACCACTCGATGCAAATTGACAAGCTACCTGCCCAATCCCAAAAGAAAGCTGACATCGTCGCATGGCTTCGTAAAAATGGCGTAGATGCAAACATGAATATGTTAAAAGCGGAATTAGTACGTCTTTTAAAAGAAAACAAACCAACCAAGATCCGATACGTCATTGACGAAATAGCATTAGAACATGGGCACAGAGTTATACGGTTACCGCCTTACCATTGTGAGCATAATGCGATTGAGTTGGTGTGGGCTCAAATTAAGGGATATGCTGCAAGACACAATACAGAACCCCCATTTACCACAAAAAAAATGCTAAAATTATTAGAAGAAGCTTGTGAACATGTGACTAAAGGAGACTGGGAAAAGGTTGTGAATAGAACTGTTAAATTAATAAGGGAAGATTATGAAAGAGATGTGAAAATAGATAATATTATAGAAAACGAACTTATAATTAATGTAGGTGATGATAGCAGTGACGACAGTGAAAATAGTAGTATCGACGAATCTGATTAAATATGGCCTTTTGTGGCACTTTTTTTGGTATCTTTTGTATTCATATGTTTCTTGTGTGCATATAAAGTATGTATATTCATTTTCATTCAAATATGAGCAATTTCAAAGAAAAATGTACCACCGGTTTTTGCCTTGTCCCTCGACTTTGTTAATTTATTTTTATATGATGAATGGCTTCTAGCATAATATATTGATTTTTAGTGAAACTATAGTATATTTAAATACATCTTTAAATTGTCTTTTTGTTCTTAATTTACTAAATATAAAACTTATGATTTTTTTTTTAATATTGAAGACCATCAAATTTAGCTGTCCCCTTTCCAACTAGAGTCAGAAAACATTTGATTTTTTAAAAAAGTCGCGCATTGGGAGTGGTTTATAAATATAATTTGAATTCATTAAAGTCAATTTATCACTTACAAGTTTCAATAATATTGTTTGTTACATATTTTATTTTAAGTATAAATATAAAATAAAGTCCAAAATATTAGCCTACCGGAACATTCCGTATTGTGACCGCTCGTTTTTGCAAAAAATCGTTTTAATCGAGGAAAGTATTCGGCACGAAATGGCAACACAACAATCGTCTTTCATCGAGAGACGCCATTTTGCTTTCAGTATTAATACTTATTGTGACCAGCGCGGACGTATTGTTGAAGTGTTCAGTGTTTCAATTTCTTCGCTCAGGTGTGTGACCAAGTTTTACTATTGTAAATCACTTTTCTTTAATTATTGTTATTGTTGATACATTGTAAGATTTATATATAGTATTTGATACTAAAAAATTAATAGTGCTATGTACGATGAGTAATTTTTAAACGATTTAAAACTATAAGAAGGTAGCATTATGTGACCTCCATTATGTGATTTATACTACGGTCACATATAACGGAACGCCAAGTCACAACAGGTCGGAATGCATAAAGCTTAATTCATATTGCGAATCCGAAATGACTCATGACCAAATGAATGTACCTACTACGCCTTCTCGCCGAAAATTGTTTAGCGGATTATCACTTGCCAACCAACGGTTCGCCTGATTTTCACTTTGACAACTAATGATTGTCAAATTTTTGTATGACAACGTTTCATTTGGTAGAATTATTGTTAAGCTCATTATTGTAATAACAGAACACGTTCCGGGCACATATCATTTATCAAATCCTTCACTAGGCCAGACAACTTTTAGACGAATAACGTTTCGTCTGTATAACAGTACCCTTTTCGTACATTTATATTATGATATAAAATAAACTAATTTCGATATGCAATTTTTATTAAAGAATTACAAAAAAAATTAACACTTCAAATTAGCAGCAATGCGCATTAATAATTTTTCATGTGAATATGAAGATTTGTGTTCAAGAATTCTGTTGATTCTTTCGTCTTTGTCTAAGTTTTTTTTTCTTGGGTTCTGGTGGGGCACCTGTTAATATATTTTCTATTTCCCCCTCGTTGGCAACGGTTTCCTTTATTAATTGTTTTATCAATTCATAAATATCACCCAGGTGATTTTTATCAATAATATTGTTTATTTTGTTATGCCAGGCTTCGGCCGAGTTCTGTGTTCGTGGTATATTCATCTTGTTTGTTTCATAGCAGCTCCAAAATCTAGGCTGATATTTAGGTTGTGTGGTTGATGTTCCGTGTACATAATTGTTTTCGAACCAATGCGCTAATTGTTGCCAATCTGGATCTTTCAAACTTTTTAAGATACTTTCGAAATATACGTATATTTCAGATTCCTCAAGAAAACTGAGTGCTAACAAACACTTCACCTCTTTATTAAACTGAATGTCGCTTGCATATCTTTTGGCGAAACCCTGGTCTTGAACTTGCCTGAAATAAATAAAAACTTGTAATAAGTACATATAACAACAAAAATTTATAAACCATTTGCAAAATTTCAAAGTGCGGAACGTAGTTGAGGTGAAATCGAAAGAAATCGGTTAGGTTAGGTTAGAACTGCGACCAACAACGCACGAGCCGAGCGAGCGAAGCGAGCGTGCTGCGGCAGCAGCCGGCGAAGTGCCAGAACCGAATCGCTTTACTACACAGGGCACTTAAATATAAGCAACATTAGAAAAATAATTATAAATATTTAGATTTAGAAAATTATAATAGAAAAATGAATGTTACTCTATCTGAAACGTTCGCTACTTGAAAGTTGGCCTTGTGAAAAGTGTCATTATAAAAGCCAGACCAAACGTACAGTTGGCAATAGTTAAGTTGGGAAATAAAACAAAACTAAGTGATATAGTTGGCAAATGATTATTCGGCGAAATAAAATTCTGCGAAACGTTGATTGGCAAATGATGATCTGCCAGACGATTTTCATTGAAGTTTGCTGAAGACAGTTGAACATTAGGTAAGATTTTCTTAACTTAAAATAAGTATTTTGTTCCTAAAGATAATACTATAGGTATTATTGCATTATAATGAGACCCGCGTATCTTAGTAAGTTGATAATACGAACCTTGTAGGCAACTAGGTACCTAAGCAGCACTTGCTCGTAAAGTGTATTTATTACCTATATAAATTCAAATTGTCCTAAGCTGTTTACATATACATAAAATGAGGTTATGTTTGGCTCTGTTATAAATTCTAAAAGTTACTTTCGGCTTATTTAGGGGTACCAAGTATTTGAACATCGCTCTCTTGTTTTAGAAACTACTTACGACTACAGCTACGATGACACTGTTTTATATTCAAATTATTATCATTAAAATAATGTGTTATTTCATGACATAGTAGGTATAGTCATAAAGTTTTTCCTCACTTCCAAGCAAAAAATATTTAGGTATTGTAAATAATGCAAGACTCCCTGATTATTGTTGACAATTTATCTGACTACAACTACAATTCTCAAACAAAGCCTAGATAGGACAGGGCTTCATGATGAGAAAAGAAGAAGATCTTATAGAACTTGTAGTAATATTTAACACTATTAAAAAAATGGCGTGAAGAAAAAAGAAAAAATTGTGCTAAGATAAAAAAGATAAAAAGTATAACCAAATGTACAAATGAGCCAGAAAACCCCATTGATGGTTCAGATTTAATAACTTTAAACAGATTCCGGCGAAAGTGTCGATTTTTACTAAAAAAGTGCCGATATCTCCAACAATGTACAGATAAACTGAAAACACAAAAAGCAAAATACAAGAAACGTCTGTATCGCCTTAAAATTAAAGATATGAAGGAAATTAATGACTTGAATCTAACAATTACTAAAATGCGTGCTAGAGAAGAAGTGTTAGAATCGACATTGCAAAAAACATATCGTGGTACTAAATCTCAAAATGATAAAAAGATTCTTAAAAAAATAGTAGACAATTCAACAAGCAAAACGGTCGTTACTAAAATGCTGGGATTGATTGGCAAAGCAAGGGTACAAAAAAGGAAAAGAAATCAAATAAATGTTTATGAAATAACACAATTTTATCTACGAGATGACGTGAGTCGGATTACATCAGGGAGAAAAGAAACAAGGACACAACACAAAGAGAAAAAGCAGATAAGGTACCTGATGGATACGCTGGTCGAAAGCTACAAAAAATATAAAGATGGCGGTGGGCGATATGGCTTAACGTCTTTCTTCAATCATAAACCATTTTATGTGTTATCACCTCACCTTAATGCAAGAGACACATGTCTTTGCATCAAACATAGTAACCTAGAATCTCTACATTCTGCTATAAGACGATGTGGAGCGCTGAAGATGGGAATGAGACAGGTTTTGAGTAACGTAGCTTGTGACACAAAAAGCTATACTTGTATGTATGACAAATGTGAATCATGCAAAGATAAAAAACTGAATTTCGAGAGTTCTGAAAACAGTAAAACGGACGATTCTAATATTGTATCCTGGCTTCGTTGGGAACGTCAAGATCACACCTATTCAAAAAAAGAAGGAATTGAAACCAAAGAAATTAAAACAAAAAGGACTAAAAAGATAACTAAATCAGGGACATTAGAGGATCTGAAAAAATTTTTTAATGAAGAACTGCATAATTTCAAAAAACATTACTATAACATGCAACAACAGCAAAGCCAATATCGGAAAGCCATTTCACAATTAAAAGACAACGAAGTAGTTTTGGTCTGTGATTTCTCCGAAAGTTATGAAGCTAAGTTAGCCAGTGAAATACAAGCTATGCACTTCGGGGCGTCAAAACACCAGATAACTTTGCATACTGGCATGGTATATTGGCATAACAAATCACAATCATTTTGTACCCTTGCTGAAAGTAATAATCATCAACCTCCAGCTATCTGGGCTCATTTGACTCCAATCATTCAATTAATTAAAGAAGAAACTCCAAATCTAGATGTCATACATTTTTTTACTGATGGAGCGTCTTCTCAATACAGACAAAAGAATAACTTTTTTTTGTTTGCCTACTTTGCTAAAAAACTGCAACTCAATTTTGCTACTTGGTCTTTTTTTGAGTCAGGCCATGGTAAAAGTGTGGCTGACGGAAACGGGGGCAGCGTCAAGCGCACTTTGGACAGAAAGGTTTGCCAAGGAGTTGACGTCACTGATGCCAAGGATGCCTATGATATTTTGAAACAATGCCTCAAGGTCACGAAGGTTTTTCTAGTTCCAGACAGTGCCATAACTGCCATAACTCATATTTTGCCTAGAAATATACAACCATTAAAAGGAACCCTGCAAGTACATCAAATTATGACCCACGATGAAAATATTATAAAATTCAGAGATGTCAGCTGCTTTTGTGAACCTCTTCGAGGACGCTGCGCCTGCTTTCAGCCGCAAATCCACTCAGTCGTTTCCAAAACTAACAGAGGTGGTGACAGAATCCAGCGAGTACAATCTTTGGCAAAACCACCTGAACTAGCACAACCCGAATGCCAAGTATTTGATGACATTTCATTACAGCATGTTAACAATCAAATTAAACATAAAGGAATCATAGACTCATTAGAAGGTGGCTCGCTGGACTCGGCTTTGCCAGATTTAGTAGGGACATTTGATATTTCAGATATGGAATCTCTGAAAAGTCTTGATGTTAATATAAACAATTCAGAAGGACCTGTAGAGCTTATGGATATTAATGTTATGCCAATTATTTTTGCACCGGTACCCAAGAGCACAGTCAGACAAACACCTGGAAAAGAAAATAAAACCATAAAAAAGACTTTTACTATATGCCAAAAATGTAAAGCTTCGGTTGTAGGTCGGAAAGCAAATTGCATGTCATGTAAGAAAAATTACTGTGAGGAATGCACCGCCGGTCCTCAAAAATGGGATTATCTTTGTGACATATGCTTGGAAGGAGGTAGTCTAGCTGGTATAATTCTATACGTAATTATTTTTATAGTTCTTGTTTATGTACTAAATTAACAATAGTGTTTTTCTTTCAGATTAAAATTCTGATTTACGAGGATAACAGAACGTCAACATGGTAATTTACGCTGATATAGATAAGGTGCTCAACTTCGACGATTTTATGGACTTCTACATTTATGACCTAAAATGGCCTTGGACCGAGACACATTTTATTATCAATGAATATTGCTATGAGTGCGGTCAATACGTAAACCGATCTTCAAGAATTGGACACTTTTCTGTGATAATGACTCGCATACATGTAAAAAAAATATTACTTAGTTCATATTTTTGGTATAATTATTGTCATTACTCCGTATATGATCATTACACCACTGATGAGTGTATTTTATGTGCAAATTAAATACATACTTAAAAGTGGGTTATGGTCTAAAAATATTTTTAAATTCTTTACCAAAGTAAAATTCAAGTCATTAAGTTACTTACGTACATTACTTCAATAATATTATTATATTTTAAGGTACCTTTTTTGATGAGGCTATTATTACCTATACTTATTATTATCATATCATAAAAATATAATTAATATATATAATAATTATCTAAAAACTGAAACTCGATGATAACTAAAAGGTGCAATTTAATCAAGCATTATGAAAAACAGTAGAAACATCAGTCTTACTGTTTTTCATAATGCTTAAATTAAATTCAGAGTTTCAGTTTTTAGATAAGTATTATGTTAATTATATTGCTCATTGATTTTCTAAGGTTTCATTTTTAGTTTGTGATATTTGTGATTATGTATGAATGAATACTTACTCTTTAATTGACACAAAAGGAATATTATTGTCTTGTTTTCTAATTTTAATCTTGATTTGTTATGACTTTATATAACTTTATTTGAATAACGCGGCGGCGTTAGGTCTACTTTTGTTACTTAATTTTGTAATAAGTACGTATAATATTATAGTAGTAATATTATAGTGATCTCAAATATTTTTATATTGTATGTAGTAAGGTGAAAATATAATAATATTTAAAATAATTGTATTATTTCCTTTATTAGTCTTAAAAATATAAAAAAAAACAGTGATCCACGGTTGTCGGGAGCAGGGTTCAAGCAATTTAGGAAATTTATAATTCAAGTGAACACAGCTTTATATTTTTGTGACTTCCAATTTGTCACTGTCTCTTTAAGTGGATAAAGTTAAATCAAGGATATCACATTATTATTTTATTTTAAAATAGGTTCGGCTACAAATATCTTTTCATTAAATGTATTACTTTACGCAAAAGGTACACATATTAAGTAAAATTTTATGTTATTGGAGTAAAATTAAAAAGTCACCAAGTAAAAGGCGGCAGAGTCACAAAACCGAGTAAAAATTAATCATTTTGTGTTAATCGTTGAAGTTACGGATAATTTCACTGATTAATATATGAATTACATGTATATTTAGTTTTAATAAATAAAAAAAGCTTTATTAATTGCATCCTTTCCTTTAAATTTGCTTTTAAATCTAGTCACACAATCGAACCAGTTCCGCCACAAAATCCGTTTTGTTTCGATATTATCAGGAAAATGCCTAGAATTCCGCGTTTTTTTTTTATTTTTCAACTTTTAAAACAAAACTTATTTGTTTTTTTGTTCGAGAATAAATTGACATTCCATATCACTATTGTAATATGTCAAAACGGCCATCATAGCGTGCCGCCAGTGTAAGCGCAAGCGATATTGGCCTTATGGGTGAAAGAGCGGATCTGTCCGCCATTGTACATGTACAGTTTAGTTTGTAAGATGCTTATAAACAATTTGTTAGCGTCTGTAGAACAAAGACTTTTTAACTAATCGCTAATATACGGAGTTATAGAGTGAACGTGTTTTCTTATTTAACCTTCTGATAACATAAATAGGGTCCGACACTTAATACCCTTAAGTGATGACCGGTGTTATGAACATTACATTTTTAGTTGTTTTGAACATTTTATTTAATTATCATTTATTTTACTTTTTTTTTATTTTATTTTTTAATTAAAAAGTGCAGTATAAACAATGAATCCACAAAATGAAAGTTCTCAAGCGCGTGTTTCGGAACACAACGCCGAAGTTAAGCCAGAGACTTCATCATCTTTGGACTCCATCACCATTTCATCGAGAGTTCCTGATTTTTGGGCAGACCAACCGCGACTCTGGTTTGTCCAATTTGAGGCTGTCATCCAGTCACAGAAACTATCGGACGCCGCTAAACAAAATTTTGTGGTTACTAAATTAAGTAAGGCTGCGATTACACTCTGCGATTACGGCGCATGAAAGATCTAGCCCGTGGGAAAATACCAGACGCGACATTACAAATCATGTGGAATAGCCACTTGCCACCACCAGTGCAAGCTGTGTTGGCCGTTACACAGGAGACAGATATAACAAATCTGGCTGTAGTGGCTGATAAGGTCATGGAGGCCACTGGGCATTCCAATATAGCTGAAGTATCAACCAGCAGCAACTCCTCAGAGCGTGAGTCAAAAATTACATGTTTGGAGCAATCCGACCTGGCGGCGTTGGTAGCACGTCTCAGCATAGAAGTGGCGGAGTTAAGGCGCTCTCGGCAAGCGGATCGTGGTAGACCGTTCAGGGGTAGGAACTACAGTGCTGGAAAAAGATTCAGTCGGGCACCGTCACAAGGTCGAGAGAGAGAGAATTCCAGAGATCAACGAAATCCTAATTGGCTTTGTTTCTACCATTATCGGTACGGAGATAAGGCCGTAAAGTGCATTGAGCCCTGTAATTGGCGGAAGCCCAAGCCACAAGAGCCAGCGGAAAACTAAGTGCGATACGGCCGGAGGCGGAGGTTGGTATCGGGTTATCGAATAACCGCCTATGTGTTAAAGACAAAAAAGTGGACTGAAATTCTTAATTGACACAGGTGCGAACGTTTCGGTTATTCCGGCATTGAAAAAGTGCGTTTCCGATTACAGTGCGAGTGATAAATACAAACTATATGCAGCTAACGGAACCGAGATAAAAACTTATGGTATGCGTACTTTAATTTTAGATTTTAATTTAAGGAGAGCATTTAAATCGAATTTTATCGTAGCGAATGTTAAACAGCCGATAATAGGAGCGTATTTTTTAAGCCATTATCAGCTGTTAGTCGACATGAGCGCGCGCAAGTTAGTAGATCAAATTACACATTTAAATGTTCTCGCCTCTGTTGTAAGTCATAACAAATGTGAATTATCTATTAAAACTGTTTTAAGTAATAGTAATTGGCATGATTTATTGCTTTGTTACCCGGACATAACGAAATTAGTATCTTACTAAGAGACACCTAAACACTCGGTGTGTCATTATATAGAAACTACGGGCCCACCGGTATACGCCAGACCTCTTCCGCCTGACCGTTGTGACGGGTTCGGTGCTTGGGTCAATTAATAAGGCTGATTAGCTTGAGTATAGATTTATTAATTGTAAAGGGGTAAATAAGAAACTGTAACAAACAAAAATAAATTTAAAAAAACAGTTCGTAAGTTACTTAACTAATACATACTTATCAAATAAACGAATACATACCCCTTGTCGGGCTTCTAGTTAAACTCTTGGATCGTCCAAAATACAGATTACAATTTAGTTCATATATTATATAATTTGTATCACAATATCACATTCTTTATCACAATCAATGAATTATTTTAAAATTACATTATAAAATTTATACCATTAATATTGTATAATAATTTTCATGTTGTGCATAGAAGAATTTTTTACGAACTGACATCCATAAAGAGTATAATTGATTAGTCAAAATTTTAAATTACGAAAGACGAATAATAAAATGAAATGATGTTGAATTTCAAAAACAAAAAGTTTGCATACTGAAACCTAGGAAAACAAAGTTAAGGAGGAGTGCTACATGTTGGAATTAGGCATTTGTTGGCCATCTAAAAGCGAATGGGCCAGTCCATTACATGTGGTACCAAAGAAAAATGGTGATATTCGGCCTTGCGGTGATTACAGAAAATTAAATGCCATAACAAAACCGGATCGCTATCCGATTCCGAGACTGCATGATTTTAAATATTTATTAGCGGGAAATAAAACTATTTTTACGCGGTTAGATTTAATTCGTTCTTATCATTTCGTACCGGTTGCCCCGGAGGATATTGAAAAAACTGCCATTATAACGCCCTTTGGACTGTTTGAATTTCCGCGCATGATCTTCGGATTACGTAACGCAGCTCAAACATTCCAGCGTTTCATGGATACCGTAGTACTACAAGGGTTAGACTTTTTATTCAGTTATATCGATGACCTTATTATCGCGAGCGAAAATGAAAGTCAACACAAAGAGCATTTAAAGGCAGTTTTCGAAAGATTTGATAAATATGGAATTACTATTAATCTATCTAAATGTGTTTTTGGTCAGTCAACACTTGAGTTTTTAGGATTTGAAGTGTCTACGGAGGGTGCGCGACCACTTCAAGATAAAGTACAGGCTATTGTAAATTTCCCGAAACCCGAGACAGTCGATCAACTACGCCGTTTTCTCGGTTTGTTAAATTTTTATCGTGCACACATTCCAAACGCTGTTCAATATCAATTCGAATTGAATAAATATTTGCACAATACAAAAAAACGCGATAAAACTTTAATTGTGTGGACTGATAAGGCTGTCGAAGCATTTAAGATGTGTAAGGAAAGCTTGCAAAGCGCCGCTACACTGTCTTATCCTTTACCAGATGCTAATTTAGCGCTGATGACCGATGCCTCGGATACTAGTGTAGGTGCTGTATTACAACAGAAAAATAACAACAATTGGTAACCATTAGGGTATTTTTCAAAAAAACTTTCACAAGCTGAAACGAAATATTCTACTTATGATAGGGAATTGTTAGCAGTATTTATGGCTATCAAATATTTAAAAAATTTAGTGAAAGGCCGTGTACTGACTATTTATACTAACCATAAGCCTCTCGTTTTTGCATTTTCAAAATTAAATAACGACAAAGAAAGCCCTAGAAGAATTCGTCAATTATCTTACATTAGCGAGTTTACCACCGATATTCGTCATATCAGCGGTGAGCAAAATGTAGTCGCAGATACACTTTCGCGAATAGAAACGATCAGTTGTCCTACATTACTCGATTTTAGAGAAATAGCTGAGCAACAACTTAGTGACGAATACCTACAGCAAACGTTGCAAGCAACAGATAGAAAATTACAATTTAAACAAATATTATTGCCAGACTGCGAAAAATATATTTATTGCAAAATTTCATCTAACAGAATTAGACCATATTTACCAGATAAATTCAGGAAAATTGCTTTTCATTCGGTTCAGGATTTAAGTCACCCCGGTGTTAAGACTACCAGAACTTTAATTAAACAACGTTTCTTTTGGCCTAATATGCTTAAGGATATAGCGAGTTGGACTAGAACCTGTTTTAGTTGCCAGAGATCAAAAATTAATAGGCATACGATAGCAGGATTAGGAGAGTTTGAACGTGCAGACCGTTTCCAACATGTTCATATAAATATTGTAGGCCCGTTGCCTACATCGGCAGATGAACATAGATACTGCGTAACAATGATAGATCGTTGTACCGGATGGCCGGAAGCTTTTCCAGTTCACAATGTTACAGCTGAAACAGCAGCCAAGGTAGTATTCGAAGGCTGGATATCTCGATTTGGATGCCCTTCGAAGCTTACTAGCGACCAGGGTAGACAATTTGAGAGTGATCTTTTCAGTCAGCTAATGAAGTACCTAGGTATTTTTAAAATGCGAACAACACCTTATCATCCGCAGAGTAACGGCATGGTTGAGCGATGGCATCGAGCACTAAAAGTGTCACTTACGGCACGTTTAAACTGCAATAGTAACTGGGTAACCGAGCTTCCAGTCGTGTTGTTAGGCTTACGAGCCGCAACCCGCAGTGACAGTGGCGTTAGTGCAGCAGAGTTAACTTATGGTAAAACAATTCGTTTGCCAGGTGATTTTTTATGAAGATTCCAAATTAAATTGCTCGGATTCGGAATATTTACAAAATCTTCGCGATTCCATTCCTAAACCGTCCTAGTCTTAGACCTAAACCGTCAAGTCATGGTAATTCACGTTCGTTATTTCTGCCTAGCGAATTAAATAGTTGTAAGAGTGTATTCATAAGAAATGACGTATTTCGTAAATCTTTGCAACCTCCTTATGATGGCCCTTACGACGTTGTAAGTCCGAAAGGCAAAACTTTTGATATTAAAATAGGAGATAAGACGAAAACTATTTCAATAGAAAGATTAAAACCAGCATTTTTTATAAATAGTGATAAAGATTTTAGTTATAGTTCGAATTTTAATAAGAGTAACGATTCTAGTTTAGATAACGAGGTCACTTCCAGTAAAGCCGAGAACTACGCGTAGTGGCCGCGTTATCAATACACCCGTACGTTTTACAGCATGACGTAATACATACGTACCTATAGCGTAGCTAGTCGAACGGACGAAGCATAGAGTACAGTATACGAAATACGAAGCAAGCGGAAGTCTTTGTAAATTAAATAATAGGTAGTTCTGTTCTGAAAATTTGGTATATTGTATTATTTATGCTACAGGTTTACGTAACTCTGCCTAACTAATGCTTAAAATTATAATAATTATTAATTGTTTTGGTTGACTGTGGCATTTTCTCTTAGGTTAGATACGATTTTGAGGATGTCGTGCCACATGCCAACGCTGACTCTGGCAGCGAAGAGGATGAGGACGCGGAGACCTACGAAGATATGGCATTTGAAGAACTCTTCGGTGACGATGAGGACGACGAAATAGTAAATGTGGATGCGCGACCGGACGAAAATTTCCAATGGTCCGCTGATTATTCCACATTCACTGGCATACCAGAACAATTCCAGTGCCAACCTGGTCCCAGGATTGAGGGGGCAACGCCATCAGCATTTTTCATTCAATTCTTTGATCAGCCAATCGTCGAAGACATCGTCACCGAGACGAATTAATACGAGTGGGAATTTATTGCGGCAGCCAATGAAACGGCTTCTCTTCCGCCTCAATCCCGCGTCCATGCGTGGGAGGAAACATGCGTGGGCGAAATATATAGACTTTTTGCGGTATAGTTCGGCCGTTCAGAGAATGCGTTCCTGACACGTCGCGATTGAACTGACGACGTAACTTTGTAATGGCGTTGCAGTTACGATAAAAATATTATTGCTGGTTGTTTACCGTTTTAACAATTGATGAGCATTAAAACAACATTATTATATCAATAATCAATTAATGTTATAATTTTGTGCCAAACTGAGTGTCAAATAACTCGGTAAACAATATTTTTTTAAATCTAAACTGCGCTATTACAAGGTTTTGTCTGCGCTTTATATTTGTAGTGCTGTGCTAACAATAACAGGCAATAATAGTATCGTAATCTGTTCTTAAACAGTTATACTTTATAAAATAATATGTATTGGTTTTCTTTTTAAGAATTTGAAAATAATGGACTATAAGATAACTTTTATTAAATATAAAAATAAAACTACGACCAAACCGAACGCGCGAAAGAAAGTAGCATTTTTATATTTAGGTTGAAAATGGTAACCCCAAATGGCGTTATGGGCCGCCATTTTGTGACGCTAAAACAATCGTCTGTTGTCGTTTCGTGCGCATAGACCACGTTCTTCAAGTGTTTTCGATCTGTTTTTATTTGATTACCCGGCTTTCGTTTAATAGACTGTTTCTGCTGTTCAAACGGACATCGGCGCTAAATTGGACTTCGATTGTGTTTTTGTGACTTTTGGTGCATAATAATGCCTAAACGTGGACAAACATTGAAAAGTGGAGCCCGTGAGTTAATCATCAAGCTGCAAGATTACTTTGAGCGGGAGCGGCAAAATGGCGGACCCCTGGTACCTGTCGAACAAGTACAAGAACGCGTCTCTCAGGCGCTTGGAGTTAGCAAACGAACGATAACAAATACTAATAAAGAAAAGTTCGGCTCTACTGGCATGGAAGATAATATTTTACGTACTCCGAAGAAGAAACGTAGAACTAAACCCGTGACAGATATTGACACCTTTGACGCCGATGCAATCAGAAATCATATATATGGTTACTATTCCAGAAATAAATATCTCAACAGGAAGAAGCTTTTGGCATCGTTAAGAGAAGCTGGACTGTTTAGCGAAATCTTAAAAGATATTGGTTTTTCGTATAAAAAAACAGACAAAAGAAAAATTTTATTAGAACGATACGACATAATTTTAAAACGGATAAGTTTTTTGAGAGAAGCAAAAAAAATTGATAACTGGGATAATGTCGTGTTCACTGACGAGACATGGCTAAACGCCAACCACACGGTTTCCCGTTCTTGAACGGATGATACACAAGCGTCGACGTCGAAAGTACCAATGGGTAAGGTGGCCCGTCTGATAATATGCCATGCAGGTTCTGCAAAATACGGCTTTGTGGAGAACGCGTTACTGGCATTTCAATCAAAAACCACAAATGACTACCACGAGGAAATTAATGCCACTACATTTAAAGAGTGGTTCCAGAACGTGCTTTTGCCCAGCCTACCAGAGCCTTCTGTAATATTCATGGATAATGCCTCCTATCACTCGGTTCAAATACAGAAACCACCTACCCAAGCTAATAAAAAAGAAGAAATGGTGGCTTGGTTACAAGCAAAAGGCATTGACGCAAATATGCAGATGCTAAAAGCAGAGCTAATTAAATTAGTTAAAGAAAATAAAGCGGCAAATGTGCGATACGAAATCGATGAACTGGCTCTGGTCATCGCGTTCTAAGAATTCCACCGTATCATTGCCAATATAATGCGATTGAGCTAATCTGGGCTCAAGTAAAAGGTTACGCCGCCCGCCACAATAATTCCCCGCCATTCAGCACGAAAAAGATGATGACCCTATTAAAAGAAGCCTGCGGGAAAGTCACAAGAGATGACTGGGCAAAGGTTGTTGAGAAGACTAAAAATCTGATTGTGGAACATTTTGACCGAGATATCAGGATTGATTCTGTTATTGATAATAATATAATTATACATGTAGGCGAAGATGATGATGAAGACACCACCTCCTCAAGCGAATCGGAGTCTGATTAATATTCTGTACGCACATTCAATTCAATGTACTTTATTGCATAGAAATACAGATTGTAACTTTGTTACAAAGAATAAATAAAACAATTTTATTATATTAATATTACCCTTTTTTGGTTTCCACTTAAATAATTAAAATAAAAATTTTAAATGATTCCGCCAATTTAAAACGAAAATAATCTTAAAAACATCGCGGCGGTTCATTTTGGAGGAACGGCAACGAACTCAGTGTTATGTTGTACCCATCACTAGTCGTGACTAACTGATAGGTGTCAGGAACGCATTCTCTGAACGGCCGAACTATAATGATTCTGATGGGACTTTGTCTGCGGGGACGAATAGACGAATATTTTTCCCGTGGCATTATGGGAATGCCGGACTTCCGGAAACTGATGTCCAAGAATCGGTTCCTGTTGTTAATGAAATTTTTACACTTCGTTGACAACAGGACCATTCTTTCAACGGGCCAAGATAAAAAGATTGCAAAAATTCAGCCTATAGTTGAATATTTATGTAACAAATTTAAAACCGCTTACTCGCCTCGCAAAGAACTGTCTAATGACGAGTCTCTGCTGCTTTGGAAAGGACACTTAAGTTGGGTTCAGTGTATCCGGACCAAAGCAGCACGGTTCGGAATTAAAACTTATGAACTTTGCGAGGCGGTTAGCGGTTACGTTTTAGATTTAATACTATACACAGGGAAGAGTACTTCGGTCACGCAACCGTTGTTCGGATTCACAAATGCCACGGCAAAAATAGTCATCAAGTTAATTTCGGATTATTTTCAAAAAGGTTATTATTTAAAATTCATCTTTCTGGATCTGGCGGATTTTGATTTTATACTACACATATGTATGTTTGTATTATTATTATGAACATATATTATTTATATTTATAATATAAAGAGAATAAATTTGTTTGTTTATTTGGTAGTTTTTAATGGGTAAACTCAAAAACTACATATTATTCAACAGTTTACATCAATTAATAGTGTTAATCAATCGAAGTTTAGCCTACCAACTCCAAATCGGTTAAAGCTAGTGTACGTACGTACAAAATCAAAATTTTCATGTTCCTATTACAATTTAAATAATGAATAATATTATAAGTATCAAGATCATTTACTCAAATTCCCTTGGCGTGGCATACATCATATTTTAATTTCCCTATTCGCCCTGAGATTCTGGTAGGCTTATAAAGGATAATATCGGTTCAAGCGGCTATGTATGGAATTACCTATGCGCCCAAAATGTTTCAGAAAACACTTGAAAGGGTGCTGATCGAATGTGAAGTGGTAGTCAAATTCATTGATGACATTTTGGGGTATGGCAAGGACAAACAAGAACGCGCTAAACGGTTACAAAAAGTATTAGAAATATTTAGGTCAAATGATATAATTATCATGTTAAGACGAGATAAATGCATTTATGGAACAACTAAAATTCAATTTCTAGGACATGAGTTGTCAGATCAAGGAATCCGACCGCTAGATAAATATAAAGCTGTAAAAAATTTTAGTACCCCCATCAACATTTCGGAATTACAGAGCTTTTAGGGCTTATCAACTATATTGGAAAATGGATTCCTAATATGGCCACTAGGGTGGTCAAAAAAAAATTTTTTTTTTAGTTTTCAGTTTCGCCTAAATTTGTTACATAGTATCCGTAGTAATAACGCGCTAAAATTTGAACTAGGTAGCTCTATTAGAACTGGGTGCTCAAACCAGTTATACTTTAAATTTTTTTGTGAAAAGTGCAAATTTTACTTTCATTGTTACAGGTCAAATTAGTGTATTAAACTAAGCGAATTAATTGAATATACGACTGTTTAAGTGTTTAAAACTATAATAGAGACTATAAAGCAGTGTTTTGTGACATGACTTAGTGACAAAATGTGTTCAACGACTCGACAACAAGACGATATTTTTCTTCTGGGTTGTCGAGATCTGGAGCCTTTATAAAGACTCGAACAACTTCCTACTCTACGGCAAGTTTTGCTTCGTTATCACCACTTATTAAATGAACATAAAAATGTAAAAAATTCTGCGCACGCTCTTATTGAAGAAGTTGTTGAAGTATGGAACAAAGCCAGGATTCCGACAAGAAAATCAAATCAACTTATAAAAATTCACAAAAACTGGCTGCTTTTAAAGAAAAATAGAACAAGGGATTCGGAAGCACAGAAAAATAGAGAACGTTCGTTTACTGAAGAATTGGACAAATTATTTGATATTGCTCATGCAAACGCAATGAGTTTAATAAAAATTGCTGTAGATAAAGAGTTTCTCGATGATCAAAGAGGACCTCTATCGATAAAAAGCTGGAAAAGACTATAGAACGTACTTTGAAACGTAAAGAAAGAGCGGAGATATTGAGAGAAAAGGCTGCTAAAAGTAATGCTTCATCGTCGGTAGTGTCAAGTCAAGAATTAGAACTCGATTGCAGTTTCAGTAGCACTCTAGTTCTTTGCAAGGAAAGCAGGAAAAGGATTATGTTGTTTCCGTATAAAAAAAAAAAACGAGCTGAAGAGCTCTTCTTCAAATTCCAGTGATATCGTACCGTCAACTAGTGGCTTATTCACAAAACTCGTTACTAGTGCTCTGGATCGTAACAAAATAACTGATCGAGAAGCAATGCGGCTAATCGTTCTTTTATCCGCAGCCTTTGGTTGTAATCCCGCCTCAATCTCAATTTCTCGAAGCACGATTAGACGAGCAAAAAATAAGCAAGACTGGATTGTGTAACAACACGGGTATAGATTACATTTTCTACAAAGAGGTATTATGGCTACTTTTAACACAGTTTCAACCATGTCCAATGATGTATTTTATGTTATTTATTTATTTCAAAAACTAAAGAAGTCCGATTATCTCAGTCACTTCTATTAAGATTAAAAATAAAAGTCTTCTCTCTTTAAATCTTAAAAAAGGTTAACACTGCGACTTACGATTTTTAAAAAATCATAAAATCTAACTAATAAAGAAGGGATTACGACCAAAACAAGTAAAAATATATAGACCTATAGCATAGATAACTACAATTTGCCATTACATTTATTGAAAAATTGCTTATCACATATTCTTCACTCATCCTCAAACCAAAACTGATGTAAAATAACCTATATATATATAACCTACGAGAATAACAAATGTCTTTATTAAACACATAAATCAGTTCAGGTAATGATCTGATATTGCTTTGCTTTTATTTTGAAAACTTGTAGTTTTTTTTCACTGGGGCAGAAAAGATTATGAAAAAAATTGCCAAAGATAAAAATATTTTTTATGCCTGTTCAAAATACTTTTCATCAGTAATAATTCAATCACTTAAGTCTATAACCTGTTTCATTTATGGTAGAGCAAAGAGCAATATGCAGTATTTCAGCAAACAAAACAATACTCAAACGATCAACCCGATATGTAGTCTTTTAAATATCTTTTACAAACATCTGTCTATTCCACAGATCCAGCAGCCCCGCTCTCTAGTAACTACAATACATAATTGTTGGCCAGCCTCTTCAATGTGGTCAATGACACAAAATATTATTCTATGATTTTTTCAGCATTAAAGGCCTAACCTAAATAATTTTTGTAGACATACTTTATTAAACTTATCAGTTCTTCAAATGCATCTAAATGATTATGTTTTATGTCTTACCTTTTATGTCTTACTCTTTTATATGTATTCAAATATCCAATCTTCAAAATTTTCTTTAAGTTTTGACATTGGCTCTTCCCTTGCTAGTTGAATATGCTATTATCATTATTACTATTATTTACCTTTTTATGTACATAACCATGGCTCGACAGTGAATCAAAAGGATACCTACTATCTGTATGGATAATCCATCCTCCAGCTATATATTTTTTTAATAAAAAGTTCAGTATTTCTGCAGATTTTTTATTATTGGGACACACTTCCACCTTAAATTCATTTGTTTCGTCGTCATGGCATCACATCGTCCACCATGGCAAGTACCCAATGGCCTTCAACAGAATGTCCTTTATAGTATTTGCATCTTCGAAATATGCTTTTCTCAATTTCAACAACGGTCCTGCTTGGTTGTTTAGTTGGTGGACAACAACAGTGTCTATACACTTATTGTACCAATTACAGATGGTGGATTCAGAGACTGTTACATCACGAGCTTTGGAGCTACATTTTAAACGAGTTTGAAAATAGTCATAGTCACCCGGGACTAAAAGTACATTAATCTAAAGATGGTTGGAAGAGGTTTTTTGATATTTTCAAACCAGAAACCAGAGTTCTTTTGTAGACAAATATACCAAGTGGACCCTTTGACTTTAAAACCATTTTGAACTATAGTGATGTCTACAATTCTTTGAAGACTTAATGAGGCCTCTGTCTTCACAAAAAGCAATGCATTGCTCTGTTGTTCCTAGTTCATCTGGAAGTAAAGGGTAAAAGTTAAATTACTTCAAAAGGAGTTTAAAAAAATGTGGAATATTAATTTATTGTCCTTTTAGTTTATATCATTAGTGTATGCAATATTGCAATCAACTCAACTATCCTTAATTAAATAAGTTTAACTTTACATAATTTAAAAAAATATATTTAATGCATATCAATTTAGTACTGGGTCTAATTAAATAAAAAGTATGATTCTAAATGGTTTGGTACAGATTTTACTCCCGTATTTAAAGGTAAGAAGCATTTAACAGCTCGAACATACCTATTATACGCTCCATATTTCACATACGAAGCATTTCCTCCAAATAGAGATGAAGCCGTTGTGGAATACGACCTGCTTCTGGTCCATTAGATTCCAAAGAAGTCTCTGTATGAGTCGGTGGGTCTTGCGATTCCAACATCGACACCGCTTTATCACTCTCCAAAAGAACAAGTGGAAATATCTACTTCATAACTCTCTAAAGGACACGGTAGGCCGTTCGTCCACGATGCCATCACTTCATCATTTCGTAAAGGAGCAGATGGCTCGTTTGAGGCCAACACCGCCATGAATTCACCACTTTTACTGAGACCACAGACTTAGTAGGTATACTGAGACTAATGTCAGCACAGAACAATAATACCTACTCTATGAATGTCAGTCGAAGGCGTGATTTTAAAAGCATATAAAAAAAAACTTATAATACATGTAACTGCCAAATAACTCAAATCATCAAGAAACGACAAAAAATATTTCGCTAGATGGCAGCACAAATGGTAGAATCTAAATGTCAATGAGGAAGTATATAAAAAATAAAAATTAGTTCCTGAAATCATACTAGATGTCACTCGCGATGTTTGGATATTATTTATGATATTAATTCAAATTTTGTTTCTGATGTGATGAAAGTAAATTGAGTATCGAAAATTAATAAATATGACATCGTTTTGTGTTTCTTATAAAATCTAACTTTCAAATTAATTTTAATCTATTTTAAGGTGTTTATTACGTTACGTGTAAAGGAACGATGTTTGGTTGATACGTCAATGTTAGTGATGAGCGAACTTATTGGTTGCTTGTTACTTTCATCCGAATTCAGGTTTAGAATGAAGAACAAAAAGCGGAGCGCAGAATTCAGCTTGTATTTATATGTGTCATTCATTATGCATCCACAAAACGAATGATATTAATATAAATATCAAAATCAATTCAGTCAAGGCTGTTACATAGTACTTGTGAAAGTCGAAAGCTTTGCCAATGGTCTTGTACTGATCGGATAGCTTGTACTGACAAGAATCGCCAAGAAACTCAGCAAGGGCTGTTTTTTTAATTTCAAGTATATTATATCCCAGAGAACTTAACGACCTAACACACACGTCACCACCGCGGAGATTTTAAGAGAGCATGACTTCTACTAGGTACTTCGTAAATAACATATTTCAATAAAACCGATTTCTAGAATAGGTTGTGTAGGAAGTCAATCTATTATTAACAATATTATTGTAAGAACCAAAAAAGCACATACACACCATATGAATTAACTTAAAACATGGCTCGACGTCCGTCGTCGACATGCAAGATCAGTAGCAAAAGTATAATAACTGTATGTCTTTGTGATTTTGAAACTTTAAGTCATAACCTTGCTGTTCGTTTGAACAGAAGTTTCTGGTTGATTGTTGAATGTTTTTTTAAGATGATTTAATTATGAATATAAGATTCAATAATTAATCATAGTTTTTTAAAGTCTTAATTTCGACTTCTTCGTCTTAGTTATACTTTGCACAAATGTCATTTTAGCCAGAAGTCATGTTATTTTGTACGAATACCTAGTATATTTTATACATATAAAGAAAATAAAAAAGAAAAGAAAATTAATTTATTGTTGAAACCTCATAACATACACAACAACATTAATAGGGCTGAATATAAATATTTTTAAAAACAGGTTGCTGCGAATGCTATGTGATGCCAACGCTGGATTCAGCTCAGTATAAGCAGCAGGCAGGACCCGCTGCACTGATATTCTGCAGAGACCAGCAATGACACCACGGAGCACAATATCTACCGGATGCATTTAAAATGACTCTCCAAATTTTTTCTAGGCATTAGGTATCCTTAATAGATCACATGTATGAAAAAAAACAGTATGTAAAATTTTCAAAATGAAATGTAAACTTGTTGTAATTACAAGATAATTATAATATTCGCATTGTCACATTAGTTATGAAAGAAACACGCAGGGGTAGCAAGGGCGCGGACGCAGGGGATGTACGCGCATGCGCCGACGACGATGTCTGCCCGGTTTTTTATTTTGTCGGCGCACATCAGTCGCCCACGCACAACCCCTTTGAACGCACGCGCTTCCGCCTTTGCTTCCGTGTTGCGCGCCGCCCGCCGCAGGCCCACATTTCGCGCGTCGTAATGTATTCCAATCGCGAATATTACGAAATGGTGCGGTGTTACATACATGGTGATCGATGGATTGGACGCAGAGGCCCCATCGTGTGGCCTGCGCGAACGTGGGACCGGACCTAACACCGTGTGACTTTTAGTTGTGGGGCGAAATTATAAGTCGTGTGTATGTTGAGGAAACACAAAGCCTCGAGGACTTAAAAGTGCAAATCAGAGCGTCATTTAACCAAGTGAAAAATGACACTGTAGTGCTCGCAAAATTAAAAGACAATGTGCAGAAAAGGTGCAAGACTCTGTTTGGAGAGGAACGGTATGCACTTTGAACAATTATTAAAGTATACGTAAGTAAATAGTTAAAGTAGGTAGGGTAAATTGATTAGTTGATTATGTACATAAAGTTGATGATTTTTTAAATACGCCTTATTGCAAAATAATAGCTAGTTAAGTACCTACTTTGAATTGGTTTAACTAAACAGAATTTTAGGTAACTTGATATTTACTTACCTACTTTCTTTATAAATTTAAAGTAGCATAGCTATTGTAATGTAGGTATCTAATAGGATTTTTGCAATTTGACGGTCCTAAGCCCGTAAAAGTATGAAAAGGTTTCAACTTTATGTACCATTTTCCCAAGCATGACAAAACGAAAACATTTTAGGTAGCTACTACTAGCACACCAACTACGGTCAACGCAGGGAGGGTTAAGTGTAACGTAGCGCGTAAAGCGCACGTACTGGACAGCAAGAGCGTCCACAAATGTAGGATTTTAAAAAATAACTTGGTTACGATATAACTCAACATTTTAAAGAAAACGTATATGACTACACTTACGTTAAAGCTGAATGGAATTAATTCTGTGTACATAATTATTATGTCAAATATCGGGTAATTATATGGATAATAAACGTATTTTTTATTATAATTACCGTTTTTTGATTTTTGTTGCTGATTAAAAAACCCTATTCATTCATTCACCATACATAATATAACAATATTATTGAGTTTTGTTGTTGTAAGTTCAACAAACAACTAATAGCAATAAAACTAACTTACCTAGTTGTTATTGTTTTCAAAACCTTTGTTAAATATTATAATGAAAAATTCCTTGACCGACTATGGCATAAGTATTTTATTTATAAAAACTATTTGGCGGTAATATTATTGTATACCGTAGTTAAATGCCACTTTTAATTATATCACAGCATTAATTCAATTGATTTCCATAAATTAAAAAAGAAAACCTCTGTGCTGACTTTCATTATGTTAGTTTCAATTTTCCTCTTTACAAATCAAAAAGAAATTTATTCAAAGATTACTTTGTATTACTCGAGTTGCGTTTGTAAATATCGTAGAAATTAGATAGTAAATTTCAACTCGATATTAATGCTAGTTACCAGATCCATAAAAAACACTGACAATTCTATTCTCTTTAGTTAAACGTCATGAATTGACGTTTAGATCCAACAATTTGTGCTGCCATCTAGTAACATTTTTTGTAGTTTCTTTATTTTTTTAAATACTTCCTCATTCATGACGTTAAACCGAAGAGAATGGAATGGGGAAGTATTTAAAAAAAACGAAAGCTCTTCAAAAAAGCATCTCCAATAGATAGCGACTCCAGCAAAAGTTGATTTTTGCAGGAAACGAATGGACCAAAGCCAGTCTTTTCCGTTCCTTTTAACTAACATAATAAAGAACTGAAATTTGAATAGTTTGAAACTTAGATATCAATACAAATATGAAAAAGTACAAATAGAATATAAGTTGTTCATTGAGTTTTGAAAACTAATTTACTTTTAAACATGATAGGAAACCGGAAAGGTTATCATGGAGAAATCAATAACGTACCGTAGCGACATCTAGTTTGATTTCGGGGACTATTTTTTTTTTAATACTTCCTTAATAAATGATGTTGATACTGAGTGATATCGATCTTTGGGAGCGATACTTTTATGGTATCGATATCAGAAGCCGATAATTCGAACACTAGTTGCCAGATGATGCCTTGGCCCAAGCTTGGCAATAAAATGGCCTTGAATCTATTATGTAGTAGGAAGTGCTAAAATTTGTATTGTCTGTATTATGCTATTGTAATTTTAAAGTGTAATTCTAAGTCGACAATGAAGGATCTCAAAAGTGTTTATTTATTATAAACAATGGATTTTATTACTAAGAAAATCGTTTAATTAAAATAATACCTACATTAAAATATCGATTTATCTAAAATACCTGTAGTAATATCACGTGTATTTTTTTTCTCAAACGCGCGTTTGCTAAACCGAAAAACGGCGCCAAAAATTAAGATTTTTATGTAGGTACTAAGAATACACGTGATTTGGGTGGAGGGAGTAGATATGGTGAAATTTAGTACTACTCCCCAGTAGTCCTAAATTTCACCATTTTTACCAAGGGAGAGAAGGGGTTAGAAATTCTGAAAAAAAACATCACGCGATTAAATGGCCCCCTTTTTCTAAACTCGACATTTGCACGTGTCAGTTTGGTCTCTGAGATAAAAAAAAAAACAAACTTTTTTTTAATGTGGACTTCAGCATCCCGTAGTGAGAGAGACACGCGACTCAAGAGACTGAATGGTAGATATAATTAACCAATTCCTCCTTGATTTTGTTCTTTCTCTACTAAACAAAAAAACAACACAAGAGCAAATAGTATTCTACAACTAAGCAATTATGTAATAATTCAATTTTAAAATTCTAGTGCCTAAAAACATTAATTACTGACATCATGGATGAATGAAATGATAATTGGAGGAATTTCTTACTTGAAAATATGAAATTATTGTTATTAGATTCAAGTTATTTGATTGGTGAAATTTTCACCCCGCTACATTTGAAGGCCGATTACAGGAAATAATAGCCCCGTTACCTACAACTTTTTTGTACTTTTCAGAAGACTTAGACTCAAGTGAAGTTTCTAAAATTGATAAAAAGCTTTGAAACTTACCTTAACCATTTTTAATTTGAAGCTGAACATTTAATTCTAGCTCGCAGAAATGTAATTTATTTACTTTTGATCGAAATTATCGCAATATGCAGCAATGCTTGGAGGTTAACTGTTGCGCATGTGATAGAGCCGCTTATCAAGATAATGTTTTAGAAAAAATAAATAAAAAAAACTATTTAGTTTTGATTTTTTAAATAAATATTATCGTCATTTTCTATGAAACCATAAAAAAATCATATCTCGAAAACTACAAAATATCGCGAAACATGCATGGGATGTTTTCGGGTAAACCTAGGTGGGAGCAATTAAAAGAAAATTGATGTCACTATGCTCGACTATCCTGTATGATTCAAATGTTACAGAATGAGGAAGTATTTAAAAAAAACGAAAGCGCTAAGAAGCACCTCCACTCGATGGCGACTTTTGTAAAACTTGATTTTTATAGGAAATGAATGGACCAAAGACAATAATTTCTGTTCCTTTTAACTAACATATTATAAATATGAAATTTGAAAAGTTCGAAACTTAGATATCAAATCAAATACGAAAAAGTACAAATAGAATATGAGTTGTTTGTTGAGTTTTGAAAACTAATTTACTTTTAAATTCGAAAGTAAACCGGAAGGTTGTCATGGAGAATTCAAGAACGTACCGTAGCGACATTTAGTTTGATTTCAGGAACTAGTTTTTTTTTAAATACGTTCTCATTGCGATAAAAAATTCACGCGAAATAAAATCGCGATACAGACAGTCCCTCGGTCTGTGCCGGTATCACAGACGTAGAGTAGGGATAGCAATTCTTTACGAAAAAGATCAATTTTTAAATCGATTCGAATCATAGTCTAATGAATCGATTCACGAAAAAATCGAGGTCTACAAAATCGATTCTTAAAAAATCGACCTTTATTCAAGTTTGCTTTTACAATGTTACCACTAGAGAGTGGGCAGCTTAACGCACAGCGTTTAGGCATTGTAGTGTGGATGGCTTAAACAGAATACACAATAAAATTAAAACTAAACACTAAAACCAATTCAGTGTCTTATCGCACAGTTTTGAACTACAAATAAAAAGCATCTTTTCGCACACGGTTTAGAACAACACAGAAAAGCGTCTTATCGCGAATTGCAGAGGAACGAATTCAACTAGAATTCTCTTCCAAGAAATGTAGCGGTACGAAGGAGCGAACTTGACTTCATTACTTCAAAAGTTAAATTTGCTCGTCGTGCGTCATGTATACTCAGGTAACAACAACAACAACTTCATCAGATCAGCCATTATTATTGTCATAAAATTACAAAATCAACCATAGTATAAAAATACCATAGATCAACCATAGTAATAAAATTACAAAATCTTTTAGGAATCGCTTAATAGATGGCGCTAGTTTCCATACAAATCTCATTTTGTATGGTGATATAGGGAAGTGTCCTACCCCTGGTTTATACTAAAACAGAAAAAATCGAATGTCGATTTTCAAGGGTGATATATTGATTCAGTGAATCGACTCAGTGTTTCATATCGATTTAAAAAAATTATAACGATATTTTTTGCTCGATAAATCGATTCTTCGATTAATCGATCTCAGATCGCCATCCCTAACGTAGAGTATGTTGTTCTGTGATCACAGACCACTATATATAAATATATATATAATACTGATGTAGATGTCTTGTAATTTCGTTTTATCAGTCTACCCTCATTATTAAATCACAGCTGTCATATGTCTATTAGCCTCATATTTGTTGTGATACGGTAATACTCATAACTAGTACTACGGCAGTAAATTAACAGAAACGCTTACAAGTAAATCCTTATAAAAATATTTGTTGTTGAATTTGAACACTTTTTTGTGATTTGTTAACCCTGTGAATATGTCGTGTAATAATGATCCTAACTCTTTTTGTTATGTCTGCGGAGAACTAACATTCAAAAACAACGACGAAATTTTACGAATCTTGTGTTGGAGTGTTATCAACAATATTTTGGTTTTTCTGTCGCCCATCAACACAAATCCTGTGTGTTGCATAACGTGTGTGAAAAATTTAACTGACTGGAAGAAAGGTGCACGACCTATGCCGTTTGTTGTACCCATGATATGGACTGAACAGCGAGATCACGTTTCAGATTGCTATTTTTGTCTCACAGACATAAAAGGTATAAATTACAAGAAAAAGACCACAGTTATTTACCCTAACTTATCTTCGGCTATAAGACCAGTCTCTCATTGTAAAAAATTGCCAGAACTAATACCATTTGCAACTACGTCTGTTGAGAACAATTCACAACCGTCCACTTTAGGTGAATGTGTTGACGAGGACGATGACTTTGAGTTAAAAGGAATTGTAAACGAGCCACGTTTGATAACTCAAGGAGACCTAAATGATTTGGTTCGGGATTTAAATTTGTCAAAAAAGCAGTCAGAACTATTAGGATCACGTCTAAAAGAATGGAATTTGCTACATCATAATACAAAAGTTAGCTATTTTCGAAACCGTGATCAACACTTCAGAACGTATTTTTCTCAGGATGGAGATTTGGTGTTTTGCAATAACATAAATGAGATTATGAAAATGTTGGACATAGATTTTGATCTCTCTCAGTGGCGTTTATTCATTGATTCTTCGAAAGCAAGTCTAAAAGCAGTGTTATTGCATAATGGAAATAAGCTTCCGTCTGTACCTCTGGCCCATGCTGCAAATATGAAAGAAACCTATGAAAATATGAAACTTTTACTTGAAAAAATAAATTACAGTACATATTCCTTCAAAATCTGTGGTGATCTTAAAGTTGTTGCACTATTACTTGGACTTCAGCTGGGTTATACAAAGTTTTGCTGCTTTTTATGTGAATGGGATAGCCGAGACAGAACTAATCTCTATATAAAAAAAACATGGTCTACGCGTGCGTCGTTAATTCCTGGGCAAAAAAACGTAAAGTATTTACCCCTTGTACAGCCAAATAATGTGCTTCTACCACCATTGCATATCAAATTAGGATTAATAAAAAATTTTGTGAAGGCAATGGATCGCAATGGGAGTCGATTTTTGTATCTAAAAGAAAAATTCCCTAAAATAAGTGATGCAAAGATAAAAGAGGGTATTTTTGTTGGCCCTCAAATTAGGGAGTTAATAAAAGATTCAAGATTTGTAGAAAAATTAAGCGACTTAGAAACATCTGCATGGAAGGCTTTTAAAAATGTTGCAAATTTTTTGGGTAACCACAAGAG
This sequence comes from Diatraea saccharalis, assembly GCA_918026875.4. Taxonomy (NCBI): domain Eukaryota; kingdom Metazoa; phylum Arthropoda; class Insecta; order Lepidoptera; family Crambidae; genus Diatraea; species Diatraea saccharalis. Next base: position 12,061,410 of record OU893336.1, read on the forward strand.
TGACATCTACAGAGAGTTGGTTAGCGAGCTATTATTGTCATATCGAGCATTGGGTTGCAACATGTCACTTAAGATCCATTTCTTAGACTCGCACCTGGATTTTTTTCCTGACAATTTAGGGGCTGTCAGCGACGAGCACGGTGAGAGGTTCCATCAGGACATTTCTAATATGGAAAAGCGGTACCAGGGCAAATGGAGCCCAAATATATTAGCAGATTACTGCTGGACAATTAAAAGGGACCAACCAGAAGCTAAATATTCAAGAAAATCTTAGATTATAATCTAATCTTAATAATTATTAAGTTATTTATAAAAAAAATTAACTTTTGATTTACGAGATCTGTGTTTTTTCTTAATATTTTAAATTACTCAATAGAATAAAATCCTTGTCTAGCAAATTTTTTTTAACTGTTTATTTTTTCTTACAATCACCAATTAAAGTAAAAAATATCAAAAAAGTCCGTGTGGCACCTTGGTTCAAAAACTTCAAATTCAGAGACTTTAATTCTAAAACATGGCGTAGTCGTAACAAAAAGTATTTCAGTAACAAGAGTTGAAAATGGAAGGCAATGAGAAAATGGAACACTACATATTATGGAAGGTCAATTACAATTGCCACTTTGTTATACGTTCTGGCGTTGCAGCATTGGAATGGAAGATCTAGAAAACCGCTTTCGAAGACTACTTATTGTGCTCAGGTGAAGATAGTGCCACTAGTAAAATTAAATTGTCTCTATTAAGAAATATGATTGGTATAGAATCTACACATGTTTTGGCTACTTTGCCGATCGAGAAAGCCGATGACTATGTACGGCAGAAATAGAAAATTAGGTATGTCTCAGAACAAACGAAGTCTTCGCTAAGTAAATTCATTATAATAAACGTGTAATTATAATAACATAAGCGAAGGCATTGAAGATCAGCTAATTAGGGACCACATTATGCATGGAGTATAAGATAGAAATCTTCAAGAAGGACCAATAAAGTTTGAAAATTTAACATACAAAATGCAGCTGATTACTCTAGAACGAATGAGTAGTGTAAAGCACAATTGAAAGCAATAAATCTGGAACTAGAGATCTCCTGTTTCACAAAACATAAAGTGAGAAAAGAAAAGGCTGTTATGCATGCCCAGCATATGGAAAAGTGATGATCCAAATGTGGTATTATGAATAATTTTGCTGTTGCCTGGATATTCAATGACAGGAAGCCCAAGATTAGAAATCTGCAATGTCAAGAGCATGCAAAGAATGAAGAGATAATGTATAGCGGAAAAGTGAAATAAGCTAAAGTTAAACTGTGAACCGAAGAGATAAAATATTTAGTCTATTAAAATCACTCATCTATTAAATACAAGAGCTGATGTGATAATGTCGCTTGATGTTTTTAAAAGTATAAATTCATCTTTGGAAATACAACTTGTAAGTTAAGAGCTGGAATCATTTCAGGTTACTAGAAAGAGGCCATTTGTTATGGAAAATTTGGATTGCAAGAGTAGCAACATTGAATGTTACTTAATAACATTTCATATTAGGAAGGCAGCATAATATTTTGTCGTACTTTGGTAAGTAAATGAATAGATAAGAAATCTAAGTAAATAAATGTCTTAAAATTCCAAGTGTACTGGCTAAAAACTGTGTTTAAATATAACTGTGTTAGGCAAAGTATGGGTATGTTTCCCAACTTCACCTAAATCATGGTTGGATGTTGAGTTGTAGTTATTTATTTGTAAGACTGTGTGGGTACATTTAATCTAAACAATGTATTATGTGACAGACTATTAAATACCTTACTTCAATAATAATACACATCCTTTTTTTTAAAGTGTGCAATAGGCCAAGGTTGAGAGCAGCCTGAAGTTGTTCATTACAATTGTTTTAACATTGTTAAAGCTGGCAAAATATTCTATCTTACTGTATTGGAATTGGGAGATATTTTGAAGAAAATAATGTATACACTGTAATAATTTGAATTGTACTATAATTGATTCCCTGACTGTTATAGATTTAAAACGTATTGTCAAAACTTTAGACTTTGTGATATCTCTTATATTCTCTATGAAAAGTATTGATAATTATTTACATTTTTGTAGAAAAAACCTAAAATATTCATCTTCCAAATTTACCCATTACTTGGGATAAATAGGAATGCAGGAAGGTTAAATAAGGAAATTTGTCAGGATTGTCAACTTTTGAATAATGTTCAACTCGTACCTACTTTAAGTACTCATATCATATAAATTGGTACCACGTAATCTGTTGGAGCAAGGTCCGGGGAGTACAGTGGATGTCTTAGACATTACAATTGAAGCTCTTCTAATTTGGTAGCCATGTGTTGTGCAGTGTGTAGTTGAGCATTGTTTTGAAGAAGTAGTGGCGTAGAGCGATTGACCAGCTTCGGTTGTTTAACAGTTTTTCCCATTTTTATTTTCTAAATAGAGTAGTGCCACAGTTTCTATTCAATCTTCGAAAGTGTTGCTATCAAACCAACCTTATGCCATTCTATTGTATCGACACTTTTTGGATCCAAGAGTCGTGAAAATGAGTGGATTTATATGATGTAACTTAGCAAAAGTGTGCCAGCTGCCGCTGCAGTAATCATAATTTTTTTTTTCTGGGTCGTCCGACAGGTGTGTTTCATCGTAATTTATTATAATATTACCAAAAATTCCGCCAGAAACCTCTGGTCTACTTTCTTTTTTTTATTATTCTTAAATCGTATGTGTCAAGGGGATTAGCCCCACTCCGAGCATATGTTTAAATAATTCATTAAATATTGTTCGGTTTCATCTTTCTTATGTTATATAATAACTTATGCTATACTTATTTTTCTGCGATTTTTTAAAAAGATTTTCTACTAGGCTCTTATATCCGCCTCATTTCTGTAAATTAAAATTGCATCTTACATATTTTATATAATATTATAACGTAGGTATTATCATACTAACTTTAAAAAAAAAAAAACTATGGGTAATATTTACACACCCGCTCGCCACGACGTCTCGGGAAGTGCCGGCGAGCGTGCGGGGAGCAGTTGCTTATTCATACTTCTTAACTGTAAGTTCTTACAACCATAAGTATAATCAGATAGTGTGTACATAAATGCAATTAATAATGATAACCTAATCTTCATCTGTTTCCATTTCCGAATTTGTGATATTTTCAACAATTTCCTTATCTGAATTTTTATTATAATTATTTACTTTTTCTTTATGAATTTTCCAATGGGCTTCAACTCTTTTTAGATGTCCTATATTTCTTCGTAGTTCCCGTCCAGTCTCATCGTTCCTTACATTGATGTCTCCACCTTTAGCATTAATTACAGTATGTGGCTCAGGATTTAAATTTTGGTGTCAATTTGTTTTCTTTAATCATATTCTTAATGTAAACTTTTTCTCCTAATGTGATTACTCTTCACTTTTCGTTTGCGATCTTCAGTTCTCTTCCCCTTTTCTTCCATCATTATGGCTTTGTCGCATACCTCTCCTATCCTATCTGCTCTATTCTCGATCGATATCTACGACAGAAACGATCATATCTCAAAATTTTCGGTTGTGAAATAATTCTCAAGGCGTTTTCTCCGTCGTGCTATGTTGTGTACTTTTGTACATCATTAGATAGGTACACAAATAGTCTTTCCAGTCAAATTTTTGGCATTGACTTATCTGCAACCGTTATATAATGTCCCGATTTTGCCTTTCGACATCGCCGTTTTGCTGCGAACAGTAAGGTATAGAATTGTATTGTTTAATGCCAAACTCTGAGCAGAAAGATTGGATAGAAAGGCTAGTGAATTGCCGACCATTATCAGATATTAGACTAATTGGAAGACTTAGCCTTGTAAAAATAGTCTTTAAATTTTTATTGTATCTTCAGACGTAATAGACCTCATAACTTCAACTTCTTTGTAACGGCTGTTATAATTTATGTCTATAAATAAATACTGTCCACTTGGGAGAGGACCTAAAAAATCGACTGCGATGTCTACCCATGTTTGGGATGGTAATTCACGTCTCTTCATCGGCATAGGAGGGTTAGGACCAGAGACTAAGGTGCATCTTTTGCAGCTTTTTACCATATTCTCTGCATTTTTATCTATTCTTGGCCACCACACCTTTGTCCGCAATCTACCCTTCATGGCGACAATGCCTGGATGACCCTCATGATCCGATGCCAGTACTTGCTTAAGGAGCTCGACGGAAATAACGATTTCATTTCCACACAATAAAACCTTATCATGAACCCAGAGTTCGTGCTCAAAAAGTTTAAAAGGAATAATCTTTGAGTCCTAAATTTTATTTGAAAGACCGATCTTCACCAATTGAATTTCATGATTTTTTGGGATTCATCAATATTGCTTTCCATCGACAGAGCCATAGGTCTGGCTAATTGCACGATTTGATTTACGAGATGATCATTATCATAAGGACTACAATTTTAGATAGGACACAATCTAGAAAGAGGTTCCGCTATGTTGTTCTTTCCAGGACAATATACCACCTGGTAGTAGGACTGCAAGCATAACACCCAGCGTTCTATTAGCGCGCAAGGCTAAGATGGTGGTCCGAATATCTTCTCCAGAGGCTTATAGTCAGTGACTAACTCGAACTCTTTTAATCCATAAAGATATATGCTAAAATATTCTATGGCCCAGACTAAAGCCAAAGCCTCCTTTTCTGTTTGACAATATCGTTTTTCAATGTCAGATAAACTTTTGTCCCCATAAGCAATAACTCGACGTCCGTATGTGTTATACTGAATAAACATTGCTCCTAGCCCTACAGGACTGCGTTCTGTCGTGGGGATCGTAAAAACCTAAAAGTTCGATGATTGGTCAAATTTTGTTTTAATTTAGCAATTGCTTGTGCTTGTTTTTCTTTCCAAAACGGAGCAATAACAGCGTATTTTGAAGGCTTGTGTTTTAAAATTTCGCGAATTGGTTTAGTGAGTGTTGCTAAATCGGGAATCCATTTTCCGATATAATTTATGAGTCCCAGAAAACTGGACTTCTACTGATTTAGGTTGCTATGAAACAATAATAAATAAACTAAAAGATGGTAAATGAAATTAAATAATTTATTTACAATAAATAAATAAAAAAATAAATAAAAAGGGACGAGGTGACTGGTGAGATGAGTAGTGAGAGTGTCAGTGTAGGTGATCTGCTGAAGGGGCGTGGGTCAGCGGTGAAGTTCCGTTGCGTCAGCGTAGATCCGTCGTCAGCGTAGGTGTTATGGTGATGGGTCGTGGGTCAACGGCGAAGTTCCGGAGCGCCTTCTCAACGATGCGTCTCTCAATGTGTCGAGCAGATGGTTCTTTCGTAGCCCAGAACGAATCAGCAGGCAGCAAGGCTTCAGGAGAAAGTATTTCCATCCAAGCTTGAAGGTGGTGAAGGAGGTTTAGTAGAATAATGTTAGTGTTTATTTATTGATGTTTAATTACAACCAAAATGGTGTCACGTGACTTTGAGACCGTAACTTTGAAGAGTTCCCGGGGCAGTCGGCCCCGGGAACTTAAGGCTTTTTAAGAATTTAGCTGTACGAGCTCCAAAAAGCTAACTTGGGCAACTGTTGCCGTTGAAGTGATGCAGAACTATTTGAGCGAGGCTTTATATACTTGAATGCGAACTCAAATTTGGAAGTAAAAATTCAAAAACTACGGCTAATGCCCAAAACTGATAAACAATGAGTCAATTTTCATGAAGAGTATCAAATATAACCATAGCAACGAAGAAGAACTTTCATGTCAAATCTGTCAAAACAATTAAAATTAGTGATAAATTGTGTAATATTATATAAATAAGTGCTTTAATATGATTAGAATTCTATGAAAGCTACCGGCAAGGGTTTACATTAGTGTAAGTAGTAAAAAACATAGGATGAAAGTTCGTAGAAGTTTGGATAAGTTTATATTATAGAATTTTAATGGTTACAGGTATAAAATTGAAGGTCCACAGATATGGAATGGAAAAAGTAAAGAATATAAATGGAAAACACTAAAAAGTTTATCGATATGAGTAAAATTAGTGATATGAATCTAAGGAATGAAAACGATACGAAAGATTAGTTACGACAAGGTTCTCTAAAAGATGCGATCGTTTTTCTGAACGCTTTTGACTATAAAAATAAAGTAAAATTTTTTGAGTACTTGGTTGTTTGTTGAACTGTTCGTTTAGTGTCATTTTCTTAGCAGTTAGTGGGTTGCTCACGATAGGCATTGCCTTATACTTATATATAATACTTGAAAAATTAACGATGATAAAATTTTGCGAGCTATCGTCCCTTTTTCAGACTTGTGCCTACAAAACTCAATGGCTCGACGAGTACCCCGCTTTGCTTTCCAGACGCACTAGACTTTCGGCTTGAGACGCTCGTCGAGCATGCGACGGGCTCGGTTTGTCGACTCTTATAATTTTTTACACCCATTACAACCATTTGGCTATTGTATTAAAGGATTATGACGTTTCCGAGATATAGGGTTTGTGGTTCCAACGAATATAGCGAATTTCAGGGTTCTTTGAGATTATGAGTGTAACCAGACATGCTGGGGATAAAATTGAAAAAAAAATCCACACCAAACAGTAACGGTTTTTGAACCTCGCGTGGGTTGATGTCGTCCCATATACGGCAATTTTGCTTGTTAACACACCCATTCATCCAAAAATGTGCCTCGTCACTAAATATGATTTTTGGGCCAAAATTGGGGTCCTCTTCCAAACGATTCGAAGCCCAGCCAGCGAACAAACGGCGTTGTCTATAGTCATGAACTTTGAGCTCCTGGGTCAGTTGGATCTTGTACGGGTGTAGGCCCAAGTCCTGACGCAAAATTCACCAAGTTGAAGTCTGCGAAAGGCTAAGTTCTTGTGCACGAGGAATCGACTGCCTCGGGTTCTGCAGTACACTTTCACGGACCGCCGCGATGTTATCGACCGATCTTGTATTCCTCGAACGTACGGGTGTTAGCTGATTGAATCCTGAACCAGTCGTCTTCAATTTGCCCACCAAACGTTGAAAAGTCGACCGTGAAGGGCCACCACGTCTACCGTAAAATGCGCGCAATGTAGGCAACGTTTGCTTTAACGAACACTCATTTTGATAATATAGTTTTATCATTTGAACGTGCTGTTCAATCGTATAACTCGCCATAATGATTTGGCGTAAGCAACTGAATAATAAACAAACGATTTGACATATGTCACCAAAACAAAATGGCCGCCACGGACCGCCAAAATCCACCCGCGCCAATTGAAAAACCCTTTAGTATACATAGTCAGACCCCCAGGCCGTTTTTTTGTGTGGCTGTGTAATTTATCAATAAAAAAATGTGAACTTACATTATTTTGATAAAATCCGTCACTATCAAACTGATTACTTTCAATCACAAAATCAGTTGGGCAGTTCTTTAACTTTTAAGTCATCTGGAGAAGGCGATGGTGGCCTCTCTCCTCCGCCAGTGATACGTATAGCCCGTTTATGTTCCAAAACATTATTCTTGGCTAATAGTTTTGTCCTCCTCCAGAAACCTTTTTTCCAGTTAGTTCCTCTAGCCTAAATAAACTATAAAATTAATATCATATCGAAATATAGGTAAACCTATAGCTGAGAGCTGTCCAAACCAAAGTAAAAACATTAAACACATTCAAGCATTGAACTCACTTGTTGCATATTTTTTGCCATTCCATATTCTTTTTTTTTATTTGTGTTCGTGTCGGTTTGTTTATTTTCTATAATCTTTGCACGTTCTATTTTCAAAAATAAATCCAGAAACAGGGAAACATTGTTTAATTCAAAATCCAACAAATGACTTACCGGCGGCCGAGCAGCGTGGTAATTTTGATATAGTGATCATAAGCATCATAATTACCTTTTCTTCCTGTGCAAAATTTTCTCCGCGTTGGCGACAATTCTTGTCTTTTCTCTTCATTTTAATTGATAACTCCACGAGAAAATAAAAATACAACGATAGTATATAAACAATACTGACAGACAATGTGCGACATTGACAGCGACCAATAGTTGTTGTTGCGTTTTACAATATTTCTCTTTAGTTTTCCATGTTCTGACTTAGATAAGAATTATGTCCGTGAATTTAAGTCAAAAATGATAATTTTAGATTAAATATTTTTATTTAAAAAATAATTAACTAATGTGTTTATAAAGATATCCGTTTACGTCTAAAATTTATTATAAGTTTGTATACAACGTGCATATGTTTTTTGCGTATTGAACGTGTATGAACGAATGAAAGCTAGTTGAACGAATGTTTCTTGGAGTGACAAATTTAAACTAGTGTTACGTGGACAATGTTTAAAAATGAATTTGTAATAGAGAAAGTTAGACATCATTTTAAATAGGGTTTATATTCTTAAACACTGTTTAGATAAACACTTGGTAAAACACTGTTTAACATCTCTTTTGTAATTACACTGAATATATTGATCTAACTTTATTACTGGAATATCTCCAGTAGTCAACGAAAGAAGATCGTTGTACTTTTCTGCTTCAATTTTAGGTCTTGTTTGACGTAGAGGCAGAATTTGTTCACAGAAAATACTTGATAGATTTCTTCCTTAGCATTGTTTCAGCATGACTTGTATTGAATAATAAGTCGGTGGACTGCTTTATAACACTCTAGAGTTTATCAATTTCTGTCCAATTTTTTGAATGGCTGCTTCTCTCATAGCAATGGTGTCATAGTACAATTTTTTTTGGGTATGCGTCTGGGTGCTATGTTCAATAAAGTTTCACAAAATGTAATTGACCCATAAATAAATTTAAATATGAGTAAAGGCTATTATAAAGTTGATGATTATTTTAAGGATCGCAATGCATGGAATTAATAGCCTTTGCTTTGTTCTATAACGACTAATTATACAGGGTTAAAGGAAAAGTGGACCTAGATCCTTAAGGAGATTATGGTATACATCATTACAAACAAATTTGACTACAGCCTTTTCCAAAAGTATTAGGCACCCCAATTTTTGCCTTAAAATAGTGAAGAAAAACAATCTCTTAGTTCTAAATATATTTATTACTGTTTAATTATTGAAAAAGGAATATAAAAAAACTTAAAATCCAAAAACTTAAGTGGACCAACTACCCTTGGATTTTATCACAGCACTGATTCTGTCGGGCGTACTGCGAAAAAGATCAATACATTCATGCCAGACTCGCGTACTAATTTTCTATCTTCGCGCTTCATAGTTATTCGTTTTCTACTGTCCTGGGTCTATTAAAGTAAGAACCAGTCTGGGCAAATCGTTTTATTGCAGATTGCATCGCGAAACGCGAACATTTCACCAACTTGGCGATTTCCTTTTGCGACTTCCCTTCTTCATGGAGCAGTTGTATTTTTATACGATTTTCTAAAGAAATTTCACTTCTTTTCGGCATTTGTGGGTAAATTAGGCGTCAATATGATTGCGTAAATGGAAATTGCAGCTTGTTCACTTGACAGAGTTCCAAACACAAGTGACTAAACTTTGACTGAGTTAACCGCAAAAATATCAAATCCTTTGTTCTCGGTCGCCAAGTGTTTTATAACCTTTACAAATAGCCGCTTGCTGTTCTAAGAAATTATTTGCGACCCCGGCGCGTCATCTAAGATAAGCACTTATTCATTGATCGATTAGTAAACAAGCTTTGAGCATTTTTTTTGGGTGCCTAATGCTTTTGGCCAAGGCTGTATGAAACACCCTATCCAAACCTAACCTTTTACAAGTTATAGGATTTTTTTTTAAATGGCGGTCCTCAATATTTGTTTTTCTCATTTTCGACGCCTATTTATTAATTTATTTCGTTTATTTTATGAAGTAAATAAGTTATTTTATAGTTGTCATCCATAAAACCCTATGTAACTGAATATGGGTCAGAGTATAGGTTTTATTGGTAAAAAAATAAATTCACTAAACCAAAATATTTTTTTCTTTGTGTAACCGTTTCAAAAAATAATATGGAATTTATTTTCAGCTATTCAACGAGGTATAATAGGAAAGGATACCTATTATAAAAATTGTTTAACTTAAATTTAAAATCCATAGTGGAAGCTTAAAATAAAACAACAAAAATTAGGTATGTAAATTATCATCGGTCATTTATTATTTTTACAAAGTACTATTTTATTATTCATGTTCTACATGGCCCGTCTATTTCGCACACATATTCTCAGTCTTCTTCGTAGTCCACTCTTAACTACACCAGTAGTTAACTGCCTTCTCATCTGATCTGCCGCATCAATTATTTTCTGTCGTAAAACATCAATAGATGTAATCGGATTAGGATCAGTGTATACGAGACTTTTCATATGGCCCCACACATAAAAATCCATAGGCGATAGGTCTGGACTTCTTGCCGGCCATGGTTTCGAAACACCTCTTTCTATTCACTTATTGGGACAATTTGTATCCAGCCATTTCCTAACGCTTTCGCGGTAATGTGCGGGGCAGCCGTCATGCTGGAACAACATGTCTCGTATTACATTAAGAGGTAGGTATATCTTCAAGTAGGACGGGTAAATCCTGCCTTAAAAACTCTTCATCTCCGTTTAACTTATCAGGAAGAAAGTAAGGTCCAATCAAATAGTTGAATATTATTCCCATCCACACATTTAAACTGAAGCGTCCTTGTGTGCCTTTTACCAGCTTCTTATTGGGCTTTTTTCTGGATTTTGGGGCCCAGTAATGGGCATTATAATAATTAGTGATGCCGTCTTTATCAAATTTAGACTCATCTGTCTACAAGATTCGTTTAAAAAAATCTTGGGTCTTCTAAATCGGCATTCAGCATAAACCTGCAGGAATCTAACTTCTTCAATGGATCTCCTTCTTCGATAACTTGTACTGGCGTGTAATGGTATGTGTATAGCCCGCAGTATGGACAGTAGACCATACTTTCCACTGGCAACAATATTAGTTGAAATGGTCGGGTCTGGTCCAAAACGTCGCACTATTTGACACGAGGTCTGTCCAGATCAATTCGTCGCCTTGAAACAGAGCCAGTCTCTAAGCCGTAGATTAAGACCGTCAAACACACTGACATCTGGTATGCGGCGGCCGAGATTGCGTCTTATGTATTCACCACGAGCTCAAGCGGTATTATTGTGATAATATTTATTATTTTGGTAATGACATGATTTATGTCAATGTCATTACATATGATAAAGAGCTGGTAAGTGTTTTCGCTTGTTCTTCTTGTCAGCTAAAAGATGTCCTGAACAAGGAGTAAACTAAACTAAAAAAAAAACTATTATAATTGATTTATGGGTTTGATAAGCTACTTAGTTGCGAATGTGTACTTGTGACAGATCACGTAGACCATTTCTAAATAAGGGCATTAATTGGGTGCGTACATAACACGTCTCTCCTTAAAACTAAACAAGAGGTTATGAATATAAGCAATTATTTATTATAGAAATTAAAAGTCATACTAAAACAAAAGTAAAATTTTAAAATATTATCTAAAATGGTAATATACATTTATATGAAATTACGATGAGTATGATAATTAAGATTACGGTTAAATAATTAAGACTAGTAAAATCTAATAAAACGTAACTTGACAAAACATATGTTATTTTGTTTGCCTATGCAACTAGAACGAAGAAAGACATTAAATATATTTTTAAAAGCTGGGAGTATCGAGTAATTGTGTAATATATATGTTTTTGAAGTTATGTCGAATTAATTAAACTGTAGCATTTTGAGTTAGACGTATTACAGTTGAAACATGTAAAGCACACGTCAGATAATGCTCATCGTGGTCCTAGAAGTGCATACTTTCACATAATACCTTAAAACTTGCTCCATATCTGATAGATTATTTTTATTCACTGAAAGAAATAAAAACATTTCTTGTGAACCAATCTTACACTATAATATATATAAAGTAGAAGTGAAAATACTAATTTAAAAAGGGTATAGCAAAACAACGTGTTGATTTTTCTTTTCTTTATTACTACTCTCTAATGAATACCTCATCAAGGAATGCTGCAGGAGCAGCTACATTCTTTTCGTGTCTGGCCCATCCAATATACCAAACTATGGTCATTATATGAACACAGCATCCCAGTGTGCATCGACCAACAAGACAATTACAGCAGTATTCTCTTATGCCATCTAACCCGGATGTGTCATTATTAATTAAAATGTACACCTGATATTGTTTCCTCCCAATGTCTCAACTTAATTCTACTCCTTATAATTAAGACTTAATTTATATTTGAGTCTTATTCTAATAAATCCAGAGAATCCGGTATTTCTCTACAGACCTCAATTCTATACTGTCCAAGGAACTTAGTATGCTACCCATAATACAGCAGATAATACAAAATCGCCGTCAAAGTTATAAAATGGATGGTCTGCGCAGAAACACGTCTACACAGTCAAGTCATGCGACGGCAAATTCATAGGCGGTGAACGTAATGAAAGCAAAGAAGAATTGCAATCGTCTTCGTTTTCATTTAATACGCCGTGACCGCTCCTTCTCTCACATCCTACTGAGGTAGAAGGTACGCTATAGAAACCAACTGGTTCCACAACCCCTAAAAGTAACTAGATTGAAGACGATTCCATGGTTGGCAGTCCTAGATCTTCGGGCGAAATTAATGACGCGATGCGTTGTGGTGGAGAATTGTTTGGCTCGGCGGCGATGTTTTGTCAATATTACCACTAAATTTATCATTTGCTGGCCTCGGCCAGTACGTTTGTACATTTTAGACGTAATTTAATGAGGTATCATTGTAAACTATAACAATAGCACTAAAATAACACTTAGATAACACAATAATCATCCATCGCGCGTGACAAGATGCGCTGCAATTTTTGTTAAAAGCTATATTGTTCTAAGGGACAAAGACGTAATGTCTGCTATTGTATTTTAACTTTCAAATGGTTTATAATTGCCGGTATTAAATTGTTTTATTTCGGTAACCATTCGTGTGTACAATTGGGCAATAATTTCTTCAGATGCTTTTTTAACAACAGTCAAATGTATATTATTCTATGATCTTTCGGGCCTTTTCATTGAATTTAACAAAACTATTCCACCGATTTAAGTTTCTAATTTCCCACGCTTGCACCCTCAACATGTGTTCTATTGTATCTTTCTAAGTCATTTAGTATTACCTGTTCGCGACGTCACAATGTAAAAATTAATAATTTCTTCTAAGAATACATTCTCAATTATCATATTAGTCGCTTGATAATTCTTCCTCCTAAATTTCACTTATATTAAATGTGTTGCTAATATAGTAAGTTTCTAAGTATCCATTTCTTCTAAAACCCCACTTTAAAATCCATAATTTATTTGACATGACAGGCTTTTCAGCCCCAAATGTTACCTATTCTAAAATGTGTTGTTTATCCACGTCAATTTCTACATGTAACTTATTAATAAATAAATAATCCATGCATTTTGCTTTATTTATTGAATTATTGTGGTGTGTTCCGCATAATTCCCCATTTCATTCCCGCGCGTAAATTACTTAATCGTACTCTCTTTCTATCCACGACCATTGACCTTTACGGCAGCATTTTAAATTTGCAACAATAATGGTAACGTAACCTCCTATGTGCTCATTAGTCACATAGAAGATTATACCTTCCCAGCTTCATTCTTTGCGGATATTTAGAGTAAAATAAATTGTGAAAAGAAAAATAATGCCATTTATTTATTTATCCATAACAATCAGTCTACAAATAGTGACAATTAGATATGAGTAATACTATAAATAACTATAAATTCTTTAACAATGTTGATATGACAAAATTGCTTGGGAAAACTGATTTGAATTATAAATAACTATATCACAACAAACTCTATAACTGATGCCAAATTATATCGTATTCATTATTTTTCAATGTAATCATAGTTTCTATATCATTTAAATATATTTCTTCTTCAGAATTAAGTTCAAAAGTTATCAAGTCCTTTAGGTCATATTCATACGTTTTGATACCTGAGCAACCTGTATGGCGACAAACAGACATGTTATTATTTTATTTTTTATTTTATTTATTTAGGAAACAAACAGTCGTTTACAATTGATATACAAAAAAAAAACTTAGGTAACTAATAGACCTGACAGTTCCATTACTAAATACGAGTACTAACAAAATTAATTTAATTGCTTACTATTAACAATGGTAATAATAACGATTAAACTTAACCTACACATCAAACAAACAGCTTCTCCACAACAATCTCAAAAACTCACTCTGATTAGTCATTTTTAAATATAATATCTGCCAGTTTTCGTTTATATTGATTTAATGATAGCGAAAAAATGTCAACGTCATTTAAATTGTCATTGTAAAATTTACAGGAGCGTCTTATAAAAGTGTTCCCAGCGTAATTTGTGGCAGTGGGTGAACAATGAAAAATGTTTTTAGAACGTGAGCAGACTCTAGGGATTCTAAAATTTATTAATTTTAATAATGAAGATGAGTCCACATAATTGTTTATTATTTTGTAAAGGAAAACTGCATCCAAATAAACACGTCTATTTTGTAACGAATCAATATTATACCCTGTTATTTCAGGGATTATCCTGGAATTGGCAGATAAAGACAATGATTTTATATTTAAGTCCAAAGGCAAAAAGGCACATTTACGCTTATCATTATTAACTGGGCACTCTGCATTTGTACATGATTCGATTCTATCCGCACTATATATTACATCGATTAGAATCTTTTCAAAAATATGCGTTACTTTACATTCACAACTAATAATGATTCTGTCGTTAGATGTGTTTTCTGTATTAAAGTACTGCTTCAGAATTTCAGTTCGACTCTGATAAATATTTTGAAATGAAGCATTGCTAATAAGCATTTTAATAAATTTACAGTAAACTTCATTACTAGTATTTACAATTCGCCCTATACAAAAACCATCCACAACTGCAACAGCGATTGCTTGTGAGACAGAATCAAAAGTCTGGGAAATAGAACAAGTTATAATGATCATTATTTAGGTCTCTTTCTGTTAAGGTAATAATCAATTTTTCAGATTCTATAGCATCATAGAACCATTTAGGACTTTTGACATCAACTCCTATTTCCGGAACGGTTTCACATGAAGCTTCCAGATCTTTAAAAGAAGAGTTCTTCAATGATTCAAAGTTGTCTATTTCTTTACTATCTTGGATCGTGAAAAAGATCGTAATTTTTTCAGCCTATCTTTTGCTTCTTCACATCTCGTTTTATTACCATCAATGTCAACACCATCATATTTATTTTAAGGCCAAAGTGATAATATATGTGAGAATTAGTTCATTTATAGTAGTAGTCACATTTAAAAAAAAAAAAAAATCACCTGTTGATCAATATGTTTAAAACAAGGTAAATTAAAAAAATATTTTTGAAATGACTCATATCGATGCGAATGAAGCACCCTTTACATAGACTTGTTATCTATGATATGTTCTATGTATTATGAGGAGCGTGGTCTATGGCGCTGCCTCCCTTCCTTTTTTGACGTCTAGCCGCAATGACGTATATTTTAGTTAATTGCACATGTGATCGTTTAAAATCCGAGTTTTTCCTATGTAATTATATTGTGAAATATTGTATGTATTTCGAGATAAATTACAGCAGTTGAACTGAGGCTCGCCGAGTGATTATTTCTTTACCCATCCACCAAACGTGCTGCTGAGAACGATACGACTGACGCTTATATTTCCATCAGGTTATGGGCCCAGACAAATTTGAAGCAAGCCGTAAGTGAAGTATTCATTCTAGGCGCATCTTATTTTCAACCGATTATTGCAAAGAAACCCGTCTCTTTTTTTTTCTCGATTGCTGTAATTGACTATTATGGCTAACCCCATCGGCAATACGAATGTACCTTTGGAAAGGCTTGATGGAGCTTCGAATTATATCACATGGAAATTTTCCATACGAATGATTTTAACTTTGGATGGATTATGGGACTGTGTCCTTGGAACAGAAACTGACGTCACTAAGGATAGTCGTGCACTGGCGCGCATCTGTCTGAGTGTACAACCCAACTTATATCAATACGTGCGTGATTCCAAAACTGCAAAAGAAGCCTGGGAAGCGCTAGCAAATACTTTTGAATCTAAAAGTTTATATAGAAAAGTCTTGCTACTGCGACAGCTTCATAGAATTGATTATTCTCATTACCATGGCATGAGTGAGTACATTGAGGCTGTTATGCGATTGGTTCATTCACTCGCAGACATAGGTAAGAAAATTGATGACAGTGAAGTAGCAGAGATATTATTAAGTGGCCTACCACAGGAGTTTGAGGTTTTGGTATCTACATTGGAAACCGCATGTTTGACAAGTAGTCTTACATCCGAGTTGGTTCGAGCTCGTCTCATGCAGGAGGAAGACCAAAGAAAATTCATGAATGCAGACAATTTTGCACATTACGTAAAGAGAAAGAATAAGGATATTATATGCGATTTTTGTAAAAAGCATGGACATACGGTGAAACGCTGCTTCAAGAAGAGAAGATTAACGAAGAAGAATGATGAACATACGCTTGTTGCCTCAGCGTACACTGCAACTTCTTCTGGTGACTTCATAATTGATAGCGGAGCGACTTTGCATATGTGTGCTGATCCACATCTTATTTTGGATGGTAAATTGCAGAAGAGTACCATCACTGTTGCCAATGGTCAGAAAATAAACAGCAAATCTATTGGCAGGGTGTGTATTAATTCTATGGTTTCTTTAAGTAATGTAATGGTAGTACCTAAATTATGTAATAATTTAATGTCTGTAGGTCAAATCACTGAACAAGGTTATGTTGTGGTTTTTAATGAGAATACATGTATTATTTATGATGATTGTGAAATCACTGGCAACAAGGTTCTAGAGGCTAGGAAGATTAACGGCTTATACAGGTGTCAGGTGAAGCAAGTTCAGCCCATCTCTGAGATGGAGTATTCCATGCCCATGCATACAAGTCAAGGGACAGTGAGTGCTCATGCTGTTTCTACAGTGCCATATACCATATGGCATAAACGTCTTGGTCACCTTTCAGATTCAGGTATGAAAACTCTTGGTGGTGGAAAATTTTGCATGGGGTTTTTGTTGCAGAATGAAACCAATGTGCGAGATAGCTGTGAGGCATGCCTTTCCGGGAAGATGTCTGAGGCATCATATCCTCGGGTTGGTAGTGTCCGTGCTACGAAGCCACTGGAGGTCATACATAGTGATGTGACTGGTCCAATTCAAATCTGCAGCTGGGGTGGAGCTCGTTACTTGCTAACATTCACCGATGACTGTACCCGAAAAACATGGGGATGCCTTATGAAAACTAAATCTGAGGTGAGTTCTCATTTTATTTCCTTCAAAGGTCTTGTAGAAAAACAAATTGGGTTGCCTATTAAAATTCTAAGAAGTGATAATGGTACTGAGTACTGCAACAGTTACCTCAGTCGTTATCTTAAGAAGGAGGGGATTGTGCACCAAACCACAATAACTTACTGCCCTCAGCAAAATGGTGTTTCGGAGCGTGTTAACCGCACTCTTTTTGACAAAGCCAGAGCAATGCTATATGAATCTGGGCTGCCAAATGAATACTGGGGAGAAGCTGTTATGACAGCGATATATTTAAAAAATAGGTCTCCTACTAGTGCTTTATCAGGTGGAATACCAGAATGTGAGTGGACTCGTTCACCTGTGGACTTGAGTCACCTTCGTGTCTTTGGATGTGTAGCATATGCTTTTGTACCTAAACAGAAACGTAGAAAACTTGATGCTAAAGCTAAGAAATATATATTTGTGGGTTATGGTGACACCTGTAAAGGATATCGTCTTATAGACCCCACTAATCCTCATATTGTTATTTATTCAAGAACAGTGTCTTTTAACGAAAATGAATTTTTTAATAAAACTGACGTCTATAAGAAACATGATTTAAATAAGTTTTATTTTTATAATGAATCAATTTATAATAATGACAATAACAATATAACTAATTTAGAAAAGGATATTTCTAGTCTGAATGAACCTGCCTGCGATAGTCGCTTTAATAGTGATTTTGTTTCAGATGTGGATGTGACTGTTTGCTCACCGCTGTCTGACAATAACTACTGTACTGGTGATGAAGGTGAAGCTGTCATTCATGAAAATATCCCGTCCTCAACTTTACCTAGCTTATCACTTGAAGGAGCAGAGACAACTGCATCGGGTGAGCTTGATGTGTCCATCTCTCGCCCTCAGCGCAGTACACGAGGTAATATTCCTGATCGCTATAAAGATTATGACTTAACTGCAATGATGGTTGAGCAATACTCGCCAGATGATCCTCAGACATATGAAGAAGCCATGGCTTCATGTGACAAGGAAGAGTGGTCAAAAGCTATGGAATGTGAGTATAACTCTCTTATTAAAAATAAAGTTTGGACTCTAGTGGATCGTCCCAAAGGCCAAAATGTCGTAAAATGTAAGTGGATATTTAAAAAGAAATTTAATACCGCTGGAAATCTTTCTAAATATAAAGCCAGGCTGGTTGCTCGTGGTTTTAGTCAGAAAAACGGTATAGATTATGCTGACACTTTCTCTCCAGTTGTAAGACATTCTACATTAAGAATTTTGTTTAGTCTAGCTACAGAATTGGACTTGAAAATGGATCATATAGATGTAACAACTGCATTCCTGAACGGTGATTTAGATGAGACCATATATATGGAACAACCAATAGGTTTTAAAGCAAATGACAAAGTTTATTTATTACATAAAAGCATATATGGGTTAAAACAGGCAAGTCGCATGTGGAATGTAAAAATCAATAATGTTTTGTTACAAAATGGCTATATACAAAGTAAATGTGAACCCTGTATTTACATTAAAAAGACAAATAATGAATATGTAATAATAGCTCTTTATGTAGATGATTTCTATGTGTTTCATAACGGCTGTATAAGTGATGTAGTAAAATTATTGGAAAACCATTTTCAAGTCCGACATTTGGGAGAGTTAACTGATTGTCTAGGTATAAGAGTGATAAGAAAAGAAAATGTAATTACTTTAGATCAGTCTGATTATGTAAAGCGTTTGCTTGCTAAGTTTAATATGACAAATTGTAAAACAGTATCAACACCTCTACCTCTAAACTGTAAGTTTAATATATCAGACAATGATTGCATGGACAATGATGTATATAAATACAGGCAGTTAATGGGTGGACTTATGTATCTTTCTGTCTGTACACGTCCTGACATTTCATATGCATGTAGTCAACTTAGTCAATATAATAATTGTTTTGACTCTAGTCATTGGCAGGCTGCAAAGCGGGTTTTAAGATATTTAGCTGGAACTATGAAGTATAGTCTTCATTTTACAAAAAGTAAAGCTTGTTCATTAATAGCCTACGCTGATGCAGATTGGGCCAATGATTTATTAGACCGTAAGTCATTTACTGGTTTTGCAATTAAGTTAGGTCAAAACTTGATTAATTGGGAGGCGCGAAAACAGCGATGTACAGCTTTGTCAAGCACTGAAGCTGAATATTTAGCTATAGGTGATGTATGCAAAGACATATGTTTTGTGAAGAATTTCTTGTCAGAAATATCAAGCATAACATATAATGTTGTTGTTTACAATGATAGTCAGAGTGCACTAAAACTGTTAGAAGTTAAAGAGTACTCCCATAAAAGGACTAAACATATAGACTTAAGATATCATTTTATCAAAGACCTTGTACAGACTAAATATATTTGTGTAAAATACTTACCATCAGATAGTATGATTGCAGATATACTGACGAAGCCTCTCTGTACGTAACATAGATCATGGCTTATCTGGCATTTCTCTCACTGTCATTGATTCTGTACAATTATTTTTCTTTTATAGGTATGCTACGTGGTGGTGCAATTTTAACTGTGCTACTGTCTATTTCATTTGGCAAATAAGATTAAATAAATAAATAAATATATTTATTATCATTGTTAACTCTATTGTTAGTCTAGGGCTAACCTAGACTTTTCACAGTTTTATCTCCTAAAATTGGACATATTCCTTTTATGTCGATAATCGAAACTTGAAACTTGAAATTCAAGAATTAAATTTTTTCCATTTACTTATTTACAATTTACTTTAATTTTTCCACTGCGTTTTAGTGGAGTTCCATCATAAAAATAAACCAACCTAATTTGTAGTTTGGTTTATTTTAATGTAATAGCTTAAGCTTTTCTACTATTTTTATCACAATTACTACCTGTATCAAATATAAAGTCTACTAATCTTTCATTTATTTGCAAGGTTTCGAATTGTGATCTATCCTTAGTTTCATTATGATTTATGTATCCCAACACATAATCAACATTCTCATTTGTTTTAATTACTTACACTGTTTTATACATCTTTTTGCATTTTGCACACTTTTGACCGAAAGCTGGACACTTGAATCCATGGATATAACCACACCTGGTATATTTTTTCTTATCTTTATTAAATGCAATTCTCTCTTGTAAATGTACGAGTATATTCTTTTCTTGCTGATTATTTTTAACTTCAGATTGTTTTACTCTATTTATACTATTGAGATTCTTTTCTGTAAGACTTCAAATTTCTCGAAGCCGTCTCTGTGGCTTTACACATATTACACATTAAGTCTTATTCATGTTCTTTAAACATTTGCTCTTGTAGATTTACAATATTGATACCTCTCACTGTTGGGCCTCGGAGTTTTGCGGATTTGAAAAATTCATAAAAACAAAACAAAAGTAATACTAAAACAAATTTACTATTAAATTAAAGTAAACATTTGGGAAAATATTTAAAAAAAATAACATTATCCAGATGCGCACCATCCCGCTGCAAGCATTCTTCGAATCTCTACTTCAATTTGCCGAAAACTCGTTTGCACATGGCGCGCGGAATAGTGGCCATTTCTCCGCGGATATTGGCCTTCAACTGGGCAATTGTGGTCGGATTATTAGTCGAACGGGGTTAAATCAAGACTCCTAGGGGGCCATGGAATGTCACCTCGGCGCGAAACGAGTTTTCCAGCAAACATCTCCCTTAAGACTGCCAAAATTCTGACAGCTGCGGGAAAAAGAAATTGCGTATCATGGCTATGTATCGCTCAGTATTTACTGTCACAGAATTCCCTCGCTGGTTTTCAAAGAAAAAGGGTCCGATGATTCCGTGTTCTGAAATAGCCGCCCTAACTGTCAATTTTGGCGAATGCAAAGGCTTTCGGTGTTTGAAATGTGGATTGTCTGAGGCCCAATAACGACTATTTTGTTTATTTTACAAAATCACGTCGTAAATTGTGATCATTCGGCTTCAAATCTTGCACTAGTTGAAGTTAATAGGGGTGCAATATTTAATCTTTCTTCAAAATTCGACGCAAAGTCGTTCTTGATACAGAGAGCTCTGCTGATCGCTTGCGAGTTGATTGCCCAGTATTGCGTAGTACGAAAGCTTCGACTTTGTTTATGTTTTCCTTTAATCTTTTTGTCTTTTGGTGGGCCCAGTTTCTTATTGAGGGTCGAACCGGTAGCCTCGAACTTTCTGACCCACGCCCTAATCAAACTTTCACCCAGACACAAAAATCCATAGCAATTTGGTAATATCCTGGTGTGCCCTTATATACCGTCCAAATATTAATTGCATTACCTTCCATTAAACGGTATTTTGTTCCTAAATTGTATTTTTATTTAAAAAATATTTCACAATTCCTTTGAGAGATGAGTTAAATCAAAAAAATACAGCTTAAATTGCAATCCTAAATGTTGAAATATCGCCACAATCCAAACCCAAAGGTATAAATTAGCCCAGATTTTGCTAATTGACCTGATTTTTGTTTTTAAATAATTTGGTGTGAAGTGAAATTGAATAATCTCTTCATAACTCTCCAATGTGATAAATGCGCTGTGTGTGTACCCCATCTGATGCCACAAATTTGTTAGGGGGGGTCACTGTGGTTCATCTTTTTGTGAAAATAGCCATGTTCCAGAAGGAAGTCATAGGCTTTCCAAAAGTCGGTGTGAATGATATTGCCATCCTGAACATGTGCTTTTATTAACGGTATTAGCAAACTTCCAGCCACAAGTCGTCACTCCCATCTACAGTGAGGTCTAGTACCCAATGCCATTCTATGTTCCGTCCTCTATTATACAGGGTGACTGGTGCAAGACCCGCCATAGCAAAATCACATATGAAGGTTCCCAAAAGTTGTATAGTTTAGGAGAAAGGCATTTTTTGTTCTTTAGGGTTTTTCTGAAATTTAACTTGCGAGCTGCCGTAACTTTTTTTCTTTGATGTTCTATCGAACTATTTTTCTTAATATCATTTTATTTTTTAATAATCAAAAAGTCACTTAAGTCCAATAATTAATTTTACTCTAAATAACTTCTCTAGTTCATCACCTTTCCAACGGTATCAAATTTATAACAAAAAGGATTTTCAGATTTCCAAAGCTAATTTGATCAATAATAGTAAATTTGTTGACGAGAAAAATTTTGGTAAATATTGTTATTAGTAATTAAATAAAACAACTGCTAGATTGTACAATATTTATTGATTATTTTACAATTATAAAAACAAATTGTGATGAGGAAAATATATCGGGCATTCGAAGGACTTCGTTATTGTAGGTTCTGCTCGAATTGCTGTCCGCGATTTCTAATACATGCCCGATATCTTTTCCTAATTTCTGTCGTCGTTAAATTAAGTCTTATCTCCTCTTTTATAATTTCGATAGCATTACTAATTCTTTGCATCAACTCCTCTTTTGTGTTAATTGGTTGTTGGTTGTAAACCAACTCTTTGGCCCGACCCCAAACGTAGAAATCTAGAGGTGTTAAATCTGGGGATCGGGCTGGCCATTCAGTTTGCATCAGGAAATATATCATCAAGTAGTTCTCGGACGTCCAGCCTGAAATGCGCCGGGCACCCATCGTAGTAAACATAATGGGCATATCGTCGCTTAAAACTACCGATAGCAGATGAGCCAAGATGTCGGTTAAAATTCTAAATAATTTTCCCCATTTAAAATGTCAGGTAGAAAATGAGGCCCAATGATATTCCGCCCAATCACACTGGCCCACAAGTTGATAGAAAATTTCCGCTGTTATGATGTGGCCCTTTTTTTATGTGGGTTAGTGGACTAATGGTGTAAGTTGTGCAAATTTGTGATTCTTTCTCGGGTAAAATGTGACTCATCGGTCCACAATATGCGTTTGAGGAATGTTGGATCGTCGACATCTCAGTGCAAAATCAAGCGATAAAAATTCGTCCTCTTTGCATAATTACCAGTTTCAAGTCCTGTCAACAAGCCAAAACAACTCTTAATAGTTATACTCGTAAATGTGCTTTTGACATGGTTATAGCGACTATAAATTACTCAATATTCTAAAGATTTGTATTAAAATTTTAACTTTTTCAAATATTGTCAACATCTAAGCTAATTAATCTGAATAAATAAATTAAAAATTACCTAGAATTGGTGTGTAATGATATGGGTGTTGACCACAGAACGCAAAAAGACGTTAGAAGGGCCTTGTGGGCGTAGTCACAATCCTGGACAAATGTACAGGATCATGACTTCACGCGATTGCGATGTTTAGTCATTTACGAACTCGCGCGCTGTAAGTACTGTGAAACACGCCACTAAAAGTGTTAAAATGCCGGCTTGCACTGTTATTAATTGCAAAACAAGAAGCCAATCCTCCTCTGGGCCTAAGAGGGGGATTTATTTTCATTAGCAAGTAGAAATTTAGTATTTTTAGTCGAAATTCGTGAAATTTTATCAAAAGTGTGAATCACAAAAAAAACCAAGAAAATATACATTGCTGGAGAATTACGAATATTTATTACATTGCGCGTAGTAAGCACATAATGTAAAGATCATTGCAAAATCACCGTTCTAAATATTATAGTAACATAATAGATTACGGAAGATCGCTAGTGTAGTAACCATGGGAACATTTAATAAATTATTTGTGTGTTAGTCGGTAAAAAACTAAATAAAAGTAAGGACGTTAAAAATAGTTGTAATAAAAGATAAATTTAATCAGAGATTAACAATAACAATAAATAAAATGTAACCCTATTATAGACTACCATATTGACTTCGTTTGGTATGCATTTGTATATTAATTTAATAATGAGTGTGGTGCAGCGAAGGAATCTGTTTTATATTCCTAATATTGTAACAGAAAATTAGATTTTTTATTTGAAACCATTAACAACAATACTTTTAAATCGTCAGTATCCGATCGGGCTAGGTTCTAATAGCATTTATTGTACTTAATGAGACACACTAGAAAAATCTATAACATTTCCTTTTTAAAATCATTTTTTTCGATAATATTCTAGAATGTTGTAGAACATTCTAGGTACTTCTGGTGTAGGGTATATAAAGCCGCGCTCGCGATTTGTTTAGTCAGTTTGAAGAAAAATGGACGAGCGACAAGTTCGAACACTATACTTATACGAGTACTTGTTAGGCCACAGTGCGCGGGCTGCGGCTGACAATATCAACAATGCATTAGGCGCTGGAAGTACAAGCCAAGCGACGACGGTGTCCCGATGGTTTGACCGTTTTAAATCAGGAGACAGGAGCCTTGAAAGTCAGCTACGCTCAGGGCGACCACCCGCAGTGAATGATGACGATTTGCGCCGCGAACTGCAGTTGATTCCGGATGCTACCACTCGTGAATTAGCGGAAGCACTTAAATGCAGTCCCCACGCCGTGGAACACCATCTGCATGAGCTTGGTTATCGAAAAGTTTTGGCTCGGTGGGTACCGCACATCCTTACAGACGCCAGTCATGCAGTCCGTGTCGCTACCTGTCAGTCACTTTTGCTGCGACCCCGACGTAAAGAGTTTTTGTCAGATCTGGTTACTGGAGATGAATCATGGATTTATTACGAGAACGATACACGTCGTGCTTTTTGGCTGCCTCGAGAAGAAACGCCACCAACTCAACCGAAGCCGAGTCAAAAGAACCGCCGAAAAATTCTGCTTTGCTGTTTCTGGGATCCGCAAGGCATACTGTTTTATGTGCTATTACACAATGAAACTATAAACGCTGACAAATATTCAACCCAGCTTACCAAATTATCTGCCGCTATCAAGAAAAAACGACGAAGACGAGTCAATGTAGTTTTACTGCACGATAACGCTCGACCTCACGTCGCATCTGTGGTTCGCCGGCAGTTGGAGAACTTGGGCTGGGAGACGATACCCCACCCACCTTATTCCCCAGACCTCGCCCCATCAGACTATCATTTGTTTAGAGCCCTGAAACAGCATTTGCGGGGTAAACAATTTAATGATTTCTCTGACGTAGAGGCGGAGTTGAACAACTTTTTCGAGGCACAGCCATCAGAGTTCTGGGCAAAAGGCATCCAAACTTTGCCGGATCGTTGGCAAGAAGTCTTAGATACTAATGGTAATTACATCATTGACTAAACTTTTTTTATTGTAATAATAATAAAAAAGTAAAAACTTAAACCAAGTGTCTCATTAAATTGTATTTATTTATTTTGTATACATTTATTTACATTATATTCTTTGTCAATATTACTAATTTAGTTTCATTTAAGCGATGTTGCCGATTTTTTTCTGTTTACTTGATACTAAATCGAGTGACTTAACGTAAAAAAATTACCTATTATTATTATTTATAAACAAACATATATGTAAACTAGTGGACGCCCGCGACTTCGTCCGCGTGGAAGTCGGTATCCCGTGGGAGTGAGAAGTTTTCCCAGTAAAAAGTACCCTATGTGTTATTCTGATGTATAACCTATATTGCTGTAAAGTTTTATCCAAATCCGTCCAGTAGTTTTTTCGTGAAAGAGTAACAAACATCCATACATCCATACTTACAAACTTTCGCCTTTATAATATTAATATATTATAGATAGGATAAATAATAAGCACGACAAGTACTGATTCAATGTTAGTTAATTATTAAAAGTGATTTAAATTTTTCTTATTGAATCAATCAACAAGCATAATTTTTTTTATTATTTATTTTATTGATATTTTGATTAACATTTCAATATATATCAAAAATAATATAAAGAAATCATTATTCTAGTATCCTTTCAATTAATTATCACTAGTATAATATGTCAAAATAGCTTTTACACGTTTATTACACACTGTAGATGTCTGTTATGGTTAAGCGTGATTGGTTATAGTTATATTGGAGCATTTTGATTGGCATGTTTAAAATGCAAGTGTGTGCATGTCTTTCGTATGATTGGTCTAATATTTCGTCTGATGTATGGTGGACGAAAAATGGGGCAAGATTGGCGATATCGGTTTTCTTACATAGGATGCATGATCGCCTTTCTAACCTCTTTTCTGTGTTCTGTGGTGTTGACCATCACGGTGAATTACTGTCCAGACTTTCCATTTGCTGACGCCCAAAGCTTCAGCTATCGCTGTAGTACTTTTAGTGGGGTCCTGCTCAATTGCTGCCAAAATCTGCTCGTCAATTTCGACAGGTAATTGAAGTGTACTGTTTCGGGGTTCTCTTGCGTTCAGGTTACTCGTTTAATGGAATGTTAGATGGAAGTTTTTTTTTAATTGAAAGGATTCTGGTTATCGTACCTACGATTTTGCGAAGACCTCCGGTTCAAACTGAGCAATAATTTTGTAACATTTACTTTGGGTTGAGATAAAGCTTCTCTTGATCGTGAGTAAGTAACCGCTCGTGCCCATCCTTATTTATGTGTCAAAATCAGGATTATTTTATTGTCATCATCTGATGATGATGATGAAGAGCTAGAAGTTTCGCTAACATTTACAATGCATCTTTCTACCACATGATCCATTATGCCATCAAGTTGGCAAAGGCTAATCGCTGTTTACTGCTTCAAGTATTTTGTCCATCGTTGGCAATTCATTGTTAAAGAAAAAATAATGATTTTTTCTACTTATTCCACATTAGTCCATATCTTAAACTCACCACGTTAAGAGTATTTTCGTTTGCGAAGGCGGTGGGGGGTGACTGCTGGCCGCCTTTTGTGGAATGTTCTTTTAATATATCATACACAGTGGCACGAGATATGCCTATATTAAGAATAAAACATTTTATGTCATCTTCTTAATGAATGTTACTTTAAAATAAGTTTATAGTGATAATATTACTTTTCTTACCTGCAACTTCAGCAGTTTTATTTATTATTTGCGTTCTAAAAGCTGGAGTACCTAAAGGCCAGGACTTCCTTAATTTGTTTGTAAATATTAATTACAATTTGCTTTAAGTGTAGTACTGTAGAACTTAGTGCTTCATTAATTTTGCTTCATTCTCTTCTTTTTTAGGAGACATTGTTATACTTTCATGGTCAACTTTGGGGCCACGTTTTGGTCGCCGTGGGCTTTGCTTAGCCTGAAACTTAAACGACAACGGTTAAGTATAGCAACTGGTATTTAAGTGGATATGTAGCAAATTAGCCGTCAGTCTTATGAGTAACATGATCATCTATATTATATCATAAAATATACCATAAAAAGAATCTTATTTAACTTCTGTCATATTTTGTCACAAAGTTTACCATAAAAATAATCTTATTTAACTTCTGTCTAATGCTATAATGAATGGAGTATAGAATAGCTCTACTTTTCAATCTTACACTATAACGGAATGTAGTACTGAAAAAACTAATTTCAAAATGGTATAGCAAAATGACAAGCTGATTTCTCTTTTCTTTATTCTCTATGAATATCTCATCAAGGAATGCTGCAGGAGCAGCTTCATTTTGTTCTGCTCCTGCTGAACAACTGAAAAAGCTGCTGCAGTTTCTAAATCTTCTATCATCTGTTGAAAGATTCATGAAAATATTCTTGACAAAATAATTTAAAATCACACTTAAAATGGCCGTTCACAACTTCTACAAAGTACCCATCTGCAAAGTGTTACACATCTGGTTGGATTTGCTTGTGAAGTTGTTAACTGTCTTTCCCCCCTCTGAAAGTGACTTTTGTATATATGGTTTATAATTACATTCTTCCAATAAATGAATGCAGTCTCGAAAACCTCAGACAAGTATAAAAATACTGTTTTCTCGGAAATATTGTCTCAAAGGCAGGTTTTCATCATTAAACAAGTCATTATTTGAGCATCTGAGGTAGTGGCTTTATATGGACCAAAACAATCTAAAATGTAACCGTCACATAGCACTAACATAAATGGTTTTCAAATATTTGTATATTTGTGTAATGAATAGGAATCTTTCTTGAACCTATAATTAGCACTTTTATTGGCATAAATATAAGTTCCATCACAAATAACAATTGTATGGTCTGTAACTACACCAGAACTACCATATAATTCATTGGGAATTAATAAATTATGGTTTAGGGTATTTAATCTGCTTATTTGTCCAATACCTAAGTTATTAGGAACAAAATATTGTATAAGTTATTCTCTCACATTATTCATCTAGCGTTCTAAACTTCTTCGGGGTGGTTAAAATTTTTATTTTTGTTCTCCACAAAGCTATTTTTGTTCATTTAGGCATTAAACGTTTTTATGCAAAATTTCAGCTTAATTGAACAATAATTAGGGGTCGCTATCAGTTGTCGATTTTTTTTGATATAAATTAAAATCTGTGATATCAGTAAAAAATAATTTTAATGAATACCTTACAAGTTATAATGTGAGAGAAAGTAAATGCTGTGGTAACTTATAGTTATGCACTGATTCCTCATTTTCAGTTCATTTACAGGATATTCAATTTTGAAGCCACCGAACACTTCTGTCGGTGAATATCGACGACACGCAGGAGATATTGCTTTTGTTCTTCGGTTTCCGTGATTATCGAATTAAATTTTTGTATCAAAGATATACCTCGCCCTGCATAGTCATTCACTACTTTATTTAGCGAGCTTTTTGCTGCATTTCAATATAAATTTCATCAGTAGGTCACTGTGACAGATCTTTTTTTTTTAAAATGCTTCTGATTTTTCTTGACCATCAAAGATAAGCAGGTCAAAAAGAACTTTAGTTCGTTGAGTGAAGAAATTCTTACCTTCCTTCCGGTCATTTTAAAGCCTTTTTTGTTGGTGGTTTTTGAAGATTTTCTACCATTACCCTTTTTTTCTTCAGGAAGAACTCTATAATCGAATAACGATATACCAATTAAATGTTCGGAAAAGTACCAAAGATGACGGCAGAAAGCTTTAAGGACCTTATCTTCTCATTCGGATTAATTTTCACCTGTTTTAGAAAATTTGCATCATTAAAAGGGGATCGAACTGCCAGGAGAGCTGCGTTCCAATATCGCCCGTAAATCAAACTGATAAACAGAGATAATTACGAAACAGATCGTTTTTCAGCTGCAGTTAGACGAAACTGATCTCGAAAAAAAAATTTTTTTTAGGCAATAGATAGCTTTTGCCGTCCAACGAGCTTGACTTAAAGCTCCATGTGTACGAATCTTGACTTCTTCAGTTACTTCGGAACTTCTTAGGAATATACGGGCTTGCGAATGTCGTTTCTTTTTACGCGGAATAGTGCTTCTTGACAAAGAGATTTCTTCCACCGTTGTACCCTTGAGCTACAGATCCAACAAAACAAAATCGTCTGCCGGTCTGATACGTTGATTCGGTCTAATGTTGCAACAACGTCATCGTTAAGTACCTGAGGGTACTTAACGATGACGTTGTTGATGTTTTTAGATTTCATCTTGCTAATACACGACTTAGAAGTACTCGGCACTTGGAAATCATTATCTAAAAGTAAAGATTCAATACTGCTTGAACTTGAACCAGTAGCTTGCAACATAGATTCTTTGTATTAATTAATTAATAATTCTTTATTGTACATAAACCATAATCATTTCAGGCTTACCCGTTCTTGAATTTATAGCGGCACCTTCATCACACGAAGACAACATGTACATCATTTTCGATGACTTCGGCTTCTATAAGTCTAGGGTTAAACGCCCATCAAATGCAAACATAGACGTACTACCCGTCCAGATCTAAGGTTTTTCATATCTTCATGAATGTCTCGTTTATTTGGTCTTATCGTGCCCACAATTGTCAATTTGTATGGTTCAAAAATCAATGACTGCAGCAGAAATGGTCGTGAACCAATTATCACATGTGATATAGCGGTTGGTGCCATGAATTGGTCGCGATAACTCCTTCAAGCAATATTCTCCTTCCGGCAAACCATTTGTGTTTGTAGCTATTCAAAATTTATGACAAAGCATTTATCATATAGTTGGTTCCACTATCGTATATCATGGAGATTTTTAAACCGTATTTATTCGGTTTGTTAGGTATGTACTTCCGGAAGGGGCATCTACCTCGGAATCCTAATAATTGACATTGACTTCTACAGTGACATTGTTTCCCGGGGAGTAGTTAATTTTACATTGAACTATAAACATATCCCAAACCTTTCGAACCAGAACAAATGGATCTTGTTGACGGCGATCGGGACATAAAGACTTATCGTCCATCCTTAGACATCGCACTATAAAATCAAATCTGTCGCTACTCATAACTGCCATATATCTCGCACCCGTAAAAGAACTATCAAATAACTCCACAGTTGATAAATGATTGTCTTTCATTGCAGCACCGAGGGAAAGTATTCCTATGGACGCCTTTAGTTTCGTGTCTCTAAACGTTGACATCTCTACATTTGTCCACTGTACGAGCTCTTGAATGGCTTCATCTGTGATGAATAGTTCAAAACATAAAAGCGTTTCAAAAATGTTACGACACATGCGAGTAGGACCTCTAGTAGAGCGAACTATATTATGGCAGGTGTTCTTCCACTATTTTTCCCTTTAGATGTAGCCCAAGAGTATTTATTCCTACCTCTGTAGAGCGAGAACGAACTTGGAGAAACACTAAAAATACTATAATAAATACAAGGTGAAACAAAAATCATAACGAAGCCGATAACTATACACAAAAATAAGCATCATAAAAAAATATATAACAGGAAAAGACACAAATTTTTTGACGTTAAAGAATAATAATAAATTTGCGGCACGCAATGTAACGCGCACAACAAATCCGAGTAAAACGTCGTGAACATAATGTACGTGCGTGCGGGCCGCTCACACATACAAAGGTGTATAAACGATAACACTGTACATGATAACACTGTAAACAGTTTATGTACGGACCTACTTACCTATTGTTCATCGAAATCACCCAATGGCCTTTCCAAACAAACCAATTGTGGTTCAAATTGGTGATTTTCCACATGGAGACACATGCGAGCACGGTTCTGATGCACACCCTCCCGAATTCCGTCTCGCACAACCCGCTGTTTAAGGTCCTCAAATACTGCGATGATTTTTCGGCGCAATTCATCGGCGGTTTCGCAAGCGCGATCGAAATCCCTATCTTTAACGTAACCCCACAGAAAGAAATCGAGTAGTGTAAGATCAGGAGATCGTGCTGGCCATACGTGAGGTCTGTACCGCCCGATCCACTGGTCACCGAACATCACCATTGACCATTAACGAACTAGCCTCATGATGTGTGCCGGCGTGCCACGACATCATGAGGCTAGTTCGTTTACATATTCGCGAGCACTACTGATGCGATGATATCTTAGATTTTCACCTAACTACACACAACATTACACTTAATGGTCTCACAGTCACACACAACTGATCGCTGAAAGAAATAGCGAAATTCGGAAGCACGCACGAGTAATAACACTTTCGATTGCTTAAACGTGAGACACCGAACTAACGAACTACATAAAAGAAAACCGCCACTGCGGCTTCTTTAATCACTTCTTGTTACTGCGTGTCGACCAATAAGCGCGTGTGACTACTAAAAGGACATAAGATTCAATTTCCGCCATTGCCTAGTTAAAATATCGACCACCGCGATAAAAGAATAAGGTTCAACATGAATTGTTGTTTAAATATTTCTAAAAATGGTTTATTTAATATATTTCTAAATTATTTATAATGTATGTATATCTCATAAAAAAACACACTACACATAAGAAGAGCAAATAATAAATTAAATTAAGTGACAAAATATGGATCTAAAAAGTATATGTAATAATCGATAAAGTAGTACAAAATATAAAAATTATATTAATAATAAAGACACATGAATGTAACATTTCTTATGTGGTAGAGAGGATCAATATATTTCATTGTCGATTGATTCTCTCTACCAGCATGGATGTTATCGCTCTTCCCCACACCAGATCATCTCCAACATCATTTTCCTGAAACACATGTCGAGAAAATATATATTGTTGGCTTTCATCGTCGTCATGTGGGTCAGGAACATTAAACTCAATAGCTAAGTTGTAGAGAACACGGCAGGATTTATTTGCACATTTTTAGGGTGCAAAGTGTAGAGTGCGATCATTACACAGACATGTAAAGATCTTTTGTAATCAGCCCAAAGTATGTTCAATGGTTACCCTGGCTCTTCCATGAACAGAATTGTATTTGGCTTTTGGACTGCCATCTAATGCATCACTGATGGTAGTCATCAGGCAAGGGCGTTGAGGGTATCTAGAATCATTTGTAAAATTAAAAGTTATTATTATCTAACAAAATATAGTATAATTTTGGAATATGTAGTGATTTTATAATCACTTATTATTTACAGTTATTTTTAAAAATGTTTTATGGAACAAGTATTTACGGTTAAATACAGTGTTTTAACTATTATTAAATAGTAAATAAATAAATTTAATTACTTATAGTTTGGCCGTTCAGAGAATGCGTTCCTGACACCTATCAGTTAGTCACGACTAGTGATGGGCACAACATAACACTGAGTTCGTTGCCGTTCCTCCAAAATGAACCGCCGCGTTATTTTTAAGATTATTTTCGTTTTAAATTGGCGGAATCATTTAAAATTTATATTTGAGTTATTTAAGTGGAAACCAAAAAAGGGTAATATTAATATAATAAAATTGTTTTATTTATTCTTTGTTACAAAGTTACAATCTGTATTTCTATGCAACAAAGTACATTGAATTGAATGTACGTACAGAATATTAATCAGACTCCGATTCGCTTGAGGAGGTGGTGTCTTCATCATCATCTTCGCCTACATGTATAATTATATTATTATCAATAACAGAATCAATCCTGATATCTCGGTCAAAATGTTCCACAATCAGATTTTTAGTCTTCTCAACAACCTTTGCCCAGTCATCTCTTGTGACTTTCCCGCAGGCTTCTTTTAATAGGGTCATCATCTTTTTCGTGCTGAATGGCGGGGAATTATTGTGGCGGGCGGCGTAACCTTTTACTTGAGCCCAGATTAGCTCAATCGCTTTATATTGGCAATGATACGGTGGAATTCTTAGAACGCGATGACCGTACTCCAGAGCCAGTTCATCGATTTCGTATCGCACATTTGCCTCTTTATTTTCTTTAACTAATTTAATTAGCTCTGCTTTTAGCATCTGCATATTTGCGTCAATGCCTTTTGCTTGTAACCAAGTCACCATTTCTTCTTTTTTATTAGCTTGGAAAGGTGGTTTCTGTATTTTAACCGAGTGATAGGAGGCATTATCCATGAATATTACAGAAGGCTCTGGTAGGCTGGGCAGAAGCACGTTCTGGAACCACTCTTTAAATGTAGTGGCATTCATTTCCTCGTGGTAGTCATTTGTGGTTGTTGATTGAAATGCCAGTAACGCGTTCTCCACAAAGCCGTATTTTGCAGAACCTGCGTGGCATATTATCAGACGGGCCCCCTTACCCATTGGTACTTTCGACGTCGACGCTTGTGTGTCATCCGTCCAAGAACGGGAAACCGTGTGATTGGCGTTTAGCCATGTCTCGTCAGTGAATACGACATTATCCCAGTTATCAATTTTTTTTGCTTTTCTCAAAAAACTTATCCGTTTTAAAATTATGACGTATCGTTCTAATAAAATTTTTCTTTTGTCTGTTTTTTTATACGAAAAACCAATATCTTTTAAGATTTTGGTTCTCTTAACGATGCCAAAAGCTTCTTCCTGTTGAGATATTTATTTCTGGAATAGTAACCATATATATGATTTATGAGTACGTAAAATATTATCTTCCATGCCAGTAGAGCCGAACTTTTCTTTATTAATATTTGTTATCGTTCGTTTGCTAATTCCAAGCGCCTGAGAGACGCGTTCTTGTACTTGTTCGACAGGTACCAGGGGTCCGCCATTTTGCCGCTCTCGCTCAAAGTAATCTTGCAGCTTGATGATTAACTCACGGGCTCCACTTTTCAATGTTTGTCCACGTTTAGGCATTATTATGCACCAAAAGTCACAAAAACACAATCGAAGTCCGATTTAGCGCCGATGTCAGTTTGAACAGCAGAAACAGTCTATTAAACGAAAGTCGGGTAATCAAATAAAAACACATCGAAAACACTCGAAGAACGTGGTCTATGCGCACGAAACGACAACAGACGACTGTTTTAGCGTCACAAAATGGCGGCCCATACGGGGTTACCATTTTCAACCTAAATATAAAAATGCTACTTTCTTTCGCGCGTTCGGTTTGGTCGTAGTTTTATTTTTATATTTAATAAAAGTTATCTTATAGTCCATTATTTTCAAATTCTTAAAAAGAAAAACAAAACGTATTATTTTATAAAGTATAACTGTATAAGAACAGATTACGATACTATTATTGCCTGTTATTGTTAGCACAGCACTACAAATATAAAGCGCAGACATAACCTTGTAATAGCGCAGTTTAGATTTAAAAAATATTGTTTACCAAGTTATTTGACACTCAGTTTGGCACAAAATTATAACATTAATTGATTATTGATATAATAATGTTGTTTTAATGCTCATCAATTGTTAAAACGGTAAACAACCAGCAATAATATTTTTATCGTAACTGCAACGCCATTACAAAGTTACGTCGTCAGTTCAATCGCGACGTGTCAGGAACGCATTCTCTGAACGTCCGAACTATAGTAACCAGACTTGTTCATTATTTCTGTGTAAATTTTGCATAAAACTGTTTACCAAACTATTCTCCCAAATAAATGCATCGTGAGTAGCATGGGGGGGGGCATATTTGGCATTTACATTTAAAATCTTCAAATCACTGTCGCATACCTGAAAAAAACGTCAATCGATTTTATTTTATTCGCGTCCTTAACAATCGCTGTTATTTAGTTACCTTTGAGTAACCAATACCTACCGCTTGTACATTTATTTAAAAAAAATGTTTTCTAGAATAAAATAGGTGCTCCCATATTTTACCCCCCAGGGGAAGTATATTTTACATAGAATCTGGAAAAATTAATAACCCATCAATTCAAAAAAATATACATCACACAGCAGTTATAATCAAAACAGAGGAACCGACAATGACAAAGAAAAAATAAACAGCAAATTTTAAAAATATGACTAATTAAACTTATAAAAAGGATGGTAACATTCGATCATTCTCCATCAAATTTTTATTATCATGTGATTAGAACTTAATTTTTATAAACGTACAATAAATTTTAAAGTTGTTTAGTGAACATTATTAATTCAACACACAATGGATTAATTACTTACTGATATTTTATTGGTTCTCTGTGTATTCTTGTGTCAGGAAATTAAAAAAATTCATCATCATTGTTTATGCATCGGTGACTTCCTGAACATATTTGCTGACAGTAGTTTGACCCAAATGTTTTGCCATACTAACAAGCCTTTGGTTTGATTCAGTGGCATAGAAAGAAAGAGCACAAAGGACCTGTAAAATGAGATCAATTTATTAAATATTCTGTATGATTGGGGTAAGGGAGTAATTATAACAACTTTTAATGTTAAACATCTTACCTTGAGTTCTAGACTAATTCTTTAGCTTGATTTTAAAGACGTGTATCGTCGAAGCTTATCACGTAAAAATTTAAGCTCCTTTTGGTTAGTCGGAATCTTTTTCTAAATTCTAGTTCTCTTATTTCAAGCAAATTCATTAGATTTCTTTGTCGAGCTCTACGACTTATTTCACTGCAAGAATTAATTAAAATACTATAAGTACTTAATTGATTTTATTTAAAACTTAGTAATTAAATATAAACTTCAATAACTAATATGTTTCTCTATTTTAAATTGTTACTCTTTCATTTAATCTAAAAGCTAGATAATAATATAATGGACTATGTTGATATCCAGACACTCTGCATTTTGAAGTCAATTTTAATCCTAACAATCACACAAAGCACTTTGAAATATGGCTGAAAATCTAACGCAAGTATTCTCACCGACAAATTCTACGTGAATAAACATTCATAAGTTTACGATAGCAGCCTTCGTAAGTGGCGACATCGTACATCAAAAAAAGTTTGTGCTCGCAACTTTATAAGAAACATCTCAAGTATCGTTGACGACACGTAACGATAGCGATACGAATGTGCTTTGTGTTTCCAAATTTAGTTCCGTTTACGCCCGCTAGAGGCGCTGCGTAATTCAGACACAAACATTTACGATCACGATACGAATATTTTTACGCATATTGTTGGTGCTTGCCCTACTGATTACTCTATGAGGCGGAATGACTTTACGATGGTCATGTTCAAGTTTTCCAGGAGATGTTTGGGAGTGGTCGGACAAGTCTTGATTGACAATTTCGTCCATATACTCGTCATCATTGTCACTTTGAACGTCATCTTTACTCGTATGGTCCTCTACTTCGCTGTCACTGCCATCCTGTCTAGTTTTGTCCTCCTCTTCATGCAATAATGCCGCAACTTGAACCTTATCTATCACTGTTCTATTCTCCATGATATTGTAACTATACTAAAACTTATAAAAAATAATAAAAAAACACTTATACTACTTTTATATGTACAGTACAAAAGTAGAAATAAATAAAAAAATAACAAAAACCAAATCACAAAGAAAAATTTCAAAGTTGCGCTAAAGATAAAATGGCGCCTTTCAAGGGCCACGTGTTGCCATAGCCACGAAACTATGGTACAGACAGATTCAAACTTTATGACTTCTCTGAACTTAGCCGCAAATGCAGATGCGCGCAGGTACAGTCAAGTAAATAAACATAGATATGGACATAGCATCAAAGAAGTATCAAAAACTTATCACGGGATCATAGAGTTCCAGATACATGTTTTGATGCTTTACCCGTATCCATTTTATACACTTGAGTGCACAGTCAAAAAAAAAACAAAACTGTTACTACATTTTCATGTTATTTATTGAATTAAAATTTGGTACATATGTATCACTTTTTGTGGTTAAAACACAGATGAGATATGAAATAAAAAATAAAAATAAATGAATTTTGCAACAGTGACATTATAGGGGGCTTAAATACAATGAAAAAACTTGCGAAACACTGTTCATGCGAGTTCAATTCGCACTTAACCGGTATATTTGTTTTATTCTAATGGCTCTATTCCCTCCATCGTCATTTCTCTACTCGTGGAAGGTTCGTCATCCATCGAACTCTCACTTTCCTCGTCTTCACTTGAATCGGACTCGGTATCCGATTCACTAAGGTGAATCACCAACTCTTCTGTCAATCCGTCGATGACCACGTCACTTTTTCGATATCTTTGACTGTTTGGCAAAGTGCTCGCCATTCAGTTTCACCCATTTGATTCACCTTTTCTTTTACAAGCTGCATAACAGCATTAACCCAGATAAGCCTACTGTCCTATATTTAGGACAATAGAAATTAAAAAAAATATCAGAATACCCTCTTTATCTAAGATTATTTAGTCTTATGATTTGCAGTAAGAAACGTGTCAGCTTTATTAGAAAAAATAAAAAGACAGTTATTATAACAGTTTTTACCTTATATTTTACCTTATAAGTGTGTAATAAAAGTACGTTGCAGACATGGCAAATAACAGGTATGTATAAAAAGTTATATTTTACTCGTGAGTTGTTTTTTTCTGTGTTAATATCTAGTTGATAACCTTAACTTTTGTACTAAATAAATGTTCTAGCAAAATAATATAAATAAATTACGTATAACTTGTTACAAATACTAGCGTACTATATATAGGACAGTAGGATAATATACATGATTTTAGTACAATAATACAACTTTTTCTTTACAGACCGTTAGCTGCGCATGAAATTTTAGATGCTTTAGAAAATGTTTCTGATAATGAAGAAGATTATAGAGAACGACTGATATGTATTCTACCTCCTCCTGTTGATCCTGACTGTCTCACTGACGAAGATTCGGGTGAAGAAGATAATGTAACTTTGAATAATTTGCCACGAAACATTCTGCTTCAACCGGCTGAAGTAATGATTCAAGGGCAGATTATGGTGAGTGATACAGAAGAAGAACCTTCTGATTCTACAGGTCGAACTAAACGTAGGCGTACCTACGCATGGAGAAAACGGGACTTGGCAAAAAATCCCGTGAATTGGCCAGATGTTCAAGGCGCTTGCCAAGATAAGCGCCCAATTGAGTGGTTTGAAAACTTCTTAGATGAAGATGTTATTTCGTTGTTGGTGTCAGAGAGCAATAAATATGCTGTCAAAAAGAATTTGCCTGGAGACATAACCACTGAAGATATGAAATGTTTCATCGGCATATTGTTGGTTAGTGGTTATTCATGGCTCCCCCGTAGAAGAATGTATTGGGAAAACTCCCCTGATACAAAGAATGAATTGATCAGCTCGGCTATGACTAGGGATAGATTTGACTTTATTTTTCGCCACCTTCATGTCAATGATAATCTGGATTTGCAAGACAAATACACAAAAGTACGCCCCCTAGTTACACTTCTAAATAAAAAGTTCTTAGAGTTTTCTCCTCTTGAAGAGCATTACAGTGTAGATGAGGCCATGATCCCCTACTATGGTAGACATGGCTGCAAACAGCACATAAAAGGTAAACCTATTAGGTACGGGTTCAAAGCTTGGGTTGGTGCTACACGGTTAGGGTATGTTTTATGGATGGAACCATACCAAGGTGCTACAACTATGTGCAATCCAATATATAAAGAATTGGGGCTGGGTGCAAGCGTTGTTCTCACTTTTTGCGATGTGCTGATTTCACGTGGCTTCGACCTTCCTTACCACGTAGTTTTTGATAATTTTTTTACTGGGACGCCCTTGCTGGAAGAGATAACAAAGAAAGGCCTTCGTTGCACTGGGACAGTTCGAGAAAACAGGACATCTAGTTGTCCTCTGATTACATCGAAGTTACTGAAAAAAAAGGAACGTGGTGCTGTCGATTACAGAACGACACATGACAACACATTCATTATTGCTAGGTGGCATGACAATAATATATTCAGTATTGCTTCTAATGCTGTAGGAATAAATCCTAAACAATCTGCCAAACGCTTCTCACAAAGTGAAAAGAGAAACATTGTCATAGAAGAACCACATATGGTGTCCATCTATAACAAATGTATGGGAGGAGTGGATCGGTCTGATGAAAATATTTCACATTACCGAATTGGTATACGAGGTAAGAAATGGTACATGCCGTTGCTCACACACATGATTGATCTTGCCGAACATAATGCATGGCAGTTATATAAAATAAATCATGGAAAACTGGATCATCTTGGCTTTCGCAGAAGGGTAGCAATTGCTTTGATTGAATCAAACAGAAAAAATGCCAAAAGAGGGCCTAGCCGACCCTCCCATCATGAACATGCTGATAGTCGTAAAGACCAAATGAATCATCTGGTTATTCCTCAATCGAAGCAAACACACTGTCGTCAATGTCACAAAAAATGTTTGACACGTTGCAAGAAATGTGATGTTGGAGTGTGTGTCAAGTGTTTTGAAACATATCATTCATAAATAGTGTTAATCTAGTAAATTACATATAACAATGGGTAATATAATCAATAGTTATCTAATAAACTACACTTTTTGATTACATTCTGTTTTGTCATAAATGGTCTTTTATTTCCTCTTATTATCCTACTGTCCTACATATAGGACGGCTGTTTCCCTGAAAGCCTTACACTTAATTTTTTTTTCATAATTTTTTTTATGTTGCATAAGATCTAATAAACTAAATAATGTATTTTTTTCAAAATTTTCAGAAAATTTTAGTTTCAGGCTTATCTGGGTTAATGTTCTAAGTAACATTTTTCTTTGCCACATGCTGTTTAATGGCTGCCCATGCCATTTCGATGGGATTAAGGTCAGGGTGGTAGGGTGGAAGTCGCAAAACATCGTGATTATTTTGTTTTAATATTTTGTCAATGCTGAATGTCTTAAAGCATTCTTTATTTTGCTTAATAAGCTTGAATAATTGCGGCTTCAACATGGTTTCCTCGAAGGAAATGTTTTTTTCTTGAAGCCACTTTTGCATTTCAGCTTTTTTTGAGTTGGAAGTTGGCGCTGGTTCCTCCTGTTTGTTGTGGTATGAAGCATTGTCTACCACGACAACCGAATTAGGGGGCAAATTTGGAACGAGAAGAGTCTTTACTCACTTTTCATAGTTGGTGAAATTCATGTTATCGTGGTAATCGCCACTTTTTGTACCAGCCTTAAACATGAGTAATGCATTTGGTACGAAACCTGCTTCTGACCCCGCGTGCACGATGACCACACGTTGTCCTTTTGATATTTTAGTTTTCAATCCCATCACAGACCCATCACTCCAGGACTTAGATAAGCTGTGTGAGCTATCAACATATGACTCGTCGGTATATACAATTAGTCGTCCCTCCGAGCGGTATCTATTGATTTTTTGTAGGTATTCTATGCGTTGCAATCTAATGTTTGACTGTTCAATCAAAACCTTTCTTTCATTTTGAGCTTTTTTCCAGGTGAACCCTAATTCTTTCAATATTCGTCCTAAACTTGTTTCAGATCCATTGAAATTTATGTCCGCTTTTAATTTCTTTTTTAACTGCTTTAAAGTTGGTAATTCTTTTTCAGTCACGCATCTCTTGATAACTCCTTGATCGAAGTTGTCAATGCCGGTGACACGTTTTTTTCCTGCCCTTTTTTTTCCAGATGTACGAAAAACTGCTAACATGCCAGACTTCTGAGCTGCTGCCGATATCCTTTGCACGGTACTTAAAGAAACACCTGTAGCTAGCGCCGTTCTTCGAAGCACACAATTCAGCGGAACTTGAACACCTTCTTCACTTTCCTTTTTCATAAACTGCATTACGGTATATACCATTTTTCTTGCTTGACGACGTAGAACGTTAAAACGCCCACGTGGCATGGTTGTTCACCAATACAACAACAAATAACAAAGTGAAAAACGTAACGAGAATAACAATAAAACTTAACAATACAAAAAAATAACAAAAACGTAATTAAGAAACAACAATATTTTTTTCTCGACTGTACTTTCTAAGCAGCGCGCGCGTGTGTGTAGTGATGAGACGTGGCTAACACTACTCTTACAAGTTCAAGCGGCAACTGCGGGTGCGCATGTGAAGCGTGGGGGGTGGGGCTCCTTCGTCGCGCTCCTGTACGTCCCGCTGACACCTTAAATCGTGTTCTGCGCATGGTTTTGCGGCTAACTTCCGAATATTCATAAAGTTTGAATCTGTCTGTACTTACCGAACAGGAGCGGTCGCCTCTCCTAGTGTTGACCAATGACTGGATTAGCACCGAAAC
Source organism: Diatraea saccharalis (assembly GCA_918026875.4). Lineage (NCBI taxonomy): Eukaryota > Metazoa > Arthropoda > Insecta > Lepidoptera > Crambidae > Diatraea > Diatraea saccharalis. Next base: position 12,102,887 of record OU893336.1, read on the forward strand.
ACAAGCTTGTACGCGCGTAAATTAGAAATAGACAGCAATATTTTTGTATCGCGGCCCCTTTTGAAGCCCATATTATCTTTCTAGGGTTAAAAAACCCTATTGTAACTTATCCTATCGCTACTGATAGCAATAAATGGAAATAAATATACAAGTATCCCAACCAGTGCAAATCGGTGGAGATATGTGGAGTAACAGATTCCATATATCCCTACCGGTAGATATAATTGGAAAAAAATCTTAGTATTTGTCAGTAGGGATATGTGAAATAGGGGGAATTTTCAAAAACAATTCCCACATTTATGTTAATTTAAATCAGAATTTCACTAAACTACAATAAATATATTATTGTTATTATTATATAATTATTATAAAACAACAAAAAGTTTTTCTATATTGCATTAAATGTACAATATTTTTTTTTTCTTATTTTCAAAATTATATTAGTAAGTTAAAAAACTTCACCGAATGCAAATTACTTACATTTACATAGTAAAAGTGGGTTTCTTATTATTTCTTTTTTACTTTATACATTTCAAATAGGTAGTAGGTTTCTGCCAGATTTTGGAGATAACGTATGTGTCTTTTTTTTCTCCGTCCTGTTAATATTTTATTAATATCTTTGCAATACGACATAATAAATTTTTGTAAATAGTAATTGCGACATTAATCCACGGCGGGAATAATCTCTGTATCTTAAATATTCTTGATCCTTATTTTTGTTAAACAACGAATGGTTACAATTACTACACTTTCTGAAAATTGTTTTCTTTAAATACTTTTAAGAAAAACCCACTTACGTATGTTAGTGAATTGATGACTTAATCTTTTCTTTTTACTTAGTGGTGTTGTTTCAATTAATAAATGGTTCATATCAACTTGTTGGTCTTGCTCATTTTGTTTTACTTCAAGCTCTACTACCAAAGGCTCTAATCCTACACAAAAGTCTTCTTCACAGTTATTACCCACACTGTGTACACTCGATAAATTGTTTATTAATAAAGCTATAAGCAGACTGAAATGCACTTGGACTGGGATTTACATTTCGACATCCATGGCTTCTTTTTTCTCAGATAAAAATTCTAATGGGTCTTGGTTTAGGTGTCTTGTCCAAATTGATGTTATGTTCATAATAGCTAATTTTTTTACTAAGTATCGTAAACCTTCAATAATCCATATAAAATTCTGTAATGTTGGCGTTGCCTTTGATTTACCTTCAGGATCCACAAATTAATTTTACTCAATTATCGCCACAACTCATTGTGTGAAGAAGTAGGAGTCACTGGACCTGAATATTTTTTCCCATGTTTTGCTATCTTTTTAGAGGACGAATTCATGGATTAAATAGTTCGTCTATTATGATTAAGAGATCGGCAGTGTCTGTAGATTCAGGTAGTAAAATTTGGTTTTCTGAAATTTAAGACAATTATTTAACTATTTCTTTGAAAAGGGAGATGGAATTCATAGATAGTTTTAGATAATAATAATTACCTGCATAAAAGCCCATTACCAGTCCAACAGTGTGGTTGAAATTCTGGCTGGCAAATTTCACTTTAATTTTTGCTATTTTATCTTTAACAACGTGCTGCTCTGTTAGGTTAGGGACAAGTCTTAGGCCTTTGTAAGTTATTTCAGTTTTTTTGCTCTATTTTCGTCAGCTTAACTCTTTATAGCTTTACGGATATTCGTTCCCTGGTCACAAATAGTAGCTATGATGTTAAAACCAGCCTCTTTTACTTTTTTTATAATTTCTATAGTGTAATTTTTTAAAGTCATAGAACTAGTTGCTCCGGAACAAAATGTGTAGGCTATTGGTTGCTTGAAATTTTTGGTCATATCTCTCGACATAAGTACTAATGCATGATTTGCAAATTTTATACTATTTTTCTCCTCTATAAGACCATTTATTTTACCGCGATTGGTATTATAACTGATGCATGGTTATAAAGCCACTTCATCAAATGGCAGTTTGCATAGTTTCTTATTAACATTTTTAATAGTTGATGCTTTTTTCTTGAATTGTGCGAAGGCTTTTTCGTCATAAAATGGTGGTATGGTGGTCTTTCGTACTATTTTATCTAACGTTTGTGGAGCCGCTAAAAGCATAATTCTTCTTGGAAATCAACTCTTGGGACTTTGTTTATAGATTGACAAAGCCAATAATTTTTTCTTTTAAAGTGAAACGACAAACCTTGCCTTTTTTTTGCTTTCCGAAATTGTTATAAGCATGCTGCTCATTTTTCCAAAATTATATAGAATTTTTTGTTTGTAATAAGATTTGGAGCCATTTTAAATGACTTAATTAAATTATGGTTTTAGCTTCTGCTTTTGCTCAATTTTATTTTAAAGCTTCTTATTTTATTACTTAAAATCCGGTCTTGTCTGTTGATTAGACGCTTTTGACAACTCTTTTTTTAGAGAATCCAAAGAAAACGGGTCGGTTAGAAAATCTTCAATAACTTGAAAACTACCTCACCTAGCTTTATGAAATAAAAACTCAATTAAAGAATATTTAATGTTATTTAACATAGTATATAAAACCTTTTTATTTACTTTAGATAATTGTGTAAGAAAACTGGCAATGAAGATAATGGTTGTTTTTCAATTTAGTTCTAAAAAAATCAAAGCATTTGTTTCGCATTTGTTTTAGTTTTGACATAAAAACTACAATAAATATCGTGTGTTTGTCATACAAAAATTGTATTCTGAAGTCATCATGTCGTTAACCCCTGAAGAATGCACCAGGATCCTGACAATGCTTGAAGATGGGCGCAGTCAGCGCAATACAGCGAGAACTGTTGGTGTGAGTCTTTCCACAGTTCAGCGGGTACTCCAGCGTTTCCATGAAACTGGATCCAACCTAAGAAGACCAGGAACAGGCCGAACGAGGTGCACGACTGCGCGGGAGGATCGCTATATGGTGTCAACAATTTTGAGAAATCGATTTCTTACGGCCGTTGAGGTAAAAAATCACCATTTACGAGCTGGAGGAAACTATCTGAGTACAGATACAGTAAGGCGACGTCTGGCTGAAGCAAATTTGAGACCATTAAGGCCTGCAAATGGCCCAAAATTAGAAAGACACCACTTAAACTCAAGGCTGAGTTATAGCAGAGAACACGAAACTTGGACTCTGGATGACTGGTCAAGAGTTATGTTTTCAGACGAGTCTAGATTCTGTTTATACAAGCACGATGGGAGGAAAAGAGTGTACCGAAGACCGGGAGAGCGCTATAACCAAGCTTGTATAGAAGAAAAAGTACCATATGGCGGTGGCTCTATACACGTGTGGGCTGGGATTTCTTCCGAAAGCCGTACTGAGCTAGTAGTGATAGAAAATGGCAGTTTAACAGCAGAACGATATGTGAATGAAATTCTTAATGACTATGTTGGTCCATTTTTAGTAGATATGGGCGAAAATGCTGTTTTTATGCAAGACAACGCCCGCCCGCATACAGCTCAGATAGTGTTCGACTATTTTCACGAAGTAGGTATCACATGCATGGAGTGGCCAGCACGAAGCCCCGACTTAAACCCCATCGAACATGCATGGGACGAACTGGGACGACGTGTACGTCAACGGAATCCGCCGCCAATCACGCTGCGTGAATTGAAAGGAGCTTTGATCGAGGAATGGCAGAACATTCCGCAGCATCGCCTTAAAAACCTTGTGGAAGGTATGCCGAATCGCATAGCCGCAGTTTTGCAAGCTCGTGGAGGCAACACGAAATACTAACATGCGTAAAAACGTCACATCTTTATACAATTCATATTTACGAAAATGTCAGAAAAACTACCTTTTTCATTCGTTTGACATTTATTGAAAATAGACAACTTTTAATTTGTATTTTTTTATATTCAATAAATTACAATTAAATAATCTTTAATTTAGTTTTTATTTCATAAAAATAAGTTAAGTAGTTTTCAAGATATTGACGATTTTCTAACCGACCCGTTTTCTTTGGAATAAAGCAGAATTAAATTTAATTAGCTAATTTAAATTTAATTATTATTGTATGAAGGTTTTATATCTTTGCATTTTATTGAGGTGGTAATGCTGTCATAGCATGGTACAGCATTCACCATATTTGTCATTTCATCCAAAATTGGTCAATTAATATTAATTTTAACCTATAAATAAAAAGAACCAATGAACTTTGCACTATAGTTTGTAAGATAATCTACTGTGTATTCATGTTATTATTTTGGTTCATATTATTTGACTAACTTAAAAATAGTACCTGGAATATGGGGTAGACTATAAGGTTTTTGAAAACACATGAAATAAGAAATTTCCATTTTAGATTTTTTTTTTCATTTATTTAAGGCTACAAACAGTCATATACATAGAAAAATAATTATTGTAAATTGTTGAAGTTATAATAGACCTATAGTGCCTATAAAATGTAACAATAATATAATATGAGCTCCCATGTTTGTCAAATTCAAACGTTACAATTTTGTTTCATAAATTTGAGAGTACAACAACATTAGGAGGACATTACCATATATAAAAATATGCAATGTTAATACTTATGTACTTAAGTTAACAATATTGGGCAAAATGAATAAACAAAGCAAAAAAGAAAAGGAACATATTGTGTAAAATAGCCCGGCAAGGCTATTTAGTGCTTAACAACTTCTTATAAGTGATACTAATACCATTTTTTCAATGCACATATAACACACACACATACACATACACACAAATATTAATGCATATGGAATAAGGGTTGTTTGATATAATTTTAAATTATTTACTAGTTAGAATTTCCGAAAGAATGCATTTAATGAAGTAATAGGGGTTAAAGTATGAAATTACCAATTTGTACTGACAATCAAAATCGTTTAATAAAAAAAAAAAAATATATTTAATCAAAATAGTTACCATTATTATCTATACATTGCTGCCATCTAATAAAAAAGTCATTTATGCATTTGCGATAGAACTCCTAGGATCTGTTACATGTTTGCTTTTAATAAAACACTTTTCATACGTGCAGCTTCTTTATTTGAAATCCTTCAAAAGTATTTGTTACATTTGACGTTTTTACCATAGATCCTAATCTTAAACACATAAAGCACATCCTACAGTGCCACAAACTTAACTGACCCGGTGACTGTGTCACTGATGTCGATTTTAGTGTTGCCGCTAAATAGTATTTCCCCAGATGTAAGGGTAAAAATAATGTCATTGCCAATGGTGTAAATAAATATTAATAAGTAACTTTTTATTTATACAAAATATTCCGTATGAAAACTCTGTGAAAATGGGAAATTACCCAAATCTTTAAAATCTGTGATTTTTTTACGAGTCTTATAAAACTGCAGATGGTTGGATAGTAGGGCACTAGATGTATTAAAACTAGTTTCTCAGAATTCTCACAGTATTAACTAAAAAATTTTTTCAGCTTCCCAATGATTACCCCAATTTTAGTGATTTTTTATACAGACTCTATATCTTACTACTTTGTATTATAATACGAAGTTTATTACGTCTTTGCGGATGGTTAGGAATAATAGTAAAAACACTTTTTTTATGAATTATATTTTATAACTATAATTATGATCCATTAGACAATCATCTTCGTAATTTAGAGGCTGGATTCCAGGCATTCCTATAGTTGTTCTAGCATCCTCGGCCACTTCATCATCTGAATCACTGCTGTCACTTTCACTGTCACTTCCTAAAGATATGATAAAAGGTTCATCTAAATAAGCATCTTTTTTCAGGTACTCATTTTCAATGTTCCTTACATGGGCACAGTGTTTTTGCCATTCTGCAGTTGTTATTTTATTAAATGCTTCTGCGATTAACTGCGGCATTTCAGCATCTGACGTTCCAATGTTATGTTCTGCAACAGAACGTTTCATCGAACTCCAGATTATTTCTATGACATTCAAATCGCAATGATAGGGGGGCAGTCTAAGAACAGTGTGCCCATTATCTCTTAACAAATTATCAATTTCATATTGAGGTACATGTTTTGTGCCTCTTTATTAATTCATACAGCTGGGGTTTAGTGTAGCTTTCATTGAACTCCACATTATGTTCAGTAAGCCAATTCTGCATGTCTGCCTTTTTAGTATTTGTATTAGGACATTTATTAATACAAATACTGTGGTAAGGGGCGTTATCCATAACAATTATGGTTTCTGTTTGTAAATTAGGTAGCAATTTTTCCGTTACCCATTTTTTGAAATTTGTATTATTCATCTCATCATGGTAGTCGCCACTCTTTGTGTTTGACTTAAACACAAGTAAGGCGTTTTCAACGAACCTCGTTTCTCCACCCGCATGAACAATTATCCACCTGTTTCCTTTTGAAACAGGATTCAAAGCTCCATCAACATCATCGCTTTGCTAACAACGCCCAACAGTGTGTGATGAGTGGATATAAGTCTCATCCAAAAATATCACAGCCTTTTTTTTCGCCGCATTAATTCAGCTTAATTTTATGTAGATAACTGGCCCGCCAGGCAGATATATCGTTGCGTTCAATAAGAACTTTTCTGTTCGATTGCGTTTTCTTGTATCGAAAACCAATTTTACGCAACACCTTTCTTAGGGTTTCACGACTCGCAGTAAAATTGATTTCCTGTCGCAAGACATTCAGTAATTTTGGGATCGTAGGTATTTCCCTCTTCATTGTGTAAAATTCGTGCACTTTTCTTCTTATGACACCGAGGTCAAAATCATCTATTTCGATCTTTCCTGTTATTCTTTTCCTTTTTTTTTATTGTTGCATCCGCCTGTTGCTTTTCTTTAACTAATTGACGTACAAATCGCTCACAAACACCTGAAAAATAGAATATAAATCATACTTTGTACCATGAAAGTGGCAAAACGAGCCAATAGCCCATAATGGATGTACTTTGTTGAAGCTAACGTAAATATTGACCGCTTCACTTAGATTTATCATAATTACGTTACCAAAAATAGTCCAAAAAATAGTAATTTAATGTATATTTCGGTTTAAATATAACTACAACAATGCGATAATTCATAGCAACAACTGGCAAGACTAACCTGTAGCAGCAGCTACTCGTTCATACAGTTTTTCAAATTGTATTAACGGCGCTTTGAGGCGTTTCTCCTCCTGCATAAAAGCAAACACTTTTAAAATAGTGTTTCTTGCACACAGAACACATTTACTCCAAGAGAAGAATGAGCACTACATAGAAAAATAAACAAGCTTGTTTTACAGCGCCATCTAGCAAATATCCCATACCAACACCCAAAGCGGAAAATTTTGAATAGTGGGTCTGTTGTTGTGGAATTTCTTGTTTACCTGGTTCCAGATTTGAAAGATGAAGATTGAAAGCATATCTCGTGCAATGGAAAATAAGGCACAAGATATATCTACTTCCAATTCTGAAACCAGTTTAAGAGTTATTGGGAAATAAATGAAATACATAATAACTTAATGTTGATAATTTATTCATAAGTACATTTCTTGTAACGAATTACCAAGTATTGTACAGTTGTGATCGCGGCCGATTTTATGATATGTTATGAACACAAGTGATTCCTATTAGAAATAGTATGTATGATGGTTAAAGAGGTTTTTTTTTCATAACCACTCCACATCTTTTTGAATGAAAATACTTAGTCACATAATTATATTAAATATTAAATTAATGTAATTATGAAGCAGTGGCCGTAGATCTGTTTTATGTCCATTTTCCTCTAAATATTTATTTATAAGAGAAGCACATTGCTCTACACACAATATCATGTCTTTGGAAGCATACATCAATTTCTTTTTTAATTCATAATATTCTTTATTTTCAATAAAGAGATGTTGTTTCTCCACATTTTGGGCAACAAAGATTTTTGTACAATTTGCACAATCAGACAAATGATGCCTTTTTAATAAAAAGCCACACACATAAGCACAAGCCTGAATTACAGCACTGTCTTCCTCGATATCTTCTAATTTGATATTTTGAGCCAATTCTATATAGTCAGAATTGTATTCAGGTGTGTATAACTCTACGATGTGAATGGCCTAATAATTTGTGAAAATTATTTATTATAATATTATTGTCCCTTTCACAATTACCATTGGTACCCACGTGTGCCATACTGGTTAGAATAGCTGTTTTAAGGCCAGCCACAAATTGTATGCTGGTCGGATTTCTATTTGATCCACAATTCCCCCGTATGCAACCAAACAAATTTTCTAATGGATCTTGTTGTAACCGTCTTGTAGTAACACTTTTAACATTCTTGTGTTCATTAGTAATTTGTCGAAAAAGTTTCTCAATTGCATTCAGTGTCCAAATCCAACCCTCTTGGGATGGTGGCTTTCTAGGACAATCAATAAATTTCATTGTGCTAAAAAACTTTCGCATCTGAGCAAACATTTTCAAATGAGGAGAAAATTTGCTCATATTGGTAGCACACGGTTTGCCCCGCCGCAAATCTGCTGCATCACTGTTTAAACAGTCAAATAACTTGTCCATATTTGATATTATATTTGCTGTAAGAACTATATCCGTAGATAGAGATCCTGCAAAGAGTAAAATTTTTATTAATTATAGTATAAGTATATGCAAAAATATTTGTAATTTTTTTCATAATTACATAATTAAATAAGCATAAATTTTATATATGTGCATATTATAAAATTTATGCTAACAAAAATTTTAAATGAAATATTTTATGGAAGCTATAAAAATACTATACATGCCATCTGCTATTTTAGCAAAAATTCCTGCTGCTACCGTATGACTAAACACTTGAGCGGCAAGTTTTACCCTCATTTTTTGTTGAGTATTAGGCTCCAAATGTTCCTTTGTTAAACTTGGAGCGAAAACAAAATTTGGGTTATTGTTGTCCAATTCATAGAAATCTTTTATATGGGACCATTTGGCGATGCCTGAAAAATATGGTGTTTAATTATATTACGTTGAATAATTTCTTTTAAGACATTGAATAGACAGTAATTTTATTTAAATACTACTAATGGACAAAAACAAAAACCGTTATCAATGCAATATTATAAAAATATTTCAGTATCTTAAATATGATGCAGAATTTTTTATACCTTTAAAAGTACAGACTTTCAACTTTAATTATATGTATGTTAAAATAAACTAACAATAATAAACTCACAAATGTCATTTAATCCATTGCACTTTTAAATTTGAAAATAGATATATTTGCTAGATATATAACCTTTCCCAATTTTGTTCTCTGAAGAGATATCAGCATTACTTTCTATATTGTACTTCATAAATAAATTTCTGAAGCACTTCAATAGATGTGGTACATCATAAATTGTAATGATTTCCTTATTTTCAATATTGAAATGAGGTTCTTGTGAACTTGCTCCCAAGATGGACAGTGCTCTCCTATTCACTCCGTCCATGTCGCAGACAGTAGCTCTAATATTTATTCCAGCTTGAAAGCAGCTGTGTTAGACCTTAAATTAAGTTTAAAAAAAATTAAAAGTGATTAAAACATAATGTTTTTATAATTTGAAATTCATATAAAATCCACCAGACTAAGGTAAGCATTTCTCATTAAAAAAATATTTGTCAGTAGTGCATTCACTGTAAAAATTATCAAATAGGTAAAGGTGCATAAAATAATGAAAGTCACATTAAAAAATATATATTATTAAAATTATGAAAATATGTTTCTTCTATTATGCCGGCTACACACGCTTGGTGTTTGAGGCAAACACCCAACACATGCCAAATACCAACCCACAATCACCCAACAAACACGGCATCCCCAGGCTTGGCGAGCGTGCTAGTGTATTTTGTGTAGGCAAACATGACGGACGTCGACGACGTCGAGCTTATTGCAGCAATTACGTTTGGGTTATCCTATTTTTATTTTAAAAAGAAGCAAAATGAAATGAAACTAAAAAGAAGGAAACAAAGACGGTGGTGGATGATCAAAATTCACAGAAATCGTACAAGGTAAGTATATAGGTATTTATATACGTATTGTATTTTAGAATGTGAACAAAGTTAGTAGGTACACATATTATACCTAGGTATCTACATAATGATTGAAATTTTTTTTTTCAGGGAATTTATTGACGAAAAATTTAATGAACTTCTTTACGAACCATCTGGCGAATTTAGTAACTTCTGCCGTATGACCTATTCAGATTTTGAATATTTGCTAGGCAAAATTTCTCCTATGATTATTAAGCAAGATACAGACTTTAGAGAGGCCATACCTGCTAAATATCGTCTTGCTATAACATTAAGATTCTTGGCATCTGGGGACAGTTATAAAAGTTTACACTATTTATTTAAAGTATCACCCCAAATAATATCAAAAATTATACCTGAAGTCTGTAGAGCAATTATCAAGGTTCTGAAGAATGAAGTAAAGGTAAAGTAAATTATTGTATTTGTATTGTACAGTGTATTCTAACCAAAATAGTTTAATTTAAATATAGAATGTCTAAAACAGGCGTTTATCATTGAAAATAAAACAAATTATTTAGAAATCAAACAAATATTATTGAATACAGTAGATGATTTGAAACAGTAATTACAAATTACTAATTACTGTTCAGTCTTCATAGGCCTTTAAAAATGCTTCATTTACAATGTTTTCTCTTGGTGGTACAATTACTTCATTTGATGTAAGATTAATTGTGGGGGTTCTAAAATCCGGTTGGGTTACATAATAAGTTTGACTGGTGTTTCGAGAAGTGGAAGGTTGGTCTAAAATATTTATAATTGGCAAGGGTTCGGAATATGAAGTTTGGGAGGTTGAAGGCCGTTTTGGACTTGGTGATGCATTTCGCAAGGGTTCGGAATATGAAGTTCGGTAGGTTTGAAGGCCGGTTTGGACTTGGTGATGGACTTGGCAAGGATACGGAATATGACGGGCACGGAACTGAATAAACGGGAGATGGCGTTTGATGTGTAGCTAGCCTCTCCTTAATCTTATTAATAAATAGAGTGTCTATGTCGTACATAAACAGCTTTCTTTCATCGGGGGGAAGTTCCCGCAATTTCTTTGCCAATAATTTTGAAAATAAATCGCAATCATCGTCTTCCTGTGGTAGTGGTGGACGTTCGTTCTGTCTTTTGTTTAAAATATTCGTTAATTGCCCAAATGCGGACGTCATTTGACGCTCGGCTAAATCTGTAGCAGGACGACGACGGTATAATGCCATAGGTTATGGGGTATGAGAAGTTGATGGTTGCACTAAATTGTTATCTTCTTCAGTCGCTGCAGTTGTTTGCGATAATAGTTCCTGTAAAAAATTATATGATTAAACTTAATATTTTAGTTTCTTTGTTAATAACTGATATTTACACTTTGATTTCAGATTCCATCAACAGCAGATGCTTGGATGGAAATAGAAAGTGGATATAGGAGCAAATTCCCACACTGTTTGGGTTCCATAGATGGCAAACATATAGTTATACAAAGTCCACCTCATACTGCAACTGAATACTTTAATTATAAGAAGACGTTCAGCATTGTTTTTTTGGTATTAGTTGATGCCAATTACAAATTTATATTTGCAGACATAGGATGCCAAGGGAGAATTAGTGATGGTGGTGTTTTTAGAAATTCATTATTATGGCAAAAAATCTGTAATAATGAAATTGATTTTCCGACACCATGCCCACTTCCTGGATCAGAAACTAATATGCCGTACATTTTCATAGGAGATGGTGCTTTTGCACTAAGTATGCATGCTATGAAACCCTACCCAGGACAACATGACATTGGTTCACCAAAAAGGGTATTTAATCAATGTTTATCTAGGTCCCGAGTTGTAGTAGAAAATACGTATGGGATTTTAACTACTGTATTTAGAATTTTCCGGCGGCCAATTGACTTAAACCAAAGTACTGTATCAGAAATTACAATGACCTGTGTGCTACTACATAACTATCTCAGGAAAATTTCTCCAGAAAGATATACTCCACCAGGAACCTTTGATGTACTTGACAGTAACGGCAATCTAATAACACCTGGATCTTGGCGAAGAAACGAAACTGAATATAATGCAATGCAGGATATGCCAAACATACCCCGTAGATCACCAACATATGCCGAACAGATAAGAGAAGAATTTACTTCATATTTTTGTGGAACATCTAGATTGCATATTATTAATCATTGACAAATATATTAAAGGTACATGTGTCCTTATTGATAGGTACATTACTTGTTCCACAGATTACTTAGTATCATGGACATAGATAGAAAATCTTAATTCATATCAGGTACCAATGATAATTAGCATAAGTAGGTTAATCAATCACATCCTTTATGTACCTACTAACTAGTGTCTTAAGAATAAAATAAACCATGATAAAAAATTGTATTCTTTCTTACCCCTTCTGTGTTAATATTATTTGTGCATATATACACCGGACCTAAAAATGACTCCATTAGTTCATATGGTGTCCAGATAGGTGTATATACATCGTCAGATCCTGGAATAAAAGTCATTTTGTCAAATTCAAGCATCATTATAAATCAGTGACATCAAAGTAGGTAGGTAATTAAAAATAGTGGAATAAATCGAGTAACACTTAAAAAAATAACCTGCACCACTCCGAATGGTATCCTGTTTTTTCTTGAGGTGTCTTCGGAATGTAGACATAAGTATTTCTTTTTTATTTTTGAGCTCTTTTACACTTTTCTTCATTATAGAACTAAGGCGCGTCCACGCATCGTTCACCTTTTTTCTATCTTTATGATTTGCATGTTTTGGATTTCAGATGCATTCTTCATTTTGATATGCCTCTAGGAATAATAGTATTATGTCCTCAGACCAATCAGAAATTTTCCTGAAATAATTACAATGTTATTAGCATAAATCTCATAAAATGATACGACTCAATACATATAGCAGACTGACATGTTAAAATTAGGAGCTAGCAAGTGTCGCCACAGTTTTATCACAACTAATTATCAAACCCATTACATAAGGTTTGGTTTAAATTATGTATAATGAGATACTATTACTTACCGAACGCTTAAAAGACAACAGAATTATACCACAGTACAGCGTAGATCACGCGTCGAATTTTTTATTTTTATTTATTAGCATTGGGTACACCGCCGTCAGCTTAAAACATTAACAAAATAATCTTAGGTAGAACACGAAATAAATTCCGTCCACAAGCCGCAAGGTCCCGCGCAATACTGATTAGCTAGCAAGCGTTTGGATACACCGCAAACACGTTTGTCGAACATCCTTTGATTTGTTGAAAAAAACCGACATCGACGCCGATCACTGGCAAACACAAACAGCAAACAACACAAACAGGCAAACACCTATCTACACGTATGTGTTTGTTGTTTGTGTTCGCTGTTTGCCGTTTGTTTGCCAAGCGTGTGTAGCCGGCATTATATCTACATCCTTTATGATGTGAGAGATTAAACAATTACCTCTTTGATCAGCACAGTGAGTCTGTCAGCTGTTGAAAATCCACTGGATAAATAGTGAGCAATGGGCTGTTTAACATTCTTCCTAATGCCTGCAATCATAAATACTAAAGCATATGATGCTGCAATTGGTGATCTGCCTTGATGACCATGGTCTTGGTATCCTTCAATCAGATCTTGTTTTGAACTGTATTCCAAATGCTTTTTAAGTGACATTTCATCAAACATTAAAACAAATTCATTGTCTGATGGCTGTATAGTTTTGATATATGCACTGAGAACATTAATAACGGGCTGACTAATTCCAACTCCAAAATGCACACTGTTTAGTACTAATTTTAAAGTACCTGGAGATGGCAAATTAAACAGTCTTCTCAACAGCCTGTAACAAGTTGGAGATCTTTTATATATTCTGAGTACCACAATTTTCTCTTCTTTTGTCCATCTATGCCCAGAACCTTTTTTGTTATAATTTCGAATTTGGGCTTGCAGCAATAATGAAAAAGTAGGTGTTATTTTTTTAGATAATTTTTTAATAGAATTGTCATCAGACAATATGTTAAGTATTGCTTTGTGCCTTAATTTTTTTATAGTGTTTCGCAACTGACAAACTCTTTTCATGTAGTTCATACATTTTCCATAAAGTATATTTTCTCTTTGGGTTTATGCCCTTGGGGTAATAATAGACTGAGAAGTAGAGGCATAAGATGGCTGCTGAATATTAATTACATCCCTCAAAGAAAATCTATGTGAGGGACCTGGTTGAGGCTCTAAGTGTACTGGAACTAAACATGCTGCCGGTATTAAATTCGGCTGGATATCATGTACTGGGCTCATCAGGCAAATAATTGCAATAAATTAATTTCTTGATAGCTTTTTCATAGTAGAATCAGTAAAATCTTTAGACTGAAAATGTTACTGACACAACATTCTGTGTTCACTGTACAATTTCTTCTGAAATTCCACTGACTCTGAATGCTTCTCGGGGAACATATACTTGGCCCACATTTTACAGCTGAAATCATAATCTTGGTTTAATTCAGGTTAATATTATTTACTATTTTCCTATATGATAATAGAGTAGGTAGAGATCATAAATTTCCAAGTAATAATCTAAACTGGGCAACTCATTCTAAGATAACTGTCTAGGCAACCTTTTTGCTTTTAGGTTTCATTAATATTATTTGGGTTATAGATATACGTCTATTCATTAAAATACAGTAGGGGAACCAAAGATATTCCCATTACTTTAGGAAATATTAAGCATATTCTGAAAAAATCATACAGGGGATTGTTATCTATGACAGGGGACTGTAAACTCAAATAAAAAAAACAATTTTTGTATCAGAATGCAATGTTTGTTTATTATAATTCAACTTTAAAGCTTAAGAATTAAGTAACGAAATAATTAGATAATCAACTTCAACTACCTATATAAACTTTTGTACTGAAAACTTAATATTTAACTTCTTATATTAAAATCACATTAAAAAGACGTTAAGTAACTTTGAATCTTACAATAATAATCAGTCTCATCATAATGAGATATCATCTCCTTAATATAGCAAAAATAAGTAAAGAAAACAGTATCATGACAGTCTTATTGTTTTTCGAAAACATCTACGGGTAAATCAAATTTGTAAAATATTCTATTTCCTTTTAAAACTATATTTGGGTTAGGCAGCTTCTGTATTACTTGGTCCATTGTAACGTCTGCCACATCATCTTGATCATATTTAAATAATTGGCCTTTATTATCACAGAGCTTTAAGAATGTAACCCGGATTTCGTCATCTTCTTCATCAATCTTGTCAATTACACTCACATATCTATATTCCGTATTTGTATTGCCAAGTAATTTCACGACAATATAATCTCCAGTTTTAAATGGCTGTACTATAGCACAACTGGGCCCAGCTTCATTATCAGATTCTGAATCAGTGAACACGTCTTCTACATCGAGTTTTTGCTTTTGTTCATAAACAATTTTCCCGATATTAAAGTGCGTACAACAATCATTGTCGCAAAAACAGCTTAGATTTTTCATCACTATCTCAGTAGAGTTTGATTTAATGCCAAATTGAGTACAGAATTTTCCAGTGACTTGATGGACTTTGAGAGTGCCAACAAAATTTTTCACATTGGTTTCTTCTCGACCGATTTCAGCACTCATTTCTTTAATCGCTTCATCTGGTATAATGGATAAACTAATTGCAGGACATCTCTTTTTAATGGCTTCTACAAATTTTTCCAGATTTTCAACATCGTTTCCAGTAGCGACCACAGCATCAGCTGTCCTCTTGCAGGTAGCTCCAACGCCGTCTGGAGCGCCTTTACCGTGGCCACTTTCCGTATAGTTCCAAGTAAAATTTTGCACATGTGGAAATCGTTTCGGTATTTTTGTCGCCATGATGTAAAACATTGTTTTGTTTCTATACTGCGTTACTGGTCCATCACTCAAAAAATGTAGGTTTTTAATTTGAAGTGGCAATGAATTAAAAATCGGATTAAGATGTGCCCAAATAGCAGCTGGAGAATGAGAAATATTGGTAGATAGTGTGCAGTAACATTTAACTGTGTCTTTCAGATATACAACAACCGTGTGTAGACTAATTTGGGTGCGTGAACCGCCAAAGTGAAAAGCCTGAATTTCTAGAGAATATTTAGTTGAATAATTCTCAGAAAAATCCATATGCATAAGAGCATCTTCTTCTGTCAGCGTACTTTTAAGTTTTCTTATTGCACTGAACTGGTGTACAATATTTCTTTCATGACAAAAAAAGTTCTCTAGCTCCTCTTGCAGTTCCATAATAAGGGTGCGCGGTTTCACATTAAAGGATTTCTTAACGTATTTCGTAATTCGACGAGCCTTTTCGGATTTTGGGTCGACGAAATCAACTTTTTCAGATATCCACTTTTTATAACTGATTTGTCTTCTGTCATCGAATTCTTTATAAGCAGGAATCTTATTGACACAATTTTGACATTCTCCAGACAAACATTTCGGATTATAGCGGTCACAACATAGATCCTCGAGTAATCTCTGATAGCTGTTATAATTTAAAATCTTTGCATTAAATAAAGCAGATATTTTTAAGTCTAAATTTTCGTGGGTAATGCACAAACAGGTATTACGTTTATCAACTTTGGGCATGACGACCCAAAACGGTCGTAGTCTGCAAAAAGTTTGGTAACTCAGTGTGAAATTACTCTTCTGTTGTTTGAATTTCTCGTACAAGCCCAGTAACGAATCAAGCATATATCGCTTTTGTTTTCGTTCTGATTTTCTCGTTATGAATTCTTTCTTTCCCGCTCCAAGTCTACTATTAGAATCGTCTTCATAAAAATTTACAACTTCTCTTACATATTCATTTGAAATTTTCTTTTTTCTTTCCAGTCGATGAGCCATTTTTGTCTTCATAATTCTTTTATAGGTTATTACACCGGGATTTTTCATTCGCCATAACTTATATCTATCAACTATCTTTCCTGTAACAATTTTTGTAAGAAACTTTTTTTCTTTTACTGTCTTCATCTCTGAAAAATTCTTTTGTATTTGTTCTTTTAATACTTCACCGAAAAGAGCTTTTTTGACTAGATCTTTTCTTGATTCTGGAGTATCTGCCATTTTTTGCAACTTCGTATTTGGTGTATCTTTAGGCTTTGCGTTTATATTTTTTTGTAATCGCGATAAACGTTTTTTGTACTTCAATACTTTCTTCTTTAGTAATTCAATTTCTTGGTCTTTTTCCTTCTTTAATTTATATCTTAACTTCTTGTTTTTATTATTATTATTTTTAATTATTTCAGCAACTTCAGCTGTTGGCATTTGAGGTGGAATAGATACATCAGAATCTGGAGTATTTTCTCTAATAAATGAGTTGGAAATAATTGTTAATGCTTTTTTCTTATTGCGATACTTGGTGCAATGCTCCTTCCACTTCTTTTTTGCGTCTCGGTGTTCTCGTGGAGTCATATTCTCAACAAGCTTCCTAGTTCCCTTTTCTTTTTTCTTAAGATACTTAACCTTTAAGTATGGACGTCATGTTTTCTTAACACTACTGTGGACGTGGAGTCTCACAGGCTCCTTTATGCATATACATTTTTTTAGGGAATTTGATATAAGACCGCATTAAAACTGATTGAATACTAAAGTAATGGGATTTATCAATAAAATAACATGCTTATATAATCAACTATAATTTCAAAAATTTTAGAAATTTAAAAATTCAGTAATTATGGCACTTTTGAGTCTAAATCTACATAGGTTACATTTTTAGGTATTAAAAACAGCCAAACTTATTCCTATAACAAAAAAGTCTTTTTTTTCTCAAAATATAATATATAACAAACCAAAAACACAAAACACTTACTTCAGGTAACAAATATAAAAAAAATTGACAACAGTCTAATTACGTAAATTTATTGGCAGTCAGTGCACAAAGGTCTGGAACATTGGAGACACACAGGTTTGTTGCACCCAACACAAACATGGGTAGTCATCCTATGTTTTTTCGCGGGACAGATTCTACATGCTCTTCTGGTTCCTTGACTGGTTTCTTGATCCTGGACATCTTCTGTAACCATATCATTACCTAAAACTCGAGTCATGGTCAACCTCAGTTCTCTTGGCAATCGTGTATTTATAACACGTCTTTGCACATGAGGCACCACAAGCACACGTGCTAATTTTTTTAGGAAATCTCCTCTCTCCGCAGCTTTTGATTGGTGCATGTTATATAAAATGTACGCATTCATGGCACTCAAGTCTAGGATACGATATAGCAACACCATAGGCCATCTCCTTGTTCGACGGCTACTGGAGTAAATCGAGCATTTTTTGTCAGCCTCGTCGACGCCTCCTTTAGTTGAGTTATAATACATAATAATTTCAGGTTTTTGAGTATTTTTATCTACCTGGTCACTATGATGCATGGAAGATATAAGTATTACAGCTCTATTCTTCTTTGGCACGTATGAGCATAACGTTTTTGTGCTCGTAAATCCAAATAAAGTAGAGTTTACTTCTCGATTCTTCTTTGGCTGAAATTCAATCGGGATTTCCCTCTTGTTTTTCTTCAGCGTTCCTACATACGTCAGCTTCCGTGATGATAGTTCGTCTACAAGCTCTATAGATGAAAACCAATTGTCAGCTGTCACGTTACGGTTGGTTCCTTGAATGGGTTTTGTGAGACGTAGGACACACTGAGTTGGAACTAAAAATTTTTTTTCTTGTGCTGTCAATCCTGTACCATCCGAATCTTTCCCAGAGTAAATATACCCATTATAAAAATAATAATTATTGGCATCACATAGTGCTCGTATTATCAATCCATATTTACCAGGCTTTTTTGGCATGTATGATATCATGTGACTTCTTCCTCGAAATCGAACGAGCATTTCATCCACTGTGGCACATTCGCTCAATTCATACAACTGTTGAGAATTACTCACAAACTTATTGAAAATAGGGGATATAGCAGCCAACTTATCAGTCTTCATCCTCTCTTCACGATCATCTGGGTTGTCAAATCGTAGACACAATAACAAAACCAGAAATCTTGTCTCTGACATTCCGCACCTAAATATCTCACAACCTGTGCCATCTGAAGCGAACAAGTAACTCGTGTTTTCATCATTTGATTTCAAAACAGCTGAGTAAAACAATAGACCAATAAAGGCTTTGAGTTCAACCATGTCCAAAGCAATCAATTCAGGTCTGTTATAACGGACAAACTTGGTTCTGTAACTAGAAATTCTAACATTGGTCCAAGTTAGAATGCATTGGAGCATTTCTTCATCAAACAGCTTATTCCAAATACTGCAGGGATCTTTACCATCTTCAGGAGTCAATTTTGAAGAACCTGCACGAGATATTATAATATTATGTTGTGGTGTACGCACCCTAGCCGAAGGCGGCGTCTTGGCCCATTTATGTCTATTTTTGCCGTAGTAATAGTTAGTTCTCACTAACTCCGTTAGTGGAATATTGTCCGAACTATCACTGCCCGATTCTTCTCCTAGGTACTGGTCCTGGTCCTGATCTTGGTCCTGATCATTGTCACTTTCATGATTTTGTATCAGTTCGGATTCCAATATAAAAAAATCTTCAATATTCTCTTCATTGTCAGACTGATCCGAAGCTAACAACAACGCACTCACTTCTTGTTCGAAAGATGGATCTCCTGCACAAAATATTTTTCTCGCAGGACCCTGAACAGAACTCGTAGATGGTCGCTTTGACTTAGAACTACCGGCTTTATTGTTTTTTGACATTTTGTACTACAAAATCTGAAACAAAAATAATCGCCCTTAGAAAATATTTCATAGGACAACGATGGACGTGTAGCCTGACAGGCTCCGGTCAATATTTTGATGGTCATTACTTACGTGATATTCATCGGAAGACGCAACCTCTTCCCTCGTTGGTAGTTTTACAACTAAAACAAAAGCTACTGAGCCGCTCAATCGCAGGGAGTGGGGGGAAGTAGGTGAAACTAAGAAAACGAAAACATCGAGTAGCCTGTGAGACTCCACGTCCATAGAATTGAGAATTTAAGGTGGAGAACGTCTCAAACCGTACCTAAATCTTCAGTGACGTTTAAGTATGGTTTAAGATATTCTTAACTTTAAGTTCTCAATTCAGAAACCAGGTGATAATCTATTAGGTTCGTAATGATTATTATGTGCCTGTTTGAAATTATAAATATTCTTATTTTATGTGCATTTCCGAGTCGATAAACAAAAGTTTCGTGGACAGAACAGAAAAGGGACTCATTTCTATTGAAATATAGTCATGTTTTGATTTAACACTAAGAATAATGAATCATAGTTTTTGTATAATATATACCGAAACAGGTTTTTTACTCCAGGTTTAGGAAATCTAAACAATCTAACGTTTTCTTTGGCTGGAGATCTGCCACACTTAAAGCATTTTCGAAAATTTTCACTCATCTTCACAAGATGGGTAAAAGAGTCGAATGTCTCGAAATACACTTGCACAATAGGTAAACGGAGGAACACGAAGCTCTACTCGACGTCACACAGTTACACAAGGGAAGAAAAGGTAATATAATAAATTATATTATTCAAAACACAAAAACACCGACTATACTCGTACAAACATAGACGCCATTTCTGTTTTGAAAACTGTGACAGCGACAGCCAGAAATGACAGCTACAGAAGCGGCTGTGATTGGTCAATTTTTTCCCAGTTAGGTATTTATCATAGCCCTTACAAAGTTGACCCCCCCTGTTCTTGCATCACTTTTCAATGCTCTCGGCATGATTTATATCACAAAAACCACAAAAATAACGAAAACTTGGCAAGCGTCTTGCACAACAACAAACTTGACAGCAATGTGACATTTCAAAATGGCGGCACGTAGTTCCAGTTTTTGCCACCGGGTCAGTTAAGTTTGTGGCACCATACGTAACATTTCTAACCTTAGTAATTAATAATAATCAAAATCATTATTTTTTGATGGCTTAACTAACCTACCAGATTTATTCTCATAAAAAAATTTGGTTAGCCACAAAAATCAGTATTTTAATCGTTTGATCAGCATTTAAAGATTTTGTATGCAAGAAAAATAAAACAATCGGCAATTCTTGTTTCGCAAATAATCTTGATAATGATCAGTAATTTAATCATATACAGTCAGCTTAAAATAATATGTGTATGTCAAATAAACAGTCTATCCCCAAAATAACTACTTGATCAGAAAGATTCAGGATTGGTCAGCAAGAAATATTTGTCCGGTTAGCAGTTCATTTGATCGGTTTGCGTATTTAAAGCATGGTTAGAAGAATAACTAATTGGTTTGCATTTTTATTGAAAAGTCTGCAATGTACGTTAAAAGTGGGCAGAGCAAGAGTAGTCGCATGATACTAGTAGCCAATCGCGTGCGTGTATTGTCATTCGGTGTCTATGCGGCGATTAGTAGCTGTCAAATTACAGTGATAACAACTTGTTTTATGTTAATTAGTGTGAATTTTGATATTTTGCGAGTGTTATATGAGTACTGTAGGTAGCAGCCGGGACCGACGGCTTAACGTGCCCTCCGAAGCACGGAATCATCTTACTTTCGGACAATCAGGTGATTCAGGCCTGCAATGTCCTAACCAAACTGGGAAAAACTCACAAAGAAATATTTGAGAGTGTCCCCACCGGGAATCGAACCCAGTACCTTCGGATCGAGAGCCTAACGCTCTAACCACTAGGACACGGAGGCAGTTAATTTAATTAGTTAGTTTACTCTATAATACCCATTCATTATTTTTGTAAGGAATGCGCCCATTTTGCGCCAGTCATTATTGCTATTTTTATATGCTTCACAAAATTAGATTAGTTGCTTCCCTCTAAGTGCTGTTCAAAATTGTATTTAACATGCGTCACTCATTGCAGCTTATATGATTATTATGCTAATAAAAAATAATTACAGCCGTCCAGAATGTAAAAAATTGTCGATTGATTTGATATTGTTTGCTAGCCATGGTCTGCTGACCAATCATATATTTCAACTGACAGAATACATTTTTCTGCTAACAAAAATGTGAATACTATGCATTCTCTGAATGTGTTGTTAATTCTCTTTCTGTACTGATCCGTATCATTTATATTAAAATTTAATGATGGAATGTATTCTAATTATTACCAGGAACCTATATAAAATAATCTCTTAGATTAGAATCATACATATTGTTTCCACTATCGTCAATGACATAGTTTGCTTTATTTAAATTAGTTTAATTCTTTGGGTTATACACTTTAATATGTTGTCTGTTTCTTCTAAGTATACTGCTTAGTCCATCATCAATCATATAGGAAGGCGGAACTGAACTTTTCTGTACAATTTTATCTATACTCCAATATTTGTTAACTGCATTTTTCTTTAACAAAACCGTACTTCCCAAGTTAATCTCTTTCAATGGTTTGGCATTTTTATTACAATAATATCTAATTTTGTTTTATTTATTTTCATCTCGTAAAGCATGACGGCTATACAACTTAAGTTAGAGGTAATTTTCTGATACTGGATACTTTGTATTTAAGTTACGATTAAATAACAGATTTGCAGGTGAAGGACTATCCGCTTTTGTACCATTTCTTAAATATAATATAGCAACGTAAAGATTAATAAAAGATAAAATAAAAAGTAAGGTATTATCATGAGAGCATTTCTTAAAACTTAGGATTGTTTTAATAATTTTTACACTTGATTCTGCCAATCCATTGGATTTGGGATATTTAGGAGATGAAGTTAAATGCCTAAATAATCTCGGTGGTCCACACTACTGGCATTTTGACAGACGTCCTCATAACTCAATACCTGTCGGGCGACTGTCGAGGGACACGACAGTCGCGCGTGCATCAGGGACCTGCGACCAGACCCACAACTCGTGGATGTCGCATGCGACGTCAGGCGAGAAATTTTTAAATATTTTTTTTAAACATATCCAGCAACATACTTTAATGTAGCATTTATTTTGGTATCTTCTTTCTTTGTATTAACCCGTCACGCGATTAAGTCAAAAAAAAAAAATGGCCGGTAATGATACGAATCTGACGGCTGTCACTTGTTTTTTTTATAGGACTTCGAAAATCTTGTTTTTCTATCAATACAGTATAATAAAATGGTATGAATTATATATCACCATTATCGTTATTAAATTTGCGATTGGATTATCTATAACCTATTCTCTAAAAGTACTTACCAGTCGCTGAAAACTGTTGTCAAAATCCTAGGTTTTCTTACTTTTAAACTTTGCACGCACTTTCAACATCTCATACACAAAATCACCATGCACTTTGATTCAAATAACACTTGTTCTTCATTATTTACATCCTCAAGAAGCGATCACATAAATTATACACCTTGAAACACAATATTTGATTCTCAAAACATTTTATAAACACAGCGTAAAAAACGAGCCCACTAGTGCCGTTTGCGCGCGAACCCGACCGACCGACTGTGCGTGTCAAGGTCAACGAAACGCACACAGAGTAGAGTTGACAAAAACAACGTTAGTCGGAAAAAAGAATTGAATGTTGTTTATTTTTGTTATTTGCCTAGAGTAATAAATATATACGTGTTTCAAACCTGTATAACTATGTTATTACTGGTTAATTATTTTATATATGCCAATTTGCTAATTTAGCAACTTTATGGATATTCACGATAGGAATTATTATCAAAATTGAATTTTCGGTAGAATTCGTATAGTTATAAAAAAAACTAGCAGTGTCCCGCGGTTTTATTGTAACGATACATATTTTTGCCGATACGATACCGATACCGATTTTAAACGAAAATAATCGGCGATACCGATACAGATACCGATATTGATGGCTTAAAGTACTTTATGTATATTAAACAAATTTGAAGGAAGTTAATAAGATATTGACACTAGGTCCTGAAGACTGAAGGAAAAATACTTAGATAATAAAA
This sequence comes from Diatraea saccharalis, assembly GCA_918026875.4. Lineage (NCBI taxonomy): Eukaryota > Metazoa > Arthropoda > Insecta > Lepidoptera > Crambidae > Diatraea > Diatraea saccharalis. The sequence goes on from OU893336.1 coordinate 12,126,728, forward strand.
AATCAGTTATTAGAATGGAAAAAAAAACGTTTATTAGTTTCAAATAAAATCAATCACATAGTTATTAATTAACCCTAGACACCTAACCTTTCGGCCTGCCAAAAACAGATAATGATATTAGTGTGGCGTACTCTTCAATTCGACGAAAGTTAGGTGTCTAGGGTTAAAAAAGATACATAAAGTCAGTAATTAAAGTTTACTTTTGGTAGATTTTTGTTAAGAAAACAAAGTTTATTTAAATTATCAGCAGATAATCTGTTACGCAAATCATTTTGTATCAGGCCTGCAGTTGAGAAGAGACGTTCTGAAGCAACTGAGCTCATTGGGTAAGACAAATATTTTTGTGCAAGCTTTTTTAATTTTGGATATTTATCTTCTTGGCGCCAATAGATCTTTGGATCTTGTTTGATTGGAATGTTTGGAAATCTTAAATAAGATTCTACTTCCTCTTGCTCAGGCTGAATAGACATGTTTGATAAAGGCTCGTCGTCTTCGGCTTCTTTTATCAAACTATCACAAGCAGACCAGACACCCGAGAAAATCTCATTTTGATTTTGTCGCGGCGCCTCTGTAGAATGAGGACTCTCTCTGTTTGTATTATTTGTAATTAATGAAATCAGCATTCTTCTCGCATTCATTCTTGTAGATTGCAGAGTGAACGTACGCAATTTATAGCGCGGATCTAGTGCTGTTGCTAAAATAAATGTTTCATCGTTCTCTAAATAATCAAATCTATCATTGATCCCAGCTATCAAATTCAGTGTAAAAGCATTATATTCAGGGCTATAAGCATTATCATCATCCATAGCCGTGGTGTTCTTGATACGATCTAAGACTTTTCGCAAACTGTTGATCAGCGGTATGGCGTCAGACAAACAAGCAGACTCTTGGCTAATGGACTTTGTTGCTTCTTCAAAATAAGTCAACGCTGAGACAACCTGTTCCATTAGTACCCACTCTTCTGTAGCCAATTCAGTTCTACATTTCACATGGGGTAAAGATGCTTGAACCGCAACTCGCTGCTCAAGAAGTCTCCTAAGCGCTTGAAGGGTAGAATCCCAGCGAGTGACGACATCCTGGATGAGCACATGACAAGGAACATTATGAGATTTTTGCATTTCAGTAAGGATTTTACGACCCGAAGTAGAATGACTGAAGTGACCAATTATAGACCTCGCCTTTGTAATCATTTCATTTATTTTCTCTTCTCCCGAAAACGCATCCTTCAGCACTAATTGTAAAGAGTGTGCCATACATCTGATACGTTCCACACCCAATTGTGTTACAGCAAGCCCCATATTCGGTGCATTATCTGCTACTACAGCTCGTACCTGTTCGTCAATAGCCCAATCTTGAAATAACTGACGTAAGTTTTCAGCTATGTTTTCACCGCTATGTCTTTCGCCTTCAAAAGGAAATACTGCTAGGCAGTAGTTCTTTAGCTCAAAATTGTTATTCACTCCATGAGCAGTCAGACTTATAAAGTCGTTCACGGATGAAGAAGCGTCGCTAGTCCATAAGTCAGTCGTTACAATTATGTGCGGAAGTTCTTGCAAAAGTTCTTTTATTTTCGTTTTCATACGACAGTAAATGTCTGGTATCACATTTTCAGAGATATGTGGACGGGAAACCATTTTGTATTTCGGGCACAACTGCTTAATGGTGCGTTGAAACCCCTGTTTATTTACTATATCGAACGGCTCCATATCTACACATATTTGTTCAGCTATCGTTTGCGTGATCGCTTTTGCTCTGGGGTCATCAGTATCGTACATAACATTTTTGTCTAGAATGTGTTCCAAAGTAGCTTGTTTTTTGAGTGGCGGACCGGCCTCAGTCGTCGAGGTAGATGGGGTGTCGTTTTTCAACTCCTTTTCATGATAACGCTTCACGTGTGTCCACATGTTAGATGTCGTAAAGCCCTTCGATGAAACTGCCTTACTACCACGAGAAACGCTGACATTGCAGTATAAACAAGTTGCTTTTGTATCATCATCCTGTTTTATTTGAAAATGATTCCAGATGGAACTTGTACGTTTTAATGGCGTTGCCATTTTCTATTATATAAATTAAAACACCGTAACAGTCCTCACTAGTCAGTGTCAATAATTAAACAGAATGAATTACAAAATAAAAGCGGCGACGTAACGTAAATTGAAACACGACATTTCTCAACCAAAGCTTAGCAAGCACTGGGGCCGGGCCGGGGGACATTGTGTTGGCCGGCCCAAGCGACCGGTAAGACGACGCGACGCTAAGAGCGGCAACGTCGCACGCGTCGTTCGTTTCGCGCGCTTTTCGAACTGGTTGATATCGGCCGTGTTGTATCGGCGTTGCCGATATATCGGCCTGCCGATTATATCGGCCGATATATCGGTATCGGTATCGGTATCGTTACATCCAACTTAACCCTTTCGATTGTATGTCAAATGAAATTAAGCTATCAATGTTTTGCATTTTTTGTACTAATACCTTTTTTATATTTTTTATATTTAAAATTTAAAATTAGATTTGTTATATTTAAAAATTGCTTCTGTTTGCACGCGAAACTATATATATATGGCTTGCGTTCTTGGTTCTTTACATGTATAGGATTCATTGCTGTCATTCGCATTGCTTGCAACAATTTTTGCTACTTGGTTGTATTTGGGCACATTGTTCTGGATCACAAATCAGCTAATATTTCGTTCCTCTCGGCACTCGGATTGTTGTGCTTTATAGGAACTGTTTTAATGGCATTTAGTTTAATGCATTCCTACTCGTTAAGTAATATTATCCAACTCAATGACTACTCTCCAGCTAATAAATGATATTGATAATAGTATGAATATAGAGTGCCATACCATTTCGGTTCCAGAGGAGTCCAGAGGAAGAATAGCTAGGTATCCGCTGAAAATATTACATATAAACATAAGAAGTATGCAGAAGAACTTTGACAACTTTCTGGTCATACTCGGTAGATTGGGTATGGAATACGACGTTATAATTATGAGTGAATGCTGGATAAATGAGTACTCCATTATCAAACAAATTAGAGGATACCACTCTTACTGTACATCGAAAGTCATTAATAAGTCTGGAGGAGTCATAGTGTATGTGAAGGACAAGTGGTCGCCTATAGTATCCAAACCAGCCATTGATGAAGCAATGTGTCTAACCGTGGAGGTCCCTCTCTACTTTACTGTATTGGGCATATATCGTTCGCCCTCTTTCGATAGCCCCGCATCTTTTATAGGGGATTTAGATAACATACTGAGTTCCTTATCCCGAAGCCCTTGTCCTGTCGTGGCGGGAGACATGAATATTGATATACTCGACTTACTAACTCATAATGAAAATACCTCTCTTTATCTTAATACAATGTCTCAGCACGGCTTAATTTCTTCCATAAACGTACCTACACATAGACAATCATGTCTAGACCATATATTTGTTTCAACAAAAATGAGTGCGACATCTGTTGTTTGTCAGTCAGATCTAACGGACCATTCGTTAACTATGATTGGAATTGAAACACAATATTCAGCTAAGGAACCTGTTAAAAGAATGAAAGAGAAAGTCAACTATAAAGGAATTAAACTAGAACTGAACAAAATTAACTGGGACACCGTTATCACGGGTGAATCTGTTGAATCTGATGTAGCAAATTTCACGAAAGTACTCTCAGATTCCATAAAAAAACACACAGAAGTTATTCATAAAAGTCACTCATAGACTATCTTTAAGCCCTGGATGACACCTGGACTCCTGAGATGTTCAAAACATAGAGATAAATTGCACTCAGACTATAGAAAATTTCCAACAGATGAAACCAAAAAACTAGTATACACAAGATATAGAAACTTTTATGTCTCGCTCCTCAGAAAACTTAAGAAAGAACATGAAGGAAACGAATTAAAAAAACATCTAAACAGACCAAACAGGTTATGGAAGGCGATAAATCAAATATCCCATCGGTCTGCGTCACTGCCGAATAATTTTGCTAGTGAACTAATAAATAAAAATGATCGATCTCTGACAGAATCTCTGGATGCATGTAATTCTTATTTTTCCACTATAGGCAGTGACTTGGCTAACTCCATTTTGAAACGATGAAAAGTGACACAAGAATCCATTGCGTCCAGAATCCAGGCGCACAGCAGCGCAGTTAATTCTTTCTTTCTTTACCCTACAAACGAATACGAAGTACTTGCGTTAATACAGCAACTAGACACAAAAAGTTCCCCTGGTATAGATGACATAAATAATGGTACTCTCAAGGCAGTCGCAGGGTTAATTTCACGTCCATTGGCAGATATCTTTAATCATAGTATCTCTACGGGTACCTTTCCAGACACGTGGAAGACAGCTGTTATAATACCTATATACAAAAGCGGTTCCAAAAATGATCCCAGCAATTTCCGTCCTATCTCACTTTTGAGTAGCCTCTCAAAACTATTGGAGAGAGTCATAAACAAGAGACTGGTGCATTACCTGGAATCACATAATTTACTGTCTAACAGACAATTTGGCTTCCGTAAAGGCAAATCGACAGAAGATGCAGTCGCCCTGTTAACGGATATTGTCTCATCTCACCTCGACAATGGTCGAAGCTGCGTAGGGGTCTTCCTGGACCTGACCAAGGCTTTTGACACTGTCTCCATTCCAATACTCCTTGGGAAGATGGAGGCTCTTGGTATTCGAGGAACAGCTCTAAAATGGTTTAAAAGCTACCTTTCTGACAGAAAACAGCGAACAAGAATTGATAATAGCTTAAGTGGTTCGAAACCAGTCACTTTTGGTGTGCCCCAGGGAAGTATCCTAGGACCTATTCTGTTCACCATATACATCAATGAAATCTCTTCTCACATTATTCCTAATGCTGAAATTTTGTGCTATGCTGATGATACAGCCATAATTTTTCATGATAACACCTGGGATTTGGTAAAACGGAGCGTTGAAGACGGTATAAGACATATATTGCAGCTGATGGATAAGAACATTTTAACCCTTAATATGTCTAAGACAAAATTCCTTTGTTTTCACAAAACCTTAGTTTCAGCCCCCACCGACCTAAACATAATCAAAGCCCACTACTGCCATTCTCAAAGTATAATATCTCCTTGTGGTTGCGCACAGTTACATAGAACGGATACCCTGAGGTACCTAGGAGTGCTAATTGATGAAAGGCTTATGTTTAAAGAGCACATAATAGCTATGGCAGGAAGAGTTAGAAAAATAATACATGTGATGAAAAGTCTCCGAGAAGTAACAGATGGTAAAACTTTAAAAATGGTGTACATGGCCCTCTGTCAATCGATACTGAACTACTGCATTTTGACCTGGGGCGGTACTTTAAAGAGTATTCTCATTGTACACAAAGAGCGGTGCTAAAAACCGCTCTTTTCAAAAGTCGACTCTATCCGACCATATCGCTCTATCATGAGGCTGGGGTACTGAGCGTGAGGAAGTTGTTTTTATATCGAGTAGTAATTTCTGTTCACAAAGAAGTTGTAGCATAAAGCCAATATAAATCACTACTCGAAAAAAGAGTTTTTAAGATACCATGTCATGTGATCAAGACTACCTTTGCGCAGCGTTTCAGACCTTTTATTTTCCCACACATTTACAATAAGCTTGTTAACACCCTTCAAATTAAAAATAAATCGGTCAGGGAAATAAAAGTACTGTTGCCCGGGAAGCTTCTGGAACTTGACTATGAGGATACTGAAAATCTGTTGAGGATCCAAAAGTAGCTATAACGATCTTACTTATAAAAGTAGAATAAAAAAAAAAATGCTGATTATAATGTAGTGTTTAAGTATATAATGTAATGAAGTAGGGAATGTCATGTATCTGTTGTTGTGCTGTAACTGTAACTGGTACAAAGCCCGCCACAGGTCAGGCCTAGCCTAGTGTGGGGGCCAGTATAATCTTGTAAATGAATATGAAATGAATCCGGGAGCTCAGACATGGCAACACCTTTAAACCGGCGTGCGAACCACTCGGCTACGGAGGTCGTTAAAACTGAGATAGGGAGATCTTTCTTCAGGGAATTTTCTGGTTCAGGGTATACGATGTATCGGCATCCTTGATGTCCAGGAAAGATAAAATTATCATTGTCATGTCTTTTCTTTTGTCTTTGCTAATGTTTACGTTGTACTGACTTTGTTTATTATTTACATTTAATTGTGTACCTACGTTAATTTGTAACCTTCGCACGATTATTATTTTTATTTTATATACATTCTATATTCTCATGTAAGTGACTTGCATGTCTTCATGAGAAATAAATTCTTTAAACTACGGTTAAATGTTTTTCTGATATATGAGCTACAGTATAGTAAAAAATTTAATATTATTGAAAAAGCCTTTTATAATAAGAAAGGTAAGACGACCTGGGGCCTGGGAATTTGACTACTAATAAAATTTTCATATTATTCAAAGATAATTTCGAGACCGTCATCTTTGGGAAATAGGATTACATTATAGTATAAAAATATAACAAAAATGTTCAATCGGCAATAACTCATACTAATATTATAAATGCAAAAGTAACACAGTCCATGACAATTGTTTACCTTAGTAATGTTGTAAACCCTATTTATGCAAATAAATGATTAATGATTATGAACATTTGTGTTGGTGGAGGAATCGAACCCGCGAATGAATGGGTAGTTTTTATTGTAAAAAAAAAGCTAGAATAGGTTGATGTAGTATAAACATTGCGAAAAAAAACAAAAACAAAGTTACATGTATTATTATTTATTTACAAATAAAAACAAATAAAAAATAAAAATATATAAAAAATAAAAACTTAACTAGAGAAACTAGAAAACCAGCCAAGGTCATTCGAATGCCATGTGTCGAGGTGAGAGTAATGTATGCTAAAACCAAGTTTCGAGGCTCCGTCAATTTGTACATTGGCTTGACGAGACATTTCAACACGAATATTGAAAATGTAAGTATTGCGAAGTTACGGAAACCCACGGCCAGAGCCCCAAAGCTAGTGTTGATTGCTACGTATCAGTTATATCTGGTTGACTGATAAGTACCCCCGCGACACTTGTCCTTATCTTCGAAAGAGATCATTTGAACACATTAAGTATAAATTATAAGACCTTCAAATCTCGCTTTCATTGCACTATCAAACACCATTCAATCAAAATGGGCTTACTCAATGCGAGCCCTGGACCGACCACGAGATTCTTATCCTTTCAGCTTGCTGAGAGAATGCCATTCCCTCCAACAAGTCTCAAAGCACAAGAATGCATCGCAAGTCTCGCATTTAGTATGCACCATTTTGCTAATCTTCTGCCGATAGCAAACTTGACAGCGTTTTCGAGCGTTTCTACCAGACAGATAACGGGGCTCGTGCACAACATCCCGCCTGAGCCTCATGACTTTCCCTATTTGCTCTCTAATCTCTGGTGGACTGTGGTGGTGCTCATCCACCAGAGATTTAGCTAGCTTATAGCGAAATTCACGATGCGTTAAAGCGACCATGTTGCGGCGCCTCAACGAGCTGGTGTACATCACGAAAGCGTTGTGAATGCTTACGTTCAGCAGCCTTTTGAACATTTTTATATACCATTTCACTCCTCGCTTTCGCTCTAACAAATACATTGAGAGTTTTTGATCTTTCAGATCAACCCCTCCCATTGTAATGTTATAATCTTTCACAGAGACAGGCTTCACTAGCGCTTTCCCCGCCTTCGATCCAGTATAAGTCTCGGCAGTGTGGTAGGTGGAGATCATAGTGACCAGTTTGGCGTCTTTCCATGCAACGATGGAAACATCACCACAATGGCGAGCTATGATAGTACCCTTCCCCACCTTCTTCGAGATTTTACTGATGTCATCAGGCACATGCTTACGATTTAATGTTCCCAAACAATCGAATCCCAGAGATTTCAGATACCTTGCTAACGACGGACAATTATAAAAATTGTCCATTGTTACACAATGTCCCCGATGCCCCAAGTCCTTCAAAAGATCGAGAACTACTTTAGTAGTCTTTCCGCCTAAATCAACACTAAGTGCGACAGCAGCAGAGCTGTTGTCGCTTTTCCCCGTATAAATAATGAATTTATAGAGATATCCGGTATGCGATTCGCAGAGTTCGAATGACTTTATGCCGAAACGCGCAGCCTTTGACCTTATTGTTTGGACAAAGGACAAGCGGCCCTTAAATAAGGTCAATGACTCATCGATAGATATATCTCTACGCATATTGTAGAGAGAAGAGAATTTGGAACTCAGATGCGAAATCACCGGTTTTAGTTTCGCTAACTTCTTTGACTCAACCCCTTCGCTATGTGATAAGTTCTGACTCGCATCAGAGTTATCGACAAAGCGAAGAAACTTGTTCAGTAAAAGAAAGCGATTGTAAGGCAAGAGTTCCTTGAATCTGGCCATTTCAAGGTAATCATTTGCCTTCCAATATTCATGTTGAGATGACCTATTGTCGATGCCCATGTACATAAAAACGGCAAATGAAACCGCTATCTCGTCTGCATTAGTGTCGTGCCACTGATGCAGACGAGATGTCGGTTTCAATGTCCTATTGGCCTTCATAGCGTCGATGGTTTGTTTAGCGTAACGATTAGTTTCTTGGGCGATAAGCTCCATGATGTCGTTACTCCAGATATCCGTAAAAGCATCATAGGGATTATCATAGTCTTTGACTGGACCAGGTGATGGACCTGAAAAAACTTCAGGAACACCCCTGAACGAGTCAAAGTCTTGTTCCCAATCAAAACTATTCGACAGGCCAAGCAAACGATCAGCTTCCACATCCATTGCTCTCTCCACGGCATGAATGGCATCCCGGGTCGGATCATCTAGTGCCTCATCTTCAGGAATGTTTCCCCTGACACCTGCCAACCCATCGGTTCCGATAGTGGGTTCGGCGTCGAACTCGTCGTCGAATTCACTATCAAAATCGCTGCCTTGGTCCTTTCGCCCACCCACTGGCTTAGATATTGTACCCGTCAACCCCGACATTGAAGGGTAAACATCAGCGTCAACAGAAGAAACCTTAAGCAAGCTTTGCGCATCGCTAGGTTCGTAAACGCAAGCGACACTGGCACACTCGTTAAGAGCTTTTCCTGTCGTAGTAGTAGGCGAAATTGGCTCAGGAGTACAACATTCCCGAGTCTGGTTCAGTCCCTGCAACCACCGCGCGACATGTTTTGGTGCCTGTATCACCATCTCCTCCACCTCCTCGTCCGACATGTCCATCGCCTCGACACGTTCGAGAACGTTCATGCTGTAAAAAAAAATACGTTTACGTAGTCAACGTCTTATAATTGATCAATTTTGCATTCACAATGCTATACTGAAAAATATTCATAATGAATAATGTATATAAAATCTACTTGGTCCCTGGCACCCTGAGATGGGAATCGAACCAACGACCTTTCGCTATCCAGGCGACTTCTCTGACCACTGAGCTACCCAGGACCTAACATTCGAATTTTCGAAAAATTCGAATTTCTTATAATATTTATATTTCTAGCGGTCCACTCTGACTTTTTCCAGACAAGTATAACACAGTGCATATACCTGGACCCCTATACAGTGGCAATTCCGACTGTTAATCCAAACTATTTAGGAATCTACTCAATTGTACACAAAAAATATTGTAAGCAGACGTAATTATGACTGTGTAAAAAACTTACCTCAGAGGCAATGGATCAGGCCTATGTAGGCGGAGAGATCCAACCGAGTCCCCGACTCGCAGTGAACCACCAGGGGTCTGGTTGACAATGAAGGCTCTGAAACAAAAGACAAAATCTATGTTCCTACATCTCGGAAAATAAGAAAATGCTGTAAATATGTGTATTTTATCTTTATTTTATATATAATTCATACAAAGAGGCTGAAATAGGAGATGAAAGTGTGTATTAGACGACGTCAGAACCATTATTAATTTAATATAATATAAATACTCACTGCCGTTTTGGCGGCGGTGATGTCTCAGGGCTTCGGCGTTTTGGGCCCTCTAAAGAGAGGCCCATAATTAGGGCCCGCCTTGCGGCCGATGTCAACGCCTGTCGGTGCGGCGTGACGGACCGTGATCGGTCCGAGCCCGAGGCCGACCTCAATCTGGCAAGTCTGTAATCATAAAACAGAAACTATTAGAAGGGAAATTTGTATGCATGCATATGTAACAATAGAAAAATAATAATAAAAACAAATGAATAAATGTGCCAGAGAATCACACTATAATTGACCCGTGACCGGGAAACAAACCCGGTTTTTTATTCACATACAATACACTTACACCCCAAATTTCACACAATTTTTATTCATCATCGAGTTATAAAAACTGTCAACATTAATTTTAAGTTCTCATTTATATGCACACGAATATTATTAAAATATATCAATTAAAATTTACAAAACGAAAATGTCTGTGCTAACGGTACTCGTCATACTGTATACGTATAGATACTATCTATATACATATATCAACATGGCGGCGTATGGAAACGATTATTTTCGTTTTGGTCGACTTTTATGTTTATATTCAACAATATATACAACAAAACAAATTATATCCTGATAGCCAGATAATACAACAATAAAGTTAAATGCATTTCTTATCAGTCACAGCATGTTTGACAACAAAATCTGATGAAATATGAGACATAACCTATCATTGTTTCCCTGTTTCTAAAAGTTGCACGGTTTTTTCGCTAATTTTTGTGACAATTTGGCAGTAACCAATACATAAAATAGGTTCTACATTCTTTTCTCAATAATTTCAACTAATAATCATAAAAGAATACCGTTTTCGTCGAGAATTCATTTTAGAAAACCACAAGCGTAATCGTAATATAGACACGAAAGCCGTAATGTCAGTAAAGTCAAGAATGACATTTTTGTTTTCTTATTTTTAAATTTTTGAGTGTTCCGAATCGTACTAATACTTTTTAAAATGATTCTCTATGAACCACAGACCAATACTAAGCAGCAAAATCGTAGCTAGCGCGGTTCAATTCGGACTAGACAAAAAAGATTTGGCGCGACGCGATTCATGCACACCCCTGTGTGCATGAATCGCGTCGCGCCCTTGAAACGTTTGCACACCCGGGTGTTCAAAAATCGCGTGACGGGTAGACAGGAGAAGTTACCTTCTCCTGAGTTTGCCCCTGGAGAATGATAACTGGTATTATTTATTAATAGTGAAGTAAAGGCTGTTTCAAAACCACAACAGGTAGGGTTAACATTACGAGAGCCATGGCAGCTTATGCAGGCTTAAATGCCTCATCCTTGTGGATTAAATGTCATATTTTGGACTGTAGGATTGGTAGTTCAATTGTTCGAAGCCGCATCGGTGAATGGTAGCCGTCGCAACATGGCACGTGTAAACGGGTGCATTGTCGTGCAGAAGGAGCACACCTTTTGATAGCTTTCCTTTTCTTTTTTCCTTGATGGCTTCTTTCAATCTTCACAGTAAAAGAGCGTAGTACTGTCCCGTTATATTCACACCACGTTCTTTATAATTGATCAGTAAAATACCTTCTGTATTCCAAAAGACAGTCGCCATGACTTTGCCAGCCAATTGTGACACTTTGAACTTCTTTGGAGGAGGTGTGCCTTTTTTATGCTACTGCATCGACTCTTGCTTCAACTCAGCTTCATAGAGGTGAACCCAGGTTTCATCACCAGTAACGATTCAGGTCATAACTTCTTCCTTTCTCTCTCTCCACAGAGCTTTAAAAACTGACGAGAACACTAGAGACGCTCACGTTTTTGAAGTAGCATGAGCATTCTCGGAACCTTAGTCATCCCAAGATAATGATGTAGAATATCCAAAATGCTTCTTGTAAACCATGGTTTGACCAGGGGCAGAGTTTTTTTTTAGTCTAGGCAGTTAAAAGCACTTGTGAAAGTCGAGGAAGCCCCCGTTAACCGCCAACAGCTGTTGAAATATAATCTGAGTGGATTTTCTTTGCTTGGTAAGGAACTCAATGTTATCTATATTGGCTGATTTCTTCCCTATTTAGTTAGGTTCAAACATGGTATATATACTCTTAACCAGGTGCTTAACTAGTGGCAACCCCGAACCGAAGTATTCCGCGAACTTATTGACCTCCCTTCGATGTATTGTTACGAGTGTAATCACATTTTTAATTGATGGGACTATACTTCTTTTTCCAGAATTATCTTTGAATTTCATTGTTTGTAATACTTGTACAGAGCCTGTCTACATTGTTTCATGAGCTGAATTTTGTGTTACCGGTCCTAATAAATATTACGAGAGCTTCTTTTTAGAAATATGGTAACTCCCATTAAAAGAATCAAATAATTGGTCATAAAATAATAGGATATCTGCAGTTTCCTTCAATCCCGTTTTCGAGATTCCTTTATCTGTAAAAAAATGCAAAATCATAAATCAAAGAAATTTACACAAAATACAATTTTGTACAGCTATGCTTTTGTTATAAAAATATTCTAGAACTTAACGCTGAGCACAACACTGTCATAGCATAGACGTTTAATTAAACCTATTTCGAAAGGCAAGCACCGTAGAACATTATTGAGAGATGAGATGAATGATGAATGAAATCTAAAAAAATCTACCTCAAAAATTCTTGTACATGAATATTCATTAGGTTTTGAAGTTATATCTTTCAGACAGACAGAAACAGCAGTAAGACATTATATCTGTTATCCTAGATATTTCTAAATAATTTGCTGAGTAATAATATTATTTAATGTTACTTATATATTATTTAATATTTTGATTAATGTTGCATACACAATGCCATACTGAAAATTATTCTTAATTCAAAATGCTTAAAAAATCAACTTCGTCCCTGGCACCCTGAGATGGGAATCGAAACCACGACCTTTTGCAATCCTGGCGACTGCTCCAACCGCGCTGGTGGTTAAGGTGTTGTTTTTCTAATTCATACATGACATCCTTATGCTCCAACTCTTTTTCTAAAAAAATTACAAGGATTTGTTTTTGCTCCAGCTACTCAGTTATTGTTTTTGAATTTTTGTTATTTCAAGTTTCTCCTCTGTCAATTAATCAAAAGGTCTTTTTTCTTTTGGCTTAACTACAACATCAAAAAATATTATTTTTAGTAAATAAAAGCAACATATTTAAATTTCCACTTTGTAAATTCAAAACCTAGAAATATCTACTTGAAACAATTTGTAATTGATTGCATTATGTGATTCTGTAATTCAGAATACAATACATTTGAAATATTTGTTATAAATAAAAATGTAAGGAATTCTATAATGGCGTTTTAAAACAATATACTTAAAAGCAGATGCTTTTTAGTTTTGAGTGTCGTCGGATTCCACTCCTTCCATTCCTTGTGTTGTGTTTCTACGTGGCTTTCAGTAATAGGTTCTCCTTAAAATACATAAGTAGTACTCATTAATATAATTATTATAGAGTAGAATCAACACATTTAATTATTATAACTTATTTTTTTAACTTTCATTTCAAAAAGAATTTAGTATATATCCATATGCATTCATACTCTAAATGCTTTTGAAAACTTCACCGTAAATTAAGTCATAAACTTGCAGTACAAAAATAGACACAGAAAAAGAATGGTACGAAGGTTAATTTGTCTTGATATGGACTTGAATCTACATATAATATTTTATTTGATAATGTATTATAACTTACTTTGCAATAGCGCTTCCTTTTGAGAGTGCCACATTTTTTTTGGGTGGTTCACTGTCCTGTATTTCTATAACAATATCTTAACTTGAGCCTGAAAATGAATATAAAATAAGTAAAGAACAATAATTTACATAAAATACAAATATGTTAAAATTGATGCCGTTAAATTTCTCAAACCATCTGGTAACATAATTTGGTCAGTAGGTAGTTGACCACTATGTTCTTCAGCAGATACCCAGGTTATAATGGAGCTTAAAATTGAAGTACTTGAATTGATAATATTAAATTAGTTATTTGTACGTCATCAAATGATAATATACAAGATAAACAGTTAATAAAAATATGGTACGTAAAACCAAATCTGACTCAAACTGGCTTTCATTTTTCTCAACAGAAAGAAGAATCATTTCTTTCACTTTTTGTTCTGCAGGTGTAAGCACTGGATTCATATTTAAGTTTGAGATATTTATGGTCACGAAATAGTGAACCAGATGCACTATTAAATGCTTTTTCAATATCCTTCTAGGCTTTTTCCTTTTCTTGCCAAGTTGTGCCGTCACTAATTTATTTTCAATAATATGATATTTTGTCTCTGGAAAACTAGAATCTCCGTTTCTTCTTGATTAAAATTCACACTTCTTTCACGTTTTTGTTTTTCCATTATTAATTAACAAATACGAAAAGAGTACACAAAGAAAAGTTTAAAAATTGAAAAGCGTCTAAGCACAAAATATCAACAAAATAAAACAAATGACAGTTGCGCTTCTTTTCTGTAAACACATTTGGAATGCTAAGTATACAAATATCGTATTATTTACATTCTAGAATCATAAAATTATAATTCAAATTATGTGAAAAAAAGTTAACAGAAATAATATTGAACACCTAAAAATATTAATTAAGTTTTAAAAATGATTTTTGATTAACGATAATTTGGGTCGTAGTATTGAAACACAAAAAAGCGACGTTGCCGTTCCGTCAACAAATTAGTGGCCGATAACTAATCTACCAGATAAATTATCAAGCAGTTTGATGGTGAAACAGAAAAAAGTTAACGGCAACCTTTATCCAGTAGATAGCGTTAAATAGCAGATTTATCTTTAACTTAATACTATAATATTAATAATTGATCCTAAAATAATAGATCTGATAAACTAAACAAGATGAATGAGTTAGATCAAGCCTAACGGCTAAAACTTAATAAGCGTTTTCACCCCTTTGGTGGGAAATAGGTGTTCGAGCCTAGTGGCTTGATCCACCTTCAGACGTGTTTATTATCTGCCGGCTGAACTGAATGAGCGTACTGTGACTTACCAACTATTATTTTGTTAGGTAAGATAAATGAAATATTCTGTGTAATTTGTCTCACTCTCATCTATTTAACAAAACAAATTTAGAAAACAAAATAAGCTCCCGAAACATAATAAAAATATTAGTTTTTCTTTGATGATGAAAAATTACATGATAGATTATTAGTAAAATCACAAGTTTCACTCTTAATTATATTGTGTAGTGCAACTGCAAGATATTACATGGTTCAATCAATTGGAACAAAGTTATTAGAGATGCTTTTTACTCCGCTTGATTTAAATTTTTGTTGAGGATTGATCGGTTTCAGATAATGATTAAGTACGGTTTTCGCGGATCTCTTCTATATCCATGTTCATTTCAAACCTGTTGTTGGAAGTTACTGTAGCCCGGCAGCTGCCCGGTGTTGCAGTGATGTTAGCCTCTTTGAACAGCGTACGAATCCAACCGGCAATAACTGATCGGGATGCTGGTGCCGTTTTACCTCTTGTCGTGATGAAAAGACTTGTCAACTTTTTGTTAGGTCGCCGGGTTTCCGAAACTTCAACAAGGCGTCTCGTCCACGCAACCAGTTCCGAATTTCGGATTGGATTAGTCAGAAATTCCCAGTCTGACTGCAAGTAATTAGAAGAGTTGGTCTTAGATCCGAATTTTGGCCAAAATTTTATACTGGATTCCTTGTCGATGAAATCCTTGTCTATATCTAACAGGGTTAGATCGTGGATTCTTCTGCTTGTTGATAGGAGTAATAGTATTTCCAAATGGCGGGATACTTGGAAAATGCTATTGTCCCCCACATTGTACCGAGAGAGCCAGTCAAGAAGTTCAGACAGATCCCAGGTACATCGATTTATTCGCTCTCTTTTCTTCAGGACAAATGTGTTTCACAAATGGGTGTGATGATTGCATCACACCCACTTGTGAAACACATTTGCAACATTTGCACCGATTGCAGTGTGTTCAAGTTTGTGTTTAAAAAAGTACAGACTGCTGACTTGTGTACTTATACTATGCTGAGGTAAGTTCCAGGTCCGTATGCAGATAACCAAGAAATCGAGCTACTTCGGTTGGCTTTGGTTCTTTTGTAGATATCCTGTTACTGTATGCCCATTGTATCCAGCGGTTCCAGGCCGGGCGGTAAGTTTCAGCAGTTTTAATTTCAGCAGGCCATTCTGATATTAAGTCTAACCAGCCTGTATCTTCCATACCTGAAAGATATTTCGTCCACTCTCTGAGGAGCACACCCTGTTCGCAGTTCTATCAGATTTTCTCTGAGGTTTTTTAGAGGGAAGGGTGTGTCTAGTGCTCTGCTCTCCAACGCTTGTTTCCAGAACGCATTGTCCCAATCCGGTGCTACGAACAGGTAAGACCCGCTGCAAACGTTGAGGTGCCGAAGGACTCTTGGAATCAACGTTGGAGGCGAAAAGATCTATCCGAGACTAGTGCCATTGTTTGCCGAACGATCGTTGAATAGACTCTTCCGATCTGTGATGTCCTCGCTCACATAGTACGGTACTACCGCAGAGTTCTTCGATGCGAACAGGTCTATCTCCGGAGTACCGAATTTTTGAAAGATTCGATTCAGAGCTCCATCGCTTAAATGCCATTCTGGATCTCGGAATATTTCTGCAATGCAAGCGTCCTAGAAGCACTACCTCTGAAGCAAAGTTCAGTTTCCCTATGATGCTTTTTGATTCCCACCAGTTCCAGCGTCGTTTGTGTAATAAATCCGCAATGTGATTCTTGAAAGCCTGAGCTTTGTCTTGAGGTAGATATTTTCAGTTCCTCTCGGTATCCCAAGTGACTCCCAAAAATTCGATACATCGCATTGGTGTGACGATTGATTTTGTGAAAATCACGCACTAACCTAGATTCGTGAACAATTGTATGACAAACTTGCCTTGGTGGGTCAGAGCTATTGGTTCTCTGTTCATTAATAAAAAGTCATCTAAATAGACTATCACACGTATGTGTCTCTGTCTCAGGTACTGGGCTAGCCAATTGGTAATTTTGACGAAGGTTGACGGGGCGCTTGCTAGACCAAATGATAGGCACGACATGTGATAAAACTGGCTGTCGTATTGGAAACTTAGGTATCGTTGATGTGCTTGAGCGATTGGTTCATGGTAATACGCCTGGGACAAATCGATCGTTAACATGTAATCTTTCTCCCACAGGTGGACTGGTATGATGTACAGCAAGGCTGCTCAACTTTTTTATCAGTCGGACCAAGTCTGATGATTCCGAAATTTTTGGCGGGCCACTAAAGACTTATTAACTAATGAAATGAAGTCGTCAGTGATCCGTAAAAAAATAATCCTTTAAAGACTTCTGCAATAAAAAAACATGTAAAATTACAAAATTTGGTGTTTATTAAAATAAAAAAAAAAAACAAAGAGCCTCTTTTGCTAACTTAATTAAAAGTAAAACTTGTATCTTAAATTAATGAGATATCTGACAATGTTACTATTTTTATTATATTAGGATTTAAATTAGTTGTTGACAGTAACATCAAGTAAGAAATATGTTGCTCCGATAGTGAAGTGCGGTATTATTTTTGATGTAATAAAGATCCTAGAAAACCTATTCACACACGTATGTTGATCCGAAACTACATAAGAACTGTAAGGTGAGTTTCGTTATAACAGGAGAGCTTTCTTTTGGCACCAATTTCTAGAAATCTGCATACTCTTCTGATGAAGTTTGTGCTTTCGAAGATATTTTTTCCACAAAAAGGTTTTTAACGCGCAATGACTTTGCAGTTCGGTGATTTCCAATCGAATATTGGCAGGGTAACTAATTATTTCAGTTAAACTAATTATGAAGGGATTAATAAAAATTTGTGTATTCTGTTAGTTACTCTCAAAGTCCTGAATTCAATTCATACTTAAAATAATAAATATTGGCGATATTAAGCTTTTTTTTTCAAATTTGTCAGTGTCTGAAATAAGTCGATATTTTCTCTGGCTAAATTAATTAAAAAAAGATTTAATTTAGCTTTGAAGCCTGTTATTAAACTGAACATGATTGGAAGTGAACAGTTTTTGCCTTGTTATTTTTGTATTCAGATTTAGCGCCCTTGTATGCGTCCCAGTCGTAATCGTCGCTTGTATTCATGGCTCTGTTGATTAGTTGTCTTACCTTTTTCCTGAGCCGTGCTGGCTCGGGTCCTCACCAAGAGTTTTTGTTTGTTGTGTTTGCTTTAGATGACATGCTGTCTGATAACTGGAGATCATTATACTTGTTAGTTCATTAGTTATTTTGTCAATCATTTTGGTTTCCTCGATCCTGTTATTGCAATGAACTGAAAGAAAGGAATTGGCTACCTGTTTTGAGTACAGTTGTTTGTTGGTCTTCCTTGGTATGCGTCTTGGTGCCTGTTCTACTGCTTGCGAATACAGTTGGAATGAGATGGAGAGATGGTATATGTTAATAGTCTATAGTATGGTAACTTGTATAATGTTAATAGTCGGAGGGGGCGCCATCGGGAGATAGCAGCACATCGACATCAATCTCCTGACTGATCCCTTCGAGTCTGTCCGTCCATTTGTCGAAAACTTCTGACACTCTCCGTTCTCCCATCATGGGTTTAACGGCTGTTGGTGGTTTGTCACTGTCAGGTTGGTTTGACGTCGTCGCAGCTTGAGGCTTAGGTTCTCTCTGTGACGGGGCAAATGTAACAGGCTCGATAGGTGGCAGGCTTTCCAGGTACTTACCCTCCTGGTTCCTGAACCACACGTACACAGAGCCCAGCAGGTAGCTGAGTTGCCTAGACCTCTCAGCCACCAGTTTCTCAGCGACGTCCCTGGTCGTGTTGAAGACTAGGAAGGTACTCTGGTCTCCAGTTATTGCCTTATGTAGGAGTCATCTGTCCACTTTGGCGTTCAAGTTCTGGTACCTCAGAACCCTCGCAATAGTGTGAGGCTTTCTTGTGTCCGGTATGAGTAGGTCACAAATCACGCGGCTCGATCTGTCTGTCTGGCGTTGGACTGTAAGGTCTTCCACTCCCGCCACGTTCAAGGTCTTTATGGTCTCCTTTAACCACGTCACGGTTGCAATCGACTTGCACTAAACACTCAAGGCACCGTCTGCGATGATCGGTCTACCTTTGAGTGTCGGTCCCTCGACTGTCGGGCGTCCGGCCTTCAGCGTCTTCTCCACGATGGCTTTCTCAAGCGCCTTGAGTACCTGCCCCGCCAATTATATTTATTTGAAAATAATAATAAATAATATATTATGTTTAAAGTTCGATCAAAAGAACTTTCCGTAATATGAAGGGAGCAGATAAAAGTAACTTTTTCATTATATTTAATATTTTCTGCTCCAATGGAACGCAGCCATTTTCATCTTTTTGTGTCATCTTTTGGTAATCTAAAATTATAAATATATTCTTAAATAATAAAATTATCTATATAAACCAAATGTTAAAGTAACAAAACTAGCCATGTAAACAATATTATTTACAGACCGAAATATTATAAAAATATAAACGAGAAGAGCAATATAACATAAATAGAACACGTCAAAATATAAATACACTGGACCGCAAAGAAAACGGGTCGGTTAGAAAATCGTCAATATCTTGAAAACTACTTAACTTATTTTTATGAAATAAAAACTAAATTAAAGATTATTTAATTGTAATTTATTGAATATAAAAAAATACAAATTAAAAGTTGTCTATTTTCAATAAATGTCAAACGAATTAAAAAGGTAGTTTTTCTGACATTTTCGTAAATATGAATTGTATAAAGATGTGACGTTTTTACGCATGTTAGTATTTCGTGTTGCCTCCACGAGCTTGCAAAACTGCGGCTATGCGATTCGGCATACCTTCCACATGGTTTTTAAGGCGATGCTGCGGAATGTTCTGCCATTCCTCGATCAAAGCTCCTTTCAATTCACGCAGCGTGATTGGCGGCGGATTCCGTTGACGTACACGTCGTCCCAGTTCGTCCCATGCATGTTCGATGGGGTTTAAGTCGGAGCTTCGTGCTGGCCACTCCATGCATGTGATACCTACTTCGTGAAAATAGTCGAACACTATCTGAGCTGTATGCGGGCGGGCGTTGTCTTGCATAAAAACAGCATTTTCGCCCATATCTACTAAAAATGGACCAACATAGTCATTAAGAATTTCATTCACATATCGTTCTGCTGTTAAACTGCCATTTTCTATCACTACTAGCTCAGTACGGCTTTCGGAAGAAATCCCAGCCCACACGTGTATAGAGCCACCGCCATATGGTACTTTTTCTTCTATACAAGCTTGGTTATAGCGCTCTCCCGGTCTTCGGTACACTCTTTTCCTCCCATCGTGCTTGTATAAACAGAATCTAGACTCGTCTGAAAACATAACTCTTGACCAGTCATCCAGAGTCCAAGTTTCGTGTTCTCTGCTATAACTCAGCCTTGAGTTTAAGTGGTGTCTTTCTAATTTTGGGCCATTTGCAGGCCTTAATGGTCTCATATTTGCTTCAGCCAGACGTCGCCTTACTGTATCTGTACTCAGATAGTTTCCTCCAGCTCGTAAATGGTGATTTTTTACCTCAACGGCCGTAAGAAATCGATTTCTCAAAATTGTTGACACCATATAGCGATCCTCCCGCGCAGTCGTGCACCTCGTTCGGCCTGTTCCTGGTCTTCTTAGGCTGGATCCAGTTTCATGGAAACGCTGGAGTACCCGCTGAACCGTGGAAAGACTCACACCAACAGTTCTCGCTGTATTGCGTTGACTGCGCCCATCTTCAAGCATTGTCAGGATCCTGGTGCATTCTTCAGGGGTTAACGACATGATGACAATTTTTGTACGTCAAACACACGATATTTATTGTAGTTTTCATGTCAAAACTAAAACAAATGCGAAACAAATGCTATGATTTTTTTTAGAACTAAATTGAAAAACAACCATTATCTTCATTGCCAGTTTTCTTACACAATTATCTAAAGTAAATAAAAAGGTTTTATATACTATGTTAAATAACATTAAATATTCTTTAATTGAGTTTTTATTTCATAAAGCTAGGTGAGGTAGTTTTCAAGTTATTGAAGATTTTCTAACCGACCCGTTTTCTTTGCGGTCCAGTGTATTAATCGATTTATACACGCAAACGTTTTCAAAATAACTTACTAACGTTTTAAATACTGTTATTATAAGAAAGTCTTTAACTTGCCGGTGAAACGTAATATTGTTTGGTTTGCGGGATTTCGATGATGTACAACCAATTACACTGCACCTAGGCATTGTTTTGCATAAATACTTTACAATTTTTCTGGTATGAAATTTATATAAAATAAAGTTATTAATGAAAAAAGCCACTACTTACAACACTGACACCTAAAATACTTCCGAGAATACGCACTGTAACTTTGCAAATGGAGGACAGGTGGTACCATAGCTATAGGTCATAACGTCACGTAAAAAATTTTGTACTGTCACTCTAGTGCGATCTTTCTTTACTAAAGAAAATTCTCATTAGTTGAAAAAAGACAACATGATGTTTGCGATGTCAACTTCAAATTGCATGATATTTATATAACCATAGAAAATATTTCCACTCTGCCTTATTTTACGTTAACGGTTAACGTCCAATATCTGTGTTTTACGTAGAATGAAATTTTATTGGCTGTAATTTATTAACAAACTACTCAAACCATTTGTCAAAATTTGCTGCATATATTGTTTCATTGTAATCTCCAGTCTTTCTACGTACAGACATCCACACGCATTCCTCCAAAAATTCATTTTTTTGCCTCCTTGCACAATAATCAAACGTTTTCCTTTTCCTTTACGTTGTTTGGCGCCAGTTGACACACCCTCTATAAACGCTTGATGCGTTGACGTTGCCGTTGCATCGTTCCATATTTTTGTAACAGTGTGACCTAAAGCAATTTAAAATAAATAAATACGCAAAAATTTTAAGTATGTCAAATGAATAATATCACGACAGAACCATACCTTTTACTTGCGTTAAGCCAAATTTTGTCCAAATAATAAATACTGCGGTTTTCACTTCGAATTTTTTTTATTTTCTTTAAATACTTTGTTCGCCAAATAACTAACTCCGG
Organism: Diatraea saccharalis; assembly: GCA_918026875.4. Lineage (NCBI taxonomy): Eukaryota > Metazoa > Arthropoda > Insecta > Lepidoptera > Crambidae > Diatraea > Diatraea saccharalis. The sequence continues at coordinate 12,148,743 of OU893336.1, forward strand.
AGGTTCTATTAATATGCATTTTCGTTGTCGAGAATACAATTCCTTGGACCGCCCACTGAAGAAAAATGGAAAGCACTAGCTGACGAATTCAATAAAAGAGGTAACTCTCCAAATCGTTTGGGCGCAGTGAACTGAAAGCAAATACGTACTGAAAAAATCCCCAATTCCGACACATATCTATGAAATAGGCAAAAATGGGCCATCACCATTTTCTTATGTGCATCCTGTAGTCACTGAAGCCGCGTTCTTCCCGTTTGAATTGCTGAATATCTTTTAGCGGGCAGTTCTCGACTCTGTTGGCTCTGATAGTAGTAGCATAAAAACCTAACTCACGTAGATGTCGCAATAAAGACAATAATGTAAAAAAAATTACAAAGTAGATTTTTATACCATTATTGGCTGGCAATTTTCCTTCTTCTACGAACTATATCTCTAATCCAAAATCTTTCTTCTCGGAAGATTTGCCTGTATACACTTTGAACGCCACCATGTACCCCGTACTGGCACACAAAGCCCAATTTTTAAACCCAAACTTATCGGCTTTCCTCGGATAAATTGTTGGATTAAATGAAAGCATGACCCCATATTATGGAAAGCACTATGCTATGCTTTCCATAATATGGGGTCATGCTTTCATTTACGTTGTAATTTTCGTCTACGCCATAGTGTTTTCAAAAGGACTCACCTAGATTATCTAAAAGCGGACGCAGCTTGATTCAGATCTAAGTTTTGGAGAATTGTTTCAAATCTGTTCATCTTATACTCTCAGCAAAAATTGTTTGGCCCATCATTTTCTCTAGAGAAATTGAATCTCTTTTTAGGTAATCTCGAATAACCCAATAGCAACATAGCACCAAAAACCAAATACATTTCATCCTCTGTTACCATCAATAGTTTATTTTTCTGTCCTGCATAAAAATTAGTTTGATCTACATCAAATTTTACTAGTTCCTTGTGTATAAACAGTTTGAAATAGTCCAATGAGTCTTTACAATTTCTGCTTTCTTCTGAAATTGGTTGTGTACTCAAATCAGAGCATGTGAAATTGGGTAACGATTTTTTCCACTACGTCGTCCTTCTTAGTTTGCGAGTTTTTTGGTGCAGAAATTCTCGTTTTAAGAGAAGCCAGCGGTTGGTTATCATCATCGTCATCGCTTTCGTCACTAGACTCCTGTGAATTGCCTGCATTATAAGACGGGATACCTGGAGATGTAGATGGCATAACGTCGTGACTTCTTGGCAAAAAAAAAAAGCTGACAAAATTTCATGCAACGTCAAGCTGCAAAAAGCAAACAAACACCACACTGTACTGCCCGTAATGCATAGCGTCCGATTTATCGGACAGCATCAAAACTCACACCATAGCAAACAATGTAACTACATTGAAATGAAATAAATTGTGTAATAAGGTAGCTAAACATTATTTAATTAGAAAAAGACATATGACATAAGCCACATGACAATTACTAACTGGGTTGCCAATATAAAAAAAAATATTTAACTTTCGTTCAGAAACAAAGAACTCCCATTTTTATTTAATTTCGACGAATTTGAAGGAATTTAATTGCGTCCGATTTATCGGACGGTATGCTCTAATGCAAGGTTTCCCAACCTTTATTTCGCCAAGCCTCCCCTAGGCAAAAATAGTATTTTCGTGCCCCCCTTAGGTAAGTTTCAACAAAAATAAGAAACGCACATTTTATTTATTAATTAAATTATTTATTTTTAGGTATTTTAAATAGGTTGAATACAGTAGTACAATATATTAATTAAGGATAATAGATATTTTTTAAACAACTTTTAATTCAAGTAATTTTAAAACAAATAAATAAAATCTTTTAAGGTACTAGCTAATGAGATACTTGAGCTTGCATGCTCTGTACCAGTTGGTCGATTCTGGGTTCAGTCTTTGCTAAAGCTATGGTTAAATCGCTATCGACGGCAAGGGTATTTCGCTGCTTGGTTTTTATTAAAACTAGAGCTGAAAAACCTGCCTCGCATAAATAAGAGGACGAAAATGGAACAAGTATTTTTAAAGCAAGAGAAGCAACTTTCGGATTAACAACAAATCGTTTGATCCAAAATTTTTCTAATGTCATGAGATGAAAGTCATCTTTCATGGTCGAATCAGCCTTCATTTCTAGAAATTCTTCTTGAACTTCTTCAGGTAATTGTAAGACATCGACAACAAATGGGTTTCTGGTCATGTGCCATATTGGTGATTCGGAATTTATGTCTCGATAGTATCGATTAAATTCATTTTCCAACGCTTCCAAATGAGTTTCTATTTCAAATGATTTCAAATTTTTACTCAAGTTTTGATTATTAATTTCTTCGGACAGCCGTGAAAAAGGAAATACATTTTCATCAGATATCTTCTTTTTCCAAAGTTGAAGTTTTGATATGAAACCTTGAATATGATCATAGTTACTAATCAAAGTACCATTTCTGCCCTGTAGTTTCAAGTTTAGCTGGTTCAGAGCTCCGAATATATCAGCTAAATAGGCCAGCTTCCATTGAAATTGTTCATCTTTGAACAGTTGCAGAAAATTATTATTTTCTTTAAATTCAAGAAAGAGGATGACCTCTTCTCTTAATTCATAAAGGCGAGCTAGCATGTTGCCTTTTGATAACCATCGCACTTCTGTGTGGAATAGGAGGACCTTGCGGTCAGAATCGAGATCATCACAAAGTAAAGTAAATAACCGACTGTTCCATGCAGTACTTTTGATGTAGTTTATGATCTTTATAGCCGAATTCAAAATCTGGCACAAAGACTGTGGCAAAGTTTTTGAGGCCAAAGCTTGCCGATGAATAACACAATGTGTACTAACTAATGTGGGGTTCTTTTCCTTAAGTTTATGAGCCAAGCCTGATCGTGCACCTATCATTGCAGGGGCGCCGTCTGTGCAGAGTCCGAGTATATATCGTCAATTCTTCGCTTGACTGTTATTAGAGAGAGATAATGATTTCATTTTTTGCTCAGATTCAACTCCTAACATTATTTGAGTGACTTTAAGGATACATGGTTTGATTAAATCCTCCCCGATAGTGTGAGGTTTCTTTTGTTTTGCTATCAACAAAGCTAATTCGAATGAAGCTTTGACATGTTGTGATACACCTTTGTGATAACTTCCCGACTTATCCAATCTCATGCGTTTAAGTGATTCTGCTTTAGAAGAAAAAAACTCTTTGGATTTCGAAGATAGAGTAGGATGTTGCTGGTTCAAATGCCTCTCAAGGCGACTGGGTCTCATACTATCATTGCTTAAAACTTTCATACATATTACACACTGCGGCAATTGTAGCTCGTCTCTTTCTATGAAGGTAAATCCAAATTTCATATAATCATCCGAAAACTTCCTTTTTTTCGATGCCATTTCGCGTCTGAAACAATGTAATAATAGTTTATTACTATTCACGTGCTGCGTGACGTTGGCAATACAAGGTACAATTTCAGCCCGAGATAGGCAAGTCTCGTATAAAGTTGACAATACACTTGCGAAAAAAAAATAGGTAAGTAGGTATATCATGAAAAATTCTAATACAAATTAAAATTGAGAAAAAATCCTCGCGAATTTTTGTACATATCGCCTTTATTTATTTATTAAGATACACCAACAGTATTTACATTTATATATCATTATTCATATAATTATAAACAATAACTAAATTTATACAGAACTCGCGCGTCGTATTAAAAACTTTGACTCGAGAGTTCCATTTATGTTGATTTTGGGTAACTTGATCTCTGGCCGTGTGTACCTACCTATTTTTAGGACATAGCTATACCTATATTTACAGATTTACAAATAAGTACCTACTTGACAACTAAACCAGCACAATTTAGGTACAAACTCAAAACTAACTTATACGAGCAAGTACCTACATATTTTGTTGGAAAATAAAAATAAAACAAATATCGGGCAGTTTCATATTAGTACTTAAAAAAACTTACCTTTTATTAAGTCTCTTTAACGAAACAATTTCACACTTAAATATCCCCCTTAACAGATTTAAAACACAACTTGGACTTTTATGCGAACGAACTATTGACAGAAGCGAGTAGGTACGGCTAGGTACGGCACGCAATTGTTTTAGTGACGGACATGACAGATGGATGCAAGCGGGAAGTTGAGAGGAGCATGTCACACGTCGTGTTGTGACTTGTAGAAACTTAAACAGCAGCGATTGAATGGCAATTAGGAACAATAGGGAATATGTTTTATTTTTCAATTGTTTCTATCGATTACTTTTGTTAATATAATACGGTAAAAAATATATTGCACACAGAAAAGTCAACATTTATATTAAAAACTGTAATGACTGTTTTTTTTTTGGAAATGTAATCTTACATATTACGTACAGTGGCGGTCTCACGTGCCTATCCACTTCAAAATCTCGTTCGCTTGGCACACACTTGATGCAATTTTAGGGGGCGGAGTTACGGGCGCATCTTCATTGGTCGTAGTATTTTACTATGACCAATCAGCATGGCTCTACGTATGCAACAAATACAATGAAAGCAATAACAGTGTTGTTATTTTTTTAGTTTAGTCGCTTTTTGCATATTGCTAATTGTTGACGTGCTCACTCTAGATTTTCTTTTAACCTCCGCATTCTCATTGGACTGATACCTGTTAATACCTGACCACCATGCTAAAAACTTTTGATTTGCTTAACGTGACCTTGGCTTGAATTTGGACCATATCTTCGAGGAACCTCTCCATACAAGAGAGGAGTCGTATCGTCGCATTACGTGAAGATGGAATGAATATTAGCAAAATATCCAGAGAGCTGGGATTGACGGTAAGTGTAACATACTTACTGCTTATTTAGATATACAAACTCTCATTGCAAATTAAATATTTAAATTATTATTGTTTACAATTTATAATTGTACTAGCTTTCCACCAGCGGCTTAGCCTGCGTGGTCTCCAGGAACCTCTTTTTTCGTGATAAAAAGTAGCCTACTTTCTCAAAGTTAACTCTGTACCAAATTTCATGAAAATAAGTTCGGTGGTTTAGACGTGAAAGCATAACAAACAGACAGAGTTACTTTTGCATTTGTACTTTTAGTAGGGATTATAACATTTTATCAGATCAAATGGAATTTTTACTTTCCTTAGAAATTAATGGAATTACGTTTTTCCTCTACATCTCTCTCATAAAGAGTAGGTAAGTAGTTTGAAGAGTTCCTCGATGATTAAATATTTATATTAGCTTACGATTATTATGCCAATACTGTTATAACTACCTCTAATATCATTCTCTACACTACTCATTTCTCATTTTTATTTCGTTTTGTTTTTAAGTAATTCCTTAGTGTCATGTGATCAAAGATTCCTATTTCACAAAAAGAATCAATAATAAAATTGTAAAAACATACAAAGTTCACTCAAAATTCAAGATGTTGCCAAACCGCTTCGTTTCTAGAACGCTGGCGCCGTGCCGTGTGAAAAAAAGATTCAAACATAAAAACTCTTGTGGTTGCCGACAAAGACGAGGCGAAAATAAAAGATGCGCTCCTTGTTAGCTATCTCTTTTACTGTCATACAAACAATATTAGTTAATGGATATCAGTCGTAAGGTCGAATTTCGTTATTACTGTTCTGACACTGGCTACAGAAACTTGGCAACATCGTAAAAATAAAAGTAACATTTATTCTTAAAAAATGTATGAATTTGTTGAACTGGAACGATAGTTCTTTCAAACAAAATAATATGTTAACTCAGTTGATTTTAAACCATTTTTGGTTATAAGTATAATTAATTATAAGAATCACCTACCAAATAAGTTGATGAAAAAGATCAAATGCAATTATTACGTTCATCAATTTAATTTTTTAGGTAAGCAGAAACTTGAATTACTACTCGTTAATTTAATGATTTTTTTGAATATTTTCAATATTTGGTTTGAATATTAAGAATTCATTATAATATTTTTATTTTTGTATTTTACTGTGAAATTAATTGATCTTTATAATCTAATTGATAAATTGATCTTTAAATATTTTAATGCATTAGGCCCTGCATTTGCGTTATTTTCAGGTGCGCCTGCTAAATAAGCAATGAAATAAATTTATTAAAATAACGAATTAAAGTTAATGTGAAAATATATAAATAGCGTGATTTTTTTATTTTTGATTTTTTTTTATTAGGTTCTAATAGCAGAAGAGGCATCTAATAGAATAGTAAAGTAAAGTAGTAGTAACAAGCTTTACTTATAGACTGATACATAATTAATTGGATAACATTGTTTCAGCGACAGTAAAAAAGATATACTAATATAATGTGAAACGAAATAAAACTACTTTTGCCGGATAAAATGCGTTTATATGTGCAATGTTCATTTCATTTATTTTATACTCTAATTTACTTATTTTTCGTTAACTCAGTTATTATTGTCTGTGATTTTTTTATAAGTATCTAAATTTTTTTATAAGTTTATAAAGTCTATATAAATACACGCCCTTAAATACGTTCAAAAGTAAAATATAATAGATTGAAGTTTTATTTTAATAAATAATTTTGTTACAGCGACTTACTGTGCGCCTCTGGGTCAATCGTTTTGAAGAAGAAGGACACGTGGACGCTCGATCAAGACAACCCGAACATTCCTATTTAATATCGGCGAAGCAGTCTCAGCGAATGGTTAATCTTTACGCGACTGCGCCTTTTACTCTAATGCGAACATTCGCTGAAGAGTTTGACTGCTCCGTCCGTACTATACAGAGAACCCTCCATAGAGCAGGAGTTCATCACAGAAGACCCGCAAAAAATAATAATAATGAACGAACAAAACAAAATTGATAGAGTCTGATTTGCACGAGAGTACCGAGACTTTGATTTTTCACACGATATTTTTGCCGATGAAAAATGTTTTAAGACTTGCCAGTTAAGCAACGGCGGCGGCTTCTAAGAAAGCAAGTAATTTGCTTTCTTAGAAGCCGCCGCCGTTGTCGGAGTACGGCAATTCTCTTGCACAAACTTAACTTAATTTAATTTTAAGTCCTCCAAACGGCATTTTCAAATCTGTAAAAAACTAAGAGAACAAAAATAAACTTGCTATATTATTCTATAGGGGTATACATATTCAATTTTTTATCATGTAACTACAAAAAGCACTAAAAATACATTAAAAAAATCAAATTAAATTTATATATTTTAAGTTTATTATACTATGTCGGGTATTTTATAACTATTTTGCTAAGATATTAATTTGTTTATTAAAAGAGAGTAAATGAATAATTTTTAACGTTAAATTATGTTTTATTTGAACACCTGCCAACTAGAAAAATAATTACCATTGATATACTTATTTAGAATCACCACGAAAGAGAGAAATGATATGTATTTCATGAAAGTTGGTCCTGTTATCATATTTTTAACCAACTTCAAAAAAGAAGGAGGTTCTCAATTTAACTGTACTTTTTTTTCTTGTTTATTACCTCATAACTTTTGACTGGTGGACCGATTTTGATGATAATTATTTGAAAGCAAGTGTTTGCCGTGTGGTCCAGATCTGGCAATGGCATCTATGAGAAAACCGTATAAGTCTTAAATTTGCATTAAGTATGCGTGATGTGAATGCATGAAATAAAAACTTTAAAAAAATGGAACCGACTTCAAGCGGGCTGAGGTTTTCTGTAGTTAATTAAATATTAACCGCCCGACTTTAATGTTTCTTTAAAAATTAACCGTTTTTAAGATAAGTGTTATTTTTCACTTTTTTAAATTTGATGTCGGTTAAATTTTTTTAAACTTTTTACTTTCTTTTTGTCATAAGATCCTTGCTCAATTAAAGTTGTTATATTTAAAAAATATATATTTGCCAATTATAATTTATAACAAATCAATCAAACGAAATTAATAACTTTCGGTTTCAAATATTAGATCATTATTTATTACACTAATGTTTATTACACTAACTACAGAACAGATTTTGATGAAATTTGGTATACAGGTAGGGTATTAGCTGACTTAGAATATAGGATACTTTTATCCTACTAAATAGTTCCATAGGGAACATGCAGGCGAAGCCGCTAGCGGAAAGCTAGTCTTAAATAAAATATACTGCTATCTATTTCTATTGTATCACAAGTAAATTGGCTAATGTTTTATAAAATTGACTTGGAAACTTAACAAATTGTTTCTTACAGATATACTTTTACCCTATATTTCGAGAATTTGATCATGAAATAAATTTATTTAATTTATTATACGCATATACCTAATCATTTTGTGATTAAAATATCTAGAGTAATAAATAATATTGCATTACCTTATTATATCAATTATTAAAAATCAAAAAGCAGATTAATCTTATTTCAGAAAGAATGGCATTTCTACTTTTTAATACAACTATGATTGTGTGAATTTAAAATATTTAGGTTAGTTGTAGTAAAGATAGTAGTTACACTGGAACGAAAATGAAAGAAACTTAACAAATAGTTTCTTACAGAACTATCCGACAAAATACTTAAAGATACAAAATATAAGATGTTAAGCAATTGCATTGTTGTCAAGCCGTTACAAATATACTTGTAGCGGCTTGGCAACAATGCCATAATGCATAAACAGAATGAAGAAAATTGATCTTTATAACTGTAGCTCAAGAACTTGTATTGTTTGTACGATGGAAAAAGTGGTAGATTTACTTACACATAATGTCTTATTTTTAAATTGTCATTTTTTACTTACGAATGAGACAACTAATATTGCAGTATATTATAAAAATCAATAATCTGTAATTTTATTATAGAGAAGCTACAACTTTCATTATTATAATTGACAGTTTTGTTAACTATAATTAACATGAAACTATTTTTCTTTCTTTCTTTATTATTATTGTAAATTAAAAATTGTGTTTTATATATGTTTATTATAGTCAATCTATACTGATAATATTCAGACGCTTAAAATTTTTCTTGTTTGTTTGGTTGAATGCGTTTATCACAGGAAAGCGTCCATTGTCTAAATCCTAAACAAATATAAAACTAAGTTAAATTATATGCACTATTCATTCATCACATCCAACTATCGTTGCCCATTCATGAATGCCAAATAAAAAAATCAAACTCCGCCCCGTACAAACTATACAAAGTGAGCGCACGGGAAACACGACCTTAAGGTGGATAGGCACGCTTGACCACGATTGTACCTACGACGCCCCCCCTAACATTTCTCTACGCCTCCCTAGGGGGGCGTGCCCCCCTGGTTGGGAAGTCCTGCTCTAATGGATTAAAAAGGATATTTCTCAATCGTGCTTTTAGTGCTGGGGATGCAGGCTTGATATGTATGAAATGAAGGTATCTTCATATAATATGTCAAGGCATTGTACGAGTTCTAAAAACCAGTAATAAACTAGCTAACACACGCGACGGTTGTTTCATTGCTATAAAACAGTTCATTGGCGACGAGTACCCACAATTACATATTAATTAATAATGTCTGTGTTAATCGGGAATTTAAGCGTATTTGACCATAAAAACCAAGAATGGTCGATTTTCTGCAGCCGTTTGTCACAGTTTATTACGTTAAATAACGTACCAACCGTAAATCAGCGTGCGGTGTTGCTGACACATCTTTCGGATGATACCTATCGTCTGGCGCGGAATTTAGTGCATCCCGGCCACTTAGAGAGTGTCAGCTACGAAGAGCTAGTAAAAGTACTCAATGGTCATTTTATTCCAAAAAGATCGACCTTTGCCGATAGGGCAAAGTTTTATGAAGCATTGAGGTTTCAAGGTGAAAGTATCGAAGATTGGGGTGCACGTCTAAGAGGTCTCGCAATTCATTGTGACTTTGGATCTGCACTCGACATTTTACTACGAGATCGCTTCATATTGGGTCTAGGAGCTGGAATAGTACGAGACCGTTTATTTGAACAAGAAGCAGCAACGTTAACTTGGTCCAGAGCGCTTGAAATTGCCCAGCAAACAGAGTGTGCGCGGCAAGCACGTAATTCGATTAAAGGAGTTGAAATTGAGACTCAAATAAAGGAGGAATCTGTATATCGTGTAGGTGCAAACCAAGGTTACTCAAGGGGTCAACATCATGGTCACAACGCAGAGCAGTTTCAACATTTTAAAGAATCAAAGTGTTCGGTATGCGGCTTAAAAAACCATAGTGCGATTAGATGTCGGTATAAAAATTACAGGTGTCAATCGTGTGGTGAGAAAGGTCATTTAAAAAAAGTGTGTACAGTGAAACGGCCAAAGTCTTCACGGTTAAACAATATAACCGAGGCATCTGATTATTCTGATAACGACTGTAAGAAGTGTCAGCTTTTTAACATGCGGTATGTAAACTACAAACCTATTAAGGTATTTGTGCTTGTTCATAATAAGAAACTGTGTATGGAATTAGACTCGGGGTCAGGCACGAGTATTATATCAAAAAAAATATTTTATAAAAATTTTCCCAACATAAAATTACTAAAGAGTGATGTAGTTATGTGCTTATATAACGGCCATAAAATCACACCATTGGGCTATTTTTTAACTAAAGTGACGTATTTAAACAAATCTAAAGAAATAAAGTTGTATATAGTTGAAAATGGAGGACCCCCCTTATTAGGTCGTGATTTTATGGCTCAATTTGATTTAAGTCTTACTTCAAATAATTACAAAATTAACTTAAGCTGTAAAAATGTCGATAAAGATGTATTACAATTGTCAAATAAGTTTCCAGACCTATGGAAGGACGAATTAGGATGTTTCAATAAATTTAAAGTTGAATTACACGTAAAAAATAATGTAGTTCCAAATTTTTTTAAGCCACGTACTATACCATTTGCACTTAAAGAAAAGGTGGAAGAAGAGTTGAAAAGATTAGTTAATTTGGGGATTTTAGTGCCCGTTAATTATTCTGATTTTGCAACGCCCATAGTGCCAGTTTTAAAAGAAAATGGGACAATCAAAATAGCCGGTGACTACTCTTGTACATTGAATAAGGTTTTAAATATTGACAAATATCCATTGCCGAGAATAGAAGAAGAATTAGCTAAGATAGGCGGTGGAGAGCATTATTCTAAGCTCGATTTGAGTAATGCTTATAACCAATTTATGCTTAGTGACTCCTCCCAGGCCCTAACTACAATTAATACACCCAAGGGACTATTTAAATATACGCGCTTAGTGTATGGTTTAGCCAGCGCACCCGCTATTTTCCAAAGGACGATGGAAACCTTGCTTTCGGGTATTGAGGGTGTTACATGTTGGTTAGACGATGTGTGCTGTACCGCCAGTGATAGACAAACGCATTTATCTAGACTAAAAGAAGTGCTAACACGATTAAATGATGCCGGATTAAGGTTACACAAAGAAAAATGTGCCTTCTTTCAAAATAGCGTCACCTATTTAGGATATGTTATAGATAAAAATGGACTTAAAACCAGCCCAAGTAAAGTCGAGGCAATTTTAAAATCGCCGGCGCCGACTAACGTGTTAGGTGTCAAAAGGTTTTTAGGCATCGTAAATTATTATCGTAATTTCATTCCGAATGCTTCGTCCTTATTGCACCCGTTGCACAAATTACTACACGCGGATGCAAAATGGGAGTGGGGGTGAACGGCAGCAGGCTGCTTTCGATTTAGTAAAAAGAGAGCTCGCTTCAGATCGTGTTCTCGCCCATTACGATGCGCGTGAGCCGCTGGTGTTGACTGTAGACGCGGGGCCCGACGGCCTTGGCGCGGTGCTCGCACACCAACTTGCAGATGGTACGGAGAAACCTATCGCGTTTGCATCTAGGACACTATTAGTTAACGAAAAAAATTACAGTCAAATACACAAGGAAGCTACGGCTATAATATTCGGCATTAAATATTTTCACCAATATTTATATGGTAGGCAACACCCGTTTATATTGAAAACAGATCATAGGCCTCTTTTATCAATTTTCGGAAAGAAAAATGGCATATCCGTTACGTCCGCTTCGCGATTACAGCGTTATGCCCTTTTTCTATCTGCATATAATTATACCGTACAATACATCAACAGTAGTAGTAATTTAGTAGCAGATTATTTCTCTCGTGCACCACTGCCTAGCGTAAACAACAATAAAATTGACGAGCAGGGCGTCAGTAGTTTGAAGTTTTTAGATAACAATATAAAACCAATAACACTTGATGACATTAGGGAAGCGAGTCTTAAAGATAAGACATTAACTACTGTCATGAAGTATATGATTCACGGTTGGCCGCGTAAGTTAAAATGTAAAAATATATTGCCTTATTTTTACTGTAAATCGGATCTAGAGGAGAATGACGGTTGTTTATTCCGGGGCCACAGGATTGTTATCCCATCAATATTTCGAGAAAACATGTTACATGAATTGCACTCTGCACATTTCGGGATCGTCAAAACGAAAAGTGCAGCTCGTAGTAGGATGTGGTGGCCGGGAATCGACAACGATATCGAACAGCTGATCAGCGCTTGCGACACTTGTGCCAGGACGCGGAGCGACCCACCGCGTGCGCCGCCCGCACCCTGGCCCTATGCGCTGTTGCCGTGGCATAGAATTCATATAGATTATATGACATTAGCGGGAAGCGTATATTTAATAGTAATAGATGCGTATAGTAAGTGGCTTGAATGCATTTATATGAATAATGGTACCTCTACAAAAGCGCTCATTGCGAAATTAAAATATTTATTTTCGAGATACGGAATTCCTTACTTAATTATATCTGACAATGATATTAAGATTGCTTCAACGGAATTTATAACATTTTGTAAAAATAATGGAATAAAATATTTAACATCTCCTATATATCACCCTTCTAGCAACGGTCAGGCCGAAAATTCAGTAAAAACTTGTAAAAAAATGATTAAATGCGTAATCAATAATGAAACTTTGCCTCAATCAATTATAAATGATAATTTATTGGGATTTCTTTTTGAATATCGAAATACTATTCACAGTTCTACTGGACAAACTTCGGCAAAATTAATGATGGGTAGGAATTTAAGATCTAGACTAGATTTAATATTGATACCAAACAACAAAAATAGGATATATAATACTGTAAATGTAAAAAAAACGTTACGTAAATCGCGATGTTTTGTAAAGGGTGAAATCGTGTGGGCAAAATGGTTCGTCGCTAGAAGGGCGATATGGTCAATAGGTAAAATTGTTAATATATTGGGTAATCGTATGTTTGAAATTTATTTTGAGTTGTATAAAGTTGTGCAAAAGCGTCATCTTGATCAAATTATGAAGTTCAAAGGAAAATGTAGTACTGTTGAACATTATCCGTCTTCAATAGCACCCTATGATGCTACTGAACCATTTTCATTACCGTTACCTTCATCGACACTTACAGTCGAGCCCGATGCGGTACCATCACACTCAGGCTCATGTGATACAGACGCTGATGTTAATTTTTATCCGACTATATCGGAGAAGGATGACGGTGATGAAGATGGAGAGAGGGTTGTCAAGGAAAAAGAAAAAGTTGTAGAAGGTAGCGCGCTCGAGCAGCCTGTTCACAGTTCTGAGAAATGGAGAGAAAATAACGAAAATGTAAATAAAAATAAACACATGGATGAAAGTAGTTCTCGAGAGTGCTATCCAAAGCGAGTCCGAAATAAAGTAGATCGCTATATTTGTAAGTAACAAATACCTGTATTCTATTATTGTTTTTTTATTGTTAACAGGGACTCAAATTAGCGTTGGAGGAATGATATGTATGAAATGAAGGTATCTTCATATAATATGTCAAGGCATTGTACGAGTTCTAAAAACCAGTAATAAACTAGCTAACACACGCGACGGTTGTTTCATTGCTATAAAACAGTTCAAGGCTACAAATTTGTTTCGTTGAAATAGGTTCGTATAGGAAAAACTGCGATTCGACAATCATTCAACATACAAATTTAATTCCAAAAACTTACTGATGGAAGACTACCCATACCTACACCAACTCTTTTACAAGCCTCTTCTTCGAACATACATTCGTCTTCCTTGATTGTAATTTCCTTTTCCTTGATTTACCACTTTCTTGTCCTCGAGTTCCTCTGTTATTCGATCTGTCATCAAAATTTCATCTGTCTATGTTATTTGAGTTAGCCTGGCCATCATTCCGGCATTGAAATTGCTTATGACCGGGATGTCCTGCACCTTGCTCATTTTTTACCTCTCCCGACAATCTTTCTTTTACAAAATTTTTAATACTGGCATCGTTTCTAAGTCTGTTAACACCACTTGGTATGAAGTTGGCATTGACAGTAAAATGTGGTTAATTTTTTCTTCTTCAGTTATACTTTTTAGCTATGTAAAAATTGCTTCCATTGCAAGAAAATAGTTTTGGAAACTGGTACTGTCATCGTATTTCATATTACTTAGTTGCCTTCTAAAATACATTCTAGTCCGTGATTTTTCTTTGAAAAATTTTCTTCAAACCTATTATTTATTTCATAAGCTGTATTTTCTTTTTGTATGTATTCAATATGGTGACAGACACCACTATGATGCTTTTTAGTGCGGGCCCCCAACTTTTTGTTATCCATTTTACTTGCAACATTTTGAGATAACACGCCATCTGCACAATCTTGTTCACTTAATATTATATACATGCAATTATCAAAGTTATCTTCGCAAAATTGGTTTATGTGAAATTTGTCTACGGAAGTAGCCATTTTTTTATTGAATTTTTCCTATTGTGGCGCAGTGGAAGCGTGCTATTAAAATATAAATTTGTGGCAGGCAGCATTGTTTTTATTGGTCTTAAAAAAAACTTCTTTTTCTCAAATTACTTCTATTTTATTTCATTTAAATCTCTTAGGTACTTTCTATTTTGAAAATAATTTGGCTTAACATGGCGTTCTTCCTGAAAAAAGTGTTGCTATACCTATGTATAAATTGAAAAGTAGAAAAACATTGACGCTGTCATTAGCTTACTACATAACAAGCTATTTTAAGGGAACGACTATACTACGCAATCGGATTTTCTTCGCTGAAGCGTAGGTTTGTAGATGGGGGGTGAGAAGCATCCCCCAGGTACAAATATTGAAACAGAATAACGTCTTAACAATCTTTATTTTATTTCTCAGGGGGTGGGTTCAGATTCGCTCGTATGGTTCTTGTATCTTGAATTAAGAGGACTTAGCTTTAAAGTAGAATTAGGGGATTTAATGTCGATTTTGTGGTGTCAGGGTGACACGGGCCGAGCAGCGGCTAGCAAGAGTAGACCCGGCGTCAGCTCCGATTAGCAGCGGAGCTGACAGATCAGAGTAGAGTAGGTGAGGCGAGCTCCGATGGATGGACCCCGATTTCTGGGTTATTTAGCACAAACTTAAAAATATTAGAAAATCACTTAAAATTAATTATTGCTGCGCGAAAGGTCGTTTATATACTATTTCACCATTATGAATAAAAAGGAATGAAAACATGCAAAAGACAAACAGTTTATTTAGAAAACTATTACATCGCCTTAAGAAACCTGTGTTAAAATATCGCCTATACCTGCATCAGAAGCATCAGTGTGAACTACGAAAGGCAAAACAAAATTCGGACAGGCCAACATGGTAGCAGAAGTCAATGCACCTTTCAATTCTAAAAAAAAGCCAATCTTACCTTTTGGGTCTACACAAACGGTTAGTAGAGTAAAAGTAAACGCATTTAACGGAGCAGCAATGGTACTAAACCCTTTATTGTAGTGCCGATAGTATGGGGCCGTGCCGATAAATCGCCGGACGTCTTTTGGACAGGTAGAGACTGGGATTCTCGGGATTAGCGGGGCTATTGGCTATCTTTGACATCAAAGTGTACAACCGACAATTCGTTGTACACTGCGATTTGATCGCCACCAATTTCTCACTGACATTGGAATTGCATATCATAGTGGTTGGACAACAACTAACGGTGCTTTGCGGTGCCTTTGAAGTGTCATTCGACAAACCTTTTGACTCCTCTATTTTTTATCGACATTATGCGCCGAAATTTAGTTGCATGTTCAAAGCACATCCATTAATATGAATTGTTGTTATTATTATTTAGACGGGTTATTTACCTGTTTGACTCTTGAAAATAAAAATTTTTGAAATATTTGGCGCTAAATTCATGTCAAATTGGACTTTCGCCAATTTAAAAAGTGTTCAGTTAGTGTTTTAGAAAGATTTAATGTCAAGGAATAAATGTAAGTAAAGCTTTTATATATTATTCTTATGAATCTTCTTGATTGTTACTGTTTTGTTGTGTTAATATTATTGTTCGCATGCATTTAAAATAGATAACGACTTGTTAATACAGTGAAACCTGGTTAATTGGGATCTTAAGTGACCAAGACATATGTACCAATTATTGAGGGTTTCCAATAATCCAGTATTACAATTAAACAAGTTTAAAATTATAATTGTCTCATTTACAGAGGCCCCCTCTTACAGAGGTCGAAATGTGCCGTTATTCTATTTTTAGAGGTGGAAATGTTAATAAAAATGCGTATTTTTGGTGTTATGAATTTAATCTAGATTATGATTGTTTGTACTCGTACATACATAATGTACATATGTATTAGGAAAAAAACTATGCGTCGAAAAAAAACAATATGGTAACGTTTATGACTTAAAGTAATCGGTTATGTTTGTTTGTACTTGATTGCTAGTTGCTGAGACCTGTTTCTCTATAGAATAAATTTGATCAAAAATATTGGAATTATCAATACATGACATTTCGAAATACTTGTGTAAAGTTTCTAAAGCTTCCATTGCCTCATGCTTTGAAATTTTTACTTGAGTCTCTTCACAGTCTTCTTCTTCTTCTGTGTCCATAGAAGAATACATAGCAACTATGTCATCATCATTGAGCTCCTCTGAAATGAGTACATTATCGTCCATAGAAACGAAATCCTGAAAAGTCGCCTGCTGCTCATTTCTACATGTGGTAAATATTTTATCCCATTCTGGAAAAGTTGCACAGATGTCTAGCTCCTCTTGTAGGCTCTCAGGTACATTCGTCACTTTGAATCCAGCTTTTTTGAAACAATTAGTAATTGTGGTTTTGCTAACAGAAAACCAAGCTTTTCTTGCAAATCTCATGGCCTGGAGGATATTGATTTGTGGGCTTTTATCCTCTTCTATAGATTTGAGAACGTACTGAACAACTTCCTTCCTGTAGTAAACCTTAAAGCTGTTGATAATACCCTGATCCATGGGCTGCAATTTACTTGTAGTATTGGCGGGTAAGTACAATAATGTAACATTGTCTAATTTGGGCATATTGTTGTGAGCTGTGCAGTTGTCGACAAACATAATGATTTTTCGTTTTTGGGCCCTCATATCGGCGTTAACTTTTTTTAACCAATCTGCAAATAATTCAGAAGTCATCCAGGCCTTTTTATTGTTTTCATAATTAACAGGCAACGTTTTAATACCCTTGAAGCATCTTGGGCTCTTAGCTTTTCCAATTAAAAGAAGTGGCAGTTTTTCAGTTCCGGACATATTCGCACTCACAAGTACAGTGACCCGATCTTTACTCAATTTACCACCATGACATGGCTGACCTTTGAACGTAAATGTTTTATCTGGTAGACACTTGTAGAATAAGCCCGCTTCATCGGCATTGAATACGTCATCGCGGGAATAACCGTGTAATAAAACTGGAAGGTTTTTAATCCACTCATTACATTCGTTATTGTCCACAGAATTGCTCTCGCCACAAACATTTTTGAATACGATATCGTTTCTTTTCTTAAATCCCTCCAACCACCCATTACTGCCAGAAAAATTATCAATATGGAGCTTATTTGCAAATTCTTGAGCTTTCTCTTTAATCATTGGTCCGCTTATTGGAATGTTATTATTCCGTAACTGCTTTATCCATGTACAGAGACACTTTTCAAGTTCAGGATACTCTGCTGCTCGTATTCGTTTGAGTTTTCCTTTTCCATCAATACACTGAGACCGAATTTTCTCATTATTTTTAATAATTCTACATAGAGTTGACTTTGGTATGTTATTCTCTCTACACAGTTCATCACGCGACTTTCCACAATCATAATCTGATAAAAGTTTTAATTTTTCAGATACTGATAACGTTTTATATTTACGTTTGGACATTTTGAACACTTTTATTTTCTTGTTTTTAGGTCAAAATCGGAGATAGTACTGACAAACAAAACACGCGAAAGTCGACGCGAAACGTTTGTTAACGAACATGTCAAAACGTGTTAAAACCTGATTAATTTGTCTCACTTATACAGGTAATTGAGCTATAAAGTCTCAATTATAGAGGCAAACATTGAAAAAGTCCTAAAATTAAAATCTCACTTAACCAGTTTCGAAAAGTTCCATTAACAGAGGTAATTTAATGAAAAAGAGCCGGGACCTCATTGCGACTACCAATAATAGAGGTTTCTCACTTATCCAGGTCCCACTTAACCAGGTTTCACTGTACAACATAATATTTGTATTTGTTATAGAACATACTATGTAACTAGAATAATTTACCACTAGTTCCAAGTTGGAACCTGTCTGAGAAGAACTGGCGAAACAAACTCAAACAGGCTTATGTATTTCCATCTTAATAAATTAATATTTAAAAATGTGTTTACCACAAATTTATTATTGTCTTTAACTTAATTTCATATCAATTATGGAAAATAGGCGTTCCTTCAAACTTAAAGTAGCTACAAGTTACAGACATTTGTTACATTAAGTGAATATTGAAGAAAAAACATACAGTTAGTTGTGTTTAAAATTCCTTTGAACTATTTATAATTATTTATCAGCATGCAATTATTTTACAAATATACCCAGAAATCCAAACTTTTTCATATAGCTAAAAAATATAATTTTGAATTGCATGTTCAATAACTATTTTAATTATTTTAATCAATATACCTACTATATATATATTGATTGGTATAGAGAAATAATAAATAATAATTATTATTATTTCTCTATCACCCTGAGAAGAGATAAATTTATATAACTCGATAATATTTCCTGAACATTCAGTCGCTTGATGAAGGTTGGTTGAGACTTTGAACAAGAATGACCCAACTAGCAAAAAAGTTGTATAAAAATAGAATTATACAACTAACAGACATATTAGAGCTTTATAACAGTTTTGCAGCAATTATATAGTCATAAAGCAGTATTCAGTTTAACGCCTTAGTTATATATAATTTTAGTCATATTGATAAGCCTGGTAAACGTCAACTCAACAATTTACATGACTCTCATACAACGTTAAGTAGAGTAAACGTTTCAGTCATAAAATAGTAATAGGTCGCCATGTTTTGTAAATTTAAATTTATTAAAATTTCTTATTCAACACTTAAATAACAAAGTGTGATTTTATGGTTTTATAGTTAACTACTATAAAATCGTCGTACTAGGTCTTGTATTTCTACCTTTAAGTAATTTTTAGTTTGAAAATTACTCTAATATAACTTATATAAGTCAAATGATCATCTAAATGATAATGAGCTCCTTTTATATAACTCAGTGGCCATTTTTCATTAATTATAATATAGATTTCAAAAAGTGGAAAAGAATTAAACGAAGCGGCGGTTTTAGAAGAAGAGTAAATAAAAATTATCAATTATTATTGCTAAATATACAAACGGTACCTACATATAATCTAGAAGAAACTGTGCCCAGTCAAGAACAAAGTGGTAAAAATGGAAATGGTTCCTTACATTTTTCAACATTGAATGCTGAAAATGCTGGATCCAGTCAAGACTGGTGTTCTACAAATCAAACTTGTTCCGATTATCAAGGCATACTAGATAGCGAAAGTAAGTTATTGCTGTTATATTATATGTATGAGGATATCTTGGGTTTTGTTACTGTGGCCATCGTAACTGAACGGCTGAGGGGTGCTAAAATGCTCTTTATTATTTCTCATACTTTAATTTTACTTTACTTCGAAAGGTAAGGGAAGTGGGAGACATTCAACCCGGTCGCGGACATTAATGAAAATTGTGTTAATTGAGAGATAATAATTTTAATTAATCGAAATCGATAGGAAAATACTTGAAAATAGATAGAACCGAAAATGGTATTCCCTTTATTCTCCGAATATCGATCGTCCGAAAATCATAATCCATAACACGTTTGCTATAATCATAGCCTTTCATAATGTTTGCGTATACGAAATTGTATATTACCTAATCGTCTTTAGTTCTAATGTTTTTGTGTCATAAGATCGGGTGCTATAATAATAAGATATCCTAATTTCTCTTGGTATAAAGTCACATGTCCTAAGTGTTCTATTGTATAATGTATGTTGACCGAATAGTGGTTAATAATAATATTGTTAATCCTAAAATATGGTAGTTTTTTAATTATTATTTTTATCAATTTCGCATTCACAATGCCATACTTTAATATATTATTAATGATAAAATGAACTTACCTTACGTGAAGTTTTATCATAATTATGCGAGCTGCTCAATTCGAAGCGATTAATATTTACTTGTAGTACTGTCTCGTGGGTCTCGGCCATTACCACGAATATTTTAAAGAAAATAATGTAAAACTGAAATAAAATCGAAAATTAGTAGAAAAAATCGATTGTTGTGTTGACCACCCTAGTCACTCCTGCGCGTCCCTGCACTATCGACGCCATTTTATCTTCATTTAGTTTAAAGCCTTCTCGTCTGTAGCCTGAATAAACTAATAGGAGGGCACAAAGATTATTATTATTACCTATTCCTAAAATATGTAATTGTAAAATAATATTTATATGTTTTTTATTTAAATTAAACCTCACAATCTGGGCTAAAATATTGATTTTTGTATCCTTGTTAGGGTAGGGTTCAGGGAGGGTCCTTATATTAATCGCTTCGAATTGAGCAGCTCGCATAATTATGATAAAACTTCACGTAAGGTAAGTTCATTTTATCATTAATTATGCTTTGCTGCTCAATTCTCGCGATTAATATTTACTTGTAGATGTTTAGAGGCATAAAAAATCGGTATTTAGCCACTATAATATTAATTACATAAATAGGAATATTCATTTGATAAATAAAAGATATTATTAACTTTAAATAGATGTATTTTGCTCATTATATTTAGATAAATATATGGCAAATACTAAAATAAAAGTAATTAATAATCATATGAGTTGACTACTACAGAATTTGACTTAAAAATAATTATGGTAATTGCAAAATAGAATTAGCAAAATAATCATTATCATTAGGGATAACCTCTCTATTGTAAAACCTTGCAAAAACGGATGAGGACATGCTCCATCCAGCAGTTCTTCTAATAGTATCTACATTAACGCCAACAGCTTTTGCCTTTGATGTAGATGCATGCCGCGTGCTGTGTGAGCTGAACATGTCTGTATCAATGCCGCTCTTGTGGAGCATATCCTTGATCCAGTGACTGAGTGTTTGGTTGGTCACTTTTGCATGAGGTTTTCTATAACTAATAAAAAAATTATCATCACGTATCCTTAAAGAATCAGTCTTATTTTTGTAACATAGTAAAGTTTGAGCTGGACATATTTCGGGCCTTTCCATATAATATGGCAACTTTAACAATGGTTGACAAGTATTTGGTCTTGAGGTTTTAATAATGCTAGAAATCATAATGTAAATACAATTTGGTTTAAAAACAATGTTTCTTAATTCTATTTTTGAAAGAGTTTGAACTCTGTGAGCAGTTACAATGGCCAATAATGTAATTAACTTTTTTGATAATAATTCAAGATTAAGATTATCATTAGGGTACAACTGTGATAAATATTTTAATACAATGTCAACATCCCATGTGAATTCATATTTAGGTTGGGGTGGGCGGGATCTAAAGGCACCCTTCATAAATCTAGATATTCTATCGTCATTAACAATATTTTTACCTAATATGCAGGACAATGCAGATCTGCAGCAGTTGAGGCTACCATACCGGTATCCAGAGTTATAAAGCTTGGTCATAAAGAAAAGAATATTTGGCACAGAAGCTGCTAAGTAATCAATTTTTAATAATTGGCAATGATTGAACCATTCTTTAAAGTAACAATCATATTGTTTACGAGTATTAGGAGCCAAAGAATTTACCATTATATCTATGGAAGAAGGCGGCACACTCCTTTTTAGTAGTGCTTCCCTGATAATACTGCTGCAGCCAGGGTAAGACTTTTGTGAAGGTTGTGGTGTATCCTGGAATTATCAAGAATCAATAAATTACTATTGGGTTTAAAAAATATCATTTTTGCTACCACTAATCTCTTAAATAGTGGAAACCATGGTTGGGTAGGCCAGTACGGGACCACTATTATGCCAGTAGCTTTATCATTAATAATTTTATTTAATGTTTTTAGAATTATAGCGAAAGGTGGAAATGCGTAAAAATATACATTGCTCCATTTCATTGTAAAAGCATCTACACAGACTGCATATGGATCAGCCTTCCATGAAACATATTTTTCACATTTACTATTAGATCTGCTAGCAAACAAATCTATTTCTGGGACCCCAAATGTAGATGTTATCTGTAGAAATGCATATGACGCTAATTCCCATTCGGTATCGTTTTGTGATCTCCTTGACTCAAAATCTGCAATAGCATTATCAGATGATCTAATATAAGAGGCATAAATAAATAGGTTCCTTTGTTCACAAAATTGCCATATCTTTCTGGCAATTTCATTTAAGTGAGGATACTGTATGCTGCCCATGCGGTTAATACAGGAGATTGCAGTTGTATTATCTACTCTAAGCAATATTTGAGTGTCATTGCAATGTTTAGCAAAAGTGTTCAATGCAAATAATACTGCTAATAGCTCTAAAGCATTAATGTGGAATGTTTTTTCTGTCTCTGTCCAAAAACCGTTTGCTTTTTTACTGTTATACGATGCACCCCAACCAGTCAAAGAAGCATCTGAGAAAATCTCAATATCATATATTGGAGGACGAATGAGGCAAACTTTTTTATCTATATTATTAAACCACCAGTGTAAGTCATCGTTAAGTAAATTTTTATCTAATTTCATAACCTTTTCATAATTTTTATGACTACCCAAATTTAAAAACTTTTGTCTTTCAAAAATTTTTGTATGAAGCCAGCCATATTCTATAGCTGGACATATTGATATTAACAATCCTATGAATTTTGCAAAATCTCTAATTTTACAGCTATCAATAGAATTAAAATAAAATATTTCTCTTATGACCTTGTTTATCTTATCTTGTGGCAATTGTACACAAAATATATCCATATTTAACAAAAACCCTAGAAATTTACAAGAAGTTTTTGGTATAATAGAACTTTTCTCATAGTTAATTAAAAATCCTAATTTTTTCAATAGATTAATAGTAGTTTTTACATTTTGTTCACAAAGGTTATACGTCTTATCTATTAAAAGAATATCGTCTAAATAAATTGTAGACAACCATCCATGCAAACGTAGGTGTTCCATGACTGGTTTCATAAGTTTAGTGAAGACGAATGGAGCTGTATTCAAACCAAATGGTAAGCAGTTAAATTCATAAACTTGTTTTTTAAATTCAAATCGTAAATATTTTCTATAGTCCATATGTATTGGTATTAAATAGTAAGCATCTTTGAGATCTACAGAAGCTAAGAAACAATGGGGCGTAACAAGTTTAATAGCTGTCCTAATGTCTTCCATTTTAAAGTGTTGAGGCGTTATGAACTTATTAAGTTTTTTCAAATTTAATATAAATCTTTTGTCACCATTTGGTTTGTCTACAAGAAATATACTGGATAAGAAATCACCATCAACTCTATGGCATAGAGAGATAGCACCTTTGTCTAGAAGTTTATTGATTTCAGTCTGAAAGGCGGACACATCAGAATCACTATTTAAATTATTTTTAGGATAGTCAACTTGAATGGGTAAAGATGAAAAAGGTATTTTGTAGCCTTGTATCCATGACAATATGGTTGGGTCATTGGTAAGTTTATGCCATGAATGTAAAAAATATTGTAATCTACCTGAAGGTTTAGTCACCTGGATGTCTAAGACCGTTTCGGGTGCCTGTAAGGGGCACTGGTGCGACTCGCATGGGCTGGCATAGGTTTTTGTGGCATCTTGTTCCGGTTGACAGTTGACGAGGAACCCGCAGTCCGGTGAGCCGGTGTTGTTATTTTCCGATACACATTCTGAATTTGATGATTGGGCTGCGGGTACTTCCAGTTTAAATGATTTGTTGAGCCAGTAGCTTTATTCTGTTTCACAGCAGACTCTTGGCTTAGCAGTATACGGTTTTAAGTCAAGACTGGATCTATTAATAGCTTTAATAGCTTTTATATGTTCATGCAATGAATCCCCAAATAGATATTTTTCAGGCTTTGACTCTTTTAAGGCATCTTTCAATTTATTATTCAATGATGATATAAGGAAATTCCTTCTTATTTTTGTGTCCATGTAGTGGGAATCACAAAGTAGCCTACAAGCGTTGCTAACATGCATAAGCAGGGCTGTCTCACACTTCTTAGAAATTAACATGTCCATTGCAGTTGTTAAAGCAGATAATACCACACCAATTTGACCCTGTCTTGCAGCTAGAGAAGCATCTTTTTTCTGAAGCATTTCAGACACGGCAGCTTTCACCTCTGGGTTCAGTATAGGTGCCTTTAAGAATTGACAGTTTCCTGGGATCAAGTATTCTTCGGTTAGTTTGTCCTTTTCATCCTTTTTTAGGCCATTGCATAAAACTGCTCCCATTCTTGTTGCTATATCTACATGGATATCTTTCCCCACTGGACATTCTTTAGGGGCATCGCCTAAAAGAGTGAGTATATCTGCGGGTAGAGATTTGTTGAGATTGTCATCAGCCTCAGTTTCTGTTGTGACTTCCTGTGTTGTTAATAATCCTTCTGTGTCCAGTGTTTGTGGTATTTCCTCATTCTGAGCTGGTGACCTTTCAGGAGACATGTGTATCTCTACCTCTGTGTCAGAGCACTGATATGGACAATCTTGAGTATCATCCTTTTCTGAGTCTGAAAAATTGTAGGTGATCATGATTATCAGTGAAGGAAATGATCCCGAAAACCATTCGCATCACTATTATATATTATGAAGGTAACAGTCCCAGATCGTACTGTTCGCATCACAATTTATACCCATATAGGGTATCAAACAATAAAAAATAAATGACATTGTATTTTGTTTATAAAATGGATGTTTTCCGTTCAAGGAACAGTGAAGGTAACAGTCCCCATGTACTGTTCGCATCACATCATATAGTACCATTCGAATCTGCTATTGTACAATAGTGAAACATTTTTATGTGAAGGCAACAGTCCCAAGACGTACTGTTCGCATCACTTGTTCTAGAATGATCTGTCATGACAATCATTCAAATCAAAAATTACACGTGAAGGTTACTTCCATTACGTCAAGCATCACTAATTTTACCTTACAGGTAATTCATGCCACACCATATGAATAATTCTATTCTAAAAATGCCTGAAATTGTATTAAAATAAAGCAAAAAACTTACCAGATTTGAATTCAGAGCTATCGGAATCAGACGCTAATCTACGACATGTCTTTTTTAACTCTCGCTTTAGTTTTTTCCATAAGCGTTCTTTGCTATCACGATGTTTACGTTTTCTTCCCATTTTCCAATCTATAAGACGCTGAAATAACACTAATATAACTAATTTTAGAATAAAAAATTCACGCGTGCAATGGCCGTTACTTGCACGAAAACAGATAATGAAGATAAAATGGCGTCGATAGTGCAGGGACGCGCAGGAGTGACTAGGGTGGTCAACACAACAATCGATTTTTTCTACTAATTTTCGATTTTATTTCAGTTTTACATTATTTTCTTTAAAATATTCGTGGTAATGGCCGAGACCCACGAGACAGTACTACAAGTAAATATTAATCGCGAGAATTGAGCAGCAAAGCATAATTAATGAAAAACCTACCTACCTTCCTCAGATTGTTTAAATTTAAGTAAAATGTTATCTGGTGAACCTAAACAACCGTTGCGTTTTAAAATTTAGTGACATTAATATATCGCTGTAAAACCGACACCACGTAGTCTTGTCTGCCCTACCCCTAGAGTGTAATTCAAGCCCGCGTAGGCGCGGAGGGGCGAGGCGACCCGCGAGCTGAGGAGCAGGTGGTTTTGAAGACCACCGCGGCAGCCGCGGCTGAGGCTGGCCGGCTAAGCCCGCCAGCAAGCCGAAGCTGCGGTGGTGGGCGAAAACCATCTGTGACGATAAGTTCGCGTGGCACCGCCGGGGTCCCGCAGCGCCGGAGCCGTGACAGAAGCCATGCATGCTTGCTTGCGTTATTCTAAGTGACGGTAAAATGATTAAACAATTTAGGTAATTTTATATTTATGGAATTTCAATTTTAGGGTACGTTATATTATGAGATATTACGTTAGGACTTACAACTATTATAGAAAAGCCTGTTATGTATTTTAAAAATTATAGATTGTGATATTTATATGAAAAAAAAAATAGGTCATATTATATTTAGGGATTTCGATTTTCGGACAAGTGATATTATGAGATATGAAGTTAGGGCTCCTTATCATTCGGACACATGATGGTTATGTCACAAAACATTATGAGACGTTAGATTATGGATAAAAAATTTATGAGACAAAATAGAGAACCATCGAAAATATAATTTCTCACGAAATCAGAGCCGGTCGCAGATATTAATGAAAATTATTTAAAAAATAACGTAATAATACGGCTGCTATCGCACTGTCACTTTTTCTTGTTATGATAATCAGAAATAGAGACCCTCATCATTGTAAACTAGAGATAAAAATTATATATTTTCAGTTTCATTTCTATCTTACCTTTAAATACTCAATATGAAATATTTGCAACTTTAAATATATACTACCTACTGCGCCATGTGAGGTGTATTAAAACGGGGGTTGTAGAACAACAAACTGATTTAATTCTATTAGCGATGGCCACAACAGTAACAAAACTACCTTTAACAGATTTATTCTTAAGTTTATATTGCATTTTTTTGTAGACGTGTTAAATTATTCCGATTTCTCTGAAGAAGACAACTCTTTGAAATCAAGTGACGAAAGTTCTGAAGAATTTGATAAAGATGATCAATTCCGGCAAGATTTAAAAAAATGGGCAATCACATGTAATGTTGCTCATGACACAGTTAAAAAAGTTTGCGAAATAATTAACAGAAGATTACCTCATATTCTTCCCAAAGATCCAAGAACGTTTCTTCAGACTAAAACAATATCATTAATTCCATTAGATAAGGGCTTTTATTGGCACAATGGTGTAACTGAACAACTTAAAAAATATTTAGAACTTCTTATCATCATACCAGAAAGTATATCATTAAATATAAACATTGATGGATTGCCAATTTATAAAAGTTCTAGGGAGCAAGTTTGGTCTATACTGTGCAATATATTTGAAATACCCTACCTGTCACCATTTGCAGTAGGTATCTATTCAGGAAAAGGAAAACCTCAAGATTTAGAAGGTTATTTCAGACCTTTTGTAACAGAAATGAAGGAACTCTTGCGAAACAGCTTGAAAGTTACAACAAAATATGGAAAATAGTTGTTAGTTAAGGTTACAATTAGAGCTTTTATCTACGATGCTCCCGCAAGAGCACTAATTAAAGGTAAATTATTTTTTTACTCCTATTATAAGATAGTACCTACACACTGATATGCATATACTCGTACTACATATATCGCTACCTAGCATAAAGATAGTCCTTTGTACATTTTAGTTTCTTCATATTTATTTCTTATTGTTATACAATTAAAGACTTATCTGTTTATCTACATATTGGAAATTTATTTTCAGGAGTATGTAATTTCAATGGAAAACATGGGTGTTTAAAGTGTACTGTGGTTGGCGTATTCACACCAGTCTAATACAGTCATATTTCCTAAGACTGATTGCACCAGGCGCAATAATGACGATTTTCGCGCCAAAATGTATGGCCAGCATCATAAGTACGATTCTCCCTTACTTGAACTACCAATTGATATGATAGAAGATTTTCCTCTTGGCGATTCTCTCCACCTTATAGATTTAGGAATAATGAAAAGGTTACTCACAGGTTGGAGGGACGGTAATTTTGGTAAAAAAGTTACAAAATGGTGTTCAAGAGATATTGCAAAATTCACCCAGTTTATGACGAGTTGTCGCTTACCAAGAGAAATACACAAGTCTGTTAGAACTATTGATGTTTTGGCTCATTGGAAGGCGTCAGAATTTCGTACATTTTTGTATTACCTGAGTTTTATTATATTAAGAGATTTACTGTGTCATGATGCATATCATCATTTCTTGTTATTTTTTTGTGCTATTACCATTTTCTCCAATGATAAACATTTAAAATTTTTTCGACTGGGTGAAACTTTAATTAAGTCTTTTGTTGAAAATTACTGTAGATATTATGGTAAACAGTATATAGTAATGTTCATAATTTAACACATGTCATCGATGAAGTAAAGAGATTTGATATATTGCAAAACTTTAATGCATACGCGTTCGAAAATAAACTTTACCATATCAAAAGACTGGTTAGACATGGAAATCGGACACTTAGCCAAATTGCCAAAAGACTTATAGAACGGAATAATATCGAATTAAACAGTTATGACAACAATGAAAATAAAATACCGTTCATCCGCAAATGCAGAAGTAAGAATGGATTCATCTCAAAATTGTTTGTAGATAATTTTGTTTTGTCAACGCAGAGCCAAGACAAATGGTTTTTGACTACCAATGACTATGTTGTCGAAATTTTATTCATATGTAATAATAACAAAGGAAAGATTGAAATTCGTGGCAATTTCTTCAAAAATTTGTCTGATGTATTTGAAACACCAATAAAATCTTCATTTTTGAACATTTACAAAAAATGTTACTTCAATGTACAAAACAATTATGAATGTTTATATACGGTCAATGATATAAAATGCAAATTAGTTAGCGTTACGTATAACTCTACTATGTTTTTCATTCCCCTACTACATACGCTTTAATAATAAATAAAAATCGCTAATACTTAAATGGTTTTTATTTGGCATCATTTGTACTTAAATAAACTATAAATTTGGTATTCGTTTGAATTTAACTTGAAAGATAATAGTTTAATTACACAGTATATCAAATTAAATTGCAAAATAAAAAAAGTATTTACGCATACATTGCGTATATACTATCGTGTTTTTAAGTACTCTTATCTTTAATTAATTAAGGGTACTTAAAAATCTTATACAACATCATCGACAAGTACATTATTATTATAAGGATACAATAATATAGTGAGTAGCGTACAGAAAAACCATGAATTTGCTTGAAACAGTAAATACTTATATTAATTTATTTTAATTAGTTGCTATAACAGTATTATTGATACTATGTATATTATGTACGTAATTATTGCATCCTTAAAATAACAACGGTTGAAATGCAAACAAAATCAACTATTATTTTTCCGTTTCAATTGTTATTGCTTGGCACGGCATGGTAAAAGATTTTATTTCTAATGAAGTTCTTTTTATTAATATTTCAGTGAATTTAGAATTCATATTTACATTATTTCTTTAGGATGCCGCGGCATGCTGTGGTATCTTTCGGCATGCCTTATGATTATATCGGAATAGTAAATATAAATTCTAAACTCATCGAAATATCAATTAACAGACAGACAACGGAGACTTAATAATAGGATCCCGTTTTTATCTTCTAGGTACGAAACCCTAAAAAGAACTTCATCAGAAATAAATAAAAGTGTTAGCATTTTGGAGACACACAGTAGTTTATAATTTATAAATCAACATAATAATTAGGTCACAATCTTTTTAGAATGTTATCCTTAGCTTAACCTAAATTTAAACATAACGTAAAACATTTTTTTGCACTTGTAACTTACTAATTAGTAAAAATACTCAAAAAAATATCAACATGAATTATGTTAGGAATTCCCAAAGAACGTTACTCTATTTTTCATTCATTTCTTGTGAATCGAGATCATTATTAAACTCAAGAGATTGTTCATTTTGTTGAATTTCTTGAAGTACCTGTTTTTCGATAATGTTACTCCTAGGCCTAAGTTTGGGTCTAGATTTGCTCGATGAAGCACGCAACAACTTTATTTTATTTCTAGATTCGGCATGACGCATAATATTTTTAAAGAAATTTTCACATTCTATCTTAAATCAATGGTTCGAGTGTAAATTTTGAAACAAATTTTTGACGTTAACTTTTTAGAGCCCCCAGCCCAAGAGCATGTTGTCATAAATTTTCTGGTGAACATTACATCCACTAATGCGTAAGCATTGTTGCTCCCTCGTCCTTTTCCATTTCCACAAACTACTGCCAGTTTATTTTTCAATATTGCAACCTTGGTTGGATCTTTAAGCTGATCCTCAAAGGAGTCAAGTTCTTCTTTGTGAGATATTGATTGAAAAGCGTTTGCATCTTGAATTTTAATCTCTGTGCTGCGTTGTACATAATCATCAAGCTGTGTGCTAAATTGTGTCACTTTCATTAATAATCTACTCTCCATACTTTGTACATATTCAAATAAAACTTTCTAGTTCTCTTGAAGTATTTCTGTTATTTGTAATAAATTATCAAGTTTTTGAGAAATATCTTGATAATTGAGTTCAGCTGTGTTCAGAATAACAGTATCTTGGTTTTGATCTATTTCTTGATTAGAAGTAAAAACAACAACATCATTAATATTTGTAGTATTTGTAGGATCGGACAGATTGGACGTGGATGGTTGTAGATACTGAGCATCATTCTGAAAAACAAAGTTTAAAATCACGATGATACCCTCATATATAGTCAGTAGGATCAAAACAGCCAACATCCTAAAATTGATATGTACTGTACGAGTAAGCCCGTGTTAACATGGGGTCAGTCATTAACAATTCTTCAAAAACACGATATACTGTAAAAATTTTAGCGTTTAGAATGCTTCATTTATTGTAACTTAATTATAAAGCAATTAAAAAATCCTAAGTATGATAAAATCTCAGTAGGCTAGTGGTTACGATAGCCGCTCGTATTGCGGAAAGTCCGAGATTCGTTTCCCGGCTGAGGCATCAATTTTTATGATTAAGTAACAATAAAACACGATATGTTATGAGAAAATTCCTAAATATTTAAATTGATATTCATTCATTCATGCATTCGTTTCGTCGTTTTGTTAGAGTTCAGTCTTGGATGCACTACCGAACACGATGAATGTGAGTACATTAATCTTATATTGGTAAAATTGTTGATAAAAAGTTAAATCGATTATAAAAAAAGCAAATGAAAAATATATTTTTTTTTTAATTAAACTGACTTCACAAAATCCCTTTTTTTTAATTACTTTTCACTCTTTTTAAAGCGCTTTTTGGGACGAGAATTTTAAAGTTAAACCTCGAATAAATAACCTTCTTCTTTATTTTGAAATCGGATAAAAATAAAATCATGTTTTATTAACACTATTAGGACTGATAGCGTCACATATTAGGTACTATTTGTAGTTTATAAATACATTTTACTTACAACACAACTATTTGCTAAATCATTGAAACACTCTTGAACGGCAACATTTTCAATTGAAGTACGTTCGCATTGTTTTAAATCTTCATTTTGTTCCTCTTCTGTGTCGCTTATGCCTAACATTCGAGTGATTTCTATCTCAGCATTTTCCAGTGAGCTAATTCCGCTTCTTTTAACGATACATTGTATAGATGACCAAGATGCTTCGGGACATGAAAAAGGATTCTTTAATTAATCCTCTTCTTTTCTTTTTGGCCAATACAGGATACCATTTTTTCCCCATTTTTCAGGCACTGCAGATAAAACTGACTTTCCTCTTTCTAAAGTTTGTACAATTTTGAAAGTCATATCTAAAACAAAACATTATTATGGTTAAATACTACACCACTGCTATCTATATAAAAAAAATCTACATCTCAAAAATCTAAGTAGGTACATAAACAATAAATACTAAACATAAATACTACTACGTACTCGTAATAACTATTATTGTTTATTTGAAAAGTATGTTTCAAACTGCTTCCTTCCTCACCGAGTATCAGTTTGCGTATGACTATTAACTAAAAAAGATTTATGAAACGCGTAGAGCGAGACGGAAGAAAGGGGATCTCCCCGAAAGCATTTCGAATTGACTACTGCCGATTCACTGACCTTTAACTTGAAGGAAGTTCGTTTTAGACATATTTAATATTATACTTATAAGTTATTATTATCACCATCATCAACCCATATTATTAGGTAATCCATGATGATGATGATACTTATTTAAGTATAACTGACTCAGTGATAACGATTGGAATGTTATGTAGGTAAATACATAGGTATAATTGAGTAAACTAACCTTACAAAGTGATGAATATTATATAAAAAAAACAAATTAAACTTTAACAGTTGCAGTAACATTCTTCCTCAGGATAATGATCATATATGGCAAACTTCTTACAGTTTTGGCACCAAAAGAAATCATAGTTTAATAATTTAGCTATACTTCTATTATTATAGACGATAAAACGTTTTAATGTCGAGCCAGTAAGATGATTACATCCATAGCACACTAGCGATAACTGAAAATGCGTGATATCCCATGGCCATTTTAAATATTTGAGTAACTTGAAGTCTGTCTTTGTTAAAAACTTATCAAAGTCAAAATATATCACCATGATGTTGCTGTAAAAAACAGGAGTAGTTCCATGACTATACGCAAAGGTTTTTCTATTTTCCAAGGGAACTCTATTGCAACTGTCGTAGTGGACGCCATAAATCGTATAAAACCGTGTATAAGACCAATTAGTTATATACATGTCGAAATACAGTCGCCCAATGTCTATTAGCAATATGGCAGAAACTATGATGACAATTAATGTATTTTATTTTTATAAACAATATTGAAACTCAAACATTACGAAGGCCCATTAAAATATCAACAAACATAACCATAATATCGTCGATAATTTTAAATACCCAAGTATAAGTCACTGCTCTCTATCTTCGGCCACCATAAGCTTTCTTTACATTAAATTAATAAATAATAATTATTGTTACAATATTTGACTTACCTTTTTATAAGTTTTATCACAACACAGTAGACTGTCACGACAAATTGTCCAACTTATGCCCCACTGACCGCGCGACCACGTCTATACGATGATATAGCCATGTAAGCGTATTACTAAAAAACTATTACAAACCTTACTAGTTAAGTTTACAACGCCTATGTGATTTTAATGTGTCAGTGACAAACGTAATTGTCACTGACGCGACTGCAAAATGACCCTTACACGATTTAAATGTTATATAATCTGCGCCCAAACCAGCGTTACATTTACGTATAAAAAACTATAATAAAACCATTTTCAAATGGCTGTAAGTTAAATCAAAAACGTTATTATACTATTTATATGACACTATTTTGTTACTTGGGGAGGCACCCACAATCCGCTGATATGATCCATTAATCTTAAAGTTTAATGCTGCAAAGATCTGCAAAGAAAATAGAGAAATGAGAGAACCTATATCCAAATATAACATACAGTTTTAAACATGTTTTTCAAAATAATAGGTGTATTCTTACCTTGATATCATTGCGCACAGCTGTTCTTCATCGGGATAATGGTAAATGTGGTGTGATATCCATTAGAAGCCGCTGATATCCATCTTTGTTAAGATAGAAACAAACAATAAACCCATTCTCAGGCAACTGCAAAAGATCACTCATATCGCGACATCAACGCCTCTGTATTCTTAACTGATTTCTCTTTCTCTCTTCTTCAGCAAATTCCATTAAATAAGGCCTTGCCATCATCAGTAGATTCATATCTTGTCGGATTTCAAACAAAGAAACTCCGTAAATCAAACAATATTTTCTTGTAAAGTCCAATGAATACGAAATTATAACTGTTTTCAATATTGGTTTTTTTAACGCATTCAAAAACAAAGAAACTTCTTTCCAGCACAATAATATTTTGCACAGTAAAACCGAAAATAGATTTTTTTTATCATAACGTAATTCAAACAAAGAAACTCATTGAATAAACACAATATTATCTAGCGAAATCGCTCTGTCTATTTAACGCAGTCGGGTTATAGTGCTCGATAGTGAAAATTGATAAAACACTGCTCCATAGTCGTTCCATTCACGGTGTTGTTGAAAACTTAAATGATTAGCACTTTGTAGTATATTTGATAGCCACTCTCCTTACACAATACCAATTTAAGACTATCGATACGGAACGCTTGTCAAAATAATCTACGGTGTACAACGATCCCGGACGTCATCTTAGACGTCACTCAAGTTAGCCGTATTTGATGTCAAATTTGCCAGTGGCAATCAAAATAAGTTTTCAACAAAGTTACGCAATAACCCTGCTGATCCCAGTTCATTCACGATGTAACCCAAATATTTCAACTATTTCCTGAAAAAACAACACTTTAAAAAATTTATCGTCAGGTTAGTGGAACGCAGCATTTCGAAAACCTTTGTGAGGAGTCTTATATGTTCCTCAAAATGTTTAGAAACAATAAAAATGTTTAGGTGCCGAAGTGAGTCCAAAACACGTAACCTTAAACTAAAACAATCCGCGCGAAGGAACCGTGAATGCAGTCTTCCCTTTTCTAACAACGAGTAAAAGCGGGCGTCTCTGTTCGAAATCAAATATCCAAGTCTATTTTTAGTCTGTTGTAAATAAAACATTCAATCATCATATTGTCTGTAGATATGTATAATCTGTGATTCTCATTACTTTTTCACTTGTTTTAGTAAATTTATTTTTAAGTACTTTTTCTTTATAAAAATCCATCGTATAGCAATAATCTTTGTAGTTTTTATTTTCCCTGAGCTCATATCAATAGGTTATGGGCGCAGGTCTCGTTGTCTGCTGTGCAAAGTTATTAACGCAAAATAAAGATATTAGTGACTTTTGCGTTGTAAGAAAAGGGAATCGCGAAACAAAAGAAACATTCAACCGTTAAACGGTGAGCGGTATAGTATATGGAAATTTCGGATAAAATCGTTATTAGAAGAACTGGAAGTGATAAGTGTAGTTAATACACCTGTACCAGACAACCTGATCAGGTCTGGAATAAGAAAAACTACTGCAAAAATTACAATCATTGAGTATTTGAGTGACTCTTTCTTGAGTTTCACCAAAAATTCTGCTACGGCCAAATCTATTATTGACGATCTGGACTGGATATACAGACGTAAAAATAATGGATAAAATAGTACATCTTTTGCTCACACTACCGACTTCTTACGACGGCGTGATAACAGCCTTGGAAACACTTAGTATCGATCATCTTAATTTGGTTTTTGTAAAGACACGTCTATTAGAGTACGAAATTAAAATAAAAGCCGAGACCATAACTGAATTTAAAGCTCTTCATTAGTATGAAGCAGGTACTAGTGTACCAAACGTTTTTCGATGTAAAAATTATCACCTGTACCGAAAAGAAAAAGAAAAATGATCCCCAGAAGAGCAACTACCACCAGAAGGCTGAAAACAATATATATCAACCAGGATATTCAAAGCACAAAACTTCAAATATGTATTGTAATTCTTGTGGAAGAGTTTTTTTAAGAATCTACATAATCAAAACGCTCAATCTATCTATACCAAATACAAGAAGACGGTTAACAACATTGAAATCTGCAACAATAACGAGGATGGTTTTGCTTTTATGTTTTCAAAATGTAGTTTCCTATTGCTGCTGACAAATGTGTAGCTAATCATAAAATATGTTTTATTTTAGATTCTGGGGCTACTGACCACATTGTAAACAGTCGTGAGGTGTTTACGTCATATGTCGACCTTCCCACACCTTTAAAAACCTCCATTCTTGATTTCACAAATTTTGGTTCAATTGGTGATGTGTTATATTCTCCGGAAGTTCGGTATTATCTGCTGTCGGTAAATCGTATACAACAGTCAAATATGTCGGTTGTTTTTGGTAATAATCGTGTTCAAGTCTTTATAAATAACAAGTGTTATATGACCGGTGAGAATACTAATAACTTATTTATGTAGTATTACTTTCGAAATTAATAGATCTCAATGTAATTTAAATTGAATCGTAATTTAAAGTAAAAAACCGCTCGAAGTGAAAATAATCAAAATCAAAACGACTGTTAAGACCAAAATCTCTACAAATTATGGTATAGCCGTCTTTGTCATTTAAACAAACAAAAATTTAATTTACTTAAAAATGTTATTGACCCAAATGATATCCAAATAATAGATAAAATCATACCTACAGATGAGTTATGTGAACCTAGCATACTCAGTAAACAGTCTTGATTACCATTTCCATAGGCAAAGGATAAATTTAACAAAAATAACCGACCACTGTTCTTTCTTTCTTTCTTATAGAAGGTTTGAAGAAACTCATTTAATTTTTTTATTTTCCTTCTTTTGATATAATAAAGCAAAGCTTGCTTTTGAATTTCATCACGTTTATCTTTCAATAAGTTATTTGTCCATTTGCACCAATTATGAGCAAAAAGCATTGACGTCAAATTAAATATAAATTCTTTTATTTCTTTTCTATGACTACATTTTATAAAACTTGTATCAATATTGATATATAGTATGGTTTTCATGTATTGCATAAAATTTTTATTTTCACTTTTGTTTCTCAAAATATCACGAAAAGTATCCTGAATTTCGGAAATTTTTTTGGTAAACTTTCACTAGGATGATAAAGATAATTTTTGATTTTTAAGTATTCTCTGTGTTGTAAATATTTGTTTTTGCTAGGATCTTTATCATATAGACACTGTTTGCGTTTTTCACAACTTCTGTAATTTTTTTTTTACCTTTCTTAATATGTAACCAGTGACATATTCCAATTGAGCAATTATGCGTGGGTCCCTTTTTTTAATTTTAAAATCTACAATAATATTATCATTTACTATGTCATGTGAAAATGCATTCTCCTTATTTTCAAATCATCAAACCCGTTAAAAATTGTAAAAAAATCATCTTCTCAATTGGAGCCTGGTGAATAATTATTATTGCTCAAACTGTTTATTAACAGTGAAGCAAAAGCAGCTTTAAACCCTGCACACGTAGGTGAATTATTTCGTACTCCATGGGTGCGTATACTACCGAAAAAGTTTTCTAATAGGTCCTGATACAGGCGTCGGCACCAAAATAATTTTGTATTATATTTACAAATTAATTCATTTTTTTAAATTATCAAGTTTCTCAATGGTTTTTGCCAAATTTTACTTGTACTGTTATGAAGGTCAATGAGTTTAACATTGTAATATTTAAAAAATTAAATAGAATGGAATTGAAATTGTAATAGTTAGAAAGAAATGGTTTATGAATGTTAGTTTGCCAAGAAATTTATTAAGAGGTAGGTCACTAACAAATTAAGCAAATATAAAAAAAAAATTTTTGGCGCTAGACCTACCTGGAAAACTAAGCCGGAGAGATAGGAATTTTAGTCGCAAGGGGGGCTTGTAAAAAATGAACTACAAGTTTACTTATGGTTTGCCATTTATTTTAGAAAATTTTAAGTAATTCTAAAATTAAAGTTATGTTTTCTATAATCTCCAAAGACTAGGTAATTAGAATTTTCATTTACTAATAAAAAGGTTACATCACTGCTCCTTAATGCATCGTGCTTACATAACGGCATTATAATAACATTGTGCTAAGCTCACAGTGTATCAAGTGAGTGTGGAGTGGCTCATGCGGTAAGGTTATACTTCAGTACATCAAAAATTGAAGAACAATAATTATATATAAAAAAAACCCCAACGGCGTTTTCAACAAAAAAACTAATGTGACATGGGGCAAGATGGACCCTTATGGGGTGTTTACACGGGTCGATATTTGCCGTGCGGCAAGTCACCAGTCGCATCGCATGTCTTAGCCGAATCGCCACTCGATTTATACGGGTCGATGAGAATCGCGGATGACCAGTTCATGTCGATCGGCACAATCGCACTGCGTACTGGCATTGAAATTCTGCAACAAGCTATAATTCAAGAATTACTTGAAAAGAGTAAATTAAAGATAAAGAAAAAGACAAGGAAAAAGCGGAAAACCTGGGTACGCCAATGGATTTCTCGACGTATAAAATTGGGTTCTTCAGATAATTTATTCCAGGAAATGGCTACAGAAGACCTTAAGGATTTTAGAAAGCGTTTAAAAATGTCTATTGACCTATTTAAGACGTTACTGCGTGACGTAAGCCCGCTTATTTAAAAAAAGATACAAATATGCGTGAAGCGCTATCGCCAAAAATCAAACTACACATAACCCTGAAGTTTTTGGCTACTGGCGACAACTATCCAAGTCTGGCAGAATCATTCCATGTTATTGAAACATTTTATGCTATTTATTCGACATTAAAAAGAAGTTTAGTTAGGTAAAACATACATTCTACAAATAATCATTTTCGAAAAAATTGTTGATGTCAGTCCCCAAGCTTGAAATAACAGCTTGACTAAGAATGTCAAAGTTCTCTCCTTTTTTCTTGTTAACATGGTCACCAAAAAAGTTTTCTTCGCTATAGTTAATAATTTTAAAGAACTGGAGGCGTAAAAAATAATATTTATTTATAAATTCAACTTAAGCTTATTTACGTGATGATGGAATGACACTTGAATATGGCGCGCAGGCCGCTTTTATACTTATCAACTAGTGTTACAATAATATTAGTTTCTGTCCTTATCTAATGGTGTGCCATTAATAATGAATGACAGTTGCGGGATAGTTTATCTTGTATGACCTCTTCCAGGAATCTGGGTTATCTCTCGTGCCCTGTTCCAGGGATGAGGGTTAAACGTTATCGTCGGATGTATCAAGTACTTTTCTCTATCGACAGGACTCGCCGATGGTCCGTGAAGTGATTCATAGGCTGAACTCCTAATTGTGGCATTTGAAAGTTGAGACTTCAATGTTCCACGAATCAATTTGGAGCCCGTAGGCTTTATAATTGGAGCGCAAATTAATTGATCGCGTGTATTGTCAGAAGCTGAACTCATAGGTCTTGAAGGTGGGCGGCGAATCAATTCATCACGTGTACCATCAGAAGGTGTGCTCATAGGTCTTGAAATTGGATGGGGAGGCAATTCATCGCGTGTATTGTAAGAAGCTGAACTCGTGCCGTGCGGCGAGTCGCTTCACTAATTGCCTCACCAAGCCGCATCGCTAGCCCATTTACACTGGTTACTAAAATCGCATGCGGCTCTGTCATTTCCATCGAAAATGTTGAGCAGAATAGCCATTTGTGCCGGAATTGAAATAATTAATTATTCAATTATTCAACAATTGCTTAAAGAACAAAGAGTGAA
Source organism: Diatraea saccharalis (assembly GCA_918026875.4). Classification (NCBI taxonomy): domain Eukaryota; kingdom Metazoa; phylum Arthropoda; class Insecta; order Lepidoptera; family Crambidae; genus Diatraea; species Diatraea saccharalis. Next base: position 12,188,013 of record OU893336.1, read on the forward strand.
GAAAAAACAAAAGGAAAGAAGAAAACGTAATGTTTGGGTACGTGGATGGATTTCTCGACGTAAGGACTTGGGTGCTTCGGATACTTTATTGGTTGAGTGGAGTTTAGAAGATCCTGATTATTTTAAAAAACGATTAAGAATGACTACTGATCAGTTTAATACTTTACTACATAAGGTTACTCCGCTTATACAAAAATGCGATACCAATATGCGAGTAGCACTTTCTCCGAAAATTAAATTAGAAATAACTCTGAAGTTCTTGGCCACCGGTGATAGCTATTCAAGTCTTGCAGAGTCATTTAGAGTTCCAGAATGCACAATTTCCTTGTTTTTGAAGGATGTTTTGGATGCTATATACAATGTTTTACAGGAGTTCATTATGGTAAGTGAAACTAGTAATTAATTATAAACGATTTATTTATAAATTTTCCATTGTGTTTTCATCTAAGCATGACCTAACAGCTTGAGATAGAATATCGTCGTTCACTCCGTATTGTTGCCCAGTATTTTCTTGTGTAAGTAAACAGCTGGCAAAATAGTCTTCTTCATAATCGAGGTGCCTTCTAGAAGTGGAAGCTTCGGGAGTCGAAGTTTCACGCTGGTTTTGAAAAGCTTGGTTTCGGGAAGTAGTAGCTTCGGCTTCTGGAGTCGAAGTATAGCGTGTATACTCTGAGAGTGAACTCGTAGGTCTAGCAATTGGAAAATGTTGTGTATTTAAGGTTTTCAGTCTTTCTTGTGACAAATAATTATTGATGAAATTTTGACAAACAATAGCATTTCTTAATGGCAAACTACGTAATTGGCTTGCCACATGTACTCCGAATGTATCAAATTCATCTTGACGGATAGTTTGAGCCAAAGTTTCTAATCTATTAACTGCTTGTAAAACAGGTGGGTCCATTTTAGGTGCGTACATTAGAGCACGCTCCGCCTTTTTCTTTGGAGACAATTTTTTTTTCTTTTGTAAGGGCGCAATATTATCTTCTTGTTCCAATTCATCAAAATATGAAGACACGTCGCTGTTTGTGTTCACCGCTGAATCTTTTCCCTGTAACCATACACTAATATAAGTTTATTTCTTTTAGGTGCCATCCACCACAGATCAATGGAAGAAAATACAAAAGGATTTTTTAGATCGCTGGCAATTTCCTTTTTGCTGTGGGGCTATTGACGGGAAACACGTATTAATCGAAAATCCACCACACGGAGCATCAGACTATTATAATTACAAAGGCACTTATAGTGTGGTGTTGTTTGCTATAGTGGATGCACATTACCGTTTCATATATATAGATTTCGGAACTAATGGACGCATGAATGATTCGCATATTTGGAAAAAAACAAAGTTCTATAGTGCCCTTGAAAGAAATAATTTAAAACTACCTAATAAGGCAGTTTTCGTTGGTGATGATGCTTTCCCTTTGGCAACCTATTTAATGAAACCGTATTCAAGACATGAAGGTTTGGAACACAAACAAAAAATCTTTAATTACAGACTATCAAGAGCACGCCGAATCGTAGAGAATGCCTTTGGCATAATGGCTTCACGATTCAGAGTATACAGAAAACCTATATCTGTTTCATTGGATAAAACTGATTCTATAATTAAAGCGACCTGTGCGCTGCATAACTGGCTTCGGACTAATCTCATATACATGAATACTCCCGAATTAGTAGACGGAGAAGACTTCAGTTCAGGGACAATCAGAAACGGAAGTTGGAGAAGCATTCCTACGGCAGGAGTAGACGAATTAATGACACCGCTATCTTCTAACAACTATTCACGAAATGCAAAAGATCTGCGCGATAGATATGCTGACTATTTTGTCGGACCAGGAAAAGTTTCATGGCAAGATAGAATGATTGCGTAAATATTGTATGTTTATTTAAGTAATATTATAAAAATAGCTCTGTTCACGATTTACCTATTATAATTTATAATATGCGAACAAGAATAACTATTTAATAAATAATAATAAGACTTACCATGTTATCTTTACTGTTTCTTCCTTCTATCACTGGCTTTAAAAAGCGGTCAGCTACAGAAAACCAAATTAATTGAGGTCTGTATATATAATCCTTTCCCGCGCCACTCTTCTTTGACTTTGCTACCTTACTGGCCTCTCTATTATACGTGGTTCGTATATTTTTTATCTTCAATTTAAGCTCTTCAACTGTTATGGACAAACGCATTTCTTGAATAATAGATTTAAGAGCCGCTAAACGTACATTATTGTTCCTGTAATCTTGTTCTCTTGGGTTCCATAAGCATGGATGCATTTCATAGCATTCCAAAAACTGTATGGTGTTATTTTTATTCATGGTTGTTACGATACATGTACACAGAAACGCTGTAGTAAATAAATACACGTGCGTGCGCGAAACACCTTCATGCGGCGGGCGATCGCCTGCAACTGATCGTTTACACGGTCGATTTTAGTCACCAGTCGCATGCGGCCGGTTGCCGCGCGGCCAAAGTCGGATGCTACCCAACTTTGGGGCTTGCGGCTTTAGTCACTTGCAACTTAGCCGAATTGCCATTTAGATGGTCGATTTACGCCGCGCGGCAAAAATCGTGCGGCTTTAGTCCAAGGAATAACTTCAGTACCAGAAACTAGCAACAAATATTTAGTTAGTATTCGGCCTATTCGGCTGCTCTTGTTATATATTATTATAATTTAATCTAGTTGGACATAATCCTAGTCAAAACTTTCAGATAGAAAGAAATTACAACTAACTTCTTTTTCTACAAGAGGAAGGTTGATCCATTTCTACCAAATTTTGATTATCTCGGAGCTGACTCTCCACATTAGAATATGATGTATCATGTAACATTAATATTTCGAACAGAATTTGAACTTTGTTTTTCATTTGTCAAATCCTTTAAAGGTGGTCTTGTTATTGAAGAACCTGCACTTTTATTATGGTTATGACGATAATTACAATAATGTATTTTTATATACGAATCATTGTATATTTATGATTAATATAGAATTTTAAGAATAATCTTGTTAATTATGAACGTTTGATTGAAATTCACTTTTTGAATAATGATAAATAGGCAAAGTTTACCTAGTAAATGAAGTTGAGTTATTACATTAGCACTTAGAAATTTACTCCTTGTATGGTATTGAGTTTCAAAATGCAAATGGCACACACGGCGGCTTTTAAAAATAGTTTTACTATCCAAAGCCAGACTAATTCCTCCTATGTTATGAAGCAAGGTGCGTAAGCGTTCAGGATCCTTGTCAGGGTTCGGAAAATGAAGAACATCATTTTCAGAACTTGAAAATTTTATATAAATGCTAATACCTAATTGATATTTATTTATGTTCTTAATAAATGTGACTCTTTAGATCAGATGTTCTCAAAGCATGTAGATAAGTAGAAATAAAATTCTATGAGTGGTATTCTAATACAAATTCCTATTCCTATTATTCAGAAGTTTACTTAACATGACGACAAAATGAGGATAACTTAAAAAATACTGAATCTAATAGCAAGGCAAATCTTTGATTAAATATCATATTAATAAAGGTAAATCTATACTATACTAATATTTTATAAAGGTAGTTTATGGGTTTGTTATCTTCGGAAATACTCTTCCAATCATGAAAATACTTTAACCTACTGGAGTCTACTGGAGGGGAAAACCGCAACTTTATAATAGTAACTTAGCACAGTTCGGTACACAACATCTTTTTTCTGAAGTCATTGTAGAAAATCGGTGTCCAGTAAGCGTTGCCGGGTCCACAAAAATAACAGGTTCGTCGGTGTCCAATACGAAGCACGGGTCAACTAAATAGTACACAATCTCAATAACCCGTATAACAAAACCGAGTCGTAGGTTGAGATCACAGTTAGTTTGAGAAAGCATCCGATTCGAACCGCAGTCGCAATGAGACGAAAACAGAATGAAAAACTTTGAAACAAACTTTGTTGGTATACTGTCGAACGTTCATTCACAACATCGATTTTAAATCATCAAAATCAAAATTTTATAATTTATTTCGGTCGACTTTCTCTTAATACTGAATTTTCCATTTTTCTATAATAATAATTGCATTGCATAATAACGCAAAAAAATAATAATAAGATTGTACCCGTTGGGCTATAATGTCGAAATTTTCGAGTTGGTTGCTTGGTCCGATAAGGTGTGGCGAGAGCGCTGTGGTTTCATGTTCTGTTGTCGAACAATCTAACATTTCTGTCAACTGCTTGTCAGGAATTTCGTACGACATAATATTGTTTCTTTTTACAATGCAATTTATTTAAGACCAGTTTGGTTGTGGAGTTGAATCTTCTGTTTTACATAACTTTTTACTTTTTTTGTTCGGCCAGTGTAACACTCCATGTTCCTCCCACGTAGATGGACAGATGCAAAGTTCTTGTTTAAGTACCAAATAAAATTGATTACAAAGACTTGAACTGCATTAGCGGTACAGGTATTACTTGGACCTTCAAAAGAGTGAATCTTAACGCTTAGACGCGCAGAGAGGAAGTATTAAGGTTGAAGTTGCAAGTTAAAGCTGCTTCTGATAGACGCCATATTTACAAGAGATTTATTTATCTTCATATAACTAAAATATAACTAAATATAGAACCAGCAACTTAATACGTGTAGGTTTGTGATATAATATTATATAAATAATATTATTTTACATTTTTTAGGATATTCTGAGGTTATTATTGAGGTAAAGATTGCGCGTTAAAAATACTCCAATAATATCAACTATATGCACGATAGACTGATCTGCGTTTTTAGCCACTTGCATATAATACAAAATATAGCTGAAAAATACTACCTTCACTTCACTTATTATTTATTTGTATTCAGTAATGCCTGACTCAGGAACAACAGATGTATTTAATAAATGAGAGACAAAGTGAATGATCAGCGATCCTTTATTCGTTCAGTTAAACCCGTCATTCATACAATAAGCGCCTTAAGAGGTTTAGTGTGGTGTTTATTATTAGTTGCAGCTCATGTAGCGCTTTTATGCCACTATTATGAAGTTCTAATGGAACTATAGGTTGCAAAAAGTTGTGCCCCTTTGGCACCAAAGCGGCTGCATAAGGTCTGCAATGCACGCTCTGGCGCTTTAGCTTGGCGCCTATGGGAATAATCGAATTAGCTCCAAAGCTCTTAAGCAACTAGTCTGCGCTAGTTGGGATATATATTCAAATTCCTTGTTGTCTTTTATTTTAGTGTTATGTACTATCAAGCCATCCAACCCTCCAATCCGCATTGGGCCAGCGTGGAGGGTCATGGCCCATCCTCCTTAACCATCCATAAGGAAGGCCTGAGCCCCTGCAGTGGGGACGTAAAAGGGCTGGTGGTGGTACTATCAAGCATGGTAGTTAGTAAATTAACCACCCATTTCCTTGAAAGCCTTCAAAAATAGATTTTTTAAAACATTTTTTTTTTCATTAACATGGGTATATTAATGCTAAAAAAAGGTTAAAAAAGTCAAGTTTATATTTCAAAATGTTTATATTTTACCAAAAATTTATCTGTGCCTCTACGAGTTAAGACTGATTTTATTATTTTTCTACATTAAATAAATAAAATATATTCAGATAATCAGTACCAATAAAATGAAGCAACAACGCTACTTCTCTGTCGTAACCAGACGACATCCAGATTATAAATTTTATACTTTGTTAACCAGTTTTTCCGACAAAATGATAAATTTGAAGATTCATTGGCTCAATCGAATGTAATGGAAAAGGTTTTGTAGACCCACTAAATATCTTCTTCTACTGTACATATGTACTGTATCATCTTCTTGTACTGTACATAGACTTGGCGCCGACCACGAAATTGAAAACGGCGTCGTGACTCAGATGACAGCCTATATTATAAGTTGTCGAGACCATTCCAGCCCCCATACATTTTTCGCCTAAGAACCTCTAAGCATGTACTATCATTTTTCGTGTTATAAAGTATCTATATTTACGTCTAAATACATGTTTAAGTAACGGACACTTCTAAGAAATGTATAAATCAAAAATATATTTTGGATTTGAGCTTATAATTTTAACAATTGTAGCGTGCGGTTAGATTCTTTTTAATGTTTGTTTTACTTGCTTTTTGTAGGGAAATGTATGTCTACTTTGCTTTAAATGTTGATTGATGTTGTTTGCTTTAAAAGGGTCTGTAGGTTCTGTATCGGGAGCATGTACTTACCAATCTTGGAGCAACCCAGTGTTGTATACACTGAAGGATCTGCTCATCTTCTAATACCATGCAACCAGAAGCTGAACCGCAATTAACACAAAATACTTCAAAACACCCCAGATTCCATGTTAATGTCCGTTAAATAAATGCCAAGTCCGTCGTCTTTAGTAGGTCGGTATGCCGTAAATCACTGCCGGAGGTCGATATTATAAGACGAAATCAGTCCCTTAGTTCAAGCCAAGTCGTTATTTTATAACTCCAAATGGTCTAGTTAGTTACATATCTCCTGGCTTTGGTGGAAGGGCAACTGATACCTGCATTGTAGAATCGTGTGATTTTATTAAAACTTTAAGTAGTGGAATGTGTGTAATGGCCGACAGAGGTTCAAAAATGTGCAGAAATATTTAGAACAATCAGGTATTCAGTTGGTCCGACCCACATCTGACAAACAGGAGTCAAGATGACCAAAAAAGTGGCTAAGGAAACCAAAAAATAGCCAGCCTGCGTATACATATAGAAAGAGTCATAAGAAGATTACGTGAATTTTTGATGTTGAAGCCACATGCCTGTATAAATATGAATTTTGTTAAAATCTTTGATGATATTATGATTATTGCATGTGGATTAATTAATATACAAGATTCCCTCATTAAATAAAACTACACAAATATATCATGTTTGGTTTTATTAATATTATTTTATAATGTAAGTAATGTAACTACACTATATTGCTACAACATTTATATAACAAAGGATATATTTGTTCTTTCCAATATTTATTAAATTATTTTCTATTAGGTCAATTACAAACTCTTCGTTATAAATCACATTCAAAATATCTATTTCTTTATTGCTCTCTGAAAAATCAGCACTAGCCACACAAAAATAACAGTTTTTCTTTCCAGATAAAAACGTTTGGATTTGCATTTGTGTATAGAATGTTTTTGTTGGTTCCCCATTTTTTATAATTAATAAACATTTTTTTGCTTGATGGACATTTAATTTAATAATGCCGTCCTCAAAAATACCATCAGGGATCCGGCAATCACAGGGTACTTTTGGCTTAATAAAAGACCACACTTTCTTATTTTTTTTTGCAGTTTCAATTCTACTGCATCTCTAATTGGTCTTCCAATTTTCTTCCCCTTTTCATTGCCTTCGTATCGGGAATTTTGCCACCCATAATCAGTGCTATGAGCGTTCCATCGATTGTCTTGCAGCGGCTTACTTCATATGCTCTTGATGCTGTTATTCTTACCATATACGTTTTAACCATTAAAACTATTATTAATATTTCTTTTTGTAGTCTTTGAATCAGTCTTATTTTTAAAAGCAACATGCTTAAATTGTATAAATTATTTTTAATAAAGAAAAATAATTCAAAATAAAAGTTAACGTAAAAAAGTGGTAACATTGCAAATCAAACAACCGTCGTTAGCAAGCGAAGATATTTTTTCGACTTTTTCACAAAGAAATCCTAATTACGATGGAAAATTAATTAAAATAAACATTATCCTCTTCATTTGACAAAACAAAAGTGTTTAAAAATTGCTTTGCATCGGATAGATTGATTTTTTTTACGATAGATGTAACAGGTACATCATCACGGTCTATTATTCGTGCCATTTTAAACATTAGTTGGGGTTTTTTAATAGTTTTATAAAATCTAACCAAGTAATAAACCGTTTCGTCTATAATATTAATTTTTTCAATAATGCCAACATAGTATATCCAATTATTTCTATTGTAATATCGAACTAACACTTGGTCATTGATAGAATATACAGTGCTGGTTGTACACTGGTTGTTGAGCTTGATGGTGAAGGAACCTTCGTTTTAGTACAAGTCTTTTTAGGTGGGTTAAGATTAGGGTCTTGATTTTCTTTAATAATACTTTTTTTGCCTTTTCCTTTACCTTTGTATGTTGCTGTTTCACCTACCTTTTTAGCAGAGATTTTAAACGATTTAGCACTGGTATTATTTGCTTTTCTTGTACTTGTACTGTTTATTCCCGAAGGCCCAGGCAATGTCAGGAAATCAATGTCACTGGATTTGGTTGCGCTTTTAATAACGACATTAGATAAAATTTGCACTTTTGAAGGTGTAGAATTACATTTTTGCAAACAACGAGGGATCTCTTCAGAACTTCTGGCAGCAAAAGGTAACAACTGCGAGTCGTTCTTAGACAAATTACTTAACCGAACAACATCAACATTGTGTGCCGTTGACGATGTGTCTTTTGCTTTTGCCTTTCCGTTCTTATTTTTTTTGCTAGTTCATCTTTTTTAAATTGAATAACGTCATCGTGGGTTATAACCTCGGCACCGAGGGCCACTTTTCGTCTCTTTGTTTTTGGAGAGTTGTTACTGCCTTTAATTTTTTGTAAAAGTAGTTCTTCAAAGGAGGTAAACTCGACATTTCTAGTTCAATTATCACCAGCTATCATATCGTTTTTTCGGACAAAATTCATTATCTTACTAAGATACCTTAGTGTAATGTAAGACAACGTTGGTGGTTCCTGTTTTGTATGTGCTAATGGATTGGAAATGCTTTCTTGCCAACGCTTTAGCTTTAAGCAGTCGAAAACGTGTTGGTTGATCTCATTGCGATTAATAGAATATGCTTCAGGTGAAGTCCAAGTGGTCCAAACATTCTTCCCTTTAAAAATGATTAGTGGTGGCGCTTTTTGCCCAGCCGCGCTTGCACATAGAAGAACCGTGGTGTTGTCTTTTCCAGGAGTGGCAATAATTCTAATTGCCGCGTGACCTTTAACTCTTACGATCTTAGTTTTTCAAGGGTCTTTGCAAAAACTAGTTTCGTCCATGTTCCAAATAACATATGGCTTCTGCTTTAAATTTAATTCTTCTAGTTTTTGTTCTAATAAGTCGAAATAAGGAAAAACCACAAAGGGATCTAAGGCAGTTTTTCGAGCATTTTCCATAGCCTGTGGTTTTTTTATTGACAAATTGTGTCGTTTAGCAAACGATACAAACCAATCCTTTCCTGGTACCATATTTTTAAAAGATGTAGAAATGTTATTTTTTTTTCACATATTCTCCAACCATTTCTAACACTTCTTGTCTAGTTACGCCAAATCCATGTTTCTCCATGTTCATCCATACGGATACATGATGCTAACTTAGTTTCAATATCCAAAGGCAACGCAGTTCTCTTCCCAATAAGATTTGACTTTCTCTTTCTGTTTACATGATCTATAATAGTCATTCTTGGTATTTTGTAAAGTTGTGAAGCTTTGTACTCACTTAATGTACCATAACGTACTGCTAATACGGCTTCACGCAAATCATTTTTGTCATAAGAACCTTTATTGGTTTTCCTTTTGTAATTGCGCATTTTATATGGTGATATCAGTTAATCTGAAATAAATGATACATTCGTTTACTCGAAAAATACACCAAATTATTATTTTTTATAAGTGAAACATTATATTGTAGTACAACTCAATAGCTTCAGTAGCTTGTTTTGTTTCATTAAGATTCCTGGGATAGAAAATGTTTATAATATCTGAAATTGGGAAAATCCGGCATATGACGAAATTGCCCCTACATTTATGGCCGGAATTGGCCACTTCACAATTTGGAGGTTACAAATGTTTCAGATACGATTAGTAACTGATGAAACGTTTCCTTTGCAAAATAATAATGAACAATCGTTTAAGCGGGCTTTAATTGATACATGCAATACCCTTTTATTAGTGTAAATGGACAAATATTATATTTACCTTCGACGAAATGTAACACCACTCACTCACTTTGCATTTTTAAAACACAACTGAACTTCTAATGAATGATGTTTGATTCATGTCTATGTCAACTAATGCCATCTATAAATTTTAAGGATTTTTTTTATTTTGTTGTAAAGTTTGGAGCTCAGAAACTGATATTTTCGACTCGCCACGCTAACGTTACAGGGGGTTTCTACTAATTTACAACGATCGATCATCAATAGCGTTTCTGTAACGGTTACGTTTCGATTTTTGCTGTAAATTTGCATTTCGCTAACGTCAATTATCAAACGAACGTTTACTAAACTGAAACGTAATCGTAGCCAAATCGCAGCCGAATCAAACAGCTGTCATTAGTGTTACCAGAATAAAATAAATGAAATTATTAGTTAAACGGGAGACGATTTATGATTATTCATTCCTTCATTTTTTTATCATTTCTGTACGTAATGAATGTATTATATTCTTATTCGAACTTTTTAAAATACGGACGAAACACCCGAATATTAGCTACATTAAGAAAGTGCATACCTAAGTGTTAAGCTATAAGGGAAAATACCCGAAACGCGAATTTATAATTAATATTTTTATCATTATGGGTATTTGACACTATAAAAATAAGTTGCGTATTATTATCATCATGTTAGATAATAATCTAATAAAAGTTTATTTCTTAGAATCTGTAGATTTTAACAATTATATTCATCGAAAATAGAACAGATTCTCATGTAATATATTGACAGTGTGTTTATAATGCATCAAACAACTATTTTAATTAATTAGTTTTCAGAAAAGCGTCATATACCCAATTCTAACTATTATTAAGCACTCAACTTTAAACATGCTTAATATTTAAAGCATAAATCCGATATAATTAAGTCTTTTAATTAACACAAAAAGTCAGATGAAATACAATAATAATAATCCTGGCGTCGACTAAAGATAACGTCAAGCTTAAAGAGTTAAGTTTCAAAATTCGAATGGTGTTGGTTTATTTTATTGTTTATACCGAGTTTTAATTCGCAAAATAAATGTTATTATGTGAGATAAAGTAGCATGAAAGTGAATAATATGATTCCGTAAAATAAATCGGTACCTACATGGGTAGGTCGTGAACAGAAAAGTTTTGACTCATTTTCAGTCACTAACAAACTGTAAGAAGTGAGGTATGCAATCAGTCCAAGACTAAGACGAGCATTAATCCAGAGGTGTATACTTTACTTTAAACAACTCCGTTTCAAAAGAATGTACAACAAAAATAATCATTAAATTTATATATTTGTTTGTACTAAAAATTAAATGTTAAAGTTAAATGATGATTGCATGACTTTAGTAACTTCAATCTATTTCAAGAATTCATTAAACTTCATTGAATATCATCGGACTTCATCAAACTACATTATGGACTTAGTTGAGTTCATATTGTGACTTCATGGGACTTCATTAGGTTTTCATAAAACATTTCCAATTACGGGCATTGGAAATTACATAATAATAATAATATATATATACATATATATATATATATATTGGTGCAATTTTGATGCAATATATATATATATATATATATATATATATATTGCACCAAAATTAACTAAAAGTATATTTTGGACTTGTCGGCGTCGCAGGAAAGTAAACATTGATCCCTGAGTTTTTTTTATTCAATAAATGTTACTGCAGTTCTATTACATAAAGTGAATTAATCGATTATTTTCCAATCGATGTTTGATTTTCATATTGCAACACCAATTCACTTTTTGTCAATACAAACAAACCCACAATGATACAGACAATGTTTTAATTAATCTTTCATTCATTACTTTTTCATTTTACTTGTAGAAATTAATTTATTCACTTGACTTTGGCAGAATTGTGTGAAATGCGCAGATATGCCATTAATAAAAGAAGAATGAAATTGACAAAATTGAATTGTAAATGACAATTTAATGTAGGATATCTACTAAAACAATCCCCATATGTGTATTTTTTTGTAATATTAAGCTGTAATAGGAAGTGAAACATTATACTTGAAAATATTATTTACAAAATTAATTTTATAAAATAATTCATACCATGTATTGGCTACGCACGTGAAATTGGCAGAATTATGCGAAAGCCCTTAATAAAAGAAGAAGTTTTCAATTGAAAATAAATATTCATACGTATCAATAACTTAGTGAAGTAGATAAACGATAGTCCACTCAAAGTAGACATTTAAGAGAGAATTATTGATGATGAAATGAATCAAATATCTTTCGAAATCTGGCTATACCTACATCTGTACACCGAATCAAGCAAGGCAACATAATATGAGTCTACTAGAATCAAAAACCGCAATGTCCATATCCGTGTTTTGGCCACAATACTTATATTTTGAATTATTGGTTGTTTGTACATTCAGTGGTTTATGTAGTATAAAAAAAATATAGTAAATATATCATGTAATGGTTGCATATTAATGAAATTACGTAGATACGTCACAGTAACAAAAAAATTGAACAAATAGTCTGGACTTTGCTGTTTTTGAAACAAACCACTGAACTTTGCTGTTTTTATTGCACGCGTCTGGTGGACATTGCTTATTTTGAAACATACCTATTTTTATGTACTACGCCTGGTATTAGTATTGACCTATTATTGACACTTTGAATAGCAAAGACTATAATCCTTACATCATTTTATTATAAATTGAAGTCCTCCGGCCGCTTCTGTCTGTTTGTCCGTCGGAATGAACTCATGACATACTGTACACTGTGTGAGTATGTTATCAATATGCAACCAAAATAGTTAATACTCACAACGATCTTATGATCGTTATCGAGAGGTTCATGCTTCATCACCAGCCTTTTTACGTCCCCACTGCAGGGGCTCAGGCCTTCCTTATGGATGGTTAAGGAGAATGGGCCATGACCCTTCACGCGGGCCCAATGCGGATTGGAGGGTATTAACGACTGCAATTGCAGGCGGGACCAACGGCTTAACGTGCCTTCCGAAGCACGGAGTAGCTCGAGATAATTATTTTTTGGCCACCCATCCTGTGACCGACCCTTGCGAAAGTTGCTTAACGACAACAATCGCGGGCCGCGGCACTTAAACACTATGCCACCGAGAAATCTGATGCGCATGAGATTAGGACATGTTTGTGCCTATCTCGCCACACTAAAAATTGTAGACGACCCTGTTTGTGAGTGTGGTAGATTATATTGGTGATCTGAATCATTTTTTAAATTAGCGGTACTTTATTTAAAAATAAAAAGAAATACTACTTACATGTTTAATTAATTAAAAATATAAAATATTTTTAAACTAAATTATTAATGATGGTAGCTCCTCTTGGACTTGGCACATCGACTCTTCAGGGTTATCGTTGTCTCCGTCATCACCAACATTATGATGTACAAGAATGTCGTGTAGCAGTACTCGAGCAAAATATCCTAAGGTATCTAAACTGCGCCAATCATCGCCGTAATGAGTTTTAAGTAATTGGCCGACGTCCCTCAGTTTTAACTGTTTTATTGACACATCTTGTGTCATTATAGTTGGTGCAATCATTGCAGAGGTTTTTTTTTTACAAATACTTTTATACTGACTTAAGTCTTGTCGATAGTGCAATTCACCTCGAAGGCCCACCATGTCACTACATCTGCTTGATCTTTTTAGATAGAATCTTTTGCATTTAGCAAAAGGTACATGCCACTTACCAACATTTAAAAATATGTCTTTTGACGTGCTTTTCCAGTCGAAGATTTGACATGTTGTTGCTACGTTAATAACCGTTGCATGTTGACTTACTACATCTATGTATTTACTAGGATTTATTATATTTTCCATTTTTCGCAGATGCTTTTCAATGTGGGCAAAGACTCGGTCAGCAGGAAGAAATGAGTGACCCACTACGGGGAACACTATTTCTATAATTTTAATTTGCGTTGGTGCATGATGGACTAACCATTTCGAAAGCATAGCTATTAATATAGAGTTTTTATTCGTTCCGGCGCATCCATCAGCCATAATCCGAAGTAAATTACATTCAGGTGTAAATTCAGTATTACAAAGTCGATGAAAAACTGCAGATGAAATTAGATTTGAATACTTTGCATATTCATCTTCGGTCCAGCAGTAACTGAATACATTTTGCTTCATCAATGATGATCTTGAACTGCCTTCTACTATCGTGAAATTAAAAAAATAAAGTTGTCTCGAGTAAAAGGTACTCTGATCTGGAATTTTAGGTAGTACCATATTTTTTTGGCAATCAAATGATATTATTTTTGTTGAAGGGTCTTCTGTTTTCAGCATATCAAAAAATGCCTTTGCACGTCTCTTGTGGACTGTTTTTTCAATCATCAACCGATTTTTATCAGACTCTTTCGCGACTTTTATTTTTTCCGTCAACTGCAAACAAGTTGAACATACATCAACACGTGGTGACCCAAATCCTAAATTGAAACACGTATTAAATATGTTTCGAAAATATAAGGCCTTTACTGTTAGATGTTCGGCTGTCTGGTCATTATACATTTTGGCCATTTTATTTATGCTCAATTCTGACGGCAAATACATACGCTTAGAATTGCCTCTGCAATAGTGAGCTTCAGTGCATTTAAATTTCTTTATGAATGAAATTACATTTTATTTCTTATCTTTGTATTTATGTGACTTATGGTCACCTCCACGGTTTTCCTTTGGGAATTTGCCTTTAGAATAGTAATTTTTTACCACATTTTCTATCCGATACCTTTTAATGTGCAATATTTGTAAAAAAGCTTTTTGACAAACAAATACCATCTTTTTTTTAGATCTACAGTAAATCCTGTATATTCTTTGCATAGCTCTGGTATTGTAATGCTTAGTATTAGATCGAGGACGACGACGTTTTATTTGCACAGCTATAACATGTTTTAATATGAACATATCTTGTTTTACTTTGTCCTTTACGGCATAAAAAGATTCATGAAACAATTGTAAGTCATTCATACTAATTTCAGAGCATTGCAGCTTTTTGTCTTTATGTGAACATGTTGGCTTAAAAGGTAAGTCTTTTGGAGCATATCTGGAACAACAAAATTTCAGATCTGTAGGTACTCATTTAGTTCGTTTAACATTTTTACCTGCCATTATAAGGTTATGTTTGACGGGTGATACGGTGTTATTAGGTAGGTACAAATTTATTGTCGCTGAGAAATTTTTGGAGTCGCATACATTTAATGTTTTTACTGTTTCGTTATGCTTCGATGTTAAACTAAACTTAAAATAAACATACGAACGTAAAGCTAATTCTCAGAATATAATTCAATATCTAAGTATGAAATTTCGGTGTTGAAATGATGAAAGAATATAGATGATTTTGATTTTATTCGCAAAGATATTTTAATAGTCTATAAATAAAATACAAATAAATAATCATAAATGAACTGTATAAAAAAAATGCAAATTTTATGTTTAAATGGGGTGAAAATTTCATTTTTGTAAATAAATTATACAATAAAAGACGATATTAAGTTATTATAAACTAAGTTTGAAAACTTTATAAACAAAGTATCAAAACTATCTGATTGTCATTTACTCACCGGTCATTTTTGGCCTTGTTTTTTTTTCCACTTTTCACTATCAACTCGGCGTTTTCGAGCATCTTTATTGTCCACCACTTGGGGATAACATTCCATAGTTCATTTATCTATATAAATTATAGCTTACAAATCTGTTTTATCACATCAACAACGAAAATAAACGAGAGCACTCCTAACAGCAAATATCATAATCCGCCATATTTTTTACGCGACCGTGATTGGTTGTGATGGACAATGCTTATTCGGATACATACACAAGTGGACAATGCAGTTTTTGTAGCAAACGTTGATTTTTAAATGTGAATTTCTATGAGACATTGCGGTTTTAGTTCCATATTGAATAAATAAATGTTTTATTTTTTCACTGGAGATTCATATGCCATAGACAACACAATTAAAGTTTTTTATGGACATTGCGGTTTTTGATTCTAGTAGACTCATATATACTGTGAAAAATCTATACAAGATTAAACTTAAAGCAATGTTTGTTATAGAAACCCATTAGAAATGTCATTATTGACTAGATATTATAAGATCAGAGAAAATTATTAATGATTTGACATATCTTTGTATACAAATACAAATTAAATACAATTAAGTATACAAATTAAATTCTTGTAGGTGCATGGATCTGCTCGCAGCTGTCATCCATGCTGACTATGATGATAAATTAAGTATAAGTTCAACTGATATACAAGAACTTACACATATAAATTCCTGCCAAATTGAACAAGAGCTCCTGATTCACAGGCTTATTTTTTTTTGTTCTAAATTGTAACCCATCATAGCGTATGACAATTTTCTTTGGGTTAAAATTGGTGGTTGGTTTTAACTTTGTGTCAAAAACAGTAGAATATGTATTTTTCATGTAGCTAATACTAATTATGCTGAACGTTTATCTTGCACGCAACTTAATATATGGTTACAGAAAGCCTCATGTTATTTCAAATGTTACATAAAACTGAGCTGAGGCTAAGCTCAATTTTATGTAATTTTTAAAATTTAAAAATAATTCAGAATAAAATCTTATAAACAGTATATTTACCTGTTTAACTTGATATTCCTTTAAACATATGATGTAATAATCCTTTATAATATTATAATCTCCAAATAAAAAGTGAGTAATACTTATGTCAGAAAAAAATATTCATAATTATAATTTTTTAATTAAGATTATTATTTGATCATATTTTCTTTTTAATGTTATTGATAACATTTGCACCCCTGTCTTCATTAATTGTTATCTCTCTCTCCATCCCATGGTTGCCTGGAAAAAATCGCTTTAAGCGATAAGGCCGTCAATTGTTACATTATTTTGTTAAACTGTTTTAAATTTGTATACCTATATAACTTGTGTAATGTTAACAATAAAGAATTTTCTATTCTATTCTCTATAATGGTATTATTAATATAGTTTTGGTGAACTTCCTAAACATAAATGAGCATAATATGCTCACTAGTAATGCAAGTAATTCTTAAATTCACAAAACCTGCTGGTTATCTGATAGTTAAATTGGTTTTAGCAGACAAAAGTGATCAGAAAAAATAATGATAAATTAATTAATTTGTTAACAATGACTTTTTCAGTGCCATTTTTATTGGAATTCCACACATGCTTGTAAATACACACTTTTAAGTTTTCCTGTAAAAATACTACAATGATTGCAATGATTGTTTATAATTATGTAAAGTTTTAACAGAAATATAATTTTTCGATTTTTATTTACATTACATGCCTCAACTAGGTGGACCTTATTTATGTTAAGAATCTACATAATATGAATTCAACATTTCAAATTGAGAGAGGAATGAAAACCTATTAATTTATCTATAAAATGTAATTTAAGATTAATAATAAGATTGCCAACATTTTTACATATCAATAAGCAACCACAAATAAAATTAAAATTACACAACTATCTATAACAAATAGATGAAATGGTGTACATAAAAAGTTTATTAAACATATGCATGCACTATCACACTTGTTTATCTAGCTCCATAGTTTTCGATTTCATTTTTTTTCTAGTCATTTTACATAATTTATATCACATGGATTGCTATGTTCTCATGAGCTAGATGAGAAATCTGGTTTTGATACCCAGGTTTTGTATATTTACTTCAGACGTCAGGGTGCTCATTGAAAGTATCCTTGTATCTTTGTGAAATAAATAATATTGGATAGAAAATTTTATATGCTTGAAGTGCTAGACAGTTTAAGATTAAAATTTATTGGTACCTTAATATAAGGTATTTTTATAATTAATTAATGATAAAGCAAACATATCAATGGATTTACACAACTTATTATGTTCTTTACAGTCTATTGATAACTCACTCACAAACACTACAAATATGTTTGCCGAAGTTAGTTTTGTAAGGCAAAATGTTTTAAATATTAATTCTGAAGTTAGATCAAGGTATTTTATTTCACTCAGCAATTGGGGGTACCTAATTGCACCTCTTAAGATTTTAAATAATATAAATTGTTTCACATCTATCATTAAACGCTAACTATCGATCATCAAAAAGTAGAAATTTGCAACTGTTTAAAAATCGTTAATTTTGCCAGATGAAACATTCGGATTTAGTAACGTTTCAGTGGCATTTCGATCCATAGAAGTGTCAAAATTTTAGTGGAATAAGGGCAGACGATCGACTCAAGTATATGGACGTAGTTATGCAAACCAGCCACATGATGTCAGTTTTGAGAAAAATGGGTTTCTTGTTTTTAGTTATAATTTATTGTAGAATATATTTTATTTTATTTATTTATCAAGAAGTTTTGTGAATTTACAACATGTGAGTTTAATTGCAATACTTTTAGGCTTCTCTGCACATAACTCGATTTTGACAGATTTGTGGGTTGGTTCCGGTTTGCATAACTACATCTACATATATAGTACTAAGTTCGATTGAGCGAGTAGAATACCGTTTACAGTTTCTGTTGATCGATAGTTAGCTAAACTAAAATAGAACTGGAACTGTATCGTTTGACGCCATTTTGACACCGAGTAGAATAGGAAAACCACTAAAAGTTGTAGTTTCGTTCGGTTTTGTTCCGTTTTCGATTCGATTTAAACAAAATTTATTTAGTAGAATTGGCCCCCAGGACTCTTAACCTACACACTCTATCGGATCAACGCACTCGCTTATTACAATTAGGATCATAAACTAAGCTGATATGTTCACGCATCACAGTGTTCAATATGAAGAATTTCTCATTGCAAGAATTGCTTTAAATGCATTAATAATATTGTTTGTGCTTGTTTCTAAAGGTAATTGAATTTTTTAAACAAGTGCTCTTTATTTCATACTGTGCAGCTTCATCGATTCTTCGCATGATTATCAATCCTGCTGGTACTCTGGCATCAATTTGGTTTTCTCCAAATCCATCTACCATAATTTCCGAAACCTTTAATTTCCATTGTGTCAGTTAGGGTGCTGTTGAAGGGCCATCTTTATTCGCTGTTGGCCATCTATGTAAAAGCCAATTCGTTTAAGGAAAGAATAATGCTCAATTCTCAATATCTGTTAATAATGCTCAATTGTTAACGTTTAAAAAAAGAGGCCCCAAATTGCACGTTATGTCGTCACTACAACCGCGCAGTGTGTCCGCCCGTAATGAACATAAATTACGTAGAACAAAAATATTGACTGATGTGTGAAGACACTAAAATACATAACAAAACGATATTTGTTATTCTTACCAATGCTGTGTTTTAAAGGACAAGGACAAAGACGTTCCTCACCCATACATTGTTCGCCCCAAGGCCTCTTAGTTACGAAAAAATATTTTTACTAAATAACATATACATTCCACTCAAATTCAATGTAATTAACGGACACTTCAGAGAATCGTTAACAATACAAAAATCTTTTCGATTTTGAGGTTATATTTTTGACAGATATCTCTAGGAGATTGATCAACATACAAGGGGGAGCTTAATTGTCTATCCGTTAGTTCATAATTATAGCATATCTGCCATTCAGAGTAGCATCTGTTAAAATATAAATATAATATAACTACTCCATAACTCACTGTCAACCTCCCTGCACACTTCAATAATATATGATCCATCTTGTCTGATATGTTCACCATAATATGAGCGGGTCTGTTTTATCTGATAAATTCTTAGGGAAATTCAAATTAAATCTTTATACTCCATTCGTGGAAAATCTACTTTATTTCTTTCTACAGTTATGCTTCGAAAGTGTGTCCGTTCCCTGTTCAAGTTATGAAGTTCCACAAAATCAGCTAAATAATTTTCTTCAAATATTCGTTCTTGTATTACAGATACAATATATCTAGCATTTTCTCTATCAACCAAAACAGGGTGAAATCTGTCTATTAAAGCTGCTGCGACCTCAAAATCATGAATTAAGTTCTTTGAATAATTATTACAATACTCTTGTCGCAGCAACTTAAAATCTCGCTTAAAGCGCCCATTTACTACTTCCACCACCCAAAGACATAAAGTAACTTTACGTCCTAGCCAGTACCAACCTACATTATCTTCCATATCATCAATTTTTTCAAAATCCAACCTTGTCTTATCATATTTTAATAATTCACAAAATTCTTCTATGTATAAAAAAGTTGTTGCACATTTTCTGCTTCAAATAAAATTGACTACCTTTGACTTCCAAGATGTGACACACATATACGACTATTTGGTGGTATATAATATTTATGATCCCTAAAGAACCTCACCCTTAAAGCATATGGGACTACATGCTGTAAGGAACTGTTGCAACTTGGAAATATGCAGCGAGAGTTTGTGTCGGGTGCTCGTAAATAATTAAGTAAATCAGTTTTTTGCAATTTGTTGTGGTTCAGCATTGAAGCTGCATGTACTCCTTCAGTTCTTCTGTAGCATGTGTGGAGATCTGTTGGTTGTATCTAAAAGGAAACAATAATGGTTAAATTGTGATTATATACAGGTAAAAAGTGAATATCCATATGTATGACATATAACAAGCTTACCTGCCGAGTGTGAATCCAATCTTGTACTATGTTTCTGGTGTGCTGATTTTGCTCAGCTTGTACAATGAAATATCTAGACTGTGCTACAGAGTGACCACATTTTGATGCCCCACAGTTATTCTTTGATCTCATTATTATTGAATAATATGTGACATACATCACATATGTAGTCAGCTTCAGTCACCTGGAATAGATTCACTTCTTTAGTGTATGTAATAACGGGATTATCTAATTTAATTAAAGTATTGTAAGTAATGGCACATTAGTTTTAAATAAAAATGAACACTCACCAATTGTGATGCAACCCGTTGTTGTATTAATGTTAAAAGAGAATCATCATTTTAAATGTGTTTTCTCTTCCTAGTAATATCAATATTAGAAGTTGAAGCTGGTGAATAATGCTTAGCAGCACGGTCAGCTCGTTGCCAACATGGATGGCAAATATAATATGATGAAGAACCTGGAAGGAAAATGATCTATAGACATTGTTTATTTAAAAAATTATATAACAATGATTAGTATTAAATACCTCCACAGGAAGAAGTTTCCAAAATGATGTTTTTAATAGTCACATTTTGTAATGTGTCTGTTCTCAGTGCAATTACTTGATGTGCTCGACGAGGCAATATTACTTTGCATAGTACTTTTTTGTCCAATTCTGTCAGAGTTTGGAAGAGATGTAGAAGTTTTAGCTTCTGAGAAGCATACTGTACATATAAAATCATCATCTCTTTATGGCCAAAAAGGTTGTGACCTTCATGTTTTTTTTGTGTATTTCTAAATGTCAACAAAATACTGAAAATGATTTAAGAATGAGTCAAAAGTATTTTTGACAACCACCTTATAAGATATCCATGTGTGCACAAGGTTTAGATATAAAATTATTAAGACAGAATTGTTTTGACTAGGACTAGACATGTTCACATAGTTATATTACATTCAAATTATGTTCTCCGTTATTAAAACCATTGATCCAACGATCAGTATCTGGTTTCTTTCTTTTTTTGAAAAGACATCTCGCGCACTAGGAATAAATCCTGTGTCGCGGAGAAATTTACAAACATATAAGTACACCTAGACTCTGAACAACAATTTACGGATGAAAGTGTTGTCCTGTGTGGGGATCAATCCCACAGCACTCGGCGCGGTAGTATAGCGGAAAAGCGACCGTTTGAATCACTGTGCTACCCGTGCAGATAAAACATAATACAAAGATATTGAGAAGAGTTAATCTCGACAACAAAATAAGAAATCTTACTAACTAAACGTGGAGCAGTCCATTCTTGTATGTAGTAGAGAATTTGTTCATCTTGTAACAATTTACAACCAGAGGCTGAGCCACAGTTGACACAAAATAAACAATCAAAATCCGAATCCATTTCAGTTTACAAAATCCGTGTACGAATGCCAAGTTGTCGTTCGTAGGTTCGTAAATTACAGTCAGAGGCCAATATTTTAAGAGAAAATCAGTTCGTTGTTCTAGCAAAGTCGTTATTTATACAAACACCAAAAGAAAATCGTACATTGTAGCCAAATTATACGAGTACATTGTATTATAACTTTGCATACTATATGCGAAAACACTTTTCCCCAACCTAATAGTTATCATGTATAGAAATTATTTCATTGATATTATTCCCAGTTAGACGCAATCATTTAGCCGTTTTAGTAAGGCCAGCTACAGAAAATACACGTTCGCTAGGTGTGCTTGTAGCGGGTTAGCTAGAGTAGACAAATAAGGGTAATTATTGAATTTATGATTTCTGCTAACTCCATCTTGTAAACGTTACATTGCAGTGCTACATTAATGTAGCATTTAATTGTACAAGATTTCATTGTTGATAGCTGTAATTAAAGAAGATAGATTCATTTGTTTATTTGTTTGCATCTGATCATTGACTTTACTTTTGTATTCATTAAAATTTTACTTTTAAAATTATATTTTACATGGAAATACGGATGGAATACGGAATTAACACGTGCCGCAGAGGATGCACTACGTTGCTTAGCAACCGAGCAAACGAATGTTACTCGCAGTTCGTACCATTCCGCGCCGTTTACGCTGATCTTTCTAACCGGTCAGCGGGGGCGTGTTATGATCGTCGGCGTCAGTCATCGGCGCGGCGCGGTGCACACGTCTAGTACCTACATACTTTAGTTAAATTTTAAGTAAATTTTATTGAAAATGTTTAGAATTATATTTTTAATGAAAAAAGCTTAAATAATCCACTTCGTCTCCGGCGTTCTTAGATGGGACTTAAATCCATGACCTTGGACCCATGGATTGCTAAAAATTGTAGTTTAATATCATTATGACTACGTTACATAATTTAGAAGAGCATGGTTGTGACATATTTGATTGTTATTTAAAAGAAGTTATTAGTTTTATTACCTATTATATTTGTTATGTTAATAAAGGCATTCCGAATTGTTTAATTTTTAATTTTCCATCATTTGACGTAACGACGCCGTTTACGCCGCCGCCATTGAATTGTTTGCTCCACGCCGCCGCCGAAGATTTCATCATCGGCGCACATGCCTAGCTATAATGAATGTCAAATTTGTAAGGGTAATGACGCTTTAAACTAATAAAAATTTTAATGGAAGTTTGTGCAACTGTCATGTGATTTGTGATATAATATAATACATGCATTATGCAAAGCTTTTAACACACTTGCGTGCCAAAAAATACTGTAAAGACGGGATGTTACCGTTTTAAAATTTGATTTATTGATTTTATTGACCGAAAAACAAAAACAATCAAAATAGCGATTTACTAATTTATTTTATTTATTTATTTTAAGAAAAAAATCCACAGCAAGTTTTTATCTAAATAATAGTAGAACAATTTTAACATAATGCCAATTACGGATTTTCATTATTTAAAACCTTTAAAAAAAAATTAACCTCGACCAAATACAGCAAGACGCGAATTGTGTGCGTGTGTGTGTGTGTGTGTGTGTGTGTGTGTGTATGAGTGTGTGTGTATGAGTGTGTGTGTGAGTGTGTGTGTGTGTGTGTGTGTGTGTGTGTTTGTGTTTGTGTGTGTGAAACATGTTGAGTGTCTACATTTAGACGCGAAATTTAGCTTCTACATAACGCGGCTGGTGCCCTACGTTGTCGAGCCTAACTTCTGATACGATCGTCGAGATGCAGTGAGACGATCGGCCGGTTTTTCTTTGCTGGAGGTTCAGCGCAGTTCAGCGTAGGTCTCTCTTTCAGTAGAGATGGGGCTGAGCACACCTGTATAGCTAGAGTCGTGTCTGGGTCTTAAGGCCAGTGGTAATGAATTGAGGATCACATCGCCCATCATCGTATTTCATTATCACCTTGCGAAACTCGAACCTGCACTGCAGTAATCGCTACTTATCTTTCGTCTTTATATTTTCTTTCTTACAGCAGCGTGTGTATATTGTCCAGCAGTTCACGACTACCAAATCTAAAAAGTGACAGAAGGCATTTCTTTGTATGCCATCATTCTATCGTACTAATCTATCTCGCTCATGCAGTTGTTATATTTTTTCACAATAGCTGGGTGATTTACATCAATCTTTCGCCTCTGGATTATGCACCAACGCTTGTAGCTATCAATAGGTTCACTCCCTACTCACGTAGAAAGCATTGTAACTGAGTTTGTGTACTTGCTTTTTAGAACAGATATATTTTCATCGCTTCTCACTTTTTATCCCATCACCTCTTGCAAACTGCTTGTCTTTCTTCAACTTGCTGGTAACTGATCCTATTCTATTCGTCATAACTATCCCCGTCAGATAAATAGATACTTTAGTGTCCCCATCCATTATAATACACCCGTTTCACATTTTTGTGGGGAGGATAAATTTGTTTGTTCGGCGACTAATTCCCAAAAATCTTGCTTTAGATATTCGAAAAAAAGACTATAGAACATTTTTTTCAGAGGGACCCTGGGAAATAATTTAGTCATTTGCTATATCTGGACCTCGACATGACATCTCCTTTGTAGGCCAAAACAATCGTGAGGAACTTTGAACCACTTCTTCCGTATGTTGTTCAGACGGCACCTCTTCTACATATTCCTCCCGCTGCTGAGGATTTTAAAGTATTTCTGGAGGCAAATACTCATCGTTATCGTCGTCTCCAGAGAAATCAAAACGACAGTGCGTTAAATAATATTTCTATTTCTTCGTCATTGATATCCTGAACTATCCAGACATACTCTAAAAAATTGTAATATAAGAAACTATCCAGACATACTTTAAAAAATCGTAATATAAGATACCGAGGTAAACATATGTGCACAGTCCTTGCAACTCACGAAGGCTAGTGAAGGCTTTACTTGTGGTTAACGCGTATTTGTATACTTGTCAATGTGTGCGTGAGAGCAATCGTGATTATATTGAGAAAACCAGGAAAATAAGATTACGTTACCCAAAGTCTTAGAGATCTATAGGACTACTATCAATTCTAGGGAAAATTTTAAAAAGATGTTGGTTACGAGACTAAAGTGGCATATTCTCAATAAACTGAACCCTAGGCAGTACGGGGTAAATATCACAGCGAAGACGGAGGACTACCTCTACGATATGGTCCAGCGAATCAAGAATAAATTGGAAAATAAAGAAATAATAGTATTGATATCATTGGACAACTAACAATAAGGAAATGTCCTGTTAATTTGAGAGGTGTCGTCCACAGCTTCGCGCTCATATACGCGGGAGAAAATTCACAAAGGCCACTAACAAGGGATGCGTGCAAGGTTCGATTGACGGTCCCTTGTTTTGGAATATACTGTTGGACACTCTCCTTAACGACCTGCAGGGTTACTCTCGAATGCAATCGCGATCGATTGACATTGCAATTGTGACGTTTCGTACTCTTGATTTGGTTCACTAGCGCCAATTGACTCCATATTGCGTGGTTATTTAATGGACTAGTTGACATTGAGTATGCATTGAGTCTATGTTTTATTTCCTACTCTTGACGTTATTTTGACAGTTGCGATTGTGATTTTATTAAAATAAAATTGTACTGATATTTTGATAAACGCAATAACAAAAAAGGTACTTTGTAGACTTTGTGTTTGGTAATTTGTGTAGTTTAAATAGCTACGGTAAAGTAAATAGTACGAAATAATGGTCCGTTTAGCACTTTCTTTTTCTATTCTACGGAATGCCAGAAGAAAAGAAATAAAACTCCGAAATAATGAGCGTCGCTTGTCTCGATATATGGATAAATCATTTTCCATGGGTGACGACGAGTTTGTTTCCAATTACCGGGTCACAAAAGATTTTTTTAATTTTATTTACGACGAATTGCGGCCCTACTTGCCACTTCCAAAGGGATAAAGTGTTATATCACCAAAATTTAAAGTGAGTATTGCATTGTAGGAAGTAAGGTAAACAAATCATTTATTCATAAAATAATTAGAATTAAGACGAGGTGTTGAAAAGCGATTTTTATTAGTTCAGCAATTATGGGCAGCTCGCAGATAAAATTTCATTAAACTTTTAATTTTAACATGTATGGCATTTTTATTCATTCAGTCTTATAAACACTAGCCTACCTTAATTTTTCTACAGCAATAGAATTATATCTATTTATAAGACAGGTATAATGTTCTCAATGATTTTCCTAAATAAACTTCAACTTAAAACGTTTAATACAAAAATGTGTATGATTTATTAATCGTTGAGGTAGCTGGCATTGGAACTACAATTTCTACTCTAAAATAATTTGTACTACTTCATCCAATTAAGTTATTTAAAAATGGTATCATTAAATAACAAACTCTTTAATTGATTTTTGGAATACATATTTAATCAACATAAACATAACAAATAACAAATATAATATAAAACTCTACTTTTAAATCAAATCACAGAGCTATTTGCAATGTTATTTAAGGCTGCTGCCACTTCCAATATTGCATCAGCGAGCCTATCAATTCTACTGCTAGAGGCTGCTAGTGCTTCAGCAGTCACTCTCTCAGCTTCTACACGTCGTTCCTCGATCCTTGCCATGCGATCTATTTTTAAATCGGCATTTCGAATGATGCGACGGCGCGGTCGTGGCCGAGCTATACTTTTTTTCCAGAGGCTGTAGCTCAGCTCTGAATTGAGTTAGAAAGACGAAAATTGAGATAGTAGGTAGGAAATGTAATCTAGTTTAATGTAGGTGACTTGTTTTTATGAATAGCGTTAAAAATAATACTATGTATACACTTTTTTTAAAAGTCAAAAATGAGCCACTGTGTACACTGGGTGTTGAACAGTGGCTCGCCCTAATGTTCACAGTGGATCGGGGCAGTAACAGTGGATAATTGAATCTAAAATGAAATAAAAAACTGTAGTATCAAGTTTTTAATTAAGTATTTGAACTCTTAGGTACAATATGTAATAAAATCAGTCACAATATTAGAGATCACAATAATATCTTCTTCAACTCTTCAAATAAACATCTTCAACATTAAAAAAATAAGAACACTTTGAACTTATTTAGTTAAACTAAAAAAAACTTAAATATAAAATGCACTAGGACTCTTTAGTCATACAAACTAGGTAACTAAGTAAATATGCATCCAAAAAGAAATAAAATATTAATAAAATAATTGCAATGCAATTACAACCTACATTGCAATATTAAATGCAAATGGCTTTTTTGGTTATATCGACTAAATGTCAATTCAAAACAAATCAAATATAATCAAACAAAACAACTTCTTAAATCTCTTAATAATTAATAAGTAAAACGAAACTATAACATTTTAATGAACATTCAGGTTCGAAAAATCGATTGGGAAGCAATAATAAGATTGCTGTCTCATGGTGCTGCCTCCAAAAGTGGGTTTTGGCAATATATATTTAATATCGCGCTCTTTTGCAATCGACAAATCAGGATTATTAGGCATGGCATATTTACCATGGGCCTTCTTACGCAGATAGCTAATGTAATAGTCAAGATTATGATTTCTGCTTTCTAGCACTTTGCCAATGTAAAAAACTTTTTGCTTCTTAGTAGAAAACTCTACTAAAACAAATTCACCCTCTCGAGGCGGTCTTGGTAGAGGATCAGTGAAATCATTTTCTGTCAAACAAATTGTTTCATTTTCGATGTCATCATCTGGCCACTCGTTATCTTCATCTGATTCCTGGTATTCTACATTAATGTTTTGATCTTCTTCACTCTGATCTTCAGAGTCACTTTGTAACACCTTCTTTATCACTTTTCTTTGTTTTGGATGTACTTTTTTTTTAGATTTAGCCTTTTCTATTTCTTGTTTTTCGGGGGTATCAGTTACTATCATACTACGTCCTAATTTTCTGGATTTCCGTTCAGATTTTCTAGGCCCAGCTTTAATAGGATTCCTAAATTCAAATGGGGATATAAAATGAGGGCTCTTCCTTACTTCAGTGGTACGCATCGGCGATTCAATAGGTTTGCTTAAAGTATTAGATTGTAAAGTGGATTCCGTCAGTATTTGAGAAATATGTCTTGATGAATCTAATTGTGATCCTAATTCTAAGTCCAAATTATTTTCAGCAAAAAAGTTAATAATAATCGATGGTGAATTTTCTCTGGTAGCCGGTTCATTTGCTAAATTCAAATTATCAATAAAGTTTGAGCAAGTAGGGATTGGTGACTGATTGTGAATAGGTAACTCGGCGTCATCGGAGCAACTAGGAGCTTGGAGCATCGGAGCGTCGGCGGTGGTATCATGATCAGGTGAATTTACAATTTGATCCTCGTCATTAGGACACGGGCGATCTGTCACTGTACTTGGCATAAAGTCATCTTCAGTGAAAATGTTGCGGTCGAATGGGTAAATCCCACATTTTCTAAACGAATTAATAATATTGACTGGTGTCATTACTTTGAGGAAGGCCGTACCAACTATTTCGCCTACATCATAAATGGTTACAGGTTTTCCAGGATGTTGCATCAACCATGAATCTATGGCTCCGTTATAATAGGTCTTGAATGGGCCATAGATCCCAACATCGAGAGGTTGTAATTTTGCTGATGTATGAGGATACAAAGTTAAAATGTGAACTCCTGAAGCTTTGGCCAAATTTAGTGCTTCTAACGACAAGTGCGACTCGTGGTTGTCCATTATTAATATGCAAGGATTTTCAGGTGTAGAATTGGAATGTTTTATTACGTGCCGGATAACTTCTGGAAAAATTTCTGAATTCATCCAACCACTTGATGCTGCTAACCCCAAAGTACCAGGAGGTGTATTTTTGATCATAAAATTTTTAAAATTTTTCCTTGGAAACACCATAACAGGAGGTAGTGCTATACCACCCGCACTTATGATGCAACAAGTTGTTACGAGAGTTCCTCGCTCTCCACTCGTAACTTTACTTACATTGCGGCGACCTTTGGGTGCCACTACACGCTGAGGCTTTTGTACAGTGGTAGTGGATGTTTCATCTAAGTTAAATATACGATTTGCTCCTAATTCTGGGTATCGTTTCATCAATATCTCTAAGTTATTGAAAAATACTTCAACATTTGACCTGTTGAAGGCTGTGGCGCGTGCAAGACTGCACGCTTCAGGTTTTCTCAAACTAATGTCTCGATGCCTTCGCATGAAGCTCCGCAGCCATTCTTTTCCCGCCATTTTTTGGACATTCCAGCTTTCAGGCATTTTCAAATTATTATTTTTTGCCATTTCGTATGCGACCCGTCTTGTATCTTTTGATGTCATACCATAGAATAAAGCCGAACAATATGTATTATATTCTTTAAGACTCTTTTCCTGATTATTAGAAAATACTTTATTTACGTCATAGTGAGGTACTAACCGCATGGATTCAACAGAAGAAAAATGTTTTGATTTCAGGTAATATCGCCTTAAAGTAGTAAAAGGAATGTTGTAATCTTTTGATGCTTTTCTCACACTCATACCTCTTTGTATTGCCTGCAAAGCATCTCTCATATTTTCTTCAGTGTGGGCCCCGATAGAACGGGGTTTTTCTGAACGTGGCATCCTAAAAATAAAAGAACCTAATTTTAGCAAAACCAAAAACACGTCCGTAAGCGACAAATAAGTATGATTATTGTAAGTAAGCATAATATTAAATTAGTAGGTAACACTTTCTTATTTAAGTTGATAAAATCACACCAGTAGTACAATAATCCAGTAGTACACAGTGAATCAAGACCCACTGTGTACCTTCGTTGATTGAGCCACTGTGTACGAAATCGCCATTTTGAATTCCAAAGCATGTAGGTAAAATAATATTCATAATATCAAATGTTTTTATACGTGAAAATAACCTTTGTTTAATACTATCAACAGTTGAAATGAAGCAATAGTAAAAAAAAACCTATATTTGAGTTGAAACAGAAAATATCTTACCTTAAAAGTAAATATATTTTTCAAAATTATAATAAATGCTTGTAGCACACACACTCCGCGGCGTAGGCGCTGCTCGACTAGTTGTGACAAGTTGGTATCCCAAATACTACCTATGAGTGAAAGAGGCAGTTCTATATCTTTATCCTATACCCTCATACTGTTACTGAGCCACTGTATCTGGCATAGCCACTGTTCAACACCTCACCCTATGTATTTGTAGCTGGATCCAAAAAAAAAAATTTAATTAGTAAATTTGATTTCGTTTGAATTTTGCATTTACAATAAATACAATACTATACCATCCCATCTCAGAGTGGATTTTTATGCATTTTTTAGAAATGATATTTATTTTAATTATTATTCATGATTATTTTGTTAATACTATCGTTTATTGTATCTATATTCTAGCAAATAAATATAATCTGAAAAAAGAGGTGGGTCGGTATTCTCAAAATCCTTTCCAAAAAGTCACTTATAAGTTCTTTTTATTTATTTATAGATACTATATTAAACAACTAAATTATAAACTACATTTTTAAGAAATTTCTGAGCATGTACATTTATGTATTATATTTTAATATCATATATTTACGAATAAACTTACTTGGACGAGTGGGTAGTTCTGGTGACAAAGAGGGAGGCACAACTTGTGATGTGGTTGGGGAAGGAGAAGGCAGAACAACAACTTCTACTTGAACTTCATTTGCAAAGTCTCGTGGAGTCTCCATTACTGCAGTTTTTGATGTCAAATGCTGTAATATAAACTTAGTATTAATTATTTTCCATAAGGCGATAAAAAGTAAATATTTATTATTATGCTATCAGAATAATTTATACCATTTGTGGGAAAGGGTTGATAGCTAGCTGGCTATCTCCACAAGCAAAACTTTGTCCACCCATTACTGTCACGAACCGCTTATCCATATCGGACAATTGTGTAAGATCAGTGGTACCTCCCCCCTTTTGCCTTAATGAAGCTGAAAGCTTGCTGCAAATTTTCTTTAATAAGCATTTCTTTTCAGCCCAATACTGTAAAAATATATTCAGATAAGATAATTTTATTTCTTTAATCTTAATGAAAGAAATAAAATAAATAAATGAAAATTACTTTTGCCCAGCCGGCGCCATCTTTATTAACTCCTCCGAGTGCATTCAAAGTGACTGCAATTTGAGCCCACTTTCTTTTCGTTTCCGTTTTACCTTGAGCC
The DNA here is from genome assembly GCA_918026875.4 of Diatraea saccharalis. NCBI lineage: Eukaryota > Metazoa > Arthropoda > Insecta > Lepidoptera > Crambidae > Diatraea > Diatraea saccharalis. The sequence continues at coordinate 12,219,047 of OU893336.1, forward strand.
GTCTTTAATAAGCCCTTGGCAATATTTGGATTTTGCTCTAAAAATTCTACAAGTCCTTCTACTTGTAGATGCGAAGGACGGGAAGGCATTTTTAATTCTGAAAATATAAAAATGCAATACAACTAATAGGCGAAGCGATCCATCTCAGATACAAACGTTAAACAATTCTAAAATAATTTTTGTATCTACTTACCGATTCCAAAAAGAACTCCAATACACATAAACTATATTTTGTAATTTAGTTTGGAAGTTTCATACGTAACGTTTCACGAGATAGAACCTTTTTAGCGGCAAATATGTTTATAAATTATTTTTTTAGACATTGGCAAAGGGATCGCATCAACAGCCAAAAATAAGTAAATTTATACAGATTTAATGTTTAAAAGGCAAAAATAAAAGGAAAAATTACAACCCATTATTGATTATTATGTTTTAGTGTACCTTGATAATAAAAAAGTTGGAGTAAGTTTATAGTTTTCTGTTCAGTTAGCATTATGGACATAGTCAAATTACAAGGAACGTCTCTATTACAGCCATTATTGCTGCTAACATGTGTATAGTCTCAATACTAAGCGCAATCCTAATTCAATTCCAATACTCAAGAGTTGCGTTTCAAGAGTAGCAGTTAAGATCATATGAAATTTGAGATCGTTATTGGATTGGATTGCAATTGACATTGAGATTGCGTTCAAGAGTAAGCCTGCTGACCAAGTAGAGAATATACTGTCAGGGTTTTGCGGACGACATGGTCCTGGTAGTGAATGGGAAAAACACAAAAAACATAAAGGATAAAGCAAACGCAGAGCTGACTAGGGTTCACTAATGGGAACTTAACAACAAGTTGAACTTCACCGCTCACAAGACATGCCATGGTAATGTTCAGAAAACTAAGATATGAAAACCCCGATCTAATTATGGCAGGGACTAAACTAAAAATTGTACAAGAAATAAAAATTCTTGGAGTCACCATAGACAGAAAATTAACATCTAATACAAAGGCATTGCAAATGCGGCTAGGACTACCTGCGGCCTAAGCCCTGAGCTGATTCAAACCATCTACTTAGCAGTTTTAGAACCGATAATATTGTATGCCGAGAGTGTGTGGGGATCAGAAGCTAAAAAGTGAAAAAGCAGGTAGGCACTGAACGCGGTGCTAAGAGGGTTCGCGCAGAAGAACGCCAAGTCATTACAGAACTGTCTCACTTAACGCTGGGCTGATACTGTCGGGATTGCTTCTGCTGAATCTCAGAATCCAAGAGACCTTGCGGCTTTATGAGGCAAAGCGCGGGAAAACCCAGGAGGTATTATGCGGACGAAAAGTTGAGAAGCGGATGCCTCTCTGCTGGAATCGACCATAAACCGCTGCTTCAAATCTTTTCACCATCTGGTCCGCTGCCACATATGTCAGCACTTTTAGAAGTCTTTTAGAAGCTTCAGATATTGTTGAATTTAACCAAATAGATAGTTTACCAATCACAGCAGAAGATATAACAAAAGAAACTATAAATGATATTAAATTGAAAGTACTTACGAAGGGATTAGAAGAAGGAAAGAAATTATGTAACGAAAAAGGTTAGGAATAGATCAATTAGAATTTTCTTTACAAAGTGGTTTTGTAATGAGAGGTAGTAAAGTTGTGATTCCCGAAAAATTAAGACATAAAATTTTACAAGACTTACATTCAGCTCATTTTGGGTTTACTAGGCTGTTGTTGTTAGCTAGAAGTTTTTGTTGGCAGCCAAACATTGTTATTGACATTAAAACTTTTAGAAATAGAGAATGTTGTTTGAATAAAAACAATCCAGTTAAAATAGAATAACACCATTTGGAATACCCATCAACGACTTTTGAAAGAATACATATAAATTTTGCAGGGAAATTACTAGGGTTTTATTTTTATTGATTGTTGCTTACTCTAAGAAATATTTGTACTAAATAAAATAGATACAGAATATACTATGAAGGTGTTAGATGAAGTATTCGGTAGATTTGGTTATGCAAAATTTTAGTTAGTGATAATGAACCTCAATTTGTAAACCCTAAGTTTAATTTATTTTTGAGAGAGAAAGGAATTGTACATAAAAGAAGTGCTCCTTATAATCCATCTTCTAATGGGAAAGTGGAAAGATTTGTACAGATATTGAAAAAAAAGTTAAAGTCATTACAGGCAAATCAAAACGACATTCATGAGAAAGTAAATAAAATATTATTTTATTACAAATTAACACCAAACCCCATACGAGGTAAATCGACGAGTGAATTAATTCTTTCTTATAAATTACGATCGACATTGACTTTGTTAGTGACAACTAAAAAAGACACCTTTGTATTAGAACAGAAAAATAAAATAGCAATACTATACGGATAACATTAAATGGAAATTCGGAAATTGTAGAAAGATTAGGAAAATTACATTATTAAATTTTACTGGACGATGGCGTAGACACATCGACCAAATAAGCGAAATGAAAGATTTTGAGGAACCAGAGATTCCGATTGTTGCTGAGTTTTTTTCTCCTTCTATAGTTCAAAATAAATGTAATAATGCTAAGGAATGTCAAGTACAAATAATTCATTATATGATCCTTCTTAAGATAATATTAACAACCATGGTATGAGCATAGAGGCTGAAAATAATAATTCTTTGGAGTTTCTAGCCACCAGCACCGGTTTAAAACCGGAAAGTGATGATTTAAATAATGACTGTGTTCAAAGTAGGAAAGTCAAGGAAAAGATAATGTAACACAAACTGTACTTAGACATAGTTCTAGAGTAAAGAAAAAGGTAGAACGTTTAAATTTATAATAATAAAATATGATATTTTATATCTATTGCAAGAATTTTTAATTTTTTTCAAAGGTTTCTAAGTGTTGTAATTTCCGTTAAAGAGGAACTGTTATGATTATATACTGTATCTGTTTTTGAAAGTTCATGTCATGCAGCAAGCTTTTAAAAATGTTACTGTTATTGTGACAGGTTGAATTTGGAGGCAAATTAAAAATGGTATAGAATTTGAGTGAGTACAATTTTTTTTCATTTTTAAGCTAATAATAATAATATATATATATATTAATAATAAAGCTGAAGAGTTTGTTTGATTGAATTTGCTAATATCAGAAACTACTAGTTCGAATTGAATATTTGTTTTTTGTGTTGAATATTCCTTTGATCGAGGAAGGCTTTAATATAACATCACTCTATGAATAATAGGAGTGGAACAGCAATGAAAAATGTTGCTAAAAGTGGAGAATATTTCTTTTTGAAAGATTTCCTTGCGTGCACTTCGTAAACAGTGAAAGGTTCGCAAAAAAAAACATGTATTACGAAATTGTTCCCCTTAAAAGTTCTTAAAAAGTATCCGCGACAGCATATGTCTATCTTAAAATTTATCCCGAAAAATAGCACATAAAGGAATGAAATTAGGAGTGAAAGTTAGTATAGGGTACTGAAACTTTACTATGGTAACCATTGTTTACTATTCAATTTGTCATTGTAATTACTCGTATATTCCGCATAATATGAATCCTTACCCAAAATTATTTAAGCTGTTTACCCAGGATTATTTTTTGTAATTCAAACTGGTACAATCGTTGTAGCTAATTATGTTATGTTTGTAACACAAACAAGCACACGAAAATATTGCATTTGCTGATGATCACTAGATGACGCCTTTTTAAAACGATATTTTGATTTTTGTTTTGTTTGTGATCTTTATTTTTGTCCAATTATTATCAGTTTAGTTTTCGTTTTCAATTTTGAATAAAATAAAACAGAAATTTATTTACATATAATCTTTAATTGCAATTTCGTTTATTCAGCTACATATTCACACTTTTTTATTATGAGATCATACATATTATGTTTTTTTTATTGTATCTCCAATTGATGTTGTTTTTCGTGATGTTCCAAAGGTTCATGAATCTGTGTTTTATGAGCCATATTTTGATCATGTTTCTCTTTTGCATATCTAAATATTTCCATATCCCGCATTTGTTTATGGGCAAGTAGTTAATTTTTTTATTGGTGTGTAAAATTAATTATTTTCTCGTTTCCAAGGGTGTGTATGCCGAATTTCTTTTCTTTGTAGTGTAAACTAAAAACGCAATGTTAATTTTAAGTGGTTTAATAATTTTGATAAAGTTTATAGACAAAAATACTGAAGAATTATTATCACAAATATTTAATATATTTAAATAGTTACCCAGTTCTTTAGAAACAGATTTTCGCAGCATCGTTTTGTGTGGAGGTGTCAAAACTATTTGTTCAAATCTGAAAAAGATAGGACCACATTAGTATTACCACAATAATATGGTAATTGAAAGCAATATAATATAAAATATAACACGATAAAATTTCAAATTGAGTAGCTTTTGTATTATGGAAATCTGAAACGAGAGGTACCCTCACACAACACCCAGACTCAAACCCGCGGCGTCAGAAATAGGGTCACCTTCACGTTCATGTTCTTTACATGAATTCACGTTGTTTGCACCACTTTTTGATGAATTAAAACTTACTATTGTTTAGAATTTTATGCTTCATATTTCAACGGGAGATATATTAGCCTCTCCACGAAGATTTCTTTTGTCTCGTTGTTTTATTTTTTCTTTAACTTTATTGTTTGCTAGGTTCTCTTTCATGTCAGTTCTCTCGTTTATTCCTCTTTTCTTGCCTCATACTGTAACGGTGCGTCGTACCACCGACTGTTTATTTCGTCCTAGGCATTCGCATGCAAACTTTTTGTCTTTAGATAGATAGATAGATAATTAATTTATTCTAATTGCAACACACAACCACATTATACAGAGAATAAAAATAAATAAAGACATTATAGAAAAGATATTAACTACGAATAAGTCATGTACCTGTGTGTAGCAGAGAGAAAGGGTCTAGGCCCAGTGCATTGAAATCACCGAAATGATTTTCAGCCATCACCTCAGTTGAGACGAGCAGGGTCAAAATCAAAGAAAAGGAGTCGAAAGAACAAACATAATGTAATGTCAGAAGCATGTCAGATAGAAATGTGGTCAATGTTATAATAATGTCAGAAAGTAAATAATGTATATAAAATCAATAAATAATACAGGCTAATAGAATTAGTATCGTGATAATATGATGTCAAAGGACAATGCCAAGCTTCCATAGAAACTTCGGCCAGAACCGACAGACAAGAGTATTATATTATAAGAAAGGGGAAAAAATATAGAAGATTATATGCACATTATATCTTTAATAAAAGCTCACCAAAAAAAGTTATATTCAAAAAAGTTTTTGTTTTTTATCAACAATTTTCTACATTGTTTTTCATTAAAACAGCCTATTTATATACATTTATGGATTTAAGGTAAAGGACGAAACTTTTTAAGTCATAAAAAGGATCTGTAAATTAAAAAACATGTAAAGATAAATATTTTTAATTATCAGTTGTATCATTTTTAGTTGTAAAAAATTATCTAAAAACTGTGCTGGCTTCCATATTTGACTGATATCTAGCCCATCCTAAATACCAAATGATCATCATTATGTGAGCACAGCAACATACAGTTCTACGCCCCACCAAAATTATTGCAAGTTTTTTCCCTGGAATTCGAGACTGATATAATGTTATCATCATTAGAATGCTCCAGCTCATGAATTGGCAATTCTTGAGAAGATGTAGAACTTGCAGATAGTGAAGATGGTGCAGTATAATTTACAAATAAACTATTACACTTTTGCCAACAAGGGTGACAAATTCTGTCTGATGGTCGGAGCTGAAAAGAAATAAAATCATTAGAAATATTTTTACATAATCATTTCCTTCAATGTTTATAGCATTTATTCTAGATAAAAAATAGTTTAGATTTTAATTTCGACCCAGGTAAAAACCCAATCAAAATCGAAATACATAATATTTGTGACAGCTCACAACAATTATTTAGTGCAAAACTAAGAAATCTCATACTATGACAGCTAAAAAACACACAGAATAATGGATGATACAACCACGATTCAGGTACAATTATTTGTGTTCATCACACAAATAAACACCCCAAACATTTGAACCCAGAACCTCTTGAGGTGCCGCAACCTTAAGTTCTGTGTAGACACCACTCTGCCACAGAGGTCATCATTTGGGTTTGATTTTATATAAATATTTTTAAAGTACAGACACCATCCTATTAGTTTTTAAATACTATATATAGTTAATTACATGCTCGGTTTGTTTAGATGTTTTGCATTCCATACAAAGCATAAGCATAATATAATGGTACATTATAATTGTGAAATAATTGACTTATTATTATTACTATATTATTTATTATAATTAAATGAATTTTGTTTCTACTTACTTGTTGTGGCATAATCCTTTTCGCAACAACAGATCTTTTGTCAGTATTGTTAACATACGAGTTCTTATACAATATTAAAGATCTTCCACAATGTATACATACATTTTCATTACCAATACGTGATTGACTTATTTCAGGCACTTTATTTATAGTAACAACCAACACTCATGACACACCACACTGTTGCTTGGTATCTGTAGGTAAAATGTAAGGGTTAATATTAACGTTTTCAGTGATCTATGTTGATATGTAAATACGCACAGCATTTTAGTCGTACATGCATCGAAATACTTACGTCTAACTACGAATAAGCCGAGTCAACAAGAATAACAGGTTCAGTCCAAGTTAAAAGCCGATTCAACATGTCAAACAGATTCTGGTCATAGTTAAAAGCCGGGTCAATAATTAAGAAGTTTCAGATTCAAGTTCGACCGGGTAAATAGATAGAATAATAACGTAAACAACAGAAAGCACTGAACAACAAAGTGAACGAATTGTACCGCAAATGTAATGTTTATCCATAATGACTATGACAATTAAAAAATGTGTTGCCATTAACAGATGTTAAATTGTTTTCAATCGATTAATATCGATTGTTAATAAATAATAAATCATATGTTATACTATGATTATTATATCTTTACTAATTATAGTTATGTAAAATAATAAGGAAAAATATTTTTGTGCAGTAGCAAAGAGAAAAATATTATAACATGGCGTATTTATTGTACTTTTATTCACTTTCACAACTATTGATTAATTCATAACGATTATAGATTTTCGACGGATTAGTTATTTTAACTTTTTACTGGCAATTTTTTTGTAAATGGCGTACTTTTCACGTAATAGTCGTTGATTAACTTTACGAAAATTACTCGTAACGGTGTGCTTTTTTTAAATCTATTCATAGTTGATAATTTAAAGTATTATAAAATATAAATTGCAATGATAATGTTTTGCTTGTCGGCGACAAGCCGTATTTTGGCATTCTCCTTTGAATTAACATTTTTGATGGTTTTAATATTCAATGTTATGTCAGATTGTAATTCATAATGTCATAAGGTAGTAAATTACTATTATTATATTAAAGTTAAATTATTATTTTTTGTAATTCCCGTAAGTCTGCCTTCAATTTTAATTTAAATGTCGATACAGAAGTGAGACCTCTCAGAGGTGGTGGTATATCATTCCAACACTTGGTGGATTGATAAAGATGCTTCAGGCGGTACATGCAAGTCCTGACCAAACTCAAGACATGTGCCTCGAAGCGCAGGTGGCTATCAAAAGTCACTTCCAGATTGCGTACCTCGTCGACCCTTGGCATTGTTTGGTGTCCGACAGCCACAATGGGATTCGAGGCAACAATCTTATTGAACTGAGCTCTGGAACCAATCACCATAAATATGGATTTCAAAGGGTTTAAATTTATTTTGTTTTTCATGGACCACTCAGCAATGGCCTGTAAATCTTTATTCAATTTTAAGACCGTCTCCTCCGTCATCGCCGGATGTGTAGAAATATAAAGCTGCACATCATCAGCGTAACAATGATAGCTGCAGTATTTAATTGCTTTTGCCATATCCGCCGTGTAAACAATAAATAACAGAGGCCCAAGAATGGAACCCTGAGGTACACCACGTGTAACTCCTCTAGGATCCGACATATTGGTTGAGTTATCAGAAACTTTGTGTAGCCTCACTGACTGATATCGATGAAGAAGGTTACTAGCAAACCATTGTACAGAGCGGGCATCCAAGCTGTAAAACTCGAGCTTAGCCAAAAGGAGACTATGATTAATGCTGTCAAAAGCACAGGAAAAATCTAGTAAGGCAAGAATAGTGCCACGACCTGCATCCTGCTGAGAGAGGATGTCATCCACCACATCTAGCAAGGCGGTGGATGTGCCATGGTTGCGACGAAAACCGGACTGCGTTGCGGGAAGAACACCATTACACTCAAAATATTTGTATATCTGAGTATATACTGCCTTCTCCAAAATTTTTGAGAGAAAAGGCAGGATACTTATCGGTCTAAGGTCCATAAATTCAGACGGGTGGGAGACCTTAGATAGGGGTGTGACCAAAGCGTGCTTCCATCCAGCCGGAAAGGTGCCAGTAGAAGGGGACAAATTTACAATACAGGTTATAACGCTTAGAGTGTATGGCAAGGTCAATAAGGTTCAAACCATCACAACCCAAAGCATTGGATTTAATTGACAAGATACACTCAGGCACCTCATTCTTCAACATCATTTCTTTTTCTTATTCACCTTTCGTAATTTGAAATTTTGAGTTATCCAATATGGTCTTTATGAATGTCAGTTTTATTTTTCTTTTTTTTTTTGGCGGGTATCTCTCTAGGCCGGAGGTTTAAAGTGTTTCCGTAAATAATAAAAAAAAAAATTACTGGCAAAGTTTGAGTAAATTTCACTTTAATTATTTATTGAAAGTTGACAATGGCTTCCGACAGTGGAGGCATTGAATCTGCACACACCAAAAAGAAAAAAAAAGCAGGTCCAGTGGTGGACTTTGCTGATGATGACGAAGAGATAAAACATCCACCTTACTTCAAGAAAAACCACATACTGAGCCACCCCGAAAATTCTCCAGACATAGTATTTCCAGTTTATATACAAAGTACAAATGACACAATTAAATTTGGAAATAAAGACCCTATTTATTTAAATAACATATTCAGTCGGTACAATAAAGGAGTAAAAGAATAAATGCTTAGCGGCATGTTGTAATATATGATAATGCAAACTCTTTGTTGTCTAATTTCTCTTTCTTGTCATTATATGAGATTAAAGAGTTCATTCCTGCTTCAACATCAGAATTTATAGGAATTCTAAAATACATCCCCATAGATCTCAGCTGCAAACATCTATTTTTTGACTGTACGCACATTTACTAGACGAACCCCTGAAGATATTGTCTCGTTGCATACTGTATCAGTGACATTTGCAGATAATGTACTGCCCGAGCGTGTAAACTATGGTCTATGCATTGTACCTGTGGAGGAATATATTAAGCCCACAGAACAAAAGTACTCTACGAGAAGAATGCCAACTTCATAGAAAAATATTTTCCATAGAAACTAGCGCCTATAGTCAGCCCTCCGAAAACAAGTAGTATGGCGGGAAGTTTAAATACTAACTTTATACTTACGTTTCATATTAACTACCAAATTACTAAAACCAGTGTTTTCTGTTAATATTTTTCGTATACGAAATCCATCATACAGCGTGTTTGGTAATACCTGTATAATCCCGAATATGGCACATACGGTATGATGAATAGAACCCAGAAAAATGATAACTAAGTCTGAAACCCAGCACATGACCTAGATATTCAGCTTTTTTCTTCGAAGTAAAACTGTACGCTGACAACCCTAAAAACAGCTGCTGTGTTGTATTTGGTCATCGACTCCATGTGCCGAACTAGTTTAAAAAATAACAGAAGTTAAATAAATCTAAAGGAACGGAATACCGGTGACTGGTTCGGTGCACGCTGGGCTGGACATTGGTATCCGGGGCTATCGGGGTGAGGGATTCACGAGGGTTCAGCCCGGGTGAATTCCCTCTCTTAGACGGGCTAGGGTGGGAGATGCTCAATTGCGCATCTTTTGCCTTTGACAGGGGGCAAGTCTGGCGGTTTAGTGAGTAGACCCCTGTTCTTTGACCAGCCCCACTCTGGGGTTGGTCCGCAGGGGAGAGTCCCACATAGCCCGTGGAGCTCGCGCAGGGTGAAGCGGGTATGCGGAATGCATTTCTCAGCGTCAAAAAAAAAACGTGAAATATAGGGACGGGGTGCGAAGTCTGGCAACCTCCTCGTGATGCACCCTGGGCAACGTGGCCGCTCGAAGTATCTTTCAGCCGCCGCGGCTAATGTCAGACGACGCGAGGGCGACGGAGTTTACTCCGTCCACGCGCGAATACGCGCGAGTGTGGGCTGGACGGGGGCGCCCGTATCGCGGGAAGCGGCCGTGCCAGCGAGTCGTTGGAACGCGCTTAGGGGGATGGTAAGACCCTTCTGGGTCGCGTTTGGGGGTTTCCCTCTTTGAGGGAGTCTCGTGAGGATGGGTTCCGCGTCGGCGTCCTGACCTTATGTCGGGTAGCGGCGGCGCGGTCCGGGCTGGACGGGCGCCCTACGTATCGTGGGAAGCGGCAACTGGCCCGGCTAGCCGTGGGTGTTAATCGGTACCATGGCGACGCCGATTGTCGGGGAAGTGGGAGCGTCGTGGGTGGTTTTAGTCGGTATGCCATCATGGAGAGTCCGACATAACCCATAGGGACTACTTCAAAAAGGGAATATAACACAAGCAGATTATAATAACACACTTTATTTTTATTATTATTGTAACATACCGCTTTATTACACAAATTAAGTGAATTTTGAACATACTGTTTGGTTTTTAACTTTAATTTAACACTGATTTACAAGCCTTCAGCATTATTTTGATGTGTATACCAAATTATTTCATTGCATCTATATTAAATTACACAAGAGAAATAACGGAGTAATTATTGATGGATTTTTAATAATAATCAAAATTTATCATTAATTTAATAATTAGCCATTAACTTGGTTTAAATAGACTTTCATATATGTTAAAAGAATTGTTTATGAAAAATAAAACCATATTTTTTATGTAAGTTCTGGGAGGATTTCTTTTGCAAAATTTTGATACAGTTCTTCTGTATCAAAGTTCAAATTATAATTATGTTATAGTAAATAAAAAAATAACTGTCTATTTCTAAATTATTAAAGGCAAAATTAACTTTTATACATGAAAATTTGACAGTAACAGTTCTAATTATTTGCAAGAGAGAACTAAAGCAATGTGAACACAAAAATTAATAAAGTTATTACCTACTTATTTAAAAGTATGTTTACTTTACGCCTAAGCGCGGTTTTGGAAGCTTCTTCTGAGAAAAGTCGATTTTTTAGTATACAAAATCTTTTCACGCATATAATAAATACGCTTTTTATTATCGAACTTACATTGTCCTGTTTGTGTGAAGGGCATTGTGCAAGAAAATCAAAATATACAGATTCTTGAAGCTTTTTTGTTAGATTTTTCTTCAAACCATAAATATGTGAATTTTCTGATAAGTATTTGTTTGTTAGTGTTGCACAACACTCCACACATGTCACCATTTCCATACTTACATAATTTAAACTTTTTTTGTAGTCGGAATATTCTTTAAATTGTGTAAATATATGATGATGTTCTACATCTTTTGCTAAAAATATATCTTTACAGAAAGTACAGGAAAGATCAATATATTATTTTAACATAGATCCACAAACATAAGCACTAGCTTGTATTTCTTCATTTTCAATTTGTTCATAATTTTGTATTACCAGCTGATCAACAACATTGTTTGCCCCACTACTTGAAACTGTAGGTGGTTGTGAGACAGATAACAGTGTTTCAAAATTAATAATGACATTGTTATTGTCAGTTTCACAGTTTCCTATGTTCCCTATATGCGGCAACTTCGCTATGACGGCAGTTTTCAAGCCAGCCACAAATTGTCCTATTGTGGGATTGGTATTTGAACCACAGTTCCCACGAATGCAGCCAAAAAGATTTTCTAGGGGATCCTGCTGCAATCTTCTAGTTGCAAGGCTTTTTATTTTTGTATTACTTCTCATGATTTCAAACAGATGTTGGACACCGTTTAGAGTCCAAATCCAGCTTTCTTTCGATGGCGGTGAACGAGAGCATCCTTTATAAATTAATGTCTCAAAAAATTGTTTCATTTCTGTTATCAATTTTTTATGAGGGCTTGTGTCAGTCATGTTGATGGAACACGCCTTTCCTCTTCTTAAATCGGCGTTATCACTATTGAGTGCATCAAAGAGTTGATCAACTTTATTGATAACATTAGCCGTTACAATAGCTTCTGCAGGCATTTGCCCTGAAAATAAAAATTATTTGACTATGACAAAAAATATAAAATCTAGATAAGGTAATTTGTTATTGCTAAGCAACTTTCGTAAAGGTCAGTCAGGATGAGTGACCAAAAATTATTATCTCTAGCTACTCCATGCTTCGAAAGGCACGTTAAGCAGTTGGTCTTATCTGCATTTGCAGCCATCAATACCCTCTAATCCGCATTGGGCCACTGTGGAGGGTTTTGGCCCATCCTCTTTGACCATCCAGAAGGAAGGCCAAAGCCCATACAGTGGCGACGTAAAAGGGCTGACATTTTGTAGAAAAATTTTTTGGAGTGGGCACTCCACTGGGCGACACATATGGATAAGTCACCAAAAATATATAATCTTTGGTCATATTTGTAATTAAATAAGCTGAATCTGCAATCATTAATTGACCAATTTCTCTAATTGATACATTCATAGAGTAGGCAGGCACCCCATCAGTAAGCATTAACATACATATGATTATAAAATTTTTATTTTTAAAAATAAAGTAATTACTAATCTTGATTAAACATTTTAACAAGTATTATTTATAGAAAAGGAATTTCAAATATTTTCTTTGTTTCTATTGTCTTAAACTTGCAACAACTCTATTTACTAATTTGTGACAATATACACATTCACTTACCTGTTGAAATTTTTGTGTACATTCCTCCTGCTACTGAATGGCTTAATACCTGTGCAGCTAGTTTTACTTTCATTTTTTGTTTTGTATTAGGGTCTAGGTGATCTTTTGTCAATAGCGGAGCATAAACAAAATTGGGATTGGTGTTATCTAGTTCATAAAACTCTTTGATATATGACCATTTGGCAACACCTGCAAACAAAATATAAATTTTGTAAGTTCGAGCCTCACATTAATTATTTTAACCTACCATTCAATCTATGTAGCTCTTATGTACACCCAGACTTCAGTTTACACAAAAACCTAGAATACCTTGCATTGTAAACTTACAGTGCAGAATTGACATTAAAATAACAAAAAGAGTTCATTAGACTGATTCTAAATAAGACCCAAATATCACCTATTATAAAGTGTTTAAGAAAAATATTGAAATACATATATCAACACTTGTTTCGGAAAACGGAAGAGCTTGACATTATGTTCGGCTGGCGAACGCCCACACTTAAAACATTTTCTTCTGTTTTCTTTATCAGCCATATTGTCAACAACAACAACAACACAAAAGAGTCACTATCTCAAATTTCACAAATCACTATGTATCCACTTTCATAGCACATTAAACGGAGGAACAAAAGCTCAACTCGACGTTATAATGATGAATAAATGCAGGAAAAAAGCAATCGTGATGGAATCGTCGTCGTCCGTACGAAAGGCATGGAGCAACAACAAAACAAATTGCCATTGTCGACGCCATATCAGTTACAAAAAATAACTTCTACTAATTTTAACAACGATGCCTTCCGATAAATAAAAATTAAAACGATTGCAACTCAAAACAAATAAAAGTCAAGTGTATTATTTACTTGACTTAATAAAATGTATTTCTGAGTATTAAAAACTTGGATAAACGGATTTTTTTGGTAAAAGACAACTATCAGAGACTACTAAAATGTGAGAAAGTAATAACACGAGGCAGCACTGCAGATTCATTTCATTGCCATACTATTAAATCTTAGTTGGTAGTTAAAAATATGGTATTATGAAAGATTATTTGGGTCTTTCATCATAAAATTTTGCCCCTGTAGGTATAATTTTACACTTGTATGAAGTTACCACCCCCTGATTAAGCCAGTGTTACAGTGCTATAAATGTATGGGTTTTGCAACTAAGTTTTGCAAACGTAACATTGTATGCTCAATATGTTCAGAGTCACATTCATATAAAGAATGCACCAATGCAAATAAACCACTTTGAATCAACTGCAAAGGTGAACACATTGCCGTGGCAAGGATCTATCCAGTAAAACAACAAAAAATCAATCAAAATAGAAGCAAAATAATGAATAGATATAACTTGGGGTCTTTCTTTCCTGCACTTAACAAGTCCTATGCCAGGGCAACTAGTTCTAGAACATTAAATGTACAGACTATAACTAGCGACAGAAACAAAGTACAGAATGTTTTGACTAACGTTTATGAATAATGAAAAGGTACTCAAAGATAGTATCGATACTTTGCTTATGTTTTGTAATAAAGAAAATAGCTGACCAGTTAATTCCTCTACAATAAAAAGATGTTACACATTATAAAAAATGTCATTGTATATAATTTATTTATAGTGTGGTTGTATATAATTATTTATTTACTTATAAGCGATTTTTACTCTACTAAAATTGCTTGCATTCCAAATATTCCTGTATCGAGTAAAATGATTTGTTCAGAAGCCACTCCGTCAAAGCTTTTTTAAAAATGTTTCAGTTAATTGCTAAGTCTTTTAGTTTCGATGGAAGCTTGTTGAATATATTTATAGCCATATAATATACATTTTGTTTGAATAATGTCAAATTACATGTCGGAATAAGAATTTTATTTTATCTCGAACTTCGTGGGTCTTTTTTTATCTCTCTGACTTTAGTAAAATATTGTGGATCTTTTTTACAAATAAACACAGTTCACAAATATAAATGCAAGGCAAAGGTAATATTTTTAATTCTTTAAACATAGGCTTACAGGAGTCTCATCTTTTTATACCACATATTGCTCGTGTGCATTTTTTTAGCTATAAATAGTCTTTTCATATCTACGCTATTACACTATATTATTACAGCATAACGTAGCAAGGATGATACGTATCCATGATATGCTTGTAAGGCTTTATTTTTAGAAGCTACTATTCGGACTCTATAAAGTGCAAAAACAAATTTATCTATTTTTGTAGCTAAACTATCAATGTGATTTTTCCAGTGTAAATGTTCATCCGGAATTATGCCTAAAAACCGCGCTGTACTTACTATGTCAATATTGGAATTTTTATAATGTATATTTAAATTTATTCTTTAAGATTTAGCTGTATAAAATTGTATTTTGTTAGTTTTTGATATGTTAATTTTTAAATTGTTTTTGTTTAGCCATTCTATTACATCGGAAATTGTGTTATTTATTTTGTTTTCTAGTTGGTCAATATTTTTATTTTGAAACAGTAGTGTACAGTCATCAACAAATAAGAAACAGTAATTTGTGGTTATATTAGGGAGGTCAGTGATGTATAGTAAGAAGAGTAAAGGGTCCTAACATGCTGCCCTGTGGTACACCATTTTTTATATTTCGATAATTTGAACGAATGGTTTTTTTGCTATTCCTTTCCATTCTTATTATTTCTGTACACTGTTGTCTATTCCTCAAATAACCTTCGAACCATTTGTACGCTGTGACACTCATGCCATAGCCAAAAAGTTTTTTCATTAATATGCCATGATTAACACTATCAAAAGCCTTTGACATATCAAGTCATCATCTTTATAATAGCCTTTACTCATAAGTATGTTCTTTACATGAATTCTAAATTTATTTATGGGTAGGTGAACTACATTTTGTGGAACTTTATTGAACAGAGCAATGCATTTACCCAGAAATGATTCTCTGATTTTCTGAAGTCCGAAGCTTGGAACGGCAAGTTTATTTTTGTTTCTTGTGTTAAGATTATGAACACTACTTTTTTTTTGTGAAGGAATCGTAATGTTTTCTTGCGTACATAATATTTTCATAGATGTATTGAGAGGCAACGGTGAAAATATTTATTTCTTTAAATATTACTCTGAAAGATTCTCTAGACCGTAAATTATATAAAGCGCGGACAGCTCTCTTTTGTTGAATAAAAATATTTGAATGCTAGCCGCAGATCCCACAACAATAGACCATACTTCATTACACTATGGAAATAACTAAAATATACCAATCTTGCCGTTTCAACATTTGCCAAGAGTCTAATTTTCTTAACAGCAAATGCTGTAGAACTCAGTCTACTTAACAAATTATCAACATGAGGATCCCATTGCAGTCAGGAATCTAATGTAATTTTTTTCACTATTTACATTTATGAGTGTATTAACATGCCTCATATAAGGTAATGCAAACTTTATGCATTTCGTTTTATTTGAATTAAGCTTTAAAATATTACTATCAAACCACTGTAGAACATTGTCGAGATCATCATTTACATCCTCAAAACAATCATTACCCCTCTTAACTTTAAACACTAAAGAGGTGTCATCAGCAAATAATACTGTCACGCACAAATTCTTTTTAAAGTGAGGAAGATCTTTAATGTAAATTAGAAAAAGCAATGATCTTAATATCGATCCCTGAGGGACGCCCATAGTAATGGGTGCCCCTGTAATGAATAGGCTGTTACTATGTTAATGCGCTATACCACCCAAGGCTTCATCACCACTTACCATCAGGTGGGATCGTAGTCAAGCGTTAACCTATAAAGTATAAAAAAAAAGAAAATACTTAAGCCAGCCTAAACCAGCTATTTTGTTTTGATGCCAATAGGCTTGTGTCAACTAACAATGAAACCAATGGATGAATGTTTCTAGGCGTAAATTGTAATATTTAAACAAGGAAAACCGAAATAATTCCACATAAAAATTTAAGATTATTGTTATTTTTACAAATTAAAATAAAAAAAAATACCCCCCTGGCCACTCCGCTGTGAATGCCAATCAGAACGTATTACGTCACATGGTGATACGCGCCATTGTTGTTGTTGACGCTTGGTTAACTTTTTGATACAGCAACACAAGTAACTTTGTTTTTTTTTCTATTAATATCATTTTTCGATAAGTTGAGAGTGTTATTTTTACCTGCCATGGAACCTGGATTTAGCAAAGCGAACAGCAATACTTTACCTAAAATTGACGCTGTTATGCTAGGCCGATTTTTCGCGTCGAACACAGACTTTTGTTCATCGGAATTTCGTAATGTTAAAACTTCTATGTAAGTATAAGCAATACTAAAATACTGCTTATTATAATTTTCACTTAGTACACAGTCAATAATTATTTGAAGGAATGTATACCAATTGTCAATTAATAGATTTTGAGGTTAGTATTACAATGTAAATATAGAAAGATGATGGAAAGACACTACTTTGTCGTAGTGTTTTAAGGCCTATCGCAAGTTTGTGGAATAGTGGGTTTTTAATTGCCCATTTCGAAAGTAAGAATTAGAAAAAAAAAATGTTTCTTTGCACCCAGGGTAACAAATAAAAAATATTATGTAAATAGCTAATATCAAATTATATTTCAGGTCTTCACGAGCTTCGTACGGTGACGACGCTATAAGCTACGTGCAGCTAAAGCGTGACGATAAATTATGCACTGTCATGTGCAAGATTTGTCCTGAACACAAAGTTCACGCAAAATTGTATGGATGCACACTTGTAGTGGATGAAGAAGAGGACATTATCATCTCCATTCAATGCCATGACTGCGTGGCTACAAAAGGTGGCTGCAAACATGCAATAGCCTGCCTGATGTGGGTTCATCGCCGTAGTGAAGAGCCTTCTTGTACCGCAGTAGAATGCTACTGGAAAAAATCCCGATTATCAAGAGTTGGTTCCAGCTTAAAATTTATGACAGCAAAAGAACTATCAAATGGTAATGCATTATTACCAGCAAATATATCAGTGCTAACAGAGTTTTTGGACGAAGCAAAGAAGAGGAAAATTCAAAATTGTGAACTTTTAAAGTACCGTAACGATTTCATTTTAACTGAATCTTTAATAAATAAAGTTGAGGAAGAAACGAGAGAACAGCACAAGTGTAATTTATGGTATGAATTGAGATATGGCCGCATAACCGCTTCAAGAGCATATGAAGTAAGTCGTTGTAAGACAGCAGAAGGCACACTTGTATCACTTATTTTGGGAGGGAAAATACCCGACACGGTAGCAATGAGTCGAGGCAGAGTCCTAGAAGATGAAGTCAGGAAAACAGTGGAAATTAAACTAAAAAAAAAAGATAAATAAATGTGGACTTATGTTAAGTGAGAAATGTCCAATAATCGCAGGATCACCAGATGGTATATCCCAAGATGGTATTATTGAAATTAAATGTCCCAGCAGTAGCAAAACTTACAAAAATTATGTAAAAAATGGAGAAGCTACAAATGTACTTGACACAGAAAAAAACATGTGTTTTTTGTGTAGCAGACCCAGACTATGGTAATAATAAAAAAGTGACTTTGATAAATATACCATTTAACTTGAAATATATTAAAAATTTAATTAATAATAAGTTAACAGTTTTCTGGAAAAATCAAATATACCCTTTATATAAGAGTGTAAAGTAAATATGTGTACTTACATAGAAGTGTTAGTAATGAATATTGCTGGACTTTACTGCTGCTATAGTTGTGCTGTGTGCTCATGCACATTTGTGTATAATAAAAAAAACAATCATGAAAATTTTTAGTTTTATTTTATTAAAGAATCTTGCAGATTTATCAATGCCCATGCAATAATAATTACATCATCCAGTATGTTAACAAAATTTAAATTAAGGCAGGCATGTGGTCTTAACATGTAAAATTCTCGTAGGCGCCGAATCACTCTTTCTATATGTATGCGCAAACTAGCAATCTGTTTAGTTTCTTTGGCCTCGCTTTTACTCATTTGAGCTCCTTTTTCTACACTAGGAGGCCTTATTAGTGTTATACCTGATTTCTTGAGGTATTTTTCTATATGCTTAAAGCCCTTATCAGCCATGATACACATGCCACTATTTAAAGATTTTATAAAGTCACATGATTCTACCACACACGTGTCAGTTGTTCTGCCACCAAATCCGGGTGAAATATAATTAAGTAACCCATTTGGAGTACACAAAATTAAATATTTTATAGTGTTAGCTTTTTTATATTCTGACCAAGTCATTGCTTGGTTTACGGCCTTAGATGGCTTTTGTATCTCTATCTCAAGGCAGTCTATAATGCAACTTACGTTGTGATATTTATGCCTGAATGCCATTGGTAGAGTCATTTTTATAATATCTTTATCTAGTGGCACAATAAAGGGACGTAAAACACTAGCTATTAAAGGCACATTTTTTGTAAATATCTTATTTAAACTAGACGCATTAGTTCCAAAATCATCTACTAAAATATTAAATGTACAATATAATCTTATTTTATTTAAACATAACAAAACGTGACGTTTGGGAATGTCTAATTTGTCTTTAATTATATCAATTAGGAAATAACAGTTTTTTGGCACACCAATATATGTACGGGGCTGATTTTCAATCTTACTTATTGTTCTCAATAAGGTCTCGGCTGCTTCTACTTTTCTGTTTTCTGCAATAAAATCACTACAATCTGAAGATGATTTCACTTGTAATGAATGCACTGATGGTGAGCTTGTGTTAGTAGAAACAGATAGCACAGACGGTGTGTATAGAGTAATATCACTGTCAGACTGTTCTTCTGAAATCAGTATATTTCTAGTAACCTTCTTTAGGGTAGATGGAGAAGGTCTTGATTTTTTACAGGTAATAGCTTTAAACGGGGATGTAAAACTAGATGTTATCGATGGCTTCAAAGGTGATATTGCTTGATCTATTGTTTTCACATTGGTCTGGGTCGCTTTACTTCTATATTTATGTGTAATGATTATTTGAATGGATTTATCTGCTGTCGGCTTAAATACCACTTTTGGTGTATTTTCTCCAATGATTTGAAAACCTGCAAAAATTACAAGATATAAGATAAGAATCAAAAGAAGCTGTGCATGATATTATACATCTATTTAGAATTTGAGTATGAATCTGTGTTTGAAGAATATTTATATTTTTTGGTTTTGTAAGATAGGTAGGTATAATGTTTGCAATCTGATATGAACCTTTATAGATTGATTGGTAAAGAGTAAAGAATGTCATATCCAAGACTGAGGCTATTTTGATTAAATTTGAACATACTCATAAAATGTTACAATAGTATGTGTTATGTGATATAATATTTTTAGTTTATTACATACCTGCTGAACTTGTTTGAGGTTGTTGTTCTTGGGAAGTAGTTGGTGTAAAACTTTCGAGTAGTTCAATGGAAGTACTTGGTGTACAACGTTCTTGTAGTTCGTTGGAAGTACTAGGTGTACAGCTTTCTTGAAGACACTCTGCTATTGTAGTCATTTTCTGTTTTTTTATCATGTATGGCCGTTCTGCACTGGTGCAGGTTCGTTTTCTCCTGTCTTCTTGACATCCAAATTTACTAGGTAAACAACCTGGTTTCATTCGCACATAAGATACCTTTCCCATTATATGGTACTCGGTATAATTCAGCATATCGTTTGGCAACTGGAAAAATATAAATGCTGTGTTTTAACATAATACAAATTTGAGACATTCTAACCTCAAACCAAATGTTGCATTGTTGTTTTAAAACAAATAAAGCTTTGGTTTTTCTTTAGATTTACAAGTTGAATATGTAGTCACTACTTTTTTAAATAATACTTACATCGAAATGATCTTCACAAAAATACATTCTCGATGTTGTTGATAAACAATGAGCACCATCCCTCCTTGCCAGCTTTAACCACTTTCTTCGCATTTTTTCGTTGACCGGAACACGTATGAATAATTTAGTCGGAGTTTTTATACTTGTGTTTATACACTGGGGCCCTATACAGTTTTTAAAATACGAAGTTTCCATTTTTATTCAAACAAAACAATCTTTTGCCGTAAGTGAACACAACCGCTTGCCACTATGTGACGTCATTCACGACGCCATGACACTTTCTTGTGTTTTTAGGTCAGATTGAAAATATTTTTTTTAAACTTAAAATATGTGTTTTAAATATAATTTTTATCATGAAATATTATTATTTTGGGGTAATACAGGCACGAAACTAACGAAATAAGCCATTTTTGAAATTTACGACACAGGCCTATTAGCAGGAGTGTTTTCTTTATTTCTAAATACTGCAGACAGGTAAGCGAGTTCTCGAACTTGCTGTAATAATTGTCCATAAATAGATGGTATCCTTTCTTCAAATAAGGTCTCATAAGTCGAAGAACTATTTTCTCTGATTTATTTCCTCTTTCACTAGAGTCGTCACACTTTCCAGTATACATGAAAATATTAAGAACATAGCCTTCTGCAGTTGCTAATTCATAAAATTTTACCTCGTATCGCGCTTTCTTACCCTTCATTTACTGGCGGAATCTAAGTCTACCTCTAAACAAAAGCAAAGATTCATCTAAGGAAAGTTCTTCTCAGGTGATTAACAGCTCTGAAATATTTTGCAGATAGTATGTATGAAATGATTGATCTTATTACTTCCTTTAGCATTTAAGGTCGAAGCACACATTCATCTTAGAAGTTGTTCAAATCTTCTCTGTGACACGACATATGGGAAGATCGGATGATAATAAAGATAAGTAAAGATAAGTTTTAGATAGAGAGATTTGGCCTGGTAAAAAACACAGCCCAAGAAATTTAAAAAATTCTACTTCGTAGACTCCTCTGAAATTATATCTTCGACTGTTCCTAGTCATTAGTCTGTTTTTGTTGCATAAAGCCTTGCCATATTGATTAGTGTATTCTATAAGTTGACGAACAATATCAGATGGAAATTCAGATAGTGATACTTCATATACTTCTTCTGTGACTCATACAGAAGAATCAATATCCATAAAATCTCTCCAAATGGAATCTACATCTGATTGTAGTGAGATGATAGAAGTTGACAAACAGACAGAAAGATTTATCTCTTTAGAGTGTACTTTAAATAAAATAAAAAGAAATCCCCGTTATTATATTGGTATTCCTTTAAGTTGTTATTACTTAGTTAACTTGATTCAAGAAGAGACAAATATACCATTTAATCATATTTTACTAGTTCAAAAAAAATAGATTAAACAATTCATTCCTTGAACTTGCTGATGACTTTGGATAGTACTTATCCAAGCAGATTTTTTTTTAAAACATTCCTATAATAGCAAAATATGTAATGCGTCCTTTAATTGTATTATTAGAAAGAACTTGATAAAAAATAATTTACCCATGGCTTTTAGGCACAAATACAATAAGGTGACTTGTATAATAGACTGTTTGGAGATAGAAATACAAAAGTTTTCAAATGCCTTAAATCAAGCTCTTTCCTGGTCTGATTACAAGAAAGCCAACACAATCTGCGCTACGCGCACAGTCGGTTCGGACGTGTATCACAATTATCTTGTAAACCAGTGTTTCTCAAACTAAAATCTTAATTAATTAAAATGAAGTGTGCTTCCTGTGGTGACAATTTTAATGACGGAGTATTCTGTAATGGCTGTAACAGACATCTGGATTTTGGATGCGCTAACATTGCAAAAATAGGATATCGAAGACTTGGCCGTGACCGTCAAGCTACATGGACATGTCCTCAATGTAAAGCAACTGGCTCCAAGAGCACTCCAACTACGCCTGTTCGTCTCTCCGTAATCATACCTGAATTATCATCAGCCCTGCAGTGATGTTTCTTTGGATATGAGCACTCTTGTCTTAAACCCTAGAGATGTCCCCTCAGGTCCAGTAACGCTTGAGCTGCTGTTTCACGAGTTACAAGACATGAAAAAACATCTTGCTAAAATACCAAGTCTTGTACTCGCTGTGGAGTCAATAAAAAATGAGCTTTCCGACCTTAAATCTTTCTGTGAATTTAACAGCGCTAACTTGAAAGAAGTGGAAACAAGGCTCACTGAAATTGAGCTTAAGTCTTCAGAAATGGAAAAAATTAGTGAGCATCTTCAAACAACCAATCGTAACATTGTAGAACTTAGGCGTGAGAGCACTTCAAGGGATCAGTGGGCGAGACTAAACAACATTGAAATCAAAGGCGTCCCTATAAAAATAGATGAAAATTTATTTCATATATTAGATAAGCTGTCAAAAGTCACTAACTATGCGATTCCCAAGACCCAAGTTAATCATATTGCGAGAGTTCCTACTCATGACGCTAAGAATAAACATATAGTTGTAAGCTTTATAAACCGCTATATAAAGGAAGAGTTTGTGGCTGCAGCGCGCCTGAAAAAAGTTATTACGGCGGCTGAACTTGGCTATGGGGACCCTTCAGTAAAAATATTCATCAACGACCATTTAACTGCCGAAAACAAAAAACTGTTGACATCTGTAAAAAGTGCTGCTAAAAAAAAAACTTTTTATATGTATGGGTTTAATATTCCAAAATTCATGTTAGAAAAAATGATACTTCTCCCGTTATGATTATAATTACCAAAAAATCGGATTTAAACCGGATTGTTTAATTTATTGCTTAAAAAATGGTACTTCATATTATTTTAGTTTTTATATAATTTGCATGTTACTTTCTTATTTAATATTCAGTACCTTAGATGATTTAAGTATTTTTTATCAAAACGCTCGGGGCCTTCGCTCAAAAACGAATTTATTCTACCGCAATGTATGTTCGAACACATTTGACATTATAGTAATAACTGAAACATGGTTAGTGGAAGGTATTTCGGACTCTGAATTATTTGACAGCCGGTATTTGGTTTTCCGACGGGATCGTGATTACGCTGCTACTGGATTAACTAGAGGGGGCGGTGTATTGGTAGCAGTTCGTCGTGAACTGCACGTAATACCAAAATTAAATTATTGTTCGACTGCGGAAGACCTGTGGATATCAATTAGTTCGATTGACTGTCGAGTGAGGAGTTCCTGTGATATTCATTTATGTGTTTTGTATTTATGTAAAGAAAGCCAAGGTTTATCTTTTTCACAGCAACTCATCAATTTCTTAAGCTCATTGAATAATATTATTATGTCCAATCCGCAGGGTAGTTTTATAATAGTAGGTGACTTTAATATGAGCAATATAGTTTGGACGGCTAGTGTGACTGATGATCTGTCACTTGATCCGAATAACTACAATTCAATGAATGAAGCGTTATTAATAGATGAAATAAATATTGAATTTACGTCAATATAATGGGAATTTGAATGGGTTTGGTAGAATTCTTGATTTAGTATTATCAAATATTACAATCGAAGTAAGAGATTGTAGTAGTAATGCGTTGGTACCTATTGATAACCATCACGGAGCACTTGAGCTCGGCATTCGTAATTCGCATTTTGAAACATTGAATTTTGCGCCGAGAACTAAATTCTTATTTGATCGTGGTGACTATATGTCAATTAATAATGAAATTGATGCCATTGAGTGGCAGGCAGAGTTCACATCTTTGAACTTAAAAAAATCAATTGATTTTTTATAAAACTATAAATACGCTTATTGATAGATTTATACCTAGTAAATTAGTAAAAAACACGACTTACCCGGCATGGTATACGGCGCCGTTAAAAAAGCTGATTAAAAGAAAAATATAAATATTGGCGTAAATTTAAACTATACAAGGTGTTAGGAAAACGCTTGCGAATCTTTAACATGGTTATTATACCATATTAATGGAGTCCTACAAAAATATTTGTTTACTTGAATAATTAGTATTTAACGAAATCGTATTTTCTAAGCACGCAATGTAAAACGTACAAATACATGGGTGAACGACCGCGCGGCGCGAGCGCTTTTGATAGTTGCACACATGCATAAACGAGCACACACAAACACACACAGAGACGATCGTAAGTACTACGTACTACGTAAAGTAATTTATTACAATAACCTTTAATTTTATTATAAGTAACGATTAATTTAACCAGTTAAACTTAACATCATGATTTTTATTTTAATGCAAAAACGTACTCACCTGTTCATGTTCTCCGCGGTCTAACTAAGTGTGGCTCGAATTGTGCCCCATTCATCTCAACACAAATTCGAGCCCGTCGCCGCGTCTCTTCGTGAAGTCGAGGCATGAGAGTTGAGTCCTCGATACAACTCGTTCTTATTGTCTCGAATGCACTCACAATTCTTGCCCGCATTTCCTCAGCACTGTCACAAACTCTATTGAACACTTTTTCTTTAACACACCCCCACAAAAAAAAGTCCAAAGGTGTCAAATCAGGAGATCGTGGTGGCCAGGCTTGCGGTCCTAATCGCCCGATCCAACGGTCACCAAATAGTTCAGTGAGACGCTCACGTACCGGCCGTACCACATGCAGCGGTGCGCCATCGTGTTGAAACCAAGCCCTTCTTAGCTCAGCTAATGATATGCCTTCAAGAATTTCATCAAGGCTCTCATTAATGAACCTAAGATACCCAGCTCCGTCAAGTCGTTGTGGTAGAAACACCGGCCCAAAGATAACATTGTTGAAGACGCCAGCCCAAACGTTGAACGACCATCGGGTTTGGTGGCCAGTCTCTTGAGTGGCACGTGGATTGGTTTCAGACCATAAATGTGAATTTCGTCTATTCCACATGCCGTTCCTTGTGAATGTAGATTCATCTGTCCAGATAACATGCTGAATGAATCCTGGAAGACGCTGTTGTTGATCCAACAACCAACGGCAGAAAGTGCGACGACGGGGTAGGTCTTCGGGTATCAAAGCTTGCACTTTATGAATTTTGTAAGGCCGCATTCTGTTTCTTCGCAAAACTTTGTACACCGTCCAATGCGAAACTGAGGGCCCATTTGGCCGCTGCAGTAACTTTGCAGCAGTCCTCGTGCCCAAACGGGGGTTGCGTTGGATCACATCGAGAATACGCTCCTCGGCTGCAATGTCTATTGGTCGCCCACCGCCGACCGCCACCGGAACGATCGGTTGATTCTCCAACAGTCGTTGAAACGCAGCAGTAATGGTTCGAGAGTCTCCTGGATGATGCACATTAGGAAATCTTTCCCGGTAATTCTCAAAGCTAGAGAAGCATTGTCACGTGCTTCTCCTAAACACATAACCATGATCCCATACTCACGAGCACTGTACACATATGCATTAGGCATGATGAGATGCACTTATTGTCTAATAAAACTTAAAATAAACACTAAATAAATAAACCTAACACGCTCAACTAAAAACTATGATAACTAATTTAACGAAATAAACTTTAAAATACGCATTCGCAAACCGAGATGGAAAGTTTTTTGTCACTGGTCGGCCTCATGCCTCGCTCATATCAAAGAAGCCGCGATCATTCGTTCTTTGGTTCTTCCTACTGAATATTCGAGTATTGCAACTTTTTTCACCAAATTCCCAAAATTGTTTTAGAAATGAAATCTGCAATTGAATGGATTGTGCATTACGTGTTCGATCAAATTTATGTTTTAACATTGTGAATTATTACAAGAACTGATATCGTAAGTATTTTTTAATAATACCGAAATAAACCAAATGAAAATTGTCTGAAAGTGTACGCTATACTAAATTATTTTTATGACAAAATAAGTAAAATGTTTGAAAGAATGTTGTGCATCATTAATAATTGTTTTCACCGTATCCTAATAAATAAAAGTAAGACAGAGAAATTATTATCCGGGTACCGTTGTTGTTAACCGATTGGCAGGAACATTGGCTAACGTAACTTAACCAACCTTATTTGCGACGCTCTTAACTTATTGTTATACGAATAAATTTTTAAAAGTGATTAATGTTATTTCAATAACATCAACTAAAAAATTAAAAAAAAAAAAAATTAATAATACCATGTAATCAAAAATATTAAAAAGATAGATAGATATTTAAAAGATAGCTTACCTTTCTTTAATATCATACAATTTTTATGGGATTTATCCTGTAAAAAAATTACCCAATTAAGGGAAAAAATTAGAGCTGGCAGCACGTGTAGCGGCTGCATGTCTCAGAAACCGGAAGCGGACGGACCGGAAAAGTGAAGCGGCATCTTTTATAAACACACTCACCGGTCACTGCGGTTCGCAGTGATATCTAGGGCTGCCACTCATTTCACTTAGCAACTTTAATAGTAATTAATTATGTGTTTAGATTTATAAATAAAGTTTGTCGTAAAAGTACTAAGTGAAGTTTTACAATTCAACATCGCGTTTAATCATGAATAACCCGTTAGGATTATACTATTGGGTTAGTCATGCAAAGTAAGTATTTATTAAGAGAAACAACTATTCCGCTTTTTTATAGTTTTCAAATTGAATCAAGAGAAATAATTATGCTAAAATTGAATTGGGAAAGAATTCAATTGGGACTCCCAATAGTTTTTCATAAAGTTTACTTTTTTAATGATTTCACACACACATACACACACACTTCTGGAGAAATGAAGTTTCTTATACATTTAGATTTTTATGAAATAAAAATGATTTAACACCTTCCCCTCATTTTAATGAAATGTATTTATCTGATCTTTTTGTGTTTTATAAAACCTAAATAAATTACTATGCGAGTTAAAAGATATCGTTATTAGTTACATGCTCTGAATAAAATCAAATGATTTTTGTCTTAAACTTTTCTGCGCTAACGTAAAAAAAACTCATTAAAATAAAGCTCACATTTTAAAGACAAGTAAATAAAAAAGTGCACTTATCAAAATCATGTAATGTAAGTTTTATTTTTAAAAATTTACAAAGATAAAAATTTTGTAAATACTAGAGTTACTAAACCGTTTTGAAATGTTTAGTCAAAACAAATGTTTTCCAGAAGAACATGCATTTTATCTAGTAGGTTATTCAAAAACGATATTTACTCATTAAAAAGTGGCACCCCTTAACACGGAAACACTACCGATTGATTTTGCTTTACACTACTAGATGGCGCTGCATCTATCATTCTCATTCGCTATATCATCAAAACCGCCGCGATTTGCCGCTAGATGTATCTAGAAGTTTACGAGCTTGGCCTGCAGTATCTTCGCTCTCGTTTTTACTTATTGTTATTGCGTGAAAGGGAATGATCATCAATAAATAACAATTTGAAAAAATAACAAAACGCCGTTTTAAAACTACTTTTAGTAATTGCGTTTTCATTGCATTTTCTTAATAAAACACAGGAAAATGGGTACCTAAACTAGCAACGTAGAGAACTAAGAGCTTTTCGTCGCTAGATGTCGCTGAAGTTTCTCACTCGTATCTTCTGTCTCTTTTCATTCTACCAGTGGTGAAGGAAAGAGAATGAAAGTGCCCTTTGAACGTACCAAAGGTTATTGAACCCTCGGGGTCGTCTACCGCCGATCAGCTGATTTTTTCGAGTTTTAATTACATTGCGTTTTTATGGAAAATCAATAAATAGACAAATTTATTGATAAAAATAGTAATACTTAACTTATTTTACATCGCTAAAAATGAAAAAAAAAATAAAAATAACATATTTTTTTTGAAAAATAAAGTAATAATTTTTTCATTGCAATGTATCCAGAATCACTTACTCTATCACTGGTTTTCGTTTTCGGAAGCGTTCCCCTAACACCCAGTATAAGAATGTCGCAGATCAGAGTTCCTATAGATTACTTAGAGATAGATTTAAATTATTAGAATCTGCTTCTTATAAACATTATTTGCAGTCTATTGAAGCATCAATAGTGAAAAATCCAAAACAATTCTGGGCTCATATTAAATCTAAATCTGGGAGGTCGCAAATTCCTTCTAATCTCAAATACCTAAACCTTGATTATAACACGGGAGAAACCATATGTAATGCTTTTTCAGAATTTTTCAAGTCGTCTTTTCTTCACTTAGATAATTATAGTAATAATAACCTATCCTTATCCATTAAATTACCTTCTGAGTCTACTAATAACGCTTGTGACATTTCTTTTGTGAAGGTTACAGTAGACGAGGTACACAAATTACTTAAAAACCTAAATCCTTATTAATCAGCGGGCCCCGATAAATTACGATCAAAATTTCTTATTAATTGTGCGCGGTCGCTCTCCAGGCCTGTAACGCTTTTATTTAAACAATCTCTTACTTCAAGTTACGTTCCGTCTATTTGGAAACAGGCATTTGTTACTCCTGTTCATAAAAAAGGCTCCAAATCAGAAGTCTCGAACTATAGACCAATCTCTAAATTATGTATATTGCCTAAAGTACTAGAAAAGATAGTCTACGATCGGGTATATCATTCCCTTATTTATAGTTTTAGTCGTCGCAACATGGCTTTCTTAAAGGGCGCTCCACTGTATCCAATCTAGTGTTATTAAATAATTTTCTTACAAAAGCAATGGACGAGGGTAGTCAAGTGGATGTTATTTACACTGACTACAGCAAAGCTTTTGATCGAATTCCGCATTCTATCCTTATCCATAAACTTAGGCTGATTGGTTTTCACGGTGATCTATTACGATGGTTTGCCTCGTACGTTGATAATCGTTGTCAGGCAGTTGTTGTAAACAACTATATTTCGAGCTGGGTATCCATTCCTAGTGGCGTTCCGCAGGGCTCGCTGGTTGGACCTTTGCTGTTCATTATCTTCGTCAATGATATTGATGCGTGTTTTCGTGCGTCGAGTCTTCTCTGTTTTGCTGACGATATGAAGATATATGCTAAAATACACGATCTTAACGATGCTAAGTCACTCCAATACGATCTAAACAGACTCGAAGTTTACTGTCGTCAGCATATGTTGGATCTGAATCCATCTAAATGCACAGTCATGACTTTCAGTAGGAAGAAGACGATGATTGCATATGATTACACGCTTCAACAGCTTATTTTGCAACGTGTTCAATCTATGCGAGGCCTCGGCGTACTGCATGACAGTAAGTTGTTGTTCGATGAGCACATAAATATTATAATTTCCAAAGCAAGCAAAGCTCTCGGATTCCTATATCGTAGCTGTAAGGACTTTACCAACGTGATAACATTTAAAGTACTTTACTGCAGTCTTGTGCGTAGTCACTTGGAATATGGCTCACAGGTGTGGAATCCTAGATATGCCGTTTATATCGAAAGGATTGAAAATATACAAAAGAAGTTTTTGAAATATTTATGTTACCGCACGAGGACGATATATATAATTTCAGTGATTATATGGAATTATGTAAAAAGCATCACTTATTAACCCTGGAAAACCGTCGAATGATAGCTGACATTATATTTTTAATGAAAATAGTCTCTAACGTTATTGATTGCCCCGAGCTTCTTTCATTATTGAGCTTTACCAGGAAGGAATCTTCGTTATTTTAGGCCAATTCATGTACCCATTTCAAATACAAATTATAGGCAAAATACCTTTTTACTCCGTGCAGGCAAATGCTTCCATGATTTGTGTAATAATAGACCTATTTTGTTCAAGCTGTGACTCAGCAAGACAAATTATTGTTAATCTGTTAACTTGACCGAAGGCTTTTTTGATACGTTTTTTTTTCTTTTATTATTTAAATATGTGTAATTGTTTGATAAACATAGTGGTAACATTGGTTTGTGTCCTTATTATAGTTTGGATCTATATGTGTGAGTATATAATTGGTTCTCTGTTTCTTATTATTGTTTGTTTATTTAATTTTATGTAACTGTTGTTTCACCTTTGAAAATAAAATAAAATTTAAGTACCTTAAATTTTGTATGGTTTGATAAACTACGAGTATATTTCAAATGGATATGGAGACCGAATACTGTTATTCGGCCTCCATATCGTGCACGTGCATTGTTGAAACATCTAATTTTGCAAATTGTTTACAACTCTAATATGTGGGTCATGGCAGATCGAGGACTTAAGCATGTAGAAGTGTATTTAAGAAAAATGGGTGTGCTGTTAGTACGACTTCCAAGTGTTATAATTGGAACAAAGTTATCTAAAGCTCAAGCAAAAGAAACAAAACAAATAGCTAGCTTACGAATCCATGTTGAGCGGGTAATAAGACGGTTACGTGAATTCAACATATTAAAACCGCATGACTGTCTTAAGTTTGGTTAAAGTTATTGATGACGTAATAACTATAGCTTGTGGTTGGATTAATATACAAGATTCTCTCATTAAATAAAACACACATGAAATTTTTGCTTTTTATTTTCTATTCTATACTTTTATATAATATGGGATATACATGGGATTTCCAAAATGAAATAACACTTTCAAGAAGGCTTGACATAAAATGCTCATCATAAGATATACATAGAATTCCCACATTTTCATTAAAAGAGAACTTTGGGTCTGCAACACAGAAGTAGCAGTTTTTTAGACCACTTAGATGCATTTGCATTTGTATGTGGGCATAACATTTCTTGCTGGGTTTGCCATTATTAATATAATTTAGATAAGTTTTGTTACTTATTGTATATTTTTCTCCACATATTCCATCAGGAGAACCAGCTATCATTGGATGTTTCTGGGAGATGAACAGTCCACAATTCTTGATCTCGTTCCCTAATTTCTTGGAAACTACTCCTTTAACTTTATTTTCTAAATATCTTCCCCGTTTCATTGTTGGTATGTCTGGTATCTTCCCTCCCAGGATAGCAGAAATCAGAGTCCCATCATCAGTCTGACATCGACTCGCTTCGTAAACTCTGGAAGCTGTTACCCTGCCATACCTCAGTTCAAACCAAAGCTTATTTTTGAACTAGTCTTTGGTTACATTTTCTATTTTGCATAAAACTTCAGTTGTCAAAATTACTTTACTTAAAAATAAGTCACATTACTCTTCTTTTTGTGTAAGCACAAGTTGATGCATTGAGACAAAATGTTAATAATAATAATAATAATAAAGTATTTATTTTGCCAACACACAACAAATGTTGATACTTTAGTATCTCACAGTTACTTAATTTTCTCTTTTTTCCTTCTTCTACAAACTTTTTGAGAACAGCAGATTTAGAAGGTAATATAGGGGTACCTTTAGATAGATCTTTTGCAGATATAAATTTCAAGGTAGTGCCTACTTTTGATTATTTTGATTTCTGCCAATAGAAATGGTTTCGAAGACCTGAAAGAATTGAAATTAATTAGAATAAGTATATATACACTGACTTGGTGATTATCAGATATTAGGTGTATAGTAAATGGAAAAATACTAGTAGGTGGTCTGTAGTTATAAATATTTAGTAGTTTTATTAGATATAACTCTTTAATTAGCAAATTACATGCTGATAAAGAGCTAGCCTCAAAAGTAAACAATGAAAGTTTACCGTTTGTAAACGTAGGCTCTAATGAGGTCTAAATTATATATAATGTTGAAGATCAATTTACACAAAATATACTTACAAGGAAGTTTTGATGTTTTTGAATTCAGATGAGCAAAATTCTTTATTATTTGCGAGGAATTCGCTCAACATCAAATTTTAGCAAAATTTAACTGTTTGCCTTGACAAAGCCTGATTCCATTGTATTAGAGCAGAATAAATTCGATTAAAACACAATAAACAATTACAAAAACAATCCAAATGCGTTAACGGTAGCACAGTAGTAAAAATCGACATTTTAACCTAAAATACACAATGTAAAAAAAAGTGTCAAATAAAAAAAAACTGAAGGTTTTTTAAATGATTTTTTTTAGTAACGTGTGTGTCCTCCCCTTTTTTGAACTCATTCTTCAAGCCTCGAAGGCATACTCTCCACCAGGTGTCGTACTGTCTTTTGTGGGATTTGTTCCCAGCTTGTCTTTAGCACGTTGATGAGCTGTCGTTCGTTAATTACCGGTTGATTTGTATCTCCTGGTGGTGCCTTGCAAATGTTAATCGCCTTGCACGATGCACGGATGTTAATGGAATTCGCACTACTCGTCGTCTAGAGAACTGTTGCTCTTCATTTAACCGATTCCTTATCGTTTGGTCACTTACGCGGGTGCCAGTCGCCTGGTGCAAGCGGTTTCCTAAGGAGCGGGCGGTGACGACTCGCTCTCTGCGCGCAGTTAACCGTATGTAGCGGTCTTCCTGTGATGTGGTTGCTCGACTCCTGCATGATCCTGGTCTTCTGGTAACGCTCCCAGTCTCTTGAAACCTAATCCAAGCATTCTGAATTGCCACCCGTGAAAAACCCAGTTGTAGAGCTACAGAAAGCTGCGAATGGCCCTCATGAATCAGCGTTATGGCCCTAAATTATAATTACGTACTAACAAAGGGAATTCCTGCAGTTCACCAAGAACTCGACAGTTTCAATGACTCAAAAGGTCGACTTCGAATTCAAATTCTAACCACTTCAAAAATTAAGTGAGAGGTATCCTCTCATAATGTTTGTCAACACTTAATGTAACGCCACAAAAAAATTTAACCGGTTACGATATCTAAAAATTTATTATATTGCTTCAAACGTCAAAATAAACAAGTGGCCCTTATTTTGTTTTGACTAGTATATATTTTAAGGTTTATCTCGAGTATGTTAGCTCTGCATGAATAGCAATTCAAGTAGCATATCAAGTTAATATAAAAAAACAAAGAGTTGGTGAAATATCAACAAATCTGTAATTTGTAAGTGCCATAAAATAGCAAGATGGGTAACAAAAATAAAGAAATAAGTAATAGAAAAAAATATTTATTTTAATTACTAATCGAAAATCAAAAAGTATTTAATGGTACTTCGTTGAAGACAGTGGATAGTAAGACCACTGTTCGCTTTCTTCATTCACATCCGGTACCGGTAAAAGGAATGGTATATTTTTAGTATTTGGTCATCCTTAAGTTTTAGCTCGGTGGCGTAGTGGATAAGCCCCGCGGCCCGCGATCGTAGTCGTTAAGCAACTATCGCAAGGGTCGGTCACGGGATGGGTGACCAAAAAATTATAATCTCGAACTACTCCGTGCTTCGGAAGGCACGTTAAGCCGTTGGTCCCGGCTGCATTTGCAGTCGTTAATACCCTCCAATCCGCATGGGCTAGCGTAGAGGGTTATGAACCTTAACCATCCATAAGGAAGGCCTGAGCCCCTGCAGTGGGGACGTAAAAAGGCTGGTTATATGATGATGACAAAGTTTTAAAAGATTTTTTTTTATTAACAGAGATTTGCAATCTTTCTGCATATACTGGAAAGGGGTACTCGTGAGATACAGCTTTTCCTTTTTTAGTTTTTAGATGTATTTCTAAAAAAGGTGTGTTTCTATCATAATTATGCTTATTTTAGATATACTCTTGTACAAGAGGCTTCTTTTGATATTGCAGCCAAACTGCTTCATTTAATTCAAGTTTTTGGTTATTGCACTCTTTGCTTAGATATTGTTTGCTAGATATAAAATGTTTGAAATCTTCGTGAATTAGAGTTTTCACCTCAAAAGACCTTGGATTGGTTCTCTAGTTAATTTAACTACCTGTGCCCAACCATCTGAAGTATAGACCGGACCGTTCTTCGATATTTCTCAAATGATTCTTATTTTACTGAATGAATTTGGCACTTTTCTCTATAATCAGTGTACATTATTGAAATATTAAGGGTGTGTTATGTACAAACTTTAATCCATGTCGTGATTTTTAATCTATGATTTTTGTTATTGATAAGATACACTTTGGTTAATTTTGTTTGAGAGACGACGTCTGGCGTTTGTAACAATATTGTACTTTTGTATTATGAATTATATTATGTTGATTAAATATCCAGCCACACATTACTGATTGTTTCAATATATATAAAATTGGCGACGAGAATGGCATACATTGGCCTTATAGAACACTTCGACCCCATAAACGGGGATTTCAATAATTGGGTCGAAAGGTTTGATCAGTACAAGATCGTCAACAACATAAAAGCTGAAAAAACTGTTGCATTGTTACTGACTTTTATTGGGATAGAAACATACAAGATTCTTGCGAATTTGGTGAGCCCCAAGAAGCCCCATGAACGTCTGTTCATCGAGCAATTATTGGATTTGGCTAAACAATTTTTTACGCCTAACACAAATTTAATTGCAGAGCGATTTAAATTTTATAAAACGGATCAAGAATCCGCAGAGTCTATTAAAAGTTATGTTGTAAAACTTAAGGAAATGGCCAGAACATGCGGTTTTCAAGGAGACATCTTAAAAGAAGCATTGAGAAACAGGTTAGTGTGTGGATTGGCAGATGAAAGTATCCAAAGGAAGATACTGTCAGAGGCAGAACTATTGTCATTCGAAGCTGTATTAGAAAAAGCACTGTTTTTAAAGCCCTTTTCCTGTTACGCGTATTTTAGCCCGCACGCGGGTCTCGTCCGCATGCGGGTGATGATAGCACGCTCCGGGCCACACGCAGGACAAAGATATCGTTTGCTGCTGCAGTGTTGTGCGTGTCGCCAGTGGCTAAAGTCGTGCACAAATATGAACGTCCCAAAAATTTTCGTCGCTTATATCATTTTCAAAAATAAAAAATATAAAAAACAATTCAGAGTAGATCCATATCTTGAAACTAGATCACTCACTGGAATGTTTAATGTCAATTTTCAAAATCTCCGAGATAACCATCGCAAATTTAAGAACTACTTCCGCATGTCCCTTCGATCTTTTGACGAGTTGCTGGGAAGAATTGAACATAAGTTGGCTGTATCCAGTTTACGACGAATCGCAATACGTCCTACGGAGCGTTTAGCAGTTACTATAAGGTAAGTTACTCAACTTAAAAATTGGCTAAACTTTTGTATTTAAGCTTACAAGCTGTTAAATTCAGATACAATTTATACTAGAAAAATAAGATTGTTTAAAACATTTGTAAAAATGTTGCTTTCGGATGTTGAAGATATTTCTTCGCATTGATGGAGAAACACTTGCATACAGTGAAAGTTATAATATACTAGAAAATTTCAACAACTCTTGTGGAGTCTCGATGGTATAATGGACAGTGCGTTGGGCCGGTTCCCAAAGGTGCAGGTTCGAGTCTAGGGCTCCTTATTTTTCTAGTATAAATTGTATCTGTAATATAGAATAGCAT
Organism: Diatraea saccharalis; assembly: GCA_918026875.4. Lineage (NCBI taxonomy): Eukaryota > Metazoa > Arthropoda > Insecta > Lepidoptera > Crambidae > Diatraea > Diatraea saccharalis. The sequence continues at coordinate 12,254,920 of OU893336.1, forward strand.
TATAAATGCAAAAAATTATAAAAATACAAGCTGTTAATTTTTTTTTTTCAAAATATTGAAATGTGTAATTGAGGAAAACAATAAAAAACCATAGTAATTTTGTATTGTATTTATTATGAACTTATGAAGTTAAATACATGTATACGTACATATTTATTTGAATTTAAAAATAAATGACACATTAACTGATTACTCAGGTTTTGAAAAATACTGGTCTAATTTGGCTTGTTTTTTACCAGAATAAATCTTCGTAATAACATGATCACGCATTTTCCTTAAATTTTTAACCATATCGCATGACATTCCATTTTCTTGAGCCCATTTAATGCAAATATCTACGCCATTCAAAGCGTCCTCTGATTTGACAGTGCAATCTACATGCAACGATATTTCGTCTGATGAGTTATCCGGTTCAAAGGATTTGTCTACAAGCTCGTCGTCGGTTAAATGTGGCTCATATATTTCTGGGTTTTCTACAAACCAGTCTTCGACATCTTCACGTCTTAAACCCGCATTTGTCATCGTTGCTAACTGTATTAGTTCCTGTAATGGAATCAGATCTTCTTCTTCCCAAGTGTTATCATCTTCACTAATGGTAGGCCAAAGTTTTTTCCAAGATGATTTGATGGCTCGTTCTCCAATTTCATCCCAGGCATCTGAAACTGTAAAAACTGCATCTTTTATATTCAACTGTTTAAGAGTTTCAGAAATGTTTGTCTCCCGACTTATAGCGTCAAGTAAAATCTTCTTTTTGTAATTGTTTTTCATCATTTGTATTACATTTTGATCCATTGGTTGGAGTAGAGGCGTACAATTAGCAGGAAGAAAAATTGTTTTTATACAGCCGTCATTAGATGATAGTTCGTCATTTGGGCCGTGTCCAGGAGCATTATCAAGGACAAGAAGAGCTTTTAGTGGTAAATTTCGCGACTTTAAAAAATTTTTCACGTCGGGCACAAAAACATTATGAAACCTGTCACAAAACAAGTCTTTGGTTACCCAGGCTTTATTTTGACTCCTATAAACAACCGGGAGACTGATGTTCTTGAATGGCCTAGGGTTTTCAGATTTTCCAACAACTAAAAGCTTCAACTGATGACTGCCAGTTGCATTAGAACAAGGCATAACAGTTATGCGCTCCTTAGATACTTTTCTGCCTGGAGCAGACGTTTCACTTCTGTGAACATACGTTTTATGTGGTAAAAGTCGCCAAAATAAGCCACTTTCGTCGGCATTGTAAACTTGATCCGCCGTCAAATCAAGTTCTTCGATTTTCTTCTTAAAAACTTCAAGAAATGGTGATACGGCAGCCTCATTGCTAGATAATTTCTCTCCAGTTATGGTCAACAATCTGATTCCAAATCTTGCCTTAAATTTTGAAAGCCATCCTTCACTAGCTCTGAAATCATTTTTCTTATAAATTTTCTCATAGAATTGACGTGCTTTTTGCCGCAACACTTCAGCAGTTATCGGTGTGTGACGTCGACGCTCTTGTAAAAACCACGAAAAAAGTGTTTCTTCTAGCTGTGTATATTCACCAGTTCTCATCGTTTGACGTTTTCCTATTCCAGACTCTGTTAAAAGATATGATAATATAATCAGAAATATATATTTGAAGCATGTCATAGAACAATGATTATTACACTCAAAATATATTAAAATTGAAGGTTTCATAATCTATATATTAATACGTGAAGCAAAAACTTTGGACCCCTTTTTACGAAAATTGCGAGGACGGAGGAGTATGAAATTTGGCACACTTATAGTTTATATGTAGGAGAAGTGCAAACGGCTAATATTTTTCAATAATAATGCTTATAAAGTACATTAAATGGATAAATAAAACATTACGCACACTACTATGCATTTGACACACACAAACAAGTATTTGCTACATGCATACTTTTGATATAGAGTTTGTTTCTTTCTTTTGGTTTGTGCATTTAGCCAGTGTGAAGTTTTATATGTTCACCATAGACATCTAAAGTGGTAAATTGAAATTTATTATGGTCGAATTTCGAGTACTAGGCGACCACTGTTAATAATAATTTCGCAAGACAATAAATTATTCATGTGTCTCAGATTCAGTCGTATTATGAGCAAAACTAGGTGTATAACATTCGATAACAGGCGTATCGGTAGATATAGTTGTGTTGCTTTCTAATATAGCCGCATTATCAATGGGACCAGACCCGTAGCTTGTCGAATTGTAAGCAGGAATAGTTATGTCGCTCTCAAACACACTAGTATTGGCGGGAATACCACTGCCCATATCATATGGACTAGGAGTACTTAGTGGTGTCGTTTCAGATATTCTTCCTGACATACTTCCTGACATTGAATAATTTATATTTGGCATTTCAATCTCCATGATAACTTGCATTACTTTAGTCCGAAACAACATTTTCTGGTAATTTGTAAATCTCTTAAGGGTAGGCTGTAATGACTGGAAAAAGGTTATATCTTCACTTTCTAACTCTAACTGATTGCTTTTCAAATATTGTAGTAAAGTTTTTTCAAACTCGGATGTTGCCTTCTTCCTCTTTTGTGTTGGTGGTGCTGATGCTGGAATGGATTGCTGGTTTGTCGAAGCCGACAAAGATGGCAGCGGTGTAAGGGGTGCCGAAGTAGACGGTGATGGCAGTGCTGTGGTAGGCGAAGACGGGGTAACCACATCATCAGCATTTCCTAATGACTTGTCTGTCGCATCATTTATCACTCTGTCCAAAAAAGTTAAAATTTCAAAATATTCGTACTTTTTCTTCTTTTTTTGCGCCTGAACCTGATGATTGATTTCTGGAAACTTTCTCTTTTTTGTACATATCCCTAGCGGTGCGCCACCTCTGCTGAATTTTTTTATCTGAAAGAAAACAAAATGTAATATAATAATGTATTTTTCTAGGTACTTGGCTACTGGAAACACTATGACCGACATGCATATGACCTACCAAATTGAACTCACAACGATAAGTAAAATAGTGCGACAAGTTTGTCGTATTATTTGGGATAAACTATCAAAAGAATGTATTCCGAAACCAAATCGCACTCAATGGAAAAATATTGCAGAATTTTTTTTTGCCGACACACAGTTTCCCAATTGTATTGGCGCAATAGATGGAAAGCATGTACGCGTGATACAACCAGAACACAGCGGATCATTATATTACAATTACAAGAAGTATTTTTCTATCGTTCTGTTAGCAATGTGTGATTCTCACTATAATTTTACATACATTAATGTAGGATCTCATGGTAGTAATTCTGACTCGGCAATCTTCCAGCAAAGTCAACTAAATACCCAGTTGGAAAACAATATGTTGGATGTTCCAGAGCCCCAGCCCCTACCACCAATTAATGGTAACTCATCAAACACGTCGCAAACAAGACCAAAAGTGCCTTTTGTTATAGTGGGAGATGAGGCGTTTGCATTATCGACACATGTCATGCGTCCCTATGCTCGAAGAGATTTGTCTTACAAAAAAAAAGTTTATAACTACCGACAGTGCAGAGCTCGGAGGTATATAGAATGCAGTTTTTGCATTCTTTCTAATAAATTTAGGATTTACCACAGACCTATGAACGTGAAAAAGGATTTGGCTATATTAATAATCAAAACCACATGAATTATGAAGGAGACAAAAAAAAAATTTTTTTTACTGAAAATGTCTTTTATTTTACCTTATATAATAAGTTAGGATGAGAAAAAAAAAATAAGTAATAATAATTAAGAAAATAGCCAACGAAGCCATATATGGCTTCGTATGCATTATAGCAAAACGATATGAAGCCATATATGGCTTCGTATGCATTAACAATTAAACTTTATGAAATTCCAGAAAACAGTTGCGTTTGTCATTGAAACATAAAGAAACCTTACATTTTCCACATTTCGTGAAGGAACGGTATTTTAAGCAGTTTTGACATATTTGTCGATTTGACTTCATCCATTCTGGGTAATGGGCCACGTTATCTGTTCGAACAGAATCCAAAGGTAACTCTTGGTGTCTAGCTGGAGCTTTTCGTGCCTTTTTGGAAGGCAATGGCGACTCAGGCAAGCTAGACTCATTGCTGCCTTGGCTTGAAGTCTCAGGCAAGTTGAGACTCCTGAGGCAAGATGGACGTCCGCGTTTTTTTGCCACCGCGCTTGCTGGACTACCGACTTCGCTAGTGGGAGTACCGGCTCGACTTGAGGTAGGTGTTCCAAGGAGACTAGCTGGACGACCACGATTTTTGGCCACTGCACTTGCTGGACTACCGACATCGCTAGCGGGAGTAATGGCTCGACTTGAGGTTGGTGTTCCAAGAAGGCCAGCTGGACGACCACGTTTTTTGGCCACCATAACCTTTCCAGCTTTGCGCATATGCTCCGACACTGCAAGTTTGAAATCAAACAGCGGCAGGTATTCAAGTCCATGAATTCGGCGCCATAATAACCAGGCATTAACTAATGTCATATCAATCATGTGGAAAAAGATTCTTTTGTACCATTTCCGAGATCGCAGTTGAATTCTGTAATAACCGAGCATAGAGTCGAGTAAATCGACGCCACCCATGTGTTGGTTATAAACATCGACTGCTTGGGGCGACGTTATATTCTTGTACTGTTTTTCTTTTCGAACATACCGCTGCTTTGTTGTTGTCGGTTCACTGCCTACGTAAGCTGAGAGCATATTTACGATTTTATTATCAAACCAGGACACTAAACTCAGCTTCACGCCGTCTATGACAGCTGTCTTCTCTTCCATACTTCCTCGTCCCTTCTTTTTTAGATTCTTTTCAGTAGGCATATTTGAGTTCGGCACGCGGTTAAGCCTGACAGTTCCCAGTGACAATATACCATTTTGAAACAAATAAACTTGCAGGTTAGGACTGTTGAACCAGTTATCGAAACAGAGTTTATGGTTTTGATGTTTTGGTACCGTGGAAGCAAGTCTGGTCACAACATTCGAACTCACTCCAAGATCAGGTGCATCTGACGGAAAAGTATTGCTTTGGTCTCCAGCAAATATGTCAAAGTCGTAGCTAAATCCTGACACACCACTCAGAACCTGATTTTTATATCCCCATTTGTGAGGTTTTGCTGGATTGTATTGCTTTATTTCATGACGACATTTGGTGGGAATAATTTGCTCATCTACGGCTAAGTACTCCTCTTTTGGAACCAGCAGCAGACGTTCACGAATCTTATCCAACAATGGTCTAACTTTGAAGAGTTTGTCGTGACCATCTGTGCCACGGGGCTTAAGGTTTTCGTTATTATTGAAATGCAAATTCTTCTTAATCGCATCAAATCTGTTACAGGTCATTATTTCATAAACTTGCTGCTGGCCTACATGTTTTGACCAATACAGTCTCGTTGACGGCAACTTTACACAAGACATAAAAATTACCATGCCAATGAATTGCTCAATCTCTTCTTTGGTTATGTTTGCTGGCTTATCAGCGTTGTCCTGAATAGATTTTAGGTTGGACTGTTCAACAATCATATCAATCAACTCATCCGTGAACAAGAACTTGAAAATTTCTTGAGGTGAATCCAACTTTATGATTTCTTCTGGCAGATCGGAATTTCCTGAAAATTTGAAGTTTTCTGCATCATAAGCTTCCATTTTCTGGTTTTTCCAAATTACCGGGTCTTTTTGTTTTTTTTTCCCTTTGCTGTGGATGTGGATGGAGCATGCAAGCTTTGTGTGGTGATTTCATCATCATCGGAACTATCCGATTCAGATATGACAATATTTTTTTTACGGGTATGGCGTGAAGGGACGGATGCAGGTTCATATTCAGGATCTGAGTCAGAAACTAGATCATCATCACTCTGACAGCCGTCACCGGGAATGGGATTCACATGCTTGGATGTACCATAAAAGCGTGAGGGATTCATTGCTACAAAGAAAAGAAAGCAAACTTTGAATGCATATGAAGCCATATATGACAGACAGTGAATGTGACTTGAACACATACGAAGCCAAATATGGCAATTGAAAAATGGGGCCCAAAAATCAAACAAAATGCAAAAAAACACTGAAATCTGAGTTATTTTATGTTTATGAATGTACAATGAAAGCATTTTAAAAAATTAGCATTTTTTACTTACCATATTATTGCTTTTTTTCCAATAATAAAATCAGCACTAAATAAATTCACTTTACCGGTCGGAGTTGCTGAACATAACCTCTAATAAGTTGACAGATAGACCTTACCATAGACAACAAAAAATGCGTTCCGTTTCACGATGAATTCTATAATATTTTTTCTTAGTTGGTTTAGAAAAAATAATAATTTTAATATGTTAAAAAAAATAAACAAAGCCAGAAGCCATATATGGCGTTGTATGGTGACGATGAGTTCAAGAGTCGCTTTCGCTTAACCAAAGAGTCTGTAAGATTTATATTAAACAAAATCAAGTATAGACTATAACTAGAGCCAAACATGCAGCGACGGGATTGCATTTTACCTATGTTGCAATTATTGATAGCCTTAAGATTATATGCAACCGGCAAGATTTTAGGCAGTTGTTGGAGACACTGTTAATGTAAGGCGATAGTTTGTGTGTAGTGGAAAAAGTATCTTCTGCGATCGCTTTATTAAAAAGCCAGTACATTGATATGCCTACTGCTGATGAAAGACCATCTGTGGAAGCAACTTTTTTTGGAATCGCTGGATTTCCTAGGATAATTGGAGCTGTGGACTACACACATGTTAGAATTATTTCACCAGGAGGAATCAGAGCCAAACTGTATCGGAACAGAAAAGGATATTTTTCTTTTAACGTCCAGGCTATCTGTGATGCCAAATTAAAATACAAAATATTATTGCACGTTGGCCAGGTTCTGTGCATGATACTACAATTTGGAATGATTCTCCGATTGCTGCTCAATTTGAAGCAGGTAGATATGGATTTTGCAGTGACAGCGGCTACATGGGTAGACATGGGTCTAAGATGTCTCATGACACCCTTCTTGAATCCAGCTTTGAAAAGATATGATCACTTAATATTAAAAAGTGCTATAGAAGCCTATGAAACTGGGAATAAGTCTATAGTTGAAACAGCTAAGCAATTTAATATAAGTAAGTCAGTTTTGCCTAGACATGTAACAAGAAAAATGAAAACTCAAGGTGGACAAAAATGCCTTAGCGAAGAAGCAGATAAATAATAATAAAGTATATTAATATTTGCTCCGAGTGGGGGTATCTACTTGATACTTATGATTTACGCATAATAATAAAAGGATATTTAGATCCAATAGGCATAGAAATAAAAAGATTGACTAATAATCTACCTGGTGTGAATTATATTGACAATTTTTTAAAACGTCACCACCATGAAATTTCGTTAAGAATAAGCCAGAACATCAAAAGATCTAGGGCTGCAGTATCACCCATAACCATAGAAGATTATTTTGTATACCTTCAAAATTTCATAGTGGGTGTACTGTTAAGTAACATAGTAAATAAAGTGGACAATGGTATCTTTGTTTATTTTCAGTTTGACTCGAATTTGACATTCAGTCCGTTTCGTTTAAAGCATGTCAAACACTATTAGTTATCAGAAAGTTTTTATTTCAATTTGTCACTTTTTAATTACAAAACTACATGATATTATTATGATACAAATATATTGTTACATTTGGGAATGTTGATTTTATTTTAAACTCACTTCATTATACAATTTTATGAATTACGGTAAAATACCGGTTTTCATACGTATATCAGAAAGTGTCAGCCGTGCTCAATATTTAAGTGAATGATCAGTTGATAGCGGTTTTATAAAACAATGTTTTGACTTGTGAAACGTAAAAAACTGAAATAAAACTTAAGTAATGTAGAATTATCAATTGAGATTTTGTACTATTCCCAATTCAGAAACTGGGCAATTATGTTATATATTTTTGTAAACGGTAGCTTAGTAAAAGGATCTGTGAAATCAAATATGCGGATTTCTTTCTTCTCCATGTACAAATATTTTACCATGTCGCGATAATCTCAGAGGAGGTTAAATATGTCTTTATAAGTCACCTCATCGAAGTGATTGACCTTTAAAAAAAATAAAATAAACATGCTTATCATTAGATGTAAAAAAGTAAGTATTAAATTCGCGTTTTACTTCACGAATGTTTGGCTTGCTTGTCGATGCGTCTAAATATTAATTTATTTTTTGTTTTTAATAAAGATTCATTGTGCTCTTGTATCATTATACATGTCGAACGAGACTCTAAATTGTTTAATAATTTGTAGAAATTGTTCATAAGTTTCAGATATAGAAGGCAGACTATAAGACTATATATCGTTGTCAGGAAATAGTGAGGGGGTCATAATATTGTATTCGTATTAATATTACTTTCGATAACATTAACAGGTAAACGAGTTAATGCATCAGTGTTCGCGTTGAGTTTACCCTTTTTATATGAAATTTCGTAATCGTTTTCCTCAAGCTTCAGGCGCCACCTGATGAACCTGGGCCAGGAGCTTTGATATTTTCTATAGTCGAGTAATTGCTTTCGGCTTTATTTAAAGTTCGGTATGCGTATGAGACTGGTTTATCTTTTTCCGATTTCGCCTTTAGATAAAATACCGCTTACTGCATAGTTTGACGCATCAGCAGTTAAAAGAAAGGGTTGATTGAAATCGGGATATTGAAGTAAAAGAGCTGAAGTTAATTTTTTCTTAAGGGTTATAAAAGCTCGCTCTTGATCATTTGACCATTGAAATTTGGGATCTCTTTTTAAGAAAAGAGGCCAATGACTTTATAATTTGTGAAAAGTTATTTATAAAACGACAATAATATCCTATTAGACCAAAAAAGGATTAATTATCTTTGCTTTACTTATCCAGTACTTACGTCGGTTACCATCCTGTTTTATTAATGAGAGCAGCGGTGGGTAAAATTATGATCGGTAAAATTATCCTTTGACGGTGCACTAACATAGATTTTGTTTAATTATGCGGTCAAAATTGAAGTTTTTAGATAGTCGCGCAGGGTACGTGCGCAGCAGGTAGTCGGAACTTGTTAGTCTCCTGCTACGCACGCGCTCTCGCTATTTACGCTTTTAAGTGAATCATTTTTCGTCGTTAATATTTTTGATTTGATGACAGTTATCAAAGTAAACAACATGGATTCCAGTGCTTCAGGTAAATACCATTATTTATTATATAAATTGTCAACCTAGTATTATAAAAAAACTTTATTTTAAAGCTTCTAAACATATTACGTTTTGTTGATAAAATAATCTCGATTTTTCAATTTAAAAGTAATTTAGTTATATTATCGCTTCCTCTCGCCGTAAAATTATTATTTATCAAAATACTTTATACTCTTTTCTTATGATTCTGATTAACATCAGCTGCAGGTAGGGTAAAAAAGGTATGTTGAAATATATGCCAAAATATTATACTTTTTTCTTTGTAAACCCCACCCGTCAATTTGCCCAAATTGGCTTATTTAGAAAACTACCTGTTTTCTTCTTATGATGACACAAAAGAAAATATAAAAAGACTAAAGCGAAATATTGCTTATTGCTTATTGTCTTGAAAGACTGCTATAAAGAAAAAATGGTCTAAAGCACAAAGAAAAGAAGATGATTTCTTAATATCAAACCAGCAATGGTTAAATGGGACATATAAATTTTATCGCGTTAATACCCGTCTTATACAATCTCATATAGGTTAAATGGGACGTTTGAAATTCCAATCCAAGCTCCAAATCGCCCAGGCCGCCCTACGAAATCGTTTGAAGAGTCAAGTGAGAGAAGCAAGTGTCGCAAAACTGAACTGGTTCGCTCGGCCGTAGACGATTCTGTTATCATTCGTGCTGCTCAGTCAACTTTGAGAGCTAAAGGACTTCGAAATGCATCAGAACTACTTAAAGAAATCACAAAATCGCCAACAAGGGCAGAAAAATACAGAAGTGCCTACAAGTCATCGAGTGAACCCGACAAACACAATAAATTAACACCTCAAGAAGCATTGGCGATGTTTGTAGAGGCCGACCTTACAAGACAGCAATATGAAATCGTGCGTAATACAAATAAGTCGCTTTATCCTTGCTACGACAGATTATTAGAGGCCAAAAAAGAATGCTATCCACCTGAACAACATATAAAAGTGACGAGTCTGTATGCAGAAAGTATTTTGCAAAGTCTTATTGACATAACTCTTATGCGCCTTTCAATATACTTAGAGGAAGTACTTTTAACTAATAGTGAAGAATATAGACAAACTTTAACTATTATAAATAAATGGGGGTGTGATGGCTCCCAGCAAGCTAGATATAAACAAAAGTTTGAAAATCCTGCTGATTCGGACGCCAATATATTTTTGAGCTCATTTGTCCCTTTACAAATACTTTGTGGCAAGGATAACAAAAAAGTTATTTGGGAGAATCCTTTTCCATCATTGCCCCGGTTTTGCCGACCTATAAGATTCAGATTTTTGAAAGAATCCAATGATGTAAACAAAGAAGAAATCAGTTACGTTGAAGAATCGGTAAAGAATTTGGTTCCTACCGAAATCGAAATAAATGGAAATTAATTTACGTACAAGCACATTTTCAAAATGACTATTATTGACGGCAAGGTTTGCAATGCTGCAAGCGACACCAAGCCTACCAGTCGATGCTTTATTTGTGGAGCCACTTCAAAAGATTTTAACAATCTTAGCAATAAATATGATGTAAGTCCTTAAACTTTAGACTTTGGAATATCTGTGCTACATGCCAGAATAAGAATTTTAGAGTTTTGCATTTGGGCTATAAAGCTAGAAGTTCAAAAATATAGACAAAGAAAAACGACGGAAGAAAACAAATTGGAATTAACCGCTAAGCAAAAAATCCAAGACAGATTTAAAATTAAAACCGGGTTACTCATTGACATGCCTAAGTCCAACTATGGGAATACAAATGATGAAAATACCAGCCGTGGATTTTTTGAGAACCCCCAATTGGCCTCTGACATAACTGGAGTGAATTACGATTTAATTTACAGACTGAAAGTCATTTTAGAAACGATTTCAAGTCGATACATTATTGACGCCAAAAAATATGATGAGTATGCACTAGACACAGCCAAATTATACGTACAGCATTATCCGTGGCACCCGATGACTCCTACTTTATATAAAGTGCTCATACATGGTGCTGCTATAATAGAGAATTCACTTCTCCCAATAGGCCAAATGTCGGAAGAGGCTCAAGAGGCCCGAAATAAGCACTTTTGCATGTATAGAGAAAATTACGCAAGAAAATTTTCCCGCGAGCAATGTACCCGCGACATCTATAATAGATTATTATTACGCTCTGATCCTTAGCAGTATTAGCATAATGCGAAGAAAGAGAAAAATAATGTTTAAATCCTTTTCTCCAGAGACTTTAGATATGCTTGTACCCACCAAACCTGTCTCCGCTTCAGCAGAATTTTCAGACTATGAGGATCTGGAGTAATGAATTGGCATGGAGGTGTCAACGGAATTCATTACTCACTACTGTTTAAAATTTACATTTATAAAATATATTTTTCACGTCTGTGACGTTAAGTTGATTTTTTTCTTAGATATGATTTTTCTTTTATATATATTTAAAATTTCAGCAGAAAGTTGTTTTCTATTATCAATTATATCATTTAAAATAGTTACAGCGATTAAAATAATCTTGGCCGCATAAAACCTAAAAACCTGTCTATGTGCGGTGCAGTGGCGGACTTTACGCGGTGCATATATACATAAAGGTGTGGCGACAGCGCGCGGTGGCGGCGTCGTGTGCAGTGTCCCTTAAAGTAATTCCCTAAGACTATTGTATTGAAGTATTCTGAGCGGGAAAGTACCTTGTAAGTTCTACGACAAACGTATTAGGGTTGTACCTGTGTAGTACGTATCATACTAACGGCGAGTCTAAGGGTAATTTAGAGTCGTTATGTAATAAATGCTCTTAATATAATGAAGGCTAGGTCTTTGTCTCATCGCAAAAGACTATAGAATGCAAATTAGACCTGTTAGTTGCAATCCTGAAAATCCCGAGATGGTCAAGTATAGTCCCGGGATTGTCGGAGTTAGGAAATGGCCGGGATCCCAGGATTCAGGATCCCGGGATTGTGTTCTCTAATTGTGTCCCATTTTGTTCCCCACCGTTGAAGCATTAGCTGTTGGAATCTTCTAGTAGAACCCGACTTGCCCTCTAAATGCATCGGGTATATAGCCGGCCCAAAGGGAGAACCAGCGATGCAAACCCTAGTTTCCCAATATGGACGTCCCATTTTTCCAATTTCACTTACGACTCTTTACTAAGGCTTTTAAGTCTTTTAACACGTGTACGTATTTTTGCACTGGCAAACTTTCCTTGTTTGTTGACGTATTCCAAATTATACCCAGTAATTCTCGAGAATCTGAACTGCCTCTTTCATTTATTTCTCCAATATTTGAGAGTCCTGGTGAACGGGCTGAAAATCGTCGAGATACACTAGTACTTGAATTCCCAGGTTCTCAACAAACTTGCGAGCCATTTGGTTACTTGGGAAAAGGCTAAAGGGGCGCTTGAGACACCGAATGGAAGGGCCGTCATTTGGAATAGTTGATTATTCCAGGAAAAGGCTAGATATTGTTGTAGCGCCTGAAAATAGCACTTCCAAATAGATCGTCATAAGATCACGCTCTCGACTATATTTTATCAATATTTTCAACATGTTATCAACACAAAGATAGAGTTTTATTGAGAAAACATTTATTTTCGGAGTCGAATTTACCGGATTTTTGTGGATTAGTATAAATTTTCAACATAAAAGTCATTGTTTTTTCCTGACATTCAAAAACAATAGATGTTAACTGGTGATCACAGCGATATTGTTAAAAATGAATCGAATTCCAGTCTACGATCCCTTGTGGGGGTATAATTAAAAGGTAAACAAGATTATACAATTTGGAAATTTAAAATGAAGATGTACATGAAGGTTTGTGGAATTGTATAGTTGGTTATCCTGATGGAGACTCTAGTCCTCCTAACATAAGAGAAAGGGAAGGATGTTGTAGAAACTCTTTGTTTATGTACATTATCTAATGAAAAGTAAAAATAGCACTTCAAAATAAATTGTCATAAGATCGACTATATTTCATTAATATTTTCCACAGATAACAACGGTATTTTTCGATAATTGGGATGAATAAGCTTGTGATATGTCAATCTTTCCCATGAAATAGTGTCTCTGTAAGAACTTGGGGACGTAACTCTAGTTTATAAGCCGAAACTTGTTTGTATCGAAGTAAAAATTCAGCTGTCTGAGGTCGAATATTTGGCGTACTTTCCTATTTGGTTTTGGAATTAAGAAGTCTGGGAGAGAAAACCTGTTTTCGCAGAACATTTCTCGATTACACCTGACAAGGGGGATGCCATCTCTTTATCCATCAGTTGCATTTTTTTTATGAAATTTATGTTTAAGGGGATTGATGGAGATTCTTTTTACATATGGTATTGCATATCCTGATATAATTTTTAAGTTCGAAGTTGGAGCTTCGAACTTCAGCCAACAATTTCTGAATTTTCGTCATTTGCCCGCTTTGAATTTGCCTCAATATTTTTGACGCTGCTGCCGTTGGCCTCTTTTTTCAGAAACCTTATTTCCTCGTTCGCCAAGGGGTTTTCATTTGTGACTTTGCAATCTCGGATTTTGTTTATTATGATGTGGCCCGGGATGAACTCTTAGGTTCCTTTCCAAATCGTGAGGGAAATATTCGAGCCACCGTTATCCCTTAGAAAGTTGAACAGCCGATCCTCTTCGAAAATGTGGATGTGCGATGGCGGTATTTTTTGTAGTTTTGTTGTTAAAGCTTTATTTTTCCCCTCATAAGCCTTCCGCTTTAATCAATGGTGTCTGCTCTATGGGCTCACACACATTCAAGGAGGTCATCTGACTTCTTCTTATGGTTAAAGTCATCAGACAGTAGAATCTTGAGTTCTTCACCAAGTGCCTCTGGCAGAGGAGACTATGAATGATGATTTCTAATCACCACCATCGTTTGAACGTTTCCTGACGTAATGAGATTCAACTGGTATGTAAGAATTTACGTGATTTATTGCGCTCTGTTTAATTTCAGTGGTAATTACGGTAGCATGATGTTTATCCAGGTTTTTGCGTAAAGGAAGTAAGCAAAGTCTTTACTTATATTATAAGTGTTCTAGAAGATAGTTTTGCATACTTATTATGAATCTATTTTTATTTAGTAGCAGAATGGACCAAAGGAAGATGATAATGTAAAGTGTATGAGCGACGGCTAGTTTCGTATAGATTTCTGGCTGCTTTTTTTAAATAACATATTTGAATATGGTTTTCCATTGTTCAATATTCGGTGGTTACGATATGATAAACTGTAGAATGATTTACAGTTTTTGGTAAGCCGGGAGGTCTGATGATATTTGGAAATTCAGATAAAATCCTGGTAAACTGTGAAACAACATCATTCACAACATGAGTTTTGATGCTAGTTTGTTTGATATTAGCAATTGATCCTCGTGTCGCTAAGTTGGTTTTACCAGCAATGAGGCGATGGTTGCGGCGGTCGGGTAGTAATTTATACTGCGAAATGAGAACCAATGATAGGTGTGGCTACATCTGCAATCACGAAGTTCCACAGAAATTCTCTTCTAAGACCCAAGTGCAGTCTTAGGACCAGATTGCCGTAAGTTTTTATTGCGCTTCCATTAGCGGCTCGTACGTCAAAGTCTGTTGCTTTATAATAGCCTTTAAGAAAACGAAGAGGGGGAAACAGCTGATGTCTGAGCCAGTGTCGATAAAAAGTCGATGACGTGAGCAGGGATCGAAAACAAACAAACGACGGCTGGTAGATAAGCAATCAGTTACGGCCACTACTGATTGCTTGTGGAGTTTCGCTGCCGTTTAGCTTTCCAGATACATGGGCTTGTGCATTTGGTAGCATTATTGTCGAATTTCTTTTGATACCAACAGATTTTATTTTCTGTAGATACAGATCTAGCTCTAATGGTGGACTTGGATCTAGATCTGGATCGTTGACGGTCGTTGCACAATATTTAAACCTTTTTGTAAAGGTCTTCAACTTTTCTTGTTAATTTCTGAATGTCCGGGGCAGTATTGGAGTAGGAGGTGGTCGAACAGATATTTCGCTGGTGGTGGTGGTAAATAAACTCATTAAATGTGACATAAATTTGTCCACATTTGTTAGTGTCATATTCCATAGTCTTGGGTTTTAATATAACTATAATCAGTGTTATTACAAAAAAGATAAACACGCGTTGAACACGTGCATTGGTTAAGGCAAAACAACCCTTAAACATTGTTTAAAATTTAAACACATGTCAAGGGTTGTTTATCGCGTAGCTAACCTTTCAAAATATTTCACAATATTTCACTATAGTTTTACATGTTCTTATTTTGATAAGAATTATGTCTTTGAATTTAAGTTATAAATGATAATTTTAGATTAAATATTTTCATTTAAAAAATTATTAACTAGTGTGTTTATAAAGATATCTTTTTACGTCTAAAATTAATTATAAGTTTGTATACAGCATCCATAGACTGAACGTGTATGAACGAATGAAAGCCAGTAGAACGAATGTTTCTTTGAAAGAAATAGTGTTACTTAGACAATGTTTAAAAATGAATTTGTAATAGGGAAAGTTAGACATCATTTTAAACAGGGTTTATATTTTTAAACACAGTTTAGATAAACACATGGTAAAACACTGTTTAAAGTCTCTTTTGTAATAACACTGATAGTGTTTAGGTATTTCTGGTTTAAATAAACAAATAAATAATAAATTTTATTAAGAGTCCCCGCAGATTACAGACTTTCTATTGGGCGATAGTTTGATCGCCTTTTTTAATCAGTACGAAGAGGTATGTAAATTGCTTGCATTACAGAGATTAAGTATCGGTCGACAAAAAGATGGAAGGGATCGACAATTGCCGTATGGCGGTGTTTGGCTGCCCACATTCTAGCCGATTGTTTCATCGGCTTGCTTGGCCGATACTTTCATTTAACTCCGCGTTTAATGTAAGAACATGATGGATTCAGCGACGTCTTTACTTATTGATACCTATGTAGAAACTTTAATCAAAAAATCAAAAAGTCGAAAAAGAACCCCGCACTTTTTAACAAAAAACTAAAGAGTATTCTGATGTTAATTTAAAGAAACAGCCATGGGAACAAATTGAATTTCTTTTAAAATACCCATTTACAAACCTCCACCATCCATTTGTATTTTGTGACACATCTATTACTGTTTGCATGGGTGGTGGTTAACTGGTGTTCGCCCTCCAAAAGAGACTCGGGCATATATGCTTTATAATCACAACATTTACATTCTCATAAGTTGGATGCCATCTCTAAAACCTCTGTCTATAATAAATATGTCATTATTTTGGAAGTACTGTGGCGCGGGTTCGACGAATATGTATAGATTTTGACTATCACAAGCAAAATTATGAATTATAAATACTCATGATTTTGCTGGTGTACCAATAGGTAAGTGAAACATAAAAACTAAACAATCATTTTACCAAACATTTATTTATTTACATGTTTTGACAATACTCAAAACATAAACACTGAGTTTTGCAGTCTCTTCGGTAATCAACTCTGGACCCAGTTAAAACTTTGTTGGCGTCTTTACACAACGTAAATAAAAACAAATTTGTGCAAATTTCTTCTATTATCTTTATTTTATTTGATTTATGTTCAGCATAACTTCACCATCACCATCACCAGCCCTTTTACGTCCCCACTGCAGGGGCTCAGGCCTTCCTTATGGATGGTTAAGGAGGATGGGCCATAACCCTCCACGCTGGCCCAATGCGGATTGGAGGGTATTAACGACTGCAGATGCAGCCGGGACCAACGGCTTAACGTGCCTTCCGAAGCACGGAGTAGCTCGAGATAATAATTTTTTGGTCACCCATCCCGTGACCGACCCTTGCGAAAGTTGCTTAACGACTACGATCGCGGGCCTCGGCGCTTATCCACTACGCCACCGAGCTACTCACTACGATCGCGGGCAGCATAACTTATGAAACTATAATCTAACACTATAGCAAACACTATTTTCATATATCGTTTGATATTATTCTATTTTTATCTTTTTGTAAGATTTTAGTGACCACATCTTATATGTTCAAGAAACAATTTATAAGAGCTTGTGAGGGATATGACAAACATCTTTTACTTTTTAAGTATTCCCGAATAACAAAAATGTTATTTGTATTTTTGTTGTATAATACGTTTTTGCATTTATTGCAATTGCTTTTATTGATTTTTCTCAAGACATATCTCGTCACATACTCAAGTTGAGCCCTAATTTTGGGGTTTTAGCTTTTTTCTTCGATATCAATGAAGATGTGGCCACTATCAATATCTTCGAAATCAATTGCAGTAGGACCACTTGACAAAGTAATATTAAAAAAAAAACAATCTTTTTAAAGATTTGAAGGCTACACATTTATCCACTTCACATTTAGATCCTGGTGAGTGGACACTGCTCAAATAATTTATAAGCATTGAGGCGAATGCTGACTTAAACCCTACACAAGTTCGGTTATTATTTCGAAACCCGTGGCTTCTAATTGAACCAAAGAAGTTTTCAAGTGGATCTTGGTTTAAGTGTCGCATACATATAGACGTCAAGTGGTACTTTTTTTGCTAAAAGATCAACAATATATTCAGCGTCTTCTATAGTTTGCAGCCAATTTTTAATACTGGGTACAGTAGTTGACTCACTTTGAATGTTTACAAATTTTGCTGTTTTAAATATAACTTTAGACTCTGTCCACTGCTTTTTATGGACTGACTGCGGGGCTACTACTAGAGGTTTGCCACTTCTTTTCTTGAAGTTTTCGAAACTACCATTGAAAGAATCGAAGAGGTTGTCAAAAAAAATCAACACGTCTTTCTAGTTTCTAGTGCTTCTTTAGGTAGTCTTCCAATTCCTGACAAAACAGACAAAAATGACTTAAGATATGTGACACTCTTAATACCCTTTAGTCTAAAGTTTTAGTCGTATGTTTTTATCTTAGATGAAGGACTGTATCTATGTAATTATTTCCAATGTCATATATTTTAATAATGAATAATAATTAAATTCACAGTAGCAATTGGTTGAAGACTTTTTGACTTTTTTTTGAAGACATAGAAACTAAATACATTTTCAGGGTGTTTGTAGCATACTATTTTTGGTCAAGCCCAGTATGACCACTAGTGTATAAAAAATAATCATCCTCATTATCTCAGTACTTGTATTTTTTAGAAAACAAACCTAATTACCTGCTAAAGTTCCCATATTTACACCAACAGTACGGCTAAAAACTTGGGTTGCATATTTCACCTTCATTTTTTTAATTATTTTCGGATTTACATGATTTTCAGTCAATTTGGGAATTAAACCCTTGATAAGCAGGATTTTCATTGTATAAAAGTGTGATGTGTTCCCACTTCGCAGTTTTTTCTTCGCCATTAATGGTTATCTTGAGGTCCTTATTTAATAGATTATTCCTTATCCCTTTTATGAGATGGGATGTATCATATAATGGAACCACTTCTTTCCCATCAACTTCAAAAACTTTGTGTTTCATTTCTTGCCCATTTCCTTAATATTATTCCCGATTTTTTTCAATAAGGTAATTGATTGCACATACATCCGTTGTACCTTGGTAACAAATGGTGGCTACGACTTTAAAGTCAATACTATTCAATTTTTTAATAATATTTTTTATTTGATGAACCAAGTCTATTGTTGGTGTGGTTCCAGCGCACAAAGTATAGGCAAGTGGTTGATTATAATTTTTGTGTATTCCTCTTACCATAAAAACTAGGGCATGGTCTGCCACT
This sequence comes from Diatraea saccharalis, assembly GCA_918026875.4. Classification (NCBI taxonomy): domain Eukaryota; kingdom Metazoa; phylum Arthropoda; class Insecta; order Lepidoptera; family Crambidae; genus Diatraea; species Diatraea saccharalis. The sequence continues at coordinate 12,273,760 of OU893336.1, forward strand.
TGCTGTTTTAACATCTGCCCATTGTTAACGAAACCACACATCATATCACTTCTCCTCAAGTAATCGAAATGGGCACTTAGAGCTATTTCGTCAAATAGTAAAACACACAATCTGTCATTTGTGTTCATTTTTCTAATTCGTTTTTTTAATTCAATGAACATATCTTCATTTAGGCCCGGTGCTAATGAAGCAGTTCATATCATTCGGCTGAGTGTCACTGGTGAGGGTAAAATAAAGAATTTCCTAAGCCACCTATAAGCTCGTGGGCCTTATTTGTAAAGAGCTAAACCCATCACTTTCTCACTCTTCTTGAAACGCCTGCCCATTTTCCCCTTTCCAACTTCTCGAAATTGCAACATGGTAAAAATCATTGCAACTACTGTGAACTTTTTAGCACTCTCTGGAAAGTAGGGTTTCCACACAGTTTTAGTGCTTTCTTCAATTGAGCTGATACAGAGTCTTTAGACTTTTGTATTATTTTAATATTGTCTCTTAATGCCACCATTTCAGAGGTCATGAATTTGAGTTTGTGTTGCCCTATAACAAATTAAATTTAGTTTAGCTTTTACAATATGTAATTAACTTATAGACAGACATAGACTTATAGAATCGTCATCAGCCCTTTTCAACGTCTCACTGCTGGGTACGGGAGTTTTCCCAGAGGAGAGTTTCATGCATTAAAGTCACGGAAGCCCAATCCAGATTAGCGAATGTCACATATCAACGAACCATGGTGAGTTCTATGATATGTCAATTTTCTCACAATGTTACCTTCACTGGAGACAAAGGCAAATATTGAAAAAGATACCAGATTGGGGACCGAACTCTGTATCCTAATGGGCCATCAACACTCTCATTAAATTTTTAGAAATACATTCTCATTTCATGTATCGGAAATTACACTATTTTTGGGAAGTTTTTGCTATTTTATTGGAACTGAGTTTTAACAAGGTCAGTTTAATTTGAAAAATGGTTTGTCAATACCTAGACTTAACCTTCAGGGCAGATAAAATACTTTTTGACCAGTACCAGACCAGACGAGTACCCTAAATGTAGCATGAGATATAGACAAAATTTAAGGTGTAGTCTTTATTATAAAACTAGCTTCCTCTCGCGGCTCTGCCCACGTGGTACGACGTACCCGTCGTAGCGTAATAAAGTAGCCTATAATCTTTCTCATTAATGAAGCTATTATACACAAAAATCAATTTCCCAAATCTGACTTATAGTTCTAGAGATTAGCGTGTTTAACCAAAAAAACTCTTCAACTTTATAATACTCGTATTAGTTTAGATGTTCTATTTGTCTCTATGATATGTTAATATTATTATGTTATTATTATTGTTAATATAAGAATATATAATGAGACATTTTATGGAATATCCCTTTTAACACGGATCTACATTCATGTTATTAGATTATTTAGATAGAATCTTCAGACATAACAATTTTATACTAAATAGTAATGTGTAAAAGTTGTAGGCAGTTTTAATTAATAGTGTTAACTGATAACAGTGTAGGTACAGTATTTCGAGTCACTCTTCCACTGATTGACTTGAATTGTGGTTCAAAATGAGAATCGCACACTCTTAATTGACGATATATTATACTACTCGTATTGTCCAAATACAGCGGGTCTCCACCAATAGAGTTCACCCATTTCTTGAACCGATCAAAATCATTGTCAGGGCTGGGGAATTTATGCAAGATGTAGTCGTCTGTATCTGAGAGAAAACACAAATAGTAACAAATTCTGGCGATATCATTGATGCAATTATTTTGCCATAAACAAATATACGGCCATCGTTGTTTTACTTACGACTTTTGTTACAGTAAGGGTCGCAACATCTTCTGGCAGACATTTTACGGGATATCACTGAAGTCCAATAGAATGCCAAGTCAATCGAGGATGGGATTGCCATAGTCCAATGCGTCGCGTAAGAAGTCGAGGAGAGCAGAATAGTCGGTGTCCAGTGCGTAGTCAGGGTAGTCGAAGGAAGCAGAAGCGTCAGAATCCAAAATACAGACCGGGTCGTTGTTAAATTATGTAGCTAGGGATGTGGGGATGTTAATTTTAAATCGATTTATTTAAGAAAACATGTGATTAACAGCTTAACGCTCAGCTTGTCTTAAGTGTTTATAGTCACTAAATTTAGATCCACATCAACAACAAAACAAGAATTATGTTTACATTCTTCCTATGTAGTAATACACTTAATGTACATGGGTCGAACTACATATAACTATCCACAGGGAGCGAAATCACTTACAGGTAGTTGACTATACCGTCAACCTTCAACACGTCAGGAATGGGCCAGGTGGTGACAAAACACAGGGTATGCCACTACAGCACCAGGTGCTCGTACTATGAACCCGTACCACTCATACAAGCTACCCGTACCAGAAAACCCATATCAGACAACCCGTACCAGACAGCCTCTCGGTTTGAAAGGCGAAAAACCACAAAAAATATTATTTATAAGACCGCTGCTCGCAAATCCGCAGCACTGTTCGGCCTTCTCCGCTTCATGATCACAAACGGAAGTCACCAATGTTAGTAGAACAACCCACAAAGAAGCCTATACAATTAGGTAAGATTATAATTGAATCGGATTCTTTTAAGTTTTAACACCATGGTTGCGCCGGCGGTGACTGGAGATACACGAGTGCAAACGTCGCCGGTATGTCATACTCGACCTCGTAGTCGATGTCACATATTTCGGTTGACAGTAATTTTATGATTTATTGTTATTTATAGTATTTTGTGATTAATTTCTTGATTTATGATGTCTTCTTATGAAGAAAATGAACGTCGGCTTCAAGAATTGTTAGAGAACTGTTAAACAAGTGCCAGTTCCTGTGACTCCGAGAGCGAAGAAGAAGTTGACAATGTTACATACGAATACTATACTTACAAACACAAACATTCAAATAAATAATAAAAGGGAAGGTTGTCTAGAAAATAATAAGCAGTATCACATGACAGACGTATCTTTGGAAGAGTTGAAGGATTACAAAGGCCTTTTGTATATAGCTGGTTTGAATCGCTCAAATAGATAAAACCTGAATAATTTATGGCGTACTGATGGTACAGGAGTTGAAATTTTTCGCACTACAATGTCACTGCAGAGGTTTTACTTCCTCTAAAATAGTTTGAGATTCGATAATAAACACACCCCAGAAGAAAGAAAGAAGATTGACAATCTAGCTGCAATTAGAGAAATTATGGATAATTTTGTTGACAATATTCGAGAACATTATGTGCCTTCCAAGAACCTTACTATTGATAAGATTTTGTTGTCGTTCCGTGGGCGATGTCCTTTCCGCGTATACATTACTAACAAGCCGGCCAAATATGGAATCGAAATTCCAGGGCCCTTCCAAATAATACCGTGTGCACACGAGTCGATTTTAGTTGATCAACTGCCCAATCGAATGCGATTTGAATCGTTTGAACAGACTTTCAATGAAATTGAAGCGACAAAAATTGATTCAACAAAAATTTGCAACCTCTCAACTTTTGTTGATTCAAGACTAAACTCGAAAGCGATTCAACCTGTATGAACTTGTCGCAGTCAAGTCGCATTCAACTATTATTCATTTTTATGCCTGCACTAGCGAGCACGTGTGTTTGTTTTGTTTTGGACGACATTAACCCTTCAAACCTGACACCACACATTTAAAAAACGAATGCAAGCACATGCGTCATCGCTAAAGTAGACTTTAACTGCCTGAAAATAAGAAGAACTAGCGGGGTTTCACGGAATGGCGCAATAGTCACGTGACCGGCCGAATTCGGCCGATCGCGTGCTGAAGGGTTAAAGTTTTGGACGCATTATAAAAATGTCAGCAAAAAAAATAAAAAGGACTGATACCATTATGACCAGATTTTTAGAACTGTATCAACAAAACGAGTGTTTATGGAACAATCGTTTGGAGGTATATAAAAATAGGGACCCTCGGGAGACGGCGATCCAAAAATTATTTTAGATTTAAATTTAAACATAACTGAAGCCGACATTAAAAATAACATTAAGAGTATCCGTACGATGTACAGAAAAGAATTAATGTTAATTATTAAATACAAAAAAAAGCGGCGCCGGATCTGACGACGTCTATGTACCTAAATTAAATTGATTTAACCAAGCAGATACATTTTTCAGGGGTGTTACACTTGCAAGAGAAAGCACTTCAAGTTTAGTAAGTATTTATTTATTTACACTTTATTGCAGTAGTAAAATAAACCTGTTACGGGTTCGGTGCTTGGGTCAATTAATAAGGCTGCTTAGCTTGAGTATATATTTATTAGTTAAATAAGGGTAATAAGAAAAACTGTAACAAACAAAAATAAATTTATAAAAACAGTTCGTAAGTTACTTAACTAATACATACTTATCAAATAAACGAATACATACCCCTTGTCGGGCTTCTAGTTAACTTTTGGATCTTCCAAAATACAGATTACAATTTAGTAGTTACATATGTTATATAATTTGTATCACCATATCACATTATTTATCACAATAAATGAATTATTTTAAAATTACATAGTTAAATTTATACCATTAATATTGTATTGTATTATAATTTCATCTTGTGCATAGGAGAATTTCTTACGAACTGACATCCATAAAGAATATAATTGATTAGTCAAAATTTTAAATTACGAAAGACGAGTAATAAAATGAAATGATGTTGAATTTCAAAAGTAAAAAGTTTGCATACTGAAACCTAGTAAAACAAACGGTGGCATGGCACACCGTTACAAACCGACTTCGATTCAAGAAAAACAAGACGACTTACAATTTATATCTATACCATTAATAAAATTTTATTAATGGTATAGATATAAATTGTAAGTCGCATTACTAAATGCACATAGGTGCATTTAGTAAAAAGTGTTTTTTCTAACATTACAAACTACAAACTCTCTAAAAAAACTACCAAAATAACAATTTTTAAAAATGTTGTCTGTGTGTTTGTACCGGCTAATCTCTGAAACGGTTGGACCGATTTTGATGGGACTGTCATTGACAGGAAGCTGATATATTAAGGAGTAACTTGGCTACTTTTTATCTCCAAAATAGGGCGGGAAGGGGGTGAAATAGGGGTTGGAGGTTTGTATGGAACTTTCATATTTTTGAAGATAGAGCCCTAAAACTTAGTGGTTAGGTAGCTAATAAAAAACAAATAAAATACTAATTAATGATTTTTGAAATTTTAATTCAGTAGCGCAAAGCGCACCGTGACGGTGTAGCTCGCTGCCCGCCAAATTCTATATTTTTTTTGTTTTGTTTCTCTGGTATGTTGATCAAAATACTAGACGCATAAAGATACTTCATCGATCATATATTTACTGAATATTAGTCATCAAAATCATGTTAATTGCTAATCTTCATCATAATTGATGAATGTATAAAGTCAAACATTTATTTTGAAGATTAAAAGTTAACATGGTTTTGATGATTAATATTCAGTAAATATATTATTATCTTTACATGTTATTTAAACTTATTTAATTGCCAGTGTACAGCATCTGGACTGACAAAATAATCTGCATATTTATCTCTGATTATAGCAGCATTTCTAGTATAATTGCGGCTCCCAATTTGAGAAATATTTCTAACGCCATTTCCTAAATTCAAAGATCGCCAGGAACCTGGTGCTATTTGGAAAGTATCGAGTGGAAAGTATCATTATCAACTGACCCGGGTGGTGTATAATTTTCATTTGTGAGCCGCAGCCAATTATGTAACGCACATGTTGCTTTTATTAAATCGTCAATTTTCTCTATGTCAAATGCTATCGGTCTTTCAAATATTCTAAATCTGGACACCAAAATGCCAAATGCATTTTCCACAATACGTCTAGCTCTTGACAGTCTATAATTGATTTTTTTTGTTAAACTGTTAGGGGACCTGATCTTGAATAGGGTTTCATAATGTTATTTGTAAGTGGAAAAGCATTATCTGCAAAAAGTACACCATTTCTAGGAAAATTGAGGCGGTTATTAAAGTCATTCAAGGCAGAATTCAGTGATGATTTAGCAAAAACAGGTGTCGTTTGCTCTATTTCGTTCCAACATCAATATTACGAAAACAATAGTTGGCGTCAACACAAGCTAATAGAATTACACTAAAAGAGCCTTTATAATTATAAAAACTTGATCCGCTGTTGGGCGGCCTTCGTATGTTAAAATGTTTTCCATCCAACGCTCCACACAGTTGGGGAAGTTCCAAAGATTATTGAATTCATTTTGTATTTGTCCAATCGACAAGCGTTTCTGGAGTCTGTAATAAAAACTTTTTTTTTCAGGATATAAGCGACGAAATTGCTGAAAAAGATATTGTAACGACTATTGGGGTAACATTACCAACGTCAGAATCAATTGACACAAGCGAATTTAACCATCCCATCAATTCTCTCAAGCACTTTTTCGTAAACGCAAATTAGACACTATCTCAAAAGCCCTTAACAAATAAGATAATATCCAATGCTAGGAATCAGGAATTAGACGAGTTTGCTCAGCTTTAGTATCGGTGACTACGCAGATTGTGTTGATATTTTTATTATACACACAGACACTAAAGAGGCCTAAATTTCCAAAATATCAAAGTGCGGAGTGAGATAGTTTTCGAGATATAATTTTTTGAAAATACGTCTAAAATATTGTTTTGAACGAGGTTTTTATTATGTTTGACAAATGTTTTTGTTTTAAAAATTGTCACGATTGAAAAGCAAAGTGATTCATGTGCATGCAGCTGATGGTACCATGATATGTTTTTTGTGACAGAAAGAAAATATGAAGTAACAACCAATTACAAATTGAACAGTTTATCGTACCTTAAAATGCATACTGAGTATTTGTCGACGAAGAATGTTCTGTGAAATGAAACACGATTATATTAAACAAGCAGCCAACGATTTACTATAACATTCGATGGCTGGACCTCTACCCGAAATCGGAAGTATATGAATATAAATATTCACAATAAAGATTTAGAGCCAGCTAAATATAGAAATTTAAGGCTTATAAGGATAAAAGGTTCAATGCCAGCTCACGTTGGAACTGTGCTGTTAGAAAATCATCTGAGTGACTTTCATTTGAAACTTGAAGATATAATTGCATTCACAACAGACGGAGCCAGTGTTATGATTAAAATGGGCAACAATTTTGATGGCCACCGCCAGTTGTGTTTCGCACACGGAATACAACTTGCGGTACTGGAGGTATTGTATAAGACACGGAAAACAACAATTATGGAACCAAAACTAGAAGATGAAGAGTCGGATACTGACGCTGATGAATCAAACGAAATAGAAGAAAACGATGGCGGACTTTTCATAGAAGTACCTAAAGTTTTAGAACCTGAGTTTCTGTACAAAGAAACTATAGAAAAGGTCAGAAAACTGGTTAAATATTTCAAAAAATCACCACTGAAGAGCGATTTATTGCAAAAATATTCTTTAGAAGAGCATGGTAAAAGCCTTGATCTTATATTAGACTGCAAAACGCGGTGGAACAGCTTATCACATATGGTTGGACGATTTCTGAAATTAAAATCAAGTTTATTTAAATCATTATTAGATTTAAAATGAGATATAAGTTTCACAAACACAGAAATGCAAGATCTTCATAACATTCATAATAGTTTAGATATAATAAAAACTACAGTGATGGCACTGTGTCGCCGAGACTCCAACTTGTTAGCAGCGGATGCTGCGCTTCAGTTTATGTTAAAGAAACTTGATGGGCAGTCCAATAAGCTCAGTGAAAACCTCGCCGTATCACTCCGAAAACGAATAAAAGAAAGACGAACAAATGTGTCTGGTGTTTTGCAATATTTACATAACAATGAAGAATTTTATAGAACCGTAGAAATAGAAACTTTTTCAAAACCGACATCGGATTATATTAGAACATACGTTACAACCTTATTAGAAAGACTAAAATTTACAATGCCTGCAAGTACACAAATGAATTTGGATTCCGAAGCAGATAACATAGATATCGGTGATGGTGGCGGCAATAAGTTGACTGTTGCACAGCAACTAGATAAAAAAATACAGAAAGCTATGACTACAGTACAAAAATCTGGAATAAATCTATCATAAGAGTTGAAATGTGTATCTACGATAGTGCTGGCGGTGGTCGTGAAGTTTTCCTAACAGCAGCTTATAACTATTTACTTTCTATAATGCCTACAAGTGTTGAAGCTGAACTAGCCTTTGCTTTTGCCGGTTATCTTTGTTCCAAACTTAGAAGTTCTCTTAGTGACAGAACATTGCACTCATTACACAGGCCGACATGATTCTTGGTGTTTTGAATTTGATTAGTGTCCTAAGTTAATATGAGTACATTGATTCCGAATATGAATTTGGTTTGAGCCTATCACGTCAAGATTTTTCACAAAATAAAAAAAGCCTTGTGAGAAATTTTGTACTAAAACAAAGAAGTACTTTATTAATATTTCCTAAATCGCATTGAAAATATTTCTTTAAAATACTTGATACCTCGATAGAAAATATTTTAGTATAATATTATGTTTATTTTATTTCAATGGCAACACTATTTCATTTGTGCAGCTGTCAAAGTCAACTTGGCGGCATCGGCAGTTGTTTACGAAATAGTTCGTTAGCGCCCGTTGTTTGTAGCGTCGAGTTGTGTTTTGTTTTCTGAGTGTTTAGTGCGTCATAATGTCATCAAGAAAGTGTAAAAACAGTCCTAATATATTTTGTTACGTGTGTGGTGATTTAACGATATCAAAACATCAACGAAATATAACAGAGTTTATCAAGAAAGCTTATCACGCTTACTTCGGTGTAAAGCTTGGTGATCAGGACAAACCTTGGGCTCCACACAAAGAGTGCTTTCAGTGTGTCGAGCTACTGAGAACATGGACAAAAGGTACACGTAGCTCTTTACCTTTTGGTATTCCTATGGCATGGAGGGAACAACAAAACCTTGGAGACGACTGTTACTTTTGCTCTTGTGATGTAAAGGGTTTCAATTCGAAAAACCAACATACAATTCAGTATCCTAATTTACCGCCTGCTAAACGACCTGTACCTCATGGACCAGGAATTCCGATTCCTCCACCTTTTCTTCCCACCATCCAACAGCAATCATCAGATGAAAGTTCAAACGGAAGAACCGATGAAGATGAATTCAATCCCGATATAGGCCAACCTCAACAGTTTATCCAAGCTGAATTAAATGACTTTGTGAGAGATTTGGGTCTATCAAAGGATGCTGCACAAATCCTAGGATCATGACCGAAAGACAAAAATCTATTGGCTCCATGAACCACATTTTCGTGGTACAGGCATCGTGAAAAAGAGTTCGCGGAATATTTCTCTCAAGAGGGTTCACTGGTGTTTTGTAATAATATTCCTGAAGTAGTCATGAAACTGGGAGCTGATAATTACGATTCCACATCATGGAGGTTATTTATTGATTCTTCTAAGAGAAGTCTGAAGGGTGTCTTGTTGCACAATGGTAATACCTATAGCTCGGTGCCTATTGCTCACTCCGTGCATCTCAAAGAAACGTACGAAAATCTTGAGCTGTTGCCAAATAAAATAAAGTATAGCGAATATTGTTGGAAACTCTGTGGAGACCTCAAAATAATATCTATGCTTTTGGGTCAGCAGTCTGGATTTACAAAGTATCCATGATTTTTGTGCGAGTGGGACAGTGAGATATATTGTAGTATAGTGGGTGCCTTAATTATAAGTATAGTTGAAGGTATACTTAATCTCAGTATATATGAGTGATGGCAGTTGAAACACAGACTTGAAACTAACAACTTGTATATTATTTCTACCGCGATAGTTCAGTGGCGACGAGGATAACAGTTTTTTTTTGTTCACTATGTCTTTCGGAAAAATCATTGGTTGTTGTATATCGAACGACTGGAGATGTACTTCCAAGTGTACAAGGTGGAGAAGGACTTATGGTTGCCTACGTTGATAATGGCTGTGGGAGATGTAACGTACGAATTACTCAGTACTTTGGTGAGTCGGGCCAAGCCGGCAGATACACACCGTGCCACATGAATAGGACCAGTGCATTTTCCTTTGCTCTTTAAAATATGAATCAAAATAAATATCTAGAAAAAAAAGGGATTTAAATCTTAAGACATGCCACGTTTAACTATGAACAATTGAACACCAAAAACACTCAACGAGGCGCTCGCAACAATTCCTATAGTCAATGTGCCGCGCCACTTGAATACGACCATTAAATAAAATATAATATATATTATTATTAAATTGTATTATTAACATTTTTTATTGATTAATAATCAATGCCTTTTCCATTCTTTTGAATTAAATAAAAAATACGGGATGGCATTGAGTCATATAGTTTTCTTACAAATGTAATTGGTAATTTGCTCCAACACTTAATTATACCTTCCTTGAGCTCGTGCTTGGTGTTATATTGTTTACTGTTCTTACAAACTTCACGTGACAGCCATGCTCATACATTTTCAATTATGTTCAGGTCGGGGGAGAGTGATGGCCAATCGAGAATATTTATATTATTTTGTAGAAACCACTCGCGACCGTTACGTGCACTATGAATACTAGCATTATCATGTTGAAAAATAAAACCTTCATTTCCTATTACACTGCTAAGCTTACATTTCTCATTCTGCAGAAGTTTGATGCAACTTTTAGAGCTTTGTCTATCTTCTATTACCACTAAATTAATCAGTCCATTATATGATATATAGTGTGTATAACCTACGAGGCAGCAGTGTCAATGTTGCAAGGTCACTTACAACCTCGACCATCAGTGATGCAGAGCGGTATTGTTTTCAACAAAGGAGGCAACAAGCGGGTGAAACTATCGCGCATTATGTATCTGAGTTGAAGTAATTATCAAATCAGCTGGTACGGGATAAATAGTGACATCATCCGTCAACGATTATTTGCTGAGGAAAATTTAAAATATAACGTCGCGGTGAAGTTAGCATTGGCTCTGGAAGCTGCGGAACGTAATGCGGCAGCAGTGGACGTTTTAGCAGATGCGAAGAATGGTATGGTGCAAACGCGGTCGTCAACGGTCTGTGTTAAGAACGGGTCAAGGTGACAGAGCTGAGAAATGTGGGGTATGTGGGTTACCGGGGCATGACAGCGAAAAATGTCGGTATAAAACATTTGTATGCAGTAAGTGTAAGAAGAGGGGGCATTTGCGCCGGGTGTGTCCAGGGGAGAACAGAATGTGCAGTCATCGTGCATCGCCCGGGAAACCAACGGAAGTAGAAAAAGAATTGCATCAACTAAGTTTAAACAACTATAAACCGGTAAGGTTACAACTGAGTGTAGATGGAATTCCATTAGATATGGATGTAGATACCGGTTCAGCAGTCTCATGTATAAGCAAGAAAATGTACGAAAAATACTTTAAATCAAAGCATTTCACAAAAAGTAAAATAATTTATTGTTAGACCGTTAGGGATAATTACTCCTAAAGTGACGTATAACAATGTATCGTATCTAAGCAGTTACACCCGTATTCATAAACAAGCAAAAGCCATTACTTAAATGTAAGTAATTGCTCAAATCGCCCGTAAATTATTTTTCCTATTATATTTGTTATATTACCTTTCTTTTGCAATGGGTTTCATCCTGTTACTATTTTTTTATATTTAAAAAATTATTGGCACTGGTCTATATATAGGTAGGTGTAGATTATGAACATGAATTTATAAGTTTCAATGTAATAACGACTTCCCAAATTGCTTCATTATTGAAAATTACAAAAGTAACTATATACGGGTTAGTTGCATTAAAAATTAAAGCAGATACCTACAATAGGATGACCCTGATCTAAAGGTAACAGCATCACAGAGATATATAAACATATTTTTTCAATAGAAGACACATGTTTTTACAGTAGATTGTGTACAAACTGGAAGTGAATATTCGAACATTCACAATACAAAAAAAAACTCTTAACAAAATTAATATCAATTTAAAATTTTGTTGAAAACCTTTTACAGATTCAGTAAAGGTAAATTTGTATGGGCTAAATATCAATTAGCCATTCAGCCCATACAAAGTGTGTTTACCTTTACTGAACCTGTTAAAGAAATACCTATACTAGTTAACTGATTACTTATTTACTGATTTATTTAAATCTGAACTTTTTTGCTTAGTGCTGAAAGAAAAGAAACTTCAGAAAATTACTATTTCTTAAAATACAATATCTATCAATACAGGTTTAAAATACAGTGGAATTGATATAATTTACTTTTATAACTTTTTTTTTACTTCTCTTCAGTTAGTATGGTATTCATGAAGGTAGAACATTTATCTACGGATACAATTAACTCTTTTGGGGCGTATTTTAAATAATTCGTATTTCAAAATGTTCTTTGTTCTGTACAAAGACATTCAAACTGTTTTGAGACAAAGTAATATGGGTTTGATTTGTTTCAAAACTATTCTGCACTCTTTGCAATTTTGCAAAGATTCGTGATTCCTAACAAAAAAAAAAACAAGCCTGTAGTTTCCGCTTATGTCTTGCACTGCAGCTTTCCTAATCATCTGCTTATCAACATCAAAATTGTTACGTTTAATTATTTTATATTAAAGATTAATTTTTATTTAACTATTTTAAATAACTTTGATAGAGAAATATTTGTTCCAAAGGCGGAGCTTGTGGTGCTGCGTAATGTATCAACGCTCTTAAGTAAAATTGGGGGCATCTTCGAGATGACTTACTTCAAAATGACTCTGAAGGGGTCACAGCAAATCCAGTTTATAAATGGGAGTCACCTAAGGAAAAACTCTGCAATACTTAATTAACACCCAACGAGCCGGGAATTTGATCCCTAAACAACGCCGTTGACAACAAAAATGGCAATAGAGTGCGCAGTGAAATTAATCAACGCTCTTAAGTTTAACTACGGTCTAAAAGAAGATGCCTATGCAGACGTTGTGAAATTAAATAGTTTACTGATCCATCTACCTATACTATTAAGAACTTTACTTGAAATTTCATTTGTTTTAAAAAAGCGCTCAAAAACAACCTCTTTAAATAGGGCTACGCAATGTGATCAACAACTTCTTATGAGGCGAAAAAATTGTGTTTAAGGCATGAGGTGTCTGAAAATCAAGGGTCTTGTACCAAATAGCGACCGTTTCTTGTGATTTATGCTCTACTTCATACGCATAATAATGACAATCAAAAAGAACAGTGTGTAGCATAGTCCCTGTTAAAATAACCTCCATATCATCATAAATGTAGATATTTTCAACCATCAAGAAATTGATGTCGTTGCGATCGCAGATTGGTTTAGGGCCACATACTAGTACAGAACCTTTATTATATCGAACGGAGGTCATGGCAACCCAACGGACACGGATAAAGACTTTTTATCGTCTAATTGGAGACAAGATTGAATAAGCTCTAAATCAGAAGGTATTGGCTTTAATTTTTTTGGACCCCAGGTTAGAATAGGATCAAGCGTACCTTTAAAAAATATTTCATTTGAGTTGATGTTTGACAGCTAAGCTTAACGAGATGTTCCTACGGTTAAACGAAGCTCTTGCAGAAGTTTTCGACAACTTGTGTTTTGCTTCGTATCTCATAGAAGAAATCAACGAAAGCGGGCCAAAATTAGTCATCATGCTATGATAGTGAGTGAGGTGGTGAAATTTAGGTTTAAGAGATTCATTTGAAAGAAGCAAATACAATTCATTGAGTTCCGTCACAAAATTCTTTACCACAGTATCAAGACCATTCCAAATAGTTGTAGCCATTGTAAGTTCTAAAACTTCCCTTAATTTTAAGTAAAGTGTCCAATAACTGTCACCTCCAGGAACCTTATCACCCACTAAAATAGAAAAGTATCTTATAAAAGTTAACATTTCTGACGCACTTAGACGAATATTACACTGATTTATGTGCGCCATAGTTAATTCAACAAGCTTATTACGGTTATCAGGTCCATATGCAAAACTACGTAGCCTGTTATTCAACAATTCCAGAGAAAAATATTTAAAACGACTAATATATTTTCAAGAATGTCGTGCATGACATCGACACCAACTTGTTTGAATAAATCAAATCCGCTTACTTTTAACCAGACACATTTTTCCTTAACACCAGAGTTTCCAGGAATATCTTCCATGATATCTGCGTCATAATCATTGTTACATCTTAAAGTTGTGCTATTTTCACAGACCTGAAGATTGATATCTTCCTTTCTTACTCTACAAATCCTGCAAGGATAGTTAGCGGAAAAACTTTCAACAAAACCAATAATTGAATGAATGCCCAAATTATCACCGAGAATAAGCGCTAATTCAAAGTACACCGTTCCATTAAAATCGGGTAAATCAAAATTGATACCAGAGGTACTGAGATAATTCAGTTCATCTATTACAGGCATGAATATTACGTTATTGCCGAATCCGATCTATCAGAAGAATGGAACAATAAGGTTAAAAATATGTTAGAAAGAGCAGAGCAACGCCAAGGTGGTAAACAAGGTATTGAAACATATAAAGCGCCTAATTTATTGCCCCCGAATTGCGCCCGATTGACTGCCCATGGCATTAGAAGTTTCATATTCATCAAAAAATATGAATAATCAAAAAAATTGAATGAATTTCTGTATTCTTGTGATATTACTATAAAGATTTTCCATGTGCTGTAATGTATCAGCCAAGAGTGACTCGAGTGAAAAAAATGCATGCAGGACTTTTCTTAGCGGAATAAACTGGATACTACGAGTAACTGACGAAAAAACATCCCTATCGTTTACAGTATTTGGCTCTTGTCTTTCACCTACTACAATTGATTGTGGAGGTATGTAAGTCTGGCAACGCTGAAAATAATTAAGTCTACGATGTTCTGATGAAAATTTGTTTAATCCAGAATTTACTGTGTTAATTACTGTTTGAACTACTTCTAAAACGGAATGATTAGAAACAATGCTAATATTATTAACCTTATTTTGCAATGGCTCACGTAATAATGAAACCACAGAATGTGATATAATGTTTTGAAGATTTTCAAGAACAATTTGAATAATATTTCTAGGGAAATTTGCAGATCCATACAAGGCCGCTATCAATGATGCCAAAGCTGTTTCAAATGTAAGACTACTTGAAGAATTTGCAACATTCGGCGCTACACCTACTGATTCATGCAACGCTACATGAGATGAAAAATCACTTTCAAGTGGCGTTTCAGTATTTGTTAAAGTATAATCTTCATGAAGTTGTGAACTGATATTTGTTACAAGAGACCCTTCATTTTCAATTATGCCTAATTCTTCCGTTAAGTGCTCTCTCAAATAATGCCGCCGATATGAATTAAAAAGGTGGTATGACCTAGAACAGCCATTTTCAGTGCACCTATTGTTCTGGCTTGCCCTTGTTTCCGTTTCCTTCCTATCCATCCTGAAGATTCGTAGTGCCATCTCTGAAGCACTGTGGAAACTATGTCGACGTGCGAAGCAACCTAGCGCCATCTCAAGGAAGAAAAGAGAAGATGTGTGACACAAAATAAATAATAACAATCCGACGTTCGATCGCGCGCGAGTGACACTATCTAAATTATATAAAGAAAACTATAATTCCATTAAAAGGAAACGTGTGAGCCGGTTCAAATTACATACAGAAATCTAAGTGATAACAAAATCAATAAGTGCGCGAGGAGTCATCACCCGCAGGCCTGGAACCTGAGGCGACCGTTGCCAGCACATCAAGTGAGTCCATCAGTTCCTGTTTCCTTCCCTTAGCCCAGATATTACTAAATGACAATTTATTTTCATTAGTGAAAAGCAACAAATTTAACGAACAAAAGTTCGATACATATAGTGGTCCATACGAGCACAAATGCCTATGGTACATGGTACTGGTTTTAACTAGTTTGAAACTCCAGTTTACAGTCTTTAGTTTGTTAATCATAATTTGCTGTTGTAAATAGAAGACATTAACAATAATTTCATTTTATGCTGTGCTACTACATACCTATTCACAAATTGTTTGTAATTTTACGGTTTTAAAACGCAACATATTCATACACAAGCGCGGCGCGGCCGCCATTTTTGATACTTATCTAAGTACCTACTAACTACTATAATAAAACGAAATCATACACTCTGTTTAATAATAGTTCATACCTTTATACATATAAAATATTTATTATTCCATATAATTGAAAGTATACATTTATTTAATATACATATTAAATTGACCTTTAAAAAGTTAAAAGTAGTCAAAATTCACAACATAATTATATAGTAACTTACATCTAGAGGTACTATCTAAGTACCTAGTTAATGTTTAAAATTAGAAACGATTAGTTATTTATGTGGTATTGACCGACACAAGCAACGCCTTCATTGTAGGAAATTGCAACTTAATTTTATTTTATTTAAAGCTTAAGTAACAATAATGGCACAACAGTCTCAATCGACTAGTAAAGAAAATCCGAAAGCGATAATGCATAATGAAACGACCCGAAAACTTGTTTTGCTTCAAACAAAGCGAGAATATGCATTTCGCGATATGCAAATTTTAATTGATTTATCTAAAGATATTTTTTCCGATAAGTCAGCATTAACTAAATTTAAAGCTAGATTCAAACGAATTGAGCAATTACGAAACGAATTTTTAGAATACAATTCACAGATAAACGAATTAAAATTAATCATTAATCCGAGTGATACGATTGATTTAAAGGTGGTTCATGCATTTGATGATTTGTACTACACTGTAGTAGGTACCGCAGATAGCGTCCTAGCGGATGAGCGCGACCGGATCGAAACTTCTCGCGTTTTCGACGACGCAAGCGCGCGCTATAGCGCCGATTCGTTACAAAATAGCGCGAAACCATTTTCGCAGGTGCGTTTACCCAGTCTTGAGCTACCAAAGTTCGGTGGTGAGATTGAACAATGGCAAACATTTTTTGATACGTTCTCGTCACTCGTACATGAAAATCGGAGTATAAGTTTGATCGAAAAGTTTCATTACTTGTTATCATGTCTTTCAGGGCCGGCTTTATCAATAGCAAAAGGAGTGCCTGTGACGGCAGATAATTATCAAATTGTTTTCGATGCGCTTATTGAAAGATTTGAAAATAAACGTATTTTAGCTTGTAACTATCTAGATAAAATTAGCAATTGCCCTCAGATAAAAACTAGTAACTTCGCAGAGCTTAGAAATTTAACTAATATTTTAAATGAAACGGTAAACGCCCTTAAGGCTATGAAAATAAAACAGTTGGACGAATTCATTTTATTTTATTTAGCTTCACGAATTCTAGACAGCGATACTCGTAAACGATTTGAGATTCAAAATCGGGAACAAATACCTACATTTTCGGAGTTATTGACTTTTCTGCAAGGGTACATAAAAGTATTGGAAGTCAGTCAATCAGGAAACGGTTCTGGCATTCAAATGAAACTAACAAACAAATCTTTTGTGCGCGCGGAAGGGCGCCCTAGGATTTATAATAATAACTATAAATCTGCTTCCTTGCCTGCCAGTAGGTCAATGAATGCTTCGATGTCAAATCAGCGTTCAATGAGTTGTATTTACTGTGGCGAGACACACACTATTTTCAAATGCTCTAAGTTTCAACAACTTAGCATTCCTGACAAATATAAAACCGTGTCTACACCTAACTTATGCTGTAATTGTTTACGCCCATATCATAATGTTGATCAATGTTTTTCAAAGTCATCTTGCTCTGTCTGTGGTCAACGTCATCATAGTCTGTTACACAGTGATGGTTCCACTGTAGCGATCCCCACGGTCGGTGAAGTATTTGACAACTCCGAAGAAGTTAGTGAAATGGAACCACCACTGATGAACGAAACTTCGTCAACAACGACTAGTACACATGTGGGACATAGTCGTGCTTGCGTTCTACTTGGCACGTGTGTAGTGCGCGTTTGCCGTGACGGTGATACAAGTCCTGCCGAGCCGATATTTGCTCGCGCACTTATTGATAGCGGAGCTCAAGATTGTTTCATGACATTGTCATTTGCTCAACGTATGCGTTTACCGCTTCGTCGTTGTAATTTGACTGTGGCGGGATTAGGTACTAACGTAGTACATCAAGTGAAGGGAGAGGCCGCGTGCACAATTTTGACCCGAGATTCTGATGATCCTCAGTTTCATATTAATGCAATAGTCATGGACAAAATAACAAGCAAAATGCCGCTGGTCGAAATACCGTCTACAGTACGTAAGAATTTAAAACACTTAATATTAGCTGATCCACAGTTCGACAAACCGGCAGACATTGATTTATTATTGGGCGCTGAACAGTTTCATTCTATTTATGATGGTCAACGACTGCATTTAGGTAATGGCTTACCGGTAGCTTTGCATAGTATCTTCGGATGGGTTGTCACTGGCAAGGTACAGCCAGTTTGTCCTCCAGCAACAATCTCTTCTCTCGTGGCTTCTACTCATTCTTTGGAAAATATAGTAAGAAAATTTTGGGAGGTAGAGGAGCCACCTAAAATTGCCTTATGTGATCCTGAAGACGAAGCATGTGAAAATTTATATACAAGCTTAGTTTCTCGTAAGCCTGACGGTCGGTATGTTGTACCATTGTTATTAAAGGAGTCACAATTTTGTCTCGGCGACTCACTAACAAACGCTAAGTCTCGATTAAACAAGTTAGAGAAACGATTTGAGCGAGATTCCGAGTTGGGTAAAGAATATAGCGCTTTCATGTCGGAGTACCAGAGCTTAGGTCACATGCAACCTTCAAGCCTGGGTTCAGGAAAATTTGTCATACCTCATCATTGTGTAATCCGTCCCAATAGTACTACTACAAGGTTGCGTGTTGTATTCGATGCCAGTTCAAAATCTACAAATGGTAAATCGTTAAATGATATCGTTTTGACGGGCCCCAAGCTCCAGAATGACATTGTTGATATTATAACGAAGTTCCGGTTACAGGCTATAGTATTCACAGCTGATATTACCAAAATGTATCGAAACATTGAGCTGCGTCCACAGGATCGAGAGTGGCAACACGTGCTATGGAGATCGTCACCTTCTGATCAGATGTGTGAGTACGAATTAAATACCGTGACTTATGGCGTGACCAGTTCTCCCTTCCTAGCCATTAGGACATTACATCAACTCGCGGACGACCATAATTCTGAATACCCTAAAGCTGCAAAGATTATCCGTGAAGATACTTTTATGGATGATATAACTGCAGGTGCTGCCACCTTCACTCAAGCTATCCAACTGAAAGAAGAGTTAGTTAGTCTTCTGAAATGCGCACAATTTGAGCTTCGTAAATGGAGTAGCAACTCTCCAGAATTTAATGCCAGTATCCCTGAAGAACATTGTCAGGTGCCAAAAACATTTTGTGATGAAAACCATCAACACATTATTAAAATCTTAGGTGTCCAGTGGAATCCCCACGAAGATTTCTTTACATATTCGATATCAAACCTTAATTTAACCTTTACCAAACGTGCAATACTGTCTTGTATTGCTCGCATTTATGATCCTGTTGGTTGGCTGGCACCAGTCGTATTAGTGGCAAAATTAATTTTACAAGAACTTTGGCGTTTAAATGTAGGTTGGGATGAGACTGTTCCAGCAGAAATCGCTCATAAATGGAAAGTTTTCGTCAAGGATATTCAATGCTTACAAAATATAAGAGTACCTCGCAGAATCACTGCTAGTAACGCTTCATGCTATGAACTCATTGGATTTTGTGATGGTTCTACAAAGGGTTACGGTTGTTGTATCTATTTGCGAAGTGTCACTCGTATCGGATATCGAGCGCATTTACTAGTTGCAAAATCAAAACTTGCCCCCATCAGACCTTTAACTGTAAATCGTCTTGAGCTTTGTGGAGCTGTGTTACTAGCACGAGTTCTAAAACACATGTTCGATTTATTAAATGGCAAACTCAATATCAGTCAAATCATTGCTTTTACCGATAGCAGTACAGTACTGGCTTGGTTACATACCGAACCACACCGGTTAAAGACCTTCGTTGCTCATCGCGTAGTTAAAGTTACCGATGAAATATCTCTTGAACACTGGCGACATGTCTCCACACACGATAATCCTGCTGATTATAGTAGTCGAGGTTTAGGTGCGGATCAGTTGACAAATTGTGCAATGTGGTGGTCGGGTCCAGAATGGCTTGTAATGGACGTTTCTTGCTGGCCAGAAAGTCGAAATTTTGATTCGTCATTCAGTATTCCCGAGATTCGAAATAATTATTTAACTCAGAATATAACTTCCCCATCATCATCAACTGATACAAACTTCGTACCACAGTTTTTAGAACGCTATTCATCTTTATCACGAGTTCAAAGACTTCTGGCTTGGTGTTTGCGTTTTGTAGCGGCGTGTAAAGGTCAGCGCAAATTGAACAAATCTCTTACCGTCGAAGACTTGGATAATGCACTGTTTCACTTGGTTAAACATGAACAACAATGTTACTTTTCTAACGATATTCAATCCTCACGAGCCGTCACTAGACTTCGTCCATTCTTAGATAAAGCTAATCTTCTTCGAGTGGGGGGACGACTCCAACATTCCGAATTACCAGTTTCTTCCAAGCATCCTTTATTATTGCCAAAATCCTCTCAATTGTCATTGTTGATCGTCGATTATTATCATATAATTTATCTGCATTGCGGTCCACGTACCTTACAATCTATTATTCAGCGTAAGTTTTGGATACTCGGTATTCGTAACCTAATTCGTACACGACTTTCAAAGTGTATTCAATGTTTTAAGGCAAAACCAATTGCGTGTCAACCCCTCATGGGGAACTTGCCGCCGTTCAGAGTACAACAAACTCGTGTTTTTCAGAAAGTAGGTATAGATTTCGCAGGACCTTTTGTTGTAAAAGAAAGTCAAAGACGTAAGTCCAGGTTATATAAGGCTTATGCATGCGTTTTCGTGTGCCTCGCTGTGAAGGCTATTCATATTGAAGTTGTCACCGAATTGTCTACTCAAGCCTTTATCGCAGCGTTAGATCGTTTTGTCTCACGACGTGGTCTCTGTACAATAATAGTCACTGACAACGGCACCAATTTTATCGGTGCAAAACGTTATTTAAATGAGTTACACAAATTTATACTACAAAATTATAACACCATTGTATCTAATTCGGCCTCCCGTCAAATTATGTGGCAGTTGAATCCTCCGACTGGAAGTCATTTCGGAGGCATCTTTGAAAGTGGTGTTAAATCCATGAAATACCACTTAAAACGAGTAATAGGGACTCAGGTTCTGACGCTGGAGGAACTGATAACAGTGCTTACCAAAGTTGAAACAGTTCTAAATTCGCGGCCTTTATGTAATATATCTTCGGATCCCAGTGAAGTAGACGTTTTGACACCAGGTCACTTCTTGGTTCAGGGTCCCTTAATATCACTACCTGAGCCAGACTTAGTCGATCAGTACATTGCTCCTCGAGAGCGCTGGCAGATGTTACAAAAACTTACCCAGTCCTTTTGGCGTGTCTGGCAACGCGATTACCTGCATACTTTACAACAACGTGCAAAATGGTTCCAGAATCAAACTAACTTACAGTGTGGAGATATAGTACTAATCGTTGAAAATAATGTGCCACCTTTAGAATGGCGTTTGGGCCAAGTCGTAACTTTGCATCCCGGCAGTGACGGTGTAGTGCGTGTCGTTACAATCCATACCTCACGTGGTCAACTTCGGAGACCAGTGACAAAGCTTTGTCCTTTACCGAAAACCCATTAGGTACCTAGCTAAGAGTTTTTTGTTTAGTTTATAGGATCTATTATAATATTAAGATAAAGTTAAAAAATATTTTTTTTTGGTATGTAGTAGCTATGTAGTAGTAATATATATATAGTGTTTCATAAAGCTATTTATACTTTGAAATCGTAAGAGATTTCAAGTGGGGGGATTATGTTCTGGCTTGCCCTTGTTTCCGTTTCCTTCCTATCCATCCTGAAGATTCGTAGTGCCATCTCTGAAGCACTGTGGAAACTATGTCGACGTGCGAAGCAACCTAGCGCCATCTCAAGGAAGAAAAGAGAAGATGTGTGACACAAAATAAATAATAACAATCCGACGTTCGATCGCGCGCGAGTGACACTATCTAAATTATATAAAGAAAACTATAATTCCATTAAAAGGAAACGTGTGAGCCGGTTCAAATTACATACAGAAATCTAAGTGATAACAAAATCAATAAGTGCGCGAGGAGTCATCACCCGCAGGCCTGGAACCTGAGGCGACCGTTGCCAGCACATCAAGTGAGTCCATCAGTTCCTGTTTCCTTCCCTTAGCCCAGATATTACTAAATGACAATTTATTTTCATTAGTGAAAAGCAACAAATTTAACGAACAAAAGTTCGATGGAAAAATTGAAAATGAACTCGCAGAGCTTTAAAATTTGAAACCTCAGTAGTACACAAAAAACAAGAAACTATTTTTATTAACTTTTTATGTCGCAATCGTTCAGTAAAGCATAAACTGATACAGGCAGTTTTTCTTTTAAATCTTTAGGAATGTCATACATAGCTCTTTGCAAAAACTGCCAAACTGGCAAGCATTCATCTTCATATTTCAGGTTCAATGCCCATATAATTTTAAAGCAAGTATCTACTGCACTACATGTGTCAGGCAGTTCGTATATCAAGTTATCAACGATAACATACCTTCCGGTGATTTTTTCTAGTGCACCAACGACAATGATGTATGGTTGTTCTGTACTACCAAGAGTCTTTCTCGTGTCGTTTACGGCATTCTTCGTTGATCAAGGTTACGTTTTCAATGCGTGTGATGAAGCTTTCTCGGACTTCTGCCACAGAACATTTCTTCTTCCCGATTTGAACTGGTCCCAGAAGATGTGGAATAGTAAGAAGCGCAGCAATATTGCTAGTCTCTGGTACAGAGCCTGTTAAAAAGAAAGATTATTATGTATGAACAGAATAAGTTGTCGTATGCTGCATAGCTGTGCTATTGGAAAACAACGAGTGTTCTATCCAAGCCAGCCTAAAATTGAAGAGTTTTTGCTGTTTGATTTTATTATGTATTTTCTTTACAAGAGAATAATAAAAATAAAATACTTTATTCTCTTAACTTTAAAGATTTAAAGATTCCTTGTATATGTTATGGACCAAGTGATAAATTGGGCAGTATACATAGTGTCCAGTCATTATGAAAAATGCGCAATATGAGAGGGCAATTTGATAATAATTATTCAAATAATCAAACTGACCGGGCATTATACATATTGTCCATCACCTTTTGGGCAGAGTAATACAAACATATTTAATCACTACTTTTTTATTGTTATTGTCATTTAACTTAAAATAAACTAAATATTAAACTTATATAATCACACTCATTATGTGGATTAATTACCAAGGACTTCTTCCTTAAAAATCCACTAGTTTTTGCATTTAAAACTTAAGGAAAGTCATATTAAAATATAACATAAAATGTAATTAAATTTAAAACGAAAATTTCACAATAGAAATCAAATGAAAATATAAGTAAAATAGAACATAAAATTGAAAACAATAATTATACAATATGTAGCAAGTAACAGGTTTATTTATTAGAGCAACTGCCACTGTAATGGCATTTTGAGGTACACAACTTATTGGCTTTGCGACAACTACATTTATCAGACTTGCAACCACCTTTACAACCACATCTACTATAACCTTGCCCTCCGCATTTAGAAGACATTCTACAATACTCTCTCAGCGAAATCTCTGTCTCTGGAACATCTTCAGGCGAAATAAATCTTTCCTTGCAGACAGTAAATTGGTTTCTTGAATAAAGTTGATTTAAAACACCTTGTTTTGTTCCCAGTTTATAAAGGTTATTGGCTGTTAATTCAATAACTGTAGCAAGCATATTTCTTCCATCGCTACGAGCGCGATCAACATCGGGAACTCGGACTCTTACAGTGTCACCAATTGCAGCCATGGGATATTTAGCGCTTGATACATCCAACATTTTATTTGCTTGTTTCTGCAAATTTCTTAAAGCTAGTTTCCTAACTGCCATAACATTTTCTTTCTTGCGCTCTAGGTTTTCGTTTTCGTATGTGGGTATTGGATTTGAATCTGTATCTGAAGTTTTCTCAGACTCCTCATCTACGGTAGACTCCACTTGGTCAGTTTCGATGGGCTCGAGTTGATCATTTTCGGCGGACTCTACTTGATCATTTTCGGCGGACTCTACTTGATCATTTTTGGCAGACTCTTCTTGATCATTTTCGGTGACAACCACTAGATTCCTTTCGGTAATAGTGCTCTCAGTAGATAATAGTTTCTCCAAGTCTTCTTCTGAATTAATATCAAGCAGAACCTCATGTGGTATAGAAGAACTTTTCAGCCCTACTTTCAACTAAGTTCCAAACATGGCTTCATATGGAGTACAGTTAATACCTGTGTGATGGGTATCATGCAAAATCTGAAATATCTCGTTGTTTTTCACGTAGTACCTAATCATATTGTCTTTGACTGGAACAATCAATTTCTCTGTTTCTCCAACAGCCATGACGTCAAATCTTCGCAAACGCTGATAATCTTCAGGTTTTTTATGCGACTTCTTTGATTTTGCAGATTTTACTTTTCCAATCATCTCATTATAGCTTTCGTTGGTGAAAAATTAAGTATTTTGTCTTTTAAGTAACATTAATTCACTCAATCTTTCGTCAAATTGACTATTCATTACGTTTAATTTCGAAATATCCATGATTAATTATTAAAATACACACTAACAGCTAAGTATTTCACTATAGTTCCCCAAAGTTAAATGGTTGTGGAGTTTGTGAATTTCCATATCATTTGTAAAATGGGGAAAAATTTCCATACAAACCTTATATGCTTTTTTTCATAAGTCCAGAATTTAGAAAATTTCCATACAAACTTTACCCTCATTTACTTATCTCTTGTTAAATTTCTAAAAATCCTTTCATTATGCTCACTTATGTACATAATGAAAAGAACAAGTTTCTAGGGGGACTACTGGACATTTTGCGAAATGGACATTCTGCGAAAAGGACATTTTGTGACTGCTGGATATTTTGAAAATTGGACATTCTGCGTCTAAACGCCGAGGGCGTCGTTTTACAAAACCACACCTATATGTAATGGGTACAAGAGACTTATACTTTACTCGTGACTTATTTTTGCCCGCGGCTTCTCCCGCGCAAGATTTCCTTTCTTAGTGCTCACTTACGTTATAAAGAACCTATATGCTAAATTTCAGGACTCTAGGTGCAGTGGTTTCGGCTATGCTGGGTAAGTCAGCTAGTCAGTCACCTTCCTCTTTTATAGATTGTGTGAAAACCAATCGCTGATGTTGTAAAAATAAAACAAACAAAAAAACTCACTATTCACGAGATTCTTTAGTTCCCGAAAAAATGGACTTTTGTTTGAGACGTTTTCAAACAGTACAACCAACTTCTTCTTTAAAAGTGGAAACTTATTTTCAAAGCTATTTTCATTTCCAGGGTACCACCGGTCGAAATCTGCTGTAAGCTGGAACAATGATCACTTATGTTATGATTGTGATTAATTTTAATAGCTTTGACAAAAAACAATAACAACACAACCCCTGCCTTCATATAACGATTCAGTATGAAAATACCAAACTTTATTTATGGAATAAATTCAGCAAAGTCGTAGAACAAGACTTGCTCAGTTTCAGGAGCAGAATCTACACTACAAGTATTGCACAACTTCCAAAATACACCCTGTACTTAATACTTTACAATTTCATTTGTTAATAATCTGGCCAAGTGCGAGTCGGACTCGCGCACGAAGTGTCCGTACCATTATCAATAACTAGCAGTCCACCCCGGCTTCGCCCGTGGTACAAAAATGGCCTATATTACTCAGGGAGAATGTAGCTTTTCAAAAGTAAAAAAAAAAAATTTTATAAAACGGGCCATTAGTTTTTGAGTTTACTGGTAAAAATCATACAAAAATACTAATCTTTCCACTTTATAATATTAGTGTAGAAAACGGCAAGTGACAGTGAAATTTTGACAGACAATGTATTAACATTGTCTGTCAAAATTTCACTGTCTAGTTATCACGGTTCATGATACAGCCTGGTGACAGACGGACAGACAGATGGACAGAGGAGTCTTAGTAACAAGGTCCCGTTATTACCCTTTGGGTATGGAACAATAAAAAAGCCAAATTGTATTACACCTGAATACTTACTAATTTGTTGAATCCAATGTGAATAAACGTCATTTGTTACAGGTAATTTAGGATCATGTTTTAATATTTGTGCTGCAATTTCTTTGACCAAAGTTTTTCTCAATGTTTTTCCTAAGGCTTCTGAATGCTGTTTAAGAAGAAGTCTTCCTTCTTGAGTAGTTCGGAGAAGCTGGGTTAAGTCCTGAGACGGATAGAAAAGGCTTGAGTCAGACATCAGGCCTCTTGCAGAATAATTAATAATCACTTTGATTTGAAATAATATTATTAAAATTTTTAAAATCACAACCATTCAAGCAACTTAAAATGTTTGCATTTGAAACTGATGTACAAATCAGCTGGCAGTCCAATAAAATATAATTTAATCAAGGTACTTAAATCGGTTTTGTTAAATTGACACTGATTAATTACATAGCAATACCCATCGAGATATAATGTGCCATACTCACCAATTTTGCATTTGAGTATATGTCAAGGGAGCACAAAGATCTACTCGATGTAGGTGTGGACACTGGAGAGGTTATTGGGGAGTTTTCACTCGGTGCGAGTCCTCCTACAGAGCTGCCATATATGTCTACTAATTTGCAGATAGCTTCATCGTTGTTTGCTGTTTTAGCATGGTCTTCTTCTTTTCCTGCTTTCCAGTCTGCTATTGCCTTTTTGAACTTAGCTTGTGGGCCGATGCTAGGAATCAAGGCTTCTATTTGTTTATCATCTAGTAATGGCAATGCAATTATGTCAACTTCGTTTTCTAAAAAATAAAATGATTATGTAACTAGGTAAGTGAAAGGTAAGCCAGAGTCATTTTGGTAGGTTAACCTTTAACTAGTGATGTAAAAATAAGTCTCAGTATTAGTAACATACCATAATTTTGATGTTATAAAAAACCAAAATTATGGAAAGACCAAGTCCATTTGCCACGGCCAAAATACTGGGGACTGACTGCATGTGGAATGACTTATATTATTTTATATACAAAATAATGTCTTTCTATCTTTTAACAAAACACTATTATCATATAATAATAGTAATATTTATTAAGAAAATGTTCATCAGGACCTTAGTATCAATTTTTGAACTTTTTTCTTAGACATGACCTCAATATTCAAACTTTATGAATATTCGGAAGTTAGCCGCAAAACCATGCGCAGAACACGATTTAAGGTGTCAGCGGGACGTACAGGAGCGCGACGAAGGAGCCCCACCCCCCACGCTTCACACGCGCACCCGCAGTTGCCGCTTGAACTTGTAAGAGTAGTGTTAGCCACGTCTCAACACTACACACACGCGCGCGCTGCTTAGAAAGTACAGTCGAGAAAAAAATATTGTTGTTTCTTAATTACGTTTTTGTTATTTTTTTGTATTGTTAAGTTTTATTGTTATTCTCGTTACGTTTTTCACTTTGTTATTTGTTGTTGTATTGGTGAACAACCATGCCACGTGGGCGTTTTAACGTTCTACGTCGTCAAGCAAGAAAAATGGTATATACCGTAATGCAGTTTATGAAAAAGGAAAGTGAAGAAGGTGTTCAAGTTCCGCTGAATTGTGTGCTTCGAAGAACGGCGCTAGCTACAGGTGTTTCTTTAAGTACCGTGCAAAGGATATCGGCAGCAGCTCAGAAGTCTGGCATGTTAGCAGTTTTTCGTACACCTGGAAAAAAAAGGGCAGGAAAAAAACGTGTCACCGGCATTGACAACTTCGATCAAGGAGTTATCAAGAGATGCGTACATAACTTTCACGTGACTGAAAAAGAATTACCAACTTTAAAGCAGTTAAAAAAGAAATTAAAAGCGGACATAAATTTCAACGGATCTGAAACAAGTTTAGGACGAATATTGAAAGAATTAGGGTTCACCTGGAAAAAAGCTCAAAATGAAAGAAAGGTTTTGATTGAACAGTCAAACATTAGATTGCAACGCATAGAATACCTACAAAAAATCAATAGATACCGCTCGGAGGGACGACCAATTGTATATACCGACGAGTCATATGTTGATAGCTCACACAGCTTATCTAAGTCCTGGAGTGATGGGTCTGTGATGGGATTGAAAACTAAAATATCAAAAGGACAACGTGTGGTCATCGTGCACGCGGGGTCAGAAGCAGGTTTCGTACCAAATGCATTACTCATGTTTAAGGCTGGTACAAAAAGTGGCGATTACCACGATAACATGAATTTCACCAACTATGAAAAGTGGGTAAAGACTCTTCTCGTTCCAAATTTGCCCCCTAATTCGGTTGTCGTGGTAGACAATGCTTCATACCACAACAAACAGGAGGAACCAGCGCCAACTTCCAACTCAAAAAAAGCTGAAATGCAAAAGTGGCTTCAAGAAAAAAACATTTCCTTCGAGGAAACCATGTTGAAGCCGCAATTATTCAAGCTTATTAAGCAAAATAAAGAATGCTTTAAGACATTCAGCATTGACAAAATATTAAAACAAAATAATCACGATGTTTTGCGACTTCCACCCTACCACCCTGACCTTAATCCCATCGAAATGGCATGGGCAGCCATTAAACAGCATGTGGCAAAGAAAAATGTTACTTGGAACATTAATGCTGTTATGCAGCTTGTAAAAGAAAAGGTGAATCAAATGGGTGAAACTGAATGGCGGGCACTGTGCCAAACAGTCAAAGATATCGAAAAAGTGACGTGGTCATCGACGGATTGACAGAAGAGTTGGTGATTCACCTTAGTGAATCGGATACCGAGTCCGATTCAAGTGAAGACGAGGAAAGTGAGAGTTCGATGGATGACGAACCTTCCACGAGTAGAGAAATGACGATGGAGGGAATAGAGCCATTAGAATAAAACAAATATACCGGTTAAGTGCGAATTGAACTCGCATGAACAGTGTTTCGCAAGTTTTTTCATTGTATTTAAGCCCCCTATAATGTCACTGTTGCAAAATTCATTTATTTTTATTTTTTATTTCATATCTCATCTGTGTTTTAACCACAAAAAGTGATACATATGTACCAAATTTTAATTCAATAAATAACATGAAAATGTAGTAACAGTTTTGTTTTTTTTTGACTGTGCACTCAAGTGTATAAAATGGATACGGGTAAAGCATCAAAACATGTATCTGGAACTCTATGATCCCGTGATAAGTTTTTGATACTTCTTTGATGCTACGTCCATATCTATGTTTATTTACTTGACTGTACCTGCGCGCATCTGCACTTGCGGCTAAGTTCAGAGAAGTCATAAAGTTTGAATCTGTCTGCAATTGGCCGATAAATATCTGCACTACTTGTAGTTGGATTAGAAGATTGGGAAGCTTCATTTGTAACATTGGTGGTTGTTGTAGTTTGAGTTTGCATGGATGGCAATAAGAACAAGAGATTATCGAAGTACACGTATTTCCTTTTCTTCTTTGCCGCCTGTCCCGATTTAACATTTTTAAGAGCTGAGAATTCTTTAGCATTCTTTAGTCTTTAACGATTTTCCATTTTTTTTGCACTTCTTTTCCTGAAACAAAAATATGCACCCTAATTAATAATATTAATTATTATTATTTTTCAATTTCTTGCAGGTATCTTGGCACTGGAAGTAGTTTTTATTCTTTGCACTTTGAATACTTGTTGGGACATACAACAATCAGGGAAATCGTTTCTCATACTTGCAAACAGCTTATTAAAGTTTTGCAGCCATTATATATGCCAGGTGCAAAAAACGAAGAAGAGTGGAAAAATATTTCTAAGTTATTTTATGATAAAACTAATTTTCCTTATTGCGTGGGTGCACTTGATGGAAAACACGTGAGATTAACAAACCCTGACGGTTGCGGTTCTGAATACTACAACTATAAACATTTCTACTCTAAAGTATTATTAGGAGTCTGTGACGCTGATTGCAACTTTATAGCAGTAGACATAGGTGCTTGTGGCTCTAACAGTGACTCGACTATCTTTCAAAACTCAAATTTTGGGGAAAAATTACAAGATGGTGCTTTAAATATTCCTGCTCCTGAAAAACTTCCAGGTGATACTGGAAATCCTATGCCATTCATGTTTGTTCGCGATGAAGCCTTTGCTTTAACAAATAAAATTTTAAGGCCATACCCCAGAAAGCATTTGAATGTTAAAAAAAGAATATTTAACTATAGATTAACTCGTCCAAGACGTCTAATTGAATGCGCATTTGGTATTTTGTCAAATAAATGGCGAATTTTCCATCGCTCATTAGATGTAAATCCAGAAATGTGTGATAATATTATTTTGACATGTTGCGCATTGCAAAATTACGTTCTAAAAAAGGACAGAGGGCTACTATTGGAAGATGAAATTATTGACTGCATTTTTGAGAATGTCAGCAGCTGCAACATTCGGTCTACGAATAATGCAATGGTTATCGGGGACTACTTTGCAGACTATTTTACGTCTCCGGTGGGTAGTGTTCCTTGGCAATATGAAAAATTTAAAATAATAACAATAAATAATTGTATTATACCCCAAACTATTTATAACACTAACAATTACCTAGCTGTGTAATAAAAAAACTGAATTAATAAATAACTATACATACCTTTAATGTCTTTTTCATTTTCATTCAATATAACCCATTCTGAAATACTTCCCTTCATACTTCCGCCCACATTATTTTTTATTATTCGGTTGCTATATTCCTTTCATTTTTTGTCATAAAGAGCGGGTCGTTTCTGCACCGAGATGATTATTTTTTCGATTAATGATTCATCATGAATATCAGCCGCAGGTGAATAAATTGATGCTTAATCATCTGGCATGTTTATTCGAGACGAGTAGACTCTCCGACCAAGCGCAGCAGATTGACTAAAACGGCGGTGTTTTGCCGCAATGCGCCGCGGTACAAATGATTTGATTACCAAAAATCTGCGGTCGCCGCGCCGTTGATATTTTGTGATCGGGCGCAGAATTTTGGCGGCATCGGCGCAATCACCGCTAGTGCGCGCATCCATTTGCTATCATAACTAACACAACATAAACTGGCGGTGTTCCGCCGCGACTGTGTTTCGCCGCGAGGCCTAAAAACCGCAGGAATAATGAAGTGCGTCCGTGCTTTCGAGTAGTGATGCACCAACTCGAGTTCAAATTCCAATTAGAGTTGACACGAGTTGCAGTTGTTTCGGGTCAATTCGAATTTTTAGATTTTATTGTTTACTTGTGTTGTTTTTTTAATGTTTGGTTATACATATAGGTATTAAAGTTCGGTTGTTATAAGCTGATTTTATTTCGTGATTTGTCGAGTGTGTGTTTTAGTGGTATTTAACTTTGAGCCAATGTCAAGAAATCAGCGGTTTGAGAAACTATCCAGTCGCAAAAAGAAATTAGAAATTAACCCTTACCTACTCAAATTAAAAAAATAACAATATCAATTTCAATATTTAAGTTTTATACCTTTGTAAAAATAAAATAACATTTACAAATAACTAATAAGTCTGCAAAAACAATATAAAGCCTAAACAGAAACAAAGGATAATAGCATATTTTTCCCAGAACCTTATTTTTCTAAACTCAGTTAAAAATACTTGAAAATAAAAATTCATGTTGAAAACTAAGTCGCGGGCAACAGTTTGTATCATTTTTCTGAAGTGGTTTTATGGCCTTAGACTCCGTCTACCTCACTGTTTACGTATAATTTAACTGTTAACATTCATACACATACATAACTGTTATATTTATCAATTTCGCATTCACAATGCCATGCCTACTTTTCTCAGAGTGCCTGGGGCCGTTGGATTTTTTAAGCACTTTTTTATTAATAATATACTAAGTATAAGTTTTATTAAAATTACAATATCGACCACTAATAAATCTTAAGCCGGCCTCGCGGTGCAACGAGCCTCGCACCTTAAAATCGTAATTATTCAATAAAAAATGTAGGTAATTCAAATGTGCACGTTCGAATTTATTTATTACTAAAAAAATATGCTTTATATAGATGATAGAAATTGGTGAAGGTAATATTTACGTGGTCATTTAAACCGTAGTTTTCGACATCCTCATTAAGTATTTGAAAATAATGGTGTCTTTCTACAGTGCAGGTGTGTTTCATGTAGGCATTTTAATCAAATTAAGGATAAGACTTTAATTATTTAATTGTATTATAATTTATTGCAGATTTTGAAAATTATTTTATAAGATCTGTAGACAGATTTGACAACAAGCTTTTAATCTTTGACAAAAATATTTTTGTTTTTAAAATTTCGCATTCTTAATAATTCAAGCAGTTTTTATTTAGAATATATGTCAAAAAATAAAATGGAAATATAATGCTGAGTGAATGTCATCATGATTGAAATCTATGGTAATACAGAAGAATTGCAACACGACTGAATATTCTTTTTTTACCTAGAAAGCTTATGACTATTTTGAAACCGATCAACATATATCGATCCCTTTCAATCAATGAGAATTTCTCTGAGGACCGTCTTTAACGTATACTTAGCAGTGTAGCTGACTGTACATACATAGTATTACGTCTTTAACTCTTTATTGCACAAACCATATTAAAATTACATTAACAAACATAAATGAATACATGAAAATGTACAAAAGGCGGCCTTATCGCTAGGCAGCGATTTCTTCCAGGCAACCTTGCATGAAGGATGGAGAAAAAAAAAACAAACATTAGATGGCAGATTG
The DNA here is from genome assembly GCA_918026875.4 of Diatraea saccharalis. NCBI lineage: Eukaryota > Metazoa > Arthropoda > Insecta > Lepidoptera > Crambidae > Diatraea > Diatraea saccharalis. Next base: position 12,306,591 of record OU893336.1, read on the forward strand.
TGCATAAAAAAAAATAAAAAAAAAAGTACATGGAGACAAACAAAATGCTCAAAACACAAGTGACAACCAGAAAGCGAGAAGTGTAAATAGAAAAATAGAAGAGCAGGCTAAACGTTAGAGAGGAAATGGGATTTTAATTGATATTTGAAGGAGTTTAACGAATTCGCCCGTCTGATAGATTCAGGTAGAGAGTTCCACAGTTTTATAGCGTGTACTGTAAAGGATTGACTATTGAATTTAGTGAGATTGGGAGGAATGAACAATCGTAAGTTATTAGAAGAGCGAAGCGAGAGATCATGCGTAGATGAGAGAAATTTAAAGCGTGATTTGAGATAAGGGGGCAACATGGGATTGAACAGTATAGAGTAGAGAAGCGAGAGCATATGCATATCCCTACGACTACGAATGGGGAGCCACTGAAGTTGCCTACGGAATTCAGAAACATGGTCATATTTGCGCAAACCAAATATAAACCGTATGGAAAAGTTTTGAAGACGTTCAAGCTTATTGAGAAGATCAAGTGTAAGATCAGGGTAGCATGCATCTGCATAATCAAGAAGGGGCAAGAGAAGTGAATGCGCAAGTGTAATTTTGGTGGAAATGGGTAAAAAATTGCGCAGCCGCCTAAGTGATCCGGAGGCAGCAAACATCTTCCGGCTAATCTCTGCTACTTGTGGACGCCAGGACAATGTGTTGTCAAAGATGATACCCAGATTTTTTACCGTATCAGCGAAAGGCACATGTACCCCATCAAATATGATAGGTGGTAATCTATCAAATTTAATCCTGGAAATGTAAAAGGAACTGCCAATAATTATACTCTGCGTTTTATTAGGATTAACTTTGACACCAAAAGAATTACTCCACTGGACGATTCGCACCAGGTCTGAATTAATAGCGCTAATAGCATCATCAAGTCGCTCAAAACACTCCTGAGAGTAAATTTGAAGATCATCTGCATACAAGTGATAGGAAGAAGAGAGTTGTTGGGTAATAGAATTAATAAAAATAGAAAATAATAACGGAGACAGCACACCGCCCTGAGGAACACCGGCAGTCGTGGACACCCACGTAGATACTGTATTTTCAGCACGTATACGTTGCCGGCGGCCATGTAAATAGCTACGAAACCAATCAAGCACCGCTGGAGATACGTTAAGGGAACGAAGTATGCCTAACAGAATGTCAAAATCAACAGTGCCAAAAGCGTTGCTGAAATCCAGTAACGTTAACACCGTTAACTTCTGATTCTCCATCCCATCACGAATGTCGTCTGTAATCTTAACTAAAGCCGTTGTAGTACTGTGTCCAGGGCGAAAACCCGACTGGTAAGGGTTAAATAGTTTATGTCTGTTAAGAAAGGAATTTAATTGTTGTTGGATAAGGCGTTCAAATATTTTTGAAAGTAAGGGAAGAATAGATATAGGACGAAAATCGGAGTGATTAATAGGCTTTGATATTTTAGGCAAAGGGATGATATGAGCATCTTTCCATGCATCGGGAAAAATAGAAGAAGAGATAGAAGCATTAAAAATTTTAGTGATGATAGGCGTAAGGATATCAAGCAAGGGAATCAACATATTACGGCTCACACAGTCTTCGCCCATTGCATTAGAAGTGACTGAGAGAATGTTCCGCTTAACGTCACAGTCGGTGACTTGACAAAAATCGAACGAAGGATAGTCAGGAGTAGGTAAATGTGAAAGATACTGTAGGGTCTGTTGCTTAATACTGCTGTTCATAGCGGGTGAAGTTGAAAAATAGTTATTAAGAGAATTAAAGTCAAAATCAAGTGAATGAGAATTAATATTGTTCGTTGACTTACCGACTCCCACTGACTTCAGGAACCTCCAAACCTTGGATGAATTTCCATTTTCAACTGACTTGTGAATATGGCGTTTTTGTGCATCCCTACACATTGTATTGCAGCGATTTCTAATAGCGTGGTAGTTAAGACGATTTAGTTCAGTTGGTCTAATTTTGAACTTAGCTTTAGCGCGGTTTTTCTTATCCATAAGACATCTAATGTTATCTGTCAGCCAAGGTGCCGGAAGATGCTTAACTTTGACTGGACGAACAGGGGCATGGGTGTTATAAAGTTGTAAAAGAAATTTATTAAACAAGTTAACCTGCTCATTAACGGTCGCAGCATTATCAATTAAAGACCAATCAATCTCAATAGCATCAGCTCGAAGGCGATCAATGTCCATACCACCAAAATTACGCAGCATAAGAATTTTAGGTTTAGCTTTTGGAGGTCGGATTTTGTAAGAAAGATACAATAGATCGTGATAGGAGAAAGCATCTGCAGGAATTTGACCATGTTTAGCAACATGATCCAAGGAAGAAACAATAACCAAGTCCAAAAGCGAGGGAGTACAGTTAGGAAAGTTATGCGTGGCATTTAAAGGGAGGATATGCATATTACTGGCGTCAATCAGATATTTAAGATTTTTGGAGCGGAAGTCATTTTTGAGGAGGCAGGTGTTGAAATCACCCATGATGATTGTGTGTTCAAACGAGGGTGAAAAATCCTCTAAGAGTTTTTCAAAAGAAGGAAAATAATTAATTTTCAAAGACGGACTGTAAAAAACTCCAAGAAGAACCTTTGTGTGTGAGATCATAATTTCGAGGAAAAGATGTTCTGCTGTACCAGGAGGAGGGGGCTGAGCTGAACGACTAATGATAGTGAATGGAATATGGCTACGCAGATATATAGCCACACCACCATGTGAAGTATTAGTTCGGTCATTACGAACTAGGGTAAAACCAGGAAGTGTGTATGAGTTCGTAGGAATAGAAGGATGTAGAAAAGTCTCGGAGATCAAGATTGCATGAACATTCCTATTAGAGAAGGTAGATAAAAGATCAGGGTAATGAGCCGGAACGCTTTGAGCGTTGATATGCACCACATTAAAGTTTTTAGAGACATCTGATACAGCAATATCAAGGGAAGCTCCTAAGGAAGGTAGGCTAGAGAAACTATCATCACTGTTCAAACCCTCAGAAGATGTACAGGAAAGAAAGTCCTCACTATGATTATCACTGGAATCTCGCATTTGTAACATAGGGTACTCAAGTCACAATACTAAAGATACTGAAAAAAAAATAAAACTAATAAAAAGAGATAAAAAAAATAAAAAACAAACGTAAAAGTACAATACAACACAATACGCACAAATAGCCAGCAACAATACATGAAACAATGGTGACAAATTCAGCTGTACAAAAAATACAAAAAGAATTCGCACCATTAATAAAATTAATTACTAAAACCACTATATAATAAAGACAAAAACAAAAAATAAGATGTAAGGGTGCAGAACGAAACGCAGCAACAAGGGCAAAAAGCTATGAAGCCAGAACCATTAATATGTCAAAGTGACATTGACATGTTGACGTAACAGTACAAAGTAATAAGATGAAATTGAGTTTGATAATGCGGTTAATTAATGTGGAAGTTAACGAAATAGAATTTAAAAAGTTAAGTTCAGACACCCTCACAACTAAAACAATACATTTTTATAAGAAGACAAACGGAAAATTGAATAAAAGACATACAACACCTTGAACAATGACGATACTAAACAAAAACAGTCATCACATCAGCATTACTTTTTAGACAGCTACACGCCTCCGCGATTTGTCTTGTGTCTTCTTAGACGGAAAATGACTTGATCATTTGGTATTAAACGGTATATTTACATATCTAAGCAAGCCAAAAGAAGAAAAAATGGTGTCATATGTATCCACCAACACGAGTAGGCTAACTCTAGTTGAAACCGAGTTAAGAGAAAATTGAAACGGGTTGACTCGAGTCGAGTTGTAAACAAACCGAATTGGTCCATCACTAGGTTCGAGCATGTTCCAGCGTGCAGCGAGCAGGAAATATCGCGTCCGCGCCGGAGTTGTCACTGTTCGATCGGTAGAAGTAACTATCCGACCATTAAAATTGACTGTGTTGTGATGATGACGTCACATCATGCTAACTGTATCGATAGGTAGAATTTACTGTTTTAGTTATAGCGTGAGTCCGGACGACTAAAATCAAACACGATGACGATACCACGACAACGGACTCATAATATGTGGTAGCAATTTATCGAGGACCTTCTAAATCAAATAGGTTACCTTCATAGACGAAGAAAAATACCTTGCCAAACCTGATACATTTTTTGTGTAGAAAGAAAGAAGGTAAAATTAGGGAAACTTTTTGTCGAAATTTCCGTCATCCGGTACCAGCGCGAGACCTGGCACACGAGTAAAATAGAGGGCATCAAAGAGCACACAAATAGGTATAGGTACCTACTAGGTTGCCCCGTCTTGTCTTGGCAGGTGTGCGGCCATTCTTATTTAAGGGTCCGGAAAAATTATCTTTACCTCATAGGTACTACGATGAAAGTTGTACCACGAGATTACTTCAGCAACCTGATTCATAAAAAAACATGGTTGCCTACTGAACTAAGTATTTCTGAGGCTTGGACCTATTGAGATAACATGATTATACATATTATGAGTTCTGTCTTAATATAACACTATTTTTGGTGTTCCCCGGCCAAATGGCAAAAAACGGAACCCTTATAGATCATATTTATTTATCTATATTATAGATTCATCATGTCTGTCTGTCAGTCCGTGTGTCACAGCCACTTTATTCCGAAACTATATTAGGACCTGCTTTATGATTGGTGTGTCAATAATAATATGACACTGAATATATCAAAATGTCAGATTATAACTTTCACTAAAAAACGGAATCCTTTATTATTTCCCTATAACATAAACAAATGTAAAGTGCAGCGTCAAGATTTGGTGAAGGATCTCGGTGTATGGCTGGACTCTAAATTAACATACAAAAACCATTATGACAGCATAATTTCAAAAGCTAACAAAGCACTAGGTTTTATATGCAGAATGACAAGGCCGTATAGAAGGGCGGATAGTATTATTATATTATTTACGTCTTTAGTTAGGAGCATTCTTGAATATTGTTCTATAGTTTGGATTCCGTACTACCACAATCATACTGATAGGATTGAATCCATTCAGAGGCGCTGTTTGCGCTTTCTAAGTGCGAAATTTGGATTAAGACGCAAGCTATCTACCTACGAGGCACGCTTGAATAATTTTTCATTGAAATCACTTAGTCACAGACGTAAGATGGCCGAATATAGTACTTTGTATAAAATTGTCAATGCCAAATGGGATGCAAGTGAGTTGCTGGGTCATTTCTCGCTCAGAATTGGTAGTGCTCGAACGCAGAAGCTGTTTTCCTTATCTATAAGTAACAACAATGTAACCTTTAATGATCCAGTTTCTCGTATGTGTAGAGCTTACAATAATATTAGTAAAGACTTGGACATTTTTTCCCAAAAATTACCCATTTTCTTGCGCACGTGTGATCTTAAAATAAATTCATAATAATTGCCTGTGTTGTCTAATATAAGTTGTATTCTTGAAGTGTTGTGCGTAGCTATAATCGGGGGACAAACTTAGTGCTAAACTATAACATTTTGTAATATTGTATTGTATGGTTTGTTATCTGTAGTGGTATCTATGTTTAGTTTAGTCTTTGTATACTTCCTTCTGTGTAGTGCCTGGTAACGAATAAATAGTTTGAAGAAATCTCTCAATAATATTTTTTATTCAATTATTAGTTCCATCCAAGTGGTTATGGGCCCAGGAATCGCTGAAAATTGAAAATAAGACATTTTGAGCTAAGAGCAGAGTAGAATTTCGGAAAAGGCAAAGATTCGGCTAACAGAAAATTTCGATTCGAGAGATTGAAACAGATTTAAAATGGAGGTTTCGAACTCAATGAAAATTGAAAAGTTCGATGGAAGAAATTTTCAACAATGGAAATTTCAAATTAAGTGTGCTCTGAGAGCAAAAGGTTTGAATATTTATGCCGAAAAACCAACAGAAAGCAGTAAGCAAGTGCAATGGAACAAGGATGATGGTATGGCAATGTTTATATTAACATCGTCAATGGATCTGAATCAGATCTCCCTTATGGAAAACTGCGAAACTGCGAAAGAAGTAATGAGTAAACTGGAAGCCATCTATGAGCATAAATCAGAATTCAATAAGATAATGGTCCATGAAAAGTTCTACCAGTATACCTATTGTAATAGTGACTCAATGGCGCAACACGTCTCAAAAGTAGAAAATTTGGCAAAACAGCTAAGAGAGGCTGGAGAAAAGCTAAGTGATATGGCAGTGATAACTAAAATACTGAGCACTTTGCCAACATCATATCGTTCTCTTCGACAAGCATGGTTATCGTTAGATTCTAAAAGCCAAACTCTTCAAAATTTAACCTCATGCTTGATAGACGAGGAAGCGAGCTTAGCTACTGAGACAACAAGTGAGACTGCTCTGGTGACTACTAAAGGTAATGAGAAGCCTAGAAAATTTAGCGCAAATCAAAGCGTTGATACAAATCATTTAACTCATCGATTTGTATGCTATAATTGCAATTCTTTTATTGACACTTTGCCAAAGAGTGTAGAAAACCAAAGAGATCATATCATAAAAACCAGAAGTCAAATGACATGCTGGCACTTACCGCAGAAAAAAGTTTATCATATGTCCAAGAAGACGTTTGGATATTAGACAGCGGTGCGTCAGTTCACATGACATATAGACGAGAATTTTTTTCTGAATTAGAAGAATACGATTGTTCTAAATATGGAAATGTTAAGCTTGGAAATAAACAGAATATTACTGTACATGGAAAAGGTTCTGTATTGATTAATAGATTAGTAGAAGGACAGTGAGAAAGATGTATATTGAAGGATGTTCTCTATGTACCCGAGTTGAGAAGAAATTTATTTTCAGAAGGAGCTGTTACTAGAAAAGGTTATGTAATTACAAAGAATAATAAGAATGCATTGATAATGAAAAACAAAGTCGTTATAATGTGTGCTCAATTAAAAGAAAATAATCTTTATGAGTTACAGATTAAGACTATTATTCAAGAAAACTGTAATGTAGTAGAAACAGACATCAAAGTGTGGCATGAGAGGTTATGTCATTTAAATGTAAATGAACTTAAGAAAATGAGTAAAAATGGAGCACTTCCTGTTACTTTAACTGGCAATGAGAATTTTATTTGTGAAGCTTGTCAATATGGTAAGCAAGCTAGATTACCATTTATGAAATCACAAAGAAGCCCTACACAACCTGGTGATATCGTTTATAGCGATGTTTGTGGTCCCATTGAAGAACCATCTGTCACAGGAATGAAGTATTTTGTGTTATTTAAAGATGGAGCAACGAGCTATCGGCAAATATTTTTCATGAGACATAAGAATGAAGTACTTGATTGTTTCATAAAATATAATGCTATGGTGAGAAACAGATTTCAACATGATGTTCGTATTTTACATACAGATAACGGCAGAGAGTACGTAAACACAGAGTTTAAGTTATTTCTGGATAGTAAAGGGATAAGTCATGAATGCACGGCTCCCTATACCCCACAGCAAAACGGACGAGCGGAAAGAGAGTTGCGTACAATAATGGAAAGCGCAAGGTCCATGTTATATGCTAAAGATTTACCATTAAAATTATGGGCTGAAGCTGTTAATTGTGCAGTTTATCTGTTAAATAGAAACTTTTCAAGTCAAACAGTGGATGTGTCACCTTATGAACTTTGGAGTGGTGAAAAACCGAATATGACACATGTTCGAGTATTTGGTTCCATAGGATATGTTCACATTCCAAAAGAGAAAAGAAGAAAGTTAGATAAGAAAAGTAATAAAATGATTTTAGTTGGATATGAACATGAAAACTATAGAATGTATGACCAAAATACTAAGAAAATAACTGTATCAAGAGATGTTAAGTTTGATGAGCAAAGTATACCTGAAAAGAGAGTAAATTATCTTCAAATGACACTAGATAAAAAAGATGAAAAACAAGATGAAAATATTACTCAAAAAGATTCCTCTAATGAATATAGTAGAAATGTAAATGACAATGACGAATCAAATGATCCTCTGTACGTAGTTGTGAACGATACTGAAGAACGTACTTATATGACACTACGTCCACGACGTAATAAAATTTTGGAGGCTAATTTAACGGAGTTGGAGGTGCCAAATACATACCAAGAAGCTGTAAATAGTGTAAATTCTGATGAATGGAAGAAAGCTATCAATGAGGAACTTCAGTCTCTAGAAGAAAATGATACGTGGATAATAACTGACAGAACAGACAAGAAGCCTATAACAAGCAAATGGGTTTTCTGTATAAAGAAAAATGTAAGAGGCGAAATAGAAAGGTACAAAGCAAGGTTGTGTGCTCGGGGTTTTACTCAAGTAAGAGGTCTGGATTATGAAGACACTTTTTCACCTACAACAAGGTATGATTCCATTAGATTATTGCTTAGTATAGCTGCCAGAGAAGGTTTTCAAATAGAGCAATTTGACGTGAAGACCGCCTTCTTATATGGAGAGCTCCTGGAGGATATATATATGGAGATACCAGAGGAAGTTGAAGCAGCGGATAACAAAGTATGTAAGTTGGTCAAATCTCTATACGGTCTTAAGCAATCTTCTAGATGTTGGAACAAAAAGTTTTGTTCTTTTCTCACTACATATGGATTTAAGTCATGTCAATCTGACCACTGTATGTTTGTAGGATATTTCAACAATTACAAGGTGATTTTAATCCTTTATGTAGATGACGGATTATTGCTGTCTAAAAGTAAGGATATTTTATCTGTAGTACTAAATGACTTGCAACAAAACTTTAAGATTAAAATATTGAAGTGTAACTCCTTTATCGGTTTAGAAATAGATAAAAAGAAAGAAGGTATAATTATTAGTCAAAAACATTACATAGACACAATATTAAATAGGTTTAATATGGCTGACGCTAATGGCAGTAGTACACCTGTAGATGTAAATGTACAGCTAACAGTACGAATCAGTTGCCGCAAAGTTTCCCATACCGAGAGGCAGTGGGAGCGTTGTTATTTTTGTCAACGGCAACTAGGCCGGATATCGCATATGCGGTGAATCTTGTCAGTAGATATGTAAATAATCCTGGTTCTATACATATTACTGCTGTAAAAAGAATATTACGTTATTTAAAAAATACTAAAGCGGTGGGCGATAGAAGATAAAAAAACTAACGCGACACTACGTCGACAGTCGTTCAAGTTTGAAATCTAGTAATCCACCGTACGTCGACGGGCGGTATTGTTTCCTATTAAATATTAGCGGGAATTTTTTTTTGTCCCCGTACGAACCCTCAGAAATTTGCTAGTGTCACATTGAATGGTAAAAACTTACTAGAAAGGGACAGCCATATCTCCACTACATTGACAATTGTAATACACACTGCACACAGACACAACGTCCGTCGGCGGTCGCGGTCAATAGACTTTGGTTCACTCGTTCGGTCAGTGCGCATTTGCGAGCGAATTGGAGTGGGTGCGTGCGAGTTTTGCGCGGTTTCAAGGTAATATCCTTATAATAAAAATATTTACGTGTACTTGTGTATATTATATGTGTTTAGTGTGATTTATTACACTATTTTATTTACCAATCGAAGTTATATGTTTGTTTTTTTACCCTTTAGATGGAATCCAATGACCCATACCAAAGACAACAAAATCGTATACAAAAATTGTTTGACGAAGCTTCATCGTCAGAATCTAGCCAAGATCCTTATGCAGATGATGGAGAATATGGTTCCGACCAATGCTACGTACCTTCTGATGAAGATAATTGCAGTAGTTCCGATTCAGAAACCGTGGTAAGAGTACATCAACCGAACAAGTCACGACGACGTGTCGGTGGATCGTCTGATTCAAGTAAGTCTTCTACCGATTTATCAGATGTTCCTGACCAAAATTTATCACAATCGGAGCGTCAAACTGAGCAAGAATCTCAGCAAAACGAAAATGTTCAGCCTTCTACTAGTAGAACTGAGATAGAAAGAGATCTACTCGTACTTACTCATAATTCCCAGTCTAATAGTAACAACGAGCCAAACAACGACGACTTCGATAGTCAGGATTGGTCCTCTACACTAGTTGACATTCCAGAATTTAATTTTGATTCATCAATAGAAGGCATATCAGTAAACAAAGAGAATGTAAACAATCCTCGGGATATGTTTGATATTGTTTTTCCTAAACATTTCGTCGATTATATTGTGCAGTGTACAAATGCCTATAGTAATAAGTTGTGTTCTACTAACAGACCCCACACCAGACATAGTCGAAGGGCTGTATTTCGAGAGACCAATAATGAAGAAATATTGAAATTTTTGGGTCTATGTTTGCTGAAAGGACATGTTAAATGCCCTAAACAACGTAACCTGTTTACCTACACAAATCATTTGTATTATCACCCAATTTTTACATATGTTATGTCTGCTAGAAGACATGAGCAATTATTGCGTTGTCTTTACGCTTCTGAAGTTGATGCTAAGGGATCAAAAAAAATAACTCCGTTTATTGACACAGCTACAGCACATTTTCAAAAGATTTACAATGCTGGTAAAAATCTTTCTTTAGACGAATCTTTACTTCTATTCCGAGGGCGATTGCAATTTCGTCAATATATTAAATCTAAAAAGGCTCGTTACGGTATCAAGTTCTATGAGCTCACAACGTCGGATGGATATGTCTTGAATATTTACATGTATTGTGGTAAAGAAAATCTAGAAGAAAACATTTCAAAGACTGAAGACCTAGTTTTGAGGCTAATGCGACCTTACCTTTTGAAGGGACACCATTTATATATGGACAACTTTTATAACTCTGTTAGCTTGTGCAAGAAATTACTCGGTTTGAGAACTCACACTGTTGGAACGTTGCGGTCAAATAGGAAAGGTAATCCTGACAGTATTGTAAAGAAAAAATTAAAGAAAGGTGAACACGTTTGGGTCCGAAAGAACAATGTTTACGTATCTAAATGGAGGGATAGTCGCCCTGTCCTGATGATTTCTACAAACACTCATCCTACAATGGTTGAAGTACAAAACAGATTTGGGAGAAAGAAGATGAAGCCTCTTGAGGTGGCGACTTATAATAATCATATGTCAGGAATTGATCGCTTAGACCAAATGGTCTCTTATTATTCAAGCCCTAGAAAAACAATTCGTTGGTATAAAAAAGTATTATTTCATCTTTTAGACATATCAGTGTGGAATGCATATTTTTTGTACAAAAAATACAAAAAAAATAATGACAAAAGTTATGAATTTATTATGTTTAGAGAGGAATTGATAAAAGACTTGATAAAACTCGATACTAATATAAATGTAAAGGACTTGGTCAACAAGAAAAGTATGCATTACAACAGGCTACACAATAATATACCAGCAATTGAGCGTAATGAGAGTTCTTTAGATAGAATGAAGGGCCACTGGCCTGAACGAATTGAATCTAATCCTGGCAGCAAGAAAAAATATGCTTTTTTAAAATGCCGTGTTTGTTCCAAAGATGGAAAACGCGTAGAAACTAGTTACCGTTGCAAAGGATGTCCACAAAAACCTCCACTTTGTCCATCTTGCTTCGAGGCCTGGCATAACGAAATTAATTTATAATTACCAGTAATTTCTAAGGTCATTTTGTTTACTAATTTTTTATTATGAAAGTTGATTTATTATGAGTAAAAGTTTCGTACCTACCTAATTATTAATTAACATTATTATTGATCTCACACTCCTAAGATTGTTTTGTTATAAGAAAGTTGATTTATTGTAAGTAAATGTTTAGTCGCTAATTATAGTTCAACATATAATTGATCTCACCCTCCTAAGATTGTTTTGTTTTGTAAGTTGATTTATTATAAGTAAAAGTGCCTTACCTAGTTATAGTTTCAAATATTGATACCTTATTCTTAAGATTAATTAAACATTTTAGTACAAAAAATATATGTTTTATTATTGAACGCCTCAAAACGTTAAGGGGCAGAACACCTACATGATAGAAAGAAATCTGCCAGAACGCCCTAGGACGTGCGACGCCTGAAGACGTTCTGTCATTTGGTATGGTATTGGTAAGCGGACCTACGCAAGTACGCCTATGGACTTAGTATGGAAAAAACGTGTGTCAAAATGCCAAAATTTGTCATGCATTACAGCGCGCGAACGTGTTAACATTCCGCCCACCAAAAGGCTACCGGCCTTTTCAAAACTTAATATTATTGTTATAAAGCAGATTTTCAGATCCGCCCACCGTAAAAACTCTATACAAATAACACAAACATATTTATTAATTATTATTATATAAAACTAATCTTTTGGTAAGAAACATAATTTGTTACATGGCCGTTTAAAAGTATTATTTTTTGTTTTAATTGTAACAACGCGGGTAATGTTATCTTTACCAGGGTGTTTCTCTATGATTTTTCCTAACAACCATTTTGCTGGAGGAATATTATGATCTCTCACAACTACAATATCATCAATTTCAGGCTCATCTTTTTTAATAGACCATTTATACCTATTATTTAAAGTTACTAAATACTCGTCAGACCACCTCTTCCAAAAATCATTAACTATTTTTTGAGTAAGCTTCCATCTCTGACGACCTGATATATACGATTGAGAAAAATCCTCATCGGGAACTGTAATAAGTGGTTCTCCAATTAAAAAATGACCCGGCGTCAATGGCATTGGATCCTCTGGATTATCGCTTAAATAGGATAAAGGACGGGAGTTTAAGCACGCCTCTACCTGTGTTAAGATCGTGGTTAACTCCTCAAAGGTAAGTGTTGAATCTCCTATGACTCTTTTTAAATGAGTCTTAGTAGACCGGACAGCAGCTTCCCAAAGTCCTCCGAAATTGGGAGCTTGTGGCGGTATGAAATGCCATGTAGTGCCTTCTTGAGCAAGTAAATGAGAAATTTCGATTGGCAATTGCGATTTCGCTTTATTGAACATATCTCTCAATTCTTTATCAGCTCCTATAAAATTGGACCCGTTGTCGCTGTATAAATGTTGACAATAACCTCTACGGGAAACGAATCTTTTGAAAGCTGCTATGAACGCAGCGGCTGTTAGATCCGATACAGCTTCTAGATGGATCGCTTTGGTTGACATACATACAAAAACACATATGTAGCTCTTATAGGATTTTGATCCTCTGCCAGGCGAAAATCTTACATTTATATGACCAGTGAAATCCACACCAGATGATCGAAAAGGTCTATCAGGAGTTAATCTAGCCTTTGGAATTTGGCCCATAAATGGATTGTTATTTTGACGTGAATAACGAACACAAGTTACGCAATTTCGATAGCATTTTTTTACTTTCTCTCTAATTCTTATTATCCAATATTTACTTCTTATAAAATTTATCATAATTTGAGGTCCACCGTGAAGTGTCTTGTAATGTGCATCTATAATTATTAATTTAGTTAGATGAGAGTCACTAGGCAAAATTAACGGGTGTTTTTTCTCAACTCGTGCAACAGAAAACTCGATACGACCTCCTACTCTTAATAATTCATTTTCATCCAAAAACGGCGAAAGAGAGTGAAGAGTACTTTTTTTAGTGACACATCCAGCTCCAGAGTTCAGTTGCTTAATTTCTTCTTCGAAATGTAATTTTTGTGTTTCCTTTATACATTTATTTAAAACTTCAGTCATTTCTTTTACTGTAATTGATTTGTCAATTTCACGTGTGTTTTTAGGCTCTTTTAACTTTAAAAACTTTCTACAGTAAGCGAGCACTCGTAACATTTTGTTTAAGTTTGAAAATCGTGTCCATACAAAATCTTCATTTGCCTGTACTAGGGTTGTGAGTGCTCTAATAGGCTTTGCTTCGAGATCAGTATCTTCTTCAAAATTGGTCATATAAACATTTGTATGATGTAAAAATTTAGGTCCATGCCACCACATACTATGTTCACTCAATTCTTTTACAGATATGCCCCTAGATGCACAATCTGCAGGGTTTTGATCTGTGGTCACATGGTTCCATTGGTCAAATTCCATAATCGTTAAAATTTCAGAAACCCGATTACTGACAAATGTGGTCCAACGACTCGGCTCCCCTCTAAGCCATGCTAACACTACAGTTGAATCGGACCATGCAAACATTTTATTTTTAGGTACCTTCAATATTTGAGCGACTTCAAAAATGAGTTTAGCAGCCATCAATGCTGCACATAGTTCCATTCTTGGTATAGAAATCTCTTTATCGATTGGTGCAACCTTTGTTTTCGCTGTTACTATATTTACATGAATATTTCCATCCTTGTCAATTGATTTAATATAAACGACAGCAGCATAAGCGGACTGTGAAGCGTCAGCGAATACGTGAAGCTCAACTGAATCATTTTTCTTTGTTGACAACCATCTAGGAATGACAATACTTTTCATTTTGTTTAGTTCCTCTCTAAATTGAAACCATTCTTTTTGTAAATCTGGTGTCAAGTTATCGTCCCAGTTCAAACCAGACTTCCACAACTTTTGCATGTAGATTTTAGCTGTAATTAATACTGGCGTTACCCAACCCATTGGATCGTAAAGTCTTGCAATGTTGGATAAAACTTTACGTTTTGTCACAGATGTATCTAATTCTGGTAAGTTATAGGTGTACTCAAAATTGTCAGAAATTTTATTCCATGAAATACCTAAAACTTTAATGGTGTCATTAACTTTAAAATGGTAGTTAGTATTTAAGCTATGGTTCTCTCTTTCAATATAATCCAAAAGTAATTTGCTGTTGCTGCCCCATTTTTGTAACATAAAGCCTCCTTCTTTCATTAATTCGTTCATTTCTTTATAAATTTGTATAGCTTCATCTTCTGTCTCGCAACTGGATAACATATCATCTACATAGAAATCTTCAACAGTTATTTTTGCAGCCAACGGATATTTCGCCTCTTCATCCTTTGCCAACTGTTGGAGAGATTTTACTGCCAAATATGGCGCACACGACGTTCCGAAGGTGAGTCTCAATAGTCTGAAATGCTGTATGGGTTGATCGGGATCATTACGCCATACTATGCGTTGAAAATCGGTATCACTTTTATCAACGACCACCTGCCTATACATTTGTGTTATATCCGCTACGACACAATACTGTTTTGTTCGCCACCTCATCAAAATGTGGCGTAGATCTTGTTGTATTCTAGGACCCACTAGTAATGTATCATTTAATGACACACCATTAACACCTTTACAAGATGCGTCAAAAACTACTCTTACTTTTGTAGTTTGTCTATCTTCTCGGACTATAGCGTGGTGAGGAAGGTACACAGCGTAAGGGTTATCAATCTCTTTTTGGTCCTTAATTTGTTCCATATGATTTTGTTGCAGATAATCCGCAAGCACATTAGCATACTCTACACGTAAATTATAGTTTTTCTTAAGTTTCTTTTCTAACAGATTTAATCTTTTAATTGCAATGGTTTTAGATCTTCCGTATATACACTTCGGACTCGATTCCTTGAACGGTAATCGAACTACATAACGCCCATCATTATCTCTTACAGTAGTTCTTTCAAATATCTCTTCACATCTAATCTCTTCTTTAGTTAGCTTTCTTCCAATTAAATCCGGTTCTCTTTCAATTTCCCAAAATTGTTTCAGTAAACTATCTATATTAACTTGTAAGTGAAGACTAACGACTCTTGGGTCGAATTCATCTTGTTGGCTCATTTTTCCGGACAAAATCCATCCTAACTGAGTGTTTTGTGCCACAGGCCCAACATCCGATGGGTGTTTCAATAGTCCACTCAATATTATTTGACTGTAGACTTCAACCCCTAAAATAATATCTATTTTACCAGGCGAGTCATAATGAGGATCAGCCAACGGTAAGTTATTAATATCAGGCCAGTTCAGAATGGAAGACTTACTCGATGGAAGAAATGAAGTCAACGAAGATAAAATAAAAGCGTTCACTGAAATGGAAAAGTCAGGATTATTTATGGATTCTATCTCAAAATGAACAATATTTTTAGTTTTTAGTTTACCGTCACCTACACCAGTTACTAAACCATTTACTGGTGTACGCTTAAGACATAAAGATTGAGCGATACTCTCAGTAACAAAAGAAGCTTCGGAACCCTGATCAATCAGAACCCGCGCTGTTTGAATGTAGCCATTTGTGGATTTAACCTTGACTAAAGCCGTGGCTAATAGCACCTTAACTTGATGCTCCTCTTTTGCAAAATGAGCTACTACCTTTTTCTCATAATCTAAACTTTGCGGACTACTAGTTACATTACCAGAAGATTGATCAGTACTTGTGGACGGCAACTGGGCCACGACAGCTTCTTGTGATGAAATTCTCTCTATATGTAGCAGTGTGTGATGACGCCTGCCACACCGACGACAGCACGTGGATTGATGGCAGTTTCTCACATTGTGGTTGGATGAAAAACAATTGAAACAAAGTCTCTTGGTATTAACAAACTCGGATCTCTCTTCGGGAGACTTGCTTGCAAATTGTTTACATTGGAATAATAAATGGGGATTCGAACACAACACGCATGCTTTATTTTGTTCTTTATTCTCTCTCTTATTCTCTTGTACAGTTGAATGAAATACTTTTTGTTTTGTGATTTGCTTAGTATTTACGTTATATTTCACAGGTTGTTTTGCGTCATAGATCATTTCTAGGGTTCTAAATCTCGTTTCCAGAAATTGAACTAATTGGTTCCACGTTGGAAATTCATCAGTTGTAGAGCGACCAATTTCCGTTTCCCATTGTTTCCGCGTCTCATAATCTAATTTAGATACAACCAAGTAATTGATTATGACATCCCACGTCGCTATATCAATACCTAAATTTTTCAGGGATTTTAAACAGGCGGATGTTGTATCAATCAATTGCTTTATGGCAGAGGCGGACTCGGATGAGATTGTTTTCTGTGAGAACAAACGCTTCATTACCTCGTTAGAATTATATCTTTTGTTACTATAGCGACGTTTCAGTTTGTCCCATGCTTCATCATAGTTCATTTCTGTAGTAGTCAAACTTTTCAATAACATTTCAGGTTCGCCCTTCAAACTACTTTTCAGGTAATGAAGCTTCTGCACTGCATTCAAATGTTGATTGGTGTGAATCAACGAAACAAACATATCATGAAAACATTCCCAATCTTCAATTTTTTATTAATAATTGGTGCAAAAATATCAATCATTTAATCAATGGCAAAATTTCATTTTGGGATAGAAATGATGAAATGAAGGTAAAGGCTCATAACCATTTTTCAAAAAATAAAGATAGGAAGAGAAAAACTGTGTGTGGATCACTGATGAATGTCTGAAATAAGATGGTTAATAAAGCTACAAAAATAACAAGTCTTTCATTGAAATAAACTAATTGATTTATTTTACTCGCTCTAAACATTTATAATAGTTAGCATTGAACATAAACCATATAAATATGACTCCTGATATACTTGTTTAATCATAGCAAATAAAACGAAAAATAATCTGCGGTCTTACATTATGTTTTATATTTAAGGTTTAATTAGCCAAGTGTTTTTTTTTTCGATAAGTTATAAAGGTACATTTGCTTTTTTTATATATGTATTGATTCTCAAAATGAATAATAACTATTAAACATTTTTAGAATCAATCTATATAAAAGAAAAAATATACCTATTTATCTTATAAAAAAAAAACACTGATCAAATAAACCTGGCTGTAGCTAGCTACACACATATACACGCACACATACGCGTGACTTTTTTTAGCTGGCGGATAGATGGCGCTGTAATCGTGACCTATTTAAAGTTTGAGTTTGCTATCTATTACCAGTATAATATTGTAATCTTTGCGGAAAACGAAGGTAATTGTATCTGTGGTAACTTAACTTCTAAGTTAGTGGGAGCGACGTTAGAACTACTTACATCACATACTTTCATAGAAGCTGAATGACCAACATCACTTTTGGCTAAATCAATTTTCATCTTTGTTTTATAGTCGGTATATATATCCTCCAAACTTTCATAATAACCTTCCTTAAAATAGGGCAATGCGTCTCGATCTTGCTTTGGTGTTGCGACTATAACATCATAATGATTGTCAGTAAACCTCTTCCATAAGCCTTCTAAGTTCTCTAGTCTTGTTTGTATGTATAACGTAGTTAATCTATCTTTACTTGACTTTTTATAGTTAATATAAGCTCTATTTATTTGCGTCACAATTTCTTCTTGTAATAGTATTAATTTATCCATTTTGTAATTTATTATTTAATCTCTAAGCCCCCAAACTACTACACAGTCTTTACTCTAATAAAACAAAACTGAATTTCATTAAGTCTTTTTCAACTGTACTTGACTCACGATTTTTATACATACATGTTTTTATTGTATTCGTTCCCGGGTTTCGGCACCATATGATTAAAACTTTAATCTTCTCACATAAATACCACAATAAAACCACAATTTTTCTGCTATTGGAATTTTTATCATAATTTGACAGACGATAACAAAAAATGTTGCTTTAAAATAAAACCATAGATATTATTACCTAAGAAAGGAGGTACAAAAGGAACACAGTTTCTATTAAGAGCCTTTACATAGGTATATATTAGGACGGTATATTTAATATAGTATTAATGTGTATTTCATTATTTATTTATATGTTTATTTTTATAGTATGTCAAAAAAACCCGTTACCCCGAAAATGGCATTGAGTATACATAAAACTAAGATAATGGACGCTGTCCTTTATATCGTAGTCATTGTATTTATTGAAAAAAACAATATCGAAGTTTAGCAAAATTTTCGATACCATTTATCGAAGCACACCGACATTATGATCAGCTGTTTCAGTTCATTGACTTCTAAATCAAAGACTATAATTTTGCCAGACTGGTTATATCTACTGGTATTTAGTGCCTACGTCACAGTACAGCGAAATAATTTATCTAGTTATGTGTACATACGCAAATATTCGAACATGCAAAATATTACACGAAAACATTATTTTAAAACTATTTCCAAAATTCGTTTTTATTCAGATTAGAGCTCCCTTTCCAATATACCTTGCCATATTACTATGCCCGTGCTACGCACATATCAGGCACGGAAACAAACAATAAACAGTACGCTATAGTCACTGCACTGGATTAAATACTTTCGCCTGAAATGCTCGTACAATATCTCTTTACGAACTGTAGACGGCCCATCCAAAATAATAATCTTTATAATTAATGCTACGACACGTCACTCAATAATGTACTCATAAAATCAATTTCATCTAATCTAAACAAACAGAGAAGCAGAGGAAGAAGAAATATCGCGACCTCTAGATAAGTAGAATATTCGTTATTGCACGAACAATTTTTTTTCATAATTAGGTAGTTTCATTTTTATGAAAATAATTACAATATTATGAAAGTAGGCGACGTATATCACTGAGTGTCTTCCAGGTAACTTTGTCTATCTGTAGCTGCTTCATCTTTGAACCAGAATTTTTACACATCGTGTCTTTAAATCATGATAACCTGGTACTCGTACCTACAATCTTCTGTTACGAAAGTAAACCTAATATGACGTCAGCGCAGATACAGTCGGGGAATAAATTGAAACATTGATCAATATTCGTGTACATATTTCAATTGTGTTTATGGTCAATTTATTTCTTTTCTAATATTTTTACAATAAAAAGATCAGACTTAAAATGGAATATGAACCTTAATCGGGAATATGATCATTCCCGATTATGGTTTCAACCACTTACTCTTACTACATGTAAATTGTTTCAAGTAAAATGGATTGCTACCTTAGAGTTAAAGATATGCACTACACTTAGGTATCTTAAAAGCGTCTGACAAGAAAAAATGTCGACAAAGAGCCGCTTTCTGAATTGAGAAAAGTACAAAATCTCAACTGAATATTCTCAATAACCGAAGTTTTTTTTATATTTCACTAGTCAAAAGTCCTAGTTTTATCAAACTGCTAACAACTAATTATAAAAAAAAACCGGCCACGTGAGAGTTGGACTCGCGCAGGAAGGGTTGTATCCGGTGCTAAGAAATAACTTCATTAGCTTAACTCTTAAAAATATTTTTTATTATTTAGGTATTTAAATACGTAAGACAAATCAATACATAATCGGTAAAATCGAGCCTAAAACAAATTCACTTATTCCCCCGAGTGTACAATGACGTAAGATAGAGATAGAGAGGGAGGGAAAGAGAGAGAGAGAAAGAAACGAAACATTATCGTTCGTGTTTGTGTGATGTCGCGCGCTAGTGACTACTTGACGCTAGATACGGTAGTAGTAAACATTTGGTACGGATTTTAATTTATTATCTATTTTATTACTGTGGGCTATTCAACTGAATTTTAGAATCAGAGTATAGGATTCACTATTTTAATGCTGTAAGAAATGAAAATGAATGAGACGTTTTATTATGTACTGTTTACCTATTTCCTTAAATAGAAAAAGCCCTAAAACGACCGACACAGCTAACAAACAAATGGTCATTTATTTGAAAAATAGTTCAAAATAGAAAAGGTGTATAAAATGAATTAAAATTTTAAACAGGTATGTCGATTGTATGCAGATTACTACGGCCCACGAAATACATTAATTTATTTATTTAACGATGTCTTATGATAGTCAATGCTACTTCCTCTCTACAGACTGAGCCAAGCATGCTCGTTTGCAGGTGCAGCGTGAAAGTATATCACATTTCTCACTTAAACTAGTCTTTACCAAACATTAACAAAGTTTAAATTTGTAAATACTAAAAATACAACCATGTACTATCTTATCAGCAACAATAAAAATTTACAAAATCTTTGTCAATTAACAATTCCTAATACGTAACGTTCATAATACGTAACGTATTATGTACTTACGTACGTATGTAAAAAAAATTAGTTGCAACAATGTCCTGCGACGATTTTTTTAATTTGTACAATAAAATGTTGATCACCTCGGTACTAGGCAACTAGAAGTTTAGGCTCAAACTTTAACATTGCCGCCTGTCTAGGGTTGTCATCTATCCGTCTTTAGCGGGACATGTTTGACTTTTTAGATTGTGTGCAGCTAAATGTTAATGTCACATGTCCGGCGGTATAGTTTTCATAGGTTTTTGGTATACCTGTGCCGAAGCTATATCAAATAAACTATGAATACACACAAATTCGAAAAACGTCAAATACCCAAATACCCAAAAAGACGCAGTGTTGCACGGGCATTTGCGAAATTTGAATACAAATCGTTAGTTTGTTTGCATCGTATAGTCTCCGAAATTACTTTATAAAAAAAACCTTTTTCAAAATAGGTTGTGCAGTTTTGATGTTACGATCAAGCCTTATTTTATGAATTCACGTTTTGGCTGTGATAAAAGCGTTAAAATTATGATGTAGTTATCTTATCTTTAATTACCGCTTATTTGTATGTTACGTCTTACTACAAAATCAATTGAAAGTTAGTGATTTTTGCTTAACGCACCCTCTGAATAACTAGGCAGTAACCCTCGCGAAGCCGTGAACTAATATTACTGTCTACTACGGTAATATTGTTTTACGGCTTCGCGAGAGATTTGACTTAGTCCGGCTTTAAGGACAAAATTTCCGATCTAATAAGAGAAGATGGCAACCCTATCCCGCTACTTCTCAGATTTAATTGCGGAACTATAGGTACCTTTCTGTGCGCCTTTGACATGCCGCACACTATGCAGCGGCTTATAATAAAGGACTCAAATTGGCGGCTTTCCCTTTTTATCACTTTTTCTTTATTCAGTTGTTCATACGTCGTCGATGTGATCACGTTTCGAAAATGTCCGTGTTCTCTAATTCCGAGTTCTATGAAAAGTGCTTTTATCAGTGTTACATGGGATGCAGTGTTGTATTGATATAAATTGAGACTATTTTGAAAAGATGTAATTATACTGAAACGTCAGTGAACCAGAGGTTGGCCGCGATCTTTAGTTTTTTCTTGTGGAATAAAATTAAGTGCCTAATAAAGTGTAGGTGAGTGAACCTCACAAGTAATGCTTAAACAGTGAATAAGGAAGTGAAAAGGTAAAGTACAAATAGTAATTCGCAAATATTTATTTTTAAATACGCCAAAATCGTTTGTGAATTATGTCGCATATCATTTTTTTTTTATTATCGTAATATCAATCAGATTTGTCGGACCATTAAAGTATGAACTAAAAGTTAGACTCGTATATCAGTGTTTAAATAAATTTTACCTATCTATCATAAATAGGTACTACTTAAAATGGTGTTTGATCTGTAATTCAGAAACAGCTGAGTCGGAAACGATGCTATGAAATGATGTGCGCGTTGATAATAATATGTATTATAATTTTTTTTACTGAAATTAGACTACCGGCTGAACAGCGTCGGTTACCATACCATTTTGCCAATGATTTGATTCCTATTTAATTTCTTTTCATTTTATTTTCGATCGAAATAGGTTAAGTATTTACTGTGTAAACTGGCAAACGCAGACATGTTTTTAAGTATATTTTCTCTCTCATTCTTAGTGTGTATGTGTGGGTGTGTACTAGGAGAATAGAAAAAAAAATTAGAAAACATAGGAGATAGGTAGTGTGCCATTACTCCTGGTAAGGTCATTAACCTAAAATAGTGATGTGACATAGCACACTCGATGTATTTATTAATTATTAAAAATTAGCCTTTTTACTGAAAGTTAAAAGTTAATGCAAAGGTTTTGAAAATTTGGCAGAGTACTGTTTATATGATATACTTCAACACCCTTCAGCTATAACGGGTATTTTTGCAGAGGAGATCCAGAAACACCCAATTCACCCTATCATTCATTGTATTCAGAAATGGGTACAATTTGCTTTAATATTCAGTCATTCATCATTCAGTCTTTATTCATTTTATTATTTCAACCATCAAAGGAGATCCAAGAACGCTCAAATAGTAGTGTATCAATCATACATTAATATCGTGATTTATGATATTGTTCATAATATAGATTATCGGCTATTCTGTTCTATTTTATTCGTCACACCGCCATTTAAAAAAAATTAACAGCTTATCCATAGCAGCAGCAGCCTTTGTGTATATAAGATGCAATCTGTTATTCAGTATATATCAATTGAACATTAACTGCATTCAATGTAATGATCAGCAATTAGCAGTCCAAATCAACTGCGTCAAATAAATTTTTGAACCGTTAGGGTTAAACATAAATAATATTCTATTCTACACTTTCAATCCATCTGGTAGTTATTTAAATTTATGAGTTAATAATTTTTTATAGGTGTGGATAAGGATATTTCGCATCATAAGATAAAGAATATTCATTTTATTGAAAAACTTTATTATCAATACACCATTTATTTAAACATAAAACATTTTTTAAAGCACATATTGAGTCATGATAAATACAATTATACATGCCTTCATAATATTTATATTGATCATACAAGCTTAATAAATTAGGACAACCTTTATCTTCCAAATTAAACACGCTCTTATTATTATTATTATTTAAAATTCTTTTTAACCATAACATTTTTTCATGACCTTTAGTGTATATACACTTATCTCTTAAAACATCTAAAATTAAATGTTGATAATTTGAATAATGTATAAACCCTTCACTCCAATATATATGTCGATTACGTTCAATCCATGCAACTTGTCTTCTTTCCTGCTTTGTTAAATCGTAAAACGGGAATGGTGGCTTAATCAAAAACACTTGCAGTTTCTTATTACAAAGTATAGCAATTTCTTTTATTATAAATTCATTTGTTTCTGTTTTAAAGCCTTGAACGTCTACAATGGCAGTCATGATAGTCTACGCACAATATTACTCAGAGGTTTGTATTCCACAAGGCGATCGTTAATAATCAAACAATATGCAGTTGTTTTATCTGGTATTGGTGTATAAGTTTCAATTTCTAACCTCACATCCACTGGACCTGTTTTTAGACTATCGTTTTGTCTTGAACAGTCTAAGATAAAGAGGGGTGCTTTTTCTTTAAAATCTTTTAAGTCAAGCAACGGGTCAGCTGGACTGCTATAGTATAACTGACGAAATTTCACATACATTTCGTATAATATGCTGTATTTGTTCTCAAAAAATTTTAAACTTAAGGGTTCATATGGATAATACTGTGAATTTAAAAAAAGCGTTACGGATGTAACATCGCAATGATCGAACTGTGAACTGTCCTTTATTTTATTATTTCTTCTATTAGTTTGTAAACAAAATATGACATATCGGGGCTTCTCCAATTGTGAAGCTGTCTTAACTGACCAAGAATGCTTTGTGGTTTTAGGTAGTAGAGGATATTCATATAAATCCCAGTTTCGAAATGCCATTTGAATAGGCTTATCTCTTTCTAAATGCTTTAAAAGTGTTAATCGTTCTCGATCTGAAACTTTTATATGTGGAACTCTCCATTGAACCCTCTGTATATCAATTTGAAATTGAACTACATCATCAGTAAGAACAACACTGTTTAAGTTAGAGTTACTTCTATTCAATATAAGCTCGTGTTTACAATTTATTACAATTTTATTATAATCCTCTGCAAACCCTAAAATCTTATTTAACGGTATCACAGAACTAAAATGCCCATCATTTTGGAATCCATTCAAGTTCCAACCCCATAATGCGGCAACTTTGTTTTCTGCTTCATTTAATGAGATATATGATTTTATTGTTGACGTTATTCCTGAATTTTTAATACGATCTATTTCAATCCCGTTCACTTCGTACCTGATATCTTGGAACAAAAACAGAACAGGGTTATTAGTAAACGTAACAGGTTTCTTGATCGGATTCCCATCTTTGCCATACAGCTTTGCCTGGCCTTCGATGTAAATTGAACTGGCTGATGGTAGCACGTATATGTCTTGCTGGTGTATGGGGATTCTAATTTCATCGTTTTCTCTAAAGCTGTTATTGTAGGGATTATATGAATGGATTTCATAACTTTCTATTGAAGTATCGAAGTGTGGTAGTTCAGAAATCTGTAGTATATTCATACCTTTAAGCCTAGAGCTTTAAGAAAATCTTTATTTATTTCACTCAACTTCTTCACTATTTTCTTGCGTCTATGCACTTTAGTGGTCTTAGTTGGAATAAGACGTTTTATTTTTTCTGAAGTGTTTTTATTATATATTATCATTTTGTTTTTCTTAAATGAAGACGTAACTCAATATTTTGTTTTTCTCCAAAGCTAATACAATGACCAAGCTGATCGATAATCCTAACAGATATACAGGGTATTATATTTTTGTTAATTGGAAAGTAAATAATACTTCGTGGTATTTCTACATAAGAGTGATCTGGAGCAGTATCAGATACAAATTCATGAATAAAATGAGTTTGTAAACCATTGCAGTATGAACCATTTACAAGATCACATTCGATTCTGATAATAGATAGATTGCGGTTGCTAATCACATTTGATGTTGAATTTATTACTGAAAAGTAGAGCAATCCGCACTCGTATTGATCAGATAAATGCAGAGGTGGTTGAAAGTACGAAATCAATTCAGATGTATTGCCGGAGATGGTAACTGTTGTAGACATACTCGCATATTGAACGCATTTCAAAGATTCTGTTTATTTTAAACGTTTATTATACCAAAATTTTTGTAAAAAATTTAAGCAGAGATGTCCACAATTGAATGGGTGATCACGCTGTATATTATCATAATTATACTGGACTTTAGAACCCACATATTTTATGAATTCCTTTGGAGGCTTAAGATTTCCGTAACTGTCAAAGTACTCTACGTAATCATTATATTTTACATAGGCTACCCAATGAGAACCGGTATTTTTAGAGCTATCTAAATTAACAACTCCACATTCTTTCCTTAAAGGATATTTAGGGAGCTCATCTCTCATAAATACTCCTCTAAAATAAGGTATATTATTTCCATACTTTAAAATATCGAAATTAGTTAAGGCTCTTTTGGGTAACCGATATCTTAGTTTTTTTGTTTCGATACAAAAATTCCAAGCCCATCTTTATGTGGTTTTAGTTGTAATCCTTTCCCAATACATAGAGCTTCCATTTTTTCATTATGTCTTTTCGATTCAATCAACATCTTTTGAGCCATCTTGATTTCGTTAATGGTTTTAGCAATGCCAGCTGCACCACCAGCTATAGCTCCCACCGCTGATAGACCGGCAAATATAGGAATCAAGGGCAATACACCACCAGTTTTTGGTATAGGAATTACACGAGGAAGTTTAATGGATGAATTATCAGCTAATTCTCTGACAGCGGCAATAGCTAATTCCATGGCATCTTTTCTGGTCTTTGGTTTTAATTTTTTAATATGTTTTTTTGTTTTAGTAATAACATTTTTCAATTTATATTTTAATCCTTTTTCAGATAAACCTTTCTGAGAAACCTTTTTGGTACTTGACTTCAGGCCAGAACCAGTTTTAATTTTTGCCGACATAGCCTTGCTTACTAAACATGCCGCAATTTTTTCACCTATACTCGCATCTGAAGAAACTGCTCGATCTTTTGCCATTTTTAAAAGGATTAAATCAGCCTTGTGCCGATCTCTCAAATTTGTTGATTTGTGATAGGCAATGTCGTGATTTTTGCAATATTCGTCTAATTTGTTAATACCGTTATCTCCCCGTGTAAGCCTTTTAATTAATTTTGTACCTAGGCCACAATAATTATATCCCGGTAAATGTAATTCAAATGGTAAATTATTTATAAGCCAATTTAGAAGACTACTCTCTCCAAAACACATTATATGACTAATAAATGTAGATTAAGCATATTAATAAATACCTATTTAAACGATTCATCCATGATTTTGTTATTAGGTTAATGTTACAGTATTATATTCGATTTATCAATCCATGTATTTTCATATGATGGTAAACCTAACCATTTTACTAAAACTCTGTTAGCTTTTCTTCTAAGAACTTTTTCGACGAGATATACATTAGGATGCTTTGTTTTTTGAAGCTCTTGCTTATAAAATGCACCTAAAATAGGCTGACCTCTGTTGGCATCTTCGATTAAGTAGGTTACAGGAGTTGTATTTTGTATTTTACAAATTTTAAATATTTCTGTTGACCAATTGGGAGTGTAACCTTTTTCAAATGTTCCTTTGTATTTACTGATACGCACATAATCACCTACATGATACTTACTTCTTAGGTTCTCATTTTTTATTAACTTAAAATACCTATTTAATATCATATTTTTATTTATGTTGTTTACTTTGGCAGGCATTTCATTAATAGTGCGATGATAAGTGTGATTGTATCGATAAGTAACATCATTGAGCGTATTATGTATCCAATTGTAATTGCCTTTTAAACTGAATTCTTTATAGACCTTAGATTTTAATGTTCTGATAAATCGTTCAACTATTGAAGCCTTTTTCGTCGAGAAAGTTGAATAATGGTTGATATGATAGGATTTCATAAGTTTCTGAAATTTGTTATTATAAAATTCTGATCCATTATCTGTTTGCAGATTTTTAGGAACACGTCCTCTATCTAACAGACTTTTGAAAGCGTTACACACATCTTCTTTGGTTTTACTTCTCATAGGAAAGGTCCAAGCATATTTCGAAAATGTATCAATAACGGCAAGAATATATCTGTAATTCTTATTT
This sequence comes from Diatraea saccharalis, assembly GCA_918026875.4. NCBI lineage: Eukaryota > Metazoa > Arthropoda > Insecta > Lepidoptera > Crambidae > Diatraea > Diatraea saccharalis. The sequence continues at coordinate 12,334,139 of OU893336.1, forward strand.
TCTTTTGAAATTGATTGCATATCTATTAAATCTGCTTGCCACAAGTCATCTATATCTTTCATGATAACATGTCTTCGTGGATAGTTTACCCTCGCATTTTTATGAATTTCGTTCACCACATCACTTTTGCTCATGTTTACGATTATATGTGTGATATGTGTCTTGAATTCCGATATAGTACTGAATGAAAAGCATGTTATAATTATTATTTATTATTGAATTATGTCAGCTTCTCTTAATTCTTCGATTATTGATAAAATTTCATTATCATGATTTGTATTACCGGCATCTCTAGAAGCAATTAATAGTTTTAATCTGTCAACTAGCTCGTTAGGATCATCCCAATATACCAAGTCAGTATTTTTTCTGTATCTCTTTAGCATCGGTAAGCTTCCTCCAAAAGTAACATTATTATTTTTCAAAGGTTCGGAAAACAATGGTTTGATTATTTCTCGATATTTTATGCCTTTATCACCTCTTATTTGTCCATTAGGATTAAAATCTCTCTTATGTGCATTTGTATAATGCAACATATCCTTATACACAAGTTTATCTTTACTTGTTATTAATTTTAAATCAGGTTTTCTTCGAAGTAAAAGTTCTTTTAAACCTGGGGTTAAATTGTAGGCTTTGTCACCTACTTTAATTAAAATCACACTATCGTCATTCAAGTTATCTATTTTAGAAAATGAAACTATTGAATTACCCATAAGGAATTTTTTGTTAACACTTCTTATTCCAAATGGTATACTAACACCATCATAAATATCATGGATATCGTGACCCTCTAATGAAATTTCTAAATCTTCTGGTAATGCTGATGTGGGAGACCTTTTAATTTGTGCAGAATTCAGTTTTGGTTCGTAGCAGTCTTCAAACCTTGTGGAGGAGCTAGTATTAACGTCATCCAATTCGATGCCCTCTGAATTGGGGTGTGAATCTTCTAAATTTTGGATTTTTGCTATTGTTTTATTCGAATTAACTAGAGTTTTAAGGGGATCTGTGACAGGTTTTAACATTTTATCAAGTGACAAATTCATTGAATGTTCCTGGCTCTTCATTTGTTTTATTTTATTCTTTATGGAGTCTATAGACTTCATTAATTCTATTTTAATATTTTTCTCCATGTTATAATACTTAACAACTACTTTTAGCTGAAGAAAAAATAATACTGATTTTGTTTGCATATGTGAACTATATATATATATATAATTTCAATCAAATTTAAAAAACGTATCAAAATTCTGTCTGTATCGTCCATTACTCAATGTTGATTCTTTGTTAATAAGTAGAAAATTGTAAGGTTTACTCCATACACTTTGACAAATGTTTTTGAACTGCTTCCATTGTAAATCAGAATTAACATGCTCTTCATAAATATGCTTTAAATTCACGTCGTCTTGTTTAAATATTATAACCAAGTTAACATTGTCACGTAGCAATTGTTTTGGAATTTTAGAATATGTTTGAGATAAATAGAAACAATCGATTTGTTTATGCCGACCCATACAGAAATAATTGCGCATATTTACTTGATTTTCACATGCAACATCGTCAAATATGAATACAGAATTGGTTAAAGCTTCATTCGGAGAAATGACATCCTTATCATCACTGATCTCATAAAAATTAACCTGTGGTACTCTTTTCAATACTTCAGTCAAAAAACGGTATTTGGGTTGAAATAAAGTTTTAGAGTAAAGGTAGAGATTTCTAAATTTAAGGCCATTTTCGTGCAGCAATAAACTAATCATAACATTCGTTTTACCACAGTTCGATGGACCACATATTATACAGCGAATGGTATTCGGCAATAGAGTGCTATGTCTGATATAGGGAGCAGATTCAATTAATCTAATGTTATTAACGTTTAGGGATATGGGTTGCTTGATCAACTTCATTTTGCCGATTAATGCAAATTCTATTTAACATTATTTATATATGAATGTTAAATAGAATTTGCATTAATATATATATATATAAATAAAATTAATTCAATTCAAGAACGATATTAAAGATAACAAAAATAAAAACAGGTTTGTAGGTTCAAAGTATTTTATTTAAGTATAATAAAACATGTTACATGTCAAATATAAACTTATATCTATGTTTAAACTATAACCATATATGTATAATCTAATTACAATATAGTATTAGTATGACCCCAGGGTAGAGTATTTATTTGATTCGTTTGAACTTGCACTTTATCATCGATTCTTTTTAATATCACTTTATTAACTTGCTGTGAATACAAAACATGTCTAATTGATTTGATCATATTCATTTTACGCTTTAGTTCAATATTCTTAAATAAAACTTTCTCATAATTAGATGTGCTTAATTTTTTTGTGATTGGTTTTGATACTCCTTTGGCTTTTCTGATTTGTGTTTTTAGTGATTCAATACAATACAATTTCGCTCTCAATCCTACAAATTTAGTGATCACATCGCCTCCTAATTCATCCTTAAACAAGCCAGGTACTTGAGCGTTCATCCGGGGCATACTATAAGGATTATTTATATCAAAATTACTAGTATCGAATACTTGTATATTATTACACATATCTTTATAAAAATCTTGTGTTTGGATTAAGTACATTAAACTATCAGTGTCAGTGTAGCATAGTTTGACATTACCACCATATTTATTCTTAATAAAATTATAATGGAAATTGTACAGATGTTGTTTTGAGAATTCGAGCACCGTAAATCCTACATATATCGGTCTATCTAAAACAAGTTTTTCATGATTCAATTGAACAGCAATAAAATTTTCATTGATAATAGAAATACTCTTCAAATTGGGTTTTGTAATCATTTTTTCTGCTCCTACTGACTTATTTGTTTTATTACATTTATCATTCCATTTAGTTACTAATTTAACATTTACCTGTTTACGTTTGTTTTCGATTGTTTTACCAAATATGGAATTATTTAAGAGCTTGAAAAAATCTTTTTCAAATGATGTTGAAGCTGCTTGTCGTAATTTAGTATTTAAGTCTATATAGTTTTTTAAAAAGCTGTCTTGTCTAAATTGAAGTATTCTATGAATTTTTTTTAATATAAGACCGCTTTTAAGACATTCTTTTAGGTGAACATAGTGTATTATGTAATTATATTTATCATACAAATTAGCGATTAATTTAGGTGTCTTGCCACCAATAGGTATAAATTTTTCTGGAGCGAAAGGCAAATCACTATGCAAATCATGTAAATGCTCCGGGTACATCATATCAACTTCTAAAATATAACCGTGACTAGCATCATCAGAAACTTCAAACACATTAAAGTTGACAATATCCTCCTGTGCCATAAATTTGAAATCTGATATGGGTAACTTCTTTGTCATAGCATAACCGTAAAGATTGTTACAGTCAAGATATATCAAATATGTTGACGGTTTGGAATCATCGAAATTCGGTAAGTAAATATTATTAGCTTCGGCATAGCGGTGAGTGCACTGTGCTAGCCCTCCACGTATACCTTTTTCAATCATTTCATAAATTTCTAAATCATTAATTAGTTCTAAATGAACACCTGTGTAGAAAAGCATAGCATCCCAACTAAGACTAGGTGAAGTGACGTAGTATGCGGGATCAAGACTATAATTCTTTAAACATATTTTTCTAAAATTTTCGAATATATCGCACAGTAAAAGTACATCATTTTTTAAATACAAATCTGTGTATTCACCAATAGAACTAATATTAAAACATTTCCAAACATTTTGAGCATGTTTATAATCATCATCAGTGATATTTTTCATTTTTAAGCTATTGTAAAAACAATCTTTTGATGGCAGCTCGGTTTCATTATATTTCTGCCATGAATTAACATATTCATATGGATATATACCTTTTGTTCTTATTAAATTGAATTGGTCCTTGTCAGGATAATGAAACGACAAATTCGTAAAGTCTTCGTATGATAAATTTTTACTCAAAGTATCAATGCTTGAACTAAGAAACTGAAAAGAATCTATAAATTTAATTTGAACAGGTACTTTTTTATTATCTGTTTTAATGACTTTTGTTATTGATAAATACTTCTCTTTTGTTTTAGGAATGATTTTTATTTCACCATCGTATTTAGATAATTCTGTAATAAATAAGTGCGCATCATAACCAGATAAGTTATGGAACACGACAGGAATGAATGAACATACTTTAAACGATAAATTACAATATGAATGAGCTGCACCCCTATATTCACCAGTAATATGATCATGGTCACACACCTTATCATCGAATAATAAATGTTTGCAAATGTGACATATGGTTGAATTACGGTAATCATCCGTTTGTTCTTTGGACATTGGTTTTATAGGCATTTTTGAAATTAATATCTTATGAATGAACTGTGCGTCCGTAATCAATTTTTTAACAAATACTTTTACACAATCCGACCCTCTATACGTTACAAACTTATTCAAACTTTTGTCATGAGAACAACATATATAATAAGCAAAACATGATGGTTGGTGGCATCTATTTCTTATTGTATTTTTATCAGTATTCGGTTCAATAAAATCATATAATAAACATTCAAAATCTGCATATATGACAAAGTTAATTTTTTGTTGTCTCTCATAATGCATAAATTTTAAGAAACTGTTTTCATCTGGCATCAATGTTAGAATTTTAGAACAATTATGTGAAGAGTATTTTATTTTACTAGTATAAAACTGTAGGCACATATCGCACAAATACATTTGGCCTTTATGATGTGAGACTTGTCGTCTAACTAGACGTAAAAGATCTTTTATCAAACAGTAGTGAGCCTTGTTGTTTTGTTCGAAATATAGCAAGTTAATGTGTTTCATTTTCTTACAACTGGTAACATATAAAGGACCAGTAACATTATAATGCTTGTCTAATCCATAAATATTGACACTTATTTCACGATTATTTTTTTCAAATAACGCAATATCTTTACATGAGGGTGGAAATGACATCCCCTGTGTATTAAATATTGACGTTAATTTGGGGTACGACTTTGGTCTGCAAACATTATTTTTAGCAGGATATAATGCTGCTGCTATGCTCCACAAAAAACAGTAATTATCATTATTTTGTATGTTCAGACAACTCTTGGTATTTTTAATTTTAGCGGGCAGCTCCATGTAAGAGCCGCCTCGCATGGGTGAGTACTTATTTATATTTATTTCTAAGTAACTCAAAGTCAAAAATGTCCATCCAGATTTACAGTGCTCAAACTCGGATAATTTCATTTTAAAAATATCTTTTACATGTGAATATAATTCATCATAATTCATATTTTGATATACGATCTGATATTTAGTGTTAAATGACTTCAGTTGCTGTTCACCTGATACAGGTAACATGAACTTAGCATACAACTCGAAGTTCACTTTGACAGAGACATGTTTTAATAATGTTAAGTCAATTATTTTAAAAATGTAATCTCGCTTTCCATCTAAGAACGCCTCTATTATAAGGTACTCGTCTTCTTTAGATGGGCATAAGCGATAAGTCATAATTCGGTTTTTGAATGCCGTGGCAACAATATCAACATTTTCAAACTCTGATTTTATAACACAATTTGATTTATGAATATTAGTTCTCATATGATATCGGTATTCATGTTCAGGGATCTTAATTTTACATTTATCACAAGTAATATAAGTACTTGAAGTTGAATTAATGGGTGAGTCGACTGAAAAGAAAACAAATACATACGGTTAAATATTTATTTTTTAAGATTAAATAATGGAATACAATTTTAAATATTACAAAAGATATTTGAGTAAGTAAGTGAATATATTTATTTTTATTGGTAAGAACTTATGAATGTAGGCGGATAGTCTTTAAATTCTTTTCGGACACTTTTTATGTACGAATTTAAATGCTTCCAGGACTCGGACTCGGTTTCACATTTATTTTTTACTGTCATGATTGAGTGCCGCCATCTATTCACCGGTGGCACTCGCTCGATATCATTGCAGTTATATATTTTTAATTCCACATAATAGTGGCCCGGTTTGTTTTCAACCATTTGTCTTGAAAAGCCGTTGGCTAACCTACGTGTGATGTATGAGTAGATTGGTTGACATTTTTTACCCATTGCCTCCAACTCTTCGTCGCCAGAATCGCTGCCAAACAAATCGCTGGCTGTGGGTCTGGAATACGGCTTCTGTCTTTTGCTGGTCGATGCCTGGCACTCGGTGGATGCAGGTGACTTGCGCTTCTTTTTCTCACCTTTAGTTTTCACCACGGTCTCCGACACTGACTCATCGTCTGAGGGGAAAAGCTGATCAGCCATTTGCTTGGACCTGAAAAATAAGGAGAACTGTTTCAGTGACTAGTAATTTAACTTTAAATTACCATAGACAAATGGATGAAGTGTAGCTCTGTTACGTGCCAATAACAATTATTATAAATATCAAATCAATAATTATTGAATAATAAAATAATAAATAATTAAATAGCTGAATGATTGAATGTAAGTACTAGTGTGATGAATAATTGCAAACTAGAATAAATAAATAAGGGAATGATTAAATAGTAAGACGAGATTTTAAATAAATGCACAAGTGTTTACACAATTAAATTCACTTACATTTTGTAGATAGAAGATCTGGTAAACTTGTAAATACTGGTTGTAGTTGGTGATGATGACGCTAGCTCTTGAAGGAGGGTTTTGTGGTGAAACTTCCAGAGACAGTCTCTTAAATAGCGATAAATCCACGTGATAATGTCCCGAATATGGAATAGAGCACGTGGTGGTAAAATGCTGTGTCAGATCATTGCATCCAAATATGATTTAATTTTAAACAATATTAGAACACCTACTCCTGTTACCTATCATTTCCATTAGGTTTGATACTCACCATAGCAATCTGGATGTAATAGTTCAGGTGCGAAAATTATACCTTAATATGTTCTGTTGGAGTCTAAAGCTGTAATGTTTGTAATTTAACACTTTAATATTTGGGTGTTTTTTATTTATATTATGTATATGTTTGTATTCCCCGTTGTTTCTGATATCCGTAACAAAAGTGCCTAAGCTACTTACCTCGGAATCGAATCAATGTGTGTGATGTTGTCCGATATTTATTTATTTATTAATGTAACAGTTGAATACCATTAATTAGGTATATCGATTTAACCTTTGTATAACAATAGGCAACTTTTTATTTCCATATTCTCACGGGATGGTAAACCTGTGAGGCATGGAGCTAATATTAGCACCTATGAATTATAAATGCCATTTATGGGCTTATAACGTTAAATTGTTAAAATGCTTATTAAACTGACGCACTATCACTACATAGTACCCAATACATTGCAACGACTTCAGTATTGTTACATTACATATGATTGCTCACAGTGAGTACTCACCTCAAATTTTAACCACTTGCGATAAAGAATGAAGAGTTGTGTATTAAAATTATATAATTATGTTATAATTATAATAATAAATAATATAATCATTTATTTCAAGTCTTTTACGTAAAGTTTTAAAATGTTTGGTATGTATTAATCATAATTTTAGAAAATGTATAGCAAAGATCCATTATACCATCCTACTAATTAATCAGTATGTTGAAAGTTCATATAAACGGATATAGATATAGTGATATATGTATATCTGCTCATTATCTATTCTTAGTGACTTAGAAATTATAAGTTAATTATATTAATAGGTGAAACCAAGCGCCATAATTGTATGTTGATATAACATAACGATTTTGTTTTGGTTAGTCTCCTTATAAAGAATTACTTACACAGCAAAAGGTAAAGCTAAAGGTACGACATACTACTTAGTTACACCGATTTCGCCTACCGATTATTCTCAATAAAGTGTATGAAAAAATATTTTGCGTACAAATGCACAGTAGTATGTAACTTATCAATATATAATTATGGTAAACAATAATATATTAGTCGCCATGGTGTCTTACGGTTTCAATTACATGATTCCATTTTTGATTTAGAATAAACATGCAACAAAAACAACACGATTTTGAACTCTATAGAGGAAAAATGAAAGATATATAAAGAAATGAATAAAAATATTTCGGCATCTATTCTATTTCTACATCGAGCGACGCAACGTAACGTTATTATAGTGAAATGTCGGTAAGGAATATAATAATTTTTTAAAGTATTTTTTAATGCTACAATTAAAATATTAATACAATTTAATTAAGCAGTTATTTGTTCATATTCATACAATAGTAATGTTATATTGCATTTATTTTTATACTCCAAGTTATTTATTTTTTTTATAGAGGCTTAAACTATATTTCTAATTATTTTACAGGACGCGGAAGATCTTTTCAATTTTATACCCATGGAGCAAGCAGCAAATCAACAAAAACCTGGACAAAAATCGCTGTGTCTTACACGAAAAAGACCAAAAACAGATCAAACATTTTATCAGTATATAAAAAAACCCGTCACTCGAGGGACAAAAATAATCAAGATAGAAAGGGTTTAGCCGGATACGTATGACGAGTCGGCCCCCAAATGGGAATCGATATTGAAACTTATGTTTTAATATAGACTTGATGTTCAAACACGATTTATGTACTTTTCGCGACCGACTTCCGCTTTGACCTTGAGATAGAGAGCAAAATATCCGTATGCTTGACTATTACTGAATGTGATATATCTCTGAAGCTAATTAAGATAAAGAAGTGAAACTAACGCGAGGTGTTAGGTTACATTACAGAGTATATCACATATATTTTTTTATAATTTTTAGAATAAAAAATTACATTAAAAAAATAAAAATAAAAAAACATGTTTTTTTTCTGAGTTCTCTGTGACTTACAATCACGAAATTAATATATGTTATGCTCCTTTGTGAGCTCTATTACCCATAAAAATTGCGTGAAAAAAAAGTTGGTGCATCACAACGAAAAAAATTATATGCGATTTCTGTCTTATGGTATACCCCTGTATTATAAGGTTTTCACATTACATCATCGTTTTTTTTTTTCGAAATTACAACAGCTCGATAACAAGTTCGAACTGTTTACTGCATCGTTTGTTTAGCTAAAATAGCAGTCATTTGTATTACACAAGAAGGCAGTTTGGGACTCAAATTCTGTCATAGGTATTTTGTATCAGCATTTTGAAATTATTAACTATCGAACCAAATCATTATTAAGTAATAATGTCGAGAAAGTGTAAAAATTGTAACAAGTACCTGTGTAAGATTCCTGGTTATAAAAAAATTATAAAGAATGAAGAAGAAGCTAAAGTGTTTAGTGACTGTTTGAATAAAATCGTAATAGTTAATGATATTTTTTGTAAGAAGTGTCGACTTATCCCATATATTAACAAAAAAGCTTCTACTTCTAAATGTGCAGCATTTAACTTGGCCGAAATAATGGACGATCAAAATAATCTCTCAGTACAATATGTGAAATCAGCACCTAATATCATCAAAGCAGAAGTAAAATCAAGACATATAAATAGAAAAGTCTATCGAATTTACATTCACTATATTTCCGAAGGTAATGACTACAATAGTATTCTTCGTTATTGCTGTGATTGCCCCAATGGCAAACGTACAGGTGGGATGCTGTTCTCATGTAGCAGCTATTATTTATTATCTATCATATGGACGATATTTGTCCAAAATCGTACGTCCTGATGAGGTCCTAACTAAGTTATTTGCGACTCAAAGTGTTCCGATTGTAATTAATTACAACAGTGACGATGATTAATATTTTGTTTCTTGTATTTTGATAGACACGAAAAAGTAATAATAATAAGTATTGAACACTGGCTGTTTTTTTTTTCATTTCTTTTTTAACTATTATCCCATCTCTTAAGACTAGTTACTTATATTTTAAAACAAGCTGATGTGAAATTTTGAAAAAAAAAACAATGATGTAATGTGAAAACCTTATAATACAGGGGTATACCATAAGACAGAAATCACATATAATTTTTTTTCGTTGTGTTGCACCAACTTTTTTTTCACGCAATTTTTATGGGTAATAGAGCACACAAAGGAGCATAACATATATTAATTTCGTGATTGTAAGTCACAGAGAACTCAGAAAAAAAACATGTTTTTTTATTTTTATTTTTTTAATGTAATTTTTTATTCTAAAAATTATAAAAAAATATATGTGATATACTCTGTAATGTAACCTAACACCTCGCGTTAGTTTCACTTCTTTATCTTAATTAGCTTCAGAGATATATCACATTCAGTAATAGTCAAGCATACGGATATTTTGCTCTCTATCTCAAGGTCAAAGCGGAAGTCGGTCGCGAAAAGTACATAAATCGTGTTTGAACATCAAGTCGATATTAAAACATAAGTTTCAATATCGATTCCCATTTGGGGGCCGACTCGTCATCTATACTTTGGTATTACATTGGTAATGGCTAGTGTACATTACCCACAAATGCGTATGTACTGGGAAAACGAGTGCGGATATAGTTTCGTCCAATATGTCACATAATAGATTTTTACAGCTGAGGAACTCACTCAAATTAGTATTTGATGAAGAAGTTGATCAAGCCATCCGATTAAAAGATAAACTATGGAAAATGCGACCACTTATTGACCGAATTCAAAAAGGTTGTCGTATTCAAGAGAAACAAGATGTGCTTTGTTCGACGAAATGATTGTGCCGTTCACTGGTTTTTGTGGCATAAAACAGTATGTACCTGGGAAACCAAATCCAGAAGGTTTGAAAATATTTGTTTTAGCTAACCCGAAAGATATTTCACCAGCGAAAGGTTGGTTGATGAACTCCTCGACAGAGGCATAGGGTGCTCAGGTATGAAAAACAAAATTCCTGGAGCAGCTATGAAGCAGGTATGAAAACAGATTAATTCTGAAGGATGACCGAGAATCGAAAGATCTTGGTAGGGGTGCCAGTCAGGTTCTTGTACGAAATGATAACAAAATAGCTTTAACAAAGTGGTATGTTATGCCCTCGCGTTATAACGGAAACGCCGATGCAGCAGATACCTCGATTACTTGAAATAAATAATAAATTGCGACAGCGCCGTCACGAGGCGCTGACTCAACAACACGTGAGGCATCGGGTCGCAACCTGCGGCTAACGCAAGAAGTTCTGTTCACTTTGATTCTTACATTGAACATTGTTAATAGTTTTTAATTATAATAAAATTAATTGTAATTTTTCTTATCTTTAATAAATTTCTTTGGGGAAAATCATTTTTTTTTGCATCCTACGCTGCCGTCGTCCTTAATTGGCGCAGTCGGTAGGATATTCGCGGTCGGTTTCGGGCTACATAAGAAGATTTCCGTACGCACGAGCCGCCCGAGTGGCTATCAAGTCGCGTTCGAATATCCTGAACCTAAGGCGAATAGCGGCGCAGGAGTATCCAGAAATCGATACGGCAAAGGTACCTAGAAGAAGCATGAAATTGTAAGTACACTGAATCTTTCATGTGTTGCTTTTCCTAGTATATCCTTTTATTTTCCTGGTGTGTAAATTTCCTTCCAAAATTTTCCATCCCAGGCAATCGGGGGCCGTTTCCCCTAGATTAGATAGACAAAATAGGTTAGACGAGTTTAGAAATTTAGATATAAGTTCAGAGGAAACGTGCGAATCGGCGCAATTTATCTCATATAGTAATAAAATGGCAGACTCCATAGACGAAATTTTTAAATCATTAAGGCTACTCCCAGAATTCGACGGGAACCCTAATGTTTTAACACGTTTTATTCGCCTATGCGATCAACTAGTTCTAAGGCATGTAAAGATCGACCCTGGATACGATTTTGAGAACCAGGCCTTGCTAAACGGAATATTAAATAAAATCACGGGGCCCGCTGCCCGTCTTATTAATTCAAACGGGATCCCTAGTGACTGGCAAGGAATTAAAAATGCCCTAATAAATAACTTTGCCGATCAACGCGACGAAACGGCGCTATATAATGACTTAGCATTACAATCTCAGGGCAATCACACCCCACAAGAATTTTATGAACGCTGTCAGACTCTTTTCAGCACAATAATGACATATGTTACATTGCATGATTTTGTAGATAGTACAATTGAGGCCAAACGTCAACTGTATAAAAAATTAACATTACAGTCTTACTTACGCGGATTAAAAGAACCATTAGGTTCGCGTCTTATATTATATAAATATTTTATTACTTTTAAAATATTATATAATATAAACTTCATTATTACAATATCTTATATTTATGTATTCTATATACAAAACTTAGCACTGAAACACTTAATTATATTTACATAATTATTAAATCATATTTACACTTATATATTTACAGTACATTATACTGTACACACAAGTTCATATCAAATACTAAAAACACGTACGGCATCATTTCATACCAGCTGATTGCCGTCCGTTAATAGTGGAGTCGCGCACACACCGAGCGAGCCTTGTGTTTCTGAAACCGGTCGGCGCACGCGCAGTCTGCGTGCCGCCGCGGTCACTAGTCAGAATCTATGCTTGACGCCGTCCGCACGTTCGTTCGCTAGTTTCCGACGCGCTTTTACCTATTGCTGTTATCATATGTTTTTCTGTGCTTATTCTTCTTCTGTGCTTGTATATCTATCTGCTGTTCTCTGTACTCCTTCTATCTGTGTCTGTGCTAAGTAAATGTGCTGTGACTGTCAAGTGTTGGACTTCTTATTTAACCGCCTTCATACAGCTAAGTACCTAGCATAAGACTATTATCGTAGCGTCTATAAAACAACCTCAACGCTAAAGTTGTGGGCATACACCCACAATAATTACTTATATTATATAAATATTTTATTACTTTAAAATATTATATAATATAAACTTCATTATTACAATATCTTATATTTATGTATTCTATATACAAAACTTAGCACTGAAACACTTAATTATATTTACATAATTATTAAATCATATTTACACTTATATATTTACAGTAAATTATACTTACACACAAGTTCATATCAAATACTAAAAACACGTACGGCATCATTTCATACCAGCTGATTGCCGTCCGTTAATAGTGGAGTCGCGCACACACCGAGCGAGCCTTGTGTTTCGAAACCGGTCGGCGCACGCGCAGTCTGCGTGCCGCCGCGGTCACTAGTCAGAATCTATGCTTGACGCCGTCCGCACGTTCGTTCGCTAGTTTCCGACGCGCTTTTACCTATTGCTGTTATCATATGTTTTTCTGTGCTTATTCTTCTTCTGTGCTTGTATATCTATCTGCTGTTCTCTGTACTCCTTCTATCTGTGTCTGTGCTAAGTAAATGTGCTGTGACTGTCAAGTGTTGGACTTCTTATTTAACCGCCTTCATACAGCTAAGTACCTAGCATAAGACTATTATCGTAGCGTCTATAAAACAACCTCAACGCTAAAGTGGTGACCCCGACGTGATTAAAACATTTAATTGCAATAATGAGTGACAGCAGTGACACAGCGACTTCGCAAAAAGGCGAGAAAGGCAACGTCACCCGCCGCACAAAAAAACCGGAGCGCGTTTCCACGCCCGAACCATCCGGCTTTAAGCCGTACAATCTGAAGGTTCCGACATTTTCACCGGACGACCCAGAAATTTGGTTCGCACTATTGGAAGGCCAATTTGAGGCTTACGGCATTAGAGACGATGCTGTCAAATTTACCAGCGTCATCACCAACCTGGATATGATTCATGCAAAAGCCGTCAAGGATGTTATCGTGGATCCTCCACCTCGTAACCGGTACTTTACAATTAAAACTGAATTGATCAAGCGACTGACTGCTTCCCACGAGAAGAAGGTGAGGCAATTGCTGACTCATGAGGAGCTTGGAGATCGGAAGGCATCGCAATTTCTTCGGCACCTACAGGACTTAGCCGGCCCAAACGTACCAAAGGAATTCATCCAATCGATTTGGACCAGCCGACTTCCACAGAGCATACAGACCGTGCTAGCGTCCCAGCCCTCACACTCTCTGCAGCAGCTTGCCGACTTAGCGGATCGCATCCAGGAGATCACCGCACCTGGACAGATTGCGGAGACGTCATCCCGTGCCATAGCATCCAGCAGCAGCAGCAACCTCCTGGGCGAGATCAACGAGCTTCGCCAGATGGTAAAGCGTTTGGAAGCGAAACTCGACCAGCAGACGCATTCATCGCGCAGCTCTAATCGCTCCAGATCTCACCGACGTCGTAGTTCTTCGCGCCCAGGGACCAGGACTTCTTCGAGCTACCGCCGGTACCCCCTCTGCTGGTACCATTCCAAGTTCGGCTCTGATGCGAAGAAATGCATGAAGCCGTGCGATTTTGGAAGGTCGTCGTCGGGAAACGGCACAGGCAGTCGGTAATGGCGACAGAGGACTGCCTCACTTCACCAGGTCGCCTCTTCGTTACCGACCGCGTTACGAAGACGCAGTTTTTGGTCGACACTGGCAGCGACCTCTGTGTCTTCCCACGTAGCCAGCTTCGAGAGCGCCGCGCACCAACGAGCTACCAGCTTACTGCAGCCAATGGATCTACGATCCCCACCTACGGTTTCGCGCATTTTAACCTTGACTTTGGTTTACGCCGTACCTTTCCCTGGCGTTTTGTGGTAGCGGACGTTACTAAACCCATCATAGGCGTAGATTTTTTGTGCACCTATAATTTAATTGTAGACTGTAAGGATAGGAAGCTTATTGACAATATTACTACCATGTCTGTTCCAGCTTCACTGGCTTTAAAATGTAAGGATGTTCTTTCGGTGAAGGTTCTGACTGGTGAATCGCGTTATCACCTAATACTGACGCGTGAATTTTTAGAAATTACGCGACCAGCTGGCACTCAACGCACTGTACCACATAACACACTTCATCACATCCGCACTACACCGGGTCCTCCAGTCTCATCAGCACCCAGGCGCTTAGCTCCGGACAAGCTGAAGATCGCGAAGGCTGAGTTCGATGCCATGCTTGCTAATGGCACAGCTAGGCCTTCCGAGAGCTCGTGGTCTTCTCCGCTCCACCTAGCGCCGAAGAAGGACAACGGCTGGCGTCCCTGCGGCGACTATAGGCAGCTTAACGCACGTACCGTGCCAGACAGGTACCCCATTCGTCACATACACGATTTTGCACATAGCATCTCTGGTTGTAAAGTCTTTAGCACCGTTGACCTTGAAAAGGCCTATAACCAGATCCCTGTCTGCGCAGAGGACATACCGAAGACTGCCATCACCACTCCCTTCGGTATGTTCGAATTTCCATATATGACGTTTGGTCTGCGTAATGCAGGCCAAACGTTTCAACGTTTTATAGATGAGGTGACGCGTGGCCTTGACTTCGTCTACCCATATATGGATGACATTCTCATCTTTAGCCGCGATCACCAGCAGCACGAAGACCACCTCAGGCAGTTATTCACTCAACTGCGACACTACGGCTTGGTTGTCAACGTGTCCAAGTGTGTTTTCGGGGCTCCCGAGGTAACTTTCTTAGGTTATCGCATTTCGGAGAGCGGAACCAAACCACTGGACGAAAAGGTACAAGCCATACGCGACTTCCCCCCACCCAAGGACGTCAGGTCGCTCAGGCGATTTTTGGGTATGGCCAATTTTTATAGGCGATTTTTACCCAATGCCGCCCTAATACAAGCGCCGTTAAACGCTTTGCTCATAGGGGCAGTGAAGGGATCCACACCCATCACCCTAGCCGATGATGCTCTGAAGGCTTTCTCAGAGACCAAAGAAAGCCTCTCTAACGCCGCTCTTCTGGCACACCCAGATTGCCGAGCTAAGCTAGCGTTGGTTACAGACGCATCGGACTTGGCTATTGGTGCCGTCCTCCAGCAGCTAAAGGACGACGTGTGGGAACCATTAGCTTTCTACTCCCGAAAACTCAGCCCGTCTCAACAAAAGTACTCGCCGTACGATCGTGAGCTTCTTGCCATCTACGAGGCCATAAAATACTTCCGGCACATGCTTGAGGCGAGGCACTTCACGATCTATACGGACCACAAGCCGATCTGTTTTGCCTTCCGGGAACAGAAGCAAAACTGTTCGCCAAGACAGTTCCGGCATTTAGACTATATTTCCCAGTTCACGACCGATATAAGGCACATTTCTGGCAAAGACAATGTTGTCGCCGACACCTTATCTCGCGTCGATGAACTGGGCGCTCCAATCTGCCTCGCTAGCCTCGCCCAATCCCAGGAAACGGATGCTGAATTGGCCCAGTATCTCACTGACGGGTCATCTCTCCGTCTGGAGAAGGTAAATTTCCCTGGATGTCGGACACCCTTGTACTGCGACGTCAGCACACCGACTCCCAGACCGTTTGTCACAACAAACTTTCGCAGGCAAGTATTCCAAAGTCTGCATTCACTTAGCCACCCCGGTGCCGCAGCCTCTGCACAACTCGTCGCAGAAAGGTTCGTCTGGCCTGGAGTGCGGAAAGACTGCCGCGAGTGGGCTCGATCATGCTTATCGTGCCAACGTGCGAAGGTCAGTCGACACGTATCCGCGCCTTTGGGTACTTTCGACTTACCTCGTGCACGATTCCACCACGTGCACATCGACCTTATAGGCCCCTTACCGGTCTGCCAGGGCTACAAGTACTGCCTGACAGCCGTTGACCGCTTTTCACGGTGGCCCGAGGTCATGCCGTTGCCCGATATTCGCGCTGAAACAGTGGCAAAGGCACTAATCGCTGGATGGATTTCACGTTTTGGTTGTCCTACCGATATTGTAACAGACCGCGGCGCTCAGTTTGAGTCCGCACTGTTCCAATATCTGGCAAAGACCATCGGCTTTAGGCACAAACGCACTACAGCATACCATCCAGCGTGCAACGGCCTCGTTGAGCGTTTTCATCGACAGCTCAAGGCCTCCATCACCTGCCACGCTCAGCAAAACTGGATTGAGGTGTTACCTTTTGTGTTGCTTGGTATACGCAGTGCCTACAAAGACGACCTTCAGTCGTCCTCAGCTGAATTGCTGTATGGCGAGCCTTTAAGGCTTCCCGGGGAATTCTTTGAACCGTGCACACCCTGCACTTCTGACTTGTCAGATTTCACAGCGCGCTTACGCACGTTTGCCGAGACCCTCAAGCCAGTCCCAGCCTCTCGCCACAGCAAAAACAGAGTGTTCGTATACAAAGAATTAGCCACCACCGAATATGTCTTCCTCCGCGAGGACGCTCCGCGTGTGACCTTTCAGCCGTGTTATTCTGGCCCATACAAGGTATTAGAGAGGAATGATAAAGTTTTCAAACTACTTGTCAAGGGTAAGCCTGTCACAGTTAGCATCGACCGCCTAAAGCCCGCTTTTATCCTAGCTGACGAGAAGGACCTACACAACACTCACGCATACATACCACCGAACACTCACACATACATACCACCGAGCACTCACACTTTTATATCACCAAACACCACTCAGACACACACTGACACACTTCCACCTACATCACCTCAACCTTCCAAAACCACTCGTTACGGGAGACGCGTCAGGTTCCCGGACTATTATCGACCCTAACCAGGTCTCTGGGGGGGAGTGATGTGGGCATACACCCACAATAATTACTTATATTATATAAATATTTTATTACTTTAAAATATTATATAATATAAACTTCATTATTACAATATCTTATATTTATGTATTCTATATACAAAACTTAGCACTGAAACACTTAATTATATTTACATAATTATTAAATCATATTTACACTTATATATTTACAGTAAATTATACTTACACACAAGTTCATATCAAATACTAAAAACACGTACGGCATCATTTCATACCAGCTGATTGCCGTCCGTTAATAGTGGAGTCGCGCACACACCGAGCGAGCCTTGTGTTTCGAAACCGGTCGGCGCACGCGCAGTCTGCGTGCCGCCGCGGTCACTAGTCAGAATCTATGCTTGACGCCGTCCGCACGTTCGTTCGCTAGTTTCCGACGCGCTTTTACCTATTGCTGTTATCATATGTTTTTCTGTGCTTATTCTTCTTCTGTGCTTGTATATCTATCTGCTGTTCTCTGTACTCCTTCTATCTGTGTCTGTGCTAAGTAAATGTGCTGTGACTGTCAAGTGTTGGACTTCTTATTTAACCGCCTTCATACAGCTAAGTACCTAGCATAAGACTATTATCGTAGCGTCTATAAAACAACCTCAACGCCAACTTCCTGCTAAGTCTTATTATAACCCACCAGTTTATATGCCACCTAACAAACCTTTCAATTTTAACATGCCAGGTCCTTCCCGACCTCATCCTATTCAAATGATGCCACCCTCTCAACAATGGAGATCGAACCCCATTCAACCGCAAATGAACCGTGGACCAACTAGAACACAGCAGATGTTCAGAGCTTTACCACCGAACTATAACCCGCAAAGCAACATATTTAGAGTCCCTAATAGAAATTATGCATTCCCCTCCACTTCACAGGCACCGAAACCTATGAGCGGTGTAAGTAATTTTGTTACGAAACCTTTACCACCCAGTGGACATGATTGGCGAAAATTTGGCAATCCCCCACCTAGCAACTATTTTAAAACCAAAGAAATTAATTATAATCAGTGTAACGACTATGAATACGGGTCTTACTATGATAACAACTCGGATTACAGTTACGGTGAACCGGAGTGTTATTACGATAACAGTGAATATCCATGTAATTATAATTATGATCCTTATTACTATCCAGAAATAAATAGTTTAGAGAACAGTGACGAACAATCAGAGGAAACTACCCCATCGTGTAACGTTGAGGTTTTTCAGAAAACATGCCGATCCGACAAACCAAAATAGAACTTAACTTACAGACACAAAGACAGTTACCATATATAAAAATATCTGATCCACCATTAAAACTACTTATAGATACCGGAGCTAACCAGTCTTTCATCAGCCCGGCGGCAGTTGAAAAATATTTTTCGTGTGTTCCATTAAAGTACGAACCATTTGAGGTTGTCAATGTTCACGCAGTGAGTAAGTGTGACTATTCTATAACATTGCCGTGTTTCCCGGAATTCCAGGACACAGACAGCGTCACATTTTACGTTTATAAATTTCACGATTATTTTGATGGACTCATCGGGTCCGATTTGTTAAATAAATGGGAATCGTCTATCGACTTTAAAAATAAGACTCTTATTACTCGTTACGCTAATAATCCTATTCACGTTTACGACTCGCGAAACGTAAATTTGTACGAAGATATTATTCCGGCCCATTCATCTAAATTAATAAGGTTACCAATAAATTCTTGTGACGGTGAAGTATTTATCCCAGAACAGATTTTATCTAATTGTATCATAGGTGAGTGTCTTACAAATGTTAGAAATAGTCGCGGAATTATCGAAGTTACCAATCCCACTCAACACGACATTATTTTTTCGGTAGATCGTCACCTTAACGCTGAACTATACAATATCGAGTACACATGTACCAAGCCACCTGCTACGACGTCGGATAGTGCTACGAATATCGAGCCTTCTCATTGGTGCTCATATAATATCGAGACATTACGTCATTCGCGCGCTACGGATTTGACTACGCGTGCTACAGAAGTGCTCTCGCGACTACGAACAAATCATTTAAATGCGGAAGAACGCGCGAACTTAGAAAATTTATGCGCTCATTACGCGGACGTATTTTATATTGAAGGAGAAAAATTAACATTTACTAATCAGATAAAACATTCTATTAAAACTACTGACGAGGTACCGGTCTACACTAAGTCTTATCGCTATCCATACGTGCATAGGCAGGAAGTTAGAGATCAGATTAGCAAAATGTTAGAACAGGGAATCATTAGACCATCTCAATCGGCTTGGAGTTCACCAATCTGGGTGGTTCCCAAGAAAGCTGACGCATCCGGCAAAACTAAATGGCGCCTTGTTGTAGATTTTCGTAAATTAAATGAAAAAACAATCGACGATAAATATCCGATCCCTAACATCACCGACATATTAGATAAATTGGGCAACTGCCAATATTTTACTACGTTAGATCTTGCTAGTGGATTCTATCAGGTCGAAATGGAACCTTCAGATATACCGAAAACTGCATTTAACGTCGAACACGGCCATTTTGAATTTTTAAGAATGCCTATGGGCTTAAAGAATTCTCCGAGTACTTTCCAACGGGTAATGGACAATGTCCTTAGAGGGCTCCAAAACGTTATTTGTCTAGTTTACCTTGATGACGTTATTATATTTAGTACGTCATTACAGGAGCACATTGTCAATTTAGAAAAAGTTTTTAAAAGACTACGCGATTCTAACTTTAAGATACAGATGGACAAGTCCGAGTTCCTCAAACTCGAGACTTCATATTTAGGTCATGTTATTAGCAAGGATGGCATTAAGCCCAATCCTGACAAAATTGAAGCTATAAAGAAATATCCATTACCAAAAACTCCAACCGAGATTAAGAGATTTTTAGGCTTATTGGGTTACTATCGTAAATTTATACCGGATTTCGCGAAGATAACTAAACCTCTAACGACGTGTTTGAAAAAAGGCTCTAAAATAACGCTAGATCAAAATTATATAAATTGTTTCGAAAAATGTAAATTATTGCTTACTAATGATCCCATCTTACAGTATCCGGACTTCTCTAAAGATTTTATCTTAACAACAGACGCCTCTAACTTAGCAATAGGCGCCGTGTTATCGCAAGGCCCTATCAATAGTGACAAACCTATTGCGTACGCATCTCGGACTTTGAATACCAGTGAAATAAATTACAGCACCATTGAAAAAGAATTGTTAGCCATTGTATGGGCAACAAAATACTTTCGTCCGTATCTTTTTGGCCGTAAATTTAAGATTATCACAGATCATAAGCCTTTGCAATGGGTTATGAATCTTAAAGAACCAAACTCACGTCTCACACGTTGGAGACTTAAATTAAGCGAATTTGATTTTACCGTCATATATAAGCAAGGAAAATGTAACACAAATGCCGATGCTCTGTCTCGTATAGAAATATATAACGAGGAAATAAGCTCAATGGTAGTCAACCCTACTGAGAAAGCCCCTTCATTACCTAACTCAGATACAGTAACAGTTCATACCGACGCGGAAAACCCCATACTCGAAGTGCCTATTACAGATGACCCATTGAATAAATTTCACAGACAGATTTGTTTTACAGTAGTCGGCGATATTAAAGGAAAAACGACGGTATCGAAACCTTTCGAGAGTCATACGCGTACAGCTATTCAGTTATCTAAATCTAATCTCGAACAAGATGTAGTCAGTGCAATCAAAGAATACGTAAATCCCAAAGTTAAAACCGGTATTATTATACATCCTCCGTTAGAAATGTATTCCATTATACCAATTATCCAAAATAACTTTAAATGTTCCGCTATGAGTTTAGTACTAACGAAAATTGAACTTGAGAATGTTAAAGAGTATTTACGTCAGCAAGAGATCATTCAAAAATACCACGAAGGTAAGACTAATCATCGCGGTATTACTGAGTGTTATCTAGCTTTATCTAAAAAATATTTTTGGCCAAAAATGAAGGAAAATATCGCGAAATATATTAATGAATGTAACATATGTGGTCAAGCGAAATACGACCGAAATCCGATTAAACAACAGTTTCATATCGTACCTCCACCAACAAAACCATTTGAAATTATACATTTAGATCTATTTACAGTAGAAACCGAAAAATATCTTACTTTAGTAGACGCGTTTTCTAAATACAGTCAGGCGTATCATCTCAGAGATGGCACAGCTATAAGTGTAGTCCAGGCTTTATTGAAGTTTTGTACACATCACGGCATTCCAACTATAGTAGTATCAGATCGTGGGACAGAATTCACGAACCAATTATTTTTAGAGTTTACCCGTGTTCATAAAATACAGCATCATAAAATCTTAGCACACGCTCCAAATGAAAATGGAATAGTAGAACGTTTCCACTCTACACTTTTAGAGCATTTACGTTTACTTAAACTGAACCATCGCGCCGAATCTGTAGTTAATTTAATGTCATATGCTATTCTCGCATACAATAGCTCGATACATAGCTTTACTAAGTGCAGGCCGTTAGACGTTATAACTGGTCATTTCGACCCTCGTGATCCTTTAGATATCGAACTGTCTGGACATCTTCTACAGCAATACATAATAGATCACCGAAACAAAATGAGTAAATTATATGAAATGATACAAGAATCATCCTTACAACGTCGTACCGATATTATAGAAAATCGTAATAAGAATAGAGAGCCTGAGGAAACTTATAACCCAGAACAAAACATTTTCATTAAAAACCCTATGGCTAGCCGCCAAAAGCTTGCACCTCGCTATACTCACGATACTATATTAGCTGATCTCCCGATTCATATTTACTCTAAGAAAAAGCGCGGTCCCGTAGCAAAATCTAGGCTTAAGAGAGTCCCTAACAGCGCTCGCTTGTTACAGGATAATAACGGTGGTCCTGCTACAAGCAATGGGAATGGCGCAAGAGATAACACTTGACAGCCTGGAAGACGGTCCGGGTATCCTTCCTTTTAAATTAGGCCCTTCAAAAATAATTTCTAATTATCACGCATTTTTACAATTTATAGATATAGCTTACATTAGGTCTAAAGTTAATCTCGTGAAATTACAGTTAAATGAAGTTCGGCCTCAGTTAAATAACAAAACTATGTCTTTATATGAACCACATATAGATTATCTTAGTAACAAGCTAGGAAAAGTTTCTGAACA
Organism: Diatraea saccharalis; assembly: GCA_918026875.4. Taxonomy (NCBI): domain Eukaryota; kingdom Metazoa; phylum Arthropoda; class Insecta; order Lepidoptera; family Crambidae; genus Diatraea; species Diatraea saccharalis. The sequence goes on from OU893336.1 coordinate 12,356,793, forward strand.
GTTACACACTTTTGAAACTGGTAGAGTCAAGAGAGGATTAATTGATGGACTAGGATCTGTAATAAAAAGTATATCGGGAAATCTCGATTATAAAGACGCTATTTATTACGATAACGCCATAAAAACTATTCAGAATAATGAGGAAAAATTAGTCTCTGAATATAACAATCACATAAGTTTGACTAAAGAATGGATTTCTGAACATTCCATAATATTAAGTAATATAACTAATAATCAGAATAAAATTCAACAAATACTAAATTTAATAATGGAAAGTGAAGCTAACAGAGAAACCGAATTAATAAAGTATGCCCATCTGGCACAATTACTATTAATATTAAGTGATAACATAGAAGATTTGACAGAAGAGTTAGTTAAGATAGAAAATTTCGTAGCTTTTATACATACATCTAGTACTCACCATTCAATCAATAAAATCTATGTTAATTAAGATGAAAACTATATATAATAAAGACGAGATCATAGATATGAATCTTAGAGATTACTATGACGTCATTAAGTTAGGTTCTTATTATATTAATAATGGGATAGTTATAGTTTATAAGATGCCGATTGCCTCTCCAAATACCTATATACTTTATAAATTATCTATAGTTCCTAATAGAAACCACACGATTCTTATCCCATCCTTACCTTTTATTGCGATACATAGAAATGATTTCGTGTACATAGAGACAGAATGTCCGAAGTCGAACACTTGGTACCTCTGCGAGATGAAGATCAACTATCGGACTCGAGATCAAACAGATTGCATCCACAGCCATCACCACCCAAAAACTGGACAAGACATGCCTGCCAACTTCAGTTCTATTAGACAAGGAAGCACTAGAACAACTGGACGACAAACACTACGTAGTCGCCTTTCCTAAGCCAACGAAAATCCAGACGTCCTGTGGGAAGACTACATATACTACGCTTCAGGGAAGTTACTTAGCAACGATTCCATCTGGATGTTACATGTATACGACGGAGTTCACAATCTCGAATAGCAACGATCGTATAAAAGGAACAGCAATAAAGATTACCAATTTGCCACAGTTATTGGATAAACCGTCAGCATCACTGAAACCAACGATCAAATTGAATTCCATTAACTTAGAAAACCTTCACGCCAGCAACAGTAAAATATCTATGCAGCATCCAATCGACATAAGAACAATTGAAGAGCCCAGTATCTACCACACTACGATACCGTTCTATATAATCATGTTAAGTGCAGCTGTACTCCTTATCTACATCATTATACGAAGATTCTGTGTAAAACAACGAGGAAAAGGGAACAAATCTAAAGACGCATCTCAGGAAATTTATACAGAAATACCAGAAGATAAACGAGATGCACCAACCCACATTGCAGCAACATTCTCGAAGAAAATTCTCAATAGTTGCTGATCTTCGGGGGGAGGTGTTATGCCCTCGCGTTATAACGGAAACGCCGATGCAGCAGATACCTCGATTACCTGAAATAAATAATAAATTGCGACAGCGCCGTCACGAGGCGCTGACTCGACAACACGTGAGGCATCGGGTCGCAACCTGCGGCTAACGCAAGAATTTCTGTTCACTTTGATTTTAAATATTATTAATTTTTATTATTTGAAAGAACAATGGCGAACTCCCATATAGCTTTGGACCTGAATTTTTAAAGTCCCGTTCATGAATGAAATAAACGTGTACTTGAAGGTATAAGCTAAACTAACAAAATCCTAATTGTCTTTTTCCTTTAAAAGTTGGGATTAAAAAGATATGGCATAAAATACTTTGTGAGGGTTCTATATTGCATCTTTGCTTTTTCGTTGAATGGACGTTAAAATAAATAAAAATGGTGACCAGGTTACTCCGTTTAATAAACTAGATTAAAATAATTACATATCTAACAAGATCCAGACACTTATAATAGAAGAAATATTTATAACATATGACTAAACTGTGTGGAGTAGATCCCTTTGCCTTAAATTAAATCATTACAACTGAAAGTAACAAAAAAGGGCAATGTACACATTGAACTGTCATTGTTATAACCGAATCGATTGCCATTCGGAATCCAAAAGTAATGCAAATATCAACGCTAGTGGAAGAAACATGCTTAATTGTCAAGTTGAATATTAACATAAATATCAAATTCCACAAACGAACACACAACAAACAAACCAAACCAATCATCCGCTATCAATCCACCATCATCATCATAGAACATTAATAGATGAATACAAGCATGTCAAAATAAAATCCACCAATCGATTATTTAGAACAAAATAATCGATACGTTAAACTTTCATCGGATCAACTGCAGAACTGGCAATAATCTTCTTAAATCGGTTGTGGTATCTTAGCTTTCAATATTTTATTTCTTAAGTATTCAATACGTAATTTGAACGAATAAAATAAATATTTATGAAAGTATTCAAAGACCGTATTTCATATAATATATTATATTGAATATATATTTGACGTTCATTCGCTCAGTCGGTACACGTCATTACATCACAGTAGTAGTATTATAATTCGTCCATGGGACAGGCGAAGGAACTAAGCCATATCACATTACATCACATATCTCACTTATTATTAGCAGTAAATGGCGACAGATAATATTCTATAGAACATGTTTGAAAAACTCGCAATTAATTGAGAATCGCTTCTGACATCGTTTATGTATGTGATCTATTTTTCAAAAACCATCCAAACTACAACCTTTTGATATATTGTGTGGTTTTCAATTAAAGAGAACGGAATCTGTTCTATACAATCTTATTTTGAATTTATATACGATTATTAAGCGTATTAATGGTACTTTAAAGGCAATAAAATTAATTGCAATGTACAGGAAATGATAATATCCATTAAAATAGATGACCCTTTTATTGCCCGGCGCAAAATTCATGAAACACTTCCAAGATATAGTTTTATTATTAAAGTAGTTCTGCGTAGACTAGAACGTTTCTTAAGAAGATTTTCGCGTTTTGTTTTTGCACTATCATCAGACGTTTTGTTATCTTGATAATTATTAGCAGCATTTAATATTTTAGTTTGGTTCCCCGACTTTAAAATTCACCATTTTGTAGAAATAAAATCTATTAATCATATATTATTTATTTGTCATATTGCCATCCATGCACGGTTTTGTAAATTATGGGGTCTGATTTCCGGTCACTATGTTGTCATCAGTTGAGGGCTTTCATGAGTCTTCGATCTTTCCAGAAAAGTTTATGTGCCAGTCACTCGACCCAGAGTTATACGTAACTATAACTGTAAAATGGGTGGAGTTGACCTAGCTGATAGGCTAATGGCTATATTTCCATACAGATATCGCACCAACAAATGGACACAACGCTTCTTGTCTCATATGATTGATATGTCAGTGTCTAATTAAAAAATATTTATTTGGTAAAAAAGACCAAATAAAAAATAATATTCCGGCCAAATAATTCTGAAGGTCTGTAAGCAAAAATAGATGCTTTGATATTGTTTACAATACTTCATAATAATTTGGGTAACAGCAATTCCAATACTAGCAATACTATATGCAAATGGCCGTCGGTGTTGTTTAGCCTTACTGTCGGTGATTTTTGTGTTTTATAGTTTATTGATAGGTTCGAAGTGCTTTTCCACCTAAGTCCGTCGAGTCGAGTATCTGTTCCTCCGGCCGGCCGTGTTGAATTTTGTGCTTGTGCTGTATATAAGCTATTACTGAGACAGGACTCTTGAGTATATGTTACTGTGCTGCAAACTTGTTATAGTTTGGATTTTTCTTTACCAGAATGTCTAACAAAGTTTGTTGTGTTCCCGGATGTTCTAATAAAGCAAGTATATAGCATCTTGATAATATTTTTTAATATCTGTATTCGAGAACGTATACATATATATAATTTTAAGTAGACACCTATTGGTCTACCCATCATTCACTGCATATTTCGCTTATTTCAGGATCTAAGGACGTTTTACACAAATTCCCGAATCCTGATAAGGACAAGGAACGTTTTAATACTTGGTTCTATTCTATTAGTGGCGCAATTCTGGGACTCAAAGATGACCATATCTTTAAATATCGGCGAGTATGCCATAAACACTTTGAAGATAAATATTGGTGTCGAAACAACTTACTTAGTAATATTGCAGTACCGACAAAAAACATGCCAGGTTAGTAAAAGTTTTAAATTTTAGCTGCATGTTTAATTTTTTTTAAATGAACTATAATTTGAAGATAACTGTTTAGTTTTATATAATAATTTGAATTTGAAATTTCTGATTTGCCACTGTCAAATTTCACATCAAGTCAAAGAATACCTTTGATGCCAATTCAGAATATTTTAGCAGCATCAACATCAAAAGGTATCACTTTTTTAAATACATTACACTTTTATGTAGTTTGCACAGATCTGTCATGGAGAGTAGAATATTCTGCAACAAAACTGAATTATTTTGCCGAACACAAATAGTGAAAAAGATGCTAAATGTGGAGATCCCAGACACTAACAAAATTGCAGCATATGGCAGATATTAAACCAGGTATTAATAAAAACATTTTTAAACAATTAAAAAAGATCGCCTGTGTGTATTATTATTTGACGAAATGTCTCTTAGAGCAAACATATCATATAATGAAAGAAAGGACAGAGTAAGTGGATTTGTCACAAATGGGAAAGAAACACAAGTGGAATTTGCAGACCATGCGCAAGTTTTTCTAACAAGAGGGTTGATAAAAAATTATAAACAACCTGTTACATATACTTTTTCACAAGCTGCTACAAAGGGACCTGAATTAATGGTACAGTTGAAAGAAATAATAAAAAACTTACAAGGAGTAGGCTTCATAGTTGTTGCAACAATCTGTGACCAAGGTACAAATAATGTGCAATGCATCAAATTATTAATGCAAGAAACACATGCAAATTCTTTAAGAAGAGGAGAAGAATCAAAACATAATGTTTTTATTGTTAATGATCAAGAGATCATACCTTTGTGTGATCTTCCACATCTCATCAAAGGTATAAGAAACAATTTAATAACAAAAGATTAAAAACATGACACAAAGACTGCGAAATGGTCACATGTATTAAAACTTCACAATGAGAACCCTGGTTGTAGAGGCATTAGGTTAGTGCCAAAATTAACAGATTTCCACTGGATACCCAACAAAATTCCCACACAATTTATATTACGAATATTTAAATAGTAGAGAAATCGAGTTACTTGAGGATCTTCAGAAAGTACTAAACTACATTCTCAAGTAACAGAGTCAACAACTTTAAGCTATCCAAATAAGTAAGCTATGAAGAATTCACAGGGAGCACTTTCTATAATTTACGCTATTAAGGTTTAACTATTTGTTTTTTCTAATATTTATCACAAAATATCCCATTTTGAATTGATAATAATAAATAAAAATTTAAAACTAACCTGAAATTCCTTCTTCTAGCGATTCAATGCCTATTTGGACAGATAGTATTTTTTTCCCAATAGATTTTGAAAGATCAGAGCCTTCGTACTTAGTAAATGATACTCGTGAATTTTACATTTTTGATGACTTCTATCAATACATAGATAGTGATTTAGTGCTTTGTATCGACGAAATGATTGTGCCGTTCACTGGTTTTTGTGTAACAGTATGTACAATGGCGGACATGGCCGCTCTTTCACCCATAAGGCCAATATCGCTTGCGCTTAAGCTAACGTAAAAATCTGACCCGCTTCATTAATGGAACTTCTGTTTCGTTTGCGGACGTTACATTTTTGTTGTTTGTCGCATATTGTTGCGACGTTGCCAGCGCGGACTAGACCGGCCGTTGTTAATTTATGATTTTTCGTGTAGATAGATAGATAGATAACACTTTATTGCAAACACCAAATACTAAAACATACAAAGAAAAAATAACAATATTAAGCTATGTGTCACAATCGGCGGTCTTATCACTAAACAGCGATCCCTTCCAGACAACCTTTGGATGGAGAGATGAACTATCTTAAAAATACGGGGGTGTATAATAATCCTATGATTACAATAGATATTAAATAAATATACATTAAACAAACATAACTTCATATAAGCGTATACATACTATACAAATAATAAAATATATATACATACTATCCAAATAAATATAGCAAACAAAACTATGGTCTGTCATTCAATAAAATAACTAATGTGGTAGGTAAAATTCCCTTACGCGCATTTTAAAAGAGTTAAATGATTGCGAGAGTCTTATCTATTGTTTAATAATGAAAATTTTAGATGATTCATTTTTTGCATACGCTGCTCTGATAGCCAGTTTTATTATTTTTATAATTATTGAGTAAATGGTGGGTTATATGTATAAGAAAAATAATTATATATTAGTAACGCAATATTGATAAAAAATCAATAAATTCATGTTAATTTACTTATACTTATATATATACTCGATGGAACAGAACGACCGACACTCCCGAGGTTCCTGGAGAGTACTATTTGTCTTTAATATGATGTGAAAAAAATTATAAGTCTAGGTTAAATACGGATTTTCTACTGCATACTGAATATCTTCAAAGTTCAGACCATCCTTTTCCCTTACAAAATTATGTAACACTGTACACGCTTTTACTATTTCGATAGCCGTGTCTGGGTGGAACTCCAGTGGTCGATGGAATATTCTCCATTTATTGGCTAAAATACTGAATGCACATTCAACGTACCTCCTTGCCCGACTTAACCGATACTTAAATATTTTTTTCTTGTAGTCCAAGTGAGTGCCTCCAAAAGGTCTTAACAATTTTGTTGCCAGTGGAAAAGCCTCATCGCCCACGAGAACGTAAGGCATATCTTTTTGAAGTGTTTCATGTAAAGGCCTTGGTTTTGGTATATTTAAGCTACCATTATTCATTTTCTTCCACATGGTTGACTCTTTGAATATCGAGGAATCACATTCTTTTCCATAAGAGCCAACACTCATAAAAATAAAACGATATTCTGCATCAACAACGGCTAATAAAACAAATGAAAAATAGTCTTTGTAATTAAAATACATCGAGCCGCTATTATTTGGTTTCTTCACTCTAATATGCTTTCCATCAATGGCGCCAAAACAATGCGGAAAATTGCCTTTAATTTCAAAACCTTTTGCAATTTCCAACCATTTTATTTGATTATCAGGAATTTCCATGAACCCTTCTCTTAATACATCCCAGATAGTACAACAAATTTCTTTGCAGATCTTACTAATAGTTGAGACACCAACTCTGTAAAGCCGCACGATTTTTGCCGCGCGGCGTAAATCGACCATCTAAATGGCAATTCGGCTAAGTTGCAAGTGACTAAAGCCGCAAGCCCCAAAGTTGGGTAGCATCCGACTTTGGCCGCGCGGCAACCGGCCGCATGCGACTGGTGACTAAAATCGACCGTGTAAACGATCAGTTGCAGGCGATCGCCCGCCGCATGAAGGTGTTTCGCGCACGCACGTGTATTTATTTACTACAGCGTTTCTGTGTACATGTATCGTAACAACCATGAATAAAAATAACACCATACAGTTTTTGGAATGCTATGAAATGCATCCATGCTTATGGAACCCAAGAGAACAAGATTACAGGAACAATAATGTACGTTTAGCGGCTCTTAAATCTATTATTCAAGAAATGCGTTTGTCCATAACAGTTGAAGAGCTTAAATTGAAGATAAAAAATATACGAACCACGTATAATAGAGAGGCCAGTAAGGTAGCAAAGTCAAAGAAGAGTGGCGCGGGAAAGGATGATATATACAGACCTCAATTAATTTGGTTTTCTGTAGCTGACCGCTTTTTAAAGCCAGTGATAGAAGGAAGAAACAGTAAAGATAACATGGTAAGTCTTATTATTATTTATTAAATAGTTATTCTTGTTGGCATATTATAAATTATAATAGGTAAATCGTGAACAGAGCTATTTTTATAATATTACTTAAATAAACATACAATATTTACGCAATCATTCTATCTTGCCATGAAACTTTTCCTGGTCCGACAAAATAGTCAGCATATCTATCGCGCAGATCTTTTGCATTTCGTGAATAGTTGTTAGAAGATAGCGGTGTCATTAATTCGTCTACTCCTGCCGTAGGAATGCTTCTCCAACTTCCGTTTCTGATTGTCCCTGAACTGAAGTCTTCTCCGTCTACTAATTCGGGAGTATTCATGTATATGAGATTAGTCCGAAACCAGTTATGCAGCGCACAGGTCGCTTTAATTATAGAATCAGTTTTATCCAATGAAACAGATATAGGTTTTCTGTATACTCTGAATTGAAGCCATTATGCCAAAGGCATTCTCTACGATTCGGCGTGCTCTTGATAGTCTGTAATTAAAGATTTTTTGTTTGTGTTCCAAACCTTCATGTCTTGAATACGGTTTCATTAAATAGGTTGCCAAAGGGAAAGCATCATCACCAACGAAAACTGCCTTATTAGGTAGTTTTAAATTATTTCTTTCAAGGGCACTATAGAACTTTGTTTTTTTCCAAATATGCGAATCATTCATGCGTCCATTAGTTCCGAAATCTATATATATGAAACGGTAATGTGCATCCACTATAGCAAACAACACCACACTATAAGTGCCTTTGTAATTATAATAGTCTGATGCTCCGTGTGGTGGATTTTCGATTAATACGTATTTCCCGTCAATAGCCCCACAGCAAAAAGGAAATTGCCAGCGATCTAAAAAATCCTTTTGTATTTTCTTCCATTGATCTGTGGTGGATGGCACCTAAAAGAAATAAACTTATATTAGTGTATGGTTACAGGGAAAAGATTCAGCGGTGAACACAAACAGCGACATGTCTTCATATTTTGATGAATTGGAACAAGAAGATAATATTGCGCCCTTACAAAAGAAAAAAAAATTGTCTCCAAAGAAAAAGGCGGAGCGTGCTCTAATGTACGCACCTAAAATGGACCCACCTGTTTTACAAGCAGTTAATAGATTAGAAACTTTGGCTCAAACTATCCGTCAAGATGAATTTGATACATTCGGAGTACATGTGGCAAGTCAATTACGTAGTTTGCCATTAAGAAATGCTATTGTTTGTCAAAATTTCATCAATAATTATTTGTCACAAGAAAGACTGAAAACCTTAAATACACAACATTTTCCAATTGCTAGACCTACGAGTTCACTCTCAGAGTATACACGCTATACTTCGACTCCAGAAGCCGAAGCTACTACTTCCCGAAACCAAGCTTTTCAAAACCAGCGTGAAACTTCGACTCCCGAAGCTTCCACTTCTAGAAGGCACCTCGATTATGAAGAAGACTATTTTGCCAGCTGTTTACTTACACAAGAAAATACTGGGCAACAATACGGAGTGAACGACGATATTCTATCTCAAGCTGTTAGGTCATGCTTAGATGAAAACACAATGGAAAATTTATAAATAAATCGTTTATAATTAATTACTAGTTTCACTTACCATAATGAACTCCTGTAAAACATTGTATATAGCATCCAAAACATCCTTCAAAAACAAGGAAATTGTGCATTCTGGAACTCTAAATGACTCTGCAAGACTTGAATAGCTATCACCGGTGGCCAAGAACTTCAGAGTTATTTCTAATTTAATTTTCGGAGAAAGTGCTACTCGCATATTGGTATCGCATTTTTGTATAAGCGGAGTAACCTTATGTAGTAAAGTATTAAACTGATCAGTAGTCATTCTTAATCGTTTTTTAAAATAATCAGGATCTTCTAAACTCCACTCAACCAATAAAGTATCCGAAGCACCCAAGTCCTTACGTCGAGAAATCCATCCACGTACCCAAACATTACGTTTTCTTCTTTCCTTTTGTTTTTTCTTCACTCTTTGTTCTTTAAGCAATTGTTGAATAATTGAATAATTAATTATTTCAATTCCGGCACAAATGGCTATTCTGCTCAACATTTTCGATGGAAATGACAGAGCCGCATGCGATTTTAGTAACCAGTGTAAATGGGCTAGCGATGCGGCTTGGTGAGGCAATTAGTGAAGCGACTCGCCGCACGGCGAAAATCGTACAATTTTACAATTTTCAACGTTATAAAATAATAAGGGTTATTTACTATATATTGTATTAATTTGAGTTTACTATTAATAGGAAAATTATATTTTTATTAATTTTGCATTCACAATGCCATACTGAAAATCGAACCCACGACCTTTCGAAAGACGACTTTACACGAGCAGTCGCCCGGATTGCGAAAGGTTCGATTCCCATCTCAGGGTGCCAGGACCAAGTGGGATTTTTATGCATTTTGTATTAAGAATAATAGGAATATTGTTTATATAATGTTTAATTGCATAGCTGTAGGTATAATTTCTACTGTGTTATTATCAGAGGTCGGAATTAGGTAGAGTTATTTATGTACTTGCATCGAAATGTTGATATTAGTGTGGACCTTCCCGGAATTTAGATAGTTTGAATGCGGTAGAAAGAGACACAATCTAGTACATTACGTTAAGTGGGGAGTGCTCCGCATTTGCGCTATTGTATTCTTTTGTTCTCACAAGCTATGTTGTGCGAACTACAAATGTGGCAACATCGCGCGTATTGGTATTTTGCAACTTTGGACATCCGATGTCATTGATGTAAGTTTGGCAACGTCGTGCGTACAGTAGTTTAAATTGTGTAAAAGTAAATAACGTTTTATTTAAAAATCACGGGATTTTTTTCTGCTCTTTAAAATTAATCTCGGGATTTGAGGCATATCCACTTTATTCTTTCGCTGTATGAAATCAGTGTAAGTACATGAATAACTCTACCTAATTCCGACCACTGGTTATTATACATATTTGTTAATTCTACTCTATTCCTATGACTATTAATTGACTTTATTGAGTTTTATTACTTTTTCATTGATTAGCTGTTAGTCTTCCGACAAATGAATAAATAATTGTCATGTCGAAAATTTAATTGTTTTTCAAAGTTATTTATGTTTAAATATCTTACGGTGAGTTTGCTTTTAGTATATCTCTTTTCCAAACATCAGTAAAGACTTCTGAATGCCATGCTGTTATAATCATATAAGTGTCATAAATCCTATATGAGTTATATATATATAACGGCGGGTAGTCCGAAGGGGTTATTACGAAGCCCAAATAGATCGTCCATATCGGAGGACTATCTTTAAAATAACACTGCAGGCGTGGTATACCAACGTGGATTTGCTCCATTTTATAACTTTTCACACGAAAATATAACGAGATGAGCGTGATGTCATCAGATGTCTTTACTCCTCGGCGATCGGAAACAGAATGTGTGCCAAAATGGCGGCAACTTGGTTTTTATAAACGAACTGTCAAAGTCAGTGTCACCATTCTAATAAAATTAAAAGTATCGATGATCACGCTCTCTTCACAATCGAGTAATTAAGTAATAGAGTAACTAGCAATTAAAATAAAAGAAACTGAATCAAACGATCTTCGTAATGATGATGCGACATATATATATATATATATATATATAAAATATGTGTATTTATTTTCGTTTATATTTATTTTATTAAATGAGTTTTATTCATATTAGGAAAATAAAGGTAAGACATTACTTTTCGTAAAATGATTATATTCAATTATAAGTATAATTATTTATTGTATTAGAGGTACTGTAATCGTTAACGTAAATATCTTTATTGCAAAATTACAAGATGAAAGCTGAAAACAATCCCTCAAAAATTTGTATCACAGAAAATAATCAAATATGATTACAATTTAACAATAGTGTTACCCTAATGATAAACTAATGCTGAAAAAAATGGATCTTTATTATAATTAAATAATCATTGCATTTTATGAAAACTTAACAGAAATGTCAGAAGTGATTGAAATCTAACAAGCTCAGTTATTATAACCTCTAGCAATTATAACTTAATTCCTATTGTATTTCTTCTTACAGATCTGCAAGATAAATCCTATGGCGCTGATGCTGTATGATACGTTCAACTCAAACGAATTTATAATATTTGTACATTAAAATGTAAACTATGTCCTGAACATAAACCCCACTTCAAGCAATACACAGTATCAGTGACAATCACGAATGTCAAATTAAACTGGATTGAGTACTGATATATTTCTTAAAATCAAACTTACACTTTATCAATTATTAAATAAGGCTTATTTTTCTATGTCACATTTCAGAGTAGAAAAACGGTCTACTAGAGATATTAGATTTGTACCGGTAGGTCCTTGTCTAACAAGTTGCCATTGGAAAATTAAATAATCATTATTGGCATTTAGGACAATTTATTGATTTTTTTAAAGACATGACTCGGTAATTTTAATTATTATCTAATAGTAAATATATTGAATTAAGTAAAAGTGTGAATTAATTAAAATTATAATGTAAACCGATGTCGTATTAGTAGTTTTTCGTTACATTTAAGTGGCAATGTTATAAATTAAATGGCCCTTTGATGTGACAATATAAACAATGTTAAAGTTTGATGTTTATTTGTGTTTTGACTTAGTAATTCGATTATTTACATCAAAATGGTATATTTTTTTGCTTGGCTGATTGCAAAATGAATGGTATCACGGTTGTGACTTCACATTCCACAGGTAAGCTGTTTTCCTTATTTATTAAACAGTGATGAAATAGGGTGTCTACGAACAAGAAACAAAATCATATCAAAGGGGCTTTGATTTAAATATTTACGTTTATATTGTAAACATTTATTAGTTTTACTTACGCTACCCGCCATTCTTCGTTTTAATCTCTGTAAAATTTACTTGCCTAACATGAAAATGTAAAAACAACAACAAAAACAGTAAAAATGTTAATTAAAAAGGTATGCACTGCGAAATTAATATCATACAAAGATATTTGTTATTTGGAAAATGAAAAACGAGATTTATGTTTCGGAAAATAACTGAATGGCCTATACATTTGTTTGAATAAATATTTATAAAGTAATAATTGTATTATGCTGACCATGACAAAATTGCTCTTATGTTTCTAGGATCCCAAAGGATAAAAGTCTAGCTGAAAAATGGACGACAATAATACCAGGCAAAGTGACAAAATGATCCGTTGTATTCTAATACAATTAATTGGAAAAAAAAAAAACATTTATATCCTTTTAATTGATTTATACATTAAAGATGATTATGATAACATTTATGTACTTGATTTATTTCCTAAAAATAAATATTTTTACCGATAAAAAAAAACTAATTTATTGGTTAAATTTCATAATATCGGTAAAAAAAAAGTTCTAAAAAATTATAAAGTTCTATCTGTAAATGTTTAAATAAGGTCATATAACAATATTAAATATTACCTATTTATGAAATTATTAAAAACGCGTGGACATCCTACAAAACTACTAAGACAGAGATGAAGAGTTACTAATTTACTCTCTCACTCTGCCTGTTTTAATGAAACACTGCACAAGCCAGTTTAATTTGACATTCGTGGTGACAATAGACGATGAAGAAGAAAAGGTAACCAGTGTTGTCTGTGAAGATTGCCCTGCGGCTGCAGGTGGATGCAAACATGAAATTGCATTTTAATTTTGGTTGCATCGTCGCAGTGAAGAGCCTGCTTGTACAGCAGTCGAATGTTACTGGAAAAAATCCAATCTTTCGAAAGTTAAATCTTCTTTAAACATATTAATGGAAAAAGAATGTGCAAACGAAAATATCAGGATCCTGTACCAAATATAAGCGTATTAACAGAATTTATAGATAGATGTAAGAAGAAAAAAATATTAACTTCTCAATTTTTAAATCATACTGGAAATGATATAGAAATTAAATCAGTATTATCGATGCATCACTTGCTATGCTCATACAATGATCTTAATTGCAAAAGCTTTTTTAGAAAGGTCAAATTTAATGATGAAAACTTAAAACATGCAGAAATAAATACGAGAAATCAGTACAAAAGTAATTTATGGCTTGAGTTTCCTTATTGGAGAGTAAGAACTTGGAAATGCTATGAAATCAGCCGTTGCAAAACATGTGCTGGTTCTTTGGTTGCATTGATTTTTGGTAGAAGAACAGTGCAGATATCAATAATAAAATGTGGCCAAAATTAAGAAGATAAAGTAAGAGTTGCAGAAAAAAAAATAGGCAATTTGAAATGTGGCCTGTTCATCTCCATTGAATTCTGGGTGCATCCCCATGATTGTTGGGTCACCAGATGGTCGTATAGAAATAAAATGCCCATCTACAGACAAACATTTTAAAAAATATATAACCGGCAGTTACTTAAGTAAAAATGCTTAGCTCAAGTACAAATTTCAATGTTTTGTGCAAAAGTCAATCTTATATATTTTTGTCTCGCCGGAAGATAGGAGTCCTCGTCCTGCCGTCAATGTGGTGCATTAGTGGACATCGCGCTCACAGAGTGCAGCGTCTGGTCCGAGCAGCGTCGAGTGATTGTAGAGACGATTGGGAGTCGGGACCTCTCCGTGCCCATCATGGTTGCAGCGGTGCTGGATAGCGACAGGTCCTGGCCAGCGGTCGTCTCATATTGTGAAGAAGTTATCCTACACAAGAAGGCCGCGGAGAATAACCGGGAGACTCTTGCCCCGGCTGAATCTCTCCGCAGCAGGAGAGGAGGAAGGAGACGTACGCACTATTTGCGACGTACCAACATCTTTACCTGACTGGCCAGCTCTGCTCCCTAGGGTTGTCCTAGGGTTGGGGGCTGGGGCTCGACACTGGAAGGCGATGGAACCCGTCGCGGGAATGAGAGTGTCGCGAGGGCGGCCCGAGAGAATAACATTGGGACCATCCCGCGGGAAGCCCAGATGGGAGGCATGAGGTTTTTCTTGAGGAATAGCCCAAGTCCGTACGACTGCAGCCTCCTCAGTTATATCCTTGTCGAACCTTGTAGTCAACCATCTTTAAAATGAGGATCGCTCAAGACCAGACTCTGGCGCCAGTCAGAATCTCAGGTAATGGTTGTCTAACATGGAGTACCCATCGACTGTAACCCTCCAATCGCGGAAGCGTGGTGCCAGGGCTGGGGTAGCGGACGCTTCCGCTTGAAAAAACGGATATGTATTTTTTTGACAAAGAGGCGGTAGAGGAATCATCAATAAGTATAACAATGGAAGATGATGCGTCTCAGTATCACACGTCAATTACAAGTAATGACCAAGTGCAAACAACAGTGAATCTAAATAAAGATCTAGCTTTATGGGAAATTAACGATACTGTAAGGGAGATTAATCAGGGATCAGGTAGTACCAGTTACTTATCAAAAACAATTAGCGATAAGTTTATTTTCTTGATGAGACATAAAATCTTAAAACAGATTGGAAACGAGATAAGAAGGGCGAAATATTTTTCCTTAATCGTCGATTCAACACCAGATTGTAACACATGTGGATCAACTTACCCTTGTCATTAGATAAGTTTTGGAAACTGGCGAACCATGTGAAAGATTTTTCGAATTTTTATCATCAGTGGGACATAAAAATGAAGAAATGTTTTATGCTATTATTTCGGAACTCAAAACACTAGGAATAAATATTGAAGACTGTCGTGGTCGATGTTCGCGGCATTATCATAATGCCGCGAACATACCTGGCAAATATACAATGGCTTGCAGGCAAAAATAAAAAAACTAAGCACCTTTCGCTTTTTACGTGCCTTGTTCTGGTCATTCTTTGAATTTAGTGACAACTGCTGCTGCTGAATCGTGTACAGAAGCTAGTCGTTTTTTCATGCTGCTACGGAAAATTTACGTTTTTTTTTGTAAGCTCTACACAAAGTTGGCAAAAATTAATGAGTGAAATCGGGAAAGGCAAAACCCTGAGGAGAGTGAATCTGACACGTTAGTCAGCTAACGAGAGGACGCGTTTAAAAGTTTGAGAATTTGGAATCAATCAAAGAAGATTGTACCGAAAAGCCTGTAATGCGAAACGAAGCGGCAGGAATACATTTTTTTGATTAACTCTTCATAATGTTATTAATTTAACTTTTATATCTAGTACAAAATATCACTGTTACAACCATTTTAACTTTAACTCAAATATTTAACTAAACTTTGATAGCAACAGTTTTTCTTCATATTACCAAATTGCGAGGGGTTTGCGCATTAAATAACATTCTTTTCTTAAAAGCGTATTAAGTTAAAATTTTGACGCTATTTGTATCACTGAGATGTCTTTAAATCACAACTTTCACGATTCTGAATATGTTGATAGTCGATATGATCTATTCTGATGCGATGGTAACATGGCTGCAAGTGGTCATGAACGAGGCGGCGGAGTATTAATAGCGGTGCATCGCGACTTGAGTCCACGACACCGAACTGAAATGCGTGCGTCACCGCCGGCCAAAGAGGTATAGGTATCATTGCCCCTGCGCTCCCCCGCACGACTCTTCCTCTTCTAATAGCGTTCCACAATTTTGCATTTGCATTGTCGATATAATCGACATATGATATCACGACATATTATTAACTTACTTTTATGACAGGGTAAGCGAATTCGTTATTCTAAAACCTGATGATGTATTTCTAATATAAAGTGATTTTATTGACTTTAATGCGCATAAGTCTTATAATATATTCACAAATTCCATGCGTATACAATGATGACAATTTAGCTTGTCTTACGGGTGGTTTCATGGCTTTGTATTTTTATCATAACCAATTTAATAAAAATAATAAGCTTTTAGATTTTATATTCTGTAACGAATTTGGCCAAGTTTCCCTCGGAATCGAATGATCCTCATCGCCCTCCAATACAAATATTTTGACACGATTAGAAAAGCTTTAAATTCCAGATAATAAAAATTATTCTTATTATTATTATTTGTACATTTTCTAGAATATTTTTTTAAAGCAAAATCTAAAATATATTTAGATTCTTTTTATATAAGAAATATTTTAAAAATAACAGATATGAACACACTTGTCAGAGATGTCAAAACCAAATGGCGTCACAAAATTGTTTGTATTCATCGTTTGCGCACGCGCTTGACGGGTTTTAATTTTGTGTGTTTTCGTTTCCTAAACTGCGAACAGACGTTGAGTTGAGTCTTATTCTCCTCCGTCCTAGTACTTAGTGAAACTGTGATTGCAATACAGAAGCTAATATTTAAGTGTTATCAAATAACAACAATACGCCACGCCAAAATTGTGTGATTTCATAAAAAATTGATTATTTTTTCTTTAAGCCTATTATCAATATCAGTCTATTAATGTCCTCACTCCTGCGGTTTCCCTATGGAATGAGGTCATAGCTAGCGTTGCCAGGTGTCCAAATAAAGCCGGTCTTATTTAGGGTATTTGAATGCATGCATTTAAAACACAATCAATTATATAAGCATACATGCCATAACTAAATTTCGATATAATTTTTTTTTCTCTATTACATATAAAACCAAACTGGCTTGTCTATCCGGATATTAGGTTTGATGACCCGGCAACCTTAGTGCAGATTGGCAGATTGGATTAATAACCGCAGATGCAGCAAAAAATAACTGCTTAATGTGCTTCCGAAACACAGCTCCCCAAGCTAATCACTACTAAAACTTTAACAAACTCAACAATGGTAATTTTAGTAAATAATTGTTTTTATTATTTTACTGGTACAATAGTACACATTTTCTCAAATCCAACCAAATTTCCTGAACGTTTTCGAGAATGGCTTCATAATGGTGGAGGAAATCTCGAAACTCCAGCTGATTATGAATAATATTACAAAAAGAAGAGAATATGTGATATTCACTTCAAAGATGAACATAAAAACAGCTGTCATTGTTTAAGTGCTATTGCAGTTCCCTGCCTTTATTTACCCGGTAAGTGTTAGCGCGCACTGCGGTTTTTAGGCCTCGCGGCGAAACACAGTCGCGGCGGAATACCGCCATTTTATGTTGTGTTAGTTATGATAGCAAAAAGATGTGCGCACTAGCGGCGATTACGCCAATGCCGCCAAAATTCTGCGCCCGATCACAAAATATCAGCGGCGCGGCGACCGCAGATTTTTTGTAATCAAATCATTTGTACCGCGGCGCGCGCATTGCGGCAAAACACCGCCGTTTTAGTCAGTCTGCTGCTTGGTCGGAGAGTCCACTCGTCTCGATTAAACATGTCAGATGATTCAGCATCACCTTGTTCACCTGCGGCTGATATTCATGATGAATCATTAATCGAAAAAATAATCATCTCGGTGCAGAAACGACCCACTCTTTATAACAAAAAATTAAAGGAATATAGCAACCGAATAATAAAACTAATTTGTGGGCGGAAGTATGTAGGGAAGTTGAATGAAAATGAAAAAGACATTAAAGGTATAGTTATTTATTAATTCAGTTTTTTTATTACACAGGTAGGTATTTGTTAGTGTTATAAATAGTTTGGGGTATAATACAATTATTTTTTGTTATTATTTTAATTTTTTTCATATTGCCAACACTAACACTACCCGCCGGAGACGTAAAATAGTCTGCAAAGTAGTCCCTGATAACCATTGCATTATTCGTAGACCGAATGTTGCAGCTGCTGACATTCTTAAAAATGCAGTCAGTAATTTCATCTTCCAATAGTAGCCCTCTGTCCTTTTTTAGAACGCAATTATGCAACACGCAACATGTCAAAATAATATTATCACACATTTCTGGATTTACATCTAATGAGCGATGGAAAATTCGCCATTTATTTGACAAAATACCAAATGCGCATTCAATTAGACGCCTTGCACGAGTTAATATATAGTTAAATATTCTTTTTTTAACATTCAAATGCTTTCTGGGGTATGGCCTTAAATTTTATTTGTTAAAGCAAAGGCTTCATCGCCAACAAACACGAATGGCATAGGATTTCCAGTATCAACTGGAAGTTTTTCAGGAGCAGGAATATTTAAAGCACCATCTTGTAATTTTTTCCCAAAGTTTGAGTTTTGAAAGATAGTCGAGTCACTGATAGAGCCAATGTCTACGTCTACTGCTATAAAGTTGCAATCAGCGTCACAGACTCCTAATAATACTTTAGAGTAGAAATGTTTATAGTTGTAGTATTCAGAACCGCAACCGTCATGGTTTGTTAATCTCACGTGTTTTCCATCAAGTGCACCCACGCAATTAGGAAAATTAGTTTTATCATAAAATAACTTAGAAATATTTTTTCACTCTTCTTCGTTTCTTGCACCTGGCATATATAATGGCTGCAAAACTTTAATAAGCTGTTTGCAAGTATGAGAAACGATTTCCCTGATTGTTGTGTGTCCCAACAAGTATTCAATGTGCAAAGAATAAAAACTACTTCCAGTGCCAAGATACCTGCAACAAATTGAAAAATAATAATAATTAATATTATTAATTAGGGTGCACATTTTTGTTTCAGGAAAAGAAGTGCAAAAAAATGGAAAAACATTAAAGACTAAAGAATGCTAAAGAATTCTCAGCTCTTAAAAATGTTAAATCGGGACAGGCGGCAAAGAAGAAAAGGAAATACGTGTACTTCGATAATCTCTTGTTCTTATTGCCATCCATGCAAACTCAAACTGCAACAACCACCAATGTTACAAATGAAGCTTCCCAATCTTCTAATCCAACTACAAGTAGTGCAGATATTTATCGGCCAATTGACCGTAATTTAAGAAAAAAACAACAACCACAAAAATACACTAGTAAGGAATACAATGAGCAAATTCTAGATATTTTAAGACAGAAAGCCAAAGAAGACTTGGATGAGGAAAATATTCTGCATTAAGTCTAGTTCCTATGTTAAAAAAATTGGACGATTATCAAAAACACTACGCAAAAACAGAAATACTGCGAATTATCATGGACGCAAAGTATATGCAGCAGCAATATTTACCTGAACAAAAACTCTCAACTGTCGATCTGTTTCCTCTCAACTTTCTACGACTTCTTCAACAGTCAGTCCTCCACCTACAACTTCTACTCCACCACTACAATATTTGCCTGCACAACGATCTGTTTCCTCTCAACTTTCTACGACTTCTTCAACAGTCTGTCCTCCACCTGAAACTTCTACTCCGCCACACCAAATTTATCAGCACAAGAATATATTATCTTGCCACCAGAATATAATAAACAACGGCCAAATAGTCAACAAAACCAGAATTCTTCAATAAAAATTCTGTCATCAAGAATATTGAAACCGCCTTCAAATGAGGTTGCTAGTTTTTATAGCCACTTTGGGCAGTTTGTTGGCGAGCAAGATTCCTCGCTAGACTCCCAGGAATAGTACGTTTCCAGATATTAAATTAAATAATTGTGCATTTTATATTAAAAATATTGTAGGAAACTTTGAGTGTTTTTTCAATAAATAGGATGGGACCCAATAAAATAATTTTAATCAAACAATATCTAAATTCTAAATCTAATAAATTAAAATGAATTTAAATCAAATATGTACTTAAGATATTTTTCCTTACCTTAAAGTAACAGACAATCGCTCTTCTGAGGATATAGACATTCTCAAGTGGGTGTTTTGATAAGTAATATATGGCCCCACTAGACCTAAAAGTTCGTCAAACGATTTAATGCTCATTCTGTAGTATTTAAAGATCTTTTCAGGGTATTCTCTCAATTCAGAATACAGTCGGTTAAATTGACCTTTTAGTAATCTCTGGCTCACTATAGGATGCACCCAATATCTGTGTTTTTTCTTTTTTCTATTTTGTTTTAACATTAGTACACATATACAAGCCACATAGACGTTACGGCTTGTAGCCAGGCTCTTCTAAATCGGGTTGAGTCCTGGAGAGTAGAGAAAGGTCTTACAACATCAGACCACAACGCTATCTGTTTTAGCCTGCGCCTCAGGGAAGGATTACAACCTTTTCCTGCAATCACCACGCGCAAATATAATACCAAAAAGGCTAACTGGGTAGCGTTCAAATCGAAACTCAGGACTGTCCTCGGGAAGAAAACATCACCCCCTACCACATCAACCAAATTCAGGACGTCCAGACGCTGGAGCGAGTCGTAAATTGCTACACAACATCTATAAATACTGCATGCTCAGACACCATCCCAGCCCACGGGCAGAGGAAAGTCGGAGCAAACCCCCCATGGTGGGACACACAACTACATCAGCAAAAGCGACTCGTTACCAGATTAAAAAGGCGAATAGAAAATGCGGCGACCTACTCGCAGGCAATATGTAATCGATGAATACATAATACAAAAACAAATATACAGTCAAATGGCGGAATCGGCCCAAACAAAACACTGGAAGGAGTTCTGCACGACCCAGGAAAAAGAGAGCATGTAGGACAAAATCTACCGAGTGATTAAAAAATCAGGAGGTAGACAGGAAGACATGCTCCTTAGAGACAAAAACGGCGAAACACTCACGCCAGAACAGTCGGCAGAACTATTAGCCCAAACCTTCTTTCCAGCCGATTCCGATCACACAGACACACAACTATCACAAAAACATCAGACAGTCCATAAAACACCACACACAACTCCCCTTGGCGGAAGACGACCCACCTTTCACCGAGCAGGAACTGGAGGCGGTTTTGAAAATACAAAACCCCAAAAAAGCCCCAGGACCTGACGGGTTGACGGCGGACATCTGCGTGGCCAGTATAAATTGTGACAGGGAAACGTTTCTAGCCTTAGACAATAAGTGCCTAGAACTAAAATATTTCCCCATCCAATGGAAGGAGGCCCACGTAGTCGTCCTCCGTAAACCAGCCAAGGAGGACTATACACAACCAAAATCCTATAGACCAATAGGATTACTTCAGTACTCGGCAAAATTCTGGAGAGGCTCATGGTAGCGAGAATCCAATGGCACACCCTGAGGTCACAAAGCAAGAGGCAATATGGCTTTACACCACAAAAAGGCACGGAGGATGCCCTCTATGACCTCCTCAAATACATCAGAGGAGAAATTTCAGGCAGAAAACTGGTTACAGTTATCTCGCTGGACATAGAGGGAGCCATTCGACAATGCCTGGTGGCCAGCAATCAAAACCCAGCTGATAGCCAAAAAATGCCCCAAGAACATCTTCTTGCTTGTGGACTCCTACCTCACGAACAGGAAGGTCATAGTGAACTACGCAAGGAGATCCAGCGAAAGGTACACAACGAAGGGCTGCGTCCAAGGTTCGATAGGAGGCCCTACGTTCTGGAACATACTGCTGGATCCCTTGCTGAAGTTCACTAGAGGAGATGGGTGTTTTCTGCCAAGCTTTTGCGGATGACGTTGTCATGGTCCTCTCCGGAAAAGACGCCGAAGAAATAAACCCAAAGGCAAACGAAGCTCTCGGTGCGGTGGTGGAGTGGGGGAGACAAAACAAGCTCAACTTCGCGCCACATAAAACAAATGCGATGATATTAACAAGAAAAATAAAGTTCGAGAAACCACAATTAATAATGTCGGGTTCTCGAATTGAGTACGTAAAATCAATAAAACTATTAGGCCTCATCATAGACGATCGCCTCACCTTCAAAGAACACGTAGCTGCGGCATGCAAAAAAGCAACTTCCATCTATAAGCAGCTAGCGTGTACTGCGAGGGTGTCGTGGGGCTTAAATAGTGACATCATTCGCACCATTTATGTGGCAGTAATCGAGCCAACGTTACTTTATGCGGCATGCGCGTGGGCACCCATGTTACATCTAGAGACCAACAGGAAAATCACTAGGTCTCTTCAAAGGGTGTTCGCCATCAAAATATGCAAGCATATCGCACTGTCTCCCTCACCTCGGCACTAGTGCTGTCGGGGCTGTTGCCACTGGACCTTAGGGTACAGGAGGCGGCGGCCCTCTTCGAGGCCAAAAAGAAACAAATAAATACCTATTTGCCACCAGGAGGGGAATTGGAACAAAATATCAGTATATCTGATAGTTCCCACCCCTCACAAAATACAAACCTCAACTACACCCAACTTAACGACACCTCCGCTCTGGAAGGCACCGGATTGGCTGCCCCCTGCATCTATACGGATGGAAGCAAGATAGATAGCAGGGTCGGAGCAGCTGTTACCTGGTGGGAGAAAGGAGCGGAGGTGCAAAAAGAGCTGTTCGCTCTGGACCCGGCGTGCACGGTGTTCCAGTCCGAACTTTATGCAATTCATAGAGCGGTTCTGATGGTGAAATGTAGCAAAGAAAAAGTCGTAAACATCTTAAGCGACTCGCGTTCATCGTTAGAACTGCTCTCAAATCCTAAAATACTCCATCCACTGGCCAAATCAATCAAAGAACAACATAAAACTAATCAGAGAGGAGGGTAGAGAAGTCAGACTATTCTGACTAAGGGCTCACATCGGGACAGCCGGCAATGAACGGGCCGACGAACTGGCAAAAGCCGCAGCCCAAAGTAACACACCCCTACAATACAGCAAAATCCCCCTGTCCTATATAAAAAAAACCATCAGGGAGGAGTCTATCAGGAAATGGCAGGACAGATACGACTCCTCTACCACCGGAAGAGTCACAAAAACCTTCTTACCAAACGTCGAGAAAGCTTATCGGCTGGTGAGAAAGGAAGGAGTGACTCCAACACAGGTACAAATCCTCACAGGACACGGGGGAATAGCAGAATACCTGCATAGGTTTGGGCTAAAAGGCAGTCCAGGATGTGAGTGCGACCCAACCATCTCCGAAAATATAACATACATAATAATAAATTGCCCAAGGTTCCAAGCAGCAAGATTCGATGTGGAGGCGGCGATAAACAGGACACTGACAGAGGGCGAACTAGCCTCTATAATGGAGGACAAAGACGCCAGACCAGTGTTCCTAAAATTCGCAGAGAAAGCCTACCACATAGCTGCCCGTAGAAACAGCTCCACCCTACACAACACCATGGGAGTGCCTACCTGCGGGGACTTGGAACCTACATCCTCCTCAAACCAAATCCCAACTAAGACTGACACAGAAGTAGGGGCCACACCGATAACCATGGCTATGGTCCTGGCCAACGCCGAGACCGGAACCCCAAGCCTGAAAATCAGGCGTGTCCCCCTATATATGGATAATCCCAGAGAGCGGCTGGGTGTGGCATTTGTCAACATCTCACAGAAGGGCAGAATTACTGTCTCGCCGGGCCTAGCAGCTCTCCTAAACAACAGCACAAACAAAGCCACGGTTAAAAGAACCATCTACAAAACCGTCCCAAAACGGGACTTGGAGGGAATAAGGTTCGGACAGCTGCAAGTAAAAAACAAAACAGTGCTGCTGTTCCAGCGGACAAATATGTCCCCTTATACCCAAGCAAACAAATTCCTGCAGTTAATGGGAAACACCAAAACAAACAAGCCATGCGTCATTAGCATCGACGCATTAGCCGTTGAATACGACAGAGGGGAGGTAGCGGATCTTACAGGTTGTCTACTTACCTCAGGACAACATGAGGTAATAATCTACGAGAATAGGGGAGAAGACTTAAGCTTCCTCTTACCACCTCGCAACACCCTAGGCAAAGCAATCACCCCTCAAGTCGATACAGAGCCTGCTTCAAAATGTGGATCCCAAAAATTGCAGGAAGCCGTGGACAAAACAAAACAAAAAGGGAAGGAAAAACCAAAACACCAACAAAATCCACAGGGAGCGATAGGGAGCCTCTGCAGGAAAATAGCGTCCGTAACTCATTCAGTACCGGACAGAATGAGAAACCTACTACAGGACGACACTCAAGCGGAGGCTCTAAAACGCTTCCTAAACAACCAAAAGGAAGAAACACAGGCAAACAAAAACAGGACCAGGGCGGACATGGGGCAGGTGACCGCGCCTGAACTAACATCTAGTGGAGACCCTCGGGAAAAATGGATAAATGCTTTCGAGGAGTTCCTGGGAGTCTTGCGTGCGTCCATGCAAGTATATGCAGAAAGATGCTCCAAGATACTGGACGCCTTTTTTTTTTTTTTTGACGCTGAGAAATGCGTTACGCATACCCGCTACACCCAGCGCGGGCTTCACGGGTTATGTGGGACTCTCCCTGTGGACCTACTCTAAGAAGAGCCGGTCAGGAAACAGGGCATACCCACTAAAACTCAGCGATGTACCTCATTCAGGGTTAGTGGCGATGGCACGGGATCGGCCAGTGGGCCATGCACCGCGCCAGATTCGCCCCCTTTTTACTCGCCCCGAAGGGCGAATTCCTTCTTCGGGCATGTATCTCAGGCACACGAGAGACACGCGCCCCAGACAGGGTAGGGACGTGCAATGCGACGGGCGCGCAAACCCGCCGACTGTCCCTACCAAAATTAGGAGATGCGCGATCGAGCATTTCCAGTCCTCGCTGTCCAGTTGGAGGAACTCACAAGTGAATCCCTCCCCCCGTCTGTCTCAGCTCTACAGGTGGCCAGTCCGACCACAATCTCCCCCAGGGGGGAAATGCTATCGGACCTCAACACCGGTTGCTGACCCTCTTCTTTGTGACCCTGTAAACAGGACCACAAAGGGAACTCCCTTCACCCACGTAATCGCGGGCCGACTCCAAGCATTCCTCTTACTAACTGTCAATCACAGGCCCGCCCGGCAGACGTATCCCTGCAGAGAAACCAGGTCGACAGTTAGCCGTTACGGATGTCCACCCCCCGACGGAACGGATACGCCCTCCGCGTATGTCCATTCCGCCGGTAGCAAGGTTCATCATCCGTAACGCACGAGTTCCGCGAGGCACAGAGAGTTGACCACCGTGTGAAGGATTCTACTAGGCCGATATCAAGGTAACAAAATAAACCTCTCAATCGTACCATCGCAGATCCCCACGCAAGACCTCAGTTAGTCGGCGTTCAGACTGATCACAGCCCCGAAAGGGGCGTCATCAAACCTCCAACCGCCTGACTGACTACCAGTCATGAAAACCATGACCGGTACCCCTCCTGTTAGCAGTTTCCATTATAACCTCAACAGGTCCGATTGCTGTCTGCCCCTCTGGCATGTCGCATTCAGACCCAGAAGTCTCTGTCTCGAGTTCAACAGGTCCCGCTGCTGTTTGCCCCTCTGGCATGTCGCAGCAGGACCCAGAAAACGTGACTAAGACCACTCCCTCATGGGGAAGATTCGGTCTTGGTCTCAACAGGTTCAGTCACCATCCAGCCCGTCTGGCAAGGCGACCAAACCCGGAATCCGCAACCGAATCCATTCCCGACCTCTGCTTGAAATAGCAGTCTATATCACATCGTCAAAGGTTAAGTCGCTGTGCGCCGATGTGGCATGTAGCGACAGAACACAGAGACGTCGCGATTAAGACCGCTCCCTCTCGTGTGCAGCCTCAGTCATGAACCCAACAGTCCGTGCTTCAAGCCTGCCTGACGAAGCAATCGGACCAGAGTCCATGACCGAGTCCGCTCCTCACTGAACCACTAGTGAGTCGTCTTCGGAGCATAAAAATCCGAGACCACTCCCCACTGTTGAGCTGTTATCCTCGGAACACAAAACGCCGAGAAACAACTCAGGTTGAGCAGGCTCGATCACAGTCCCAACAGGTTCAGTCACCATCAAGCCCGTCTGGCAAGGCGACCGAACCCGCAGTCCGCAACCGAGTCCACTCCCACTTGTGAGTCGCCTCAGAACATAAAAATCCGAGGCCACTCCCACTATTGAACTGTTATCCTCGGAACACAAAACACCGAGAAAACAACTCAGTAAGCAGGCTCGATCACAGTCCCAACAGGTTCAGTCACCATCAAGCCCGTCTGGCAAGGCGGCCGAACCCGTGGTCCGCAACCGAGTCCACTCCCACTTGTGAGTCGCCTCAGAACATAAAAATCCGAGGCCACTCACGTCGTCTGACATTAGCCGCGGCGGCTCAAAGAAACTTCGAGCAGCCACGTTGCCCAGGGTGCACCACGAGGAGGTTGCCAGACTTCGCACCCCAAGATACTGGACGCCTACCGCAGGGATAACAGGGGACTCCTAAACATCCTCTTAAAAGAAGCGGAAGCAGCCACTTATAACAACTATTCACGGGAAATTCAAAGGGCCATATATGACTGCGTATAGTAAAACAGAGGGCTTTGTAAAGGCAATGGAAAAAGAAGAAGACGCGGAGCTCTCTCACTCACCACACAAGTCAGACTTAAATATAAAACTCAAATTCCAAACAATATCAGAGGACCCCATAGTCGTCGTAGCCAATTGTACAAAAGTAATGCTCGACGACCAAATCCTAAAAATGGCCGAGAAGCTTCAGGGCAAAGCGGGGGAAGAAACCGCCTTAGAGTCCTGGAGCGTCCCGGAAATTGAATGGATAAATGGGGTCCCTGGCTGCGGTAAATCAACTTGGGTAGCTAAAAACTTTAACCCATCCACAGACATGGTAGCCACAACCACCACTGAGGCAGCTAACGACCTGAGGGGAAAAATTAAAACCAAATGGGGAGAAGGAGTTGGAAGGCGTATCCGCACCATCGCGACCATCATGGTCAACGGAGTCAAACAAGGCTGTAGTCGAATGTTTATAGACGAAGCCTTCATGAACCACTTTGGCTCCTTGGTTATGATCACCCGCCAAACCGGCGCGGGCAAAATTATTCTGCTGGGCGACGTAAACCAACTCCTATATATTGACAGAGAAAACCTCTTCAATATGAAATTAATGAGACACTTGGTTTAAGTTTATACTTTTTTATTATTATTACAATAAAAAAAGTTTAGTCAATGATGTAATTACCATTAGTATCTAAGACTTCTTGCCAACGATCCGGCAAAGTTTGGATGCCTTTTGCCCAGAACTCTGATGGCTGAGCCTCGAAAAAGTTGTTCAACTCCGCCTCTACGTCAGAGAAATCATTAAATTGTTTACCCCGCAAATGCTATTTCAGGGCTCTAAACAAATGATAGTCTGATGGGGCGAGCTCTGGGGAATAAGGTGGGTGGGGTATCGTCTCCCAGTCCAAGTTCTCCAACTGCCGGCGAACTACAGATGCGACGTAAGGTCGAGCGTTATCGTGCAGTAAAACTACATTGACTCGTCTTCGTCGTTTTTTCTTGATAGCGGCAGATAATTTGGTAAGCTGGGTTAAATATTTGTCAGCGTTTATAGTTTCATTGTGTAATAGCTCATAAAACAGTATGCCTTGCGCATCCCAGAAACAGCAAAGCAGAATTTTTCGGCGGTTCTTTTGACTCGGCTTCGGTTGAGTTGGTGGCGTTTCTTCTCGAGGCAGCCAAAAAGCACGACGTGTATCGTTCTCGTAATAAATCCATGATTCATCTCCAGTAACCAGATCTGACAAAAACTCTTTACGGCGGGGGTCGCAGCAAAAGTGACTGACAGATAGCGACACGGACTGCACGTCTGGCGTCTGTAAGGATGTGCTGTACCCACCGAGCCAAAACTTTTCGATAACCAAGCTCATGCAGATGGTGTTCCACGGCGTGGTGACTGCATTTAAGTGCTTCCGCTAATTCACGAGTGGTAGCATCCGGATTCAACTGCAGTTCGCGGCGCAAATCGTCATCATTCACTGCGGGTGGTCGCCCTGTGGCTGACTTTCAAGGCTCCTGTCTCCTGATTTAAAACGGTCAAACCATCGGGACACCGTCGCATGGCTTGTACTTCCAGCGCCTAATGCATTGTTGATATTGTCAGCCGCAGCCCGCGCACTGTGGCCTAACAAGTACTCGTATAAGTATAGTGTTCGAACTTGTCGCTCGTCCATTTTTCTTCAAACTGACTAAACAAATCGCGAGCGTGGCTTTATATACCCTACACCAGAAGTACCTAGAATGTTCTACAACATTCTAGAATATTATCGAAAAAATTGATTTTAAAAAGGAAATGTTATAGATTTTTCTAGTGTGTCTCATTATCCTCTTGTCGACCCCGCGGTGATGCTCTCACGTCGTTTTCCACTGGTCGTCAGCAGGTGTTCGCCGGTGGGAGGGGTGGAAGCGGAGAGGTGATGTGGTTTTATAATGAAATACGGTTGACTGAATATCTGACGTGTACTTGGAAACTACTACTATATACAGTTTGTAGAATGCAGACTCAGTTCCGTGTCTCACAAGCGTGAAAGCGCGGTGCTAAGTGCTGTGCTTATCGGAAGACGTCCAGATACAGTCCCAAGAGCTTGGAAGCAGTCCCGGAGCGAATGCCGATGGTTAGGAAGGAATGAATTTACAAAGCAAATCTTAAGTATTTAAACAACTGAGAAAAATCTTAACACCGTGATTCAGGCAAATAGTAAACAACGCAGCTAGCGCCATCTGTTGATCGCCCTGGTAAATAGTCGTCGTTTCCTTATTGTGTTACAGACTCCCCCTCTGTCTCCGATAGGCGTCCCGACAAGGAGACAGGAATTTATTATCGGATGTTCTTTCTCGGGCGACCCCGTCCACGCTTTTGTTGTGACATTGTGTTCGGAGGGACTGGTTTCTTTGGACGTCCTCTTTTCTTAAGAGGACAGACTGGTTCATAGTCATTGAGCAAGTTTCCAGAAAATCGTTGCAGTGCAGAGGTATGATATACCCCAAGAGAAGTGTTTCGATCTTTTAAATTAACGATTTCATAAGAAGATGGCCCATGCCTTCTTTTGATCATGTAGGGTCCATCTCGGCGTGGAGAAAACTTTGAGCTCATCCCTCTAGATGCTTTGCTTATTGGATGTAAAGTAACCATCACAAGGTCACCTATCTGATACTCTGGTGCATTATGTCTACTTTGGTCTACATAGTCCTTTCTCTTTTCTTCTTTCATTTCTTGTACTTCTTTAACTCTTTCCATAGTTGTGGCTAACTGTAATAACTTTGGGGTGATTTCGGGAATAAAGTTTTCAGACATAAGTATCTGACGAAAGTCATGCCAATTATCATCTAATGTTTTCAACTCTCTTCCAAATGTCAAGAAAGCAGGACTCACGTTTGTAGAACTACATTGAGCCGTGTTCATGGCGAATCGGATACACGGAAGTTGGTTAGGCCAGTCACGATGCTGATCTCCCAAAATAATTGCTAACTGCGTTTTTAAATCTCGATTGCGTCTCTCGACAGGATTTGTCTCCGGATGATAGACTGGAGTGAAGGCATGCTTAATCTTCATGCAAAAGGCAATTTGTTGCATTACAGCACTTACAAATTGGGTGCCGTTATCACTAATCATGCGTCTCGGGAAGCCATATCGCAGGAAGATTTCATTAATCAAAGTAAGTGCACAATTTTCAGCCGTCGCGGTCTCCAATGCAAATAATTCAATCCATCTTGACGTTACGTCCTCTACTATCAGCACCCATGTCAAACCAGTAACTGAAACGGGTAACGGCCCAAATAGATCGAAGGCGAGAACCTCAAAGCGTTGATTCATAACAGTCGTTTGTAACAACCCTGCAGGCTTTTGGTTGGATATTTTATATCTTTGACAATCGGCACAATTCTTTATGTAGCCATCTATGTATTTACGCATGCCAGTCCAAAAGTAACGTTTTGAGATACTTTGATAGGTTTTCTCACTGCCATAATGTCCCGCCAAAGGACTGTCGTGGTATGTTGAAAGCACGTTTGCCCATTCATGTTCTGGAACCACCAATTGAGCATCGTCACAATCCACATCAGGATTGTTTCTGTATAGGAGTCCATTATTAAGGAAGTAACCTTTATTGCTCCAATAGTACGAGTCCTCAGTCCTAGTTTCATCTTCTAATGCGGTTACTATTTTCGAGATTCTACTATCTTTCATTTGTTGCGTTCGTACACTACTTGTGCTTCTTAAAGGCATATCAACAACTACACTGCATATGTTGCAATGGTCTTTATTTTCAATTGTGCATGGGGGTCTGGAGAGCGTATCTGCCACGACATTCGTTCGTCCAGGGGTGTATTTTATAGTAATATCATACGCCTGGAGTTGAAGAGCCCATCGAGCCAATCTTCCGGTTGGAGACTTCAGAGACATAAGCCATCTCAGCGCTTGGTGGTCCGTGACTATTGTGGTTGGTGTGCCATCTATATATCCTGCAAATTTTGTAACAGCCCAGACGACGGCAAGCGCTTCTTTCTCTGTTGTACTATAGTTGCGCTCTGCTGGGGAAAGCAAGCGACTGGCGTATTCTACGGGATGTTCCTCGGCTCCCTCCCCCTGCACTAAAACTGCCCCTAAGGCATAGTTGCTCGCATCTGTTTTCAAAATATATGGTTTAGAAGAATCAGCTTGTTTTAAAATAGGTGCACTAGTGAGTAACGCTTTCAAATCCCCATACGCTTTGTTTTGCTCCTCAGTCCACAACCATTCTGTTTTTTTTTTAGTGAGTCGTGTCAATGGTTCTGCAACTTTTGAGAAGTCCTTTATAAAACGGCGGTACCAAGAACATGTCTGTAGAAACGTTACCAAGTGTTTGAGGTTAGTTGGTTTGGGTAAATCGACTATAGCAGTGATTTTGTCAGGATCCAAGTGCAATCCCTTGGGTGTGATTAGGTGACCCAAATATTTTAAGGAACAGCAACAAAATCGACATTTGTGCATATTAGCAGTCAGGTTAAATTTTCTCATCTTTACGAAAATGGATCGTAGGTCATTTAGGTGACCTTTGAAGTCTGACGAGAACACAATTAAGTCATCTAAATATGCCAGCATTTTAACATTTTCTAGGCTAACACGAAATCTATCAATTAGCCTCTGGAACGTAGATGGAGCATTTCGCAATCCGAATGGCATTCTTGTAAATTTGAATATACCAAATGGTGTAATGAATGCTGTTTTGTCCTGGTCCTCTTCACGAACCTTAATTTGCCAAAAGCCAGCCTTGAGATCTAATGCTGTCATGTAAGGAGTGGGTTTTGCATCATGCAATAAATCATCTATTCTAGGCATAGGGTATATGTCAGGCACAGTTATTTTGTTTAGTCTCCTATAATCGACACATAATCTAATGGTGCCATCTGACTTTGGTACCATTACCACGGGAGCTGCCCATGGCGAAGTGCAAGGTTCTATGATACCACCCTCTAACATTTTATGGAGCTCAGTTTTAAGCGCTTCCTTACGGGGAGGTGATAACCTGTAAGGCGGCATAGATATTGGTGGATGGTCTAATGTGACAATACTATGTTCAGTTACGCTTGTAGGGGTACCATTGGAAATGAAAACATCTTTATACTCTTGTAGCAACTTATTTAATTGATCTTGTTGTTGACAATTTAGTTGAGTTTCAATTTTAATAGAATTTAGTTCAACACGTGGTGAGGGGAATAAACTTTTAGAGGAAGGGGATAGGTTGCTACCTTCCAATTCAAATGTTTGAATGGCATCTGCCATCATATATTCCAGACGTGGAGAATAACCATCAAATATTATAGTTTTAGCTCGTTTGATGTGCGGCGGAGTTTTAGGCATATCAATTCGCACCAATCTATAGGCAGAGGCGCCCTCAATTGGCACATTTGCTTGTTCTCCCACTGGTGTAATTTCACAGGCTGCCATGGCGGGATTGAAAGTCGATGGTAAACTCATGGGGCATACAACTGTCTGTGTATTTGACGTATGAGAGTCTATATTAATTCTTTTCGGAGGGGAAGTTTGTGCAGATACACCGGGGAAGTTCACGAAGTCTTCGGTGTATAGCTCATACTTTCTGTTTGGGAACTCAATGAAGTGCCATGTGAACTGTGCAAGATCTAAAACGATGCCAGCCTCTTTCAGGAACCCAACACCCAGCAAGGTGCGGTTGTCTCTGGAGTCCGGCAGTACAATAAAATTACTTTTTATCTTCCGCTCACAAAGTTCAACCTCAACATCCAATGCAAGTACCTTTTGATGTCGTTGTACGCCGTCCGCCATGGTAAGGTATACACTTTGTTCATAAAAATTATGCCCTTGACTCCGAAGTAATTGAAAGAGCTGGAACGAGGCTACATTTGTTTTTGCGCATGTATCGATGAATGCTACCCCATGTAAGCCGTTGATACTGACGAAGACAGTTGGTCGCATATGTGTCTCGATGCGTACGTTAACAGAACAAAAGCTGAGTCTTCTGGAATCTGATGTACTAGTCTCAGATTTTGTTGCACACGTGGGACAATTGCTGCGGTAAACTCCTGGTGCTCCACATCCATAGCAAGTAATTTTGTGGGAAATTACTTCCTTTGAAGGGGTTGGTGCTACTGGTGCTGGTGGGCGATATTGTAATGGTTTGGAGTTTCCGGGATTTGATAAACTCGCTCTTCTTTTCCGACATTCTTCTGCTACGTGACCGGAGATTTTGCAAAAATTGCACCGCACCCTGTGACTAGGTTTTGGCATTGATTGTGGATTCTTCTTTTTTTCTTCCAAAACCTGTTCCGCCCTTCGAGCGTCATACAACAGATCATTATAAGTTTTAACCCCGTTGCGAGGAACTTTTTCACGGATACTTAAATGTAGCAAGCTGTATATGAGGTCGATTTGTTGTTTCTCAGACAGTTGTTCTCCATTTGGAAGTTGAGAGAAAAGTAATCTTTTCTTAGCGAGAAAAGTGTCTGTACCTTGCGCGGATTCTTGTTTCTCGCTTATAATTTCATGATAAACCAGGTATTCTGGTCTCTTCAGGGCAAAATTGCAGCGGAGTTGTTCTTCAAATTCGTTCCAGGCAGTAATAGTGTCCTTCATTCCCTGCCACCAGACAGCGGCTTCGCCGTGAAGCAACAGAGGCAGCCCGTCCAAGGAATCCGAGTCCGAGATGTTCTCAATTTTCTTAAAAACGCGAACGGCGGCCAAAAACGCTTCCACTGCCTCGGAACTCTTGACACCGTCATAGGACGCTGTGCAGGAGGCGAGGCTACCACGCCGATTACAAATGGTAGACAAAAGTTGCGAGAACTGCGCATCAGATAGATTTACTGATTTTGCCATCTCTTGATTTGTTTCGGTGTACGCCTCTAATATGTGATCTTCAGTCCGTATTTGGTGACTACTTATTTTGGTCCGTTTCTCGGCCCCACGTTGGGCGCCACTGTAGTAGTCGTCCTCTTGTCGACCCCGCGGTGATGCTCTCACGTCGTTTTCCACTGGTCGTCAGCAGGTGTTCGCCGGTGGGAGGGGTGGAAGCGGAGAGGTGATGTGGTTTTATAATGAAATACGGTTGACTGAATATCTGACGTGTACTTGGAAACTACTACTATATACAGTTTGTAGAATGCAGACTCAGTTCCGTGTCTCACAAGCGTGAAAGCGCGGTGCTAAGTGCTGTGCTTATCGGAAGACGTCCAGATACAGTCCCAAGAGCTTGGAAGCAGTCCCGGAGCGAATGCCGATGGTTAGGAAGGAATGAATTTACAAAGCAAATCTTAAGTATTTAAACAACTGAGAAAAATCTTAACACCGTGATTCAGGCAAATAGTAAACAACGCAGCTAGCGCCATCTGTTGATCGCCCTGGTAAATAGTCGTCGTTTATCTACAACTAAACTCATCGCAACTATTTGATCTGTAATCACACTGGCCACGTATTCATATCGTTCATCAAGGCCACCGACCAGCACAGCCAGTCTGAAACTCTAATTCTGGCACGACTGGCGTACTCCTCCGCCTGGGGCCCGACCTCGGGGCACACGAATGCTCTGGGGCGGCGAGGTCGGGCGCCCGGCGGACGGGCAGCGCGGCTCGCTTCAGTTCAATCGACGCGAACGCACACTCGGTGCACTTTTAATATCTCGTCGCGCCAGCAATTCCACTTCATCACGATCCGCGTTCGGCGATCGCCACACCTCGCGTGAGGCGGGAGCGGGACGGGGAGGCGACCATCAGCGGACCCGGCACTAATCCATTTAATTCAACAGGACGACCCCCGACCCCTCTCTTCTCTGGGAGGCCAGGTACAGATCTTCCGGCTCGGCTTGGACTGCGTGACATCTCTACGCTTTCTTTCTATTACCATCCGTAGCTAGCCCCTGCGGTCGTCTTGCGAGCGGTGCAGCGAAGTCGACCTAGTGCGTCCCCGCCGTTCTCATTTGGGAGGACTCAGTGATCGGGCGGGGGGGCGGCCTTCGAGACCTCTCGACAATTCACCCTCATCTTATATTCTATCGGTGCCGGTGCCCCCGGCGCCTGGTGACCCTAACCTCCTCTCTGGGTTGGGGCTGCCGGACGGCGGGGGGACCCTTCTCGTGGCATCATATATATTTTATTCATCTATATGTATTATCATCTATATATTCTTCATCTCATTATATTAATATATATTTCTTTCCTATCTCAGGGGGAGGAACTTCCGGGTCCATCTAGAAGTTCGCCGGCCTCCTCCCCTTTTCTTCCGCGCCTCCCCTGCTTCTCAGGGGTTGGTACCATCCCCCCTCACAAGGGGGATCTAAAGCACTATTTTCTGGACCCTCTACCAAAATACCATAACCCCAGTATAGTAGCTACAAAAACAAAAGACCTTTTATGCACATACAGAAATCCTCAGGACGTGGCTTTTGCCCTTAGCCAAGTGTACGACGGGATCTATTCAGCCAAGCTCAAAATAAGGTCCTTAGAAATAAAAAACTTCACAGGCTCAAACATACCACCGGATTCGCCTAATACATTATATCTCACACATACACAGGAGGAAAAGGCGGACCTATCAAATCAGGGCTACGGGAGTGGCTCCGGATCTAAAATCCTAACAGTACACGAAGCACAGGGGCAAACCTTTCAGTCGGTGGTTATAATAAGAACTAAACGCAGGCGAACAAATCTCCACGACAGCGTCCCCCATGCTGTGGTGGCCATATCACGCCATACTGATGAGTGTGTCTACTACACAGACGACGAAGGCGATGTGGTTGGCACACTCATCAGGAAAGCAACACAGGCATCATCGGAGTGCATTAAAAACTACAACATAAAAATGGCAATTAAAAGCAGGAATGCGGAAGTGGTGGAGGCTTTGACAGGTCACAAAATAATGCAAAACATCGCACCGACCTCGCCCCACTGCTCCCATCAAAAATTATAACCAAAATAACAAACAACAAATTATAGTCCGCATAGTCTCATTCAAAATGGGTATATTTGTTTTTCAATTGTTTTTCAATTAAGCACCAAACAGACGCCCTCTCGCTCGGCGACCAATCACAACTGCAGTTTTTGGCCGCCGAACGGGAGGGCAAACTTAACAAACCTAATAAACAAATAAATCCACATTCCTAAACTTACACACAAAAATGTAACCATAAATGTAAAACACACAAGTATATTAAGTCTCATATATTAAAATATTATATATAAAAAAAAAACCACTATAGTTTATAGTTATTTTAATTATAAGTCAAAAAAAAAACAATTGCCCTCTCGCTCGGCAGCAAATCACAATCATTGCGTTAGGCTGCCGAACGGGAGGGCAAAAACCAAAAACCAAAAATACTAAATATACTAAGTAAATGTATACTAAGCAAAATTGCCCCCTCGTCCGGCGGCAAATCGCAAACAGGCGATCAATCGCCGGACGGGGGGGCGAAACCTCAAAACCTCAAAAGAAAAACAGCAGGGAACAAAAAAAAAAAAAAAATAGGGGGATGGATAAAATAGCTATATCCAACTTAGCTTAAGATGCTGTGGAGCATATATTTTTAATTAAATTAATTAATTATAAGAAATAAATAAAATTCTAAATAAATAAAACAACAAAAGGCACGGGCTAAAGCCTGTGGTGTGTTACAGTACTCATTTAAAGTACACAAACACAGGCTACTTCGACGAAATCCATTGTGTTTCTGCCAATGCCTCCAGACAAAAAAACGCACAGTGCGTGCACCGGAGTTACGAAATGCAACAGGTTTTTCGCCGCGAAAGCCTAAAAACCGCAGTGCGCGCTAACACTAAGTCGCAACATGATATAGTTATTGGCCCCTATACAGTTATCAGCCCTTTCAAATTTGATTGCCAAAAATAAGCATTATCCTACCAAAATAATATATTTAATACTGCATTAATGGCAACACTTTCATGCTCCGTCAAACAGGTGCAACAAAAATCCGCTAGGTTGACAGTTATCTTTTCGGCGAGTGAAATTTTGGCGGAGGTAAAACGTAAGTAATATTTATTAATAAAATATTAAGGCCGCTACTTTTTTTTAAAGCAATATTTAAAAAAGTATAAGTAACAGTACCGTTATTTAAATTCTATGAAATAATGTCTTGTAATGTGTTTTAAACAGGTTTAGGGTGTAAAATAACTTTGTTTCGTTATAACCTCAAAATTTTGTAGTGGCCAATAGCTGTCATTATTATTTGAATAGCTTATAGTTATTGGCCTTCTATGCCATTTACTATATTTAACAAATTATTATTATCTAGCATTGTTAATGAATAAATCATCTTATTTCGTAACGATAAGTGTCGTATTTAGTTCCTAGAATTTTCTTATCATTATAAATAGTTAATAGCCTAGGCCAATAACTGTGTAATTCGAAAAACTAACTTATACAAAAAGTAGGCCAATAACTATAATCTATTTTTGGTTATTTTGAAAAAATTATCTTTAAATTATTTTTATTTTTATATCAGGTTCGTGAAAAGACAATGCCGAAGATACCCCAATATACAAAAGAGGCCCTTGAGGAGGCTCTAGAAAAAGTGAACACAAAAACCATGTCATTAAGAGCTACAGCAAAAAAATATAATATACCTAGAGGTACCTTACAGTTCAAACTTAAAAATCCTACTTCGAAATCCCAATTCGGACCGACACCGTATTTGACATATGAAGAAGAAAATACGATCGCAGAGTGGTTGATTAAAATGGCCCGTAAAGGCTTTCCTAGAAAGTCAGATGATGTTCTCGACACTGTTCAAAAATTTCTAACTGATAATCCACGCGATACCCCTTTTGTCAATAATCGGCCTGGTC
This sequence comes from Diatraea saccharalis, assembly GCA_918026875.4. Classification (NCBI taxonomy): domain Eukaryota; kingdom Metazoa; phylum Arthropoda; class Insecta; order Lepidoptera; family Crambidae; genus Diatraea; species Diatraea saccharalis. The sequence goes on from OU893336.1 coordinate 12,394,491, forward strand.
CGGGATGGCTGAAAGCTTTTTAAAACGTCACCCTAGTTTAGTTAAAAGAACCAGCGAGGGAGTAACTAAAGCCAGTGCCTGCGTGTCTGAAGCGGACATAAAGAAATGGTTTCTTGAAATAAGAAACTACTTGACAAGTGAAAACTTGTTAGATGCAATTCAGGATCCAAAGCGTGTGTTTAATGCTGACGAGACAGGATTTCAGCTGTGTCCTTCTACTGGTCGCGTACTTGCTGCTAAAGGAGACAAAAATGTTTATTCTGTGGAACTTGGAAACTCTAAAGAAAATGTTACGGTACTATTTACATTTTCCGCTGATGGCAAAACTTGTCCTCCATTAATTGTATTTCCTTACAAACGACTGCCTGAAAAAATTGCGACATCAGTGCCACCTAAATGGGGTATCGGACGCAGTGATTCAGGGTGGATGACGGCAGATGTTTTCAACCAGTTTATCACTGAAATATTTGATCCATATCTTACTGAAAGCAACATCAAAAGACCAGTTATTCTATTTATAGATGGTCACAAAAGCCATATCACTTTGCAGCTTAGTTTGACTTGTAAAGAGTTAGGAATTGAACTAGTTGCTCTTTACCCCAACACTACCCGCATCACTCAGCCAGCAGATGTTTCCGTTTTTGGGCCTATTAAAAAAAGATACCGAAATGCAGTTCGAAAATTTCAATCAGAAAACATAGGAGAAGTGGTAACAAAATTAAACATCGCTACTATCCTCAAAACTGTTGTAGATGAGTTGAAACCTGAAACTATTGCAAATGGTTTTCGAGCATGTGGCTTATGTCCCTTTGATGAGAATGCTTTAGATTACTCCAAATGTTTAAGTCAATCAAAGAATATAGAAGAGTACAGTTATGACAACAAGCTCATGTCCCTAAAAGAATTTGAAAACATTGTAGGAGCCGAAATGATAGACAAGCTAAAAGTATTAAAATCTCAAGGTGTCAACAAGAATGAAACGTCTCCTACATTGTTCAAACTTTGGTCCTTTTTTCAATGTGATCGCCCGCAGAAGGAATCAACAGATATTGAAATACACTATGATAATAATACAGCAACAAATGTAAATCTAACTAATGAAAATAATGTGACCACGCTTAAAATTACTATGACACCTACAAAAAATCCTTCAGATTTGTGCCAGCCTTCGACGTCAGCAACTGTACCAACTATTCCAAAAACTACTCATCTTAATAAGTCAATAACTGAGTACCTGCCCAATGCTCCAGAAAATAAGAGAAAGTTTATTCGGAAGACGGAAAAAACCTCCTTTGTCATTACTTCCGAAAATTTCAGATCAGCTATTGAAAGAAAAGAATTAGAAAAACAAGAAAAAGAGAATCAGAAATTGGAGAGAAAAAGAAAAAGAGAGGAGAAGGCAGCTACACGGGAAAAAAATGCTGGGAAGACGAATAAAGCTAAAGGTGTTGGAAAAAAATCAAAAAAAGTTACCAAAAAAAGTTACCAAAAACAATGAAATTAACATTGAGACCGAAAATGAAAACTCTGAAAAGGAAAACTGTATTAAAAATGAAATTAAAAAAGAAAACAGTAAACTAAAGATAATATCAAATATAGAAGTAGTAAATTGTAATATGTGCAAACGTTTAGCTGCTAAAAATAAGTCCCTATTGTGTGATTCTTGTAAAAACTACTATCATCGTCATTGCATTCCTAGTAAACACGAAGAGCATTTGCCAGATGATGATGAGCTTTCTGATTTTGTATGCCATAAATGTTTTCTTTTAAATGATAATGAATCTGAATCTATTGAGGATGAAGATAATGAAGAAGAAATGTTTTAATTGCTATACCCTTGTTTTTGTAATTAAACATGTCTAAAGTTTAATTTTATGTATAATTTACGATGTGGCTAATAACTATATGATCTCATGGCCAATTACTGCAATGTTAGGGCCAATAACTACAGTTTTAAGTTTTATGTTTTTATGTTAATTTTATTCCTAAAACGTTTAGTAACAATGTATGTGTAATGACATATTTGATAAACACATTAATATAAAACCATATGGCATAATTTTTATTTCTTTCTAACTAGGAATTTGAATTTTAGTAAAGATTTTAAAATTTGAAGTCGCTTATCTGGCCAATAACTGTACCGTTTCCCCTAGTCGAAATCCTACTGGACACAATATCTTTCAAATGTAGTAAGACAAATATATACTAATAATAAAGTTTTTTTAAATCAGTCCAGTCGTTTCGAGAGCCTATTTCAAACAATCAATCTAATCTTTCCTTTTTATAATATTAGTATAGATTAAAATAAATATGAGATTATTTGGTTTTAATTACAGATTCATCAGATACTCAGGAAAAATCTGTGGAAAATTCAACTATTGCTGATGTTTCGATGCCTATTTCTAATCAATCAGGTTTTTATTAATAAAATACATGTAAACATGAAAGTTATTAAAATGATAGTGCATTATCTTTAATTAAGGATTATGTTATTTGATATTTGCGTTCTATTTTCGATTTGTCAATATTAATTTAAATAATATATGTATGACTTGGTATTTCTTAAATAAGCATTGATTATTGTATTTCAGATGAACCAATTGCACTTGGTGATACTAGTAATTCTCAGACTGACAAACAACCAATTCTGGCTACGAACTTGTTTACTGCTCCTAATACATCAGGTATGTTGACTTTTTATTATAAATAGGAAATATTAATTTATTTGTTTGTAATTAAAAAAAGGAAGAACCAACCTGATTTAAAATTTTCTAATATAAGAGATTTCAACTGTGCTGGAATGTAAATTGTTTTTTTTTTTTAATTTTCAGGCCACCATACATATTCGTTATCATTAGTGTTAATGGAACACAACTACACTGCTTTAAGTAGACCTGAGTTAAAAAAAAACATTCAAAGGTAATTATCGAAAATTAATCTATCTTGCCGCTAGATGCGGGAGGCGCAGGACCGATCACGTTAGAGATCTTTGGGGGAGGCCTATGCCCAGCAGTAGGCGTCTCTCGGCTGATATGATGATGAATCTATTTTCAATTATCTTTTTGATGACCTCTGTGGTGGAATGGCTAGCATACCATTTAGAAACATCGCTATTTCGTCAAACAACTTTTATAGATTTACTCAGTTCTGGGCATTAATGTTACCTCCATTGTTCGCAATAACAATTTAGTGAGTTTTTATGAAAACTGATGGAGAAAATAAAGAAAGAATGTAAATAGTATCTTTAAAAGTATTAGGGACTGTTTTAGTAGAGCTGATTTCGTTTCACACTGAAATAACATTATAATTAATTAATTAATATTATTTTTGTAGGTGCCCTGAAAGGTGGGGTAGTTAATGCATATCAATTGAAAGCTCAGATGCTTCAATCGGAAGTACGTCGCCTTCGAAAATATCTGCCACTCTGAGGCAAGCACAGCGGCTATCAGATGATGCAGCTTTCAGCATCTAACGAAAGATATGAAAAAGCCTGCAAAGTTATTTATTAAAATGCAAAAAGAAATTAAGAAGTCACCAAAAGGGAGAAATTTTTCGATAGAAGAAAAAATTTTATGTTTATCGCTTTTTAAAAAGACCCCCAAATGCTAACAAATAATTTTTACCTTGCCATCTAGTATAGCAAAGACTCGCTTATTGACCGAAATAAAAGTCGGCGAAGGCATAAATAATATAATTTTTGGTAAAATTAAGTATGGGTTACGTGATCAAGACATATCCTAATGTCTGTGTACATGTAAGTATATTTGACGAGATGTCAGTAACGCCCTAAATTTTTTACAACGCTGCTAGTGATCCATTTACTGGATTCGCTTATAATAAAAAATCGGCGTTCGCTAATCACGTCCTAGTATTTTTGGTGAAAGGAATAAGACGACATTTTAAACAGCCTGTAGCATATTATTTTACCAATGGTTTTTAAAAACACGAGTTAAAAAAAGACTTGATTAGAACTGTAACAGAAGAGGTTCTGAAGTCTAGCCTCATTGTTGTCGCTACAGTTTGTGATCAAAGTGCATTGGGGCGATTGCAGATTTGGTGGAGCGAAACGATTGCGCAAAGGGAAAGAATGTCAGGAAGATTGCTTTGAGGTAAAAGAATACAGAATAATTACTTTATACGATCCACCTCATTTAATAAAGGGAATCCGGAACAATGAAGTTGATGGTAAAAAAATATTGTTAAATGGGTATACTTCCAAATGGTATATGAGGCTGTCAAAGCCTAAAGAGAGTTGAGACTTCTTAACAAATTAAATGAAGAGCAGAGATCAACATAGACAAAATAAAAAAAATGCGTGTCAAATTGGCAACTCAATTATTTAGCCATAGTGTTGCTGTTGTAACAAAGCATTTGTCAGCGAGAGGCGAGTTACCTATAGAATGCTGCTTGGAATGGAATGAATGTAAGGAAGTATCTTATCTCGGACACATCACTACTAACAAAAGCGTCAAGCCAAATCCAAAATATAATTAAGCTGTACAACAATCATCATCTATGTCCTCAGGCTAGATTGAGATCAAGAGTGAGCCCATTGTAAATAAATTAAAAAAAACCCAGACACCGAATGTCCGAAAGACATAAAATCATTCATGGGTCTAGTATCTTATTACCCCCATTTTATACCCTAATTATCTAGCATAGCTTAACCATTGACCAACCTCATTTTTTTTTGACCCAGTTAATATGCGTTATACACGTTATATCCCTGTCGCCTTAACAGGCCTTCAACTCTATAACCTTAGAAGACCTCGAAATCCCTTCTAGTCTCTTTGGATCCAACAGCAACTTATAGATATGTTAACTCAGTTGTGCGCGCGGCGCTATGTGTGCGTGCGTTTGTAAATATACAACTTTCATTTGTGAGGCAGTGACGCGGCAGTCGTCGTCCGAGCAAGACGTGTTCTTATCGCTTTTTCTTACGGGTACAGTCGTTAACAAAAATGTCTAGTTCTTCACGGAGAAAATGTTTAAGGAGTCAGGTAAATATTTCTTGATTTTAAATTTAGATAAAATTTATATATTATTTATCATTGTTGCCGACAGCCTTACCATGCTTTTGAAATATTATTACTGGCCTCTTTAAGGAGGCTTTTATACTTGTTTTTAATTTATATTTTTTTTATTTTTTGACTTTGTCAATGTATCTTGCTTTTTGTACGTTGATTAATAAATGTCTCTCTGTGCTAAAAATTATTATTATTTAATTATATACAGTCCTCTGTTCTTGCTGTCGATTACAATCATGATTCTATATACGAAAAAATATATCCTTGTTGACATTTGCGTATTATTGTTTCAGACTCGAGAAACCATTGCTAAGGTATACGAATTTCTGAAAAAAGATGCGACAGATATATTTGAACTAGTAAGTGATCCAGTTTGCAGTGCAAGTCCAATTTTAATATCGAAATTAAGTGAACATTTAAATAGCGTACGAAAAAGAACAGCAATGGCAGTGGGGGTATCAGAGAGAACAATAACTAATATATTGGCTGAAGGAAAAGAATCTAACTCTAAATTTAAATCTCCGCATAAAGATCGTAAAAAACGTTTAATGAAGTTAGAATTAGACAACTTCAACGTTGATGTTATACGTTCCACTATTCAAAATTACCATTTAGAACATCGCGAGTTACCTACCTTGTTAAAGTTGATAAGAATATTTCAAGAGAAACTTAATAATGATGGAAGTTTTTCGACTCTGCGTACAGCTTTGTTAAAGTTGGGATACAAATGGCGAAAAACTGTGGATAGCAGACGTGTTATTATAGAGCGACATGACATCCAAAAATTACGATTTTCTTACCTGAAAAACTTACTCAGATACCGTCAAGAAAATCGGTGTATCGTATATACAGATGAGAGCTATATATTAACTAATCACGTACAAAACAAAGGATGGGGTAATAAAGAAGGACCACCTTTAAAGAGAAACCTGTCGAAAGGACAAAGAATTATCATTGTGCACGTTGGTTCAGGACAAGGTTTCGTACCTAACGCACTATTGACATACAAATCAAATAGTGTTTCTGGTGATTACCACTCTAACATGAACGCAGAAAACTATGAAAAGTGGCTAAAAGAACATCTCGTACCGAATATTTCACCTAACTCTGTGGTTGTGCTTGATAATGCCTCATACCATAATGTTCAAAATGACAGAGCTCCAAATTCTAATTCCAAAAAAATAGAAATGCAGAGATGGCTGACAGAAAAAAATATAGCTTTTGATCAATATATGAAAAAAATTGAACTGTATGATTTGATTAAAAAAAATAAAGAAAACCACATCTGTTATAAAATTGACGACATACTTCAGCCATATGGCATCAAAGTTCTTCGACTGCCCCCATATCATCCTGAATTAAACCCCATAGAAAATGTGTGGGGTATTTTAAAAAATTTTATTGCTTCGCATAATGTCGAACAAAACGTGACAGGACTAATGAAACTTATACATGAACGTTTAAGTCAAATTGATGAAGAGATGTGGGGTAATACTTGTCGACATGCACGAAAGAAAGAAGAAGAATACTAGCGACATTTTGACATGGAGTCAGAATTAATAATTAACTTGATTTTTCAAGTAGCGACTCAGAATAATGTTCCATAAATAAACATTAAATTACCAAATTATTGTTTTTTTTAAGAACCCGTAAATAACTGTATTTGTATTTGTACCCGACTGTACCTTTTGTCACGCGCACAAAGTCACTGTATATGTACAAGGTTTACCCACACATAGCGCACAACTGAGTTGAACTATCTATACCTTCTTTACCATTGCTTGACGATGAAGAACTATCTCTATATGAATACAGCACTGGAAGAAGTAATCCTATATTGGATCCTCCTCCTAATATGAGCAACTCATCTGTAGGAATCTCCAATCCACCAGTCTCCTCTGGACCACCTGAAACAACAGATAACATTGCTAATTCTATTTCTAACGCAGACTACAACACGTTTCTGAAATCATTTAATAATAAAGATGAGTCATACAATACCTATATCCAAGAGCACAACAAATCCCTTGTCAAGAGTAGCTGTAAACAATTCTAGTCCCTGTATCTATTGATTTAGACGATCCTTACCTACAAAATATCCTCTCAGTAGTCGATAATTCCGAAGATATTCTTAACTCTGAAAGGGAACTCCATTATATTAAGAAAATAATAGTAAAAGGTAACACCTACTACCTCCTGTTCACTAAAGTTTATTATTTTGATGAAAGTACTTATCCAGAAATATTCAAAATTCTTAAAGACGCTCGAGATGATATCTTGCTCGCCAGCGATATCAATAATATTGCTATATCTGACGAATTTTTTTTAATAACCTTCGCTTGTAAAGAATTATGGTATGCTCATGTATCTATTTAATAATACTAATATATTCATCATAATTCCGTTATTCATCCCGTCTCCACTGAAATTGCGAAAATCTTAAAGGAAAACCATGATATTCCTATTGTTGCTCACCTCGGTTCTCAAAGAATGTACAGCAGAATTAAAGAAAGGTATTATTGGAGAAATCCGATCCCCGATGCAAATAACTACTACCTCTAATGGTACTTTTGAAAGATTTGTCTCGATAGTTGGTCCTTTACCCAAAGCGGGTCTTCTCAAATTAAAATTCATCCTTACTTTTCAGGGTGACTGTTTACCCAAATCAAACTCGACAGAAAAAAAATTTGCTAGTGCTTAGTTCATTTTATTTCATTGTATGGCATCCCCAGATCAATCCTAACGGATCAAGGCACCAATTTCACAGCAGATCTACTTAAACGTACTTGCGAATTTCTCAAGATCAAACGAATCTGGTCGTCGCCCTAGCATCCGCAAACCCAGGGTGTATTAGAGCGCAGTGATTCCACATTAAAAGAATATCTAAAGTCATATGCCAATGAGAATCAAACCAATTGGCACAAATACGTGTACACCACCATGCTTACGTATAAAAGCAGTGTATTCCCAAATTTACTCCTTACGAACTTCTCTTCGGCCATAAACCATATATTCTAGACTCCATTTTTAATCAAAATTCTGACACTACTTATCCAGAATATACTAAAATACTCCAGCATCGTCTCAAAATCTCTCGTGAAAAAGCCATAGACAATATTAACGCATTAAAGGAACGGTCGAAAACCAACTACAACAAACATTCACGTTCAATACAAAATGGGAGATTACGTTTACTTAAAAACCATGTTAGATTGAGAAAAGACCTTTCTCCAATACGCTTTCCCTACTTATTAACAGAAAATACATAAAACAACACCATGATAAAATCAAACCAGCTTCGGAAAGAAATTAAAATATTTAAACTTTTATTTCAAATTATACATCTAAACCATACAATTATAGTTATCGTTTTCTTTTATACATAGTTATATACTTAATTTAATCTTAAGAAATCCTTTAAACATCAACGTAACAAGGTGTGAAGGTCAATAAATCGACTACATCCCCGAGAGCCCTGGCAAACTTTTCGACCCTGTTGGTACTCTTAGAAATATAAACGATGAATTTCATATCGCCAACCCTGTTCACGTATCCCCACTCGAAAAACATATAGAAAATATTCATGATGTATTTATTAGCATCATTTGGTCACAATATCGTGAAAATGACGAAATAAATTGCGAAAATGTCATAATCTCTTACAACCCTTAGAAGCCCTCTATATAGATATCAAACGAGACTTCAAGTATTTCTTTTATACTCATCATCACCAACCCTTTTACGTCCCCACTGCAGGGGCTCAGGTCTTCCTTATGGATAGGCCATGACCCTCCACGCTGGCCCAATGCGGATTGGAGGGTAATAATTAAATTTATACTCGTATAATATATAATTTCTAATAGTTTACCAAAAAGATCTTGGTGTGGAGGAATAGGCGTCGCGTTTAAACACATATTCGGTACATTAGACGAGGACGACGCCCAAAATTATAAAAATGCTATTCAAGCTCTTTACAAGAATGATGAAAAGTTAAGCGGCTCAATCAAAAAAGTCAAACGATCTTCAGATGCTCAAGCAGACAAAACATCAACGATGCTATTTATTTGTATGTATATTATGTAATTTAGTTTTTATGTCATCATTTAGTAGCTACTTTTATATTTGGATTTTGTAAGCTTTCTTAATTCTATCGATCTTTATTCGTGATCATTTAGCAGTAATTTTTATTCTTATGGCTGGTAAAGAATGCCCTTGAATTTACAAGTAATTAATGAACTCTCCTATATCCGCTTCGTATGCAGAACAATTCTGGAAATAGCAAGGATACTTTTAGATATAATATCATTCATATATTGATATATGTTTATCCCTAAGATTTATCCCTAAGATAAGAACTTTAAAGTTCGGGATATTTTCACACTTTACTCAAGCATTGGTATACTTCGTTACTTGCATTATGGACAGATTCACAAACCCAAACAAATATCCTGAAAAATTTGTAACTTGGGTTAAGTTGGATGGTGGAAAACTGGAGACGGCTTTTGATTATGATTGTTTTAAAAAGAAAGTTGTCTCTGATATGCACTTTACAAAGATAGAATCGAAATAAACAATTAAATGCAGTAGCAGTACCATCACTGCATTTACCAGGTATGTAATGTAACCAAAGGCTGATAGAATGTCATGCTGCTAAAATAAATATAATATACAATTTTTTTCCAAAGTAAATTAATTAGTTATTAAAAATATCATACAAAAGAATAAATTATACTATAATTATAATTGATTGGTTCTATTGTTCCATTGGTTGCTTCTCTCAATATCTTTTCTCCCAATATTAAAATCAAGCTCAAAGATAAACATATCATTGTTTCTACTTTTCTTGTATAATACATAGTTAATTTTAGCTGGGGTAAACTTGTCTAATTAATTTTCTATGGATAGATCCATGTATCCATGGATAAATACATCCACATGGTATAGTTACACAGAGATGTGATTTATCTTAGATACAAGTATTTGAAATACAGATACAAGATACAAATTTATGTCAATCAATTGTGTAATGTGAACAATTAATAGTTTTGTATTGTATTGCATATTATGTTTTTAGAGGATTCTGATTCCTCTATTGCAAGTGGTGAAAACACGGGGTCAACAGACTTTAAAACACTACAATACCTAAATGATAAAGATACAAGCCTTAAAAGCTTCAATAATTACCCTACAGTAAAAAAAAATATTTGTCAAATAAAACACCTGTTTGCCGAGCTCTGCCCCTATAGACTTTTATGAGGCCCCACTGAAGAAAAATGAACGGTCTTACTCAAGTAAGACTTGAGTAAAACGAGCTCTTTAAATAAATAATTATTGTATATTTAAATCAAAATAATTATTCTTATTGTTATATTTGACAAATTTTACATTCACATAGTTATGCTGAAATTTTTTTTTATTAAAAAAAGAACTAAACAGTTAAAAACAATTTAAACCTGATGTATTAAATATTTGCGTTTTTATATGTTACATTGTCATCGACAAACAAAATCAAGTTTCAGGATTTTTTTAATTTGTTACCCCCAACTAACGGAGGAAGATTTTTTAAAGCGTTTCATTGGGTTTTTGGTTCTTGTGGTATTTAATAAACAAACTTAAATTCAAATTAGACATGTCGATCTGAAATCGATTAATTAAAGTAAAGATTCTTTAATCAATGCCTGAACCCCGCGAATCGGACTGATTCAATTCAATTCAAGAACTAGCAATATAAAATTCTTATATTGATTACGATATTTTTAGTTTTTTTTAATATTTTGCATAAATAAATATTTATTAACGCATTCGAATGTCAGTATAGTATAGTTGTCACTACTGTCACTGTTACTCCAGCTCGTGGAATCACCCATCATACATCGCTCCACTCGTTATTAAAAAAAAAATAAAACGTACCATTAAGTTGCGGACATACCTAAAGTTACAAGAGCGGGAAACATTCAAATTAATTTTGATGTTTGGTATGATATTCTTGTAATTTCTCTATATTTTCTGACTGTCGCGGCACATCTTGGATGTGTAAAGGATTTCATGAAAGGCTATTTTCAATTTTTTCATAGTTTTGTTTCATGATTTAACTATTTGTTGCGAAAACATTATTAAACACAGCCTGTCGTCGATGTCAAAACATCGGCGGGCCCTATCACATATTAGTATCACTAAAGAAATTCCTTGTACAGCTCGATAATGCCGATTGCCAACAAATACTCTTGCATAGTTGGAACATCTGTTCCATGTGAAAGGCTTTTTTCTGTTGCAGAAAATATTGCTAGTGACGAAGGAGTCGTCTAGATCCCGAGCAATTAGACAAATTATCTTTTTTTAGTCACTCGACTTACTCGACAACACCCGACTTATAAATTTACAATTTCATTAATTTATTTTTTATGACTAACTTATGTCGATTAGATTACATTACAGACAGACTGCCTGAATGGTCTCCTACAATTCCTACATTACTTGTGTTAACGGTAATTTATCATCAATAAAGCTCTGTGTCTATATAAGGCATGTTTGATTGAAAAAATCGCGATTAATCGAAAATCGATCTTATAATGCTCGATTTAATCGATTCTAGTATGTTCGATTCGAATCGAATCAGAGATCGATTTCGACTCGACTCGCCTGTGGCTCGTTTTTTTAAAACACACTCTTGTCATAAGAACCCTTATTATGCAGCAGTATCATAATCTACTATTAAATGTTTACCGTAACAAGTAAAATTCAATCATGATAAATGTCAAACAAAAAACGTAATTGGAGTCTCTTGTCTTCTTCTTATATAAGAAAAAGCCCGAAATGTTATAGCCTTGTAAGTAAATATATCAGATTATTCGCAAAAGCGATGAAAAGCAATATTTTCTTACCAATGTAAGCCAAATTAAATTATCAGCATGTATAAATAATGTTTTATTTGAAAAAATAATAAAAGCTGTTGCAGAAAAATCTGCTACACAAAAACTATACAGCCTTATTTTTAACGAGATGTCATTTACGTCGCAAATATTTTATAATAGTCAAAAAGATAGTTTGCCAATAACTAAGAAAATAAATTTGCTGAGCATGTGTCAGTTTTCATGGCTAAAGGGTTGAAAAATAACTTTAACCCATATTATCCCAGCGCCCCATTTAAGGTGCATCTATATTCTACCCTCAAATAAATAGTAAAAGTCAAGTGATTGACTGCAAATGAATATTAATATAATCTAGACAACTGACTGTGTTATGTTATTTGTGCAATTGAAGTTTACGTGTTTTTGGTTTATATACAAAACGTAGGCAAGTTTCGTGAAATTAGGTCAAGATGAGTTCGAGAAAAGGGTAAGTAATAATAATATTATTTGTTTATAAATAATAATTCTATTACTATTTTTTTAATAGATAAATGTTTAAATTATTTATCTACATTATGAAAAAAAATATATGTTTACTTTTTATTTACATTTTATTGAAATTTATTCACCGCCCCATCTAAGGTGCGCTGGGAACAGATGACTATGGAAGTTTTCTTCAAAGTGTTTTTGTTATGACATGAAATTGTTTTTATTTCTCATATTTGTTTATACATTGTTTTGTTTTTTTGTTTCAGACTGAATGTTCATGAAATTATATCATTCTTGGAGGATGATAACTCCATACTATCAGCAGACATAGTCATTACACCACCTAAAAACGATGATTTGAGCGATGAAGACAGTGGAAGCGAAGATTTAGGAGATATTAGTAATCTTGCTCGTCGACAATTGCTAGCTGAAGCTGAGGTGTGGTGTCGTGTTCCATCAGCAGAAGGAGTCCTTGAAAACCATTTATGGATTACCAAGCGCAAATTACGACGACCAAAAAAGTTTACCGTCTACGTCAACATCAAAAGAACCTCCTGCAAAGAAAGTGAAGACTATTGTGAATCGAAAATGGAGGCATAAAGATAAAACTTCTAAACCGGAAAGAGAGTCAACTGTACCAGATTTTGTTTTAGATAAAGATAATCCTATAAAATTTTTTGAGATGTTTTGTGATGGTAATGTTTTTGAGTAGTTACGATCTAGTACAGAAAATAATGCAATTGCTAAGGGGCAGGTCAACTTTCGGATCACCACTGAAGAAGTGAAGAACTTTATAGGAATTTTACTTCTGTCGGGTTGTACTGGGATCAGAGTGTTGATACACATCATCCAGGAGTAGCCGCATGCATGACTCGTAATCGATTTGAAGAAATTCTGCGATATTGTCATGCCTGTGATAATACCCAACTTCCTCCCGATGACAAATTTGCTAAGGTAAGACCACTTTGGGATATGATGAATGAAAGATGGTTGAAGTATTTCCCTGGAGATAAGCATTTATCAATTGATGAATCGATGGTGCCATACTTCGGTAAACACAGAACCAAACAGCACATTCATGGCAAACCAATTCATTTCGGATACAAGATCTGGTCTCTCTGCACAAGACTCGGTTATCTAGTTTATCGTGAGCCTTAACCAGGGAGCAAACTGGTAATACAAATCCAAGTCTTGGTGTGGGTGGTTCAGATGTGATGAATTTGATTTCGAAGCTACCAAATGATCATTACAGTTTTTATGTCGATAACTTCTTTACATCTTTACGATTACTTGACGAAGTAAGACAATTAGGTCATGATATTACTGGGACTCTTCGTGCCAATAGAGTTAAAGGCGCGCCAATAAAAGACGCGAAAGTCACGACTTTCTGTCTTTCACGAGATACATAGGTCAAACTTATCTTATTCTCGGTAAAGCCTCTTCTTCACTTCCTAAACGACTTAGTACCAAGTTACCCATGACTACCAAGAACAAACTGCCTGATTCTATAAGATTAGACGAGAAAGGACACTACATAATCCGTAATGATAATGACTACATCTCAAATTCGTTGCCGCCAATGTCACAAGAACACCAAATTCAAATGCAGTAAATGTGAAGTTGGTTTGCATCAACATTGTTCTCGAATTTTTCACACCATAAAATGATTTTTACGCATATTTTTATTATATTTTCAGAGCAAAACGATCTTATTTCTTTTTTTTAATACTATTCTGTTTGTAGTTCATTTTAAACAATAATAAAACAACTTTAAAAATACCGTGAGTTGTAAATATTCCATACAAAACCCGTAGGCATATTGTCCCAGCGCCCCATTTAAGGTGCGGTCCTGAAATTCAGTCTACATTTATATGAAAAACATAAAATACATATTTTTGTCTCTTTTGAACTCTTATTATTAGATATTTCTAAAAAAAATACAATTTTCTGTCATCTTAGAGTCTTGGGATAATATGGGTTAAGCAACCAATAGCTTATTATTTTACGTCAGAGCTCAAATTGAATTAAAAAGTATACAGTATAAAAGAAGTCATTAACAGATTCAGAAGACTGGTTTAATAATTATTAATACAGTTTGTGACCAGAGTACTGTTAATGTAGGTGCCATCACGGAAATTGTAAATGATGCAACATTGGATTAAATCAAAAGAATTTTTGAAGACTGTCAAATTTTTGAGTGTTGGCAAAGGCTATGTAAAGGAAATTCCTTCCGTTCAAAACTTAATAAAAACCATTGAAGAAATCTGACAAGTATTGTACAAAAATCACGACCCAATCGAAAATTTCTTTGGGAACATCAGAAGTTACGGTGTAAGAAATGTAGCCCCAAATAGCACCTCTTTCGAAGGTTCTTATAAATCACTTTTATCAAATAATTTTAACGTGCCGCTTTCAGCAAGAGCGAACTGCGAAGATGATCGAATGTCTGCAAAATTTAAATTTCTTTTTGACAGAAAAAGTACCCAATTCTGATATTCCTGAGAAAGATATAAAGTCATAAATGATGAATTGCTATTACAGTATAATAAAGAAACTGATGCAGGTCAGAGTTATTACGTTCGCGGACGATTTTTAACATTTTTTTAAAGTTAAGAAATGTTCTATTTGTAGAAAAGAATTAATAAATACAGGATGAAATGATACATGGTTTATTTATGAAAAGAATATAAATAATACAAAAAAAAAATGTTCAAGAAACAACATTAGGAGAAATATTTTTTATTCTTCTCATTTTAACCCTACAAGGCTCAATTTTTTTTTTTGGTTGTGGAAAAAATATATATGATGTAATTAGTTATTAGTAGTAAGGAAAAATATATAAAACAATAATAATCCAATATTTTACCAGAAAATCATTTTTTTATTTCAGTTCCATATATGGTACACTGAGCCTTAACTATACTATTTGGTACTGAACTACAATAAACGTAATAATTAGGAAACAGTATCTTATATTAATTATCACGATTACTTTATAATTATTATTATTAACATAATAAAGATGTAAATTACAAAGTCTGAAACAAAATGAAATAAGAAACAATTATTTTTGAAAAAGCTTCTTATGAAAGTTTCAGAAACAATTATTATCTTTATTCAGGCAAAGTTTTGCGTGACAATTCTCACAAGAAATAAAGTCTTCCTAGCAACCAGGCTATTTATATCTTTGTCATTTTTCACCCCAGACCATGCTCAAACCCTTCACGCCTGACGTCACAAGGAGGTAGGATTGCAGTATTGGGCTTCTTTCTTTTCTTCTCAATTTCTTCAGACGCAGAAGCCCAAACATACATAAACTTTTGCCTACCTCAAATTTGAACTTCTTTTGTTTTAGTGGAATTCGCGTATTATTCTGATCTCCAACTCTTTTGTACAATAACCAGCTATTGATCAAAAAAATATCAAGAAGATGATAAAATAGTCTCAACTACAAAAAATATCGAAGGGGTGTTTCAAAGTGTATAATTGGTGACTGTAAACTTTTGTCTCCAGTAAACGGAAAATGAGGTGAATGAAAAGTTGTTTTTCTCCAAATGAATCTCCTTTTATTTCTTATGGCAACAGACGTAGAACCAAAGGTTTTAGTTGATGATCCCCCAAGTGTCCGTGATTGTGTAATAGTACTTGTAGTTGTCCCTGATGTATTAGGCTGCAGGTCTGATATTTCAGGCCTTCACAACATGAACATCCTCATTGGCAGGAGACAAAGATGGTCTTTGCGGCAGTAGTGAAGTTTCCTCGTCGCTAAGTGATTTCGATATCAGCTTTTGGAATAACTGTAACTTCCAGCGTCAGAAAATCCTCCTCATCTTCACTCCCAGAAGGGATATTCAAGAAATCTTCAATCTCTTCATTACACAATCCTCTTCGCGACATAATCTATAAAAAAAAAAATAGTAATTATTTGGCGTAAGTACGAAATAGTAAAGCGAACACGAAAGCTCAACGTACCATATGTGGCACAAAGATAAAATGACGATTTCAAATACTATTACTACAGTAATATAAAAAAATATCTTACCTCTGCATAATATACACTCCCTTATTTGTCATTTAATTTTTTTGGACTCAGAACTATGCGATTACTAATTTTTAGAAATTGGTGAAATCACGAGAGTGGTTAACGTAAAACTTTTACTCAAATTTTTTGCCAAACTCTCTAAACAGGAAGCAGTGGCAACATCTATGCGCAATGCGTTGTATTATTTTGTTGCTAAATATCCAACGGTTGTGTTCAGATTGATAATAGATGTCGCTGCACGTTTTTCATCGCTGTAGGGACGATATAAATGGTTGTCCCACATGTGGCACTGGGGGCCTTGTAGACACTAATATGTTTCGTCTATGGAATAGGCGAAGGAATTGCTTTCACAATACAGCCGGAGCTCAGTTTTGGGACAGAGATTTAGTTGTGTCTATGTGATTGTGTTGCTTCTGTTTTATTTTTGTCCCAAATAAATGGATTTTTTTTTTATTATAATTTCAAAAACGATTACGCCCTTGGAAATGACGTAACGATTAATGAAGACGCGTGGTCGTTGCCCATTCAGGCAATATATAACCAGCAAGCCAGATAAATATGGCATAAAAAAAATTGTGATGACTAACGTGCGCACTTATTATGCATATAACATGGAAGTCTACGTTGGAAAAAATTACGATCCATACGATCACAGCAATTCACCAAGAGATCTTGTCAAGCGTTTGGTAGAACCTATAAAGAACATCCACCAAAACGTTGTAATAGATGACAGGTTCACCAGTTTTCCCCTATTGAGTGACTTGCTCAATGATTATGGATTGACAGCACTCGGCACTTTGAGGAAGAATAAAACTGAAATCCCAGCTGTTTATACGGCAACTAAGGGCCAAGAAATTTGTAGTTACCTTTTTGGCTTTCAAAAAGACTGTACTGTAGTCTCGTATATCCCAAAGCAAAATAAAGTAGTGCTCTTGGCTTCAACTATGCATCATGACGGCAAGAAAAGTTCTGAAGAAACCAAAAAGCCGGAAATGATTATGGACTACAGCAGAACAAAATGTGGTGTCAATGTTGTAGATGAGATGTGTGCCACCTATTCAGTGTCATAGGTAACCAAAAGATGGCCATTGGTACTCTTCTATGGTCTTCTGAACGCCAGTGGCACCAATGCGTACGTTATAGTAAAAGCAAATAAAGAACATAGCGGAGCGGTCATGGTCCAGAGAAGAATTGCCTTGAAAGATCTCGCTTTGAGTCTTGTGATGCCGCAGATAAAAATGCGATCATCAACGGTACCTAATATGTCATTATATATTAAAACTAAAATAAAGTTCATGATCGGTGACGGCTCGAATGACGAAAATGCATCCGCCAACGCCAACACATCCAGGTCGCATCCGCCCGTATGCTCTTCTCGCTGTGCTGTTTGTGAATGGAAGAAGGATCGGAAACGAAGACAGTTTGTGAATTGTGCTTCAAAAGATATGCCGCGAGCATACAACCCCAATGTGTGGGGATTGCTATGATAGAGTGAAGTAATTTCATTTTCAGGTAGATAATTGGAACAGTTTGTTTAGTGTTGATTATCTCATACCTAGCGAGTGCCACTGGGTTAATTAACTACAGTTCGCTTAATTATATACCACACCCCTTAATAGGAAAACTGTTAGCAGCTTAGCATACGAGTTTGCGGAGAAATTAAAAATAAAACACAATTTTAACACTTATACGAAATTGGCTTCAGAGCTTTTTAGAAAATAATCCTATATTATCTATTAGACAAGCCGAAGGCTTCTCAGTGTCACGTGCGTTAACTCTAAACAGGGCTCAAATCAACAACTTCTACGACTTACAAAGGCCGACCGTATTTTTAACATGGACGAGACTGGTGTCAAAATGAGCAACAAAGTTGGTAAAGTTTTAGCTACTAAAGGATCGAGGTCTATTCACTCAATCATATCATGCGAAAAAGGAGAAACATTGACGATAGTAGCTTGCTGCAATGCTAAGAATTACTCTAATAAATAATGTCACCTGAACCTTATAACCCATTTATTTCGTCACCATTTCATATTCATAAATTATCAAAATAGGAACTTTAGTATTCTAAATTTAAATAGCTCTGAATCGATATTTTTGTGTGGGTGAATTATACAGGAACAAATCACAACCATTTCTATGAGCTGTCATGCACTCTGAGTCCGCGAATTTTGATTTTACAAACTTGAGGGCAGTTGAACGCCATCTATAAAACGTGTAACATCGTAATACTCATCTGGACGACTAAATCCTTTAAGAGTGTGTCTGCTTGTGTTTTCTGTTTGATGTGATGTGAAAACTGCGTTAACTCCATATTTCGGATATACTGGACAGTAAAGGAACCGGCCGGTGCCCGATCGAGGTGGAATTTGTCATCGATATTCTCAAGGTACGTGGGCGCATTATAGTTTGTTTCTATGTATCTTTCAATCGTATCTGAACATCGATTGCCATCGGCAGACCTATCCAGGTCTGATCCAGTTGTGTAGAAAGCCACCAATCGTTTTTCTTTTGTGTAAGGTGCGGCTGCTACACCATTAGTTATTCATTTATGTGTAATATAATTGAAGACATGAGTGGATGAAGGTGATATGTCGCATTTTTGGATTTTCGCTGTTCTATGGATGGATGATGGTGTTATGTGCATACAAACAATTTTAAACCTTAAAACAAACGTGTTCCTGGCTATTTTAGAAGTTCGCTACTTGATGAAGGTGTGATGTACACAATTTTTTTGTATTAATATTAGATGAATGTACTATGTGCATTTAACATTTTTATAAAAGCCAAAAAAGTTAAAAGTTTACTTTTCTACAATGGATGAAGGAGCTATGTTGACATGGTAGCGCACATTCAGTGGATGAAGGTGTTATGTGCTGCACATGTCACTTTCATTCATAAACCGGCCTCACCATTCCGTTCCGTTCATTCGCGAATTCGCGCTCTTTTGACAATCAGACGCGTGTGCCACCATTGTTGTCGTTATAGATTAATTATTGTGTTGTTAAATTGACATAAATAAGTCACAAAAACAATGGCAGGAGCTAAATTAAGAGTAAAGCAATTAGTGGAAGCTGCTATTAGCCGTAATTTGGATGAATCGGCTGTGAAGATTGTTTACGAAAATGATAACCTAAAAAATGATCGTCAAGGTGAGTCTTTTTAAACTTTATTTTTTAAATTTGTATTATTTCTTGACTTGTCACAATAATATTATCTCGTAAAGTTAATATTTATTTAAAATTTATTATATTAACGTATATATTAAATTTATTATATTATTTAATTTTTGTGCGTTATGTTCTTGAATGTTTGTTTGTGAATGTTATAAAATTAATCATATGTGCATAGGTATAAAATTAATATGTCTGATGTTGTAATGGACGCAAGATTTTTACAAAAGGCTTTGTGTGAAGGGTGGTTTGGCATGAGCTGATAACACGCTTGTCTTTGTTATGTACTTTTGCACTGAATGTAAAGACAGATGAATAAAATATTTATTTGTCAAATATTCTTTCTGCACATTTTTTTTTGTTTTGCATGCATACTTTTTTCTTTGCTTATGGGCACGTTTTTGCTTCTAGATAAATGCAACACGGAGTTAGTGTCTCAGCAAGAGTGTGAATGCATTGAGCATGAACAAGACCTTGAACCCTCGATTTTTCAACTTTCTGTCAATCATGATTATATAAGTTCCAGAAATAATGAACCACATACATCCAGGGGAATACATCCAGTCATACATCCAGATATAATAGAAGATTCACAATTTGAGCAAATCACCAAACTCTTCTACTTCTCAAAGCTCTAGTGAGATAGATGTTAGAGTTTCTGCAAAAGACCTCGTAGTTGCTCATCCACCTACCAGTAGAATTCAGGAAAATTCTGTTACATCACAAGAAAATGCTGAGAGTGCTAATGAACATGACTTTGACATTGCTCCATCTACCAGTGAGAACCAGGAAAATGGAGAATCTCAAGAACGTGATATACCTAGAAAATGAAAAATATTTCCGCCTAGGGACAACAAATCAAAAAAGCGATCTAGAAATGAAAGGACTTGGAAGAAAAAAACTGCAGCCCTTGCAAGAGAGAAAGGAGAAGAGTATATATCGTATAAAAATAAAGTCATTCCAAAAAAATCTATACAAGAAGGAATTTTGTGTCACGAAAAATGTAGGCTTCAGTGCTCCACTCATTTTGCAATAGATGAAAGGCAGTCTATTTTAGAAAGTTATTACTCCTTAGATGTGAATAGCAAGAATGCTTTACTTTTTAACAGCATTGTAAGTAAGCCTGTTGAAAGACAACGCTGTAATGCCAAAATTTATAAATCGGCGTCGTACAAGTATTTTGTTAAATTTGCAGGGGTTACAAAGCAAGTTTGCAAGTTGGGATTGTGTCGGTTATACCAAATAAGTCGGAAAAAAGTAGATCTAGTAATAATGGCTATTAAAAGCGGTATGTCTGCTCCAAAACTGGACTGTAGAGGGAAGCACCAGAGTCGTCCTCACAAAATGGATGAAGACGTTGTGAACCGTATTAAAGCACATATATCGAGCTTTCCCGCCGAACAGTCCCATTACTCTCGTAGTAAAAATATGTACAAGTTATATCTTTCCCCTCTTTTAAATGTGACCAAGATGCATAACCTATATCTGGAAATGTGTGATAAAGAAAATTTACCTGAGAAATACAACATTAAAAAGTCTACCTACAGCAAAATCTTTGTTACAGAATTTAATTTATCTTTTGGTTACCCAAAGAGTGATACTTGTGATGCTGGGGACTCAAATGAAGAACATAAAGCCAACTACTATGCAGCTGTAGAAGCAATGCAAGTCGATCGAAAAAAACCTACATCAGGTGAGGATGTCCTCTACATTACAGTAGATCTACAGCAAACAATGCCTTTGCCTAAATTGAGTACATCCAAGGCATTCTATCTAAGACAAATCTGGTTCTATAATTTAGGTATTCACGTCATAGATGGAACATCTAAAGAAAAGGCTGTATGTTGTACATGGACTGAAGATGTAGCGGACCGTGGAAGTTCCGAAGTGGCAAGTGCACTCTTGAGGTTCGTGGAGGTAGATGCAAGTTGCCAAGGCAAAGATCATTTGATTATTTGGTCAGATTCATGTGCCGGACAGAACAAAAATTTTAATTTAATATGTCTTTACCAATACATAATCTTAAAAGGATATTTTAAAATCATAGACCACAAATTTCCCGAAGTGGGACATTCGTATTTGGATTCGGACCGAGATTTTGGGAGGATCGAAAAAGTGCTTCGGAAAAATGATACAATCTATGCACCTGAACAATATCGTAGCATTATTACCAAAGCTTCACGAAACAATATAGTTATTGATATGACGGACCATTTCAGAAAAATAAACGATTTGCAAGAGAATTTAAATCTGATTAACAGGAAAAAAAAATACAAATAATAGTAAAATTAGCTATAGAGATGGCGTGAAATGGATCAGAGTTGATGAATACGGTTCATATTTATACAAAGAATCATATGACGAAATGACACCGTTCCAGAAGGTTGACATTTTTAAAAAAAGAGGCCAAGTTGATCCGAATTTTGAGGTGTCACGCGTGGATGGAAAATATGGTACTGTCTCGATTGAAAAAAAGCTAATATTAAGGATCAATTAAAATTTGTTAAACCGGAATATCGGTATTATTATGAGTCCATTCTTCGAGAAGAATAATCGATTTTTGTTTTTTTTTCTAAGTCTTTATGTAACTTGTCTCCTTTAGACTTAATTTTCTCGAATTTATTAAAATTTTCTTTTCGGAAGAGTATGTTCAGTTTTTTTTAAATAAAGTACTAAAATACATTTTATATTCTTTAATTTCCCTCCTAATATTAAAATATGAAACGGTTAGCACCGCCAGACTCCTTTATTAGATGAAAAATCTTAAAGCATTTTGAAATATCCTAAAATGTTCATGCATAACTTTGAACTCCATTTTCTCAAAATTGGAATTTTGTGACATATCACCTTCATCCACTCATGTCTTCAATTATAAATATCTAACTAAAAATAACCATTAATTTATAGTTGCTTATACTTTACATTTTGTGAGGTGTGGTTGTGTTTAATTGTCATTTGAACTCATTTGGATTTTCTTAATGGTAGAAGTCAACACAGATTTTTTGAGAAAAAAAAACATTTTTAGTTCGGACAAAAATAAATTCATTTCTTATGTTAAAAAAATTTTTTAACAAATAATCCTGCTTTACAATTTTTTTTTAATCCAAAACAATAGAATTACGTACTGATGCTTCATGCAGTGGATATGCTACAATTTTGTAGCAACAAAATGAAGATAGAAACCTTTACCCTGCAAATTATTATGCACGAAAAACTAATGAACATGAGTTGAAATATTTAAGCTATGAACTTGAAGCTATGGCAGTAATTAAAAGCATAACGAAAGGTAGAAGAGGATTAAAAATCGTCACAGACTGTCAAGCGTTTGAACTGATCCTGAAGAAAAAAGATCTGTCAGCGATAGTAGCACGATATGGGCATTATTCCTGCAATATAATTATAAATATCGTGATTCATAACCACCAATGCTTGCATGACAGGTCACAGCGGTGCGCATACCTACATATTAAAATGCTATACCCATTGAGAGCTTGAAAAAACATATCTGCGTGGGACTGATTATAGATAAGTCTCTAAACTAACGACCACAGAAAGACCACGTTTGCAAAAAACTAAGATCCATTAATAGTAAGTTACCTTCCCCCACCAACACCATTTCACGTACTTATTGCCTCGTGCATCGACCCGACTAAAACTGGCGATAAGGTGATAGAGGTAATAAGGGTAACACTGGACTTTAAAAACACCGGAGTCAAAGTGGACAAAATAAGGAAGACGAAAAACAACAAAGTGGTTTTTAGCTGCAAAAGGGAGGAAGACACGAGGACCCTGAAAACACAAATAGAAAAAACAAAAACCTAAAAGCAAAACAGGCGACAACATCAAACCTCCAGATAAAAATCAAAAACATTATGTAGCGTACCACATGGACGACCAGAAAAAGAAGCAAAGGCAAAAAATACACAAATCAACATCGTTTAGGGATATTTTGTATAAAGTTCTAAGTTCATAAAATACTGGCCGGTTTGTATAAAGTTCTAAGTTCATAAAAGAAATTAACTGTTAAATTTGAATTTGTGCTACTGTATGCATTATGCTGCGATGTCATTTAACAAGAGAGGAAATGTTAAGGGCCGTAGGCATGCTCGAAGCTGGGGGTACATCGGCATAAAACAAAACGTGATATCACGGTGATTACGTTATCGTGTTACTGGTAAAGTGGCTAATAGTTTGGAATAAATAAGTTTGGAAAGTTCCATTTATTTCTAAATCCCTCTTCAATTCTTTGCCATGTGACTGTAGTTAGTTGAGGTATATGATTTGGCATTAATATCATATACCTCAACCAATATATCCGTAAGATGGTTCACTGTGATTTATTTTATTTCAGAATCTGAATACAAGAAAACTCGGTTGAATCTTAGAGAGTCCCACCGACGAGCTATCAAGAAGCGTAAAACTAAAAGTGGTCAGGCAGCTATGACGACGAAAAAGTGAACCTTTGAAGATGAAATGTGCTTTTTAGTACCTCATTACAGAGAAAGAAATACGATCTCTTCGGTTGATGATGATGACGGTTCAGATGAGCAGCTTCTTGGATAATGATGATTCACAGAACTCAATAAACATTCAGTCTCCAGAAAACTTACAAGTGGAAACTTCTGCAGTTTCATCGCGTCCAAAGTCGTCTGCATCTTCAGTTACTTCCATTATTCCAAAAAAAAAAACACAAAAAGTTTCGAAACTGAACGCAATTCAGCGTCACATACTTTAATGAAATATTTATTAGATGACAAGGTAAATAAAGAAGTAGATGTGATAGATACATTTTTTAAGAGCATTGTGGTATCAGTAAAAAAGTTTTCTGAATATAACCAAGCGGTTATAAAAAGCAAAATAACCCAGTTTCTGAAATGGAGTTAAAAGAAATCGCCGATAAACAAAGCTATTATAGTTATGGTAACCCTTACATTCCCCAAAGACAAGATCACATGCCTCGAGGTGATAACACTCTGAATAATATTAGCCACGAAAATCAGTAAATGTCGACAACAACTGGTGCTTCAAATACTGATGATTTTAATATTTCAAACTTAGAAGAAAATGGCGCTTCAAACACTGTTGATTTTAATATTTCAAAAATCTATAATTTATACAATTTAATTTGCCTTACTAAGTATTTCCAGGTCCGTTAGCGCCACTTAAAAATTACCTTTTTACCACTCAACGTTTGGGTTCGAACTAATTTGGTGCCAACGAGGACATCCAGATGTCGGCGAGCCGTAAACGCGGTGTCGCCTAGCCGTAGCCGAGTTGACGTATAGGAGCCGCTGCTACGCTTTGGTTACATGCATACGTTAGGTTGACGCCTGATTGACGGCGAGGCGAAAGGTGACGGTGACGATCCCTTTCCGATTTGATATGTGTGCTGTGACCTTAATAGTCCATTCGCGTTAAAAAAATAGTGAGTCATCGTTCTCCGCCAGCCTGGCCACGCCCGCTAGCCAATTAAAATGCTTGAAATTAGAAAATCGAGTTCACAGTGACCAGTTGAAATCTGACCTTCGAACAAAACGGTTGTGTATTTTGCGTGACTCGATCAACAATGAAAATGAATACAACTGTGGAGAGCATAGTCATAAAAACAGCAAGTGTATGCGGTGTGTCCGAAAATACTGTTTATAAAATTATTAAGAACAAAAGGATACTAACACATTAAAATCATCCGTGAAAAAAAGAGCTCGACTATCCACAGTCGATAAATTAGATGAACTAGACAAATGTGCACTAAGAAGAAAAGTTCACTCAAAATATTTAAATAACGACTACCCGACATTGGACAAAATTATGAGAATTTGCGAAGCTGACAAAGATATTCCTGTTTTCAAACGTACTACACTTCATAAAATATTGCAAGAGCTTGGTTTCGATTACAATAAACTGGATAATAGAACATTGTTAGTCGAAAGGGAAGATATTGTTTTATGGAGGCGTAAATATCTTAGGCTAATTAAAGAATACAAAGACGCTAATAAGACGCTGCCGCCTTACCATTGCAAACTTAACCCAATTGAATTAGTGAGGGCTAAAAATAAAAAATTATGTTGGTGCCAATATAATTTTTTATTTACTCCACGTTCAAAATGAGTGACGTAAAAAAATTATTATATGACGCAATAGCAATAACAGACGCTAATCGTTGGAAGAAGTGCTGCGACCACGTGATACGAGAAGAAAATACCATGTGGTATTTGGATGACGTCGTGGAACACGCAGAACAAAATTCTTTCATAATAAATGTAACTGAAGAATCTAGCGATACTGATTAGTGATTTAAGTAATTTTAAGGCAATTTTTTTTCCATTAAAAATAATTAAATGTTTAAAAATAAAGTTTGTACTTTTACTCCACTGTGAATACACCCTTATCCTGTAGTTGCACAGATGACTCACTATTTTCTTAACGCGAATGGACTATAGTGAGCAAAACCAGCATATCTTGAATGTTGTACAGAACTGGATTCACCCACGTAAGGTAATTACACAGCTGTTAATTTATATTTAAAAAAACACAATGTGATAATTATGCAGTCTGTTTAACAAACATTATATGTTTTTTCTAGAGCCGACCCTCTGTCGTCATCTGCCATGGATGCTTTTTAGCAGCTGAAGTTGCTGCACGTTCAGATACTGATTTATTGCATGACCGGGCTCCACCGGCTGCAAGAATATTATTGCCAAATTATATTAGATGTCCCGATACACATTCTCGCTGTATATTTCCACGATGTAACAGCATGTTCCAGCAGTTAGTGCCATAAAGCATTAGAGTAAGGCTTTTTAATGATCACAATTATTATATACCACCGAATTGCAGAATTTGCCAATTTCACTTGGAGAGCCATTTGTGGTGGCAAACTTTGTTCCACACCATTTGGGTCTGGACCACATTACCAGAAGAGAAGTTGCTGAAAGGAATTTATACATTCCAAATTCATTATTTGGAAATCCAGGAAGTAGCCTAGAAGATAGGAAAGCTATCATTATTATGGATGGCACAAATGTTTATGTGCAGAAAAGCACCCATTTTAAATATCAGAATAAACTTATTCTCTTCATAAATATAGGAATTTAGTCAAACCATTCAGTATGTTGTGATGGCCATATAATTGACGTACTGGGCCCGTACCCTGCCACAAAATCAGATGCTGATATCATAAAAGAAGAGTTCAGCGATGCTTCCTACCCTCTCCAGCGTTATTTTAAAGAAGGTGATGTTTTCATTTTGGACAGGGGATTTCGAGACGGCATACAGTTGTTAAATAATTTAAATTATTCAGTGCATTACCCTCTGTTAATTGAACAGGGTGAATCTCAGATGACAACAGTAAATGCAAATGAGTCCCGAAAAGTAACATTATGTCATTGGGTTTGGGCTGTTAATGGTAATTAATGGGCGTTTTAAGAGAGATTATAAATTGCTGCGACAAGAATATTGTAAAAAAGGTTCTTTGAATTTGATGAAAGATTTTGAGGTGGCAGCAGCGTTCATAAACAGATTTCATCCTGTTTTGGTCGACAGAGAGGATGTTCGAGAATTAGTTTCAATTATACAAGAAAAAATGTTTACAAATAACACCTTAGCAGATTTTGTGGAACAAAATAATCTAAACAGGAAACGGGCTCAGTTTCACAGTTTAACTGTACAAAGAAATAATATAATAGAATTCCCACAAATAGGGTACAGTGATTTTATTTTAATACCTTTGGTTATCTACCAAATCAAACAGGCCCGATCATACTATGGCGAACATGTGAGACCAACTATGGCGAGATGGTTCCTATATTATTGAAGTGTGCAGGGAGGTTGACGAAGAGTTACCAGAGTCTCTTGAAATGAGTAATAATGATAACATATGGTTGTTACAAGGTAAGACTCGTAGCCGGCACATTAGCCAAAAAGTCTATTTTATATATATTATAATAGATAATAACCAAAGTGGTAGATATGCAATGTAGCAATACTGTTGCAATTGTATTGTAGGGCGCACAACTATCGGTTGCTGCGCCCATGTAATGACGTTAATATGGTACCAGGGCTGGGCAAGGCACCAAAATTCTATCGTCAAACACTCTGCACTGTTTTTGGACGATATATTAATTGATAATATTGATGATGCTGAATAGTTTGGGAAATAATTATTATTGAATAAAAGCTATAAACCAATAAACATTTGTTTTATTTAAGTACCCAATATTAGAAAATTATCTAGGTAGGACTGCCTTATTTGTCCCGAGGCTGAAATATGTTGAAATATCTAGGATCTGCTCCCGGGTTCGATTTCCGGTTCATAACATAATATAGTCTCACGCCTATATCCCCGAAGAGGTAGGCAGAGATGTATTACTACACCCACATTTCGCCAACTATGTTCTTAGGTTCTACGTCTATTATGTGTCTATTGCCGTTACCGAGCACATTTTCCAGATTCCGTGCTGCTACTGAGTATTTCTACTGAGGGCAGAAATCCAATAACACTACCCGACCCGCAAATCGAACCCGGGTCCTCTCGATCGCACGCGTGAACTTATGCCACGGGACCGACGAGGTAGTCTATTCTCGGTTCGAGCAGTGTTATTGCACTTTTCTGTTTTGCAGCATGGAGTATAGACATGCTCCCGATACAGCAAGAGTCGCCATCTATTACGTAGAACAAAAACATAACCCGCGAAATGTGGGTGCATAAATGCACCTCGGCCTATCCTTTCACGGATACGGCGTGCAACTACATAGTTTTACTACCTTTTTTTTAAAGTCGAGGAAATTACCTATTTATATACATATATATGTAAGTATATAGTGTAAAAATATTAATATTCGATTGTTTTTAGGTACC
The DNA here is from genome assembly GCA_918026875.4 of Diatraea saccharalis. Classification (NCBI taxonomy): domain Eukaryota; kingdom Metazoa; phylum Arthropoda; class Insecta; order Lepidoptera; family Crambidae; genus Diatraea; species Diatraea saccharalis. Next base: position 12,422,927 of record OU893336.1, read on the forward strand.
AAAGATTGTAAAATTTAGATAGGTTTATAGGATTAAAAATAAATTACGAATTCACTACACTCCGCTAGAAAGGGGACTGTTATTATATATCATATATCTAGAATCTACCAATATTATGCCAGCTTGTAATGGATAGGTACATAAACTAAAACTATGTTATAACCGATTTAAAAATTATCTACCCAGAAAAAGCTATGTTGCTGGCATGCAGACTTTTGTAAATTAATTTCGTAAGCTTATGGCTTACGAAATTAATCTGATATCGATAGTGAAGTTTACTAAGTGTTTGTTATGAGATCTCGATAACAACCAGTAACCACAAACCTGGAATCTAAGCTCCGAAACTGTTTTTAAATCAAGCTAAGTAAGTACCTACAGAACCTAGCTATATTTAAAGCAAAGTAGACATACATTTCCCTACAAAAAGCAAGTAAAACAAACATTAAAAAGAATTTAACCGCGCGCTACAATTGTTAAAATTATAACCTCAAATCCAAAATATATTTTTTGATTTATACATTTCTTAGAAGTGTCCGTTACTTAAACATGTATTTAGACGTAAATACAGATACTTAAGAACACGAAAAGTGATGATAGTACATGCTTAGAGGTTCTTAAGCAAAAAATGTATGGAGCTGAACATTGTCTTTTTGTGGTTATTCTCATATTAAAGTTTGACTGAAAGAACCCACGAATCATTACAGACCGTGGCGTGGCATTCACTAGCAATGAGTTTAGAGATTACTGTGCAGACGAGAACATAGAAAATTTGAAAATTACAACAGGTAATTAAAGTACGATGTACCTGGCCGTTTTATCGAGGTACACATGATAAAACGGCCAGGTACATCGCACTTTAATATCAGTACACCTTAGTGAGGTCTACGAGTTATTAAAGCAGGAAGGAACAGGTAGCTTCAACGAAGGTAGAGAAGAGCTTCGTCGTAAAGCAAAAGAAAACATATTGAAAATTCTATATGAAAAATGCTCAATATTACAATAGAAACCGGAAACCAAGCCCCAAATATAATATAGGAGAATTAATTGCAATTAAACGCACTCAATTTGGTAGCAGGATGAAATTGAAATCTAAGTTTCTGGGACCTTATAGGATCATAAAAGTTAACAGAAATTATAGATATGACGTAGAGGAAGAAAGCAATGATAAAGAATGCCCTTATAAAACAGACTCCAGCCGACCTCATGAAAAAATGGCCAAATTAAAATTAATAGGTGTGTCTGTTTGTTCTTTTTATTTAACTTTTTTTATGTTTCAGGTGCTGTATAAAATGATGGATGTGTGTGTAAAAGTGAGAGTATGATCAGACGTTAGTTAAATTCCAATTATTGTAAGTCATATTTATGAGTTATTGTAGGCATGACTTTATGACAGCCATGATTTCAGGACGGCCGAGTGTGTGACGTCAATGCATGATGATGGGTGTGAAGTTGGAAATTAATTATACGAAGTGTATCTTTTTCATATTCACCATCGATTCGCCAGCCTTGCTACAATTGTTGCGACAGTCTGTGCCCAAGGGCCATATAATGTGCAATGTATCAAATTATAATGCTTGAAAAACATGCCAATTCCTTAAGAAGAGGAGAACAATCAAAACAATATTTTTATTGTTAATGATCAAGAAATTATATCTTTGTATGATCCATCACATCTCATCAAAGGTATTACTAGTACTACTCGTAGAAACAATTTAATATCAAAAGATTTAAAATAGGACAAGAAGACTGCGAATTTGGTCACATATATTAAAACTTCACAATGAGAACCCTGGTTACAGAATAAACCAATTTCCATTGTATTCTTAACAAAATTCCAAGGCAAGGGTTAAAGGTTAAGGTTGAAAATGCCACACAATTTTCGAGTACGATTTTTGCAACTAGTATGGGTATCTTGCAGGTGAGCATAAACACAATTTATATTACGAATATCTAAATAGTAGAGAAATAAAGTTGCTAAACTATATTCTCAAGTAACAGGGTCGACAATTTTAAGCTATCCAAATATGCTATAAAGACTTCACATGGACCACTTTCTATAATTTACACTAATAAGTTTTAATTATTTGTTTTTTTTTCTCATATTTAAAGCAAAATATTCCATTTTGAATTGATAACTAATAAAATATAGAAAATTATATAATTTTATGTAAGTAAATTTTCTTTTTTAACCTTCAAAATTAAATTATTATGTATTTGTTTGGTTTTTAAGTATAGTAATAAATATTTTAATTCAATTCATTCATTTGAATTCTTGGCTATTTTTATATGTTAGTATTGTGTACTTTATTGATTAAATTATACGACAGACTTGTTAATTAATTATTTTACTAATGTAACTTATTGTAGTGCAGAGCAGTGTTGCCAAAGATAATATAACATAACAGTAACGTGAAGCTCTAACATATAGTTACTTTTTTAAATAAAGGTATTTTTTTACCTTCAGAGTGCAAGGATTCGGCAGACATCATAATGTTTTTTGATCAGTTGTTTGACTCCGTAAATAGAAGTTTTGACAAAAAACTAAATGGGAAGTCACTCTTAGGACCTGTAACCCCCATTTCCATACATCACGAAGTTTGGGAAGAATCATTAAGAATGCTGCGAAATATGCAATAAGTAAGGCCTAAACCAAAGAAATAAGAATATGTGCCAACATTAAAAAACGGGGTATAAGTAGAAGGCATACAATTATTAATTAAGAAAATTCATATCAAATTTGGAGTGAATTCAATATCAATATCACTTGAATGAAGACCCAATCGAAAATTATTTGGATCTATTAGGTGCCCCGTATGTCGTAATATAAAACCATCGACATTATTAATAAATAGCCTCTCCAGTGTTCATGACCCTAGCATGAGCTAACTGTGAAAGAGAAAATTGCTATATAACTAAATTTATTATCAACGAATTAGATTGCAAAGAACAAGATACTTGTAAAATCGACAACATTCCTTACATAACTGTTACACCTCTTGAAAAATATTCTCGATAAATTGGGGGGTTACAGTATGTATGTGGATATTTTGTCATAAATGCAAAAATATATATTTTCACGGTGTGCGAACATTGTAATAAAAAACTAATAAATGAAGAAGAGGCAGAATACATCAAAAATAGAGAATATTCAAATAAAAAATGGCTTTGCAGTCCAAGTTTATTATTTGTAATTGCTCTATTAAATTGTGTATCAAATCTGCAGGATTTCAATTACGCATTAGGGGACCCTGCGGCTGGTTTTAACAGGGGTAAATACTAACAGCGTAATTACATAAAACCTATTCGACTTACCACGCTAATTCCAACGCACTTTGTGCCTATGAATACGCGCGAATGTGTCTCGACCTGTCAGTTGCCGACCGAGCGTCACGGGAGCAGGTTGTGTCAAGGGCCCCATATACGGTACGATTTGTCTGTACGATCCGTCGCTTCAAACCGATCGAAACGACGAATCGATAGTATATATCAAGATCGTTAACGATTTACTTCATCGTAGACGACATCGGAATTCGCAACAAAAACCCATGCAATCATGAATATCGTAACGATGAATCGACAGTGTGTGGCTCTTTACGATCAACGATTCGATTTTGTCTCACTCTGACGCCGGTCGCCGCACGCACCGCACGCCTTGGCTAACGCGTTACGTACTCTCACCTACCTATACTCGATAAACGAAACAAACAAAATGGCTACATGGAGTAATGATGATTTGATTGAATTTATTGAATTATTTAGAGAGCAAGAGCCTTTATGGAAAACAAAACATAAAGATTATCATAACAATGTAAAGAGGACAGCGTGTTATGAAGTACTTTTGGAAAAAATGAGAAAAATTGACAGTACTGCAGATTTAAATAAAGTAAAAAAGAAGATTAATAACTTAAGAACAGTGTTTCCGAAAGAGTTGAAGAAACAGATTGACTCTCTGGTGTCCGGAAGCAGTGCCGATGAGGCTTATACGCCTAAACTAACTTATTTTAATAACTTAATATTTTTAAAAGACCAGGAAATACCGCATGAGGGAATGAGTTCTACGAGTTCGGTGAGTACAAGTTTTTTATTAAAATTTCAAGTTAAACTAAGCTTTTTCTATTCTATATATAATTTTTCCGCCACGGAACTGCACCGATTCCATTAAAATAGTCTACGAATATGTTTCTACTATCAGTTGCAGACTGAAAACCGGATCCTCTTCTTCTCTCGAGACCAAACAAGTTACTTTGTAGACCTTCTTGAATCTCTCCATTTTCATAGGTTTCTCTATCAAAGCAATTTTGCGGTGAGTAGGTATCTGGATTTTCACGGCGTAAAAAGTTGTGTAGAGCACAACAAGCCATTACTACTGGAGCAATATTATCCAAGTCCAAGTTGATTTCATTACTCAGTATTCCAAACCGTGCAACTAAAATTCCGAATACATTTTCAATTATCCGTCTTGCTCGGGATAAACGGTAATTAAAAATTCTTCTTGTTTCATTGAGCTGTGACTTATTAAATGGTTTTAAAAAATCGTTCCTAAAAGCAAAAGCTTCGTCTCCAATAAATACATAAGGAAGCGTTATTCCATTCACCGAACCTGTTTGTTTCAAACAAATAAATGATCGATCGTTACGACCAATCGTTTCGTGTATGAGCGTCATTTTTTATGCGATCAATCGTCACGATTTTCATCAGATCGGTCGTACAGACGAATCGTACCGTATATGGGGCCCTTCAGACGCCTCTAATTTTACAGGTAAATGAACTTTTCTACGTGTTTAATTTTTTGCATTACTCTTTAAATATATATCGTAGAAAATTGGTTTTGGTATTGCATAAATCCGTATTTATTGTATTTTTCATTAATGTTAAAGTTTTAATCGAGAACATAACCGGTAAAAAAAAAAACAGTAACTTTGTGCAAAACGGGGTCGTGAGGTTGGTTTTAAGAAAATGAACGGGGTAGGTTCTAAAGCGTTAATATTTGCCCCGCACACGGGGCAGGTTTTAACAGTTGAAAAAATTTAAACGTTTTAAAAAGCAAAATAATTGAGGAGGTAAAACAAGCTTCGGCTTTTTCGGTTTTGGCTGATGAGACTGCTGATATTAGTGGCACCGAGCAATTATCGATTGGTGTTCATTATCCACGTTGTGATAAAGACGATAAAAAACCAATAATTTGTGGAGAATTTCTCGGATATGTACCATTACAAGAACTGACTGCAAACGCCATTTCGGAAACTATTATTCACTTCCTGCAAGATTGCAATTTTGATTTAAATAAACTTGTTGGCCAGGGATACAACAGGTGTGCTGCAATGGCAGGTCACATAGGTGGTGTTCAGAAAATTATTAATGATAAATATCCTTCAGCTCTATTTTTCCACTGTGCAAGCCATATACTAAATCTTGTCATTAATGATCAGAATACTGTCAGTGAAGTGAGAAATACTGCAGGGACTACAAAATTATAACTTTTTTTTAGAGAGAGTACGTTGCGGCGGAAAAAAAAATCCAAATATACCTCTATTTTGTGAGACGCGTTGGACAGCAAAATACAAAAGTATCAGAAAATTTTCTGAAAACTTTCTGACTATTGTACAAGTCTTAAAAGAACTTTCGCTGGATGCACTCAACTCTAAGACAAAAACCAATTCGTATCAGCTCTACACAACTGCAACTGCTCCAACATACATTATGAAACTTTTAGTAATTTCTGCCTACTCTGCCAAACTTGAACCCCTGTGCAATCAATTACAAAAAGTAAATATAAATATACAATCAGTTTACGATCACGTAAATAAATTAATTGATGTGCTTCAATCTCACCGCGATAATGCCTCTACGCAATTTGCGGTCATTTGCGACTGAGCTCAAAAGATTTGTGAAAAATTGGATGTGGAATTCAAGCGCCCTCGATCAGTGGCAAAACAAACTTACAGATCAAATCGACCATCCGAAAATGTGGAAGAATTTTTAGAGTATCTATATTCATCCCATACTTAGATTCTATTATTTTTTCACTAAAAGATCGATTTTCTTCAACTCACAAGCAAGCATTTTCGCTTATAGAGCTTCATCCAGAAGATATGAAAAAGTTAAATAAATCAAAATTTTCAGCAATAGTAGAAGATATACAGAATTTTTATGGATGTTTTCTACATAATTTTGTTGCTGAAGCTACCACATGGTACGAGATGATAAGGATAAATGAAGCTAATGACGTGGGCTTAAATGAATCTGTTGTTGAATGCGCAGATGAAATTGCGCAAGCCACTCCGTTTTACCCAGCAGTACGTGAGGCAATCAAAATTGGTTTAACTGTTCCATCAACAACATGTAGTAAGGTTTGTTGGGGTAAGGCCGGAAAGGGGGTAAGACCGTATTCATCAAAATTTCTCCAAATACGACCGTATTTATTAGTGATGGCAACAATGTGTACAACGCCATTTTGTTTTGCATTAACCTTCAGTACCCTTCTGCGGCCCCGACGAATAGAACGTGTACTATGGTGGATTTTAAAAAACAAGGTAATTTTTGTACTTTTTTCTTTTATCCGATCTTTCCCTTTAACTTTTATTTCAGTGTTTTTGCAAAAATACAGCTTGTTTTGTTATTATTTCGTCTGAATACTAGGTTTTTAGTAATAATAGCTACATATATCTGATTAGAACACGTCTAGGCTTGCTATTAACTAATATCCGGTGTTACCCCTCACGTGTAAAGATCGGACGAAATCAACCGGTCTTCACTAGAAACAGCGTTTGTCAAACTTCAAGTTCGTGAATATTTCTAATTATAAATTAATTAATGACGACCTCCGTAGCCGAGTGGTTCGCACGCCGGTTTTCAAGGTGTCGCCATCTTTGAGGTCGCGGGTTCGATTCCCGGTCGGGTCAATGTAGAAAGAAAAACTTTTCTATGTTGTCTCGGGTCTGGGTTGTGATACCTTCGTTGTCTCAGACACTTCATAACACGGGGGCTTTGACTACTTATCTTGGAATCTGAACAATGTATGTGATGTTGTGTTGTTATATTTATTTATTTTCCCTCGTTTCATGGGCGGAAAACAGACTGGATATTAATATAATTACATCAGAGTGTAAAAATTGTATGGTAAGACATTGGTTATATTCGGTAGTCATGTGAAAGGTGCTCGAAATTGTTTTTCTTTTGTACTTTTTTTTACGGCAAATAGCACGCCAGGTTAACACAAAAAAATCAAATTTCTTCTTTATAGTTATTAAGAAGGTTGAAAATCGATTGGGAAAAATCATTTACAACAGCAATTATTGAAAAGCAATTAAACAAATGACTTGCTGTTATTTCATTTCTCTTAATAAATATTCATATTTAGAATGAGCTTGAAATAAAGTATTTGCTATTACACTTTTAGTTTACTTTGTATCTCTGTGACAGGTAGGTTCGTAGGTCTCTATAAATTTAATTCAGAAGAACCCACAAACAATACTTCCGATCTTTTTTTGTCTAGAAGGCCTAAGCTGTTTTATTATCTATCTAGCACACACTTTAGGAGGTACAGAAAATTAACTACTGTTATTTGACAAATTGGACTGATAACTTGTATCTAATGGTAATCCATTCAAACTTGTAAGTTATAATATACATAGTTAGTTAATATTGTAATTTATATAAATATTTACTTACTTGTAGATGCCGAGAAATTACATCAGGAAAACATTGCGCGCTACTTCATACTCACAACAAGACTTGGAAACTGCTCTACAAAAAATAAAAGATAAAGAACTTACGTACGCTGCTGCTTCACGAGAGTACTGTATTCCAACCTCCACGCTCAGTGACAGAGTCCTAAAAAAAACAGGTATCATCAGCAATACACTCGGCAGAGCAACTGCAATCCCAAAAGAACACGAAAATAGGCTCGCCAACTGTCTTCGAGTCCTCGAAAAATGGGGCTGGGGATTGTCTAAAGAGGAAATTTTAGACATCACTCAAGAGTTTATCATTAAAAATAAATTCAATACCCCTTTTAACAATGGGAGGCCGGGATCGGACTGGTTCATTGCGTTCCGCCGGAGACACAATTTATCAATTAAAAAACCACAGCCTGTAGAGTATCTCAGGAAAAAATGGACCGATCCTTTCGTTATTAACGAGTATTTCAACCTTTTAGAGAAGACACTTCAAGAGTTAAATCTTACGAATGATCCGAAGCGTATATGGAACTTAGACGAAACGTCTGTTTGTCTGGACCCCACGAAGACAAAAGTTGTAGGTGCGAAAGGTGCACCTTGCACGCGAACGACTTACGGTAGCGCCAAAGAAAATATAACAGTATTGACCACAGTAAATGCAGCAGGTGAAAAGTTAGACCCTTTAATTGTGTACAAAGGAAAATACATGTATCAGCAGTGGATGGTAGAAAAAACGGACTACGATTTTCAGCTAACGTATGCTTCAAGTAAGCGGGGGTGGATGGAGAGCGAAATTTTCTATAACTACATGTTAAAAGTTATTATTCCCAATTTGGGACACGAAAGACCTGTCTTGCTTCTGTATGATGGACATGCTAGTCATGTTGATGACAGAGTAGTGGCATTGGCAGTTGAAAACAACATCACTATACTGAAGCTACCACCACATACTTCCCACCTTTTGCAACCGCTTGACTTGGCCGTGTTCAAGTCATTTAAAAACTCCTGGGATAAAAACCTTGTGAAATGGCAGCGGCAAAACGTTGGCGTCAAATTGCGAAAACAATATTTTGCCAAAATGTTTGCGGAAGCATGGCAACAAACAAAGGTTGAAGTTATAAAAAATGGTTTTAGGAAAGGTGGCATTTACCCATTTAATGCTTCCGTAATACCAAAATAGAAATTCGACCCAAACGCTTACAAGCGATGGCAAAATCACATATCTCAAGAGACTCTCAGACAACCTAAAGCCCTGAAGCAATTATGTTTAGATGCCATGAACAAGTCATTAATTCATAATGACAGTTCTCAATCCGTTCAAATTATTAATGAAGCCTATTCTGCAACCCAAAATTCATCCTCTCTGAATCATAAAAACCAAGCACAAATTTCCTTCGAAGAGATACTTTTAAAACAAGTTGCGCAACAACCTCAAAACACTAACAACAAGACTGCTATGAAATTAAAACGTGTTGCAAAAGGTGGAGAAGTGATCACAAAAACTTTCCTCGAAAAGCAGAGGCAAATAGAACAAAACAAGAAGACAGAGAAAGAAGCGCAGAAAATAAAACAGCAGATCATGAGAAAACAAACTCAATCCAAAAAACGCGGTATCGATTCTTCTAATCCTGGATTATCTGGAATTGAGAAAAAGGGTAATCTATAGACAGCTGAAAGCAGTTCACAAATTTTGACAGATCAGACAAATAGTAACCAAAATATTACAGCAAAAGGAAAAGGTATAGGAAAGAAAACTCGAATTGATATAGAAAGTCTGAAATCTATTTCTGGTGAAGACGATAAGAAGAACAAGGAAAATAAAGAAAGGAAGAAAAATAGTAAAATAGATTCACCAGAGTCTTTCGTTCAAAAGACGATCAAAAAAGGCAAGTCAGTAAAAAAGTGTAAATCACAAAAGGAAAAAAATGAGTTATTTGCTCAAGAAATAGCTACAAAGAAAAGAGTGACAAAACGGAAGAGAGTTTCTAGTATTGACACTACAGATGAAAGCGTTCAAATGAGCGTACACAGTGATTCCGATTCACTAGATTATTTAAGTGACCTAGAATTATTTGACTTTGATATATTTAACAAAACGCACCAAAAAGATATATCAGAAATAGGCGATAAAATAGAAGAAAGTATAGAAAAAGTTGAAGAAATACACCAAATGGAAAATGAAATCAACACCTCCCAAAAATACGATTTTATAGAAGGAAATCGAGAAAACCGTGAAATTGAAAATAAAAAAGTTACCTTATTATCTTCTGTTAAATTGACCCCTGAGAATATGGCTTTATACAAAGTACATGGATCTTTACAATTACAACCGATTGAAAAGGATATAAATCTGTTTACGAATACACCAAACAAGAAACTAAAGGAAGATAAAGATATAGAAACCATGTTAAATGATAATAAACCTAAAACTGACAGAAATTTGCATAATAAGGACTATACTCGTATAACTGAAATTAATACATACCAAATTGGAGATACAGTTCTAGTTAGGTATTTTAAAAAGGCTTGGAAATATTACACAGGTGTTATTGAGACTATTAATGATTCAAACCCAAAACTATACACAGTATCGTTTTATAAAAGCATTAGCAAAAACACAAACGTGTGTTTTGTTATTCCAAAAATTAAAGATCGAGATAGTGTACCTGAAATTAACATAGTCAAGGAAATAAGACTTCTACAAATACAAGAAAATCCAGCAAAGTATACTTTTATGGATGATGATGACGCAATTTACTTCTAAAAGTTTTAGATGACATCATTATCCCAGGATTTTCGTATATTTATAGAAGACTTTTTTATTATAATTCTCAGCTAGAAATTGAGAGCTTTTATAATTAACATAATTATAATTTTAAAAGCTCTCAATTTGATTTTAAGTGGTAGCATTAACCAAAACAAAATTGAAATGCTTATTTCAATAAAAGTTGATTTAGATATAAATTTCTTTCATTTTTTTAATTCTGAATTTCCTATAATTACTCTAATATTTCAATGAATTATATTAATAAATATCTATTTCCATGTCATTTACTCTAGCTTTAATCTGATGAATCCGATTTTTCCCTCTTGTCTGGATAATTCATCATTTGGAGAGACTAGTTTGAGAACCACTAAATGTATAAAAAATAATATCAGGGGTAAGATCGGATGAATATCAGTAAAAAAAAAAAGCTATTGGAACATTAACGCGCAAAGTTATTTAAATATATTTTTTTTATATATTTTAGAACGTTATAGACCGGATAAATTACTTTCATGTACCTTATTCGCAAAGCCAAAGAAGTGAGTTTAAAGGGACGTCCGATCTTACCCCCGAAGGATATTTTTTAACCATAGCCATAAAAAAGTAAATCTTATTTTCATATTCGTACAAAACAAAAACTGTTGAGTTTACAAGAACAAACAAAATATGAACTAAGTATCGTTTATTAAATTAACATTTGCACCACATTTTAGCGATTTATCGTAATCAGTTGCCGAAAAAATTTCGTTTTTTTCAACACCTTATCAATTGATCTAAAATCCATCCGCTCTTACCCCAATATACCTTATTGAACGTACATTTAGCACGTTACGACGTGTCAAGACGTGGAATCGCTCAACGATGGGAGACGCGAGGCTAAAGGGGGGTTTACACGGGTGACTAAAGCCGCACGATTTTTGCCGCGCGGCGTAAATCGACCATCTAAATGGCAATTCGGCTAAGTTGCAAGTGACTAAAGCCGCAAGCCCCAAAGTTGGGTAGCATCCGACTTTGGCCGCGCGGCAACCGGCCGCATGCGACTGGTGACTAAAATCGACCGTGTAAACGATCAGTTGCAGGCGATCGCCCGCCGCATGAAGGTGTTTCGCGCACGCACGTGTATTTATTTACTACAGCGTTTCTGTGTACATGTATCGTAACAACCATGAATAAAAATAACACCATACAGTTTTTGGAATGCTATGAAATGCATCCATGCTTATGGAACCCAAGAGAACAAGATTACAGGAACAATAATGTACGTTTAGCGGCTCTTAAATCTATTATTCAAGAAATGCGTTTGTCCATAACAGTTGAAGAGCTTAAATTGAAGATAAAAAATATACGAACCACGTATAATAGAGAGGCCAGTAAGGTAGCAAAGTCAAAGAAGAGTGGCGCGGGAAAGGATGATATATACAGACCTCAATTAATTTGGTTTTCTGTAGCTGACCGCTTTTTAAAGCCAGTGATAGAAGGAAGAAACAGTAAAGATAACATGGTAAGTCTTATTATTATTTATTAAATAGTTATTCTTGTTCGCATATTATAAATTATAATAGGTAAATCGTGAACAGAGCTATTTTTATAATATTACTTAAATAAACATACAATATTTACGCAATCATTCTATCTTGCCATGAAACTTATCCTGGTCCGACAAAATAGTCAGCATATCTATCGCGCAGATCTTTTGCATTTCGTGAATAGTTGTTAGAAGATAGCGGTGTCATTAATTCGTCTACTCCTGCCGTAGGAATGCTTCTCCAACTTCCGTTTCTGATTGTCCCTGAACTGAAGTCTTCTCCGTCTACTAATTCGGGAGTATTCATGTATATGAGATTAGTCCGAAGCCAGTTATGCAGCGCACAGGTCGCTTTAATTATAGAATCAGTTTTATCCAATGAAACAGATATAGGTTTTCTGTATACTCTGAATCGTGAAGCCATTATGCCAAAGGCATTCTCTACGATTCGGCGTGCTCTTGATAGTCTGTAATTAAAGATTTTTTGTTTGTGTTCCAAACCTTCATGTCTTGAATACGGTTTCATTAAATAGGTTGCCAAAGGGAAAGCATCATCACCAACGGAAACTGCCTTATTAGGTAGTTTTAAATTATTTCTTTCAAGGGCACTATAGAACTTTGTTTTTTTCCAAATATGCGAATCATTCATGCGTCCATTAGTTCCGAAATCTATATATATGAAACGGTAATGTGCATCCACTATAGCAAACAACACCACACTATAAGTGCCTTTGTAATTATAATAGTCTGATGCTCCGTGTGGTGGATTTTCGATTAATACGTGTTTCCCGTCAATAGCCCCACAGCAAAAAGGAAATTGCCAGCGATCTAAAAAATCCTTTTGAATTTTCTTCCATTGATCTGTGGTGGATGGCACCTAAAAGAAATAAACTTATATTAGTGTATGGTTACAGGGAAAAGATTCAGCGGTGAACACAAACAGCGACGTGTCTTCATATTTTGATGAATTGGAACAAGAAGATAATATTGCGCCCTTACAAAAGAAAAAAAAATTGTCTCCAAAGAAAAAGGCGGAGCGTGCTCTAATGTACGCACCTAAAATGGACCCACCTGTTTTACAAGAAGTTAATAGATTAGAAACTTTGGCTCAAACTATCCGTCAAGATGAATTTGATACATTCGGAGTACATGTGGCAAGCCAATTACGTAGTTTGCCATTAAGAAATGCTATTGTTTGTCAAAATTTCATCAATAATTATTTGTCACAAGAAAGACTGAAAACCTTAAATACACAACATTTTCCAATTGCTAGACCTACGAGTTCACTCTCAGAGTATACACGCTATACTTCGACTCCAGAAGCCGAAGCTACTACTTCCCGAAACCAAGCTTTTCAAAACCAGCGTGAAACTTCGACTCCCGAAGCTTCCACTTCTAGAAGGCACCTCGATTATGAAGAAGACTATTTTGCCAGCTGTTTACTTACACAAGAAAATACTGGGCAACAATACGGAGTGAACGACGATATTCTATCTCAAGCTGTTAGGTCATGCTTAGATGAAAACACAATGGAAAATTTATAAATAAATCGTTTATAATTAATTACTAGTTTCACTTACCATAATGAACTCCTGTAAAACATTGTATATAGCATCCAAAACATCCTTCAAAAACAAGGAAATTGTGCATTCTGGAACTCTAAATGACTCTGCAAGACTTGAATAGTTATCACCGGTGGCCAAGAACTTCAGAGTTATTTGTAATTTAATTTTCGGAGAAAGTGCTACTCGCATATTGGTATCGCATTTTTGTATAAGCGGAGTAACCTTATGTAGTAAAGTATTAAACTGATCAGTAGTCATTCTTAATCGTTTTTTAAAATAATCAGGATCTTCTAAACTCCACTCAACCAATAAAGTATCCGAAGCACCCAAGTCCTTACGTCGAGAAATCCATCCACGTACCCAAACATTACGTTTTCTTCTTTCCTTTTGTTTTTTCTTCACTCTTTGTTCTTTAAGCAATTGTTGAATAATTGAATAATTAATTATTTCAATTCCGGCACAAATGGCTATTCTGCTCAACATTTTCGATGGAAATGACAGAGCCGCATGCGATTTTAGTAACCAGTGTAAATGGGCTAGCGATGCGGCTTGGTGAGGCAATTAGTGAAGCGACTCGCCGCACGGCGAAAATCGACCCGTGTAAACCCCCCTTAAGTTGCTTTTTCATCTAAGTGTTCACAGGAAAAGAGTAGAAGAAGACACCGAATCAATTGAAAAGATGATAAATACATTTGGACAGCAATCTCAACGACTTCAGTTTTTATTCAAACAATAATTCAATAAAAAAAATATAATTTTCTGGTTTTTTTTTACAGTAGGGGGGTGCAAGTGCATCCCTTGCACCGTGCTGCCGGTGCCCATGCCAAACTAATTTGTTGGTCAATGTACATATTTATTTAAAACAACGTAAAAAAAAATATTTTTCAAACAATTGCCTATATCTATGTCATTTCTGTTTAATATGTTTAGTTGTTTATGATGTCCTTTAATCTTCTTTCATTATTTGTGTGTTTGAAACATTGAATTTATCATTAAACCTTTCCAATGTTCTGCTTCTTTTTTCAGTCTATAGATAAAGTCAAAAAGGTTAGGGCGTTTAGGTATGCGACTATTAAGACGATTATGCCAACCCTCTATGGCATTGCCCGGCGCAGCTCAACAAATTTGGCGACTGCTGTGGGTACCATTCTTTTTCAAAGTACAGTCTAAATGTTCGGATTTTCAGAGTATCAGGTACTGGTTGCAGAATGTATTGCCAAGCGGCTGAAATGAAATAAAACTCGTTGAAGTTATTCGTTTTCTACAATGACCCAGGTTACAATGGAACCTCAACTCAAATTATGTCTAACGTTATAAAATTTACAATATACTTACATGGAATTTTATAGGCTGGTATTAAATGCATAAGCGCACACACTGTGGTTACATTGCGGCCTTCTTTTGTATCGTTAAGTTTGTTTTTTTCAAATATCACCAAATAGCATCGTTAAAGTGATGACGGCAACCACTTATTTCTGCCTCAGGGAAAACAGCATTCGTTTGCGCTTTCTCATAATCACTTTTAAAGAATTTTATATTTATACCTATCTTTTCTTTCAATAGTGAAAAAAGGCGTAAATACGTTTGTTCCGTTTGTTTGGTAGCAACGCGTATATAACGGGAACTATATTTGTTGCTTGTTTAGTAGAACATAGATCAATATGCAGCACATATAATTGGTAAAAAGGTTTGGGAGCAGCTTTGAATGTTCCACCGGCAAAATAATGTAGGCTGGGCTTTTTAAGAATTTCTTCGCAGCATTAGTGGTGAAAATCGAAATTTTTGCTTCGTTTCCATCTTCACATACTAAAAACCTTTCCGCCAATGCATGGGGTATGTTTATATTTTCGGTCAAATTTTAATTCAAAAATCTAGTGTTTAAAAACTTTTTTCGAGCCCTATACAATAAATGCTTAACAGATCTGTATGTTAGTAAGGATTTCGCTCCTAATTCTTCAATTTTTTTTTTTTTCAAAAATTTTCTCTACAGGACCCAAATCATCACACGCCGCCTTTTTTAAAGATTCTTTGATTTGGTCTAAATCAATTCTTTCTCTGTTTGGTTTGCAAGAATGTTGTGTTTCTCTTATTAGGAATTTCCTCAACTGTGAAAGCAGTCTCATGGAGAAATGTCAACATATTTGGGTAGAACCTTTAAATTGATGCAAAATCAACAACATCCAACATTAAACCGCATTTGAAAATACAGGTAAGTAGCAAAAACAGCATTATCCTAAGTGATTGACGCAAAAGCAGCATTATCCTTTTTGACCAATCAGGTGCCGCTAAGTGGACGCCACCAATATGGCGATTTCCTCCATTTTTTCATCGCGTGTGTTTATGTTTGTGCTTCGTTTTTAAATAAAAACTGAATAAAATAGTTCAAAAACATATATAAAGCAAATATGGAATCTTTTCCTAGTCCCTGCGATAAAGGGAAAGGTCGAAAAAGAAAAGGGGATCCTGAAAAATGGAAGAGAAACCAAGCCAAGAAAGAGCGGTAAGTTGTAGTGTGATTAACTGAACTTGATTCTTGAAATTATTAAAAACGTCAGTTTACCCTATTAATCTTCGATATATTTTTTACATTTGCATTAGCTAGATATTTCTTAGAATTTGCATAAGTATAATAATATAATTTTCTAGAGTAGGTATATCTAGAAATATTTTTTTGAAGTTTTGATTGTTTTTAATCTTTTTTCAATTGGCTGAATAGTGACCCATCTAAGCACTTATTATTTTTGCATTTGTTTTCATTAATAGTAGATATTGTCTGATACATTGATGTTTAGAAATGCACAATCAATTGGTGTTGAGTTGACGTTCTGTAAAGGTTATGTAATTGTAACTTACACTGAATAAAATCTATTTTGACTTTTGAATAATAAATAATTACTTATAATTGGTTATTTTGCTTCAGGTATTCTGCAAAAACATTGCCCAAAAGATTGTTGTGTAATCATAAAAAATCTTTTAAATGTATGTCATTGAAAATGAGCGATATTAAATTGTTTTTTGACAACTTTTACGCACAACCTGATAAATTAAAACAGGACGCTATTATTTTAAAACAGTGCGTTCCTAAAAAAGTAAGACGTCGGCGTTCTACTATAAATAAATATTCAGAGCAAAAATTCCAGACAAAATATTACATTTACAGCAAACCAGAGAAAAAGAACGTCCAAGTATGTCAAAAATTTTTTTTGACGATATTGCAAATAAAGAAGTATAGAGTGTAGAATGTTATGAAAGAATATTTTAATACAGGAAAACTTGTAACGGAGAAGAGAGGAGGCGACCATGTGTCAATGAAAAGTGCCCATAAAAAAGAGGCTGTCATGAAATTTATCAACTCAATTCCATGTCAAGAGCCTCACTACTGTCGTGGTCATACAAAACGTTATTATTTGGCATCTGAATTGTCTATTAATAAACTATGGAAGCAGTACAATTTACAAGCAACTCCTGATTTTAAAGTGAAAAAGGGAGCCCAAGGACAGACGTTTGTGCAACGTGTCTCAAATTTTCATCCGAATCGAAACGTGAAAAAGATGCTGACGCTCTAAACAAACTCATGATAAGCCAACGATTGCACAAATTGCGAGCTAAGGCATTTTTCGACAAACTTAAAGAAGAAGATCCAAAACTGAAGATATTTTCTTTTGACTGCGAAAAAAATCTGAATTTACTTAAAGTTCCTGACCAAATTGCATATTATCTAAGAAATATTTACTTATACAACTTCACAATAGTGGAGGGCACTTCTAAAAGCAAACTGACCCAAGACAATGTTCACGCATATTGTTGGACAGAGAACACTTTCCCCAAAGCCGCTAATGAAATTGCGTCGGCTGTTTACCACCGTTTAAAAAATAGTGATCTATCGTCATGTGAGACTATAAGACTGGTAGCAGATGGATGTGCTGGCCAGAATAAGAATACGATTTTATTGGCAATGCTATCAAAATGGATGACCGAAGCACCACAAAATATAAAACAAATAGAGCTGGTTTTCCCTGTAGTTGGACATTCCTACATACCACCAGACAGAGTTTTTGCTAGGATTGAGAAAGAAGTACGTCAGCACGAAGTACTTAATAATCCTCAAAAGTATCTAGAAATTATTTCTAAATTTAGTACTGTACATAACCTGGGAACGGCTTCTTGTGAAGTTTTTGATTGGAAAACTGCTTCACAGTATGTAATGAAACCCGTTGGTAGTTGGCACTTCCAATTTAAAAAATGTAAAAGGTATATTTAAAAAAAAACGGTGGTGTTTTAAGTACGGTGATTGTTATGACATATTTTATCCATAAATGGAACTAAAAATGTTACAAAGCAAAAACATGACATGTAAATAAAAAAAATCTTCTGTACGGTTTTCATTGAAAGTGGATATTGCTGCCTTTGCTTCTATATGACTCAATTGTAACAGAAGCACTGCAATTTTTTCTATTCACACACCTCCAGTGAGTGCTACCGCTGTTATTTGTCACATTTTGCGCTCGTTCAGACACGGCGGGAACCGCGCGATTATAGAATCGCATGGAAATCGCGCGGGTCTTATTTATATGAATTAGTTAGTAATCGTTCAGACATAACCGCGCGGTTAATCAAGCCGCGCGGTTACCGCAACCCAACCGCCAGAAAATAGAATCGCGCTGCTCCCGCGCGTTTTTATTACTATGGAGTCTTTACTTCGCGTTCAGTTGCGTTGCGGATACCGCGCGGTGAGCACGTCACTGCTCGTGAGTTCGCCATGGATCGTTTCGACACTGAACTATTTATTGATGAGGTGGAGAAGAGACCTGCAATATGGGACATTCAGTGTGATGATTACTCAAATAAAATTATCAAGAACCGAGCTTGGCAAGAGTTGGTGGAGATATTCGGAAATTGCGAAGACACTGTGGAAAAAAAGAATATTTTAAGTAAGTAGGTTTATTCACCAAAAGAATTGACAGAATTATGTTATAATTATTGTTACGAAGCGTATATTATACTCTCCGTATACTTTAGGTACTTAAATAAATATAAACAAACTTCGGCTGCTTCAGGCATTTCGAGCATTTTTCAAATGAAGGAGTATATTTCGTTTGTTTACATTTAGTCATGTACCTAAACATTACAAGTACGGTATGTTAGTTGCAGCTATATCTTTTTGTCTTGCCATGGCACACGCCCATCGTTCACAAAGTAATGAGCGAATTTATCTCTGATATTCAAAGATGACGGTGTCCCTCTTCCCGCATGCAAGGTATTGAGATTAGTCATGGGTGCATTATATAAAGTATCTTTAAATTTTAGACCATCTCTAGTCCGCACATAGTTATGTAGAACACAAGAGGCTTTTATTATGTCTTCGGCAAAATCTATGTTTACATTTATAGGTCTATGAAAGATGCGCCATTTGTTCGCCAAAATACCAAAAGTGCACTCAATATTACGTCGGGCTCTCGATAACCTATAGTTAAAAATCCTTTTTTCATATGGTAAACATTTGCCTGAATATGGGCGCATTAAATTTTCTGCTAAGCCGAAGGCTTCATCTCCAACTATAACATAAGGCATTGGTGTTAGGTGTACATTAGATATTGGTTTAGGTGTTGGTATGTTTAATGATTTTTCTGTCAGGCGTTTATAAAACACCGAATTTTTAAATATAGCAGAATCACTGCTTTTGCCATAAGCTCCAATATCAACATAAGTAAAGCAATAGTTGGCGTCGCAAAGTGCTAAGAGCACTATGGAAAAGAAATGTTTATAGTTATGATACAAAGAACCCGAATCAACAGGCTTTATAACTCTGATATGCTTGCCGTCTATAGCACCAATGCAATTTGGAAAATTTGCATATCTCTCAAAGTCTCGTGCTATTGCCTTCCAGATATCTTCAGTCGCTTCTGGCATAACTATGTTTACCAACTTATTCCACAATGATTTACATACTTCGCGGACAATTCCAGTAATCGTCGATTTTCCTAGACGATAATTGTAGCTTAGTTCTCCAAATGAACAACCCGTACCAAGATATCTGAAACAAGAATATTATTAATAATGTTATTATTTTTAGGTACACAACTCCAAAAAAAATGGAAAAACATACGAGATTGCTACAATAAAGAATACAAAAAAGGAAAAACAACTCCTTCTGGTTCAAGTGCTCGTAAAGGAGCCCAATATATGTATTTTGCAAGATTATCTTTCCTGCAGAATAGTGTAAGTAATAAAGACACTACAACTAATATTGAAGAACAGAATGAAAGGCAAAGTGAGGAGACAAGTCAACTAAACGCCAATGTAACCGAAGCCACTGAAATACGTCCCCCTAAACGTAAGAAAACACAAGTGCCAGAAGAAAAAATAGCTGTTTTAATAGAAAAAAGTATCGAGTCACGAAAACATTTTGAGAATGAACTTCAAGAAAATAGTATTACCAAGCAAGATGACGACAAACTCTTTTGTTTGTCGTTATATAAAGAACTCAAAAAAGTACCAGAAAATAGGCGTTTAGCAACCAAAATTGAATTGCTTCAAGTGATACAAAAAGGACAAATCTTACCACCCCCTGTTCGCTACAATAATCAGCAGATCACACCTACGTATTGGCAAGGACAACAGTATACAAGCCCGCAAGGATATTTTACTACATCTGGATCATCTCCTCCTGTTCCGGCACCGTCACCGTCACCATCGCAATTTAGTTCTGGCTCTCAGTCCTCTACAGTTATAGAAAATATTTATGCTGATTTTGAAGAACAATAAATAAATCTTACCTTAAAGTTATTACGAGTTTCTCTTCCGGTGACACGCTTGGCCTCAAATGCGTTTCAGAGCATGAAACATCTTGCCTGATCAGTTCAATTAGTTCATCAAAAGATTTTATTGACATTCTCAAATAGTTAAAAAATTTGTTATCATACATTCTTAACCCTCTATTGCATACAGAGCCATTTTTGGCTGCTAAACTTTAGTAATTTTTTTCTACCCTAATTATAAACAAAAATTTCAAAATTTATCACAGTAATATTAGGGAGTTCAAACTCAAACGAAAGGCAATTTTTATTGTCTATGGCCAAAGTCGTATGTCATTATACCCTCACTTTTTTCCGGTGCGTACGCAAAGTCGTTCTTAGTGAAATTTACTGCAAATTTATTAGTGAAAATTAAATAGAAAAGGTAAGAATATTGATATTCAAAAATATAAATAATGTTCTACAAAGCCTCTGTTTTTGATGCCTCTTACACTTTATTCAAAATATTTGTTCTTTATACTTAATTTTCATTATTTTCTACGGGAGCCATTTTTGGCTTCGTATGCATTATGATAAAGTAAATTTGAGCCTAAAATGGCTTCGCATGCATTCAGAGATGCATTTTTAACGTAAACAACGAAAAATCTCTGCAAAAGTGCAAGAGCTACCTCTAAATTCAGTACGTTCAGACAAAATTGACCATTTTCCGATTCATCAAAGGACTCGTCAATTATGTCAGAATGATTGTTCTTTGCGTTCCCATATAAAATGTGAGAAATGTAATGTTTTTCTATGCTTGAATGAGAAAAGAAACTGTTTTAGAACTGTTTGGCTTCTGTTTTTTTTTTCCAAAATAATAAACTTATTTTTCTTTTCACTTTATATTTTGTCTTATAAGCCATAATAAAGCACATTAAAACATAAAAATATTTTTTTTCTATTAAATTTAATAATTCATGCAATAGAGGGTTAATTTGGGATATAACGTTACGAACTGACCATGTACTAGTCGGTCACGTAATATTGGATGCACCCAATACCGCCTCTTTCTTTTCTTTTTTTTAAGGAGCAACAACCACAGTAAACACACTTCTTCGTCGACCTCCATTTTGAAACTGACGCTACACGCACGAAATCGCATACTAACCGCGCGTGTCTGAATAGCATCTGAATTTTGCGGTTACAAACCGCGCGATTCGTAAACGCACGATTCCCGCATGTCTGAACGAGCGCTTTTAGTATGAATAAACCCATCACGAATCAACATGCATTTACATTTTTGAGTATCAACGAACTCAAACTGTTTACTCATTTTTTTATTTAATATTACACATTAAACATTCACACTTTATAGAAACACGATTAAAATAAAACAGTAGGTAATGATTTCACGGGTGAATAATTCAGATGTCAAACGCCAAATATTATTCTCATGTTTAATCGAATACTACCCTCATTATTGTTAACATTTACTCTCCGATCTACGTTACATTTTATGGTAATATTTTGTGTATTTAAATTAGCTAATACACGATTCAAAATTAATCGCCATCTATTAAAATATCTGTGAACTTGAATGAAGTGATTGTTTTTTTTTTTTCTATGATTGGTAATTTATTTATGACATGTTAACACAATAAATATAAAGAAAATCTTACAACAATGTACATAATGACGTCGTTATAAGCTGATTAATAAAGTAAATCATATTTTTACGTTGCTTTAAATCGTTTCACATAAACATATACATTGACCAATAAATTAGTTTATGACAGGATAACACAATAAATAAATAAAGGTTTTTTTTTAATTTTCATATATATTTACTTTAAGTATGATTTATAAAAACTGTTACATTAAAAAAAAAAGAGCTTTCATTTCATAATTCAACAGATAAAACTTTGAACATTTGAGATTTGGACATTTTGAGACTTAGACATTTTGCAACTTGGACGTTTTGCGACCGCTTGACATTTTGCAACTTGGCCATTTTGAGACTAAACGGCAGAAATCTGCCGATAAATGGAAAAAGGTAAGACCTAGCTACCGCTTTGAGGTACCTACAGCGACAGATCAAATTAGACACTATGTTCTTTTCTATCTATATCTTGCAGCGAAACGATTGCTCGAACTCTTAGAGGCCAACTAACATTTCACTATCATTATTTTGGCAGTTTTTAAATAACTGTCTTTATTTAGGTTTGGGCAGACTGGAATAACAATACAAAAAAAAAAAAATATATAAGAAGCGAGTCGCAAGATACAGGAGGTGGTCCGAGGCGATGCCCTGCCCTTACAATGTTCAAAGAGCGGGTGGTGGCAATTATAGGGACACACGCTATCACTGGGCAGCCTGGGATCCAAGAGCAGGGTTTTGTTTTAGTATTTTGTATTTATTTATTCCACATACCCTAGAATACCCCTTACTCTTTGTATTTGCAGGGCCTAGACAAGTGGCATGAGCGCTAGTAGAAAAGATTGTTAAATGTATGGGATTGACACACCTATGCTTACGCTAAGTAATTTCGTCTCGTGTATCGAACTGTCAATTGGTGTTAAACCCTTGATATTTGAAGCTAGGATAGTTTCATAACTATTCACTATCAATATTCCCATTGTTGTTATTATCATTTAGTAACCTTTTGACATACTAAGTTCACTTATCAATTTGTTAACAAACAGGCATCTGTTTTCCTATGGGAAACAATAATATTATGATTACATATTTTAAAAAGGGCCATCTGTTCTAAAACCCATTTCGAGGTAAACTATCTTAATTACTCTTTTACTAATATTTACAACAGACACCCTTTGTGCTCCCGCGATGTCACCATATGCCTGATTGTACTGATTATAAATAGGACGCTGTAAAATTATTAGTTAGTTCTTACTCAACCACCAACTACGAAAGATGTAGCTAGGTTTATTATAATAAATACATTTTTAAAAAGTCTTCCAGTCGTCTAAATTGTAACATTGGTAGCCAAGTGGTAACAATCTCTATTCGATAAAACGAAACGTCAGCGTCGATTGACATCTTCTATACAAAATCGTAGTCAAGTGGCAGTTTTGACAATCTAATACGCCTGTTAGCGTTTGAAATCTTCGATAGCTAAGCAAACGCACAAACCTTGGAGATAACGCCAGAGTTAGCGAACGTTACTATATTTTCTAGGAAATTTTAATCAGCCGCAAGTTTTGTGTGTTTTCGTCTTTGATAAAATCTACGACCGTGTTAATTCTTATTAGTAAAACGCACGCACTTCGGCTTACGTGGGCTGCTCATACGGCCGCATTTTCACCTGCAAGATAACTTCCGCGAGAAATGTCCGAAAGTCTGTCTGACAGGAGCTTGCAAGTGTAAACCCCGTAGCAAGTGCTGTCGCGACAGTTTGTCAAGCGCTTCCTGCGAGTACTTGCGAAAACAAGTCTAAACATGTACGCGTCGACTCGCGACAGATCTCTCTGCTTATCAGTCTAGTTTCGTATATCTCGCAGCAAGTATCGCACGCACGGGTTTTGTTTTTCTTTGAGAAGAATGAGTCAACGACAAAGTCGTGAATGGTCGCGTGAAGAAACTATAAAGATAATAGGATTTTATGAGTGTAATCCTTGTTTGTGGGACAACCGGCATGCGGATTACAAAAACCGAATAAAAAAAAGCTCTGTACTCAATTCCATCGCACAAGAATTCTCCACAACTGAGAATGAAATATCCCGAGAACTGCACAATTTAAGAAGTCAATGGCAGAATGAATTAAAGAAATTAAAGATCAAGAAGAGTGGAAGTGGCCAAGATGATCTTTATAAATCTAATTGGAGTTATTTCGATGCTCTTAAGTTTTTGGATGTGGGCAGCGCACCCAGTACTGATGCCTTGGTAAGTACCTACCTATAGATATGGGTATTTATTTAATATTCTTAATGAAACAATATATGGACCGTTTATATTAAAGTATAGCATTATTAATGCAAATTTAATCAAATATAATAATGAAACAATATTTATACTGATTCGTATGTATATTCGTATGTAACGAGGAGATGAGGCTCAGGCGCCGCCGAAGTAACGCGAAAAACTATTTAAAGAAAATTACAGGTTCTCTAAACTTTTGTTTAGGAACCTTTGTAACGAGTTACGGGCATCTACTTCGTTACGAGGTATAAGAAAAATCTCTCTGGAAGTCAAGGTAAGTTATACTAATAATTTGATATTATAAGTACAACTTAACAAGAATAGCCAAATATTTATCTAAATACAACTCATTTTCTATTTTATAGGTTCTTTGTATGCGGAGATTTTTAGCAACAGGATGATACCAAAGGATTGTTGGGGTCACACAACATCTGCCACAATGCACAGCAAGCCGTTGTATATGGCAAGTTGTGGCGGCCTTTAACAATCAAAATGTACTGAATAAGTACATCAAATTTCCACGGACATAGCAAGAAAGATCAACATTAAGACAAGAGTAAGTAGTACTCATACATACATTTTTATTATTAGGTAGGTACACAATTTACTACTATAATTTCAATAATTCAATTAATAAATTCTTTAAAGGTTTCAAAGAAGATTTGCCGGGTGTAATTGACTGCACCCATATAACAATAATAAGGCCTGTTTCTGAGGAGCACCTTTATTTCAATTGTTACACTGAAAAAATAAGAATGGACAGATTATCATCTTTATAATCTAAACTTCAAGGTCAACATTCGATGTTTACTAAAGCTAATACTGAGAGCGAAGATGCCCTGAAATCAAGTTTTATTATTGCATTACAAATCGCGAAGAGATCAATGCCTTTCACTGATAGTGATTTTATTAAAGAGTGTATGTTAAAAGTTGCTGATGTTTCATTTCCATTTCAAAAGTTAATAATTCAAAATATTTCGCTGTCCAGAAACACTGTTGCTCCAATTTGGTTCTTCAACTGAAGGATAAAATTAAGGAATTTACAAACTTTTCACTGGCTGTTGACGAGAGCACAGATACTGTTGATACAGCTCAACTTGTTGTTTTTATACGAGGAATTAACAGTAACTTTGTAATAATTTAAGAACTATTAAAGAACCATTGACAGTTCTGCGATTGAGCATTTGATAGCAGAATATGAACTCGACTGGAATATACTTAGCAGCACAACTACGGATGGCGCTCTTGCCATGACTGGTAAAGATTAAGGCGTTGTAACTAAAATAAAACAGAAAATATCAGGGAATTTTGTGGGATTTCACTGCATAATTCATTAGGAATCATTGGCATCCAAACAATTAAAAATAGACCATGTCATGTAACCTTTAATCAAAATAGTAAATTTTATAAGGAGCAGGGGACTAAAGCATCGACAGTTTAGGCAGTTTTTACAAGATTTGGACGAAAAGTTTCCTGATGTCGCTTATTTCACCGAAGTTCGTTGGCTTAGTCGAGGAGTAGTTTTAGAGATATTTTTTGCTTTACGTGACTCTATTCAAACTTTCATGTTAGAAAAAGGCAACCCAATTGATTATGACAATGACTGGTAAGTTGAATGTGCCTTTTTGGTAGATATGAATAAACACTTGACTGATCTGAATGTAAAATTACAAGGTAAAAATCTGATTGTCACTCAAATGTATTCATGTGTTCAAGCCTTTGAAACAAAGTTAAGGCTGTAGGAACATCAGGTAAAAAATCAATCTTTGGATCATTTCCCTCATTTAAAATCATTTGGCATAGTGAACCAAAAAAAAAATTGGTGCAATATTCTTAATTTCTGCAAAACCTGATCACTGAATTCAACAATCGTTTTGAAGACTTCCATAAAATAAATGAAATGGAATTCCCAATTTCCAAGAAACCATTCAATTTTGAAGCTTCACAGGCACCAGTTCAGTTGCAAATGGAGTTGATAGATCTTCCATCGGACAGTATCTTGAAAGAAAAATTTAAAGAGGTGAACGTTCTTACATTTTATACTCAATTTTTCAAGAGTTTGCACAACTACCCGGAATTAAAAAAGCATGCAGCACGAATTCTGTGCATGTTTGGTAGCACCAATTTATGTGAACAGATGTTTTCCGTCATGAAAATAAATAAGAACAAACAACGCACAACAATTACGACTGGACACCTCCAATCAATTCTTAAAATAATTACAACAATATGATACCTGACATCAATGAGCTTGTCAAAAACGAGAGAAGTACGATATCTGGATCCTCGAGCTCAAAATAATTACCAGAGTAATTACAAGAGTGTCGTTGGGTTGGTCTTTCAAAAACATTGGGGGCGTGGAACGGCCGTTTTATGATTTTGTTAAGAAGTATTAATTAATATCATATTCAGTTCTTTATACGGATTTTCAATTCTTCATGGCAGCTAAAGGCAAATAACCTGGAATTACAGTCAAACTGAACACGGAAAAGGATCCCAGATGGGATTGGAGGTTTATTAAAACGGCCGCAGACAACCTGGTGATGTTTGGTCAAGACGTCAGCACGTTTCAACAGTGTAAAACAGAACGTTGAAAATATTTCGATTACGAATCTAAATAATGAACATGAAGTTTAGACAAAAGAAGCCTTCTTCCTAAAAACCATTCCAGCGCACATTAAATGTGCATCAAGCGGAAACACAATTTATTGAATCTTATACTCCGAAATGCCAGATTTCTCCACATTTTTATGGATTTTTTGCCATTAAATTTTTTGCTGAATTATAAATGTCATCAAATAATAGTTTGTCAGTATCCACTACATACTGCATGCAAATATTAGCATCACATTTACAGATTAATTCGTTACGCGAATTGTCAAATTTATCTATATCATAAATCTCCAATCCCACAATTTTGCTTCCCTGTTTTGGTATTTTTATATAAGAATAATATATTTCATTTTCCTTTTTTTTTCTTTGAGTTACTACTGCCTTCAGTAACACCATTTTCATGTTGTTGCATGTAGTTGCTCACGCGTTGTGCAAGAATAGATTGGTTTCTTGTTTGAATAGGTTGAAATGGAAAAATGTCCCCGGAATCCTAAAAAAAAAAAATATCCGATATAAATACTATCATATAATAAAAGAAACAAAATAAAAGTAACGATTTAAAAATATATTAAATAGCTTCATTTAATATCAGGAAATCGAACCCAAAACAATGTGTTTGAATATATTCTAAATAGTTTGATCTTTTTAATTGTTAAAATATAAAACATAAAATATGATTCCTGTTGGAATAATAACAAATATAAAATACAATTTATATAACATTTCAATCGCTTTATATTCGAACAGCGGAACTCGTTTAAAAATATGATGTACTTACCGACATTATGGAACTTCATGTAATATGCTTTTATTAACCACCTCGGGAATATTGAAGTAAAATTATCTTTTTCCCTATTTATATACATTTTCAAAGGTTGCAATAGAGTTCAAAATTGCATTTATTTAAATTAAAAAAAATTGTTTTACAAATACGGGAAGGTGAAATAGGAACTCAAGACGGATCGACGCTTGTTCTGTATTGTTTACTCGTACCATGATTATAATAAAAATAATTTGTAATATTGTTTGTTCATTGGTCTGTTTTAGGATCTGTTGTTATGTTATGATTAGTATAATATTAGCGACGCGCGTCTAGCTATGAAACTAGTATGTGAGTTTATCTTTAATACATATTAAACTAATGTATCGCATATCGTCTTTATAAGTGATTGTCTAAGGTTGAATTTCAAATTTTTTGTGATGGATGCATGTCATCCATATCCTATTTTTGGTGTCCTCCATCTGAATTGGCAAAAATATGTAACAAGCACAATCCCTATATGGATAACAATCACGTGGAATCCATAATATTTAATGGAGCTCCGAAGGCTTCAGCATCATTGTGTTCTCATGAAGCAAAGCTCAGACTGTAGAGTTCGACATCAACGATATTGTAAAAACTCTGAAAATGTAAGTTTTGTTAATTATTTATTTATTTAAAATGAAATAGGGTAAATATGAATCTTGTGATTTTGTAACGCAAGTATTCATACACTCGTATTTTCATTCAATAAACATTGAAATGATAACTGTGAAATAGTAGTGATTAGTGAAATTTAATTTGTTTTCTATTTATTCCTTGAGTTAAAACTAAAACAAGAGTGTAAACATAATTCAGTTTTCATATTATAAACTAACTAATAATAATAATAATATCAATTTACTGTACAAATTAGTTTTGGAATATATCTAATAATAAAAATACTTAGGTAACTAACAGTAACAGTACTAAATAACTGAATAGCTGGTTACATTTTCAATCGAAGTGTGTTCAGAATATATATTCATTGATTTTAATGTCAGGTTTATACTCAACAGCACATCAGGTTTCCACAATATGTCAATTTTCCATAATTTATTTTGAACACTCAATACATTAATGTTAAAAGTCAAATGGAGAAATTTGACAGATATGTATAACCTCATGTGTTGTTGACTATGTCAATAGGTTATAGACCTAGGTTAGGTTTAGGTTACCTTACCCGACCAATAAGAATCAATTGCAAATAGTTTCACAGTATTTTATTTAATTATAGGTCTTTCAATCCATCAAACGCGGACTATCTGTTCCCATCAGATGATGACGTCAATGATCAATCCCCACAAACAGCAGTCCATACAAAAAAAGAAACGGAAGCATTCACCAGTGGCGGGTACATCGAGAGCGAGTCCTGCTCCAGTTCGAACTGTTACTGCCCTAGCGCAGCCAACAGGGGAGAAAAAAAAGAAACATATTATAAACCCGGTGGCTATGATGGAGCCAACAGCTAACGACCTTTTCGGTCATAAACCGGGTAATAAACCTATTCACTCATATATTACGAGAAGGCTTGCAAACGGATATTCTCGTCAAGTAGACGATGCAAAACGAGGGACACACTACATAGATTTACGAGTTTAAAGGTGCGATGAGATCGAACACGTACAACCTATGAATCGATGGCGTCACTCAATTGTTTGTGTGAAAACTATAACTGATGATAAACACAGAGGCGTGGCAACATCTAACCAATTTTATATCAGCTACTCGTAAAGAGTATCGTAACTGCTCCTCCACTTTTATCAGTAATTATTATTAAATTTAAAAAGTTTAAGCTTATACAGTACTTAGACTTTAGGCTTTGGTATACTGTTTAAATTTCGTAAATAATAATTACTGACAAAAATTACTTTATATATTATATATATATACTATAACTTACTTAAATCTTTTATATCATAATAATAGGCTTAATTTTAACAAATATATAATTAGTAATATCTCTTTATTTTGTTTTTTCCAGTACAACATAGCTCCGATTCAAGAAAATGTGAATAATGTCAAATTGAAATAAATAAAAATGAATACCGATACCATTTGAGAACAAATTTGCATAAGTCTCATTGTCTGTTGAAATCGAAATTTGAAGATATTGATATTATAGCTACGGCATTTAAAAATAGAATAATTACATATAGACTTAATCCCTTGGAAGAGTACCTTACACCAGAGGCATTCCTAGTGGATAATGAGAAATATATTTGGGATATTATAAATGACTGTCTTCTAAAACATGATTGTATTAAATTGAACGTTGAGTTGTTTGCTTATTTTATGAGACCGATGGTAAATGAGCATCAACTTAAATCAATTAATACAAAATATGAAATAATATACCACAGTACAGATATTAATGAATTCATCATAAACATTATAAATATTATTGACAGAAAAATATCAGAATTTCAACACTGAATCGGGATGGTCTCTCATTTCAATAAGTCATTTAGAGATCAACATAAACAAATATAGTCCATTGAAAGGTGGTTCATATATTGCTTTACCAAATGAAATAAAAAACACAAAATGTTTTATAAATATTCAAAATGATGATAATTTTTGTTTCTTGTGGAGTATTATTGCGGGATTATTTCCACAAAAGAAAAATGTTTGTAGAATTAATTCCTACCCTCATTATTCCATAGTATTGAACATTAATGGTATGAAATTTCCACCGTCATATAATGATATTAAAATGTTTGAAAGGATCAATCCTGAAGTCAGTGTAAATATTTATGGATTAGATAATAAAAATAATGTAACCGGACCGCTATATATAACCTCTTCAAGGAAAACAAAACATGTGAATTTATTATATATTGAGAAAATTGGTAAATCTCATTATTGTTTAATAAAAGATCTTTTGCGATTGGTTAAACGACAAATATCAATCATATCACAAAGGTAAAATGTATTTGTGCGAGCTATGTTTGCAATATTTTGTTAGTGAAAAAAAAATATAGGTCACATATGTGTAATAAAATATTTACATCATTACCTGAGAAAAATACTATTTTATGTTTTAAAAACTATGAAAGACGACAAAAAATAAATTTTATCTTATAGTCTAAATAAGTATGTTTCATATAGAGGATCTGATTGTGTAGAAATATTTATTAAACGTTTGCTTCAGGATGTAGAACAGATTTATAATATCATATATAATAAGAAACCTATGTCACCTTTATCTTTAGAGCAAGAAGAAAGTTATGCAAATGCAATAAAGTGTCACATCTGTGATAATTTTCTATTTGATGATAAAGTTAAAGATCATGATCATATTACATCACAATATTGAGGTGCCGCACACTCGCATTATAATCTGATATACAAAGTGTGCTCATTTATACCAGTTGTTTTTCATAACTTGACAGGTTATGTTTGTCATCTCTTTATTCATGAATTAGCCAAGTATGAGAGTTATTTTAAAATAATTCCGAAATCTAAAGAAAAGTACATGTCTGTTACTAAAATTATCGAAACCAAAAATACATCATATCCAATTCAAATAAAATTTATTGATTCTTATCAGTTTCTTAGCTCAAGCTTGGATGAATTATCTAAAAATTAAAATGATTCAGAATTTAAAACTTTAAGAAGGGAGTTTTCTGACGATGAACAAATCCAATTAATACGTTGTAAAGGTATTTACCCTTACGATTATATGGATTCTTTTTCTAAATATGAAGATAATGTTCTCCCGCCTAAAGTATGTTTTTACAATAGTATGAAATGTGAACATATAAGTGACAATCAATATAGACATGCGCAAAATGTATGGAATTTTTTTAATATTAAAACATTGGGTGAATATACAGATTTATATTTAAAAACTTTGCCATATATTTGAAAATTTTAGAAACACTTCCTTGCACTATTATAAACTCGATCCGGCCTATTATGTTAGCGCTCCAAGCTTAAGTTGGGATGCAATGTTGCTTTATACAGGTGTTCAGTTAGAACTCATTCAGATTTAGAAATATATGAGATGATAGAAAAAGGAATTCGTGGAGGTTTAGCACAATGTTCTCTTCGAAACGCTAAAGCGAATAATAAATATTTACCGAATTTTGATAACGAAAAAAATCACCGTGTAATAAATAACCTTTAAACAAGAAAACTTTTTACAAAATTATATAGATTTGAATACTCGATTACGTCAATCTTCATCTTCACATTTTGAAAAAGATTTTTTCAAATTGTTAAATATAATCGCAAAACCTAATTTAAAAAACATTACAGTATTCTCAGAAAATTTTGTTGCTGTTCATATGAACCCGGAATAATTAATTCTCGATAGACCTTTATATATCGGTTTTACAGTTTTGGAATACGCTAAACAGCACTTGTATAGTTTTCATTATAATTTCATTAAAAAATATATCAAAATAAAGCAAGGCTGTGCTACACAGACACAGACAGTCTATTATATTATATAAAAACTCATGATTTTTATCAAGAAATGAAGGATGATATTTCTAAATTCGATACTAGTAATTTTGATCAGAACAATATTTATCAAATGCCTAAATTAAATGCAAAGATTCCAGGTTTAATCAAAGATGAACTAGGTGGGGATATCATCACAGAGTTCACTGGATTAAAAGCTAAGTTGTATTGTATAAATACGTTAAAAGGCGAAATCAAAAAAGCTAAAGGTGTATCTAAATCTATACAAAAACGATTGCAATTAAAACATTATAGTCATGCATTACTCAATAATATTTTTTTAAATGTAAGATGAATATTATTAAATCAAAAAAACATATATTATATTCCCAAGAAGTAGATAAAATAAGAATAAATCGAAAATATAATAAAGTACAAGTATTTTCAAATCAGGTGGAGACCTAACCTTGGGGACATTGTAGCACTATCTTTTAATTTTATCGTAGCTTTTATGGTTACAGTAATTTTAAATACATATTAGAAATATAGATTTTATAAAATTTAATATAATCTTATGATATCCATGAATTATATAATTTATAATAATAATAATAATTAGAATAAACATATAAAATATATATTGTATTTTAATAATTGTATGAATATTACTGTATACGTAATTGTATAATATTTATATGCATATGTAATTGTATATGCATATGAAATGTTGAATATTAATGTAAAAAAAAAAAAATTGACTTCAAACATATTTTATTGATACACTAAATATCTTTTAATTATAGCTAAGTAATAATAATGAAATTGCAATGAGAAAACATGCTCATTTCACTATACATCTTCATACTAAATCTCGATCGCTTCTCTTTACAAGATGAAGTTAATTAACCAACGCGATACATTAGATGTAAATAATATAAAAGTAGAACATCGATTACAATCAACAAAACATGGCATACTTTTACCTGATACAGTTCGATGTATAATGTGTGGTCCTTCTAATCGTGGGAAAACTAACGTAATGCTGAATTTGTTATTGCACAAAAATGGATTAAAATTTAAACATATTTACTTGTACTCGAAAACAGCATTTCAACCGAAGTATTGTTTCCTAAAAAAAGTAATGGAAAAAATTCCAGGAGCAAATTTTTTTGTTTATAATGAAAATAAAGAAGTTCTCCATCCCAGTGATGCATTGATTTGTTCAATTATGATTTTTGATGATGTTGCATATGAAAATCAATCAAACATTCGAAATTATTTTGCTATGGGACGTCATAAGCAAATAGACTGTTTTTACTTGTCTCAGACCTATTCCAAAATACCTAAACAACTAGTGCGAGATAATGCTAATTTACTTATTATTTTCAAATAGGGATGTAACGATACCGATACCGATATATCGGCCGATATAATCGGCAGGCCGATATATCGGCAACGCCGATACAACACGGCCGATATCAACCAGTTCGAAAAGCGCGCGAAACGAACGACGCGTGCGACGTTGCCGCTCTTAGCGTCGCGTCGTCTTACCGGTCGCTTGGGCCGGCCAACACAATGTCCCCCGGCCCGGCCCCAGTGCTTGCTAAGCTTTGGTTGAGAAATGTCGTGTTTCAATTTACGTTACGTCGCCGCTTTTATTTTGTAATTCATTCTGTTTAATTATTGACACTGACTAGTGAGGACTGTTACGGTGTTTTAATTTATATAATAGAAAATGGCAACGCCATTAAAACGTACAAGTTCCATCTGGAATCATTTTCAAATAAAACAGGATGATGATACAAAAGCAACTTGTTTATACTGCAATGTCAGCGTTTCTCGTGGTAGTAAGGCAGTTTCATCGAAGGGCTTTACGACATCTAACATGTGGACACACGTGAAGCGTTATCATGAAAAGGAGTTGAAAAACGACACCCCATCTACCTCGACGACTGAGGCCGGTCCGCCACTCAAAAAACAAGCTACTTTGGAACACATTCTAGACAAAAATGTTATGTATGATACTGATGACCCCAGAGCAAAAGCGATCACGCAAACGATAGCTGAACAAATATGTGTAGATATGGAGCCGTTCGATATAGTAAATAAACAGGGGTTTCAACGCACCATTAAGCAGTTGTGCCCGAAATACAAAATGGTTTCCCGTCCACATATCTCTGAAAATGTGATACCAGACATTTACTGTCGTATGAAAACGAAAATAAAAGAACTTTTGCAAGAACTTCCGCACATAATTGTAACGACTGACTTATGGACTAGCGACGCTTCTTCATCCGTGAACGACTTTATAAGTCTGACTGCTCATGGAGTGAATAACAATTTTGAGCTAAAGAACTACTGCCTAGCAGTATTTCCTTTTGAAGGCGAAAGACATAGCGGTGAAAACATAGCTGAAAACTTACGTCAGTTATTTCAAGATTGGGCTATTGACGAACAGGTACGAGCTGTAGTAGCAGATAATGCACCGAATATGGGGCTTGCTGTAACACAATTGGGTGTGGAACGTATCAGATGTATGGCACACTCTTTACAATTAGTGCTGAAGGATGCGTTTTCGGGAGAAGAGAAAATAAATGAAATGATTACAAAGGCGAGGTCTATAATTGGTCACTTCAGTCATTCTACTTCGGGTCGTAAAATCCTTACTGAAATGCAAAAATCTCATAATGTTCCTTGTCATGTGCTCATCCAGGATGTCGTCACTCGCTGGGATTCTACCCTTCAAGCGCTTAGGAGACTTCTTGAGCAGCGAGTTGCGGTTCAAGCATCTTTACCCCATGTGAAATGTAGAACTGAATTGGCTACAGAAGAGTGGGTACTAATGGAACAGGTTGTCTCAGCGTTGACTTATTTTGAAGAAGCAACAAAGTCCATTAGCCAAGAGTCTGCTTGTTTGTCTGACGCCATACCGCTGATCAACAGTTTGCGAAAAGTCTTAGATCGTATCAAGAACACCACGGCTATGGATGATGATAATGCTTATAGCCCTGAATATAATGCTTTTACACTGAATTTGATAGCTGGGATCAATGATAGATTTGATTATTTAGAGAACGATGAAACATTTATTTTAGCAACAGCACTAGATCCGCGCTATAAATTGCGTACGTTCACTCTGCAATCTACAAGAATGAATGCGAGAAGAATGCTGATTTCATTAATTACAAATAATACAAACAGAGAGAGTCCTCATTCTACAGAGGCGCCGCGACAAAATCAAAATGAGATTTTCTCGGGTGTCTGGTCTGCTTGTGATAGTTTAATAAAAGAAGCCGAAGACGACGAGCCTTTATCAAACATGTCTATTCAGCCTGAGCAAGAGGAAGTAGAATCTTATTTAAGATTTCCAAACATTCCAATCAAACAAGATCCAAAGATCTATTGGCGCCAAGAAGATAAATATCCAAAATTAAAAAAGCTTGCACAAAAATATTTGTCTTACCCAATGAGCTCAGTTGCTTCAGAACGTCTCTTCTCAACTGCAGGCCTGATACAAAATGATTTGCGTAACAGATTATCTGCTGATAATTTAAATAAACTTTGTTTTCTTAACAAAAATCTACCAAAAGTAAACTTTAATTACTGACTTTATGTATCTTTTTTAACCCTAGACACCTAACTTTCGTCGAATTGAAGAGTACGCCACACTAATATCATTATCTGTTTTTGGCAGGCCGAAAGGTTAGGTGTCTAGGGTTAATTAATAACTATGTGATTGATTTTATTTGAAACTAATAAACGTTTTTTTTTCCATTCTAATAACTGATTTTTTATTATCTAAGTATTTTTCCTTCAGTCTTCAGGACCTAGTGTCAATATCTTATTAACTTCCTTCAAATTTGTTTAATATACATAAAGTACTTTAAGCCATCAATATCGGTATCTGTATCGGTATCGCCGATTATTTTCGTTTAAAATCGGTATCGGTATCGTATCGGCAAAAATATGTATCGTTACATCCCTATTTTCAAACAAGATGATTGCAACTTAAAACATATTTATAGCGAGCATGTGAACACAGATTTAGAGTGGCAAACATTTAAAAAACTTTGTTCTGACATATGGCGCGATCAATACAATTTTTTATTGATCGATAAAGATTGCGCGTTGAATCAAGGAAGATACAGAAAAGGATTTGATATATTTATTCATTTCTAAGAGGATTATATAAATATTAATAATTGATCAAAATATTTCACTTCAAGTAAAGTATCTGTAAACATCACTTGCGTATACACTTTTATATAAATTATATATATTATAGATATAAAAATGAACGTAGACATCAAGGAACAACTGATAAATTCAGTAAATAATATAAAAAGCAAAATAAGAATGATAAAAGATGAAGTTAATCTAAAATATAAAAAAATTATTTAAACCTATCATTGATCCGTTAGCAATATTAATAAAAGATGAGAATTCTCCAATCGAAAATATTTCAAATGAAAAGGAAATTAAGAAGAATGCTGATGAATTGAATACATCGACAGAATTTGAAGATTTTGAAGACTTAGTGTCAAAACAGTCATCAAGTTATGAAGATTCAGAGAGTTTTGAATATGCTGAGAACAATCCAAAGAAAAATACTTCACTCAGGTCTCTAAAAAAAGAAGATGTGATGGATATATATGATAACATAAATATCCCTTTTGGTATAAGAAGTGAAAATAATAAGTTATTTATAGGTAATACAAATGTTTACCTTTCAGCAAATAATGCTAAAAACGCAGAAAAAACATATATTATGACTATTAACGATAAACATTATAGTTTGACTCCAGGTTTAAGGGAGCTATTAATTCGCCGAATTTACGCTCCGGATCCAGACGCCCTCAAGACTGCTGCAGTACATCATCAACGGAATTTCACCGCTGACCCACGTCCCTTCACCTACACTGACACTCTCACCCACACTTCTTTACTTTTCACCTCACTAGTCACTTCGTCCCTTTTATTTTATTTTTATTTGTTTAATGTAAATAAATTATTTAATTTAATTTATCATCTTTTAGTTTTTTTATCCTTGTTTCATAACACTTCTTTGTGCCTTTTTTAACCCCTTCATATTTTAATTTTAATGTTTTCCAGGACCGTTCAATTGAAGAGATCCCACTGGAGTTGAAAGAAGTTTCAATTTTCTTCCATACGGATTCTTTATCCTTATTAGTGATAGCGTCCGTTTTTTTTATTTTCTATTATAAGTTTGTTTCTCCCGACGAGGCTTACAAGAAGTTGACTTCAGCACTGTTGAAATTCGCCGAACGTTCCCTCTTCTTAGTTTCCATAATAATAGTTGTATGTAATAACGAAAAAATTAGCACAAAACTACTACACAGCAAAATAACCTCACTCGTACCGTAATATTACAAAAGTAAATCTGAATAACGTTAGACACGACGTTGACAGATGTCAGAAATGAAAGAAATAGAGTCCTCTCTCTTACATACGTTCATTCTATATTGTTGTTTCACCTTCGTGAAGTTAGCGTTTTCACAGACAACTTTATTCGTCGGATAGCTATTCATAGAATAAATATCAAATGAAAAATTGACAATCACTTATCCGACGACTAAAGAGTCCAATAACTTTATTCTTCAGTTAACTATTGGTACTTTTATCTGAGGTTTGAAAAATCAGCCCTAAGTTAAATTATATGCACTATTCATTCATCACATCCAACTATCGTTGCCCATTCATGAATGCCAAATAAAAAAAGTCAAACTCCGCCCCGTACAAACTATACAAAGTGAGCGCACCGGAAACACGACCTTAAGGTGGATAGGCACGCTTGACCACGATTGTACATATGTTGTGAGCCTTTTGTAAAACACATTATACAAAATAACCTAAAATTCTAACCTCTAAACTACGCACGTTGGCGGGGAATCCTTAACATGGGGTGTCATTGATCAAATGTATGGGTGAAATTATCAATGTAACCCCAATGGTCAATTTAACCCCATAGCTACATAGATATCTGTGTTCTCTTTTTTTTACTAGAATAATGCCTCGCGACTTGAGAAAGAATCAAGGATCGCGCGCTTATTAAAACTACAACGACAAACTATTCATTTACAAAGCACTTGAGGAGGTGGTAGAGGAACGAAAAACTGGTGCCCCTGAGGCTTACAATACAAATACTTTATATAATAAGTGCTGGTAAATTTACTAAAAAACCTGGAGCGCAGACAGTGTTTTCTAAAAAAGAAGAAATAGCAATTTTGAAAGCAGCTGCTAAATGTAGTGACTGGGGTTACCCTTTAACGATGTTGGACTTAAGATTTCTGGCGAAAGCGTTCGTAGATAGGCAAGGCCGTTTTGTTAAAAAAATTAATAACAATCGTCTAGGTGTTAAATGGGCATATTCCTTATTAAAAAGACATAATGAAAATTTTACACAACGA
This sequence comes from Diatraea saccharalis, assembly GCA_918026875.4. Taxonomy (NCBI): domain Eukaryota; kingdom Metazoa; phylum Arthropoda; class Insecta; order Lepidoptera; family Crambidae; genus Diatraea; species Diatraea saccharalis. The sequence goes on from OU893336.1 coordinate 12,461,384, forward strand.
GCGGCTTACAACATAAAGAAAGCTCGAGCAAACGTTTCTCATTAAACTATGAATTCTTATTTTGATAATTCAGAGAAAGTAGTAAAAGATATTGCGTCAAGCAATATATTTAATTATGAATATGTCAGATGACCCTGGGAAAAAGGTGAGTATTTATAAAAGAGGCGTTAAGAATCCTGAGAAAGTTATTAACCATTCTAAAAGTGCTACTACTGTAATGGTTTGTGGATCAGCTGACGGAATCCTCTTATCTCCGTATATCATTTACAAAAAAGCCTCCACCTTTATAACACAGGAAAGAGGGAAGGCAATGTGGATCACCGTGCTGTAATAGTTTTCTTGTTCCCAGGGTTTAAAAAGTCAAAGTCTGCATTAGTAAATGTTAAAAATATAACTAACGTTAAATCTGAATATGAATCAGAGCTGGAGGATTTTGAAACCGGATGCGCTGTTGGATGGTTTATTCTAGCAAAATATGGATGGTTTACTACAAGTGGGAAGAAAACTAACATATACTTATTGACATAATATTCAAACAGAATAATACTTACGTGAACTTTTAAGGAACTTATTTTGAATTATAATCTAATGTTTCATATAACCGAACCTAATAGGCAAAATAGCTGTATTGACCATATAATTATTAGTAATCTCTCAGATTCAAAAGGCTTAACTCATAATACATATATTTCTGATCATAATACAAGTCAAACTTTTACAATTCCACTCATAAACAAACAAAAAAATATGACGTACTGCTTTACATATTAGAAACTATTCTAATGGAAATATACAACAATATCGGGAATGTCTTAACGCTTTTACCTGGTCGGATATTTTGTCCGAGCAAGAGGTAAAAAAGCATTTGACAGGTTTCATGATACGTTTTGTCTTTTCTATAATTTGTATTTTCCAATCGAAACAGAGAAAATAAAAAAACAGCATAAATAAACACGACTTGAGCGTCAGGAGGGAGCTTACACTGGCTTCCTATATCTTCAAAATTATTAGAGGAAATATTAATAATCCTAATATAATGGCGTCAATACAGCTATATGTACCGGACAGATACGTGTGGCGACGACGAAAACCACAGTTGTTGTTTGTGCCGCGCGCGCGTACCAACCTGATGATGCAGGCGCCTTTGACGCGGGCATACCGCACTCTTAACCTTATAGCTGATCGAATAGATATATTTATTTGCTCACTGAATGAATTCACAAAGACTGCGTTGTATATTATTTGTTATATACGTCAGTGATTTCAAAATGGTCTATATTGATTGTACAATATTTAATCAATTTGGCATTCGCGATGTTATACTGAAAAAAATAAAATGTTGAATGGTATGTATTAATTTTTAATGTAATTTTGTTATTTGAATTTTTAATGCCCTGATTATTATATATGACAAGAATTAATTTTTTATTTTTATATATTATGCATGATATTTAATGACTATTAATTTAATGATTTTATGATGTTTTAATGTTAATTTGTGTATGATAATTTTAATAATTTAATTGAATAATTTTGCTTTCACTATCGCATTGGGGCACACCTGTAATGATAGTTATAAGTTACGAAATAAAAAAATAAATAAAAAAAAACTTCCGCACCTCGATGGATAACGAAGGGTATAAAGAAATCGTCGCGCTTTAAACGTTATTTAAGACTTCAATGTTACCATACTAATTTAAAATTCCTGAAATATTTATTAATTCTAAAAAATACAGCTCTATATTGAGACACATTAATAATTCTTAAAGATATTTTAATCACAAATTTATCTTTAACTGTAAAAATAAATGCGTTGCTACATGCCATATTATGAAGGACAAAGTTGATAACATTATTTCATTACGTAACACCGATTCAATAAAATATAATAATTAAACAATTACAGATCCATCAATTTAGCCAAAACATTTCATAAATACTTCATATCCACTTCAAATAAAATACTGTATCATCGTCCAGTATGGACAATAATCACAAAAACATCGATCGATAAACTCTAGCATCTTTTTCAAACCAGTGAGTGAAAATAAAGTTTTAAAATTCATACATTCTTTAAACAATACAAAATCTGTCGGATTCGACGGGATATCAACTGAGATAATTAAGGGAACTGGAGATCATATACGTATAGTACAAAAAAGTGTACGGTTTACCATGCGCTTGCATGCAAGCGCGCGGTTTGAAGTCTAAAAAAATCTTTATTACTATTAAAATAACACCCGTATTTACAAACAAGTTACTACTTGTTACTAAGTAATTTCATAGTTAAGTCAATACTTGAGGTTAGAATTCTCAAGCACTGAATCTTATTCTATAGTTAAGTAATAAAGGTTACTCGTCTAAGCATTTGCTTAAGTAACAGTCGTTGCTTGACGCTTTTTCTCTCTGGCAGCAGATGGCAACATTTTATTACTGCGTTTCGTTTCGTATGAGAACAAGATACACAGAGAGAACACAACAGGTTACATTAACAAAAAGTGCTTCGGTTAAAAGAATTTCGGTTAAATATACCAGGGAATAGTTAAACTTACAAATTAGTTACCAAACCGTCACGTTTCAAATAACAAAATCATTTTTATAGTGATCATGTAGTTGAAATAAATAAAATCACATGTTAATCTAAGAAAACCTATTTGGTTAATCAATGCATTGTTAATTATACTACTCATTTGGTTAATTGACAAAATTACAACAATAATTATTGTGTGAATTAACAAATTTGTAGTTTTTAAATCAACCCTCACGCGTGTAGTAACTTTAACAAAAAATATACTAGATATGTATTACTTTAAATATGTTTGCACGTACGAATGTCTCGTTAAATAACACATTTTTTTATTGAAACTAAACTACACTGAGTTACTAAAACTAACAAAGAAATAGTTATCATTGATGTATTTTAAGGTGAACTTTAACGGTTAGTTATATAAATGCACCAAACATAATATGTTTCAGACGCACCCTTTGTGTCGTCTCGAAAGAACGATAGAAAAGGTCATAAAAGTCAAAAGAATAAAATATATGACATGTGATTAGAAATACCTTTTTAGCGCCTGTATTGTAACAGTTTACTTATTAAACTGTCTTTCTTTTGAATTTTTAGCTGATGTAAAAAAAACTGAAGCGTTGGGGTTGTAGATTGGGGGTGAGAAGCACCTCCCAGGCTTCAGGTATAAAGAATAAAACTAAAACTAAAGTTTAACAATCTTTATTATTGTTCTCAGGGGGTAGGTAAAGATATTCGCTCGCTATGGTTCTTGTATCTGGTATTATGAGAGAAGGACTTAGCTTCAAGTATTGTTAAGTGATTTTTTCAAAATTGTAAGTTAGTGTTAAATAACCCCGAAATCGGGGTTCTTCTTCTACCCCAGTCCTCCTGAGCTTCGTGGATCTTCAATGCTGCTGACCGGAGCTGACGACGGGTCTACACCCTTGTCAGCCTCTGCCCGGCCCGTGACGCTGAACTAACAAAACTAGTTTTTGTTATTAATTCCAAGTAAACAATCTTGATGACTTCTAATACTGAGGGCAGACGCCCGCGCACCAATCAATCCGGTGGTAACCGCCCGAGGTTGCGTGACGCACGCCGAGATCGCGAGAGTAAGAAGAATTGGGCTTTTGAGCCCCCTCCATTCGACGAATCAAAGGCCGTTAGGGATCCGAAACCGACACAAAGGTCTCAAAAATTCAAAGAGAAGATCCAGGCTAATAAGAAGGAGCCATTTCGCTTACTCGCTTCCACTGAAGAAACACCTCCGCGTGACGAGCTGATGTACGATATATTACCCACACTCCACCCCGGTTCCACTGGCGGACGTTCATACGCAAAACTTCGACTTTGGGGGGTTTATTCCAATCGTTGAAGACTTACGAGAAGATGCGCGGCATAGATCCGCGTTTAGTACAACGGTTACCCCTGAGCGTATTTACGCATGTAGCAGTTAATCATCTTAATCTGCAAGTTGCCGAAGTAGCCCGCCAAAAAGGCCAGAACACCTTAAATACGAGAGCAGACATCAGAGATGCACTTCCCAATTACCAGTATATGCCAAAAGTTATCACTGATTACATCTCGCACGTCGGGAATAATATCACACAAACTGGGGTTAGCATCTTCCTCCAATAGCAATACCTCAAGGTCCTATAGGTGATGTGCCATCAGGAAGTTTTGGCGAAGTAAATGCACATACCCATAATGTATATGAAACATACATCTGCCCACTCTTTACGGCGAACAGAGTCATTGCGAGTCAAGAGAATGACGCTAATTACCATCCTCTACCAATAGACCTCGTACCGCCTAATTTGATTCCAAACCGTAACTTACTAGGTTATGGAGATATAGATGCACAGAACCAAGGCGTCCAAGAACGTCTTGCCGGAATTGTATTCCCAAATGATGATAGCGTCGAAGGGCGCTACAAAATTAGTTACACAGCTTGTAATCGCGTATACACTATATTAAGTGAATTGAAAGACCGCTTTAAAATGACTGAATTCAGGCGGAAAGAAAATAAAGATGGCCTCAATCTATTAGAGAAGAACATCATAAAAGTATCAGCTGCAAAATTGACTTTTGCCGAGACGGAAGGACCAGCTAATCCTCTAGTAGTGCCACTTTTTGATAAAAACGTAAACGTGATTTCAAATTCAGCACAAGGCTCCGCCACCGCTAATCAATCAAACATTAAGGTGATGCACAGAAGAAGAACCCTGTTAACATAAATACAGCACTGAATAGAAGTTCAATAAGTGCAGCTACCTGTGGCCTGGAACAATTAAGATAGCTGCATATGCTATAGCTTCTATAAAAATCTACCGGCTAAAAAAATATAAAAACCGTGTGTTTCAAATGATATAAAAAAAATAATTTAGAATGAAGTCAAAATAAAAGATGCTATGATAATAATCTGTAAGTTAAAAATACAAATACTAATATTTTAAATTACACGGGAATCGAACCCGTACTTCAAGTGAAATTAAAGCACTAAGTGTTCCATTTAAAATCATCTAAATTTCATGGTTATCAAAATTATTTATAGCACAACCCGGGAATCGAACCTGAGATCACAAAATCACGAATTGAAACTGAAATAACTAGCATTCGGACAATGTATCGATTATATTTAATTTGCAGCAGACAAAATTAAATATGAAATCTGTAAGGTAGAAAAATAATAAAATGTTTATTTTGCATAGTCTCAGAACTCCGTTTTGTTTCAATATATTGTTTTATGAATGTTATTACTTTAAGTATAGCAATTTTATAATATTTCTTTTGTTAAATATCTATTTCACCTTTATTGAAATAGAATAAAAATATTATTGAACATTAGGTTAAGAACTGGATTTTTACTTCAGTAATAACATTCAATGAACAATGAATAAACATTATAAAACAGCGAAATAGATTTAGAATTTAAAGTTACTTATAGGACTTGTGATTTTCATAATAAAATACTTTAAGGTAATAATAACTTATAAGCGAGCAGTAACAATCAAATAAATTAGAACACTCACCCACTAAAAAGTTTAGTTAAAAATGTGAACTATTTTCTGATGAAAATAAATGTTTGAATGAGGTATTTATAAAAGCATCTATAAATGAATTAGACTTCCATTATATAAAAAATCTGAAAACTTGTTTAAAATATAAAGTATTATATATGATACCTTTTATTTTGAAAAATCTCACTTATATTTGTAATATCATGAACCCTAACCAATGTGTCATAAGTAAATCATGAACCCTAACCAATGTGTCATAAGTAAATCTATTTTTAGTTGGACTTGAAGGAAGTTTTGAAGAACAGTATGCAGGGTTGTGTTGCATTAAACGGTGTTGATAATAATAAACTTGATTCAAGCGCACGCAGCAATTTAGTGCAAGCCATTTTAGAATACTACATAAAAACTTACCATAAAATGACAAAATATGATTTTGAAATGATTTCTACTAAGATTGTGCGTTTATATCCAAGCGAGTGCAAGGTTGAATTTTATTTAAATATTAATAAGTAGTGCTAAGTTGTAGATTTAGTGTAATAATTTTATTTAAATGTATGAAACACAGCATTCTACGAGAAAAAAAAACTTAATCCTTTAAACAATTACAAATTCAGTTTAAATATTTGGGACTAAGAAATACCTATTTCTTAATTATAGTACCTACACTTATAATTTACCTTTGCAAATATTAATAAAAGATGGATAGCTATGGATAAACAAGTCCAAGTCCTTACTTAAGTCGTTATAGCTTCTGCACATACGGTGGATTGGATCATTAGATTTAACATTATTATTACATGTAGGCAAGTAAAAGACACTTTGCGTTCTCCTAATACCGACCACTTCAAACGAAAGGCGGCTTAACAAATCCTAAGTGTCCCAAATCGAGTGTGCAATCTTATATAGCGTGGATAAAATGGCGATGTCGCGTCTCGACTCAAGAGTGCTTGCTTTAAAGTATTCCAGTCTAACCTCGTATGTTCCCAATCTACGTCTCAGACCGAATTTCGCACTTAGGTATCGAAGAATTCAAGACAACATACAGTAATAGGTGACATACATGATGTTTTGAAAAACTGTACCCTCCGGTAGTCGGGTAAAAAGTTGGTGATTAAAAATAGAGCAGTGAGGTGAAAATTGTTAAAAAAGTTTTGAAAGTTTATTTCATAATACTATGAATAACAATAATACAATATCGTTTCAGGAAACATATTATGTTCCATGTAGAACTATAGGTCCGAACAATACCATGCCAGCAAAGGGGAAACTTGTGAACAGATATTATAATCAAATGAGGACCTTAAGGGAGTCCGGAGTGCTCCCAAAGAAGCGAAAATTTGATACAAGCGATAATGAGAATACTGACAATGGTAAGCAAAGTACAGTGCATTGGTATTTATTTATTACTAGCTTATGCCATTATATTATGTATTGAATAAATAAGAAGTCTCTCATATAAGAATATCCCATAAATAAGAAGTCTAAAACAAAGAAAGATTGCAAAATAAATAGTATGTCTAGATCAATAGGGTCACAGATGCGATATGTTTAATGTATTGCGGCGCATCATCCAAAAATGTTCCATGGAAAAACAATACAAATTAAACAATATTCCATATCTTTTAAGGAATTGTTTTATGGGTAACAGTAGCGATTTATTTCCAAATTTTTGAAAAATAGCGCCAGATTCAAAACTTAGGTAGCAGCCCAATTATGTAATAATCCAGTCAATCAGTCAATGACCAAATTCCCGTATATTTTTTCCAAACAGTGCCGATTTGCATGAAAATTTGGTTGTAGGTTCTACCTAACCTCTACTTCAAAGTTGACCCTGTACAGTGGTCGTTTTTACCCTAGGGGTGCCACCCCTTCTCAGAGGTGGACAATTTTCTAGATATAAGCCCGGTAATCACTAGATTGATTGATTGATAGATCTCAATTTAAGCAATTTTTATTCATTCAAGTTTCTCTCCACTCTCAGCATAGAGTCAGTTTTGAGTAGATGGTAAGTAGAACCAACAACTATATTTTCATCTTGCATGGGTGCTGTTTGGACAAATTTCACAGTTGTTTTCATTCATTGACTTCACATGTAATTTATTAATGAACTTTCCTCTTTTGTGTTATAATTATTAATAATAATAATAATAAATAAATATTCGGGATAACTTACAACAATTATTTAGCCCCAAACTGATTTTTTAAATCGTATTATGGCGACTAAATAACGTATAGAATACATATGATAAATATAACATCCATGACCCGACAACAGAAAATGTGCTTATCACACAAAATCTGCACCGGCGCGGAATTCGAACCCGGAGCACTCTGGCTTCGTATTCGCTTTATTGACTACTATACCAGACTTATTGTCATATTGGTTTTATTCTAATAACCTCTTGTAATACTTCAGTAAATTAATTTATATTCTTGTTAAATAATACAGACTTTGATAACCAAATTGAAGTACAAAGGGAACAAATGCAATGGTTGAAATACAACCGAGACCCCTGGCCACTGGTAGAAGAAAAGTGGAAAGCAACATGTTCTTATCGCAAAAGAAAGACATATGACAGTGCAGATAATAAACTAACTATGATGTTTAATGAATGGCCATGCCTGAAAGCAACCAATGGACATCGATTGGTATGTATGAACACTATATGCGCTGACACAGAGGACAGTTTATTTTTTGCATTATAGTCAATAACATTTTTTTTTATTTCAGACTGAAATCGACTTCATTCATTTATATCCTCAAAAAAATTTAATATTGTTTGACAAATGGCACGCATTTGTAGAGAAATCTTTCAAGTTATTGCAAGCTACTATCGCAAACGAATTAAAGGAGCACTTGGAAGACATTGCTTTCTCTGAAATATTTTTTTTACAATTTTTGTCTGTTTGTTCCCGCTTATCTCTGAAAAATGGCTGGACCGATTTTGACAGGTGAAGCGCGCGGTTGTAGTCTGATTTTATTCTAGCTTTATACGTCTTCGGCATTTCACATAGTATAAAACAGCCGCTTTCTACTGTCTGCCCTATATGTTTTCTATATGTTAACTATGCCATAGATTTTAGTGATTTTTTTTTTAATAGACAAAGTGACTCAAGAGTAACGGAGGAGGTAGGATATTTTATTCTTTAAATTTCAACCCATAAAGGGCCCAAGTAGGGGATGAAAGTTTATTGATGGCGAAACGAAGTTCGCGGGCAATGGCTAGTATAAAAAAAAATTACGAGGATACAGCAAGACTGGATATCTTTCTACCTTTACGAAACCTTGAATAACAGCTTATCATATTTAATATATTTGTTTTAGAATGACGCGGACATAGAAGAAGTATTGCAAAACAGACGCAAATCCTACAGCAAAAAAGGACTAACTTGCCAAGCTATGATTTTATGTCTTGGAATACCTACAGCGCTTGAAGCTTTTTGTGGTAGTTGATGACGTTTGATACATACAGGTATACAGGTTTGATTCTCTGACGAAAGCTCTTGACGTCTGTTTCAAATGTTTCAAAAGTTATTGCAGCACTAAAAAACACAACTCATCATCATCACCAGCCCTTTTACGTCCCCACTGCAGGGGCTCAGGCCTTCCTTATGGATGGTTAAGGAGGATGGGCCATGACCCTCCACGCTGGCCCAATGCGGATTGGAGGGTATTAACGACTGCAAATGCAGCCGGCTTAACGTGCCTTCCGAAGCGTGAAGTAGCTCGAGATAATAATTTTTTGGTCACCCATCCCGTGACCGACCCTTGCGAAAGTTGATTAACGACAACGATCGCGGGCCGCGGCGCTTATCCACTACGCCACCGAGCTACTTAAAAACACAACTGACTGACGAGAACTCTTGATATTTTACATAATGTGGTCTTGTTTTATTTGTGTCGACAAGTTTGATAGCTCCAAAAGGCTTATGCTTCATTTGAAAATTATACATAATTTGTCAGCCAATAGCAAATATTCCTGTAATTAATATAATTGTGGCAGAACATATACTAGCGGCAAGAGTTTACGAAAGCACTTATTCTTCCGAATCCCAAATCGGTATCGCTTCTATCAGACACTTTCAGAAAGACTCAGAAGTCAATCAGTCCTTTAATGCTTTACTGGACAGTCCTCAAAGAATTAACTTATTATAATAGACAAAAGTCACAGAGAAACCCTAAATACCTCTATTGAACACTTAGCTACATGGCTATATGGTCATAGTCAAATTAATAGAAAAGTAGCCAATAATATTCTTGTATATGTAACTCAGAATGTTACTCAACCAATTGGGACAATTTTATGTGTACAGATTTTACCCAATGTTAATAGAACGATGAAATCAGAAGTTAGTGAAATTATAGAGATACGCAAGAATCCTTTTAATGATTTCACTACAGTACATAAGCTCTTAACCCTAGAAAGATAAACTGCGCCTGAGAGGCGCCCGCGAAACAGATATATCGCTGTCTTTTTCTAACCCGCGTGAGTTTACGCTTGTATTTTCGAGCCAACTCAGTCGTCGGTGAAACCCCTTTTTCAGAGTTACCCTATTTAAAAGGTAAGCCTATTAAAATGTAACCCAGACGATAGGGTTACCCTATTGATTCGGTTAGCTTATTGGTTTGGTAACCTTTTGAATAAGGTTTAACCACTTACCAATAAATAGGGTTACCCTTAGGATTGCCCATCTCTTTTCTACGCATTCGAGATACTTCTAGAGAACTTGAGTTCTAGATGATCTTATTGAAGTTTAGTTCGCACTACGAAAAGTCGTTGTCCTTCTTTTCCGAGAATTTATTGTGAAACCGTTTTTTTGTGACTGAATACTATTTTGGTGTCTTACTATGGAATCGATCCAATCCAGAGATGATGATGAGACAGAAATTAAAAAATGTATTGAGCAAGCTTTTCTTAAACGTAAGTACAATATCTACCAATTGCTGATTAATTTTCTGTGTCACTTGACAGGTTTAGAAAGCTACTTTAAATGAAACAAAAATATATGTCAATTCTCATATGAAATATCATTTTTTTATTATGTAATATTGCTTTATCATCTTATCAACCAAACTGTGAATGTTAAATTATTGTTGAAAAAACATTATTTTTTTATTCATCATGGGTTAATATTAATAATCTAGGAATTATGTTATTTAATTACATTATTTAATATCAAATCAATATGTAGATAAACGCTTGATAAAGTCATAAATATCATTCAATTCATTGCGTCTTTCTGGAAAATATTATACCAGAAAAAAACAACCGGTCAACCATGGAGCTCAGCTGGGATTCGATATATTATTTTCCAGAAAGAATAGCATTGTAAATGCAAAAAATAACAAAAAAAATGAAATCATTGTGTCTTCTTAACATAAATGATTAGTTACTAAATATATGGAAGCTTCAAAACTTATTAGGAAAATATTCATTATCATAAGAATATGTAATTCATATTAAAATAAATTGTATCTAATAAACATTTTCTTAAATTTTTTATTTATTTTTTTTTAGAGGTAATTTAAATTATTTTTACAGGAAAAATACCTGATACTGGATCGAAAATTTCGGACACAATAAGATGATTTGTCTTACAAATACATCTATTTCTAAAATAGAAGAGATGACCTCAGAAAAATCAGCTTTAGTAGACAACACTACACAAAACCCTAATGAAGAAAATGTAATGAGTCGCTGCAATTGTGAAAGAAACTTAATCGCCGTAACAATAAGAAAGAATTTAGAAAATGTTCCTGATGAATTTTTGAAAAACTGCTTTCATGACATTAAAATGGTAATGGAAAAATATGAGAGAAAATGAAACAAGTACAGATTTTATTTGAAGATTTATTAATCAAAACGACTTAAGTAAATAATTTTGATCACAGAAACAGTGTTATTGAATAATCAGCCTTATGTTGAATAAAAAATTAATATTAATACTTTGTTTTAATTGCAACACAATTAAATACTAAATAATCAATGTTTCAAACTTGGAATATAATATCACAACAACAGTCTAAAAAATAGGTAATCTATACTTACTAAACATACCTATTTCAATATATACCTAGCAATCTTGTAAACAAACTTGTAATTACTGACATTGACATATGCAAGCATAATAAATGTTAAAACTTAATGTCAATAATAAATTGGTTTGTTTACAACATTGCTAATCTATTGAAATGGACTATACTAGTCACAGCATCAATTTGTATAATAAAGAATCATGCTATTTTATGAAACAGCATCATTTAAAAAATATATTAAAGTAAAAAATATACGCAGTGGGACAACCTGAATAATTAACTTTACAAACTCTGCAAATCAATAACAGTCTTGAAATACTTTCTAATCACAGTCACATTAAAAGTTTTTATAATGCTAAATAATGCATAAGTTATAAAATCATTATAATATCAGCCTTTTATAAAATACTTAGATTTATACTCGTATCTCTATCTATTTATCTCTTAGTTAACATTTTTTTTACCAATCTTTATTATGTTTGCAACACAATACTAAACAAATCAACTTTGTTTTCTCTTACAAGCATCAAATCTTTGTTAAAAAAAGTAGACTAATGTTGCTTCTTAATGGATGAAGCACAAATTTCAAAGAGGAAAAGTCTTTCTACTGACACTTGAGTTGCTGGTGCACCTAGAACAGTGTTGGCTATACCTGCTACTTCTGACGAGGTAGTGGCCATATTTTGCCAGTGCCTTAGTATGTCATTCTCTAAATTAATCCGTGCATTGAGGCAAAGGTCGTGTAAAGACAAATCAATGGACCTACTTTTCACTACATTTCCTCGCATTCTTTGTTTACTTTGAAGCATAGCTTCAATAGCAGGATAGTTAGTGCTACTAGTGCTAGGCATCGGATTGTCTGTATCCAATTCAGTATCAACCAATTCAGGATTGGAAGACAACGAGTCCCTTTCTTTTAGAGTATTGATTTGCATATACACCTGTTTCAAGTGTCCTTGCCTTTTGGCACTGTTCTGGAGACAATATAACATTCAGGCGGCTATCCAAATACAAAGCCTCTAAAACCACGTCATTTATCATTAAGTTTGTTTCTCGTTTCGTCATAGCAGTATGCAGAGCAACTGCAAAACTGTGGTCTATTATAGCGACTTTATTTTTGCAATTAAGCCACGTGATATAAAAATCACCCATAGTTAGTTGTTCTTTTTGAAGTCTCAAAGTGGCTTCATTTGCTGGCTCAAAACATTTGATTGAATCCTCGACTTCGCGCCAAAAAATATTTGATACTAACATTAATATTTCCGGGGTATCTTCACAAAATGTTCGAAGACTTATTAATCGAACCAACATGTTATATGTTGAGGTCCACTTAGTAGCGCAGTGTTTAATCGGCTCCTTAAACTTGCATGCCTTAAACGGTTCAAATTATTCGGCTTGCGTAATATATTAACCACATTTTTTGCCATTGCTATCGTTGATTGTATACTAACGTCAGCGTTAATCGCATCTTTAACAGCCAATTGTATTGTATGTGCCGCACATAACATCCCTCGCACTTTGAATGTCCCTTCATTATTTATGAAATTATGAACATCAACATCGACAGAGTGGAAAATATCATTTACCTGCTCTTCTTCTGTGCTTTGTGCTTCGCTTTCTTCATTTTCGTCCATTAATTCAAATTCTTCTTGTTCGGTTGTGCAGTTATCATATTCAGAAATGTATGCTCCTCCCATCAATTTTACCATCTTTACCATATTACTACCGTTATCAGTACAAATACAATATATTTGATCTACCCCAATTCTAAAATCTGTCAATAATTCTTCAATCGTATTTTTTAAGAAAGTCGAAGTTTGTCTATCGCACACTTCCAAAACTCCTAGATTCCTTACAACAATTCTTCCATTTATAATATATTGCACGTTCACGCCGATAAATTTGCGTTCAAGGCAAGTTGCGGAATCCAATTTTAAACTTATCATTTTGTTTTGTACTTCGCTCGATATGCATTTTCTAAATAGCATTAGCTTCTTCTTGTATTTTTGTTTTTATTGCTTTAAAATGTTAATTGTTTTGCTTGCAACGTCGCTTGTAGCGGCAAAATTAATGATTTCTTGAAAGGTCTCATCTTCTATCATGGCCAATGGTCTTCCATGAATTGTTACAAGTCGGACACAGAGTTTTTTCAATTGATCAATCCTAGCTATTGCGATTTTATCAGAGGAACTGGACTTATTTTTGCTTATGATTTTGGTATTTAAATCTTCAACAACTTGATACTCATTAGAATGTTTGGTGGCAATATGATTTTTTAAATTTGTTGTATGTTTCCCCTGAAATAGAATTAAAAACTCTTCATGTTATCAAGAATTTCAATAGAACATAAAATTAAACAAAACAGTGAGAATAATAATTAGTACTTCCAACATTTATCATAATATAGGACAGAGTAAATTTTAATGCATCAACAACCTTGCAGGACTAGGTAACTAACATCATCAGGATTTGACCCTAACCTTTATTTACAAGCCATACATTCCCAGTTAAACTTATTAATAAACAATCATCTTAAACGTTTATAAATACCGTGTAAATCATATTATTTTCTCGAAACATCTAAGTATACAAGGACTTTGGAGGATTTAAGAGCGTTAACGAGCATAAATCTTTTTAATTTCCAACGGCCCCGGTCACAGTCCATCGCGTTCTTTAATTAGCTTATAAGGTTTCAAAGGGATATTATGAAACTCTTTCCAACCTACTTTCTTTTCTAATAAAAGTTAGTCTAAAAATCATAATATATATTAAATATTCGGCCGAGTCGTTTTTATGTATTAAGCTTCCTCTTGAATGTATCACGTAGTATATTGATGAAAACTGAATTAATATTTTTTGTGTTGCTTAAACGATCTCAACGTACACGCAGCGGGAAGCAACTTTGTTTTAAGGCCCACACTCCACCAAAGCGGAGACTAGACGAGTGCAGAGGAGATGTTTTTTAAACAACCAATAGAATTTCGCTATTCATACATCTCGTCTCCGCTAAGCTCCAGTGGAGATCGCTAAGCGGAGATGTTTTATATTTGTATGGCGCCATAGAAGCGGAGATGAGAGCTGTGACTTGACGAGACGCAGCGGGGACGAGAATATGTGAGCGGCGTGCAGTGAGCGGTACCACCCTCTCCCTCCCGCCCGCCAGCAATCCGCAGTGCCCTGCGCGAGCGCCCCTTCGCTAGTAGTATCGTTCACGTGCACATGAGCACATGCTTCTCGCAACTTGCAGGCAGTTTTCAAAATAAATATTTAAACATAATGGATGAACAATTTATAGAATCGGTAAAAAAATATCCATGTCTATGGAACACATCACTAGATGCATACAAAATGACTGACGTCAAAGATGCAGCTTGGGAGAACGTAGTAAAAGAAACTCAATTATCAGACGGTAAGTGCAATTTATTTTATTAAGTATTTCGTTGAAGTAATGTTGTAATACGAGTGTGTTGCCATGGAACGGCGCCCTCGTTGTTGAAATAACGACAAAATTGTTCTCGAACGTGATAGGCTTCAATATTATCATTCGATATTTGATTCTCCACGTTTGTGTTGGTAAATATAGTCGTGTCCAAACCAGATTCATTATTATCTAGATAGCCAGGCAGCTTGTCAGTTAAAAATTTGTGTAGAACACACGTTGCCTTTATTACTTTTTCCACTGTTTCTATTTTACATTCAAATTCTTTACGGTATACGTACCATTTTCGTGATAATACATCAAATGTAGCTTCGACAATACGACGAGCTCTTGAAATTCTATAATTGTATGTTCGTTTTTCGTTATTTAAATTATCACGTGGATATGGTCTCATTAAATTAGGCATCAGAGGGAAAGCTTCGTCTCCAATAAAAACAAATGGTACAGGTTCTCCATTTTGATACAAGGGTTGCGGCTGAGGTAGATTCAGTCTGTTTTCTCTCTAACGAATTCCGAATATACTATTAGCAAAATTACCACCATCGCTGAACCTTCCCATTGAACCTACATCTACCATAATTATTCTTCGGGTAGCGTCGGCTACGCACATCATTACAGTTGAAAACCTGTGTTTATAACAGTAAAATGAGGACCCAGATCTTGGGGGTGCAAAAATATACACATGCTTGCCATCAATGGCCCCGACACTGTTTTTGAATTGCCAGATTTCT
Organism: Diatraea saccharalis; assembly: GCA_918026875.4. Taxonomy (NCBI): domain Eukaryota; kingdom Metazoa; phylum Arthropoda; class Insecta; order Lepidoptera; family Crambidae; genus Diatraea; species Diatraea saccharalis. Next base: position 12,477,120 of record OU893336.1, read on the forward strand.
TCAAATTGTTTTGAAATTTTTTCCAATCATTTTCATTAAGTTCTGGCATAACCAAAGGTTGTAGTACTGTCCACAAGGCATCGCAGACATCGTTTATAATTCTTGGAACAGTCGAATTTCTAATCCTAAAATTTTCAGCTATTTGTGAAAATTTTGCACCAGTGGCCAAGTATCTGTAATAATTAAAATGTGTATTGTATGTGTAATTTAATGTTAATAATAATTTTATTTATTTCAGTAAAAATGGCTAAAACTAAGTGGAAAAAGTTGAGAGACAACCACCGGGACGCATTAAAAAGGAAGAATGCCACCAGAAGTGGGCAGAGTCTTAACACGTTTTTCGCCATAGTTGAACAGTCAAAATTTACATATATTTTATTAAATGTTTATTGATATAGTTTACTGAGATACGGATTTAGGACTAGATGAGGCCTCAATCGCATGTATAGTTATTGAATTAATCTAAAAAAAAACCACTAGGTCACTGGTGCCCTACGCGGCGCTATAATGTAGAAACTTGAGTTTCCGTTATTGTGGCGCCAGGCAGGTCACCCCTCCGGTCACCCGCCCCCGCAGTCGTTTACCTGCGCTCAAACGGCACGCACGTTATTGTTTGTTTTTGCTATACTCGCTGCTGATGTTTAATCGCTATGATGGATTTTGACGACTTTGACGTAGATTTAGACATAACACAAGAAGATCTACATCACATTGATTTATTGGAAAGTAGTATTTTCCGAGAGATTGCAGAAAGCAGTGAAAAATGCGACGAGCACGTCTGTCCGTTTACTTATTTAATTATTTATATAATTTCTACTTTGTTTTAGGCATGAAAGAACCGTTTGCAAGTCAGCTACGAAACAGCCCACCCGAAGGCTATTTTAGTTTAGTAGTTCCAGACCAAATCTTTGAAGATATTGCCATATAGACGAATGTATTTGCTGAACAAGTTGATCGAAGTTCAAAGTTCAAAGTTCAAAAGATTATTGTAACTGAATCTGAAGGTAGGATAAGACTTCAATCTCTTCTAGATTAACTACTAATAGGATATTAAAAACAATTCAGCACAACTCTGCAGACAAAAAATCCTTAAAACTGATGAGCAAATGGGGTTTTGAAGGGTCTTCTTCTCAAAGTAACTATAAACAAAAGTCAAAGTCCGATATAAAAATTGACGATTCCTCAGTATTTATGATTAGTTTGGTTCCGCTTCGTTTAGAAGAAGGTAGTGGTACTATCTTATGGAAAAATCCTACCCCCTCATCAACAAACTACTGTCGTCCAATTGGTTTTATATTTGCCAAAGAATCAAATGATTTGATTAAGAAGGAGAGTGCTTCCATGGAGGAAGAAATACATAATCTTGTTCCTACAGTTGTAGACAATTTTGAGATAAGTCATGTTTTGTACATGACTATGATTGATGGGAAAATTTCCACTGTGATTTCCAACACTTCTTCTGCAGCAGTTTGTAATATTTGTAATACTCCACCTAGTAAAATGAATGACTTGGACTATGTATCCAAAAGACCCATCAGAGATGATATGTATAAATATGGTTTGTCTTCGCTCCATATGTGGATAAGATGCATGGAATGTATTTTACACATTTCCTACAATTTAGATTTTAAAAAGTGGTCGGTACGAAATGACGATAAATTGTTAAAAGAAATAAAAAAAACTATAACCCAAGAAGAATTCAGGGAAAGAACTGGTTTATTGATTGACATAGTGAAACAGGGATTTGGCACAACCAATGACGGTAACACCGCAAGAAGGTTTTTTGAAAATTTTGAAATATCTGCCGAAATAACGGGTATTCACCCTGATTTAATTAAAAGATTTGCCGTTATCTTACGAGTCATTTCATCTGGGCAATTGATTGACACAGGCCTTTTGAGAGAATATTGTAAAGAAACAGCAGTGCTCTATGTAAACTTATATTCATGGTACTATATGCCCTCAAGTATACATAAATTGCTGATACACGGTGCTGACATTTGTGAATCTTTCTCCTTTATTCCGATAGGCATGCTTTCAGAAGAAGCCTCCGAAGCAAGGAATAAGGATTTCCGGAACGATAGAATGGCACATACAAGAAAAATCGGTAGAGCTGAGACTAATTTGGACATAATTCACAATTTTCTAATTAGCTCAGATCCTTATATCACACATATGAAGCCAAAGTTTACATAAAAAACTTTTTCCAGAGGCTAGTGCGTTGATCTTGAATAATGAATTACTTTCAGTGGAAAACGAGGAAAAAGAAAACAGTGATCCAAACGTTAATCTTTTAACCTAAATTTTTTTATGTATCTTTCGAAGTGAATCATGGTCTAGACGCACTAGTGCTCGTTACAAGCACTTATACAGAGTGTGTTAGATAAAGACAGCAAGCAGCGTCCGCATCGCAACGAACGCACGCAACGTGATTAGTTTAGTTGAGAGAAAGTTACAGGGACGCAAGCACGCATTTATTTGTCCTTTTCGCTCGTTCACCGTATCACGGAACTCGTAGGTATAGTCAAAACGAAACAAAAGGAGTTACATACCTATTAAATAATTTAATACCTATGTGCAGTAGTGTAAGATAGACAGATAGAAACTAGTGTTTTGTGTTGTGTGCGTATATCTCAAATGTGTTGCACTTTTTTTTTCAGGAAAATGACTTTTAAAATAATTGAAACAATTGAAAAAGGCCAAAAACGACTATGCATTGTACCGAGTTTTTGGGAGTCTAATGGTATTTTAAGATGGCCAAGAAAGCGACTAGATGTCAACAAATTAGTCAAGGACGAGAATTCGCGGCCTCTAGACAATTGGTCTACCTCGAGTTGCTGTCTAAAAAGACAATTACTACCATCATACGAAGAAGCAACACAAGAACTAAATCTAATGTTACAAAATAGCGACACCGAAATTGATAATGAGACAGAATTAATCACAACAAACAGTACTAATAATAACTTCAGTTACAACACTTTAGCTGGTCAATTGGTAAGCATATTTTTTTTAAATATTATTAGCTCATCCCGCATGTATAATTATTGACGTATCTTCTTGGGTTTATAAGTAGTGTATACTAGCATATTAGCATGGGTATCACCGCTGTTGCGCCGCTGCGCTGATTTGAAATCTCCCGTGCTGGCAGTGCTAGCGTCTCTCACCTCCACGAGTTTGACGCGCTGCGCTGTGGCGTTCTAAGAGATTCGCCATGCGCCATTAATGCCTAAAACATGCTTCAGATAAGACCTACTTGGCCTTTTGGTTACTTATGTTTGTTTAGATAGGTACCTACTTAATAATATTATATTGCGCTATTGTAACTGAAGAGTATGGACGTACCTACATTGCCTTTTTTTCGATTTGATGATTTCAATTTAGCAAGAATGTTTGGCGAAGGAAAAAATGTATGGTGTAGTCTGGAGGATTACTAGAGTAAAATATATAACTGTTGTTAATTATGATTATGACAAAAATGGCTGGTGTGTAGGTAGCCGGTGGACGTTAGTAATATTTTCTAAATATATAAAACTCAAAGGTGACTGACTGACATAGTGATCTATCAACGCACAGCCCAAACCACTGGACGGGTCAGGCTGAAATTTGGCATGCAGGTAGATGTTATGACATAGGAATCCGCTAAGAAAGGATTTTTGGAAATTCCCACTCTAAAGGGGTAAAAAGGGGGTCCACGCGGACGAAGTCGCGAGCGGAGCGCTAGTTACCTATATACAAGATGCATTTAAAATGACTCTCCAAATTTTTTCTAGGCATTAGGTATCGTTAATAGATCACATATATGAAAAAAAAACAGTATGTAAAATTTTCAAAATGAAGTGTAAACTTTTTGTAATTACAAGATAATTATAACATTCGCATTGTCACATTAGTTATGAACGAAACGAGCAGGGGTAGCAAGGGGCGCGGGCGCAGGGGATGCACCGCGCATGCACCGCCGACGATATCTGCTCGGTTTTTTATTTAGTCGGCAACATCAGTCACCCGCGCACAATCCCTTTGAACGCACGCGCTTCCGCCTTTGCTTACGTGTTGCGCGCCACCCGCCGCAGCCCCACACTTCGCGCGTCGGAATGTATTCCAATCGCGAATATTACGAAATGGTGCGGTGTTACATTTTAAGCGGTGAAAGTTTAAATGCAGCTCGGAGACTATACGAAACAGAATCCATCCCAGCCCTGCAAAATCAGGGATTAATAAACCCCGCAGTACCTAGTCGCGAGACATTTTTGGCTGTGAACCAAAGGCTATTGGACTATGGTCAATTTACTACGCCTGCTCACGCTCGCGGAGGTGGAAGATCAAGACTTGCAGTTGAAATCGAAGATGAAATCTTGGATTTCTTCGAAAGGGACCCGCGAGCCAGTACACGAGATGCCGCACGCCGATTTAACGTAAGCCACTATGCCGTGTGGAAGCTGCTGAATGTGACAGGGCTACACCCTTACCACTTCCAAAAGGTCCAAGCTCTACACGATGGAGATAATGTGCCCCGTCGCACCTTTTGTGAATGGCTGATTGCACACCCTAATGCCAACATTTTGTGGACTGACGAAGCATTGTTTACTCGTGTGGGGCTTTATAACCATCATAACGAACACTGGTGGTCCTTCAGAAATCCGCATATGATTCGGGAAACCCACCATCAAGTGCGCTTTAGTGTCAATGTGTGGGCCGGTGTTATATGCACGAAAATACTGGGGCCGTACTTCATCGAAGGGCCGCTCACCGGCGGCAACTTCCTCGATATGTTGCGGCATGTCATTGCCGATTTCATGGAGGACTTGCCCGTGGCCTACTTCCGGGATTTTTATTTTCAAGTGGACGGTGCACCACCCCATTACGCCGCCGCCGTCCGAGATCATCTCACCATAGAATATGGCGATCGATGGATTGGACGCGGAGGCCCCATCGTGTGGCCTGCTCGATCGCCGGACCTAACACCGTGCGACTTTTATTTGTGGGATGAAATCAAAAGACGTGTGTATTTTGAAGAAGCACAAAGCCTCGAGGACTTAAAAGTGCAAATTAGTGCGGCATTTGACCACGTGAAAAATGACACTGTAGTGCTCGCCAAATTAAAAGACAATGTGCAAAAACGTGCAAGACTCTGTGTGGAGAGGAACGGTATGCACTTTGAACAATTATTAAAGTATACGTAGGTAAATAGTTAAATTAGGTAGGATAAAGTGATTAGTTGATTATGTACATAAAGTTGATGATTTTTTAAATACGCCTGATTGCAAAGAATATCTAGTTAAGTACCTACTTTTTTATTATTGGTTTAACTAAACAGAATTTTAGGTAACTTGATATTTGCTTACCTACTTATTTATAAATTTAAAGCAGTATAGTTATTGTAATAGTAGGTATCTAATAGAATTTTTGCAATTTGACGGTCCTAAGCCCGTAAAAGTATGAAGGAAAGGTTTCAACTTTATGTACCATTTGCCCTAGCATGAAAAAACGAAAACATTTTAGGTAGCTGCTACTAACTCGCAAACGTACTTGTATTACTATCAATGAATTGCGGGAAGGGGGGGGGGGGGGGGGAACTAACGTAGCGCGTAAAGCGCACGTACTGGGCAGCGGGAGCGTCCACAAATGTATGTTTTTTGAAAATAACTTGGTGACGATATAACTCAACATTTTTATTCTAAACGACATAAAAAGAAAAAACACGTATTTCATTATTTGTCGTAAAGATTAACATACTAAAATTTGGAGAGTGGTTTTAAATGCTTCTTGTATTCTGTGGCGGTAGTGGCAAGTCGTTACATGTGATCTATGCGTGAGAAATGGCGTGTTTGTACATCTCTCTTATCGTGAAAGTTTTACTCGGTCAGACCAATTTTGGTATAAGTTTTTAAACTGCTTTATGGGTCTGACAAACGTTTTTTACTTTACATGCCATATCTACAAAAAATTACGAGAATAACTGTGATTTTTCTTTTTTCATATCTTAAAAAATGGCTGAGATATTTACGATCAAAGTACGTATTTGGGCCCGAAAGTTTTTAAATACGAGAGCGGGTGCTGCTTAGCCGATGACGTCACAACCTGTGTCATTCGACAGTCGCGCTCTCGTTCGCACGCCGCGGCGCAGTAAAAATCAAAATTATAAAATTCTGTGAGGTAAAAATGGGGAAAAAATACTGTATTGTGCCACAGTGTTTTAATTCAACAGTTAAAACACCCGATAAACTCTTTTTTATGTGCCTTTGGACCCAAAAATGAGGAAAAAGTGGATGACAGCACTGATTTCTAAACTATTATTTTTATGAATCTGATTTTATGAATCTAATAAATAACTCTAAATGAACAAACTAAAGCGGACATTGCATAAAATTAATCAAAAATATTTGGTTTACTATAAAAATATAATAATAGGTAGGTAAGTATTTGCCTAATTATAAAACTGATAACTACGTAAACTGAAAACTGATAACTACTAATACCTACCTACTAGGACTTACCTACATCTGTATAGGGTAAATAGTGACATTTTCTTTAAGTTTATACTAACTAATGAAACACATAAAATAATCATCGACAACCTCGAGATGTGGATTGCCAGTACCTAGGTAGGTACTTACTTAGTACCTATTCTTTATCGCTGGTAGGTAGGTACTAAATGAAACACACAGTTTCAGTAAGGTTTAAGTTTGAACAAATACCTAGCCGAGAGTAGCTAATGCTTACTTAGAACATAGGTAAATACCTTTTCATCTTTATTCCACCAATTTCGACAGCCGTAAAATCCAGACTATTTATGAAATATTGTGCCACCATCAAACTATCCACTCCTGGCAGATTGTCCGACTGACCTTTTAAAAAACCTTCTTCCATTCTACACACTACACGTTTCACTTTAATGTAATCGGATATACTTAGAGGACAATTTGTATTACCTATTTCTTTGAAATACAAGCGCACAAAGACGATCAAAACAAAATGAAACGAGACGCGCGTAATTTAGTAGGGCCAACGCACCGGACCGAGCACCGAGCCGCGGGCTGAGCAAGGCTGTGATGTCATAGTATGAGCGTGAGTAATCTCGGAAATTTAAAAAAGGCTTAAACTTCTAGTCGTTATAACTTCGGAAATACTGCATGTATTGAAGTGAAATAAAAACTAATGTAATGTACATGATCTACGCTCTGATTTAAGGTGTATTTGGTAGTAATATTTTGACCCTTTTGTGTTCTCCATTGTATTTTAACATAAGAATCTTGTATAAGAACCGGAACAGCAACCGAGTCCGATGTACTATACCTACCTTTAGTTCAGAATATCAGAATCACCAGACTACGGTCCTGTGATTTCAATGTAGGTCCGTGATCAAGTTTTGTACATAACTATTGACAAATATCTCATTAATTAATTTTATATGTGATTTCAGGCATTCAGTCAACCAGAAAAGCCGTCAATTTCATCTACAGCAACGTCAGCAACAACATCCACACCAGTAGTTCCAACATCTGCAGCACAATACGTCATTCAATATGTGGATGAATCTGATGTGGCAGCAACGGTTCCACAGCAAAACACTGATGTAAATCAAATTGAAAATTATCTAAAATTGATTTTAGACAATCAAATTAATATGGCACAAACAATAAATGTTCTAATAGACAACCAGAAAAAAATGTTTCATAAACTTGCAAGTCTATCTGTGCAGATAGAATACGAATTTTCCAAGTGTGACAATACCAAAAATACAGATGTGGTTGCACTGGGTAAATCCAGCAATCCAATCGAAAATGAAGCTTTTGTCATAAAACCAATTGATTCAGTTAAAGAGCTAGAGGAACTGGAATCACGTTTAAGTGACAAGCAGCAAAAAATTCAACTGCTGAAGCAATATTCTTTTATATGTTCACAATCAGATGGAAAAGGTGCAACATGTGCATACAAAATATTAGACATGTTTTTTACTCGTGATTTTTTATGCAAGTGTTCCTGGACAGGAGGCAGTAGAAAGAGTGAGGACATAAAAGCCCCTCTAAAGGCTTTTAAAAATGTCCTCAATTTCTTCCACCAACTAATACGTAGCTGGGACCAAACTTATACCGTTGAAAGCAATGAAAACTTTTTCAAAACTGTGCTTAAAAATTCAGTAAAGAGAAAACACAGCAAAAATGAACGCGCATCAACAAAACGTAGGAGAACAAAAAAAGTTAAACTTATTAATCAAAATGAATCTAACACCAATCAAATTGATAATGTGGTGGTCATAGTAAACGACGCTGCAAATGAAACAGTAAACACCAACGAAGATGCTACGAATGAAAGAAAAGAACAAGAGGAAGAGGTCATAGTAGACTTCGCTGCAAATAAAACAATAAACACCAACGAAGATGCTACGAATGAAAGAAAAGAACAAGAGGAAGAGGAGGAGGAGGAATAGAGTATGTTAAAGTAGGAATCTCTCTACTATAAGTACTACTCAATAAGTACTACTAAATAATATGAAAAAAATATTTTGTCATTCCATGCTAATTGGGCGCGCAGCTGATCGATTTAGTATGGGGAGCCTAATTTTTTTTTATATTTCGACCCATGTTCCCTGGGAAATAGATTCGTGTCCTTTCGGCTTGATACACCCTTTCCGTTACATCCTGTATATTATGTGCCATAATTGTCCTATTTTAGTTACCTAGCTTAGTCAGAATTTATAAAAACACGTAATCTCGTGACTGTGATTGTAGTTTAAGACACAAAATTATGTAACTGTTTTTCTTGTGTATCTAGTAAATAAGTAACTCTTAGATTATTTTTAATTACTTAAGATATCCACTGATGGATATTTCTATTATGTTTGAAGTGCCTACACAGGTTTTTCAATGAATAAAAATACATTTTCTCAATGACAAGGTTTTTTATTTCTCGTTTAAACTGTATGTAAAAGGGGTACGAAGTATAAGTAATTTTTGTGATCAGTACATACTAGTTTTGTTTTTATATCTTTGGGACTAACTATGGTCTCTGTCCGCCTGGTAGTAGGTAATTTGGCTTTGAATATTTTCAAAAACGATGATTTAATCGGTAGTTCAAAAACATCGGATATGTCAGTAATTTTATAATATGTAATCTTTATTTCACTGTTAACAGCGGTTTCTATTTTTGTTACTTCCAAAATGTCATTATTGTTGCATAATACATATTTATTTTGAGGCTTTACAGAAATTTTAAAATCGCTAAAATTTAGTGCATTTATTTTTCTGCTATTGGTCGTAACAAAGGGTTCCACATATGCGATTTGCCGACTTTCTCTGCCCTTACTCATTTCTGAAGCTGAATCTTCACTAAATTTCTTTGCCACTTGAGCAAGAGGTTTGTTGCCATGTCTTAGCATTCTTTTTATTAAATACAATTTATTCTCAAAAGGATAAGCGCTAAACGTATGTAGCGGGCCAAATCGTTGCACTTCGTCTGTGAGTTGCACTACATTATGGACATTGCTGGTTATATAATCTGGCCCATAAAAGTCTTTATAATGCTCAACAAAATATTGTAGGAGCTCTTTTGCCAAAGGAAGAAAATGACTATAGTTTTTACAAGAGCATATTGTTATACCACAAAAAAATGCCAGAAAATGTGAAAATGCGTCATGTTGTAATACTTCTGGAAGTATGACAATGCTCAAATATAGTAAAAATGATCGATATTCGGAAGCTTTCCAGTGAGAAAGACAGTCTAGTCCTCTCACTGATCTGTGAATTTCAGATGGCAATTTTCGTTTTACAAGGAAATTCGAAACTGTTTCAGAATTTCTGGCACTCCATTTGGTAATGTATTTTCCGAAATTACCGTTGCGCCAACCAACTAAGAGCCGCTTCATGATTCCTAAATCAACAAGGTGTAGAGAATCTGCTATCGGCAAGTCTTGTATCATGTTAACAGGCAACCTCAGTATAGGAGAATCTTTTTTATGGTGAGGCCCATATTTTTTATCACGAAATTCTTGATCTGTTCTAGGGCGGCAATTGGTTTCAGGAAATGTCACTGTATGTGATAAGTGTGAATATTCCCCTACAGTAACACATTTCAGACAACCGTGTTTTGCATTAAAATTACATACACCTGAGAATTAAATAATACAAGAATTATTATTGATACCACAGTCGAAATTTTAATTAAACAAAACTACGAATTAATCTGCGTATATAATTTTACATAACTACGTTTTGGATACTTTATAATATCTAGTAGCTAGCTTAATCTGTAATTTGTAATAAGATCATATACTTTGGGTACCTTTAATGTAAGCTCTCGCTGGAGAATCGCATATAAAACATCTGATTTCAATGGATACTATTTTATTTGGTTTTTCGATATAAATTCCTTCTTTTATTAAATTTCCTATTTCTTTTACAAAATCATCTAAATATTGATCAATATTTTTTGGTTTTCCAACACCAAAATAGATACCAATAACAAATGGATCTATGTCAGGTCTTTCATAGATATTGCATAATATTGGCCAAAATTCTTTATTGGAGCTTTTAAATATTGGGAGACCGTCAAAATTAAAATTTAATTTCACTTTGTTAGGAACATCAACCCAATTTTCCAATGTTTTACGTAGACATTTAGTTAGACCATTATGCCAATATTCTCCATTTTCTATAGTCTTCATATGTATTTGTTTGACAGTACCTAAAATTGTTCTGGCGTCCTTTGGTAAAATTCCCGGAAATCTGCAATTTAAAATTGACTAAGTCGCTAAGAGCTATTTGAGATATATTTCTTTCGATAGCCCTTTTTCCTTAATTTGACGACGGAATGTTAAATTTTTTGAAAAATCATCATCATTATTTGAACTTGCACTGCTGCATGAATCTAAATCACTATCAAGTTCCGGAGGCTTTTCTAAATCCTCACTTTTATTATCGTATGCCGTTTTTGCTACGGAACCTTCATTAGACGTTGACTGAACTCGCGCTTGACTATCGATTGTTCGATCAATGAATTTGTTCTTTTCAATGTCTTCACATGACGGCTCAGTATCACTGGTTTTGTTTGGTTGATAATTAGTAGTATTTTGATATTCTCTTTTAATTTTCCTTCTTACTCCACCACATGTTTTTCTTTTTTTCCACATATTTCTATTCACCACACAACGTTTTTACAAATCAAGGACAGTAATACAGATTAAAGCTGTATTACAGAATTAATTTATTATTATAGTTCTATAAAATCATATTTGACAGAAGTTATGAAACTATTACACTGACAAGAGTGTATAGTTACGCATTAATAATAAGCTTTAGAAAGTAGTTTTAATATACCATTATACAGAAACAAGTATAAAGTGATACCATTTTATAACTTATAGCTGTAGTAAGTAAGTGATCACATGCAAAATACAGCCTCTATGCAGCTTGAAGGATAACATTAGATTGAAGTGTCAAAAAATGCTTAGGGTTTTAAAGTGGAGTTCAAATATTCTGTTTTAAAGCCTTAAGTTTACACGGAGTATTTTATAAAAACTTAGTACAGCTTTAGCTGTATAATAACGGTTTAATCACTTTTATAAGTAAATAATCTTTTCTTGACACCTTTATGGGTCACCAGTAGAACTCTAAGTTCTAATAGTGCTGTATATTTGATGTCGGCAACGCTTGCGTGCTGCTTGGAAAGAAGCATTGAGAAACGAAGAAGACACAATATATAAAAATTTGTAATTTTATGAAAAAAAAAGAAAACATGTGATTTACTGTTATAATTTTTTGCTATTCCCACAACGGCGGCGGTAAATTTTTTTGGTTTGTGGTTTTTTAATAATTAAATAACAAAATATTAAAATATGAGTTGTTTTTCTTCAATTCGGTATCGTAATACATACACACAAATATATACATCATGCTAATCTCCCAGAAGGGTAGGAAGAGACAACGAATCTTCATTTCTCGTAATCCACACTCAGGCGCTTCATCAATTCACATAATATTTTTAATGCATGCTCGTCGGTTTCGAGTACTTCTCGCTTGGCCAAAGTCTCATCATATTCAAACTCAAACACACAAACTCACACACTCAAAATAAACAAACATTCAAAACAAACAATTTATCTAACGGAACAAAACAAAGTCTCATCACATTCAAACTTAAACACGCATCAAAAAATAATTAGGTACTTACTTCAAACATACTGCTAGCCACTCTTGGGTACAGATAGATCTCCTGTAGTTAGTATCTTGCTTATATATATATGAGGTTCAATTAAATTATGTAGTTCGTAGAAAATATTCCTCGGTAGTCTGTAGGAGCTGGTAAAACTTTCATCATCTAACTCATTAAACAGAGTAAAAAATTCTCCATGACTGGTATGGTACTTCAAGTGACTTCTTCTCCAAAACCGATGTTTTCTTTTGTTTAAGTAGTATAAAGCTATCAATTCTGCTTCTTCAGACTGTAGTTCTTCTTCTTCAATTAAAAGAAAATACTTTTTTTGTAAAAGCGACATAACGTCTACCTTTCGTGTCAGAACGCGTACTGAGCACTCAACACCTTGCACACTCTCAACGTTAGCTAACGCACATCTTCGCGACACAATACGCATCTCCGCACAGCTTCGGTGGATTCACCCGAACCGAAAAACATCTCTTCTCGTCTGCACATTGGCCATCTCCGCACATCTCCGCTTTGGTGGAGTGTGGGCCTTAACCATGCATAGATATTACCTTTGCAACACGAGATAAATAAGTTATATTGTATATTTTTAATATTGTGTTAACAATAATCTTAATACTTTTTGTCTTTAGATACTCACAGTTATAGAGTGTTTTACTTCGCAGATTGAGAGAAAAATATTCATAAACAAATGGAACGAGAAATAACACTTGTAATTGACGTTAATAGTATAATACAAAAGATGTAAGGGAAATATTGTGTATTTTGTTTTCCACTAATACAACAACAATATTTGTTTAACGACTTTTTATAATTTGACACATTTTACTTTCATATAAATATCAATTTAATTTTACGTCTAAATGTTCTTATCTCTGTAATTTGGTAAACAAACCCTTCCACCAATTTTGTTAGTCATCTATTCAACATTCATACAAAATATAAAATGTGTGACGGAGTTACATACAAACTTATTTTTCTATTTTTTTGAGTTAAAACACTAAGCTATTTTAAAACAACACTTTTCTTGCCCCACCACACATACTTTGGCCATATGATGATGATAATAATTATAATAATAATAATAAAACTAACTCACCTTTATTTTATTTTTGCATAATTCACAAGTGCTCGTATTTGATTCTATATTGTACTGAAAGTAACGATGAAGTGCGTCTTTTCTAGTCAGAGCCATTCTTCACACGGCAATTCACTTTATTATTAATTTTATTACAATAATTCACATACGTAAACGTGACTGTCCGGTGTGCAGACTGCGGATTCCAAAGAAAGTGACAAGTAATAGAGCACGTAAACTAATGGCAGAGCAGCGTTGCCAGATACACTGTAATTACAGCAGATCTACTGTATTTTTGTACGATCTACTGTACACTGTATTATTAAAATTACAGTGTATGGAGAACACTGTAATTTTGTCGACGGACAAAATTGATATGTGACTTGATAAATTAGAAAATTACACCACCATGTTAGTTATCGAGTCGAATATCAAAGCCTGAGAATTGCCCTCCTAGAAGAATAGGGTCGCTGTGTAGACTATCAGGGAATTCCCCGGGCATAGACTAAATAATAACAGCATAGGGAATGTAGTATTAAGCGCCCAAATTGTGTTGATCGTGTTATGACTATGTTTTCAAGCCTATCGAGATCAACTTAAATTATTAGTGTACTCTGTAATAGTGAATTGGTTTCAATTAGAGTTGTATTACGAACTTATGACACGTTCAAGTTCTGTGTAGCTCCGTAAAACCGTAAAAGTTATAATTTTGTTTGAAGGCTTGTTATTAAAATGTCTGATACATCTAGTGAATGTGATCAAAGCGGACCATCAACATCTAAAAAACCAAAAAAGGTACATTATAAACAAAAATTCAGAGACGAGTGGTTAAGAGACAATAATTTCAAAAATTGGCTGCGACGTGACCCAAACGACCCATATCGTGCTGTTTGTGTTTTGTGTGATGCTAAAATTATAGCTGACAGAGTGGCGACAAAGAGACATGGTGAGGGTGCTAAGCATGTAAAAAAAACTACTGCAGTGCCAAGACAATCTTCGATTGCCACTGCGTTTGAAAAGACTAAGCAGTCCGATGATGAAAAATGCAAATCATCAGAGATAAAGTTAGCCGCTTTTATGGCAGAGCATAAAATATCTCTCAGGGCGATGGACCACTTAATTGATTTATTGCCCATTATGTTTCCTGACTCTCAGATTGCAAGAAATATGAAAATGAAGAGAACGAAATGTCAAGCAATAATAAACAATATTCTAGGTGAATGGGAAAAACAAGATTTGTGTGCTGATCTAAAGGAGCAAAAATTCTCAGTCATGATTGATGAAAGCACTGATATCGGAGCAGTAAAAACTATGTGCGTTGTGGTTAGATATTACTGTGCAATAAAAGGTCAAATAGTAAGCAGATTTTGGGACCTAATTCAAATATATGGCGAGGACAGCTCTGCTACTGTGGGTGCCGCCGCCACAGCTCAACATCTCTTCGAAGCAGTAATAAAATCATTTGAGGAAAATTCGATTCCTATTGATAACATTATAGGATTTGGATCAGATGGTTGTAATACAATGATGGGGTGTCACAACTCTGTTTCGAGCCGGTTTAGAGAAAAATGTCCTTGAATCATTGTTCTAAAATGTGTTTGCCATTCCCTACACCTTTGTGCAAGTGACGCATGCAAACAGTTACCAGCTGAATGTGAAAAGCTAACGCGAGATATATACAATTATTTTGCGACCAGTAGCAAAAGACAGTCGCTACTAAAAGAGTTTCAAGTATTCACAGAAACAGATGTACACAAAATTTTGAAACCGGCTCAAACGCGATGGTTATCACTGAGTGCTGTAGTGCAAAGAATTCTGGAACAGTGGAATGCACTAACGTTGTTTTTTGATGGCAGATGGCTCGAAGACAATGAATGTTACGGAATACATGTGCAGTTAAATGATCCGGTAACAAAAGCATACTTTTTCTTCTTGAACTGGATGCTACCAAAATTCACTGAAGCTAATACGCTATTTCAGAGTGAGATTCCAGTGATCACAAAACTGAACTCTAAAATGTGCGATCTTTTTTACGAGCTTATATCGACGTATATGACAACGGAACTTATAGCAACCACTCAACTAGAAAACATTGACCCAAGTAATGAAAATAATTTCAAAAGTTTAGATGATATCTACCTTGGCTTGGGAGTATCTAAACAGTTTTCAACAAATGAAATATCAACAGAAAGAAAAATGGATTTCAAAAGAAAATGCCGAAATTTTTTGATCAAAGCGTGTATAGGCATTCGCAAAAGATTTGCGCTAAATGAGCCAGTGTTGGTCGGAATATCCAAACTAAACCCCGCAAGTTGTCTCAATATCGCAGATCGAGATGAGTCAATTCAAAAGACACTAAACTTGATGCCAAGATTGGCACCGACTTCTATGGACGAACAACAAGCTTTGGACGATCAATGGCGAAAATTGCCAAAGTTAAAAGAACAATTCGATACAACAATACGGCCTGACGAATTCTGGCACAAGGTTTGTATCCAATACTTTATATTTATTATATAAATACTCGTTTAACTATTTATTTTGTTTGCAAAATACAATATTTTTATTTTAACACAAATTTTGTTTTTCAGGTGAAACAGTTGGAAGAGTTCAGCACGATTGGAAAATACATGCTCAATATTTTGGCTCTTCCGAACTCTAACGCGGAATGCGAGAGAATGTTTAGCCAAATTAACGACACCAAAACGAAGAAACGAAATAGATTAATAACTAGAACAATAAGAGGTAACATGTTAGCGCAACAAACGGTTAAACGTAATAGCACGAATTGCATTAATTTTAAACCAGCTGAGAAAATGATAAAGTTATTTAATTCGGGGATATATAAAACTGAAACGGCTATCGGACTAAATGACAGCGACAGTGAATGACAAGCGGTTGATTAGTAAACTAGAAAGTAAATTATCGCTTAAATTTAAATAATAAAAGTTTTTAATATCTACTGTAAAATTTACTGTATTTTATTTTTACTTCTACTGTAATTTTATTTCAAACACTGTATTTTTTTGCCCAGAACACTGTAATATCAGTTTCGTAATCTGGTAACACTGTGGCAGAGATACATTAGCGTGGCGTGGCGTGGCGCAACGCGCCAGAAGCTTATCGGATTCATACATTTAGTATGGGCAGAAACAAATTTGCATGTCGTGTCGTGGCGCAACGCGCTCTGGCGTGGCGCCGACTGCTTGCTACCGATTGCGCCACGGCGGTGGTGGGGGTGATGGCGCGACACGACACGACAAGACCAATGTGTTTCTATACTGGCGCGTGGCCGTGGCGCGTAGCTCGTGGCGCGCACATCCAGTAAACGTTTTAAAATTAATTTGAAAAAATTTGAAGTAAAATGGCTGACGATCTAATCGAGCTTGTTCGTCAACGGAAAGTGATTTACGACTCAAAGTGTAAATATTACAAGGATCATTCAATAAGAAATGCTGCTTGGGAAGAAATTGGTGAAATTTTGAAAGAACCAGGTAAAGAAATAAAATTATATTTTACTTAAATAGGTTTTTATTTTAAAAGGATACATGAATATGATACATTATACAAAGTTTTTACAAAAGTTTAATTATTAAGCTGAGTTATTAAGTCTACCCCGGCGAATCATTTCCATTTGCCATGGTACGCTCCCTTCTTGACTAATAAAATACTCTTTATATTTTTCTCTTACATAAACAGCGTTTTTTGATGGGTTTCTCGGCAAACCTTCAATATTAAGAAGACAATCGCTGTTGCTGCTATGGTCAGTAGAATCCATCACATTTTCTTTAGGATCATCCATGGTTTGTGATGTATGTGTTCTTAAAAAATTATGAAGGCAACAAGATGCTAGCACAATCTTGTCTACCATGTCAGGCTGGACTTGCATAGGTCCATGAAATACTCGAAACCGAGCCCGTAAAATACCAAACGCATTTTCTACACACCGGCGTGCACGTGATAAGCGATAATTAAATATTTTATTTGCATCATTGTTAACTAGCTTGTCTTTGGGATAAGGTTTTAATAAATACGTTTTCAACGGGAACGCTGCATCATCAGCAATAATTGTGTATGGCATAGGTTGAGAGCTTTGACTCAGTGGTTCATCCTGTGGTACATTGAATGCTTTTTGCTCGAATAATCTTCCCATCCATGATTTGTCGTAAATGCCACCGTCACTGTTTCGACCATACGCGCCTACGTCAATCATGATAAATTTGTATTGAGCGTCCACTAGTGCAAGTAAAACTATGGAATGTACTTGTTTATAATTATAGAAAGTAGAACCTGCGTTTATTGGACAAATTATGTTAACGTGTTTGCCATCTAATGCTCCAATACAATTCGGAAAATGCCACAATTGTTTGAAGTTATTTGCAATATCTTTCCACATTTGTTCTGAAGGTGTAGGCATTACAATAGGTGCCATATTTTTCCAAATGGCTTCACACACTTCTTGTACTATAACTCTTACAGTTGCGAATCCCATGCGATAGTTGAACGCCAATGATCGAAAAGTGTTGCCAGTAGCTAAAAATCTGAAAATAAATAAACAATTACTATTACTTGTTACAGTAAACAAATGCAAGGATGACTGGGCAAAATTAAGAAATGCTTTCGCCAGTGCTTTGAAGAGACGAAGGAACAAGAAAAGTGGACAGGCTGCGGAAACGTTTGTGCCCTGGAAATATGAAGAGAGCATGGGCTTTCTTCTTCCTTACATCGAATGTAGGAACACAAAAACAAATGTGATGCCTTCACTGGAATCACCACCTTCAGAGGACTCTATCGACGATAGTGTTCCAGCAAGTCCAAGTACTTCTCGAAGTCAATCTCAATCCAGTTCAACGCGTGAAAAAACTAATTCCGAACCCAAACTACAACAGTTGTACGATTTAATGAAATCTTCGCAAGATTTAAGACGCCAGAAACATAATTTCAAACAAGACATGGACGAAACTGATTTATTTTTCCTTAGTATGAGCAAAGAAGTTAAAACGTTGTCAAAACTAGAACAGACAAAAATAAAGTTAGACTTGCGCACCGCTATTTCCCAAGCAGTAATACGGCAATTGGAACACAGATACAAGATTTTAAAAACGCCCATAACAATTAACACTCCAAGATTCATTCAATCAAATCCACAACATCAGTCGTCAACATACATCTTAACTACTGCAGACGTTCAATCACCAACATACAATCAGTCAACAACACAAGCTAATTCACCCACATATATCCAGTCATCATCACTTTTAACAAAATCTCCACCACAAAACCATGCTGTTTCAAATTCTGAAGACTCTCAACGATTCATCCAGTCAACTCCACAGCGTCAGTTGTCATCATACATCCAAACTCCTACAGACGATCAAGCACCAACATACATCCAGTCACCTATACACACTCACTCACCAAAATATCTCCAGTCATCATCATTTCCATCCAGATTAAACACACAACCTGTTGTTTCAGATGACTTGAAGGCATACTATGATAATTTTGATGATTATGAAAATGATGATTAAACTGATATTTTAATAAAAAAAAACGATTGTTAAATTTAAAAATAAGACAGCGGAGTGCGATTACTTAACAGTTTTATGATAAATGATTGTAACAGCATTGGTCAATTATATATTTTTAATTAAAGAAATAAAACTTACCTTAAACATAACGCAAGTCTTTCTTTAGTACCTATGGGTTCGCGAAATCTAGTATGTACTTTTTTTATGTCTCCTTCAATCAGCGAATGGACTTCCTCATACTGTGCTTTGTTCATTCTAAAGTACTGATAAAATTTCTCTTCGTCACTCTCTAATTCTTTAACAAGACGATGAAATTCTCCTGCAGCTTGTCTCCCTCTGTTTATAGGGTGAACCCACCACCTTCTCATCTTTTTTTTGCCCTCAAGAAGTTTCAGTGCTATGAGAAATTGAAGGTCTTCGTCAAAATCACTGTCTGAATCAGAGGAATACATTTTGTATGCTTGTACGCACGCTGCCAAGGTCTGTTAAGTACTGTTCAGGAATAATCGCCAGAGACCGCCACGACACGACACGCTAGTGTGCACACCCACCGCCATGGCGCGCCACAACAGTTAGCGCCACGCCACGTTAATGTATCTCTGCCGTAACATTCGCGCGTGCCGGCGCCGACAGGTTACAACCTGCTGAACTGTCGAAGTCAAAAGATTATCGTCTTGATAGGCTTCGCAATAATAAGTCTTATGCGCTGCACATAGAAATTAAAATAGGCATGGCATCATTCTTAAACACTTGATAGGGTAAGCCTATTAAGGGTTTCTAGTATTGGTAAGCGCTTACCTGATGTAACTGTATTGTTAGTCTTAGCATTTTGTCGGGGTTAGACCTATAATAAGGTTACCTAACGAATGGTGTTTTTGAAAACAAGCCTATTAAAAACCCAATCGAAAACCCACTTAAGGGTAGGTGGTTCCGGTCCCTGCGGTGAACACACCCGAGGGACGACCGCTGCTGTCCGGTAAGTACTTTACTTTCGCCGCTATGACATTGCGTTGCGCTCGTGAGGTGCATGTTTATCTTCTGTGTAACTTTTGCACGTGTATTAGTGATTTTATTTTTTTCTACTTTTTACCTATTATTACGTATTTATGGTGAATATAAAGATCATTTTATTATTACTAAATTAATTTAACTGGTTTTAGGAACACTTTAACATCATGGCGCACAGAAAACGGTTGGAAGAAAGCGAAATTGCTTCTTTTTTGATCGAGGAAGATGAAGAGACTGAGGATGGCAGTAACAGCGAGACGGAAGACCATATAAGTGAAGATAACGTTCAGAGTGATTCCGAAGACGAATACATAGACGAAGTTATCGAAGAAAGCCTGAATGATACCTCAACAACTTCTGAAAATGTAAGACATGACCACCACATAGTAATCCCGTCTCAAAGAGTGATCAGAGGTATGTTTGGGCTAATTCTAAAGGGCAAAGTAGTGGCAGAACAGCTGCGATCAATATAGTTCGCTCAAATAGAGGTCCTAGTCGTATGCGTAGAAACGTTTTTGAACCACTTGGATGCCTACAATTATTTATTACGGAAGAAGTCATTCAAGAAATTGTTCAGTGGACCAATGTAGAGATAACGAAAAAACGTTCTGATACGATGACTAGTTTGACATTTGCAGACACAAATGCCACTGAAATCGAAGCTTTCATAGGACTGCTTACTCTTAGCGCTGCGATGAAGGATAATCATTTATCAACAGTTGAGCTGTTTGACAGTTCATTTACGGGCTCAAGATATGTGGCAGTAATGAGTAGAGATAGGTTTGACTTTATTGTCAGGTGTCTCAGAATGGATGACAAAACTCTATGTCCTGATCGTCGCCAGCAAGATCCATTTATTCCAATTCGAAAATGAATTATACCCCAGGAAGTAATGTGACTATTGATGAAGAATTACTTGGCTTTCGTGGAAGATGCCCATTTAGAATGTACATACCAAACAAACCAAATAAGTATGGTATAAAGATTCCAATGATGTGCGATAGTGGGACTAATTATATGATAAATGCTTTGACATACATTGGAAAAGCTACAAATACAAATGGTTTGCCGCAAGGAGAATATTACTTGAAGGAGTTATCTCAGCCAGTTCATGGTTCCAACCGCAATATTACATGTGATAATTGGTTCACATCCATCCCTGCTTCTAAGTCATTACTTCTGGAACCGTATAAATCGACAGTTGTGGGTAATGTTCGGTCAAACAAGCGGGAAATTCCTGAAGAATTTAAAAACAGTCGTTCTCGACCGGTTGGTACATCTATGTTCTGTTTTGATGGACCTTTGACCCTAGTATCATAAAAGCCGAAACCTTCAAAGATTGTTTATATGTTGTCATCGTGTGATGAAGATGCTGCAATAAATCCAACAACTGGTAAACCTGAGATCATTATGTTCTACAACCAGACTAAAGGCGGCGTCGATACTTTTGACCAGATGTGTTCTTCGATGTCTTGTTCTAGGAAAACTAACAGATGGCCAATGGCAATGTTTTTTGGCATGTTGAATATAGCTTTTGTCAATTCTTATATAATTTACACTCACAATATTTTGTCAAAACAAGGAAAACCAATGAACCGTAGAGAATACATAAAAATTATCGTTTGAACTGTGTGTACCGTGGATGAGATCTAGATTGCGCATTCCTACTTTGCAAAGAAGTTTGAGAGAAAATATAGAGAAGATCCTACCACAGGCTAATATAGAACTTCCTCAAGAACCTGATGAAGAACCGCCAACTAAAGTACGGCGTTATTGTAGCATTTGTACTACAAAAAAAAAAAGAATGTCCAAGATGACTTGTACAAAATGCAAAAAACCGTATGTGGCGAACATAAAAAAGATGTTCGCAACAAATGTTTGTAAATCGTGATTTTTTAGGTATTTTTTAATATTTAAGACTGATTATATTGTAATTGATTAGTAAGTAAGACAAAATGTGATTAAATTATAGCTATACTTTAAAAAAATGGTTAGCACTTTAAAAAATTCTAATTTTTGTAACTTTTTTTAAAATTTAACATAATTTCTTAAAATAAACAAATAATAATACATATTTGTGTTTTATTTATTTATTAATAATGTAAAATTTCATAGATATATAAAAAAATATGTATTTTATTTTAATATGTAAATAAATAGGTATTTAAAATTTTGCGCCTCTGAGGCGCCTGTTTATCTTTTCTGTACAAAAAAATAAGTTTATCTTTCTAGGGTTAAATAAATTAAAGAAAAGGGGCTATTTTGTGTTTCCGAGAACTTTTGTAATTGATGATTCAATAAACTCTACAGCGCCTCTCATACCTAGGAAAAGAACCGGTACAATTTTACCCCTTGTAGATGCTCCCAGACAGTTTTTTGAAAACCCAGGTATGCTTAATATTGTAGTAGATTATATGCAAGAACGATTTTCTGAAAAGAGCTCATCCATTTCCAATATTATACAGTCATCTTATTGGAAAAATAAAATTCATAATGATATGGGTTTAAAACAGTTCATATTCCCATTATACATACTGGGTGGAACAGAACGACCGACACTCCCGAGGTTCCTGGAGAGTACTATTTGTCTTTAATATAATGGAAAAAAAATATAAGTCTAGGTCTAATAGTTTCGGAGATATTAAATTACAAAGTTTTTGAAAACAAATGAGTGTTTTCAACCCTGAGTCAGCTGTTTTTGGGACGTACTAAGGAAAAGTTTTAAATCGGTCATTGACTTCTTCATTTCTAAAAACGAAATAAACTAGTTTGTGATTTAAAAGACTGCTTTCATGCAAATTCTACCAGTCAATCAATAAACAAGGCAGTCAAAATGCTTAAATCGATTTACAGACTAACAGCCGGTTTATGATTTGAAAAAAGTAGAAAATTTCTACTGCTTATTCTCAATAACCTAAGTTTTTTTTAATTTCACAAGTCAAATAGTCTTAGTTTTATCAAACTGCTATCAACTGATCATCAAAAAACTAAAATCGGAAACGAAAACTAAGTGATGTTAGTTTGAGACGTTTAACTTTAAATACTCAATTAAGAAACCGAGTGTAAAATTTCCTAAATTATTGTAGAGAGATCAATCTAACATTAACTTACGTTATTTTAAAAAAGCAGTTCTCCATAAAAAATGTTTGAATGGGGTAATACTCCTTTAACAACGGGATCGTTAATTAAACTCGATAAACTCACAAATCTTCCAGCGATTCATCATTAACACAAATGAACTTTGTTTTAAAAACATTGAGGAATTTGTTATTAAAATAGCATTTAAAAAGAACTTTAAAAAACGAGTGATATCAAAAGACGAATAAAAAAAATATGAACCGAGTTCGTCCCTCAATATCAAAGCGCCGCCCACCCGCCAGCCGCCAGGCGGCTTCATTATTCTGTTGGTATTGTCCGGTCGATCAGTTGCCGCCGACCTTTTGCGCTGGAGTGTTGTTGCGCATCGCCGCCGACGCACCGCTGCGAAGCGTCTTTTTTGTCGATGTTTGTTTTGTTCTAGTGCATTTTTAATTGAATTGTTATTAATAAGATACTAGAGTGTTCGTCTTGAGTGTTATGTCTAGTTTAGTGAAGATTGTGTTTAGTTTTGTGTGAAATGTGATGTGTTTTGCGCGTGCATACACTGGCATGCAAAAAAGCGTGCTTAGCTGTCTTCAGAGAAGAATTGAACATTATCAGCATCGACTATTATTAAGATATCGGTAAATAATTAAATTAAATTAATGTATTTCGCGGTCCGTTGTAATCTGCGCACAATCGATATTGCGCATGCGCGTTAAAGGGCTGTCAACACTTAGAAATTTAAAATTTTTACTCAATTTTTACACTTTCTCTATTTTTAAATATTTGTCAAATAAAATGAACGTTTGCATGTAACCTAACTTGAAACTTTCGGCTGTGTCGGTCATTTTGTTCCTCCCTGTATATTTATTCTGACGATTTTGAGTGCGGAACCGCCTTAGGAAGTCAGTCAATTACAGCTACATACTGTCAGATTGCTTGCCTTCCACCACAGTGCTCGGCTATTTTAGACAGTATATTTGTTCTGATGCTTCACAATTTTTCTGATAAATCATTTGGCAATGGGATTATATTTCGTGAACTTGTCAAGAATTTAAATATTTTGGAACATAAAGGTATTCATATTAAGGGCCCAAACGGTACTCTTAAATTGAATTTCAAACTGGCTTTAATCCTAGGGGATAAACCTTGGTTTAAATACTGCTCTAGGGTTTTCTAAATCATTTTCAAGTAACTATTATTGCAGAATTTGTAAAGCACATAAAGATTCCATGATTATAGAATGTAAACAGAATGATCAATTATTACGCACTAGAGAACATTACGAGAATGACGTTTTTTTAAATGATCCACGCAATACAGGTGTTCGCGAGGAGTGTGTGTTTAATGCATTAACTTCATTTCATGTAACAGAAAACTTAAGTGTTGATATTATGCATGACATATTTGAAGGAGTTTGTCATTACGATCTATGCCATATTATATTGTATTACATTAACAATGTTAAATTATTTGACTTATTTACTCTTAATAATCGAATTGAAATGTTTAATTACTTACCATGTAGAAATATTCCAGGACTAATTAAAAAAGAATACTTGTTAAATCGTAGGCTACACACAAGTGCTTTGGAAATGATATTGATTTATTTCTTACCGATTGTAGTTGGAGATTTAGTACCCTATAATGATGTTGGTTGGAATTTTCTTTTAATTCTTGTACAAATTGTTGAATCAATTTTAGAAAGAAGTGTTAATGAAGAATCTATATGCCATTTAGAATCGTTGATTGCGGAACATAATAGTCAGTATGTTACTTTATTCAAAGATAACTTGAAACCGAAACATCATTTCATGATACATTATGCACACATTATGCGAAAGGTAGGTCCACTCAGAAATTTTT
The DNA here is from genome assembly GCA_918026875.4 of Diatraea saccharalis. Classification (NCBI taxonomy): domain Eukaryota; kingdom Metazoa; phylum Arthropoda; class Insecta; order Lepidoptera; family Crambidae; genus Diatraea; species Diatraea saccharalis. Next base: position 12,501,843 of record OU893336.1, read on the forward strand.
GGTGTATGCGGTTTGAAGCTAAACACAGAGTACTTAAATTTGATGGCAGTAGTGGCATATAAGAGTATGACCTTCCGTTCCTGGATGGCCTGTCGCCTTTTCTAAACTCTGTTCAGGTTAGTACAAATCTTCTTGACAAAAATTGTTAGTAAGGATATTAAAAAACCTGCATAACGTTCCCTGAGATTAGTGCTACCTTTAACTATATAATTTGTTACTAAAGATATGGCATTTTTAATAAAATCTTAACATTTAGGTGTTAGACTTCACCGATGACCTAAGTGAATCTAGATTGATAATAATTAAACATTATAGTGATTTTTTCAGTTTAATTAAGTAATAGGCTATCATACCTAGTACTAAATGCATTTTATTTAATTTTTACCTCTGAAATTATTGATTTTAGTTTGAAACCTAACTCATGTCCTAGGTTCCTTAAATTTCATTTTAGTAAACATCAAATAGAAATATAACGTTTATTAAAACTAAGTCTTTTGTTTCTGTAGCCTACTTAAAGCAAGACATTTATAATTTTATTAGTTTTTGGAGGAAATTAGTTTGCAATAAATGGTTTCCATAGTTACAATTTTAGATCATAGTCTGAGCCTAGGTAATGTAAATGCAGATAGGTAATGAGTTGTTTTGTCCACAGAAGTTTTTTTTTTGGGGTTAAGAACTCCTAAGCTTTAAGTATACCTATTAAGTAACTGCCCTGAAACTCTCCAACTGTCACGAGGCTTGATACAAGCGATTTGGGATCTGTTATTTTGATTTCACTACAAACCCACATCGGCAGCCCACAAATACTCACATACCACACCAGTCCTCCTCCTCCAAAATGTCAAGCTGGAATAATTAAGTATTACCTCTTCAATTTTACTATAATAAGACCAGCAATTGCCACATTATACTGTAGTTTCTTTTGAAGTGTTTCTCTGTCTAGCTTGTAATAACTTATTCGATGCTCTCACAACGCAACATTTTTGAAACCGATGCCAATAAATGACTGACGGTTTTCTTGGTGGTTTGTATTAACCTCCCACCCTATATGTTTGGTAAGAAAAAAGAAAGAAGGCTAGAATATGCTCACTCAACATTTTCTAACTGCGAAATGGATGCAGGACATACATTGTTAGAAGCCAGTTTATTACTTGTGGAAGAAGTAAATTAAGGGAACCAATCTCTTAACATAGGTATTCATCCATCCATTTCACAAGAAAAACAAGTTCAATCGTATGGATTGAACCGTCTTGCCTGGGAAGTCGTACGGAGCGCACGCGTCTCGGGTCGCTCCGTCCCCATACTCAACTAATTAATACAATTCAACTCTAAAACCATCTCAAATAGTTTACTCAAGTACAATTAACCTAGTTCCATCTAAATCAAGTGTAAATAATCGAGTTAATAGACAATTAAATCAAAATTCAGTGAAAAACTGTTCAAAGTGTTCCGATCGGTTAAGGTGAAACCGAATGAGACGTTAAAATACCGCGTAAAAACCATCAAAAAGTGCCTCCTGGAGGAAAACTAGATATCCACATAAGTGAGTACCCGGAGTGAACATAAACTTATCGGTTCCCATCGAAGGTAACCTAAAAACTTAGTGAAAAGTGTTCAGTGTGATCAGTTCGGTTAAGGTCAATCGGAACATAGCTCCGAAACATCGGGTAAAAGACTTTTACCAAGGTGCCTCTTGGAGGAAAGCTAAATACCAACAAAAGTGAGTACTTGGAGTGTAAACGCGGGACATTTTTAATAATACTTAGCCGTTTTTTACTATTGTTAAGATCGTTCAGGTCTGTTAAGGTCGACCGGAACAAAGTGTAAATATACAGCCAATAAGTCAAATACGTCATTGCCCTCTCGAGATAAGTTGGGTAACTACATAGTGAACATTAGGAGTGTGAATTCGGAACTTTTTCTCTCTAATTTCGATTATTTCCAAGCATCTGTTCACATTGTTCGAACTGTTAAGATTGTACAGTTGTGTTAAAGTGCATCAGAATAGAGGACTTAAAACAACTACAAATAGACTATTACCTCAGTGCATATCACTATAAATTCACATTACTAAATAACAAGTGTTAGGAGTGAACGAACATTCAAATTCCTCATCAAAATTCCGACTTTTTAACACATTCGTTAGCACAGATCAAATCGAGTTAAGTTTGTTCAGTTCAACCTGAACACATTTGAACAAAGTGTTAAGATTGTTAAGTTAAGTTTGTTCAGTTCAACCTGAACACATTTGAACAAAGTGTTAAGGTTGTTAAGTTAAGTTTGTTCAGTTCAGATTGAGCACATCCGAACAATGTGTTAAAATTGTTCTGTTCAGTTCTGCTCAGTTCTGTTTGGTTCAGATCGGTCAGTGCACACCCGAACAAAGCGTCAAACGGTAGTTAAGCTTACGCGTGTGTCCCTCTAACGAAGTTATCACGCGACTATCGTAACTTTTGTACCGGTGCGGTTCGGTACAATAAATCGGTTAGTTAGGTGAATTGAACTACTCAAGTGCGTTCTGTGATTTCGCGTGCAACAAGTGACGGCAAGTGATATCAGGCCTCCGGCATTGTCTCTTAAGACTGCCGGAACACACCGGATAGACTGGATCCCGGCTCTGTGCCGGCGCTTTTCGAGCACACAGCCGCCGACCCGCCGGACTGCGGGTACGGCTCGGTAGCCCCGGGCTCCGGATTACCGAGGGCCATCCACTGAGGGGGCTTGAGCGACCGTTCGGCCCTCCCTCCCTCCCTCCCTCGGCTTCCAGCTGCGGTTCCGGTGCAAGGAGGGGCAAGGAGCTCGCGAGAAAATTCACCGACCTGATAGGGGATATTTACTCAAAATTAAAAACCTTCAACGGAAGCACGCCCAGGGAAAGCGAGACGCCGACTGCCGCGGAGGCAACCGTTTCATCACCACTGGCACCATCGGAACGCGGAACAGTCTCGGCCCCGGCCCCACACTCCCCCGTATCGGACATAGGACGGGGCATGCGTCCCCTGAAGAGAAGATGTCACCCTGAATTGTTATCGGAAACGGAATCGGACAAGGAAACCAACCCCACAGCCCCCGTCACTCTCTGCATCCCCCCCCCCTCACCCCCCTTCTCCTCCTCCTCCTCCTCCTCCTCTCCCTCTCCCCACCCCGCAGGCTCCCCGGACATCAATCACTAGTCCTGTTGCCTCCAGTTCATACTATCATATCATACGACTTAATCCAATCCATTGCACGTGACCGTTTCGCGAGTCGCCTCTACAAGGACAACAGCAACCGGGACAATCAACTAATACGGATATTACAATAACTAAGACACACCGGATACACCACTCACCCGAGATCCTCTGAGCGAAGCGAAGCTGAAGACCCCTCCCGACGCAGCTCGACGATCCCTGCGTCTCCTCACTTCCTCTCTCCCGTCTTCTTGCCCCCCCCCCCCCCCGCCGGCCGCTCCGCCTCGTGCTTCGCCGTCGCCGTCGCCGTCGCAGTCGCAGCCGCAGTCACCAAGGTCTTCGTCGTCGTTGCCGTCCCCTCCCTCCCTCTCCTCCGCCTTCACCACCTGTAACAGAAAAAGGGAAATTACACATCAAATATCACAATTAGTACGAACCTAGAAACAAACACAACAAGCATGGACGACACGACTGAGCGGCGACGAAGCGCCGGCGAGCCCGCCTCGGAATCTGCGCCGGCTGTCTCCCTCAGGTCGACATCACCAACTTCGTTCTCTCCTCCCCCCCCTCCCCCCACACGGGCTTGCCTCGAATGCGGCGATGCCAACTTGAGAGAACAACTAAAAGCGGAATTTGCGCCGCATCAAAGTAGCGAATCGTGTCCCGCCGCATTCGAACTTAGTAAAATCATCCGGGAATTGGTTCTGATGGGGAGGGGAGAGACGAGATCCATCTGAATACAATAAAGCACCTGCAGTACACCATCGAACTGCAGCATCGCAACATTATCAAGGACATCAAAGCCCACCGTAAACTAGCCCTGGCGGCCGTCAGTCTGGCGGAAGCAATAAGAAAACAAGGCAATAGGACCCCAAGGAAATCGGGCGGACCGACCGTAGGGAAATACTGCAACAACAACAACAACAACAACAACAAAAACAACTACAGCAATAACACCTACAACAATAGCGACAACGACAATAACAACAAAAACAACAACACGCTCACCCGAAACCTCGGGGCCTGGAGAACTAACACAGAACTAAACGACATGTGCGATGAGTACGGAAACACCCTGCTAGTCATAGGGGCCCGCTCTCCGTCCCCTAAGCTTCCGCACTCGCACTCGCACCCGCACTCGCACCCGCACCCGCACCCGCACTCGCATTCGCACCCGCATTCGCACCCGCATTCGCACCCTCACGTAACACGGGGCACTCCGTCTGACACTTCGTCACCGACAATCATTCCCCCCCTGAAACCAACTAACCTCACCCACTACGGTGCACCCGACAGCCTCGCCAATCTGGCCCTAAAGGTGTTAAACAACAACAACGATCTACCCGCTTCGTCAACGCTCGCACACCGGCGTCAACATCGACTTCGGCCCAGACCGACACCTCGCCCCCAATCCCGACTCCGATCTGCATTTCCGCTGACACCGGAATCGACAGAGGCAGTCCCGCACTTGTCCCCCGGCCGCAGTCCTTCGCCGCCGCCGCCGCCGCAGCCGCCTCTGTCACAACAGCAACAACAACCACACCCACCTTCACCTTCACCGCCTACACTGACTCCGACTCTAACCCCGAAGCCCTCCGTCATTGTGCAAATACCAATAACCTCGACCGCACTCGCCTCTGAAAATCTTAAAAATCTAATCGACCACCACCACCAGGTTTCAGAATCCCAACAAGTCATCGCAGAGGAGCGCGAAGAGTTCGACACCAACGACACCACCACCCGAGGAAAGGGGGCGGAGGCGGAGACGGATTGCCGCCGGGTGGACATCGACGACGGCGGCAGCATCATCATCAATTACACCAACAACGGCCAGCACAATTACGCACCCGGGTTCGGCCTCGATCTAGATAACTTATTAAATCTAGACTTCGAGCGGGATCTGGAAAAGGAACTCAGCAGACCTATGATAACCGAGGAATATTGGACAACAGCCACCACTACAATCACGACAACAACCCCCCCCCGCCGCCGCCCCCATCGAACAAGGACAGTGGGTCAATCTGTACGACTATACACCCTCCAAACTTGCTGAGATGCTGGAATTGAACCCCCACCATCTTCGTCCTCAACCGAAGACTCCTGAAAGCACTCCGACCGATACCACATCCGCAATGATTAAAATAAAGAAGTCCACCACTAGCCGTACGGCCTCCCCCTCCACCGTTGCAGCAGCCGTCGCCCCCGCACCAATCGAAGGAGAGAACGTTCTCCAGAACACAAACCGATCGGTTAAAATTGAAAATGCCGAACGTTCGTCGCACAACAAATCCGGCAAACGAAAAAGAAAACTGCGGAAACGCGAGCCCACACACGAACCCGGACAGATTGAGACTCAGATCGACCGGGGCGGCGGCAGCAGCGACGGCAACAACGACAACAACTACAACGACTTCAACCTCAGCATCAACGTCAGGAACGAAAACAGAAACAGAACCGAAACCAACGCCAGAACCGGAACCAAAACCAAAACCGGTACCAAAAACAAGACCGACCGCACCGTTTACCGTCGCCGACGCATAGAGACAAGCGGAGAGGACAGCGTCACAGACGGCTCCTCCTCCCCCTCCACCGCAGCCGTCATCACCACTGCCGCCGCCCTCTCCCCCGCTCCCGCCGCCGCTGCGACCGTGGGGGCGATGGCGGCGGCACTCGGGGACAGCGTCTCTAAACGGGGACCTCGCACCACCGAAACGGTCACCTCGCGCTCCTCCGCGATGGACAACAACGACACAATCACCACCACGGCCAACAACACCACCTTCGGAGCCGAAATGGCCTTGGCCATCGCCCTAGCGGCTTTACAACAAAACTACGCCCAATCTACACCGCAGACAACACCACAGAACGCGAAATTAGCGCAGGGCATAGAGACGTTCCTCGCCACCTGGGGGAGGGAAAGGACGCTCGCCGGCGTCGAGGTCTGCTCGCCCCTCACCCGAGGCACTCGGTCGATTGGGTCTCCCCTGTGCCCGGACCGGGAAGAGGAGGGGGACGATTCCAACTCTACGCTCCCTACTCCGACCCTGCAGCCGAAAAAGCGACAGCAGCACCAACACCCGCATCGACCGGATATGCCTCATCAGCAGCAGCAGCAGCAGCCCCCCCTTCTCCAATATGACCCGCTGCGAACGACCCGACAGTTCGTGCGATCCACGGGCGCTTCGGCTCTGCCCACTGTGTACCCCACGATCACCATGAGATCCCAACTTTTCGCCAACGAAGAAGGGATCCACTCGTACACGGCGAGCAAGAGCGGAAGCGGCCACTACCATAAGCAATGCATCCTTTGCGGAGCCATAATAAAGCATCCAGTCAATAGGCACTTCAAAAAGGCACACACCAACTACATTTTTGACAAAAATCACAAACACTATCCGAAGCCCTACTATTTTTATACAGAAAAGATCAGACCCAAGTGTCCCAAAGATTTCAGACTGCCCAGGGAACTGGAGGGAACAGTGATGGGATACTCCAGAGAGTTCGCCGGCTACAAATAGACAAATGATCAGATACGCGACACACACACACACCGACACACAGACGCACACACACACACACACACACACATACATACACACGCACACGCACTCACACACACACACCAAGGCGCTCACGCGCAAGCACGCACACATGCACACACAAACACATGCACAAACGCACACACACACAGGCACAAACACATCCAGACCAATGACACGGGAGCACTCAGCGATACAACTCATCCTACGTCAACAATAATGACAATAAAGAACAAATACAAACATTAGCAATCACACCGATAAATAAATAAATAAATAAACAAATAAATAAACAAATAAGTAAACACACATAAACACAAACAAGCAACGCCTACACGCACGAACAGGCGAACGAGCATACGGGTGGATGAGCGAACGAGCGAACGAACAAACCAACCAACGAACGAAACGCACGACCCCCGTACAGCGGAGTAAAACAATCAGGGAAACCCGGAATCGGATTCAATTCAATTCAAATTCGATTGACTGACCGAGCTCACAGAGTCAGCTTGCGGCCGACTTGACACCACGGAATCGACCTACAGCGGACCCCGCCCTGCCATCTGGACAGGGCGAGGGTCCGAAAACACAGGACTAGACTTTGCATATTCCCATCCCGACTAGGGAGGGAATAAGACGCGGGCGCGGGTGGGAAGGATGCTGGAGACCTCTGAGGAGGGGATTTACCTTAATTAATTAAATATTGCAGAGCAGGCCGTCCCACCCGCCACCCTACCGTCGCTTAAATTCACCGGAGCCCCTTCAGGGAAACCGCTCCCCACTTAGGGGGGCCTTCAAGTCGCCGCCCCGCCTCAAGGGGACGGGCGCAAAAGCAATATAGATAAATAAGTAAATATGTAAATATGTAACATACTCAATGAATAAGTTTGTACCGTAGAATAAGTTTGATTCAACAACAATAATAATAATCATAGTTAGCAATCTCACTGCATCAGTGTGTTCAATTTGATTCAAGTAATTACATTATTACAATAGTAATAACGACCTTAATATTACACTGTATTCCATCATGCCGGACACCATAGAATAAGTTTTATTCAATAATAATAATCAGAATCATAGTTAGCAATCTCACTGTATTAGCGTGTTTAATTCGATTCAAGCAATTACATTGTTACAATAGTATTAATAATAATAACAACAATAATGTGCAAATAAATAAATAAATAAGTAAATAAGTAACATACTCAATGAATAAGTTTGTACCATAGAATAAGCTTGAGTCAACAACAATAATCATAATCATAATCAGCAATCTCACTGTATTAGTGTGCTTAATTCGACTCAAGTAATTATATTGTTACAATAGTCTTAATAATTATAACAACAATAATGTAACCACAACAAAAAAAAAAAAAAAAAAAAAAAAAAAAAAAAATATATATATATATATTTTCATATATACATCTTACTATACATTACCAACTGTACAATAATTATAAGTCAGCTAATCAATATTGATTTAAACCAACTAATTAGAGAACTATCAAAAGCACACCCAGCTATTTGAATTGTATAATATATCCAAACCATGTATAAAAGATAAAAGGGTGTAACAAACAACATGTATATAACTATAAGTACTTTTTTACATAAGGTGATTGTCAACCAATTGTACTCAACTCATACACGCACCTGTAAATACAATCATTATTATTATATCATTATATTATCATTAGTCAATCAAAGCTGATCGGAATCCAATGACTATCTAGATCCAGCCGACAATCGATCCATAATAATACATCAATACAAGCTCAAGCTTAACCTCTCATCAGTACTAATCATCACAAGTCAATAACAGCCAATTGGAATCCGACAGCAAACTTAATCCAATGTACGATCAATTCACAAGTGCCGTAATCAATTCAATTTAATGTAATCATCAGCTAGCCAGCAGGCAAAAAGAATAGTCATTACCAGAACATAGTCATCCAATGTAACTTGATAACACCGATGTAATCTAACATACACTAGGCAACCAGCCTGACCTCTTCTTTGCAAATTATAACTTATAACCCATACCCAATTAATGTAACTTCAGCATTAGACTCAGCCAGGTTAGGAAAGGAAACAATTGTAATCCCAATAGCTTAGGTACTTCTTCACAATTTCATAATGACTAAAAACAGTATATTATTACCACCATCTCATGCAGGAAAGAATAAGGCCTTAAGCCACACTCGCGAATGCGGCGGGGGCCGGTAGCCCCAAGGCCAGTGGTGTGGAGGGTGGGGCCTTGGGGCCATCGGCCCAACTGCTGAACCGGGATCCTGCTCGAACAACTCTAGTTGTAAATTAGAGCGCTAAGGCGGATCCGCTGGAATCTGGAATGCTCTCCAGAACCCGAAGATCAACAGTGCAGCTCCTGTTTCTTTCTTCTCATTCCTCCCCCTACAGCTAGCCTAACTACAAGGACAGGACAGGAGATCGGTCTGACATCATTGCAGGGCCTCCCTGTCCTCACCTCGGGATGGAAGAAGCGCCCCCCCGAGAGGGGTGCGGGCGCTTCAAAGCAAGAAAAACTTTACCAGCACTTCAGGGGCTGCAGCGGCTTACCATCTCTTCTCTCTCTATTCTTTCCTAGATCCAATGAAGGAGGAGGCGACTCGGGGCGATCATCTCAACTTGGACAGCATCAACTTTAACATCCATCCTTCTGTCACGCCCGAGAGTCGCAACACACAGGGTTCCATGATCGCCCCGGCGCCTCGCGGCCGCGGCTACCAGCATTGGTGGAGGCGGCCGCGGGGCGGCGGGGCCCTCATCATTCTGGACACCCTACTTCTGTATCACCACTCATTATTCACGCTCTCTCATACCTTCAACAACCATTTCAATCACCCATTTCTATCTGGGAACAGGGTTTCTATCCTCACCTCACCCTCACCTTTCTTCTTTCACCATTCTTCGACCCCTGTTCCCACTTTCTCATCACCATCTATCCCCTTTTCTTTCTCTCTACCCCTTAGGAGGGGGCCAGTGGACCAACGAGATGCTCCCGGGTGAATTTCCCACCCCCTCCGCTCATCCTCACCTCATCATCAGCGCCTCTCCCATTTTTAAGGGGAGCTGGTACAATCCCCCCTCATCAGGGGGATTTAAAGCAAACTCATCAAGGATCATCTAACTAAATTCAATTGGAATTTTATAAAAAAAAAAAAAAAATCGTATGGATTGTAACGTAAAATTTACGTCACATGTATTTTTCATACAACTCGGCTAAATGGGCTTAATCCCGAAGTCAATTTAGAGTTTCGTAAAAAAAAAAATATAAACTTCACTGTCAGTTTTGATATTTGTCACATCACGACCTTTTTAAATAGCGAAAAGATGTAAATCTTTTCTTATATTTTAATCTTATTGCATCAACGGTATTTAAGTAAAAATACCTAATATTTTATAATGGTAAGCATTGTTCTTCATGGAATTATAATTATTTCATAGTATTTTTCGATTTTCAAAATTTTTATCTTCGCAGGTGGAAACATAAACCTACCTAGAGGTCCACCTTGCCCCATGTCACATTAGATTTTTGTTTTAAAACGCTAAGTTTTCTACAGAATCGATCGATATATTTTCCTTTGTTTTGTTTTCCAAATTTTAAACAACGGTCTGATTTCTTTTCAGCCGTTGGCGTTTTTTTTTTATATATATAACTTTCTTGTACTTAAATTTTGATGTACTGAATCATACATAACCTTTACCGCATGAGCCACGCCACACTCACTTGATACATCACAATCTTGGGCACGCCAGCTTACCACGATATAATTATGAAGCAGCTATGTAAGCACGATGCATTAAGGAGCAGCTCATTTGGTTATGTAAAACCTTTTTATTGATAGTTCCAAAATTCTAATCACCTCTAGACTTTGGAGATTATAAACTTAACTTTAATTTTAGAATACTTAAAAGTTTCATTCAAATAAATGGCAAACCGAAAGTAAAATTTTTGTTCGTTATTTACAAGCACCCCTTGCGATTAAAATTCCAAACTTTCCGGCTTTGTTTTCCATTTAGGTCTGGCGCCTGAAAATTTTACTATTTTCTTATAATTATTTAATTTGTTAGTGACCTACCTCTTGGCAAAGTTCTTTGCAAACTTACATTCAACTTTAATATCTAATTATTATAATTATATGCAATCGGGTCGAGACCCGATTGCATATAATTATAATGTATACAAATCGTGTGAGTTTAAAAATATTATCTAATTATTAGATTCAAAATCCGATTTATATTTTTTAATATTACAATTGTCACCATTCTCAGTTATAAATTTTTAAAATATTACAGGAACTACATCAAGGGATGATGTAATTATGGAGAAAGTGAAGGTCCAGTGTTCGGCGTACACTGCAGGATACATTTGCCGAAATTTAACTAAGGCAGTTGAATGTAAAAATTATTTCGTATATTATTACTCCTATTCCACATATCACTTTGGGCTAAAAACTCGAAAAAAAAATTAGATCAGTAATATTGTATTCCCTATAAGTTTCATGAACTTGCATATTTTATATGGTTAGCACATTAGATGCCAGAGTAATAATGACAAAAATCACAAAAAAACATTTCAGTGCCATTTGATGTAATGGCTCAAGATATAAATAGTATTAAATTTTGAATTCAATCGGAGGCAGGGTTCCGCAAAAAAAAAAAAAAAACTTCACGAGGTCACCGGTGTCCTACATGGCGCACAGAAGTAATAAAGTCGATTTCCGTTACCAAGGCGCCAGTGCGGTCACCGGTCCGGGCACCCCGCGCACCTCAGTTACACGCGCTCTCACGGAGTGAACGTTACGTTATGACAATTTTGTTTTATAGTTCGTTTTTAAGTTTGTACTGTGTGTTAAACAATGTCTGAGTTAGGCATAGACGCTGAGGACTTATTTTTCACCCAGGAAAATTTACATGAAATTGATTTACTGGAACAGTCGTTGCTGGATAAAAACCTGATAAGTGACAGTGTATACGAATTAGAAGATGTGCGAACGGAGAGTGAAGACGAGAATATCCATCCGCCAAAAAAACGACGGCGTGTTTATATAAGAAGCGATTCGGAAAGTGAATGTGATTCGGTGGAAAATTTTGTCACTGAAAATGTAGCTCATGTCTTAAAATACGCTACAAAAATGGAAAGAACCAAGAGGACACCAACCATCAGTGTTTGCATTTACAGAGCTTACAGGTATTTATGTGTTTTCAACCAGCTTTTTCAAAAAAATGTATGGCTAAAAAATAAAAACATTCTGTCAATGTATCTACCCACATATTTTTGGGTTCCATTCCTAAACTATAGTTTTAATCAACTGTTTATAAGTCGCTAGATTAAACAACTTTTATTTTTTCTTGGTATCAAGAAACCGTATGATAATGAACTACGAAATGCAGAACCAGGAGACTATTTTTCATTATTAGTCTCAGACGAAGTTTTCGAAGAAATAGCAAAGCAAACCAACTTGTATGCTGAGCGGCTCGAAAGCACAAAGCCGTCATCACGTTTCAATAGTTGGAAACCAACAAATAAAAATGAAATCAAGGCCTTTTTTGGACTTATTATGTACATGGGACTAATCAGACTCCCAAAAATAAGTCTTTACTGGAGCACGGACAGAGTTTTTAAGCAAACTTTTGCACCTTCTGTCATTAGTCGTAACAGATTTGAACTTTTGTTACAGAATCTGCATTTCGTTGACAACGAAATTGCAGATACAACCGATAGAATCTACAAAATACGCAGTCTGATAGATACCTTAAATAGCTCATTTCGACGCTACTATTCGCCTAAAGAAGAAGTCTGTGTTGACGAAAGTCAAGTGCCTTTCCGCGGGCGATTGATTTTTAGGCAATATAATAAAAGCAAACGGCACAAGTATGGTATGAAATTATTTAAACTGTGCACAATACCAGGTTATACCTGTAAATTAGAACTTTACGCTGGTAAAAACCATGAACAGCTAAATACAACGCCTAAAAACGTTGTTATGTCACTTTGCACAGAAATCCTTGATTTGGGGCACACTGTAGCTACGGATAATTGGTACACGAGTCTGGACTTGGCCAACGAACTTCTAGATAAGAATACTCATTTAGTAGGCACACTAAGAAAAAACAGAAAGGGATTGCCAAAACAAGTTATTGATGCAAAACTCAAACCAGGTGAATATGTGGCAATGGAAAACGAATGCGGGATAACAGTATTACACTGGAAGGAAAAACGAAGTGTGTTTATGCTTTCTACCAAACACTCAAAAGGATTTGCAAGTGTGCATAAAAAAGGGAAAGTAGTTCGAAAACCGAAGATGGTTTTAGCGTATAACAAAGCAAAAGGAGCTGTAGACATGAGCGATCAGATGAGCGCGTATTCGTCGCCATTAAGGAAAACCATAAAGTGGTATAAGAAATTAGCCATCGAATTGCTTTTAAATACGGCTGTAGTAAATGCCTGGATCATGTTCTGCGAAAACACAGCTAAACAAGGAATTGTAGAGTTCAGACGTCAATTAGTAGAATATTTAGTTGACTCTGGAAAAGACGAAACCGAGAATGAATCTGTTTCTAGGAGACCTAAAAGACTGAAACATACATTAACCTTTTGAGGCCGGCGGGCGTGAATTCACGCCCAACAAAAGTTCCGTTGCGTCCGGCGGGCGTGAATTCATGTCAATTCATTTTTTATACCTTTGTCGATTGTTTTTGGCGTTGGTAACATTACCAACGTATGCTTCATAGTCTAAATTTACTCTATGCAACTTCATTCTACTCAGTTTAAAAGAAAAAAAAATATTTTGACACTTTCGTTGACGCGGTTGATACCGGTGCTGTGTTGTTTTCAAGTGTGAACTTTTGTGATTATCTGAGTGCTTTTCTGTGTTTATTTATCTATATTGTTTATTTATCTATATTAGATAGTGTTTATGACCGATATTACTTGCAACAATAGTATATTTTTGTAATTCAAGTGATAAAAATCGAACTAACGAAAACCTCTAGCTGAACTATTTTTATCAGTCCCGATTTCCAACAAGACAAAAACATTATATTTCTTATTGGAACACGATTGCAAGTAGATAATTTTATAGTAAATATCTTCTAGAATCCATTTTTATCAATAATTTTTGATAAAAGTCAGCATTTTTTGCCTTTTTCGATGAAAACTGTGCAAGGTACTAAATTACACTCACACAATTGCATTTTTCTTGTATGTGTGAGTACGTCTAAAATGGCCGCCGAACGGATTACAGAGACAGGGTGTTCTTTTTTATTTGCTTGAATTATAATATATTTTTACTTATGCAGTGATCTCGTATTTTGATAGTTTATATCAAAGAACCCACTTCCCGTTGTTCATTTGAGCTAAGTTCTGCAAATGTACCTTTTTTTTTATACCACTAAGCTGGCAAACAAGCGTACGGGCCACTTGATGGTAAGCGGTTACCGTAGCTGCAACACATCCGAGTTTAGGCTCATTGGCTTTGTCGTGTCAAGAACTTTCTGATTATATGGTGTCCAGGATCTGATGATGGAGCTAGGAGGTAATGTGACGGAACTCCTAAACTAAACGTCAATGGCTGACAATCCAAATAATGAAGCTGGACCAAGCGGGTCACAGGGCCGCCTTCTGCCGTGCTATCCCTGCACTGTAACACCTGGTGGCACGATACGGGTTGGAGATTCTTCGTCCCTGTACCATATCACGGACAGCGGAGGTATTCGTGTAAGTACACATAATATTCAAGCTGTACGTTTCATATCGCAGTATAACTATATTGCTCTAATTTGCTTTAATACTTTTTTTAGCCATGGAGACCCGTCAGCACTCCTCGCATGGCAACACCTAGCGAGCGGCGCAAGCGGGCCAGCGCGCGTTCAACAGTTGGTGGGCTCCGGTCAAAGTGCCGTCGTTCCCTGCATCTTGCGGAAGATGACATAATAAACGTATTGAATGACTCGGGCAGCGACGATGACGCAAGTAATGATAAGGACTTTCGAGACGACGAACCCGACGTCGTTGACTTTGTGTCCTTCCGCGAACGCGCCCGTAAACTGCGGAACTGCGTTGTGATGGACGACCCGCAAGATGGGTGTGTGCTCAACGAGGAAGGTGATGTGAGTATGAATGTGAGTGTGCAGTGTGAACGGCTGGATGAAGAGCGGATTGATGAAAACATGGATGTGGTGCATGAATGTGATGATGATGTAAGAGGACAGGCTGCAAGTGATGAAAGGTCTGTAAGTGATAATTTAAGAGGACAGGCTGCAAGTGATGAAAGGTCTGTAAGTGATGAGATGAACGTGGAATCTGGAAGGATGGCTGCAAGTTTTGAAAGTGGTGAAAGGTCTGCAAGGGTGGGGCAAACATCGGCAGCTCACGTGGATACGTCTTTCTCCTGGTTCGAGGATTTTAATACCTTTACCGGGCAGAAAGAAACGTATACACGCGTGCCTGGCCCATCTTTTTCTTACCATGATCCCACGAAAATCTTTTGCAAGATCTGGGATCGCGAGTTTTTAGAGCTGGTTGTCCGAGAGACGAATTATTATGCATGCGAGGTAATCTCGCAGCTCTCCGAACCTGATCTTGGTCCCGGAATTCCAAATTATTTGGAATCTTGGACCGAGATCACGGTCGAGGAGTTGTATAGATATTTCGGTGTGATGATAGTTCTGTCTTTCTGCAACCGCTCTAAGATTCGCGATCACGGGGTTAATGGAGATGCCCAAGCTCCGTGAGATCATGGCAAGGGACAGATTCCTCATGATCTCCAAATTTTTACATTTCGCTCGAAATGATAATTTGGAGACCAGGGGACACCACCGCAAAATACAGAAAATAGCGCCAGTAGTTTTGCACATTGTAACGACAAAGAACAATGGCCAAAATTGACCTAATATTTTAGAGAATGAATAGAAACAAACCTTATCCACAAAAATAGTTCAAAATTCAATAAATTAAATGAATCAACTTATATTTCGACAAATGGCCAGGAAAAAGTACAATAATTGTTTTTTTTAATTTTTCTTTTACTACTGCTAAAAATAGTTTATGGTTTTTGAACGTATCTTTGTTTTCAAAGAGTTCCGATCAATGCACGATTCATGCTTTATGTATGTATTAATTTTACTTCAATGGTATCTATTTATAAATGTATTGTTTTTTAATTATAAACAGCTATTGAATTATTGGTTAATGTTTAATTATTATATTTGAACATACTAATTCATCATTTTGAATTTGATTTAACGAATATGTAACCTAGACAGTTATCGTAAAACGGAACGTATCGGTAATCTGTCAGCAAATCTCTCATTCGCAGTTGTCAGTGGTTGTTTTGTTCGTTGTGCTTTGGCTGTGTTCAGTGCGTTTTCGATTTTGTTTTTCTTTTGTGACCTACGCTTTCCCCTGGACTCTGATATCTTCCTATAATAACGACTTTTTGCTGTGATTTCCAGACACCTATATCTTCTATAACAGACTCAACTCGACTTACGATTATTGGACACTGATTACGCTTGCAGTTTGGATTTCATGATGAGTTCACGAACAAGAGGGCGCATTCTGTGCGTAAACTGCAGGATTTGTGTGAATTCACTTTGACGTTTCGTTGTGTTCGAGCTTAACACGAGAGTCATTTCTCTACTTAGCGAATGGCTCTCCCCATTGCTCGTAAGTACACCTATTTTTGGTCAGTTAACCAGAATTGTGTAAACTCAAACATATCAAAAAATAAAAAAAAAGAAATAGAACTGTGTTGTAATTGATTTTCATACTTCTTACATACGTCAGTTATTATCGGTCAGTTATATCTTGACTCTTCCGTGACTCATTATTTATACATACATTAGTGGATAATTAAAAAATAGAACTGAGTTAAAAAACATACTACAGAGATAACCATTTGTATTTTTATTTATCATAAGTACTTTTGTTATTTATGTTTATAACATGGCAGTGTTAATTATTGTTGTTTTTTAGGTTACTGATGAAGATGTAATTTGTGAAGCATGTTATGATATTGCAATGAAGACGGTTAATCAAATCTTGGCCTCTGTACATGGTGATGGACACAGTGTGTCTACATCTCGTCAAACAGGACATACGCTAGTATGCGTACTATGTGGTTGCTCATTAACCAATCGACAGAGCCATCTTATTTTAAACGCTAATGCATCACCTTTGGATGGTGTAATAAGAACAATTATAGAATCAAGAATTGAACCACGTCAGGTATTCATATTTAATTTTTACTTGCATATATATTTTTTGTTAGGTGTTTATTTTTTAGTCATAGTGGGGATTCACTTGTCATTTGTTAGCCAACGTACATGCACTACATGGCAAACCTTAAGCTGGTATTATTTATTTATCCCTATGATGACCTATTTCCATTATATATTTATTAAGGATTATAAATATATAATGGAAATAGATTTATTAAAAACCTTAGGCTGATGATACTTTGATTAACTTGATGCTTTTCTTCAATAGATTATGTCATCAGATCAGATATGCCATCCATGTTGGATGAGTACTAGACGGTCAGCTGTACGACAGCAACAAACTGATGAGTCACGCTCACGAGAAGAAATAATTGAAACTCCTCAAAGTGAATCGGAACCTGTTAATATAAGTGTTGAAGATGATGAGGAAACAACTAATGTCATAACATTACGGAATTATCGTAGAGCATCAAATACGGCATCCCATTGCTTATTTCCAAGGTGCACTAATGACAGTTTGCACAACATGAGAGACTCTCTGAGAGCTACAATACTTAGCTTGCATAATTATTATATACCACAACATGCCCGTATTTGTGGAGAGCACCTGCACAGTAACTTATGGGAGACTCTATATAATTCTGACAGGAGCATCAGGACATTCACAATGGAACAAGTGGAACACATATTTTCATTTAAAAACGCATTCAAGCCCTTTTTCAATTTCGACAGTATTGAAAATATTCAAGAAATGGAAGATAATTTGTTCTTTTACTGGACTGGAAGATCCAAAGAAGATTTTATAGCATTAATAAATGAAGTTCTACGTCTTCAAGAGGTACATAGGGGTATCCTAGGGTTGGCCTCATTAATTATTAAATTAAGAACTGGAGAGTCAGATGAGCGTTTGTCCACTCTTTTAAATGTTCCACGTCGGGCTCCAGAGAGACTTATGAATAATGTACGTGAAATTCTTTTACAAGATTTTGTAACAAATAATCTAGGGATTAATAACATTGACAGACAATCATTGTTATCTCATAATTTATTAATACCGAATGGGCTGTATAATGAAAATAATAGCAATGCAATTATAATATGTGACGGCACATATATTTACCTTAATAAAAGTTCGAATTATAAGTTTCAAAAAGACTCATATTCACTAAGAATTTATAAATATAAGAATTTATTGAAACCTTTTCTACTTGTGACATGCGATGGTTACATTGTAGATTGTTTTGGTCCATACAAGGCTACCACATCTGATGCTGATATCATGATTGATTTATTCTGTAATGAAAACTCTCCATTGCGACTGTATTTTCAAGAAAATGATGTTTTTATATTAGATCGGGGCTTTCGGGATTCAATACCTTTGTTACAAAGCTGTAATTATAGACCGTACATGCCTGATTCTTTATTAGAAGGAGAACACCAATTAACAACCCAACAAGCCAATAGAAGTCGTTGTATAACTCTTTGTCGTTGGGTTGTTGAGGTGGTCAATGGCCACCTCAAAAGAGATTTTAAATTGTTACGGCAAGAACATTTCAATAAAAGTTTGCCTAACATGATGCAGATGTTCCAGCTCGCTGCTAGTTTATTAAATAGATTTGGTGTTCGCCTAAAGAATAGGGATGATGCTGGAGAAATTTTGGAAGTTATTAGACAAAGATTACACTTAGAAAATAATTTGTGTGTAATGATTACAACTCATAATATGAATAGACGCACGTCAGGGTTTAGAAGCATTACAGCTAACAGAGACAATACATACACCATTCCCGAGGATGGAATACAATCAATTAATTTTATTTGCTTTGGGTACATACCAAATAAGGCAAGCCCGATCCTATTACGGGGAGCATGTACGTTTACATGGAAATTACGTAATAGAAGTTAGCACAGAAAATGGAGATTTTTCAGACTTTAATTTAAGGGGTAGCGCAGATACCACTTTGATAAGGGGAAGAATTAAGTCCAGGCACATTTCACGAAAAATCTATTTTGTGTATATATTAATAGAAAATAATGTGCCTGGCAGGGAGGGTATCCCAGAATATTATTGCAATTGTTTAGTGGGACGACGAACAATTGGTCGTTGCGCCCATGTGATGACCTTAGTTTGGTACCTTGGATGGGCTAGACATCAAACAGATATATTGGCACCAGCCCAATTTTTAGATGATGTAGCTGTAAGTTTAAGCGATCATGATACTTAATTAATAAATCACATACCAAATAAAAGTGTTTTATTTAAAAATCATGTTACATCTTTAGATACCTATTTAAAAACAATAAGTATTTTAGTCTCGAACATTAATAAACAAATAAGTACCAAATAAAAAGTGTTTTATTTAAATTCATGTTATATCTTTAGATACTTACATATAATACGATACGTATTTCTTCATCGATTTATAAAACTCTATGGTATTTTTAGTCTCAAACGTTTTAGCTCCATAGACATAAGATTATTCTACCTGCATTTTTGCTCGAAATACTATTATTTCGAGCATAGATGCAGGTAAAAATATTCTTTTGGCCCTTTCATACTCAACTTCTTTATTTAATAATTGATTCTCCAGATATTTCTTCACATGAAGTTATTTGACAGAGACACAGATAATATTTCTAACCTCAAATGTTCAAGTGGTAATTTCTAATTTCCCTGACCTCTATATAAAAATCTAACTTTAAGACATTTAACAGTTATAAATAACGAACACATTTTGCTATCGAGATAATTTATTCATGTCAAATCTTTGACAGGTTTTCAATTGTATGGGCAGTGGCCATTGTTCTTTAGGGCATTATATACCCCTCAACAATATCTCAGCTTAGACGAGTCCTTGCTATTATGGAAGGGCCGTCTAAGCTGGAAACAATGTATCAGAAGAAAGGCTGCACGGTTTGGTATTAAATCCTTCGAACTTTGTGAAGCGGAGACCGGGTACCTGCTTACCGTCTGTACACCGGGAAGATAACTGACCAGCATCCAGAGCCCCTATATGGGTTTTGTGATCATACCGCCAAAATTGTCTTGGATCTCATAGAAGGGTATCTGGATGTTGGTCACGTCCTCGTCATGGATAATTGGTATAACCAATTACCCATGACGAGATATCTCAAATCTCGGCGTACAGACGTATTGGGCACAATAAATCGGCGGCGCAATCACGTGCCACCGGTAATAAAGGATTTAATGCCAAACGTGCAGCGGGGAACTACAGTAACTAGACATTGCGGTGACATCGCGTTGGTTGCGTGGAAAGACGTTAAATTAGTCACCGTTATGTCTACTTACCACACACCCGAAATGGTTCCGGGGAAACGAGCGGGACAGGCGGTCCAGAAGCCGACTGCGGTACAGGAGTACAACAGGTACATGGGGGGCGTAGATCTTAAAGATCATAAATTGTCAATGTTTCTGGTGGAGCGCAAGCGAAACCAGAAATGGTACATGAAAGTGTTTAGAAGGCTGTTCAATACCAACCTTCTAAACTCTTTCATAATTTATACAAAGAACCCCATGTACCGTGTGGACTCTCACCGCCAATTTCGGCTGAGGGTCGCCGAGGGGCTTTTGAGCCGGTACCCACAAGTCTCTTCGGGACCACACAGAGCACCGAGCACACCGCAAGTGCTTCAACGGCTCCAACCCGGGAATCACTTCCCGGTTTACACCGAGTGTGCCTCAGAAACCCTGAGGACAAAACATAAGCAGCTGCGTTGTGTTCGGTGCACTGCCCTAAAGAAACGCACTTGTATTACTATAATGTGCAACCTCTGCAACGTCGCTCTATGCATTGGGAAATGTTGGCAGGACTACCATACTTTGGTGAATTTGCAAGTGAGTCAGTGGCTGAAGAGTTTGATTGTGTTGTAAGAATGAAAGCTCGAAAGATGAAAAGAAAGGTGGAAAGACAGATGGAAATAAAGAAAAATAGAGGAGAAATAATAAAGAAAGAAAAAAAATCACAGTTCCTAATTGTAATTATTTAGTCATACATTTTTTTGTACCAGTTGATTATTATAATTATGAATTACTCAATAAACGGTTATTTTATTATTAGTGACCCCCTCCAAGAGGCGCTCTTAGCCAGTTGCACTCATCGATCGGTAAACGATCCGTGGGTTAAGTAACCTATGGCGCGGTCATTCTATAGATGGGTGACCGCTTAGTCGTATTAGAGCTGAATATTATTATTATTAAACAACTTCGACACTAGGTTGGCCACTAACCTATAAAAAAGTCCGATATAAGGCAATAGGCTTACCCCCTAGTACATAGGACCTAAATAATGTGTGAAATGTTGGTATATAGCAATATACACCTCTGCCTACCCATTCGGGGATTACATGCATGATTTTTTTTTTTGACCCCCTCCAAAATTTCAGTCAGTGACCGCCGCTGACCAAACATATTGACATACTTTGGCATTTATATTATGAATAGGTATAATATTCAGTTAGGTATTTACTATTTTATAAAACAATAAAAAAGACTTTGCCAAAATATTACAAAAGTCTCAACACCACGCACAACACAAACACCGAATCAAACAAACACTAATAACTCACTATTTCCCTATGATCAAATATCGCCCGTTCAAAAATGGAACATGCTGTATGCAATATTGTGTCTACACAAAACGTGACCTTGTACTAGATCGCCGCGTAAGTTTGAACTGTAAATAAACCAACACTTTGTTAACGTTTTATGATAAGATTTTGTATGCCATGTATATAAGTATTATACATCAACGAGTTCATAATTTCTTCTTCTAATTGAAAACTGAATTAGTTGAACGAAATATGACGATTATCATACATAAATTCGATCAAAATCAAACTCTTGTGCTTTTTATGGAATTATACACCCTTTGAGATGTTTAGTTGTATTATGAAAAATCTATTGCTTCAACAGTTATGTATCAACATATATACTATTATTGAATGTTGTATTTATATGATAATATAAAAAAATATAGTGATTACGCTGTAATACTTTTATAAAAAGGGTTTGAACACGAGCGCTCTCCGCGCGCGAAATCTGTTCTTCGTTGAATTTTTAGCGTATCTTTGCGAGTGAAAAAGTATAATTTCAATAATGAATACATGTATATTTTCATTTTTATTTTGAAAGACCATATTATAGAGAATGTAGGGACATAAAAACAAATATAAAAACGTGATGTATTTGTTCATAAAATAGATTTATTGTCAACAAACCGGATTTTTTCTTCTTTGAAACAAAGAGCTGTACAAAATTAAATAAACACTCAACTATTATTATTTCTATTTCTACTTATCGTCTATCATACTGGCTTTCAAAGAAAGTAACATGATCTTCTAAAAACAAACACCAAGAGCTGTTATAAACAAAAAAGTACGATGTCAAGTACCGCTCGCGCGATAACGTAATAGCCCGCCGGCACAAGCGATTTACGGCGTTTTGCGGCCCGGGCTCAAAAGGTTAAAAACAAAAGATAGCAAAGTAAGGCGCTTCTGTGTAGACTGCTACAAAAGCTGTCTCTACGTTTGGATCAAGAATTGCCAAAAACAAGGCCAAAAAAGTGGCAACTTATTGTCCTGAATGTCCTGGACAACCCCACTTCTGCTTGCAATGTTTTAATAAGGGCCATCGTTATCTGTAACAATATGATTTTGATTATTTTCGTCGGATTTTTTTCTTATAAGGTGTAAATATTGTACTAAAAGGTAGTATTAAATTACCAGTCAATTCACCTACTTGTTTTATTATTCTTCCTATTCTAATGTATTTATAACCATACAGCAAGAAATTTAGATAAAAAATAATTTAATACTATGTTCTGGGCGAATACAATTCATTGAAGGTAAACATTCAATAACTCAAAATTTTCTTACGTTGTGTAGGAATCATATGAAAGTACTACACTTGAGCGCCATTCCGGTCACTTTGTATTAAGAAATGTAAAGAAAATGCGTCCTACGGCGCATAAACCAACTCTGAAAGCAGGTTGACTGTGAGGTCACCGGTGTCCTACGTGGCGCATTAATAGAAGACAACTTCCGGTCACCGGTGTCCTACATGGCAGACAATGTGTTAACTTGATTCATCGGGATTTATAAACTACTACGTGAAATAAAGGTTTATGATATATGTCAAACTCAGAATTCAAGGACTGTCCTGTACCACGATACGTCTAATTAGTCTCTTTTAGCGATAGTATCCATATGATTTGTTCATTTTGTCCATAATATTAGAGTACAATGGTACAGAGGAGGTGAATGACCTTTATTGCACGTTTATCTGGTACTGACTATATACAAGGCAAACAAATAACAAGAATTATCTTGCCATCACATTTGAATCTTCAAACCGTGTATGACTTATACAAGACTGATCATGATAACCCAGTGTCCATATAAATTTACACAAGAGAATTTAAGACTTTCAACCTTTCCTTCAAGAAACCAAAAGTTGATACATGTCATAAATGTGATATTCTTCATATGAAGTTGAAAATTGCAATTGAGTCTACGAGTGAGGAAGAAAGGTGTGAAGCAGAACAGCAGTTGAATGACCACCAACAAAAAACTGATTTGGCATATCTTTGTAAAAAATCTTATAAAATGAAAGCTGATGAAACAAAAATGTGTTTCAGTTTTGATTTGCAACAGTGTCTTCCCGCACCCTTCATTAATTTAGGAGTTCCAATTTACAAACGCCAGCTTTAGACATTTAGTTTAACCATTCCTGATAATGCAATGGAAGAAGCTTTCAACTATATGTGGCATGAAGCAATCACAGGTAGTGGCTTAATGTCTATATCATCATATTAGTAAATTACCTCATACTGTGCAAGAAATCACATTCTACTCTGATACATGTGGAGGGCAAAATAAAATCTTGGGCAATCAACTCGCTAGCGATCAACAGAACTCTCTGTATCAAGAACGACTTTGGGTCGAATTTTGAAGAAAGATTAAAAATTGCACCCCTATAAACTTCAACTAGTGCAAGATTTGAAGCCGAATGATCACAATTTACGACGTGGTTTTTGCGAAACAATGTTTGAGCGGTTTCGGAGCTTCAACAATATTATTTTTTCAAGAGAAGCCCATTTTCACTTAATTGGGCACGAAAATAAACAAAATAGTCGTTATTAGGCCTCAGACAATCCATATTTCAAACACCAAAAGCCTTTCTAATCGCCAAAAGTGACAGTTTGGGCGGCTATTTCAGGACAGGACCCTTTTTACCCTTTGAAGACCAGCGAAGGAATTCTGTTGCAGTACATAATGGGCGATACATAGCCATGTTACGCAATTTCTTTTTCCCGCATCTGTCAGAATTTCAAGGGTACAATAGTGCGACATGGTTTCAACAAGAAGTATGTCACCACATGCCATACATCTAACAAGAGTTTGGCAATGTTTGCTGGAAAACTCGTTTCGCGCCGAGGTGACATTCTATGGCCCCTTAGAGGAGTCCTGATTTAACCCCACTAGACTTTTTCCTGTGGGGCTACATGAAAAGTAGAGTCTACAGTAATAATCCATCACAATTAAGGCCAATATCCGCGGAGAAATGGCCGCTATTCCACGCGCCATATGCGAACGAGTTTTTGGCAATTTGAGTCGAGATTCGTTCGAATGTTTGCAGTGGGATGGTGCGCATCTGGATGATGTTATTTATAAAAAAAAAAATCCGATATGTTAACTTTAATTTAAAAATAAATTTGTTTTAGTATTACTTTTGTTTTGTTTTTTATGAATTTTTAAATTCGCAAAGCTCCGAGGCCCAACCTGTATTATTTAGGTAGGCTATGGACGGTAATTAAAAAAATATTTTTTCATTTTCGTAGCACGTCACAATTCTGTTTTAATACGTTTATCGTTCAATTTTGTAAACAACTGTGTTATTCAACAGTCTTATTTTCATATATAAATGTCATCTAGAGTGTGTAAACTACATCCAAATCGATTTTTTTATGTTTGTTACAAGAAGAAAACGAGGTGAAATTGGCTTGGCGTTTCACTTTTGGCATTGATTGGGTTCCTCATGTGATTTGCACTAATTGCAGATTGGTCCTCAGCTCCTGGTATTCAGGTAAAAATAGAGCACTTAAATTTGGTAAACCAATGATGTGGAGAGAACCAACTAACCACGTAACCGATTGTTACTTTTGTTTAACAACAAAAAATCGGTTTTCACTCAAAGAATAAAGATAGTATAAAATATGCAGACGTTCCGTCAGTAAATAACCTTCCTATACCCGCGTATTGGTCTGTCAGACCGACAGTTTAAATTTGAGTCTTTTTCTTATTAACGGAAAATGTTAGCACATTGGGCTCACTGCGTGAATCGTCGCCGTCGTCCGTTTAGGTGCGAGAGCTTGCGCGGGTAACACGCATGACAGTACACGACACCGGCTGGTCCGGGAGACCGACGCGGGTATAGCCGTTACAGTTTAAGGTAAGTGCTGTGTTTCATTAGTCCTGTAATTTCAATGATTTCTTATATTATTATTCGATTACTATTTTATAATACACTTTCAACTACGTTCAGGTTAAATTATTATCTCAAAATGGACGAAGAGCGAATAAGGCTGATTTTAGAGGAGAATGATTCAGATTCTAACTACGATGATGAAAACGACAGTGATTTCGAGGATCATGTGGAAATAGAGACTGAAAAAAGCGATACTGAATAAGAGTGAGATTCTGACAGCGAAGTAGAGGATCGAAGGACTTTTAGTGACTACTATCTTGGCAAAGAACAAAAACAAAATGGAATAAAACTGCTCTGTCAATGACAGTAAGAAGACATGCTAGAAACATTGTTACTCAATTACCAGGTGTAAAAGGCGAGGCTAAAAATTTGAAGGAACCAGGTGAGATATGGAATTTGTTTTTCTCCCAAAAAGTTTTAAGCCAAAATACACCAATCAACATTTACAACGCATATTACCTCAGTTTGATAGAGATTGTACTCTGACTGATGAGATTGAAATTCAAGCTTTTCTAGGTCTTTTACTCTTTGCTGGTGTTAGACGCAATAGTAGATTGAATGCAAAAGATTTATTCAAAACTGATAGCTCATTACCAGAGATCTTTCGTCTAACTATGAGTTGGAACCGTTTCTATTTGCTTTTGCGGTGTCTAAGATTCGACGACAAAGATACACGGAATGCGCGGATCTCTGTAGACAAATTAGCTCCCATTAGAGACTTGATTGATGAGATTGTAGCATCATTAAAAAAATATTACAGTGCATCGGAGTTTGTTACGATCGATGAGAAACTGGAGGCATTCAGAGTCGTTGCGGTTTCAGACAAAATATTTCGTCTGAATCCAACAAATACGGTATAAAAATTTATGCACTGACAGATGCTAAAATGTTTTATACATTCAACTTGGAAGTTTACGTCGGAAAACAGCCTGAAGGTTCATATTCGTAGGATAACTCATCGTTGGCTTTGGTTTTACGCCTTAGTGATATTATTCACAATACTGGGCGTAACATTACATGTGATAATTTTTTTACAAGTCTGCCCTTGATTGATAAACTGGAGCAAGAGTATAAGTTGACAATAATCGGCACTATTCGAAATAATAAAAAAGAGTTGCCCAAAGAATTCATAAAAATCCGAGGCCGAATGGAGAAATCCAGCTTATTTGGCTATCGAGGCAATTGCACTCTGGTTTCGTACGTGCCCAAAAAAAAAAAAAGTATTGCTTGTGTCTAATATGCATGAAAACGGAATCATTGATGAGAATACTCAGAAACCTGAAATAATCATGGACTACAATGCAACCAAAGGAAGCGTCGATACCGTGGACAAAATGTGCGAAACTTACAATGTTACAAGGGGCACGAACAGATATGGTGATATTTTATAGTCTAATGAATGTGGCAGGAATAAATTCGTACGTCATATATGTCCACAATAATCCCAACAAAAAAAATCTTTCGCAGATCATTTTTGGAAGCTCTATCATATGATCTCATGAATCCACATCTGAGGCGACGTAGTACAAACACACATTTACCAAGACTCCTAAGACAAAGACTTGCTGAAATTTATAAATTAGATGGTCCAGAGTCCACAGCAACTATAAATAATAATAAAACGGGTCGTTGCTATTATTGCAGCTCCAAAAAAATCGCAAGACGAAATATAACTGCACTACTTGCAACAAATATTTTTGTATGGAACATGCAATTATGGTGTGCTCTGACTGCTATGGTGGACCATCAGAGGAAAATTAATCTATAGCATTTTGTTGTTTATTAAGTTATATTCAAGATTTTTTTTTTTATTGATTTCAGAAGAGATATTTTTTGTTGCTATTTATGTAGTTTATAAGAATAAGTACTGTTTTTCAAAGGCTGTAATAAAAAGACTGTTAGTCAGTAATAAACATTAATATTGCCATAAATTTCATTTATATTGATTGTGTAAATGGCCTTTTTAATTATAAATTACATTTTAGTCTGATTATAATAATAGTTATTTATTTAGTAAACGTTAGAACTATCGGTCCCGGAATCCGACGCGGGTATATGTGTAATCGTATTTGACGCGAGTATAGGAAGGCTAATCTGGTCCTTCATTCAGAGGATATACCAGTTCCCACACCACCCGGCAGAAGTGACCAAACTCACATAGATACAACAAGTAGCATTACAGTGCACGAGCATAGTGACAGTGAACAATCAAGTTCAGATAACTTTTTCGATGATGAGGACAGTCCACATTTAATAACCCAATCTGAACTTAACGATCTTACTGTTTTCTAAGTCAAAAGCGGAATTACTTGGCTCCAGGCTGCAACAGTGGAAATTGCTTCATCCTACTACAAAAGTTAGTATTTATCGCTCTAGAAGTAAGGCGTATGCTGTTTTTTTTACAAAAGAAAATGATTTTTGTTATTGTCATGACGTCTAGACTTTGAAGAAATAAAACAACCATATGACGCAAAAGAATGGCGCCTTTTTATAGATACGTCGAAGGAAAGTTTAAAGCTGTTCTTCTGCATATTGGAAATGCAAAGCCGTCTATTCCATAATTGGTACATTTGTGGTGACCTAAAAGTTATAAGCATGCTTTTGGGCTTACAAGGTGGATACATTAAGTACTGTTGTTTCTCATGCCTATGGGAGTCCAGAGCAAGACAGGATCATTATAAAAGAAAATTTTGGCCTGTACGAAATGAATATGTTCCAGATAAGATGAACTAAAATACATTTCTAGTTGACCCAAAAAAAAAATATTACCACCACTTCACATTAACTTGGGCTTGATGAAAAATTTTACCAAAGCTTTGGATAAGTCCAAGCCTGCGTTTCAATATCTCTGCTCTGTATTTACGAATCTTTCGGCAGCTAAAATAAAGGAAGGAATATTTGTGTATCCTCAAATTAGGAGAATATTGGACGATACCAGATTTGAGAGCCTTTTAACCGAGATAGAAAAAGCAGCCTGGAACTCTTTCAAAAGTGTCTTAAAAAATTTTTAGGCAATAAAAAAGTGATAATTACAAAGAGATTGTTGAAACTCTATTGCAAAATTATGAGCGTATGGGTGTAATTATGTCAATATGTCATTAAAAATTCATATTTTTTTTTCCAGAAAATCTTGGTAGCGTGAGTGATGAGCACGGTGAGCGATTTCACCAAGATTTGAAATCATTTAAGAAAAATTATAAAGGTTTTTGCAATGAAAATATGCTAGGTGACTTTTGTTGGTCTGTTGTGAGAGATACAGATGAAAATATTTATAGAGCAGAAATTACCCATTTTTAACTGTCTTTTGATTTTGACTTAACACCTTTATATCGCCAACCAAAGATATACGAAGCTAGCGATTCAGAAGATGAACCACTAATCAATTGCACATCTCAAGAACACAGGAAGAAGCCTCAAGAAACACTACAGCAATATGTACCTACCAGTATTAGAACTAAACTGCACAAAGATTATACAAAGCCTTCAACATCTGGAAAGAAAACATACTGCAAGTCATTGCCCTTAGTGCTGATTAAACTTCAAGATACAAAACGTCACTGTAGAATGATAACCTCGTATGTCCCAAAAAACTAAAATCGTTTTTTTTGTCAAAATCAAGAGATAACCTCGTATGTCAATTAGCTACATTCAATTCAAGCCCATTTAACTACTACTAATGCCATCTATGAAGAGATACGAAAACCTCTTATTTATGGTTCGGCGGCCATCTTGTTGTCACAAATGAGAATACCTCGTATAGCGTGCACGGTTGGAGCGTCGATGCTGTTTTATTTAGAATATAGTGTTAAATTGGAATTCAATCTATGTGAGGTAAGTTTATTTCTGTTTTATATCCTTCTAACTATGTTTTGGTGGCAATTTTATAACCGGGAAGTTGTTATTTAGTCAATAAAAGTGGTTTGTTAATTTGGCGGGATTGTAACGATGAAAAACTCGTAAGTCACGGTTACTCAAACTACTTTTATGACATACAAGGTTTTCATATAAGCTGAAGGTATCAATTTTTTCCACAAAAAGTGATATTTTAGTTTACTTGCGAAACTTATATTCTATTGTATATATTTCAGGCAACATGTTCAGTCGAGGGAAAAAAATAGTCGCTGCGTGCTTAGAGAACTGTTCGTCACCAGAGGCAGTTTTAGATACCCATTCTGACTTGGGAGAATCTCCCTCTTTATTACAACCAGACCGGGAAAATCTCCCTAATTCTGATCATGACAAGACGAGACAGTTTAATTCTGCTACGCAGAATAAAGAGAATACTGAAGTGAGTACGTGTTTAAGCAACTATTCACAACAACAAGACTTAATTACACTTGCTGACTTAGGAGAACCTTCACATTTATTACAGTCAAACCTGGATGATATTGTGTCTTCTACAAATTTTGATTCTGAAATAGCTGCTTTGACGTCATTTTCTTCAGATGTAGACAACATTGATATTCTCAATTTGGAGGTTCTAGGGGCTGAAAGTGATACTGACTTCAGCAGTAACGACTCTGTGCAAGATCCTAATTTCCTACCAAATAACGACTCAGACATTTTGTCGGAAACATCTAATCAACAACGCAAAAAGGCTAAACGAGGTCGCAGTGATAAATCTCAGTGGAAGTATGAGCAACAAAAATGCAAACGAATGAAGGGTGAAAAATACCTAGGAAGACGAAGGAACGAAGAGGGCAAAATTGTCTATGATGTTGAAAAAGCTCCTAAAGAAATTAAATGTCGGTGTGAGCATAATGACAATGCGAAGTATTTTGAATGCTGCAAGCTCTCCGAAGAAACAAGATCACGTATTTTTGAACAATTTTGGCAACTAAGTTGGGAAGCAAAACATTGCTACGTATCATCAATGGTAGCAAAAACGGGTACTTTGCAAAAGAAAACGGAAGCTTCTAATTCTAGGAGAAATTATTCATTTAAGTACAATTTAAAAGATAAAGGGACAGTATTCAGAGTCTGTAAAAAAATGTTTTTAAATACATTAAATATTGGTGAATGGTGAATGGTCAGTTCATAATTGGGTTGAAAACACTATTTCAAACAGTACAACGCCCATTTCACAAACACACAGCAACAGAAACCAACAAAGTATTTTGAAAAAGGATCTATTGAGAGAGTTTTTTAATTCGCTACCAAAACTTGAGTCACACTACTGTAGAAAAAGTTCAACGAAACTCTACCTAGAACCTTATTGGCAATCGAAATCCGCACTCTTCAATGAATATTTAAAATATACAAAAGACCAGAACAAATCTCATCTCAGTGCCTCAAGATATACATTTTGGGAATTATTTGAGAGCATGAATTTGTCTTTGTTTTACCCCAAAAAAGACCAATGCGACACCTGCTGTAGTCACAAAGCTGGTAATGTTAGTGACACAGATTATCAACTACATTTAATCAGGAAAACAGAAGCACAGAGTCAGAAAGATAAGGACAAAACTGAAACTGACGCTTCCGTTGAAGTTTTTACTATGGACATGCAATCTGTAAAATGAAACTCAAAGTGCATAACTTCACAATATACAATCTCAAATCCAAAGAGGGGTTTTGTTTCCTTTGTGATGAATCAGAAGGTGGTTTAACAGCCGATGAATTTTCAAGCATCTTAGTTGATTTTCTAAATAACAATATTGATACGGCAGTAACTAGACAAGTGATAATATACAGTGATGGATGTTCATATCAGAATAGGAACTCTATTCTTTCTAATGCACTTCTATTCGTAGCCGCTAAGACAGGTTTGGTCATATTTCAAAAATACCTCGAGAAGGGTCATACCCAGATGGAATGTGATGCAATGCATTCCACAATTGAACGTCAGATAAAAAATCGCGAGATATATTCTCCAGCAGGCTATGTCGAAGCCTGTAAGACTGCTTGAATTAATCCTCGACCCTACACTGTTATTCAGTTAGACCACACAGCCTTCAGAAAATACAGCACACAGCCATATTTCTCATCGATTAGACCAGGTAAGACGGCTGGCGACCCACAAGTGACAGACATACGTTGTCTTATGTATGAGCCAGAAGGTTCAATAAAGTTTAAACTTAGTTATTCAGAAGAATATCAATTACTACCACGGAGGATGATACGTCAACCAAATAGTACTGATTGCTTTCAACAGCTATATTATGCAAAATTACCTATAACTAAGATAAAATACAGTCACCTGCAAGAATTAAAATGTGTGATTCCTCGAGATTTGCATTCATTTTATGATAATTCTTGATGATGATTGCCTAAATTTTTATTAATAAACTTAGGACAAGTTAAAGACAATTATGCTTTATATCCTACATGATTTTTACCAAAAACTTGTGTTCATTAAACTTTGATATTTTCTCTAACACCTGTCTTTAATTTTGAAAACCTCGTAACTTTGTATACCTAGAATGAGAAAACCTCGTATATCATTAAAGTGATATTATATAATAAAATAACAATGTTGATTAATTATATAAAAGAGCATTTTTAGCATTCCTAACATAAATAAACATTAACGAAAATAACTGTTATTTTCGGTTTCTGTAAAATTTGAATATTTTGACTTACGAGGTTATCATTCTACAGCGACGAAAAACAGAATATTGTCATGTTGCAATGTGCACAGGTAACAAAGAAGTTGATGAACTTGCAGTTATATTTTGTAAAATTTATGATGAAACTGGAAAAAAGTTGCGAATTACAGATGATGATATATCCTTCATGACTTGGGATCAGGTTTAATAAAACTACCCTCCTCTTACTTAACAATGAGAGGGCAGCATTTTTATTATGCATTTACTGAATCAATTGATGACTTTGAAAGCCAGTTTTGGAAAAAAAAAAATTGTAGTAATTGTTTTTAAGTACAAAAAAAATTATACAGTTACTCAGAGAAATATTTGTTTCTTTTTATTTCATTTTTGACTATTGATACTAAAGTTTTAGTTATTTTTGTTTTGATGGAAAGGAAAAAGGAGAAAGGAAAAGTAAGGACCTTTTTAAGTTTTGTACCTAACTCTAAAGAAACATTTAATTTTATAACCAAAGAATACTAAAAAAAAAAATGATACCGTCATTTCATACAACATATTACCTCTTAATTTACACAAAACCCCCACTCAACTTCAATGGAGGTGTCTTAAATTATTTCTCAATTTTAATCACTGTGTGTCACAATAAAGTATATTCTATTCTATAATGGTTTGTGAAGTTAGTGTTATTATTAATGGTAGGAGTACAATTTACACTAATAAAAATCAAGCAAATGTTTGATCACCAATGATCAAAGTAATAATGATTTTTAATTGACAGTTATTGACAATCCTAAGTCATAGTTTCATGTCAATGAAAAATATTCTAGGATTTTTAATTGACAGTTATTGACAATCCTAAGTCATAGTTTCATGTCAATGAAAAATATTCTAGACATCTTAGCTAATCTTTGTCTACTAGGTAGTTTTGTAGCAACAAAATATCTTTTGTTAATTTAAAGCAGATACAGCTACAATACCACAGTTTTAACATAGTTCTTAAACCATATAACTATTAAGATCAAAAATGCTATTCTTATAATGCTACATGGGCAAACTAGTGATTTTTTTCAAATATTTACCACACAATCTTGTGTTTAAACTGTCTTTTATAAAAACATATTGCAAATCCTGTGATGCAAAGTCATTACAAAGAGCAATGGATATAATAGTCACTAATCAAAACCAAATATGAGTAACCAAAGCCTAGACAGATAGATGTAGACTTTTTATGATAGAACAAAACACTTTAGAAAAATTTATAACAGGATCAAAATTCAGTAACATGATAATCAACAATAATTCTCTCAATCAGCATTTCTTAAAAGTTTTTTCATTACACTATGGATGACTTCTTTGTTTACTTTCATTTTAAGAAATTAATTTGGTAAATAAGCCTCATACAAAAAGAGAACCTGATAGCGTCATAAAAAACGCAACACTTGGATTTCGAAATAACTTTTAAACTATTACCAACCAACAGTTTCCATATCAAAACGCCATTATAAACAACTTATGAGAACTTAACAAAAATACCATTTTTATACGAACCTCACATCTGTTATCTCAACGACAGCAAGCAGGACCAATACTACATTGACAAATTACTTATTCGATTGAAACATGCGCAGTGTGGGATTAAGAAAATAATAGAAAATAGGACATGGTAAGTTTCTCAAAACGAAAAAAAACGATCACCGCCACAGAAATAAATCTAGTTAGAAGGAAAATGTTCGTCGATTTATATGAAGACTAACAAAAAATTTCTTCGTAGAACGTGATTGGGAGCCAGTGATACATGACAGCTTCATTCGTTTTAAATATATAGATCTACTATCGGCAAAGGCATTTAGCTATACAGCCCTGTTTTGGGTAGGTACCTAGCCGTCTTCCTAGTTTCTACATTATTTTTACTTTAATTTAAATTCCTTTTTTGCTTTAATACAACAATAACAATAAAGCATACTGATAAGTCTAGCTTATTATTATAGTTGTATTAAAACAAAAAAGGAAAAACGAACACGTAAATGAAACACACATTTTTCCAATATTATTTATTGAATAATTTATTTTTTAACTTATTATATTTTTCACAGCTTTCTTCTGCATTCTCGGCAATTCTTAGCTACGTTTTTTTAGTGGCACAACCTTATGAAACTTTTCATGGTAATCACATTTTTTTTAAAGAGGGCACTGATATTTGCATACCTTTTTATACACCTTTTTATACACTAAAATTTCAATTGCCTTTAGCCAGAAAGAATGATGCTCTTGTCCTTTATGCTTTTTTTGTTTATCGATGCTCCATTGACACTATCAAAGAATTAAACAACTTCAGCTGTATTTCTTAATGTTGTGCTGACGGGCCTGCCATCCACATAAGTTGCTGCAAATTAAAATATTCATACAATAATTATATGAAACTTGATTCAAAACTATTAACTGTTAGTAAATTTCATCTAATACTCACAGAAATTTGCAGTGTAAGACAAAGTTGCAGACATATTTTTACACAATTTTTTACCTGCAAAAAGAGATATCATATTTAAAATTATCTTTATTAGAGAATCATTATTGTAATTTAAGTGTAAACTATATTAACTACTTGTTACATAATTAAAAATACAGGTCATTGAATCAACACTTGCTCTGATAGAGAATATAGAAGCTGAATACAAATTATTTCTTTTATTTATACTAATTTAAGTTAAACTAATATAATATAATAACCTTCATCATTTTAATTTTATTAGGTATAATATAACTCATTGGTCATTTAATTTATGACGTAGCCCAGCTTCAGTGTGTTGACAGTCTGTCTCATAGACATAAATAATATCATGCCATTTTGCAAGTTTACTATCCAATATTAAATTTTTTGTTAAAAAATTGTTCCTGATGTATTTCATCAAGTGTGTAGAATCATAATGTTCAAATCCACCCCACATATTTTAAGAATGCCAACTGAAACAAAAATTTAAGAACTTCTTAAAACATAGATAACAATATAAAAATAAGAACCTTCACTACTTTCATTAAATCTATTAGTTTTCTTTCATATAAATATAATCTCTGTACCAACCTGTGATTTCAATTTAAAATTTGATCACACTAAGTGTTTTCTTTTAGATTTTTGAGTGCTGATTGGAAAGCTGAGCCTTGGTCATATATTATTGCGATGGGATTAAGGTCCAATTCAACAACTTTTTCTACCACTAACTTTAAAATATTCTTGATGTGCAGTAGATGTCGCTCCTTGACAGAAATACTAACATAAAGGCTGTTGCCACTTGTAAACAGCACCAACATAAATACAAGAGTATGATCTGCAACATCCACTTTCTTTTCTTGGTGTTCTACAAATCCATTAATGTTATCTTTAATCCTTATTACTTTTATTATACGAAAGTGCTGTTTCTAATGCTTCTCATCAAATATAATGGAACATATTTTTTGGAGTTTCATTTGTCCACCTGAAAAAATAAATTCAAATAGGTAGGTACATATTATTATTTGGTAGTAATACAAAAAATTATAAAAGTAGTATGAAAAACCTTATATGGAATATATTTATCTCTTACATGAAGCCTGGTTCTATGATCGATTATCTATTCATAGTATTCAGTGTAGTTTTGGATGATAAAATAAAAAATTTTGCTTAAAAATCAATAACACTTTGGACTTTGCTTTAATATCGATAAAGCAATTATCTTTTCTTCGTTAGTGAATCACCTCTCATGTTTATTTTTAGAACACATGCTCACTTGCATTTCAAAAACATTTTTTGCAACTGTTTTCATTTTTTGTCCGAACTTTTCAAATGATAACTTTTTACAAAACTTAAAGGAATTTAAGTATTCTTAACTTTATTATGAAAGTTCAACTACGTCTTTGGCTTGTTATATTCTTCATAAATTCTCTGGTATAAAGGTGACAATTGGCTTTATTTGGTAATAAGCCTTTTCCTTTTTGTTTGGGTACATTTCACAGGGTCTGTAACATCAAAAGTATTCAGTGAATTTCTCTATTAGAACTACTATTTGATTCAAATAAAGATACACTAAAGAAAGAGACAGGTCTTACCAGATAATTTAGTTTGTGTCATATTTTAATCTCCAGAGCAAGCAACTAATTGAGTAAACTCAGTGGCTGCAGACACTTAATTAGTCTTAATTTAGTGATGGAAGACATAATTTCACTTGCATCGAATACATGTTGTATTTGAAACGGCATTCTAATTCTTATCGATTGAAAAAACGATATCGATTGCCGGAGACCAACGTTTACAGTCTGTCTATAAAGTCATGAAAAGAATGTTTGAGGAACTAACATTAGACACAAGTATGACAATACTGTCATCACATCATCATCATCAAATTAAGTTGTTGACATCGACTGTCAACAACTTAATTTTTTAGCTCGATTTTCTGCATTTTTGATTTGTTTTGATTAAACTGAAGCTACTTCTTCTAAACTCTGTAGAAAAGTGTTAAAAATGAAGAGAATTAATCGGAGTGAAGCTCAGGATATTATTTATAAAGTTTTTCAGTGATGTTTATTGGAACAAGAAGCTGGACACATTTTATCATATTTGTAGGATGTTAAAGCTCGAACGGCAGTTATGATTGGTATGTAATCGTGTTACTGATTGAGTTTTGGTTACCAGAAGTTTCAAATTTACTAAATATATGAATTTAAGTCTAAAATAAGTATTGTTTACATTATGCATTTATAGGTTAGATTGAAAATGTTAGAAGGCTATATTGTAGTGCAGCCCGAACTTTTAATACTTTTGGATAACCAAATTTATCATTGATTTTAATCTGAATAAAAAATATACCTGTTAGGAATGTACGATTTTTACCTACGTACGCCAATAAAAAGTTTGTGCTAACTAAAACTAAAATTATAGCATTAATTTGATCATTGTGGCGATTCCATTCTTTTTGCCAAATACCTATAGGTATTACATTTTTAAAACTTACTTTCAGGAAAATCAGAGAATATAGTGATACGTATTGTAGATGAAGGCTATAAAAATGGTGGCATATTTAAAACCCCTGGGAAACATAGATAGTCGTGCTAAGAAATAAATGGTTAACTGCAACATTTGTGCACTTCGACAAAAGATTCAGTTCTTTTACTATGTGAAAAAAAGAGGTACCTACATGAAGAAAACATCAGTGGATTGCCAAATCCGATCTGGATTTTAATTGTAGCCTAGAAGTCCTGCGTTAAATTCTGAAATAGATTGGGTTTTCTTACAAGGAGTGTCAAAGTAACAGGCTTTAATCGAACACAAGCACACATTGCAGTAAAACGAGAAAACAACTTGGCAATTATAAAAAAAAAGATTTATCAAAAATTACGATAACTATATTGTAATCTTCATTGTAGAATAAACTCATTGTCTACGAATTATACGTCTTTCTTTACCTTTTCTGGGGCAATAAAAGTAAAAAAAAAAAAATATCCGGTTTATTTTACTATAAATAAAGAAAATCCTACTATCAAAATCATTTGTCTCACTACACAGGATTGCTACGTGCACGATCGCAGCGCCTTCAATTTTTTTCATGACTTTATAGACAGACTGTACCATTTTGCTTAAATATTATGTATATGTCACGAACTCACGAATGTAATTTAGTGAATCGGCGCAAAAAAGATTTTATGCGATAGAATAGAAATCGGCATTTTTCTGTAAGCAAACACTTTGTAGTAGCCGCTACCCCCTCCCGACACGCTACACATTTTTACGTCCTGTGATGTTATGTTATGTTTCACGGCGGGCTTATCCGCAACTCGATACTCAG
This sequence comes from Diatraea saccharalis, assembly GCA_918026875.4. Lineage (NCBI taxonomy): Eukaryota > Metazoa > Arthropoda > Insecta > Lepidoptera > Crambidae > Diatraea > Diatraea saccharalis. Next base: position 12,539,667 of record OU893336.1, read on the forward strand.
TGCCTATTTTGCATGTCACGGGGTTGCTTTAGTCCTGCCACCCCAGCTCCTCCAGGAAGCCCGTAAGATCTCGAACTCTGCCGCATGCATCCACTAGTATCCTTGGGCTTCCTAGATATGTAGTCCTTTGTCTTAATAGGCTCCTGCATTCCAGTATCACATGAGCGCACAAGCGCTGGAACTGGAATGGAGACTGAGGAGACAATCTCCTCAGTCTCCATGCACGCCCTGCACAGAGGACTGTCAGAATAACCCATGATATATAGGTGTTTGTTAAAGTTTCCATGTCCAGTAAGTATACCTACTATTTGCCTTAGAGTCCTGTTGCTTCAATCCATTTATTTTTAATATGAGGATCATACGGAAAACTAAAACAAAAATTACAGTATAATTCAATATAAAATTAATTATCATCTGTTCTGCTTTCAAAAACGATATTTTTTTAATCGGGTAAAAAAATCGCATTGTACATCACTATTCTCCATTTTTGACAGAAAAAATGATAATTTGTCCTCCAACAAATTGACCTTGAATTATACATCGATGGTTTTACAAGCCCAGCAAATTTGGACTGTCAAATTAAAGCCGCAATGGAAAGCTATTACTGGACACATGATCGTTTTTATAAAAATAATACGGAGCAACAAAACTAATGATTTTTAATTAAAAATAGATATATCAAGGCAAATAGTTACTTATCGATGGAAGGAAATACCTCGACTATAAGATCCAACCATATTGAAGGTGTTTGAGCACGTAATTATCGAACAACGCGTCATTTTAAATTTCGTCCAACACCGATTGCGATCGAAAGTGGACTGAGCCTCGCGGCGAGCAATGGAGTTGTCTAGACGTCGTTTCGGCACGCGAAGTACGTACACTTTTTCCTTCTAACTAGATATATTTCTGTGATCACCGCCCTTGCTTCAAATTCATAGAATAATAATAACACAGACTTAGTAGGTTAATAATAATAATACCACAGACTTAGTAGGTATAATAATACTTTCAAAATAGGGATGATCGATATGCATCGATGTTGAATAAATATCGATGTTCAGCTAGAAAACATCGATGTTTCATCATCGATTTTTTAACTTCGATAATATTAGCATCGATCAAACATCGATGTTTAGGAATAAAATATCAATATATCCTTAGGGTCATCTAATGTTCTCTAGATGTACTAGCTAGACGATCTCGTATATCAAGTTCAACTATATTACCCTAGATGTCACCGGTTGCACTCGTAACTGGAATAACCAAACAAATAGCTATTTCTTTGCTTGCATTTTCCAAGGAAGTTAAAAATAAATCTGTCAACTTCAGCGCTCTTTGGTACCCTATAAGCTATTCTTTTTTTCGGTGTCGGGTAGCTTCGCATGAGTGAGTGATGAGTTATACTAAATTAAAGTTCGTCTCACGAAAGAAGTCCCTCGGATCACAATGTTTTCACTTTCATTACCAAGGAAAAAGAGTTATGCCACGGGACTTCTTTCGTGAAAGAGATTCTAAGTAAACTCTTTTTATTTTGTACATCAATTTTTGATAATCAACGAAGTTGAAAGCAAAAACTCAATGTCTTAAAGACGATGCTATACGAAAAATTAATCATCAATCATAGCCAGACGCAAGACCAATGCATCATTTAATATTAGATAATATTAATATCAATTTAAATTAATTGATATTACCAAAAACATCAAAATTTTGATATAAAGAAAACCGATTTTTTTTATAATACATACATATCTTATACATATATGTTTACAAAAGCTGGCTCTACTTTTTATCAACAAAGAAATATATTAAAAGAATCTTCTTTATTAAAATTAGTTTTCCTTCAATCAGATGATAAAAAGTAGTGGCATATGTAATAATTTGTTCCGTTTCTTAATAAATTTCGAAAGATTTCACTGTATTTTATTTCTTTGTAAATTATTATGTCCAAATTTCGATAAATATTGAACATCGACGTTGAGCTTACGATGATGACATCGTAGTCAACATCGATATTTTTCTGATATAGATCATCCCTATTTCAAAATGACTATATATGACTGAATACATGACGTGACAGATAGGGATAGTGATACGAGTAAATACTAGTACTTACACGATACTTTTCGTTTGATTCCAAATATTTTTGGTATTGATATTTTAAAAGCGAGTAACGAGTAGTATCGTAAAGTAAGTATTTGTATCGATACTTGGTCAGTCGTTCACTGAGGAAAGTCAAAAACTCGTAAAGAGTCTAAAATCTGTCTCTTACTAAATTCCCACTGGCGCCGTGTCCCTGTCGTATAATAATAAGCATTTCTTAACATCTACTAATTTTATGTAGTCAAAGATCTATCTAGAAAAAGCCCTACCAACAAAATTTTAAAGTGATACCTAACTATATACATAACTTTTTATGTCTGGACCTGCTTCTCTTTCTTCCGTAAACAGAGTATTGCTATTAACTGTCAATAGTACCAAATCTGCTCTTAAAATCTATAAAAATGACTTCTATGGTGAGGTATTTTAAAACTATTCGATACGAGTAAGTGTCGATACTTTTTATTCGATACTGAGTAGGTATCGACACTTGAAATTCGATACGGTATGGATACCTAGGAAGTATCGTTTCATCCTTAGTCAAAGACTAGTTGGGAGATACTACGTATCTGGATTGTCTCGTCTTTTCGGAGGATGTCGAGAGTCCCGAAAAAGAAGAAAATATCCCGTCAAATGTTAAATAATTATACAATCATTAAATCAATCGATCAATCGCTCGACAACATCAGAAATAACCTAGAAATAATGAGGAAGTCTTTTGATAAAAAAAAAAAACAGCCTTCTTTTTTCTTAAAGTACTTCCTCATTATTAAAAAACTAATGTGTTTTTTTAATTTAAATTTTAAATTAGAAATAATGCACAATTTTCAAAACTCAATAAACAACTCGTATTCTATTTATACTTTTTTAGTAATTATATTGACATCTACGGTTCGAACTTTGCAAATTTCAGTTTTTTAATAAGTTAGTTAAAAGGAACGGAAATGACTGACTACCTTTGGTCCATTCGTTTCCTTCAATAATCAACTTTTGCTAGAGTCGCCATCTAGTGAGGTGCTTTGTGAGTACTTTCTTAATACTTCCTCATTAAATGGTGTGAAAAAAAAAAACACTACGACTTCGAGTTACTCGAGTGATGATATATCATTAAATAGGTGAGTGATTTTCTATCTACATTTTAAAATTAAAATATAACCAAAAAATCGTCACCAATAATTAATTCAGAAATGCACGCGGTAATGTTTTCCACGCTGTCTCTTTCTGGCGCATCGATTTCTCATAAGCAGTCGTCTCTTTTTTCTCGATAGTGCTTTACATTGTAACAAAATACATCGAAAAAATCTAAATATGTATTTTTAAAAATCTATACTAATATTACAAAGAGGAAAGATTCGATTATTTGTTTGTTTGTTTGCAAGTAGTAGACTCCGAAACTATTGGACTGCTTTTAAAGATTTTTTCACCTACGGGAAGCTATGTCATATGTGGTAAACATTGGCTATGTTTTATCCCAAAAATAGCAAATAAAGTGAAGAAAATGGGAGTGGAAGTTTGTAAAGGGAATTAAACGTTGCCATAGTAATCATTGCTTAATCTTCAATTTGTCCTTGTAATTATATCCATGTCATGGTGAATAAAAAATAAACAGTTCCCTAAGGACTACCATTTATCTGGTGAATCTTTGATGATATAGGTATTAGCGCAATAAAGAAACTAAAATTTTTAGACTTTTTTTTATTATTAAGCTAGTATTAAGTAGGCAACTACATATTCTATTTTTTGTAGATTTCCCACTGTTAGTGATACGAAAGGAAAATAGATCGAAGCTATTCACAGAGATATTTATTTCAATATAAAACACAGAGTTATATGTTCCAGAAATTTTACTGCAAACTGTAACACTTTATTATATTTCACTTTTAAAAAGTTTTTTAAAATTGTCTTTTATATATTGTTTTATTTTATATCATTGTAGTAAAATTAAGCAGAATATTTTAATTTCAGAATCCAAGTAAAAAAAACAATTATAATATCTAACAACAATATGAACATTTGACACCATGAAATGTAAAATTTATTTGCATTTTTTATTTCTATTCTACAATAAGTGAAATAATTAGTATTATAGTCTCTTGGCAGCGCCAGTTTAACTATGTTTTAAATGTGTTAAGTATTTCTATTCAACCATAAATAAAACCTCTTTTATCGATATCGATATTTTTACCAACGCACGCTGATACTGCACTAAGTATTAGTCAAAATTCATATTATTAATAGAGATGAACGATACCAACCAGGTATCGATACTTTTACTCGATACCGATTTGGTGACGAGGTGCCGATACTCATTCGGTAACGAGAGAAAAGGATCGGGACCAACTTGTATCGAATAATTTTAAAATTAGCGGGACATTTCGGGGCCCGGTTCGGGTGGTAATAATAATAAAACCTGTATGTGTCGTATCGTGGTTAGTAACAATTTATCTGACGATATTTTATAATATCGCAAATCCGTTAAATCTGAATATCAATTGTACCGAATATTTTTGAAATTTAAAGTACTTTACATCATATTTCTTGCCAAAGTGAAATAGTTGCGCATTTTTTTAAGATTTCCTACAGAAAAATAAGTTTGTGAAATGAGATGTATTTAAGAGACTATTTAATATTCTATTTGATGTGTTTTTTTTAATAATGTTGTTGTTCGTTTTTTAATCAAATATTCAAAAAAGCTTTTCAAACAAACTAGCGTTAAGCCTAATACCTAGTGTAGATCAAATTGTCAATGTTATAATTTCCGATTTTCTTTCTGTTGTTATAAAATTGAATAGATTTTATAACATCTTCTATAAATCATCAACATATGGCACTTCGTCTTTCTTTTATTGTATTTTCAATATTTCATTTTTTTTATCGCTACTTTTAGTTTTTTACTTTATTTATGTATACCTAAATAAACAAAATAGTAGTTTATGCAACTGTCATATAAGAAGAGGTATTAAAACACAAGAGTCTGTCACGAGAAGTTCACTCGAGTGTCTTAATACATAAGTTATATGCAGTTTCATTCACTTCTTTATCAGTACTCATAAGAAAAATTGAAATAAACAAAGTAGGTACAAGTAAGTAATTTATGCATGCGCCATTTTTTTCACAGTTCGAACTGCGCATGCGTGCGCCTTTTTTCATATTCAGCCTACAACCAGACTATAATAGTTTAATGAATAGAAAAAGATAGAGGTACTATATAGTATATTTCATTACGAAAGGCTGTCATTGCAACAAGTTCCGATAAATGTCTACCCGAGCCTAGGCGCAGCCGAAGGCGAGGATTGACAGTCGGAACGAGTTGCAATGACGGTTCCGCACGTGTACTGAACGACTATTTTAATGCAGTTGCGAAAAATAAAGCAATTTAATAAAATAATAAAAACAAAATAAACTCAACTAACTCATCACTTATATGTTATAAAAGTTTTAATTCACATATAGATTGAAATTGGTACAGTTTTTTATACTAACTGGGGAAGTTTTAGGTTGCATATTTACTGTTCGAGACAAACGATTATTAATTTGGTATGATTGTTCATGTATATTTGTCATACAATGGCGTTTACTAGTTGGTGGAACTAGATCTGATAAGTGATGAATTATCATTATAAACGTCAGTAGATGGACGAATGTTCTCTTCAACGTGTGAGGAGTTTAATTTTGCTGAGAGTTCGGAGAAGTATGCCAACATAACATTTTCTGAAAAACTATTTGCTTTTTTCTCTTTTCTCCACGCAATAAATTCGTCGTATCTAGATATCTAGCGACTTTTTGACTTTTCTGGTAAAATATTCTCCGAAGCATTTTGTGTAATTATACTGAGTTCCGGTGGTGTTAATTCAAACAAAGTAGGATCGAAAATGTCGAATTTACTCATTTTGTGCAACAAACAACTAAACTCGCAAAGAAAATTTCTGGAAAATAGCGCCACATTTTCTGCACCCGTCCCGGTAGGCAAAAGGAACTATACCCATACAGCCAAGTCTTCAGTAGATTTTTTTTTATTGATATGAAATGAAAATGAAATTTAATGAGATAAAATGAAATGAAACCTAACCTCACTAATTCAATCAAATCATAAAATTTGATGTCGAAACAAATTGGTAGCTTTTTTTTAGAAATATACCTAACGCTACGTATTTACATGAATCATAAAAACTTCTTTGATTTTTTTTTTAGTAAAAACTCATTGGTAGGTTTTTCTTATTAATAGACATTATTTTGAAAGTTGGGAAAGAGAACGCACGAGTGCGGGTAAGGTAAAAAAAAAGCACGAGTGTGTAATAAATAGCCCACATCCCGAACGCTATACGTCCCTGCAATACGCCACTTTTTGAGCAACTGTATTAAAAATAACATTTATTTTATTAGTTTATTTTTATTAAACACGTCTTTAATGTGCTGTGCTCGAATTTTAATTGGCAATGAGGAAGTATATAAAAAAAACGAAAGACCTAAAAAAACATCTCCACTAGATGGCGACCTCAGCAAAAGTTGATTTTTGCAGGAAACGAATGGACCAAAGACAGTCATTTCCGTTCCTTTTAACTAACATATTAAAAACTGAAATTTGAAAAGTTCGAAACTTAGATATCAATACAAATACGAAAAAGTACAAATAGAATATGAGTTGTTTATTGAGTTTTGAAAATTAATTTACTTTTCTTTTTTATGGAATAGGGGGCAGTCGAGCAGATGGATCACCTGATGGTGAGTGATAACCGCCGCCCATAGACACCTGCAACACCAGAGGAGCTACAAGCGCGCTGCCAGCCTTTGAGGGACGAATATGCTCTACGCTTGAAAGTTTGAAGGTCGTATCGGTCCGGAAATACCGCTGGCGACAAACTGTTCCACAGTTTGGCTGTGCGAGGCAGAAAGTGCAGTTTTTTTTTAATACTTCCTCATTGATTTTTAAGTCCCCGTCTTTCGGTGGATAAACCTCTAAGTTGGTAACACTGCTGTCAATTCCACAATCATCATTCGGTTATAGCTAGGTCATTCGTTTGTGGGCGACAAATTGTCGTATCCTACGGCTAGAATCATGGCTAGACAATTAGGCGGTCGCACCCCTGCTGGCGGCGAGGCTATGTTAAGTACGAACAATCGTAAAACATTAAAGGAACTCTTTAATAGTTTAAAAATAGCAAAAAGAAAAATCTTAATTTGAAAAAGTACTCTGTACTGATCAGATTCGACAATCATAATGCTAGACGACTCAACAGATCTCATAATAAATGAACTCCGAAAAATAATAATGATTGAAAGTTAATTTAATACTAAATTATTATATAAAAATCTTCAGTATTTCATTTAACGGAATAAATGCATTCAGCAGTAGAAGTTTGTTTAGCGCCGCTTCCAGTTGCTGAAGCGCCTGACCTCGTTACTGGGTACTGAGTGATGTATACTGATGTATACCATCAGTACTTCAACATATTAAGATTCAAGCCATCAAAAGCCTGTGCTTATTTTTGTCATATATTTTTATCTCAGTCTATAATGGTAAAAAAATGCAGTGTCGACTGTAGTGTTATGCCGCGGTGCACCAGAAGCGTATGCTACAAAATTATTTTTGAGAACTTTGGGCAAAGAGAAAAAGTTATATAGACATGTGTTCTTGTCAACTATAAAAACTGCACAAACAGAAATCTCACTTAAACGAAACATTTAATCAGACTTGGTCACCAAATAAGATGATTAAAGAAAATCTCTTTAAATAAACTTTATTCATCATCAAAAGTATTAATTAGAGTACTTAACACAATTTATACAAACCTTATTTTCTATTTACTCTTCAACCTAATATATTTTTTACATTGATATACATGTGTTAAATCTAAACAACCATAAAATATTAAGGGTCTCTTTCACTACCTCACTTTTAAGTTCCCGAGTCAAAAAGCCTAATGGATTCAGAATGTAACCATATCATAAGCCATAGAACACTGTCTCGTTACCGCGAAGTACTGCGTTGTGTTATATTGAATGCTATAGTTCGATGACCCCACTCTGTTTAACAATAGACAGTACTCCACGCAAACGATAGAGAGTTCTATGAATACCGATACATATCTCTTACTTTTTGTCCGATATTGTCCGTATTTTGCCCGTCCTAGTAATGGTTACTTTTGCTTTTATAGTACTATAAATTATATATATATATATATATAATTTATAGTATAATAATTAGTATATATATATATACATATAAGGTAGTGAAATAGGCCTTAGTTATATGACACCTACTATTTAACAAGTTTAAGATTCCTGTTGAAATATTTTTAGGTGTGATCGAAACTTAAAAAATGTTCTTGTTAATAAAAACCAAAACTGTTGACGTAGATGAATAATAATAATAGGATACTTTATGTTTTATGTTTATATTGTCTATTTCTTATAATTTATAAATTTCTGGATTAAAAAAGATATTCGATTTTTTCTATTATTAATGAAGTGGAACATTCCTGTCTATCCTACTTATACAGTGTCAGAATGATTTCGAAAACAGGCTTATTAAATTAGAGTATGTAAGCCAGGGCCTCGATTCTACTAATGTTAACGAAATAATGGCACTTCAATGGCGTTTCAATAATATCATTTTCGCACTTAATTATTCAGCTAACGCCACATATTATAAGTTCAACGTCTTGATAAATTAATGAATTGCAGATTTATTGTAAGTTTTGTTTTTTTTTTGTGAGATATAGTAACAGAAATTGTGTCAAAAAAAGTTGCTATTGATACGCTATAATTTCGTTCACATTTGAGACCCACGCAACAAGATGTTACTCGACTGGTAAGAGATCGCGGTGATCAGTGGCGTGGACACTATATTAACTTATATCTTCAATCACGACCTTCTCTCTCTTTCTAATCGAGTTATGTTTCCACTTACAGGGAGCCGTATGCCTTTGTTACTCTAATATTATAACTCTATGTATAAAGTACCCTATTATTTTTTTTTGATAGTACAATAAAACAATTTTCTGATTACAGAAATATACAATTTCAATACAAATATTAATTGATATGTATTAATGCCTGCCCGCAGAATTGCAGATTTAGTGTAAGTAATAACTACCTCCAAAAATTAACTGTGCATGACTTCTTTTATATTAAAAAAAGTGACAGTTAGTGTTAAGTGGGCAACATCAAGCCAATACTGGCAACACGATTACTGACTACAAATGTTTTTCCACCACCAGCCACCCAAAAAATGTAAAGATTGCTGCCGACTCGCATTTTCTATGCTTCGTCTGTCATATGTTTGGTCTTGTCTATTTGACAAAGCCATAGTTGGAGATATAGGTTTAATGCATATTAAATGATTAGAAACACTTTCGTCATCGTTTCGTATGCAAAGAAATTACACTCTTTTATACTTTGATATAGAGTATAAATTCCTGTGTCAACTTATATGCTCACAATTTCCTTTATAAACGCGACCGATGAGAAAATAATTGGTTCTTAAATTAGATAGCAATGGGTATTAGTCCAGCTGTTTGTTTCATTTTATTCTTTAGAAAAAAATCAACGTTATCCTGTGTTTATTTTTCAACCACGCGCTAATAAACTTCATATATGTAGTTAGTCAAATATTAGAAAAGTTTATTGATGTGACAGATAAAAAAATACTGTAATTATAAGTTTAAACGATTTCAAAATTATACAACAAAATTAATACTTTGGGATATCATAGCCGTAAATTAAGATCCCTAATCTAGTAATAATTATATATTTAGGAACCTAAATATAATTAAAACTGCTAACAATTTACATGGAAACATTTCATCGGCTAACACGCGATAACTCGTTTCGAAATAAAACTAGCCAACAGATGGCAACACTTACTAATTTAAAAGAAAAATAGGAGGGAATCGTTTCGTTTCAAAAATGTGTTCAATAACAAATCTAACATACAACAATGACTATATGAACGTTTTACAAAACGAAATGCATTAATTTTATTTACATTATATTTTGATAATTAAAACAAACATTCCTTTAGACAAAATTTTAAAATAACTCCATCTAACCGCTTATCTGAAAATTACGTTGCTTGTATGTGAGCCGCGATGCGAACTGTTGTCGCGAGTGGTGTGACGTCGAAATGGATTCCAAGAAGGCGGCCGACGCGCAGATGATCGGGCAGTTACGGCCGTGGAGCCGCTGGAAGCTGTAGACGCGGCCGATACTGAACCCTGATTGGAGTTTGACTGACGAGGCGTTTCTGGAGATGCCTAAAGAAGAACAATCATAATAAGAACTTACCGTTTCATTCATTTTGACCGTCAATAGATGGCGTTTCTTTTTATTATTTGCTGTTATCAATTTAATTGTTTATATTCGTTTATAACAAAAAATATATAGTACATTTAGTTGTCTAAATTAAAAATTCGGATCATGACTGGCCAAAAAGGGTGTGTTGTGTTTAAGGTTGTTTAATTTAGATACACATTTTAATTGAACGGTAACAGCCACCTTGTAAGCAGGAAACAAAATTTAGTAAAAACGTTCGTAAATATTTAATAACATGAAAAAAAATACAATAAAATGACAATATCAGCGCCATCTATTGATACTTTAATTAATCGTTAGCGCACTTGTTTTTTTAAGATAGGATAATCTTAAAAAAACAAGTGCTTTTAATTGACCACTAAAACCAATGCATAATTAGCTGGCTGTGAATTCGGCAATTAATATTAAGGCTTTCAGTGAGACTGGTCACTTTGATGTGCATTGCCTATTGAATAATGACAAATTTGAAGCAACAAAATTACAAAAGTAACGACCAAGTGGACATCATACCAAAATTAGCAAAGCTTGTACATTCACATGAACAATTATGAAAAGTTAAATATCTACTATGCAAGCCAAATAGTACTGTCTAACAGCCATCTTGGTTGGCAGTGCGCTTTAACTTCAGGATGTAAGGTATGCAAAAAAGGGAACGATTTTTGTATAAATCAACGCATTACAGTATTATAATAAACTCTTCTACTTCCTATATGATAATAAAGAAATATATTTCAATACTAATAATAAATCCAACAATATGTATATAAAGTTAAACGAAATCAAAATATATTAGCGAGTTTTTTTTCTTTGCTGTCAGTACTAAAATGCCAGCTAAGCCGTGAAGTTGGTAGCTAAACCGATTATTTTTTGATTTGGCTCGCATAGTATCTAGAACGTATATTTTTGATGGTCTATTGTTACATTTATTTGTTCATGTGTGTACAACAAGCTACTATACTAATCTTACCCGAAAAATAAAGGAAAGTAACATCGCGGGGCAGGTACGTGACCTGAGGAGTAGGCAATATACTGTTAACTAAAATTTTAGCCCATAAATGACCACTAGATGGCGCTTATTGCATAAATCTACTATAATAATATTATAAAGCTGAAGAGTTTGTTTGTTTGGTTGAAGCTGCTCAGAAACTACTAGTATTTATTGAGGAAGGCTATATAATATCATGCTATGATTAATAGGAGTGGAGCAGCAATGAAATATGTAGCAAAAACATGAAAACTGGCGAACACGCTGGCGGAAAGCGAAATTTTTACTTCGTTCAAAATAAGAGGTAGCTGGAGTACACCGACTTTCTTAACTTGATAAAAGACATTTTTGTGTTCACTTCACAGTAATCAATTGATTAGATCTTTAATCGGCCGATTAACTTAATCGAGCCCTACATCCCCGTTTAAACATTGATTATACTGACTTAAGTCATTCTTTGACGTCTTTTGCTATGTTTTTATAACTTATCAAATAAATAAAATTAAAATGCAGTCAGTGTTTAATATTCTAGATAATTACCAAGAGTATTGGGATCTAGAACTGCTTGAAAACCTGGATGAATATACCAATCATAGTAGCTGCCGCAGTTTTACATAATATATTGCAAACAATCAAACGGTAGTCTTGCCAGCGCCATGGGAAGATATAATAGATCAAGGAATAATAAGACAAAACAAAGATAATAAATGTTTAACCGACTGTCGGTGAACTCCAGCCTAAGACGCCTATGAAATTTTTAATTACGCCATCCGTGAATGTATATAATAACAGTATGTAAAGATAAAGTCAGCTCGTCTTTCAATTTATCTAAGCTTCAATACACAATTAATTTATCACCTTTCACATATCAAATTATTCAAATAAAATCTAGTTTTAGGTTTTCATCATTATTGAGTAAACCTGAGGAGCTTGAATACCGTGTTCGGTTTGCGATGCGCAAGTTAAGCAACTTTCGCAAAGGACTCATGGGACGGGTGAGCAAAAAAAATTTTTTTTTGAAGGTGCGTTATTCCATTGATCCCGGCAATGGCTCATTCTACCTATTTCATTCCATCTATAACGAAGTCGTGTACTCCAGAAGTGGAGACATTAACAGGCTAATGATGATACCTTAATTGGCCTGAAGATGACCTTTATTTGGTTTTAAAGGCGGCAATAAACTGCCCTGTCCATGAATGTACCAGAAAGGCTGCGGTCAGACAAGAATGGTGACGTATAACAGAACTTGTCATTCAAAATGTAGATTGACTCTTAATGTAATTAAGAGTGAAACGACTAAGTAGTCTTGTGTAGTTTGGAACGAACTGGTTCGAAGAAGTGGCTCCCACAGACCTACGGAACGGAAAATGTGGAAACTAGTTAGTTCATAGTTCACGAACTAGTTCCCACATTTCCTGTTCCGTCGTTCGTTAGTTCGTATCTGAACGTAGTAAAGGTGAAGTGGACCGCACTAATATCTCTTTAAAAGTATAAAGTATATTATTCACTGCTTAAACAATAAATCTCAGAATATTAATTTATTTGTTTACTTATGTTATTTTTGTGTCCAATTAATGTTTACTTATGTTATTTTTGTGTCCAAAAAGTTAAAGTAAATGTAGTACAATGTCAATAATCTTGCGACAAGATTAGTTTAGTTTAGATTCTTATTTGAAGTGTGAAAACGAGCGAACTAACTGCTTTAACATAATTACATATAGGGCAGATGGATCAAGCGTTTTAAAACTGCTCCCACTGCAACGAGCTATGAATCTAACCTCACTCGAGCGAACTAGTTCGTCTAGGAACCGCGAAATAACTCGTTCGATCTCACTTGCGAACAATTAGGCACATGACTACGATAAAGAAATACCTTAAGTAAAGCCTTGTCCATAGGCGTGGCGAGTCGTAACGTGAGCGTGTCGCCGGCGTTCTGTATTAATCTCACGACGTCCTCGTGTGAACTCCACTTCACGTCTTTATCGCCTATAGATATTATGAAGTCGCCCTCCCTCATACCACCGATCTAAAAATGTTCAATAAATTGGTATTAATTACAAACTTTTAAACTTTTACAAAGCTATAAGTTTTAAATTTTATAATAATAACTTTCGAAAATTAAACAATCTGTTATATATAGGACAGAAATATAAATATTAAACCGGATACAAGATCTTAGTTAAATTATTATTACATTCAAAACATACAAAACGGAAAATTTATAAAATTCAAAATTTATAGCTCGGTCTAAGTTTGTATTTTTTATTAATCTAAGTAATTTTTATTGTGAATGAACACACAATAAGTTGCCTGTGTTATTCAATACGATTGATACTTAAATTAATTAATATTGCATCAAAATTTTCAAGAATAGTAGAAGAAAGAATGTATTTTTTTTTTTATACAATAATACCTAATTGCTATATGTTTGGATTTTGTTTGTTTGTTTACTACATGTGCTAATGCTGCCATCTAGGTCACGCTTTGGTTAATATTCTCTATCAAAGGGCTAGCCGTCTAATTGAAAAGCCATTTTAATTAGTTGGCTGTGACAAATTTATCAATTAATTTCTACTTACATCAGCCAATGAATTTGGTTCCACTGCAGCTATCACGACTGGAGCATCACCTCTCACTGAAAATCCGAAGCCTTCATCACTACTATTTGTCGCCACGTTGTATTCGCTCGCCGCTCTCCTCAAATCACTCTTCCTCTTCTCTCTTCCATTTTTCACTTTCCCATTAGCGTAATCCCTATCCAACTTATTAAGACCATTCTCCGTCGACGTTTTAACGTAACTTTCATTGATTTTATTTCTATATTCATATTTGTTATCGTAATCTAGAACTTTCGGATGATAATCGTAATTGTTATTATTGTAACTATTAATATAGACGCCATTTTGTTTAGTGACTCTGTTCAATTTCTTTTTGTTTTCATAATCGTCGGTGTATTTCTCGTCGCTTCTTATTATTTGGTTGTAGTAAGTTGTGTTGTCTTCTGATCTGTCTCTTTTTTCGTTTCTCTTCTTCAGATCTTCTATGTAGTCTGTGCGGTTCCTTCTGGAAGATTCTCGGCGTCTGTCGCCGTTTCTTTGGAGTTGTACTAGTCTGGGTGCACTCCAATGTCTCTTCGCTGAGAAGACAGCTATTGGACCTAATGCTTTGAATAGATCGTCTACTCGATGCTGTGCGAAGTCAGGAGCTGTGAGGGCCAGTTGGAACTTAGATGATGCTGCGAATTTGATATTTTGATTTTACTATTTCAAACTTAAATCTGTAATTAGTAAGTCTTATACTGTCGTGGTTAAACAACGAGTTCAATGTTACATATTTTAAGTTTAAAACTGTGAGGGCTACTGTCATCGATTTATGGTACTTATATACCAAAGAAAAAGGAACATGGATAAGACATTTGTCTGGAAAGTATTCCCGGATTCAACTAAATATTGTTCGTGTTGGTAGCAATGAAGGATGACCATAAATTTATTACTGCTCCACACTTCGGATGGCACGTTAAACCCTGCATGCATTCGGTAACAGCCACAAATTCACACTAGGCCTGCATGGCGGCTTATTCTCCTTATTAGATTATATACATAGAGTAAGGCCTATGTTAGTATTAGGGGCAGTTATTCAAATTCAATATAATTTATTCAGTCTTGAGAAGAACCGGCATGAAACTCAGCAAGTGCTGCTTTTTTCTCTCTTAATTTTCACTCCATCTAAAAGACGGTGATACTCACATTCGAAGCTCGATCGCGCAGTAACTAGCGCTCATTCTACGATACAGTTGTTAAACAACTTTCGCAAAAAAAAATGATATCTCGAGCACCTCTGTGCTGCGGAAGGCATGTTAAATCACCGGTCCTGGCAGCATCTGCAGTCGTTAACAACCACCAATCCATATTAGGCCCGCGTGATGGGCGATAGCTTTATTCGATTCCATCCATAGGGAGAGCCTGAGCCCTAGGAGGGCTGCTGATGGTGATACTCACGTAGTACTCTAGGAGCGTCCACCAGTTCGCTGAAGTCAGGTTCTCGTGATTGCGCACGCGCCGACGACGCACGCTCTAGAGCTGCTCGTACCGCTCGCGATAACGCCTCTTTACCACGCAACTCTCTGCAAATTATACATTCCCATCCGGTTTCTGAATTGAGACTCAAACAGTACTTAAACCATCTTGAACGTTTCCTAAACAGGTTTTCGTTTCTGATTTTTAATTTTTTAAATGTTCAGTTGTTCGCAGTTATACTCCATTCACTATAACATTAGAAAAAAGAGGGTCATAGAAGCAGCAGTGCAGAACATTTTATTTTCAAGATAAATTTAAAAAATCTATATTAGTTTTGTTGAAACTTTCAACGTTAGGTAGTCTGAAAGAGCTGGGCAATTTTCCATTTTTTATGATACCTCGGGGTTGAGATGAGGCCAGCATTTTATAAATTCATCTTTAGTCCCAAGCCAACATGGAACTAAAACTGAAACTATCTGTGTGTTTTGATAAATTCTAATTTTAAGTGTAATAAGTTAGACTATTGATGAAGACATTGGAAAATCTCCCTGAAATGTCAAAGTTTGAGGGTAGGTATGGGGGCTTAGAGCGTAATTTTTGTAGGCCACTCGGGCCTGTACCAGCATCGTCCATATTTACCAAAACTTAACAACAAAAATAAAACAATAATATTACGGAAAACGGCTAAACAACAAGAAAGGCAGTATTAAGTATAAAGGCAGCATTCACAATGGATGACAATCCCAGATTACGATTTTAACAATTATGAATAAATAATAGTCTGACAAAATTAAAAAGCTGTACTACCGAAACGCTTGAAGGGGTTAGGCAACGTTTTAAATTTGGTAGATTATAGTGACATGAGAATCGTGCCGAAACTATCCAACTCTGCTTCTTTAGGTTCTTTACGATGGACACTTTTTATTGTAATACTTATTAAATCATTTAAGTTAGTCATATACTCATAAATTTGTTTAATAGTTAGCTTAAATGACAACAGTTAAGTATAGCAGCTGATATTTAAATGAATATGTAGCAAATTAGGCGTCAGTCTTAAAAGTAACATGATTATTGATATTTTATCACAAAGTATACCATAAAAAGAACCTTATTTCACTTCTGTCTAATGCTATAATGAATGGAGTATAGATAAAACTAGGATTTTGTGCCACGTGAAATATAAAAATCGGAACTTATTGAGTTGAGATTTTGTGCTTTTCACAGTTCAAAATCAGCCGTCCATTAAACATATACTACTCATATTAACATTGCTACTTATAATATACCTACTGTACCCATGGCTCAATGACTGACTTAGAGATTCTAGAGATTTTTTAAAGAAAAAGAAATATTTTACAGTAAACCTTTAAATCGATCAATAGTTGAGTGCCCATATTATATTATTGTGACCGTGAGATAGATATATTATATATGAGATAGATATATGATTTGAATAATAACATGAAAAATTATGAAACGATATCTTTCAACAGGTCTTTAAAACGTTTAGGTATAGAATATAATGGTTAGAATAGACTAAAGTAGAATAGAATAAAAAAGAATAGAATAGATCAGAACGGAATAATTTAATATATGTTGTGTGTGTTTGATTTTCAAAGGTTACCTGCACATCCTCTGTAATCTTAAAGCTTCCTCGTATAACGCCAAAGCTTCTGATAGGTGTGCTCGTCCTAATGCCATGAGGTCCAAGTCTTGGTCTTTCAGCGATGGCGTCATTGCAGACCCTTAACAATAAAAGACAGTGTTTATATTCCATGTATATTTAACTAATTTAAAAAGCTTTTATGTTTTTTTTCGGAAGTAATGGAAGTAAAGGGAACCTGACAACTTTTTTAACAACTATTTTAATCGCTAATTCCCACAAAAATATTATTTTTATATTTAGCCTTGTAATAATTTCTGTTTATAAAAGTAATGTTGGTAAACGGCTAATCGCACGACGTGACGTCATTTGTGAACTAAACAAAAGGTATTATCAGTTTAATAAATTGAAATATCATAATGGTTTTTGAATTCACACACATAAAATACAAAAATTATCCATGTAACATATTAAATATTCAGTAAACTATTAAAATTATCTTTCACTTTCAATATTTCTGTTTGGCGCTCTAATTCGTGTCTCACAAATTACAAATATAGAAAAAAAAATTTTTTTTTGTTTACTTTATAAATTATATTTAAATAGAACTATAAGGCAATTAGGACCCTACCTCAGCATGATGTTGATACAGTTGAATTGTAATTTTTAAATTAATTACTACCTATTGATATAGATAAGCGCCGTGGCCGGCAATGGTAGTGGATAAGCAACTTTTAGAACCACCGTTCACGGGATTGTTGACCAAAAAATTATTATCTCGTACTACTCCGTGGTTCGGAAGGTATGTTAAGTCTGTAGTGGGGACCTAAAGGGCCAATGATGATAGTGCTGACTGACCATTATCGACACTTCTGTCACCCGCCGGAGAATACAGAGCAGCTAGACGTTCCCTGGTGCGAGGTCCCGCAGATGCATTCAGCAAACCCGTGGCGCAGTATTGGTGCGCCAACGCTGGAACAATTTTTAATATATAAAGCTCGATAGAGCTCGATGGCGCAGTGTTTAGCGCGATCGGTCTGTGTTACGGCTGTTAAGCAACTTTCGCAATGGCCAGCCAAAGGATGGGTGACCAAAAATTTATTATATAGAACTCCTCCGTGGTTCGGAAGGCACATTAAGCAGCATCTGCAGTGTTTAATACCGGCCAATCTTTATTGGGCTCGCGTGGTCATGGACCATTCTCCCTAATCGTTACGATTCCATCCACAGGAAAGGCCTGAGCTCCATTAGTGAGGATATAATTAGGCTGGTGATAATGAAATATAAAAAAAATATCTAACATCACATACATTGCTCAGATTATAAGATGATTAGCTGAAGCCCCCACATTATGGAGTGAAACATAGAAGGCACCACAACACCCAGAGCTGAGACAATATAGAGAAGTCCATTTTCTACATTGACTCGTACGGGAATCGAAACCTGGACCCCAGTAAGACGAATACCTAGTGCGTTGTATTTTACATATTACAGTTATTGAAACAAGACTCACTATAAATTTTAATTGTACTCGGTCATAGTCAGTATTTTTCTGCGCAAACAAAAATCCCCTAGCGCCATAAGTCGGAACTTACTGAACTAAAACTTTACAGCTCGTAATTCTTACTTACAGCGCCATCTATAATTAGTTTTGTAGGTACATTGAAAGTAAAATTTTCAGGTTGGAAACCCACGATACTAACCTTTATAAAATTCAGTCTTAACGTGGACCAGAGAGACCCATGAATATGGCACATAGCTGAATACACCTTCGGTCTGCATCTGTAAACAAATAGTGGTAGATTTTTATAGAAAGGTCTTAACCGAGTCATTATATACGACTCACGAAGTAGAGGGTAATACCTAAATAAATAAAAACTGAGTTATAATGATAATGGCTTTTAAGCATAGTTTGTGAATTCTACTTTTTTACCAGAGAAAAAATATATAATAAATATTAATTATAATAAATATATCTAATATCTTTTAATGACTTCTTGTATATAGGTATAATTGGAATCTCGAAAACGGTTCCGACGATTTTCATGAAATTTGGTATGCAGCGAGTTTCGGGGCAGAAAAAATGATCTTGCTAGATTTCATAAAAAAAAAATATCTTTTAAGCCCTCTTTTTTTTTAATTGCAACAACATCATTAGAATAGGAAGGTTAACGCCACTGCCAAAGTAGCAGGAGACACAGATTCAAATCTGTCCTGCTATTACTATTTTTTTAAAACACAAAATAAATGCTGGTCGTTGAAGAAAAAACAGTATGAATAGAATTGGTAGAGAAACCGATGTGTTATTACCTAATAGAAAACTACTCATTGGGACGAAGTAATTACTTTACCATGCTAACTAAAATTGAAAACAACGGTAGGATCTATAACGGTAGAATCGCCGGTTCGAGTCTGACGACCGATTATTTTTTATTGTATTTTCTTTAATTTTTTTGTTTTGAAAAAAGAAACGCGAATAAAATGTTTTGCATAAAAATGTTTTGCAATAAGGTAGATATAAGATAACTGGAAAAACTGATAGACCTAATGGAGAACTGTGGTCTGATGAGGAAGTATTTTAAGAAAGAAAAAAACTTTTTTTCTTAACTTTTAAAGGCACAATAGCTTTCGGAACGAATGATGATTTGAATGATATAGAATGTCATAGATAATTTATTTCGTTTTGTCCGGGAGACTTGCTCAGATGGGAGAGTTGAACCACTTCTCAAAATTCAACGTAAATTGCAAGCTAATGAAACATTAACACAGTCGTAGATCATGTATAGAAGACCAATAACGTATGTGTCCCTATTGCACAAAATGCCTGGTTTGTTTAGCTTTTAAGTTGCGAAAAGTGTTTTGGTCACTACAAATAAATTTTAAATAATTAGTAGTTTTGAAATACTGGCCGTGTTTATGGATGTAAATATTGAGTATTATTTTTATCGTGTTTGCTGATTATTCTAGTTTGAAGTATGTAACTTTTTTTTAACAGTAATTAAATACCTTTTCTGCAATTAAAATTTTATGTCGAAGTGATGTATGCGGGAGAGTTGAACCACTGTTCTTGTTGAAGACAGCAGTGGTTAATTGTACCTTCTGTGGTGATGATTCTTCTGCCATAATACTACTTGCAGTCAATTCAATATTATAAATGTTAATAAAACAAGTGAACAGAAGGCAAATAACATTTAGAATAGTTTTTATAATTTTTGAGAATAACGATAAGTATCAATTCCAAATAATAAATATATGAAAGCAAACCCGGACTTCCCCTATCTATAACAGAACAGGAAAGACAAATTCCAATAGCATATTTTTCAATTAACGTTAAAGACCTTAATTATGTTAAAGCTAATGAAGCCCGCTTAAAGAAACTGACTGAAATACAGCGCTTTAAAAGCAATGACTAGGATTCTATTCGTTTTTCTGAAACTCAGACGAAGTATGTAGCTACTCCGGGATTCGTTGAACTACATTTCAGTGACGAATTAAGGTGTTTTGGTTCTACCAAACAATTGAAGATTCTAGTTTAAATAAAATAAGAACTCGTTTACAACAAATTGTAGTTTGGTCTAGTGATAAAGACACTACATTAACACCGAAAACCTAGTTCTAATTATATTAAAGTTTCTGACGATATTGTTCAAATATTAGGCTGGCGCGCTGATTGTGTACAGAGATATTTTGCTTAAGTGAATTCCAGAGGAATACCATAAATGGTAAAGTCTTCCCTAAAGGGAATTTATAGAAAATTCCACCAAACTCAGAATTCCTGTTCGACGATAGCATGTTATGTACAAACATAAAATAAAAAATATGTACATACTTAAAAAAACACTAGCTGTACAGACACCTGTGGCAGATCAATCAAGAGATTCTCCAAGGTATTAGGTTCAACTGTAATGTACTGTAGTGAGCCCAAGCCAGATCATACGAAGCAACCAACACAAATATTTTTTCAATCCACCCTGGCCAGCAAAAAAAGAAAAGGTAAAGGAAAATCATCATAGCAAAAGAAATCCGCAAATGACAGAGGACGACCACACCAAAATCAAAAAGGTTGTAAGACCAGTTCATCAAACACTAAAAATATGTAACGCTCCGGCCCCAGATCACATTTGTCGAACTTTAAGCCACCTTCGAATATCTTTTGTAATGAAACCATTTTTGATAAGGCCCTACGACATTATACTAATATATTATGCCACCAAGAAAGTCCTCAGATGTCTCAACAAATAAAGGAGATGCTCGAAATGATTGTATTAGAAATAGTAGAACAAATACCCAGTTTTCTATCAACCTTTTTTCTGACTCCAAAGCCCGACCATCCGGTCGCCCGACCGACGAGGTACACGTCGACCGGTTTTCAACTTAAAAAGACTCAAATGTTTTGTAAAAATAAAACCATTTCGGCTGATCAATCAATTTCGTGTACCGAGCGTCCTACAAGAAAACGATTGGTTGACAAAAATAGATCTGTGCCAAACCTATTTTACTTTCCTGACTCAATAGAGCGAAAGGCAAGTACATTATTATTGTTCCGAAATGGGACAAATTATTTTGGCTGGGGGATTTGAATCGACGAGCATTGCAAGAACCTTACCTGATTCCACACCTTTAGGAACATCTAATAGATGCTGTAACGGGGATTCATCCCCCCCGAAATAAAAAAAAATCATTTAGAATCCTAGCTGATTTTGATTGGACAGACGGGATTCGAGACTGGTCAAGTGAAGAAAAAGCTTTGTTACTGTCCAGTTGACGTAAATCGGTTACTTTTACCTTCTCGTAGAGCTGGTGGTAGGTATGCGCTAGATGCGCACTCTCCTGCGCTAAGTCGAGGCACATGTCGAGGTCGTCGCACAGTTCACGCTCGCGGCACGCCTCGCGCGCTTGTAACTGCAGCTTTTCGAACAGGCATTCACGCGCTTGCGACTGAAAGAAAACAGTGTAAACGAATAAAATTTAACGTATGTAGTAGTAAATTTAAATTTATTTTCATTTATTAGGTTTAGGCTGCACTTTTAAATGTTAAAGACTTTTATTGAGAAAGTAGATCTAACACAGCAAGGGCTGCTTCATTTCTCCATTTTATTTCATACAGAGAAATCTAACTTAGAAATGACTTCATTAGACTATAGAGTGACTTTCCATTAGAATATCAAAAATACAAAACAGATTTTTTTTCGATAATCGATTAATATGGTAAGTAAAAGCTAGTAAATTTATAAATACCGTCATTAATGCTCCCAACACTAGGAGCGTGTCAGCCGCCAAGTCGACAGATGGCGCGTTTGTGAAGTTCTCGTGGATGTATCTCAACGTTCCGGCCGCACGAAGCAAAGCGTCGACCGCTCCGTCTAATCCTGCGCATGTGTTGCGCTCCTAAACAAAACAAATGTTACGCCTGTTCAGTTATTTTATTCTGTTTTGAGAGCTATGAGAATTATTCACATTATAGTCAAATCTATAAAGCCGAATTTACATTACAAACTAGGTTCTGTTAAAGCTAAGTATAAGGATAACGTAGCTGAGTGGCTCCGTTGATTTCAAGGGGTCATCTCTGTTGAAACTAGTTTTATTGCATTAATTTGGCAATTTCAGGTGTACCTAAATGTCCAGTAGCTTAATAATTTAATTTTAAAATGTATCATAATCCCTTTCAAACGTCAAAATCACTTGATAGTGATTTATGGAATTGTATAACTTTTTAAGTCACAATCGCTTTTAGAGGGAATGATTTTTTTTTCTGTGTACTAATCTGCAATCAGTATTGTGTGCTTTAAGCAGGTATTTTGAGTGTATCATCATTTTGTAGAGTGTGTCCTTCAGTGAGAACAGCTACTCTTCGTTTTTATCTTCCGTCAGATTTGTTACAAGTCCAAAGTCATAAAGTTTGTCAAAGTCACAATCGGAATGATGATTTGAATGATATAAATCTCTTAAACAATTAATTTTATTTGACATTTTCTAATAAAAAAAAGAAACTATTACAAATAGATACAATAATGATTACAAAGAAATAAAATAATGATTTAACTTAAAGATAATATACATTTATTAAAAGTGGTGGCCAACAGGACTCTGCCTCAGCATAAACCATACCAGTGTAGATTACTCTGATCCGTGTAATATATGGTATGTGCTCAAAATAAATCACAATGTTTAGACAATTTCGATCAACGTCAAGTTAACGTTGTCGTTCATTCAATATCTTTCAAAAACGTCCTGACCGCAATTGCTATCACATGTTAAATAGTTTTAGCGTGAAGATCTTTCGAATATCTAATCCAAAGTAGTTGCTTGCGCATATTTTTGATGAAACGAGTGCCAAGTAACTAATTACACCTCGATTCATGGCGGAACCAGTGTCCCGATACCATCTGTGCATAATAAAGATGCGATGTTGACGCAGTCTGTGTCTCAAATACAATTGATTTAATGACATGACGAAACTAGTTTCACATGTGCTGTAATTAGTTTCATCCTTCATAGGGTTGCTATTCCGCCCGATATTGAGGTGTTTGTCCTGACGTCCTGACAAAAGACAAAAATGTCCCGATTGAAACAGCGCAACTGTTGTGTGCTGTTTTTACAGTGTCGAGTGAACTATGACTGCGCAAAATTCTACTTGTATGAATGAACTTTCTCAAAATTGTATAGGTATTTTTTTTCTCCTCCCTCCCTAGAACGTCCCGACGAGACCCTAGCTGAATATGGCATATCAAATGGTACCGTCGATCAATAAATAATAACACAGATAATAATCATCCTTTTACAATGAAATTGCTTGCGTTAAAATAAATCAAATGGCTTAGTATAATAAAATAAGCTATAGAGCTAAGAAATTAATTATATTGAGCTATGTTTACGTTATCTAACTTGTTTTTAACGGTTTATTTCTAATATTACCTGTTTAGCGCCTATCTGTGTGTAAATGCCAGCCATGTTGAACAGGACACAAGCTTTCTCGAAAGCCACTGTTCGCTGGCACGACGGGACTCCTGTTACAATTAAAAATCTATTGCTGAAACGCCTGACAATTATATTATAACAAACGCTACTTTAAAAATTATTGCTCATAAAGTGTGCACAGGCGCTAACTGCAAACATCTATGTTTTCATCTATGCAAAATAAACAAACACAGGCAATCCTTGCTTTCAAATTTTTATTGTTTATATTAAAACTATATATAACGATAACGTAGCCCAGTGGCTCGCACTTCGATTTCAAGGGTTTTTCTCTGCTGTGCCGGGTTCGCTTTCCGCTTGGGTGAACGTAGAAAATGAACTTTTTAAATCTCCAAAAGGCTTTATCTACTCAATTTGGGGCCTAAAGAGCTAGCTAAGAATGACCGCTATTTTGTAATATAAATCACCGTTTTATGTGACGTCAAGCAAAGCGCTACTTCAAAAATAACAATAAATGTTTTAATTCATTGAATATCTGTGCTGCAACAGCGTTATGCTTAACGTCCAATGCGATTGTTAATGAAATAAAGTTTCAAATAGGTCTTGGATTTGAAAAAGCACTTTGGCGAACTTATGTTAAATTGTAACAGCAATTAGGCAGGCACTGGCTCCCATAATACTCGTACATTTCAATCTAGTATGGGAGATACAGCACACAGAGTATTGTACTGTTATTGGAAATAAAATAAAGTTATTACTATTATTACACACAATATGTATATAAAAATAAATTAAAAATTATTATATAACATTATTTTAAATGCAGAAACAAAAAAATATTGTATATAACAAATAATATATAACAGCATATAATGGACATATGCGGCTAAAACAAGTTATATACTCGTATGTGATGTGATCTAATATTTATTGATTAGTTATCAATGCATAAACTTTATTTTTAACTTAATCATTCCAAATTATTCTTAACACAAAATGCTTAAAAAATCGACTTGGTCCCTGGCACCCTGATATGGGAATCGAACCCACGACCTTTTGCAATCCGGGCAATTGCTCTAACCACTGAGCTACCCAGGACCTAACAGGATTGACGAATCTTTCAAGCACTTGTTACTTTTCGCTACTACAGAGCGTATTCTCATCAATGTTTAGCATTCCCATCTCAGGGTGCTAGGGACCAAGTGGATTTTTTAAGCATTTTGTATTAAGAATAATTTTCAGTATGACATTGTGAATGCAAAATTAATAAAAATATATTAATCATTCCAAGTTAGCTTTTTAATTTCACTGACCTGTAAGCGAATCGAACCATTCGAAGTATACGCCGAGTGAACGGTCCGGTGGGAAGAACCGCCTCTCTATGTAGTACAGCTGGTTGTAGTATTTGAAGAGAAGGGCTACTCCGGCTGAGGACCGGACTGGGGTGCGCATCGCCTGAACAATAAAGACGATATAAGGGCTGGGAGTAACGAAATAGATACGGAAAAGGATGGTAAATTACGCGTAAAATCTATTATTTTTATCCATACCCCAACCATAACGCATAAACCTCACTAACTAATACTTATCACTAATATTTATCAATTTTCTTTATATAAAAGGAATTACAGGAATTCTCGCAGGACAAATATGGTTATATAGTTTTTTCGGAGATTTTGGCGTTTCGAAATCTGGCCTTCTACAGTCGACACATCAATTGTATCTAACTGTACTTACTTGTCTCATATCCATGAAATCAGAGATTGCGTCTTCGTAGGCGGCCGGGTCGTCGCTGTAATGTTCCATTATGAAATCCTTGAATGGCTCTCTGAAATCCACCTCCTTGGTCTCCTTCAGGCCCAAAGGAATCATGGGCATCACGCATTCTTTACTAAAACAATAAATCCTTACTTGTAAATCTTGTAATAGAACAATGGTGATGGTGAAATAGCTCGATGACGCAGTGGTTTGCGGTTTCGGTCTGCGATGCAAGTCAAGCAACTTTTGCAAAGGTCGGTCACAGGATGGGTGACCAAAAAGTATTATTCCCGAGCTTTTCCGTGCTTTGGAAAGCACGTTACACCATTGTTCCGGCTCTATAATACCCACCTATCCGTATTGGACCACTCCCAATTCGATTCTATTCCATTCATGGAAAAGGCTTCTGCTTCAGCAGTGAGTTCATTAATATGCAGATAGAGATCGCTCGTGTTACAAAATAATGTTACTTGTTTACTCTTTTTCTTTTATCTTTTCACTGACAATGTAGAGATACTCGAAGAGAAGAAATTTTACTAGAATTCAAAGCAATTTAAATCAAATTGTCTTGAAATTAAAATAAGTTTAAGCTTTTCTAACGCCGCGCGGACTTTGAGATTTCGCTAAAGAGGTTACAGTTTGAAGAAAATGAGTAAATCTGAGGATTATTAGTGGATTTTGAACTCTTATGTAGTTGTGATAAAGATTTTAATAGTTTGTTTCATACTTATCACAAAAGAGCCGCTTTTAACCATTATGTTGTCATTCCCGTACAACACAGCGCATTCAACAAATGTATGTGCGTGTATATTTTTTTACTTGGAATTTAAATAAATATACAGCTTCATAACAAATTTTATTTAACTTAAAAGTTTACACGAATTAATGTTTAAATTACAGAATAAAAGAATAAAATAACAAACAAGCACTACCCTAACAAAATTCCTATGGAAATTTTAAACTTACCCTTGCCTAAATGAAAACCCATATTAAAAATTGTCTACTCAGTAAAGGATATTATACTGTCAATGAATATTAAACGACAAAACTGCTTGGTGTTAAATATGGCTTATTTTTATGTATATTAAAATATTAATCGGTGAGCTTGTTGGACTAGACATGTGATTGGATTGACGTAAATACTTTTATACTATTTTCTAATATTGTAATGGAAATTGATTTTATATTTTAATGAAGTCATTTTTCAATCTTGACGCCCGGTATGAAATAAACGGAGAAAAAGCAGCCCTTGCCGAGTTTCTTGCCGGTTCTTTACGGTACAAGTTCTCCCGCCGTAGATTTACGAACCGATGGTGTAGTTCTCGACTTTCACAAATGCTTGTAACAGCCTAGACTGAATAAATAATTTAGATTTTGATTTTGAAACATTATGCACCACATTATTGTGATACCTGAGGTTCCACTCTGTCCACTAACGAAATTAAATAAAATTTCGCATAATTCTTAAAATTTTGTTACAATTACATCTATGAAGATTATCTCTGCATCAGAGGAGTGCCAGGTCATGAACTCCGTTGCATCATAAATTATCCAAAAAACGCGGATTTATGGAACCATACTATTCTTCATAAACAGATTTCTTTTCTCGGGCAATTTTTTCAAAAGGTATGAGTAGTGTATATACCGGGTGTTACAAAAATACCCGTTATAGCTGAAGGGTGTTGAAGTATATCATATAAACAGTACTCTGCCAAATTTTCAAAACCTTTGCATTAACTTTTAACTTTCAGTAAAAAGGCAAATTTTTAATAATTAATAAATACATCGAGTGTGCTATGTCACATCACTATTTTAGGTTAATGACCTTACCAGGAGTAATGGCACACTACCTATCTCCTATGTTTTCTAATTTTTTTTTTTCTATTCTCCTAGTACACACCCACACATACATACTAAGAATGAGAGAGAAAATATACTTAAAAACATGTCTGCGTTTGCCAGTTTACACAGTAAATACTTAACCTATTTCGATCGAAAATAAAATGAAAAGAAATTAAATAGGAATCAAATCATTGGCAAAATGGTATGGTAACCGACGCTGTTCAGCCGGTAGTCTAATTTCAGTAAAAAAAATTATAATACATATTATTATCAACGCGCACATCATTTCATAGCATCGTTTCCGACTCAGCTGTTTCTGAATTACAGATCAAACACCATTTTAAGTAGTACCTATTTATGATAGATAGGTAAAATTTATTTAAACACTGATATACGAGTCTAACTTTTAGTTCATACTTTAATGGTCCGACAAATCTGATTGATATTACGATAATAAAAAATAAAAAAATGATATGCGACATAATTCACAAACGATTTTGGCGTATTTAAAAATAAATATTTGCGAATTACTATTTGTACTTTACCTTTTCACTTCCTTATTCACTGTTTAAGCATTACTTGTGAGGTTCACTCACCTACACTTTATTAGGCACTTAATTTTATTCCACAAGAAAAAACTAAAGATCGCGGCCAACCTCTGGTTCACTGACGTTTCAGTATAATTACATCTTTTCAAAATAGTCTCAATTTATATCAATACAACACTGCATCCCATGTAACACTGATAAAAGCACTTTTCATAGAACTCGGAATTAGAGAACACGGACATTTTCGAAACGTGATCACATCGACGACGTATGAACAACTGAATAAAGAAAAAGTGATAAAAAGGGAAAGCCGCCAATTTGAGTCCTTTATTATAAGCCGCTGCATAGTGTGCGGCATGTCAAAGGCGCACAGAAAGGTACCTATAGTTCCGCAATTAAATCTGAGAAGTAGCGGGATAGGGTTGCCATCTTCTCTTATTAGATCGGAAATTTTGTCCTTAAAGCCGGACTAAGTCAAATCTCTCGCGAAGCCGTAAAACAATATTACCGTAGTAGACAGTAATATTAGTTCACGGCTTCGCGAGGGTTACTGCCTAGTTATTCAGAGGGTGCGTTAAGCAAAAATCACAAACTTTCAATTGATTTTGTAGTAAGACGTAACATACAAATAAGCGGTAATTAAAGATAAGATAACTACATCATAATTTTAACGCTTTTATCACAGCCAAAACGTGAATTCATAAAATAAGGCTTGATCGTAACATCAAAACTGCACAACCTATTTTGAAAAAGGTTTTTTTTATAAAGTAATTTCGGAGACTATACGATGCAAACAAACTAACGATTTGTATTCAAATTTCGCAAATGCCCGTGCAACACTGCGTATTTTTGGGTATTTGACGTTTTTCGAATTTGTGTGTATTCATAGTTTATTTGATATAGCTTCGGCACAGGTATACCAAAAACCTATGAAAACTATACCGCCGGACATGTGACATTAACATTTAGCTGCACACAATCTAAAAAGTCAAACATGTCCCGCTAAAGATGGATAGATGGCAACCCTAGACAGGCGGCAATGTTAAAGTTTGAGCCTAAACTTCTAGTTGCCTAGTACCGAGGTGATCAACATTTTATTATACAAATTAAAAAAATCGTCGCAGGACATTGTTGCAACTATTTTTTTTACATACGTACGTAAGTACATAATACGTTATGTACGTTACGTATTAGGAATTGTTAATTGACAAAGATTTTGTAAATTTTTATTGTTGTTGATAAGATAGTACATGGTTGTATTTTTAGTATTTACAAATTTAAACGTTGTTAATGTTTGGTAAAGACTAGTTTAAGTGAGAAATGTGATATACTTTCACGCTGCACCTGCAAACGAGCATGCTTGGCTCAGTCTGTAGAGAGGAAGTAGCATCGACTATCATAAGACATCGTTAAATAAATAAATTAATGTATTTCGTGGGCCGTAGTAAACTGCATACAATCGACATACCTGTTTAAAATTTTAATTCATTTTATACACCTTTTCTATTTTGAACTATTTTTCAAATAAATGACCATTTGTTTGTTAGCTGTGTCGGTCGTTTTAGGGCTTTTTCTATTTAAGGAAATAGGTAAACAGTACATAATAAAACGTCTCATTCATTTTCATTTCTTACAGCATTAAAATAGTAAATCCTATACTCTGATTCTAAAATTCAGTTGAATAGCTCACAGTAATAAAATAGATAATAAATTAAAATCCGTACCAAATGTTTACTACTACCGTATCTAGCGTCAAGTAGTCACTCGCGCGCGACATCACACAAACACGGACGATAATGTTTCGTTTCTTTCTCTCTCTCTCTTTCCCTCCCTCTCTATCTCTATCTTACGTCATTGTACACTCGGAGGAATAAGTGAATTTGTTTTAGGCTCGATTTTACCGATTATGTATTGATTTGTCTTACGTATTTAAATACCTAAACAATAAAAAATATTTTTAAGAGTTAAGCTAATGAAGTTATTTCTTAGCACCGGATACAACCCTTCCTGCGCGAGTCCAACTCTCACGTGGCCGGTTTTTTTTTGCAATTAGTTGTTAGCAGTTTGATAAAACTAGGACTTTTGACTAGTGAAATATAAAAAAACTTCAGTTATTGAGAATATTCAGTTGAGATTTTGTACTTTTCTCAATTCAGAAAGCGGCTCTTTGTCGACATTTTTTCTTGTCAGACGCTTTTAAGATACCTAAGTGTAGTGCATATCATTAACTCTAAGGTAGCAATCCATTTTACTTGAAACAATTTACATGTAGTAAGAGTAAGTGGTTGAAACCATAATCGGGAATGATCATATTCCCGATTAAGGTTCATATTCCATTTTAAGTCTGATCTT
Source organism: Diatraea saccharalis (assembly GCA_918026875.4). Taxonomy (NCBI): domain Eukaryota; kingdom Metazoa; phylum Arthropoda; class Insecta; order Lepidoptera; family Crambidae; genus Diatraea; species Diatraea saccharalis. The sequence goes on from OU893336.1 coordinate 12,570,099, forward strand.
TTTATTGTAAAAATATTAGAATAGAAATAAATTGACCATAAACACAATTGAAATATGTACACGAATATTGATCAATGTTTCAATTTATTCCCCGACTGTATCTGCGCTGACGTCATATTAGGTTTACTTTCGTAACAGAAGATTGTAGGTACGAGTACCAGGTTATCATGATTTAAAGACACGATGTGTAAAAATTCTGGTTCAAAGATGAAGCAGCTACAGATAGACAAAGTTACCTGGAAGACACTCAGTGATATACGTCGCCTACTTTCATAATATTGTAATTATTTTCATAAAAATGAAACTATCTAATTATGAAAAAAAATTGTTCGTGCAATAACGAATATTCTACTTATCTAGAGGTCGCGATATTTCTTCTTCCTCTGCTTCTCTATTTGTTTAGATTAGATGAAATTGATTTTATGAGTACATTATTGAGTGACGTGTCGTAGCATTAATTATAAAGATTATTATTTTGGATGGGCCGTCTACAGTTCGTAAAGAGATATTGTACGAGCATTTCAGGCGAAAGTATTTAATCCAGTGCAGTGACTATAGCGTACTGTTTATTGTTTGTTTCCGTGCCTGATATGTGCGTAGCACGGGCATAGTAATATGGCAAGGTATATTGGAAAGGGAGCTCTAATTTGAATAAAAACGAATTTTGGAAATAGTTTTAAAATAATGTTTTCGTGTAATATTTTGCATGTTCGAATATTTGCGTATGTACACATAACTAGATAAATTATTTCGCTGTACTGTGACGTAGGCACTAAATACCAGTAGATATAACCAGTCTGGCAAAATAATAGTCTTTGATTTAGAAGTCAATGAACTGAAACAGCTGATCATAATGTCGGTGTGCTTCGATAAATGGTATCGAAAATTTTGCTAAACTTCGATATTGTTTTTTTCAATAAATACAATGGCTACGATATAAAGGACAGCGTCCATTATCTCAGTTTTATGTATACTCAATGCCATTTTCGGGGTAACGGGTTTTTTTGTAACACGCGGTAAACATCAACATATAAAAATATTAAGGGTGTAATTGTACGGTAGTTAGTAATATTCCAATAAAATATTTAACTAATGCACATAATTGACAAACTCAAAAATTAATAATTTAGATTTTGTAAGAGATTATTTTTATTCGGAAGTTTCCACACAAGGCACAGCGCGCATGGCTAAGCTCAAATGGTTTGTGTACAATTGAACAACATTTAATTTTAATAACCTTTTTTATTTGTATTTATGGAATAAAACTCTTTTTAAAATAATTTATGTGACCAATCAGAATAACATGTAGTTATATCAGCTAATATTGTACGCCAATTGCCAAGGTTTTGTTGGTATACATAAAAAGATAATTCAATTAACGGTATTCACGTGTTTTTATGAAATAAATACCTAGATATCTATATCATTACAATGTGCTCAATCATTTTAATGTAGAAAAAATAAACCATGTTCATTCAGAGACATTGATATTTTACTTAAAAAAAAAAATGACTATTAATTATTCGCCTTTCTACTTTATAGTACATATATTTACAGCGACACTTTTAAGATTTCCTTATCAAAGAAAAATATTCATCGCCTATGGGACAATATTAAAGAAAATATCGCGGATCAAACTTCTCCTTTTTTTTTAATTGGTTAAAAATAAACATATTTATAAGAATAAAAATAACAATGAGAGCTAAAATTATCAAAACGTGCGCTTGCTTCGCTCGAATGGGCTTCCCCCGCATACCGAGCATACGCTTAGTCGCAAAACATGGCGGCCGGTGCGCGGGAAACTCAACAATCACGGAAACAACTTTTTACACGGTCTTTCTTAATTCTAATTGCCCTGTGAACGAATTAATTAAATCTAGAGCGATTTCTTGAGCAAAAATTACGTTTGTTATGAGAATTTAAAAGAAAAAGTTTTTTTTTTAACAAACAAAAAGACAATATTATGTATATTTTATTTTCATTGAAAGCGTAATTATTATGTAAGTTCTATTAAGCTTGAATCGTTGTTGTCAACCTGTTACAATTGCATTATTGAAACATATTTCTGTATACTATCTGAATTTAACTTAATTTTTTTTTAAATTGTTAGGTGATTAATAAGCTATTATTTAATATAACGTGTAAACAAGCTACATGAGTACCTATTTGTTTATAATTTGTTACATTGTCGTCGGCAATAAGTTGGTATTCGGTATTAATTACAAGAAACAGGATTTTATTTTTAAATATTTATTATATTTGATCACCAGTTTTGCCTTCACAATGCTATACTGAAATATATCTTCAATGAAAAATGCTTAAAAATCCACTTTCTCCCTTGCACTTTTAGAGCAGTCATCTGGATTGCGAAAGGATTTTTAAACTGCTTTCATTAAGAATATTTTAAATATTTATCAAACTACATATTAAAATAGAAAAAATTTTTTAAGTACAAGATCCAATCCTATCTTATTATATTATTTTTTGTAAATTGAACTTAAGATAATGCGTTCATAAAGGTTATAATAAAAAGCATAGCAAAAACAATTATGCACCACATTCATGTAGACATTTAGGTTAATTTCTTGACATGATAAACACCCTCAGGGCTTAAATATAATTATTATTACCATATTAAATAATGTAGGATGATGATACGAACTTGCCTAGCAACATAATTAAGCACTATTATTGGAATCGTCTTTAATGAGGATCATTTCGAGCTTGTATAGTATTTTTTAGCTTTGTCTCTGTTTCATTCGTTTTGTCATACAGAAGTGATGGTTTTATCAACAATTATTTGAATAAGTGTGAGGGTTGAAGGCTATTAACAAATGAAGCTGGGACCAACTGCTGAATTTCAAAACACGGAGAAGCTAGAGACAATTATCTAATGTCGAGACTAAATATAATCTCGAGACAATATTACACGCTAGAAATACTAATCTTAGCTCAAGACAATAATCTAAGCTCGAGAAAATAATCTAAGTTATAGACAATAATCCCAGTGCGAGACAATAATCTGTCGTCGAGACAATAATCTAAGCTCTAGCCAAATAATAATTTAAGCTTGAGACAATAACCTAAGTTCGAGACTATTATCGAAGCCCGAGACAACAATCTAAACTCGAGACAATAATCTAAGTTATAGACAATAATCCCAGTGCGAGACAATAATCTGAGGTCGAGACAATAATCTAAGCTCTAGCTAAATAATAATTTAAGCTTGAGACAATAACCTAAGTTCAAGACTATTATCGAAGCCCGAGACAACAATCTAAACTCGAGACAATAATCTAAGCTCGAGACAATAATCCAAGCTCGAGACAATAATCCAAGAAAGAGTCAATACTCTGTCTAAACTCGAGATGAAAATCTAAACTCGAACAATACCTAAGTTTATTTATTGTCACCGGTCCTATGAGTAGCGCATGCGAATTTAATTTACAGACGCGCTAACCATTACGCCGCTGAGATCCTCCATTTAAAAAAAAAATGTATAATTAAAATTGTTGATTATGTTACCGTAAAATTGTAAACATCGTCAATTTATAATCTGCGTCGTTAGTAAACCATCTGGGTTAGAATATACTATTCTAGTAAGATTATAAACTAATGATGGTTTTATCTTTGCATAAAATATTTCCGTGATTGCAAATAAATTGTTTATAGTTATTGTATGCCGTAATATACGATTGGTTGCGTTATTTCTTTTGTAATCACCTCTATGAGCTAACGTTTTGCGGAGTCCATTTGGTACACCACTAAGGAAATCGCAATCGGTGACGTCGAAATTGCAACCTTTTTTCAGTATAAATGTTATTATGAGTTTCTTTCTATTTTTATGAATGAATATTAAAAAACCGGTCCAGTGCAAGTCAGAATCACGCACGAAGAGTTCCGTACCACAAACGAGCGAAATTATTACGTTTGTGGTATCGGAGCCCCCTTAAATATTTATTTTTTCTGGTTTTCACTATTTTTTGTTGAAGCTGCAACAGAAATACATCATCTTTGAAAATTTCAACTTTCTAACTTTCACTGTTCATAAGGTACAGCCTGGTGAGAGACAGCGAAGTATTAGCAATAGGTTTCCCGTTTTACCATTTCGGTACGGAATCCTAAAAATGAAATGGCAAAATAAGCCATTTTCCGAAAAATTATGCATTATCTAGAAATTTTAGAGCATCTACAATTCAAAGCATTGTTATTAATATCAGATTGCCAGTTTTTAAAATATTGCTTGGAGCTGTGCTTGCGGTAATGACATTCATAATGTACCTTATTACGTATGCAAATTTTGACAAAATAATAAAAGGAACATACATAATTTGCAAGAGTTCTTCTTGCAAGAAGTTTTGTAATAAAATAAAAACACTTTCAACGATTACCGTGGCTGTCTGGTAATAATGCAAATTGTTATCTTTTTATGAATACAATCTGTAGAAAAAGATGCATTTTAATATCGTTTTGACTGAATTTTTGAATGTTATAAAAATTTTGTTATCTTTGTTATTGTTAAATTATACATTATGCTAAAATCTGAATAAAAGAAAATAAATACATTTTTTCGGGTAGAGTTTAATACACAATTACCGATAATCACACTTTTATGCTATTAAATTTATAAACTTCTTTATCGCAGATCGAACACGCTAACCATAGCGGCGAGTTCATCTACATACATAGTTCTGCGTTATAATTCTTTTAGCTCACCTATCATTCTGATATAGTTCCACCGAGGAATTCAACTCTGCTAATTGTTCTTTCAACAGCTGAAGATTTGAATTCACGAAGCTCAGTTCCAGTGCCACCGTCTCTCTAAGCTTCCGGTTTGTTGTAGCCTGAAAAGTAATAGGTAAAATAAGTAACATTAACTATGGTGAATATAAATAATAAAAAAAAATTAGACAACATATCATACATTGCTCATATTCCAAGTGAATAGCTTTAGCCCTCGTATTATGGAATATAAAGATAAGGCTCAAGGATGCATATCCCATGCGTCAAAAAAGAAGAGCCCCGAGATAATATAGAAAAAACCATTTTCTACATTACGGAACACACAAACATTATATAAACCGAAGAACCGTCCCGTTCAAGGTGCGCAAATTTAGTAAGCTATATGTGTTCAATTTGCTAGTTTTTGATTAATTGTAATCGATGGTTAATTTTAAAATAAACATTTTTGCTAATCATTTAGAAATTTTACGAAAAGGTCACTAATCAAAAATGGTCAAAATCACTTTTATAAATGAAACAACTTTAAAACGGTTTCATCGCATTTGTATTTAGTTTTCGTTTGACATTTCGGACCTTTTACAAGTTCCACTTCACTTGAGACTAACGTGTTGATTGTCTATTTTAAGTAAGAGTATAGCTACCTTCAAAACAATACTATTGGACACATTCACAATATTCACGAAACCGTTTAAAAATTTACTCACAAATCACTTTTATTAAAATATAGTGTCCAAAGCTTTGTGGCACTTGTGGACAACTTTTTTGCTATACAGCTGGTTTACACGTATTAAGTTGATGAGAAGTTAATTTTAATTTAGTACGTGTATTTAGTACATATTATTTACGAAAAAGACTTATTGACTTACTAAATTCGTGTAAAGTAGCCTTTATACAGTCAAACCCTAACAAAAAAGTTTACATCTCCGAAACAAGATCATTGAACTTTTGGAACCTTAAAGTTTTTTTTTAAATCACACACAAAAAGCATCCAATTTACATACATTCAGAAAGGTTTGGCGCGAAGAAAGGCTAATTTTATATTCTCATGCAAGAGAGGTTCTCACACCTCCAAGGTCAGGGTTCACGGACCGAACAAGAAAGGGTGACACGGTTCGATGCGGTCGCTTTTTTTACTGTGACGTATTATATTGGAAGCGAAGGAAGAACGACGATAGACTTCGCAATTTTTTCGCAGTCTTTGTAAAACGGTCACGCATTTACTTTAAAGGCAACGAAACCCTAAAAAGATGTCTTTAGTAGAAAAATATCATTTTGGTGTAATTCATTTGAAACACAGGACAAAAACTTTATATCATTCACATTTGTTTTCTTAATTGTTACAATAATGAAGAAATCGAAGTTACATTTTATGATCTTACTTCATTAAACTATAGTATACAAATTGAGAAATATATAATGATGAATTTTTCGAGGTGGTTTTATGCAAATATAAAAAATTACTAACCGTATTTTTAATAATTTGGTATGTAATGACCAAATTATAGTGTAAATGTCTTTATTGTGTAAAGAGCTGGTAAGTTTCATTCGCTCCTTTTTCTTGTCAACCAAATGAAAAAACATTGGTGATTTAAAGATGGATGCAATCAACTTATTTAAGTTAAGGATATTTTCATTTCATTTACCTTCCACTCTTACAGGTAATCTTTGAGTTGCGGAGCAGACACTTAACGGAAAAATTGTGATAGGCAGATATTCTCAAATCAGAAATAGGTATGTGACAGGTAAATATTCTCAAATTATAAAAAATGTTATAGGTAGGTAATTCTCAAATCGTAGAATATGTTTAACTATGTTATCACATTGGATGAATTGATAATTCAATTGTTAAGTGTTTAAAAACAGTGTATGTATGTACCTAGAATTTATTTGGATTTCTTATGCATTTTTGGTTATTAATAATTATTTAGCAATTATGTAAAGCTTATACGTCTTTAAATGGTCTGAGTTACTGTAATAAATACTAAATAATAAATCTTCCATCTTCTTATTTCTCGGAAACAATACCCGGGCACTGGCCTTAGAACAATAGAATTTTTTTGACGGATACTAAAGACATATGACGCTAGTTTTGGTAAAAAAATAAATTTTGTTTAGATCTTTGTTGGTTATTTATGACGTCAACATTACAAGAAGTGTTATTATTCGATGGCAACCATATCGTATTTTTTTTTGCTTTCATTTATACCAATATTATATATAAAGTGTAAAGGTTTGATTGTTTCTTACTAAATTACTGGTATAATTTTGAAAATTCTCTACCTACAAGAAGCTACATTTTGCGCGGGTGATATAGGCTATACTTTAGTTAAAGGCGAAGTTGCGATGAACAACATAATAGGGACTTCGATCAACGAAAAACAAAATAGTCTACACGTTTTTAGGGTTCCGTACCGTAATGGTAAAAAGAGACTCTATTACTAATACTCCGATATCTGCATGTCGACAATTTCCATCTCATGAACCGTGACCGGTTTTTTATGTTTGTAACTTTTTGAAGGGTATTACGAATTTTATAAAACTTTTTATTTTTCACATTCATAATTCGAAATAAATTTCATAACCACCAATTCATACTCTACACGTTTTTGTCACTTTTAGAGTTTTCTCAGGAGAACTTTGACCGTACCCTAACAACCAAGAGGGTCTCTCAACAAGGAGATCTCAGCTGTATATTATATTATTGTTACTGTAATTGAATTTCCACATGACAATATAATATAAATATTAAAAATTTGCTGTTAACTCTCAAATCGGTTGACGAAACAAAATTTAATAGAATATCTATAATTTTTATGCTCAAAAACCCTGCGGTCTGAGCAAAAATAATCGAGCATCTCAAAAGACGTTCCTTACAAACGTTTTTCGTTTGTTTAACACATAGGCATTTTCATTTACTAGATCGTTAGGATTTATGATTTCTGACAATATCTTTCTATATCACGTAAATAATTTTGGCCTTTTTTTGATTAGTTGTAAATCAGTTCTTTTATTCTTTGCACTTTTGGGCTCAAGGTTTTTCTACCAATGAGCTTACACGACGCTCTATTATGGTGTTACCTATGCTCATACTTCTATCTTTCTATATCAATGATACACCTGCTATCCCTACTAAAGGCAGATATAAATTGTTGGACGCTTGTACGCAAACTGTTACCATATGTATAAAAAGGAGGACCACCAGAGGCTAACATTTAGGTTTATTTAGGCACCACTCAATCAGATACTACTCAATTTTACAATTGAGACTAATTGTTTTCCTAATTCAATGTAATAATTATTGTAGGATAACATTAATTTGGTTCAACACTACATAATCAACTATTATCCTGACATATTTTGATACTCCTGTGCTTTTGGGAAAGTGCCAAAAGTTAACGAGATATGTTTTATTGTTGCTGCGTTAATTATCTCGTCTATTATAATATAAAATATATTATTACAACAGATAACTATCAAAAAATATATAATTTAGAGACACAATTATTAAAACACATAAGCTGAACCGATGAGGCAATGTCTCTTTTTAAGGCGTAATAAAGAATATTATAATATTGGCCATCTAGCGGTTTACCGTATTTGAAAATAACGAGTGATTTTCTCACTTTGGTTTACATTCAATAGCACAAAAATAGGATCCAATCTAAGCAAATATAATTAAATTTTAGATAATAACTGTTTTTGTTATTAATCTGATCAATATACTGGGTTATTGAATTTTTATTATAAGTGTGGCGTGGGTGTGCCAATGCCAATAATAGGGTTAAGACCAGTAGCGGACTAATCTCGTCGGGGACCTAAAGCGGCATCAGGCTTGGACTTTAAGGGAACTAGCAGCATTTTGGAGGCCCCCAGGACATGAAGCCCGGGGCAGACCTTAGTCCGCCACTGTTTAAACCAGATAGTCATCGACACCATCCATGCAAACACTTTCAAGCGAAAGCGTTTGCAGGTCTTCAACATTGTCGCGTAGTAGTAGGTATCAATTTGATAGAATTGCGGTACGCATACTACTTAGGGTTGTCAGTGTTTAAATAAGAGTTCCCAACAATTCTAATATTGAGGCTCCCCGACTTATTACCCATTTTTCAATAAATATAAAAACACACAATATTACAAACACTTGTAGTCTACCAATAATAATGCTTTGATGTATTATTTTCAAGCAGCACTATTCGATTGCTCTATAAACATGCCTAGCTGCAAGTTAGCTGTTACTGTGTCTTTGACGATTAATGACCGTTTCGCGCTAATAAGTATATTTTTGGGTTATAATTTTTGTAAAACTATTGGAATCGATATTGTTATTTTAAATATATGGAATATCAAATACTACATTGTATGTCTGAAATAATGTACTTTTCAAATAAGTTTAATATGTGATAGTCATTGATAGTCCACTATACTTTACTTTCGCAACTAAATTGGATTACATTATATGTACGAGTATTATCAAATAGGTTACTCTGCATCTGTTAGTAATTTTGAAGCGATGACAACCCTACATATTATGGAATGTATCCGCTTCGAAGCTCGACAATTTGTGAAATGATGTGGTATTATGTGGATTGCGACATTTTACGGTGAGATGTAATCATTATTATTAAAAAATAAGGGTGTCGAGAGTAACACTATATTTAGTGACCATCACTATTATTTACTATACTTCGAGATTTCGTGGAGCATTTCAGCGTGTGACTTTTATTAATACCAAGACCGCCTAAAGCAACCTTTTAAGATCTCCATTATATTTAATGAAAAATCATTAAAAAATCTACAAGTCCCAGGTACCCCAAGGTGAGACCCAAACCTACAACCTTTCGCAATCCGGGCTACTGCTCCTACACTGACCTTGAACAGGTTTTCAGCGCCGGCGCGCAGCCGCAACTCCTTGTTGATCTCCTGGTTGAGCTGGCACCTGCGAGTCTGCAGTCGGCCACGGCAAGTGGCCACACGAGGATCTGACCCCTATAACAAACCATGAATATCTGTTCAAGTTAAGGTTTGTATGTTATCGTCCATAGATGGCGCTGATATAATAAAATGTTATATTACATAACAATATATTTTGCGCTCATATTAATTATTGTCGATAGCTTGTCACGACCAACGCAAAATTAATATTTATAGCAAATATTTAATTTAGTTGGCAAAATATGCACTTTGGCTGATATGATACGTTTTAAAGGTATAATGCAATCACAACTGCCACAATAATAATTATATTAAACACACCAAAAGCAACGGCCTACAATGTTTAGCGCGATTAATTCATAATGTATCGGTGTATCGGCAAATTAATATTGCCGATTCCGATATATCGGAAAACCCGCTATCTCACCGATATATCGATAACGGACGCATCCCTACGAAAATCGGCATTATACTTCACAATAACGCGTTTTTATGTCCCACTCTCCGAAGAGTTTATGACCATTTTTTGTAATACAGAATACAAACAAGTAAGTATACCCGACATTTATTGCCTTTTATTTGTACTAAATTTATTAAGTAATCCTATTTGTTCCCCTTTTTTTGTAGCATGCTTACCGTCCGAGTATTGGAAATGGTTAAGTTACGTTATAATATATAAGTGATAGCTGTAGATATAAAAACGTGCAATGCAAATTAATTGATATTACATTATACCGATCAGTACCAAATTGTATTAGTATTAAATAAGCATTCTTTATACGGTGCCCGTGAATGTCGCCTGTTGCAATTTAATGAATTTATATGTGAGTCAATCATTACCTCTATACAAAACCGGTTTATGTAATTAAGTGTATAATAAGCATTATAATAATTATGAAATATTGCTTATTTATATAATTAAATATGGTTAAAAATTTAAATGAGGGTAAAAATTATTTGGTGTTTATTTATTAAGTTGGGAAACTTTAACAATGATATTTAAATAAAAAGTTTGGCTTTGGTTTAATAGAAATCGGATATTCAGGTTAATAGAATCACAAAAAATTTAGTATCAATTAGATTATGAATAAAATATATAGAGTCCGTATAGAATGAAATTAAAAAGAGTAAGTTATATTATATCTAAGTTAAATAATTACGATATAATGTAAATTTTCTGAATAGAGTAAAATTACTTCTAAAATTACAATAAAAATTAATACGTTTTTCATTCACGATTTCGTTTTCCTTCGCGTGTATGCTTATTATTATAGTACGCAATGAAGCACAAGCTCGTTAAAAAAAATCGGTATCCCATCCGATGGTAGGCCTTTATAAAAGCAGCTTTACTTTCAGAATCACAATAAGTACGCGGTTTAAGTAGAAAATATTTCCGACCGCTTCCAAGATTCATTGAATAGGGTTCGCTATTAAGGTGCAATTTATTGAATATGCCGCTAATTAATATAAATACGAAAAGTCGTAAAGTATCCCACACACTGACCGATTCATAGTCTTGTCACATAATGGAGTTCCAGTGCGGTCCCCCGTTAAAGATACCATCTCTCATTCCAACACGATCATTGTGTATTCCGATCAGGATTTGTTTTAAAAACAAGCGCCTTATTTATTATATTTCAACAGAAATAATAGATTATGATTTACGAGTTTCGAGATAGCACGAATAACGAAAATCACTGACATTCAAATGATTTTGTAGTCATGCCCCAGGACGTCACGGATATTGAGGGATAACAGCACGCACGAATATCCGAAATAAAAAATATTCATATCTGTAACCGAAATAAAATATCCGGCCAATTTAGGATAGGTGTGGAACCTACATAAGACAGTTTTGTTAGTTTATTCCTATTGGTTATTCGTGATTTGGGACCATCTGATACAAAATTATGTTACGCCCAAAATTGATTATATAGACAATTACCTACTTAATTGACTTCACATTAGAGAAATGGAAAGATAAATAGAGAACTATTTTATAAAATAGTATTGCTTATTCATGTTTATTTATAACGTAGAATATAATACAATACTAGCTGTATTCCCGTAGGGTTGCCATATATCCGGAATTTTATTGCCATATATACGAAATCATCCGGACTTTTTTCAATTATGAGGAAGGATATATAAAAATGAATTCTCATATTATTTTCACTTTATATCAATGTTGTTAAACATTTCTTTAGATAATTTATGCTTCCAGAAATATTGCTCTATACTTCCAAATCTTTAGTAATAAGCTTTCTAGAATATTTCACAGGTCATATTTATTATATAGAATCTCTTACATGATGCAGTCAAGGTCGTTATGCTTTCTTGTAATTCATGAGATGTTATCGTCACGTTAAATTTCACTTTTTACGCGTTTCAACACAATTTGCAATTCGTACACACGTCGGTACAAATTACTATGCCTGCGAGTTGCGCGCACGCATCTAAACCGCGGCAAGAATGTATGAACGACTGGAGACACAGTAAGACTGAGTGATTGGCTTTCACTATATTTGCACAAAACTAATTTGTTTAATTGCGAATAGAAAACTATCTTAGACTATACCAAAAAGAAAATAATAAGAGAAGGTTATATATTATATTATAGTTTTATTTTTCGTAAATAAGCCACAAACTTTTTTAATTGGCCAAATAAACGAACAATAAATTAAAATAAGTCAAATATTTTGTAATAATAATTTAATTTAATAAATGTCAACGTTTCCATAAAATAAAATAAATGTATTGTGAATGTGTCCAATAGTACTGAAGGTTTAAAAAGTAGATATACTTTTAATTATAAAAACCCAATCGATATCTTAGTAAACACCGAACCTGTAAATGGTCTGAAAAGTAATTAAATCTAATATAAACGCACTGAATTACGTTTAATTTATTACGTTTAAAATATAAGAAATCAGTAATAACTAGTTACTTAATATTTAGTAAATACCTTATGAACTTAATTATAATTAAATTTTAACTTGCTATTTATTACTTATTTGTGTGTTTACACGTACTTGGTCACTTAAAATTAAGTTAAAAATCTACTTAATTACGTGTAAACGAACCATTAGTGCTTGTGGGGAAGTGACGAAACAATGAAACAAACCGGTATAAAACGCATCAACGGAAGGATGTCCAGAAATATCCAAAGATCATTAAATACTTACCCCTCATGGGCGCTTTAAAACTTTAGCAAGGAGATAAATACTAAGAAACAGAGTTATAATGGGTTTTCAGCGCCGTTTGATACATCCACTTTCCACTATGATTGCGTAAAATAAATTGCGGTGACCAATCAAATTTGTAATTAAAGAAAAATTAAAGTTAAATCAGTAAAGATTTCACGCCAACGTTTTTTTCACAACGCAATGCACGCATTCTACCGAATGATTGAATACGCCACTTTTAGTTCCATTTTCAAAAACAAAATGTTTTTTTCTATGAAACAGTAAAAAGCCGAATTCGATTATTTACGAGTATGATTATATAACTTAAATTATTTATGAATAAGCAACCACTGTTGCTCATAGATACATACATAATTTAATAAAATAAAATGATTTTGCCCCAAAACGAAAAATGCTTTAAAAATACTGAATTCATACTCTATATTTAAGCATTGAACACTCATTGAAAAAAAAAAGAAAATAAAAGTTGTTTATCAAAAGGTTATAAACATGTTAATCAACTTAGATAACTAAAACGCCAAATAACCTTTGGCATAGAACTAAAAGGCCAAAAACAAATTGACACTGACAGAAGAAAAAAGTCGAATTGCCGTGTTGAGTTATTTTGGTCTGGTATAATGGTTAACCTGGTACTTAAGTTAGACGTTTTATTTTAATACTCAGAAAGTTACCAAAGACAATAATAAGTACTGGATTATGCTGTAATACTGGTGCACAACTTCCAGGTGATTTGCAAAATGCAATATCGGCATGTATTGTAAGTTTATAGAGCATGACTGTACCTCTTTACATAACTGTACACTGTCAACATACTTACATTTTTTTTATAATTCACGATTGCTTTACGCATGAAATACTATCTAGATATGCAAGAGAAGTTCGCAATAGCATAATTTTTTGCTAGTTTGCATAAAAACTGCTAAGTTGAGACAATATTCAAAGTCTACACATAAAGTGATTGTCTTTGGGGAGGAGCGAATTTTATTTACAATAGGAGTGATGCCTATTTTTTTGTCTGTCAGAATCAGGCTTCGCTGATAAATATCAACGGATATATATCATGATATGTACATGAGAATAGCCAGTAATGTAATCGGATACAAAATACTGTTCATCATAATCGAACGCATTGTTCGCATAAGTGCAAACACTTAGTGTTCAATTCTTGTTAAAACACATCGCTTATTATCGATACATTTCTCGTCGTCTTATTACGGGCAACGGGAAACGATTAGCGATTACTTGTAACCTAAAAGTAGCAGGCTTCAATATATTGGAACAGCTATTTCTTACGTATAAGAGTAGACTATCGGCATCGTATACCTATATCAGATTAGGATTTTTAATTATCTATCATCCATTCAGGGGTATGCCCGCCTAACTCTCTAGCCATGATTCTAGCCATAAAGATACGACTTCTTAACGAATATTATGACGATATTTCGTTTCATTTTACTATTTTGATACCAATGTCTTTTATAAATTTTTCGATGGATTAACAACTTAGTTGTTAATATTGGTGTCAAATCCATAACCATTATTCATTATCAATCATATGTCAAAGTTGTAAAATAAATTGAAATATGATGTTGTATCCTATGGCTAGAAAGTTAGGCACTCGCACTGCAGGACATCTTTTGGCTGATAAGAATGGGCACGAGTCACATATCACCTTATAATAATAGCAACGTCATGAACGTTTTTACCGAATTAATACACATAAGTTCCAATTTCATGTTTTCATCTAAAAGTATAGACTAAAATTAATAACAGATATCATAAATTAAATACGCTTCAAGACATTGTCTGACATTTAGTTTCTTTAATAAAAATTGGAAATTATTGCCCGCTGCAGCTACTGGAAGAACAGGCCGTTCGTCCATTGCGTAACTCCAGTAGACAAAGTAAAAAAGTTAATTTGACAGCGCCGCCATTTTTGATTATAGATAATAAATGTGCGTAAAGGAGGTAATACAAGTTCAAGATTAAAATTAATGAGCAAAAAACAGTGCGTTCTCGAAATTAGTTTTTAAGTTTTTCTTACACACTGGACGATAAAATACATTTATCTGTATCTCAAGAAATGAGAAAGCATTTTTTTATATATTGATAAAGGTTATTTGTTTTTAATTTGCATAACTTAACGCAGGGTATTATTAAGATCGATACTGAAAGGTGAATGATGAATGTTGAAATTATGACGCTCGATAAATAAAAAGTTTTGATATTCCCTGAATATACAAATTTCTTAAGAATTTTGTTCTGAGACCAAATGGGCTCATAAATAACCTCGATATAAACGTACGTTTTTTGTTCAAAATTTTAAGTGTCCGTAAATAAAACAAAGCAAAGAGTTTCAGCCTTATTTTGTCTGATATTATTATTTTTTGACGTGGATATTATTTTTAGTGTAGACAGCTTTTTTTTTAATAACATACCTACGTTGTTTAACTATTCTAGTACAGGGTTTTTGATCTTAGTATTTTCATTGAACCTTTAAATATCTAATAATATATGGGTTTATAGTTGTATTTTAAGCAATATATATAACTCATAACTTCTCTAGTTACTAAAACAAAAAAAAAACACATTTATAGTTTTCTTAATTTTTTAATATTAGGTTCACGTGATTCAGTCTTATCGAGTCATGTTTTTTACACTATTTCTAGGACCACAATTTGTCTAGGCAACCATACGTTATAATTTACTCTTTTAAATGGATGTAGCTTTAAAAATAGAACCTGCTTGAGAATTAAGGTCAGTTGTTGATCTCATAAATGAAAAATAGTGTTTTGTACCGACTTTATATAGTGCATTCAGGTTAAAACGATGGGATTTGAAGCACAGATTACTAAGACAAAAAAAATATTCATAAAAAATGTAACAGATTATTAATGAAATTTGCGAATTATCCATCCAAAATACTCCCTTGATTGCATGTTTTTTTCGTAGACAAGAATAAAAATAAGGCAGATCACTATAGGTTTACAAAATGATGTCATAACATAACGTATCATTGCAGGAGAGGTCTTCGGGCTGTCCTCACATATAGCCACCATAGATAGAACATAGGATATAGTTAGTGGGAATGTCTCTGCACTTCTTTTTTGTTTTTCTCGAGCTCCTTCATTCTCCAGAATGCACTTCCGGCTGCAATAGCAGTCGTTAACTGCAATCAACAATGGTGGATTTTCATTCATTCATGTATGTTTCCATCCATAAAGAGAGATTGTTTCCTATTAGTGGGACATCAAAGAATATGAAGTAAGCAAGTCACCGAGAAAGAGGAATAATAACCGCCAATAAAACATAAAAAACCATTTACTAGAACTGTCATTGCAAAATCGGTTTAATTACTCAATTGCCAAGCTTAAAAACGTATTAATTTATTTTGTATAGGACATCTTTTAGGCTTCATATACATCTAAAAATCTTAATGAAGAAATTTAGAAGCAAGAAAAATCATGACTCAGACCAACCGCTAATTAGAAAACTAAAAGTAATTTATCTTGCCTTAACTACTTTTAAGTCCATTTATATGATAACATTTATTTTTGCCACCTATAAAACCATTTTAGTGTTTGGATGATGTTTGAAGCGGTGTAATTTCTCCTATTTCACTTGGAAATTGAAGGAGCGTGTTGAATTCTTATTACCTACGTAGACATGGTTGGTTTATTTAAGGCCTACCAATTTATATTCATTTATTTGAATATCAAACACATAGGTCATGGTTTAAAATAGGAAATTATTTATAACTGGCTATTTTACCGCGACTTCGCAAATTATAGTCTGTGTCAGCCCCATATGATGTAGTTTCAATGGTCAAATGGAATGGGTCATGTAAGGTTCATACCCCTTAACCATCCATAAAGAAGGCCTGAGCCCCTGCACTGGGTAAAAGGGCTGATAATGATGCTAAGTCACATGTTTTTGATATAGGATATGTCATCCTCTGTCTAAGTCTTATTTAAGTTCTTTATTTTCTCTCTAGATGATTGAAGTGTTAGATTACAAATGCTGTCTACAGTATAATGTTAATCCAATAGCTTGAGCATTTGAGCAAGCAGTCCCGTTATGATGCCCTAGCCGGTCGCTACTACCAGGCATTCTGTGCCTGCACAACGTATGCTTCAACGCTCCGGGCTATTCACTTCCATAATCGACAGTGATGCGATAGCATACTATCGATACTAAGCTAATATTATGTGTGGCTATCCTACCAAGAGTCCGTTTTCATATTTTATAATATAATTGTCTTGTCAATATATTGAAACGTGAAATATTGGTAACACCATGTCATCGACGCATGAAGACATTTTTGTGTGATAAAAATTCTTGTTACTTCATACGTAAATTGAGAGTTAAAAAAATATAGAGAACAAATTTTTTTTTTTACATTTACTCACATATATAATTTAATTAAATATTTTTCGCGAATGAATCTTGTTGGGATTAAATTTAAGATCTTTTTATAAAACGAGATTACACATAAATCTACCTCCCTCAAATGTTTGGGTAATAAAGAGTAACATATTAAGCACAAATTATAGTGGTAAGCTAATGTCTCGAATAGAACCCGTTATCTTTAAAGGACAACCATTTTGTCACAATTTTTTTTAATTTATTTTTATAAAAGAAAAGCAAAGTTGACTGACTGATCTTTCTATACATAGCTTAAACTATTGGACGAATCGGAAAATTCAGATTTGAAAAGAGACTTGAAAAATTATATAATCTACACGGGCGAAATCGCGGTTGTTGTTTATATGGAATTCGGTGTGTGAAAAACAATTTTAAGAAAAACTAGTTTATATAAACGGAAAAATATAAGCGTTAGTAATAAATTTATCGACAATGTCACTTATCGATAATTCTTTTGTAAATCTATCGACTAAAAACTATAAGTTACAGTTAACCGGCCGCTTCCCAGTAGCGCTACCATGAGTTGCTATCGAAAATTCTCATTACGTTACCGCAGTCGTTAGCGAATAAACGCACTTCGAATAGTATTCGATAGAAGTTGTACCATGAGTCACATTTACATTTACTATACTCGCTAACGTTAACTCGAACATTCGAGTAGTTTTTGTTACGTCACCGTGTCTTGCGCCTAACTTCACTCCAAATGTAACTGTCTCGTTCTAATTATGCTGAATAGAGTGAGAAAGGATGACTTTGGGGAAAAAAACCGGCTATTTAGATCTTCAAATTTAAAAAGTAGATAAAACCCTACTAATTTTAAGCGTCACTGATCATTCTCATAACGCAAAGTGTAACTGATTATTGAATTTATTCGGTTATTTCCGTGTTGTGACAAATCATCGAGTATTTCTGTTTCTTGACTGGCGGATGTTTTGGTAAATTGTGTATAATATCTAAACATTAAATGCGGGCTAGTGTATCACAAATATAGTTGTTGGTTGAATATATGGAAAGGAATGTACTTCAATACATTTCTATTATATTATTTAATACCTAGAATATATTTTGTACAGTAAAATGTAGTCTTCCAGCTTTTTTAGATGAAATATTTGTTCAAGTGTTCAGATAAAGTTAAGGAATGCTGAGTGCTCTTTATTTTGTTAAGGTAAATTTTAGCGGGACTTGAATTATATAATACATTGTTTTTTTTTATAATTTATCAAACATAAAAATTTAAAATAGATGCAGTTTATGACATTTTTGAAATTTAGTAAGAATATACAACCTAATCCAATGCTATCAGATCTAACCCCGTTACATTCATTTATTTATTTTTGTTGTTATCCGTATCACGTATCCCTTTTTAATGTTTTAACAGAAATGGTGACCTTAGTAAACCAAAACACTCCTTATTAAGCCTATATTATTTGATAATATTATTCTCACTAATATTTCTCATATCTGCTTCAAATTTCTCTGTTCTTGTCGTTTGTCTTCATATACAGTATAAGATAACATATTCCACGCAAGATAATGCCTAGTTGACATTATTTGGGTCAATAATAACTGAAAATAATCTAAGAGTAATACGTTTTCACGCTACGTTTTGCAAGTGAGAGAGTTAACTACAGTCGCTACGGTATTTCTCGATGACGTTTATCAAATTTGTAACTCATGGTACCGATGTTCTATGGGATAAGCTACGAAACGTAAAAAACGTTAGTCGCTAGCGATTGGCTTTCGATAGGTAAATTTACTATAGGACTCATACTAGCAATCTTTAGTTTCACAAGTGACCGCTAGGAGCGCTGTACAGTTCTCCATACAAATCATTTACGCAGTCGCTAGCGAGTACGGTCATTGTAAACTCATGGTAACGCTACAGTTCTCTGATTTATATTATTTCTACTGCTATCGTCGGTCGCTCGGAACACATCGACGCCATTTTTATAAACAATCACAAACACTTCATAAAGAATTTGTTAATTATTTAAACGCTATTAGTGTAATTTACGATTAATTATATTTTTTTTATGATTTCGTAATTTAGAAATATGAAAATGAGTAAATAGAATTTGTAATCTTATCCACTGTATGATTAAGATACGTTACATAGGAAGGCGCATTTACGGAATTGCGTAGCGTTTTCGCGAGATCTTGGTCCATAACATAACATAATGATTGAGGGTTTTGTAAGACTTTTATGTTGAAACGGTTTCGTTTTGTCTTGTTTTATTTTTGTATATAAATGTGCACATTTCATGAAATGATAATTTTGCCAAGTACACAACTGTAACTCATCGATCATTAATGTTAGCATATTGCTTTATGGGAAGTACACGTTTTAGGAAGTCTAAGATTTGGTATGGATACTAAAAATTATTATAGGTAGCATAAAAATAAATTCAACGAAAGGATCGAAAGGAAATATTTTTAAACACAGGAAGTGACTGAGACTTATACTTTCGCGATTAAACAGTTATTTAAGAATGATAACGGTTGACGTAAGGATATTTTTTTTATTAAAAACCTGTCTAGAAAAAAGCAGGTCAAATGCAAACGATATCAGATTTCGATATAAAAATTTAAACGGTATTAACTTTTTATGCATGTGTCTGCTGAAGTGCTGACCGATAGTGAATCGCAGTTTTGCATTTGCTATTTTTAAATATAACATAATTTCTGATTTATTCCTAAACCAACTATTATGAGGTACTATTATGTGTAAGACCCTTAATGAAAAATTATTGAAAAGGTGTTTGGCGAAACTAAACCTACCATCCAAACTAGTGAATCGAAAATAATTAAATAAACATATTTGTATTTGATTGGTCTGCTTTCAAAACTTATTTTGTAAAATATCGAACGGCTGAAATATATCATTATTATTTTACTAAACAAATTTTGCAACAAACATTAACTTTTAAGCCACTTTCACCCAGTTGCACAAATGTTCATTAAACTTATTATTAGTTTAAAGAACATTTTTGTTCTTAAACAAATTCAATATTCATTAGAGCTTAAAAGCATCACTAAATCTTAATGGAAGTTTGTACAGCTGACCGTTTACAAAGTATTTATTGAGTTTAGTGAGTGAATTAAAAAAAATATGCATATAGTACCTTCTATAAGTATATTTTTATTTTTATAATAGACCTAACTCCGTTTTGATATAAGAACTTTTTAGACGATTATGAATAAACAAATTTAAAATATTCTATGGTTTTGAAAGTCAACCCCTCATTTGCTTGTAAAACGACTTAAACTGTGAGAAAAAATTAGGATAAATCATCGCCATCTTTCATTCATTTCATTTTCATTTTACATGTAAAAATTGATTAATTTACTTGACATTGGTAGAATTGTGCGAAAGCCATACATTAAAAAAGAAGAGGCCTTGTAATGTAAGCATAGATTTTATGATCTAAGATTGAAAGCCTTTAAAAAAAAAGTATTCCTAATAGGTCATTCATAGGCAACATTAGAAACAACTGAAAAGATTAGGTATCCCTGCAATGGTCAGTTTAGTGTTTATGAACAATTAGATTATTTCCAAGAATTGGTCTTCTTAGATTTTAGGCAAAAAAAAAAACACATTATATTTAGTCCATCAGTCAGATAATGGAAAAATGCTGGATACGTATTTTTGTTTGCTTCAATTTAACAAGTAATGGCTAAGATAATTGGTATTAAAGTTGAAGAGTGGGAGCTCGCTACGTCACAACTATGTTGACATTTCATCTGAATGTATAGCAATAATTTATTGATTACGCAAAAAGAAAAAATGAGTTAAATTTCCTTTAATAAACTATGTTCAGAATCTCTAACATATATAATAAATAGATTAAAGAGAACTCGAAATTTTTTAGTAAACAATACTGTATAGTATTTGAAACATATAATTTGATAAAACTAAGTTACAAACGCGATTTTGAGAACACTAGTTACCGTTATATAATTAAAGGTAATAGAGATTGCGCAAACGCATCCAATCGAATGAATCGATTCGATCAGCGACCGTTTCTGAGACCATCGTGTATCGATTAACAAGTGACCTTTATTCACGGTACGATGCACATCATGGGCTTGTTTTATATCGAGTATAATTGTTAGGTTTTTGTCAGTTCTAACGTAAGGCTCATTTTTATTGCTCGACAGGGCCCGCAGTTACACTGGTCGATGTCACCCGCGTGCTGTGTGCGAGCGGGATCTGGGGGCCAATACTACTAAATAGATTTTGTTTAAATCGAATCCAAAACGGATCGAAACCACACGAAACTACAGTTTTTAATGGTTTTTCTACTCTACTAAGTGACATACGATACAATTCCAGCTAAAATAGAACTGGAATTGTATCGTGTTTTAAAAACTGGTCAAGTGCGAGTTTTAATATTTATTTTAATCTGTTTTTTTTTTAAATTTGTAACAAAAATACATCGTCTGTGAAAATCTCAACTGTCTATCATGATTCAATAGGTTTCTACTTTTACCGCTTGGGTAAAAATGAGTATTCAATGAAAATAATTCCTTATAATTTCTGTCAATTTATCGGAACGCACTAGTATTTACTTATTATAAGTCATGTTTTAGAGAGTTTTTGGGAGTAGTTCTAGTCTTAAATACTTGGGTTTTAAAGTTGAATATCATGAAGACCAACCGTACATTGAGAAGGAACGTAGATTGCTATCTGTGCGTTGCGACATGTTAGTCTCACATTGGTATGTCGTTCTACATCTTTCACTCACGCCAGACGATTTATTTACAAGCGCGTCTTGATGATTACGAGTGGACATAGATAACTTTGTTCGATAACGAGGATCTCGATAGCGTATTCGGTCTGCGATACGGTTGTTGAGCAACATTCGTAATGGCCGGTGATCGGATGGGTGACCAAATAAAAATTATATAGAGCTCCTCCGCGCTTCGGAAGAGCTCGCTTTCAAAACATTCCCCTAACTGCCTCAGTATCAAGGTTCTGCCTTGATTTATTAAGCACAACAAGCGTCTTAGATGCTAATTTAGCCTTAACCTCGACTAAATGTCGACACCAAGAATCTCAATACTGAGGCCAAGACATCGGCTGCAGCATTACAAGGCGCAAGATCGGTCCCATATGGAGTACTGTTCTCATCTTTGGGCAGGGGCACCAATACCAGCTTCTCCCTCTAGACTTCTTCAGCGGAGAGCGACTCGAATCATCGATTGCCGGGACGCTTCAAGTCGACTTGATCCACTGGCCCTGCGTAGAGATGTTGTTTCACTGTACATTTTCTATCGCATCTATTACGGGGAATGCTCCGAGGAATTGTTCGGACTCATACCTGCCGCTAGCTTCCGCCATCGTTCCACGCGACAAGAAATCGACGCCCATCATTTGGATGGTTGGAAGTCCTCAACTGTGCGTTTTTATAGACGTTTCCTGCCTCGCACAGTCAAACTCTGGAACAGTTTGTCGCCAGCGGTATTTCCGGACCGATACGACCTTCAAACTTTCAAGCGTCGAAAATATTCGTCCCTCAAAGGCCGGCAGCGCGCTTGTAGCCCCTCTGGTGTTGCAGGTGTCCATGGGCGGCGGTAATCACTTACCATCAGGTCATCCGTATGTAGGTCTGCCCCCTATCCCTAAAAAAAACTTGAGCTGTTGATGCTGCATTCTGCAGTCGTCGACACCCATAAATCCGCACGGGGCCCGCGAAGAGACATGGCCCATTTTCCCTGTTCGATTCAACTCCGTCCATGTGGAAGTGTTGTGCCCTACTGCTGGGGCAATTAATAAGTTGGCAACGATGATGTATATTCCAACCTATATCGATTGGTGATAATTCGTTTGCAAAGAGTAGTTCTACGAATTCAGACTATTTCTTATTCAGCTGTACGACTTTGGAATTATTTTCCAGAGCGTTTCAGGAGCTTCTAGATCTATTTGGGGACAACGCGTTCTATATAAAAACTGTTTTGAACTGTAACAGCAATAAAATTATCAGATTTTTGCGTAAAAGTCACTAGAAATAACCATGACCTTTTCAAAAGTAATTCAGTCTCCAAAAACTTGTTTTTTTTTATATGTCGATATAAAAATTAACATAAACTAGTAATAAATAAAAAGGTCAATTATTATATCGCCCACTCGAAGTAGTGTTAGAAAAATATTCGTTAAATTGATTGTACAAATCGGTGATTTCGTAGTGAGGTATTTAAAAAGCTCTATGAAGTACCTACATAATAAGAGGAGGATATTTATTATTGTTGGTATGTAAGTATGTTCATCGATTTCTTCGTGAATTGTGAATTTCTATCAAACTGTCAGTTCCAACGTCTATTATTTTAATCGTTTCATTTTTAATTTATTTATGCACTTAACTGTTAATGAGGAAGTATTAAAAAAACAAAGGCATTAAAAAAGCACCTCCACTAGATGGCGACTCTAGCAAAAGTTGATTTTTGCAATAAACGAATGGACCAAAGACAGTTATTTCCGTTGTTTTTAACTAACATATTAAAAAACTTGAAATTTAAAAAGTACGAAACTTAGATATCGATACAAATACGAAAAAGTATAAATAGAATATGAGTTGTTTATTGAGTTTTGAAAACTAATTTACTTTTAAACTTGAAGTCGCTTTTAAGATAAGTATTGTTTCTCACTTTTTTAAGTTTAAAGTCGGTACTATATACATTGTTTATAAGTCGTGTTTTTATAGGTTACTTTTAGAATTAAACCAACAATAATAGCAGCCATCAGGTGCACCCCTCTGCAAAGGTCTATGCTTATAGTATACTTGTTATATAAAATAAATAAAAAAAAACTGTTCTTTCTCACCAGTCCGCGGCATTCACAGACTAACGCATACGATGTGGAAAAGGTCCGACAAATCATTTACAGGATTCTGATTCTTATAGAACTCAGAATACTCAAAATACGGGTGTAGACAGTAAACTAAAATAAATACATTTTTTTTTTCTGGTAGTGTTTAATATACTATTACCGATAATAACACTTTTATGCTTATTATGTTTATTATATTGCTTCAATTACGAAAAGACAAACATTTTACACTCGTTGTCACGTGACCGCAAACAGCACGTGACGTCACGACCCTCTTGGCCAAATCGGAACTCAGAGAATTCAACCTTTTCAGTGCCGTGACGTCATAGCGACGCCAAGACAGAAATGGCGTTTACGCGGGAAATTTTGATAATTGAAATTATTTCTAGATTTAAACAATGTGCTAATATTATTCATAGGGTAAAGATTTGATTGTTTTTATTGCATTGAATAGGCTTAAATTAATTGATTTTAAAAATTGTTTCACCCACGGGCAGCTACATCATGTGTAGGTGATATAGGCTATAATTTACGCGAGCGAAGTCGCGGAACAGTTGATAGTGCAATAAAATTAATTTCTGAACGTACTCTGACAGGTACGTACAGTTGCTTTTATTTTCTTTGCAACATCATATTAAAAAAATACTTAATATTTAAAAAAAGAATCGATTACTTCACGTTCTTTATGTTGAACGCAATTAAAAATATATAACCTGAATTCTTACAAGTCTAGATTTGGTGTTAATTATGAAACAATTATAACAAAAAAAATCCATATTAATGTATATGAAACGTTTAGACCTTGCCTCGCGAATGTTAAATTAAGGATATTATGTAACCACTTAATAATCTTTTCAGTTTACAATTTAATATTTGCCAATCAATGTGAAGTCGCTTTCAATCGATAAGCAACTAAAAAAATATTAATTATGTATGATGATATTATTTTTTCATATCTCTCTTGTTATGATTAGTTACAATAAACGTAATCTCCACATGTTGACTGTTGGCAAAGAAAATTTAAACACTACGTTTTAACTGTTAGCCACAAACCGCAAACACGCGCCAAACCATAGCAAACCATCTTGTAGCATCCCATAGAGGCGCGGTCCTTTCTTTCTATTCCACACAACTCCTTTTTAATCGACTAACCAAGAGTTATACAAACCCCATGACAAATACGCAAAACAAATATGCAAACTCACGTCGTGTATCATTTGATTCACGAAAACACTGCGACTCACAAACAAAATAGGTCCCGTCTATACGTTTGTGTTTTGTTGTTTGCCTTCTGTCGGCGAAGCGTGTGGAGGTGCCTCAATGGTAGTGGATAAATTTATATAAAAATGTATTTTATTAATATCTAATCTAACGTGAGATCTGTTAAGAGTTTTTGGAAATACATATATTAATTGTGCTTATAACCGACACCGATTCCGATCATTTGCAAACACCCGTCTACACGGTTGAGTTTGTTTTTGCAGACTGTTTTCTAGCGTGTGGAGGTGCCTTAATAGTTGTCGTGAAATTTATTTGAAAATTTAGAATGTCAAATGTAACTTGAAGATCTGTCAAGCGTCATATGGAAGTATGTGTTAGTACATCTTTACATAGATCATCGATCGGTTCAGTGTACAAGATTATCGGTTATGGCGTTTCGCGACCGACAATAGGGGATAATTGCTATTTTTTTAGTCCGTCCAGTTTTTTTTTTGCTATCAATAAGTTACGGCGATACACCCGAGTCGAAGTGTCCCATGACGTCACACCTTTAATTATATTTTCTATACAGGTAGAGCTCCCACTCCTCAACTTTAATACTTATTATCTAATCCATTTTTTGTTAATTGAAGCGCAAAAAAAAACAAGCATATAATATTTTTTTCTATTATCTGACTGACGAACCAAATTGAATATCATGTTTTGGCCCAGTCACGATCTCTATTACGGGACGTATCTTCAAACAGATATAGACTACACTGACCCTTAATAATGATACTATTATAAACTACCGCACGTCTTTCTTACGAAAGGTTAAAAATGCATTAGGGCAGCACTTCATAACAGGTGCGTGACATTGACATCCATCACGCGTGACAAACCTTCAAAACACTCATTAAATTATATATTTTACATGTCACGGTGACTAGTATTGCATTGCAATGTCTCAACGTTCAAATAATAATGTTTGGATAAAATATAATAGTTTTAAATATTTCATAATACAGCTCTAAGAAACAACTACCTATCTAAAGCACGTATTATTATTTTTTTTACACATTTTGGACTCTTTTCATGGTCTGTCACTAGATTGCGAAATTGATCCCATTTTTAAATAAGTAGCGTATAAACAATGTACACTAACAGAAAAAATTGTTTACTTTTTTCATTGAATAGGCACGAAATTACTGTACTTTCACCTAGGGATACGCGAGTAACAGGCTATATATAACAGGGACGACGACTGAAAAAAAAGAAATTGTATTTAGTTCGTCAGTCGGATAGTGAAAAAATATTATATACGTATTTTTATTTGCTACAATTTAATTCACAATTATGTAGAGTAGAAAATGTCTATGACAACTATGTAGACGTCATGCGACATTTAAACTTAATGGTATGGCTGTAGATTGATCATCGCCATCTTTCATTCGTTTCATTTTCATTTTACATGTAGAAATAAATTTATTCACTTGACATTGGCAGAATTGTGTAAAATGCGCAGATAAGCCATTAATAAAAGAAGAAGAAGAAGGTATGGCCGTAATTTATTGATGACGCAAAAAATTAAAAATACGTGTTTAACATTGTTTAATAATCTAATCGACGGTTAGACAGACAAAAATATGTCATCGTCCCTATTTACGAGAGCGAAGTCGCAGGAAATCAGTTAGTGAAGTAAAAGGATATTAAGGTAATAATTATCGCTGTAGTGTAGATTTTAGTCTGTGATTATTTTTAAAATATATTTAAACACATAATGTTAAATTGAAGCAAAAGAAAAATACGTATGTATTATTTAACTGACGGACTTAATAGACTTTCGTTTTTTCACGCAGTACGAAAATAGATAAATAGGGATAACCCTATTTTCGTAAGGAACTGATCATTTATATCTAAAAACGTACAAAATCACGTTTGTTGTACATTCATTATTTGTTTTTGTTTTTATTTAAAACATCTAGTTCATTAGATACAGACTGGTGACAGACGGACAATGTAGTCTTAGTCCATTTTAATCCGTTGTACAGAACCCTAAAATGAGTTGTGCTTCACATATTAAATATAAATATACATCTTAGTAGCATACGTAATTGGTCTTTATATTATACCACTTAACTAGTTTTCGCTATTTGTTGTATCTAACAATAGATTGGCAATCGTTTGTGTAACTCCATACAATGGGCTTAAAATAACCTCATGGTTGTATTGGTACATTCTGACGGATGCGTATATACTTATTTAAAAGAAATAAAATGTTTTGGATTGGGCACGGCCTTCCTCGGTTGATGGGTTATAGAGTAATTCAAGACTCATTAAAAACGCATTGACATATTTTCAGTATGACAAGTAATAGCTAAGTTAGTAATAAATGAAGATGTAATAAGAGTTCACTTGTAAGTGCTATCCTATTAATATTACAAATGCAAAATTTTTGTGAGGTTGGATGTATGTTATGTACCCTTTCACGCGAAAACTAATGAATATATTTAATGAAATTTTGGTATGCTACGAATAATTCTAAGCTTGGATTAACTCTCAAGTACCTATAGCGTTGACACAGCATAGAGGTTCAATCAAATAAAATCTTCATTACCTTTTGAAGTAGGTTCTGTTTGAAAACTTCTTTTTTTCCAGAATAACAGTGCTAATCGTTTATTTATACTATTAATCCGTAAAGTTTTCTTAATTTGGTCCTTATTTATAATTTTTATATTTACAAATCACTATAAACGACAAATCTTTTTAGGAACAAAATTAAAAGTATTGTTATTATACTTTTAATTTTGTTCCTAAAAAGTTTTGCCGGCCCTGGCTTCAGGTGCGGCTTTATTTTCTTATTTCTTTTTTTTAACACAGCCACAGGACACTGGGGGCCAATTCTACTAAATAAATTTTGTTTAAATCGAATCGAAAACGGAACGAAACCGAACGAAACTACAACTTTTAGTGGTTTTCCTATTCTACTCGGTGTCAAAATGGCGTCAAACGATACAGTTCCGGTTCTATTTTAGTTTAGTTAACTATCGATCGACAGAAACTGTAAACGGTATTCTACTCGCTCAATCGAACATAGAACTATATAGATGTAGTTATGCAAACCGGAACCAACCCACAAATCTGTCAAAATCGAGTTATGTGCAGAGAAGCCTAAAAGTGTTGCAATTAAACTCACATGTTGTAAATTCACAAAACTTCTTGATAAATAAATAAAATAAAATATATTCTACAATAAATTATAAGTAAAAACAAGAAACCCATTTTTCTCAAAACTGACATCATGTGGCTGGTTTGCATAACTACGTCCATATACTTGAGTCGATCGTCGGCCCGTCGGCCCTTATTCCACTAAAATTTTGACACTTCGTTGGATCGAAACGCTACTGAAATGTTACTAAATCCGAACGTTTCATCTGTCAAAATTAACGATTTCTAAAAAGTTGCAAATTTCTACTTTTTCATGATCGATAGTTAGCGTTTAATGATAGATGTGAAACAATTTATATTATTTAAAATCTTAAGAGGTGCAATTAGGTACCCCCAATTGCTGAGTGAAATAAAATACCTTGATCCATCTTCAGAATTGATAATTAAAAACATTTTGCCCTACAAAAGTAACTTCGGCAAACATATTTGTAGTGTTTGTATAGAAAAAGTTTTTATCTCGGTACATTGGAGAGCTGTGAAACCTGTTCTTCGGTACCTGAAGGCTATAAAAAATAGGAAACTGACCTATAACAATAGTGGTGATCTAATCGGATTTGCTGATGCCGATTATGGTGGTAATCTGGTGGACAGACGATCCTATACAGGATATGTTTTCCAAATGTGTGGTTCAGCAGTGTCATGGGAATCACGTAAACAGAGAACCGTTGCAACATCAACAACAGAAGCTGAGTACATGGCTCTAAGTGAAGCCTGTAAGGAAGCCATCTACAGTCGCTCATTACTAAGCGACATCTTTTGCTTTTCGTCACCCATCACCATTAATTGTGACAATCAAAGTGCCATTAAATTAACAAAAAACAACATTCATCACGCCCGCACAAAACATATTGATATTAGACATCATTTTGTTCGTGAGTCTATATCCACTAAACAAGTCAATGTGTCATTCATACCATCAGCTCACCAAACAGCAGACATTCTCACAAAGCCACTGCCTAAGCTGAGACACTATATGTGCCTAACTAATTTAGGATTAGTTTAGTGTTATTTGTTTTGTGTTATTAGGTTAATTAGGTTAGGGCATCAGTGTTAAGGTACCTTTGATATAGTGTCTTTGTACATACAGTGTGTTGATATAAAGGGTGTACATAAGTGTCCTGATGACAGGGAGGTGTAGATAAAACCTTTTTCTATATTAATCAGACACTGGCATCTTTTCGTATACCTTTTTGAATTAGTATTTTATACATTGTTTTTTGTTTTTTATGTCACTCTCTTCTTTACTCTCATCTGACTTTTATGTATTTACAATGTGAAATATATTAAATACTCCAATCCACTGTGACTCTTAATTCCTACATTTTAAGAGTTTGTGAGTGAGTTATCAATAGACTGTAAAGAACATAATAAATTGTGTAAATCCATTGATATGTTTGCTTTATCATTAATTATTTATAAAAATACCTTATATTAAGGTACCAAAAAATTTTAATCTTTAACTGTCTAGCACTTCAAGCATATAAAATTTTCTATCCAATATTATTTATTTCACAAAGATACAAGGATACTTTCAATGAGCACCCTGACGTCTGAAGTAAATATACAAAATCTGGGTATCAAACACCAGATTCCTCATCTACCTCATGAGAACATAGCAATCCATATGATATAAATTATGTAAAATTACTAGAAAAAAAATGAAATCGAAAACTATGGAGTTAGATAAACAAGTGTGATAGTGCATGCATATGTTTAATAAACTTTTTATGTACACCATTTCATCTATTTGTTATAGATAGTTCTGTAATTTTGTGGTTGCTTATTGATATGTAAAAATGTTGGCAGACTTTAAAAATAAAATAAATTATATCTTGATTATTAATCTTAAATTATTATTTTTTATTAAAAACTTAAATTTTATAGATAAATTAATAGGTTTTCATTTCTCTATCAATTTGAAATGTTAAATTCATACTATGTAGATTCTTAACATAAATAAGGTCCACCTAGTTGAGGCATGTAATGTAAATTAAAATCAATAATTATATTTCTGTTAAAACTTTACATAATTATAAACAATCATTGTAAAAAGGAACATCGTAAAAATCATTATTATATTGTAGGGGCTATTGGCTTAAAGTAAACTTATCTATGATTATAAAAACATGAATTTTTGAATATTTTGTATTGACAAAAGTAAACTATTGTAGTATTTTTACAGGAAAACTTAAAAGTGTGTATTTACAAGCATGTGTGGAATTCCAATAAAAATGGCACTGAAAAAGTCCTTGTTTAAAAATTAATTAATTTATCATTATTTTTTCTGATCACTTGCATTTGCAATACTATATTGATATTTATCTTAAAGGAAAATAATTAAAAAACCCACTTCAAGCAATTAGTGCTTGAGGTGGGATTTAAACCCATAAACACTCAGTCTGGGCGTCTGCTAAAACCAATTTAACTACCAGATAACCAGCAGGTTTTGTGAATTTAAGAATTACCTGCATTACTAGTGAGCATATGCTCATTTATGTTTAGGAAGTTCACCAAAACTATATTAATAATACCATTATAGAGAATAGAAAATTCTTTATTGTTAACATTACACAAGTTATATAGGTAAAATAAAATAAAATAACAATTGGCGGCATTATTGCTTAAAGCGATTTCTTCCAGGCAACCATGGGATGGAGAGAGAGAGACAACAATTTATGAAGACAGGGGTGTAAATGTTATCAATAACATTAAAAAGAAAATATGATCAAATAATAATCTTAATTAAAAAATTATAATTATGAATATTTTTTTTCTGAGAAAGTATTACTCACTTTTTTATTTAGAGATTATAATATTATAAAGGATTATTTCATCATATCATCATCATGTTTAAAGGATTGTTAAACAGGTAAATATACTGAATTATTTTTAATTTTAAAAATAAAATAAAATGATCTTAGCCTCAGCTCAGTTTTATGTAACATTTGAAATAACATGAGGCTTTCTGTAACCATATATTAAGTTGCGTGCAAGATAAATGTTCAGCCTAATTAGTATTAGCTACATGAACAATACATATTCTACTGTTTTTGACACAAAGTTAAAACCAACCACCAATATTCCAAAGAAAACTGTCATACGCTATGATGGGTTACAATTTAGAACAAAAAAAATAAGCCTGTGAATCAGGAGCTCTTGTTCAATTTGGCAGGAATTTATATGTGTAAGTTCTTTTATATCAGTTGAAACTTAAACTTAATTTGCTCATAGTCAGCATGGATGACAGCTGCGAGCAGATCCATGCAACTACAAGAACTTAATTTGTATACAACTTAATGTGAAAGATATGTCAAATCATTAATAATTTTCTCTGATCTTACTTATAATATCTAGTCAATAATGACATTTCTAATGGGTTTCTATAACAAACATTGTTTTAAATTTAATCTTGAATAGATTTTCCACAGTATATCTGGACCTGAAAAGCATTAGGTCGGATGTGCAGAACCAACTAAAATCACTTATCGCCATAACGTTGCTACACTCTTTTTTCTCTTTCCGGCAAATTAACTCTTGTATGTTTGTGCCTTTTTACTCATGAGCAACAGTCATGCATAAAGTCGGATCAGACGACTTTTTCAAATATTTTGATTGCATTTAGCTATTTCTGTTTTTATACAGTTATGCCTAAGATTCCCGACATCCGACCTAATGCTTTTCAGGTCCAGATATATTATGTTGCCTTGCTTGATTCGGTGTACAGATGTAGGTATAGCCAGATTTCGAAAGATATTGGATTCATTTCATCATCAATAATTCTCTCTTAAATGTCTACTTTGAGTCGACTATCGTTTATCTTCTTCACTAAGTTATTGATACGTATGAATATTTATTTTCAATCGAAAACTTCTTCTTTTATTAAGGGCTTTCGCATAATTCTGCCAATTTCACGTGCGTAGCCAATACATAGTATGAATTATTTTATAAAATTAATTTTGTAAATAATATTTTCCAGTATAATGTTTCACTTCCTATTACAGTTTAATATTACAAAAAAATACACATATGGGGATTGTTTTAGTAGATATCCCATATTAAATTGTCATTTACAATTCAATTTTGTCAATTTCATTCTTCTTTTATTAATGGTATATCTGCGCATTTCACACAATTCAGCCAAAGTCAAGTGAATAAATTAATTTCTACATGTAAAATGAAAAAGTAATGAATGAAAGATTAATTAAAACATTGTCTGTATCATTGTGGTTTGTATTGACAAAAAGTGAATTGGTGTTGCAATGAAAATCATGAAAATCAAACATCGATTGGAAAATAATCGATTAATTCATTCATTATCATATTGAATAAAAAAAACTTTAATATACTTTTAGTTAATTTTGGTGCAATTTTGCATTTTACCTAAGTTTTACGGACTACTACGGTTGTTGATTCAACAACGCCCAAATAAATAAATATATATATTATTATTATTATGTAATTTCCAATGCCCGTGATTGGAAATGTTATATGAAAACCTAATGAAGTCCCATAAAGTCACAATATGAACTATGAAGTTCAACTAAGTCCATGTAGTTTGATGAAGTCTGGTGATATTCAATGAAGTTTAATGAATTCTGTTTAAATGGATTGATGTTACTAAAGTCATATGCAATCATCATTTAACTTTAACATTTAATTTTTAGTACAAACAAATGTATAAATTTAATGATTATTTTTGTTGTACATTCTTTTGAAACGGAGTTGTTTAAAGTAAAGTATACACCTCTGGATTAATGCTCGTCTTAGTCTTGGACTGATTGCATACCTCACTTCTTACAGTTTGTTAGTGACTGAAAATGAGTCAAAACTTTTCTGTTCACGACCTACCCATGTAGGTACCGTTTTATTTTACGGAATCATATTATTCACTTTCATGCTACTTTATCTCACATAATAACATTTATTTTGCGAATTAAAACTCGGTATAAACAATAAAATAAACCAACACCATTTGAATTTTGAAACTTAACTCTTTAAGCTTGACGTTATCTTTAGTTGACGCCAGGATTTATAATATTTCATCTGACTTTTTTTGTTAATTAAAAGACTTAATTATATCGGATTTATGCTTTAAATATTAAGCATGTTTAAAGTTGAGTGCTTAATAATAGAATTGGGTATATGACGCTTTTCTAAAAACTAATTAATTAAAATAGTTGTTTGATACATTATAAACACACTGTCAATATATTACATGAGAATCTGTTCTATTTTCGATGAATATAATTTTGAAATCTACAGATTATAAGAAATAAACTTTTATTAGATTATTATCTAACATGATGATAATAATACGCAACTTATTTTTATAGTGTCAAATACCCATAATGATAAAAATATTAATTATAAATTAGCGTTTCGGGTATTTTCCCTTGTAGCTTAACACTTAGGTATGCACTTTCTTAATGTAGCTAATATTCGGTTGTTTCGTCCTTATTTTAAAACGATCGAATACAAATGTAATACATTCATTATATAGTGATAAAAAAATGAATAATCATTAATCGTCTCCCGTTTAACTAATAATTTCATTTATTTTATTCTGGTAACACTAATGACAGCTGTTTGGTTCGGCTACGATTACGTTTCAATTTAGTAAACGTTCGTTTGATAATTGACGTTAGCAGAATGCAAATTTACAGCAAAAATCGAAACGTAACCGTTACAGA
Source organism: Diatraea saccharalis (assembly GCA_918026875.4). Lineage (NCBI taxonomy): Eukaryota > Metazoa > Arthropoda > Insecta > Lepidoptera > Crambidae > Diatraea > Diatraea saccharalis. Next base: position 12,604,349 of record OU893336.1, read on the forward strand.
AACGCTATTGACGATCGATCGTTGTAAATTAGTAGAATTGGCCCCCTGTACCTGTTGTTAATAAAATATATGAAAACACCAAGGTTTAAAAAAAGTGATAATAATAATTATCTTTAGAAGCGGTTAATTTTTTCAAGAACTATTGAAGTCGGGCTAAGGTTTCCTGTAGTTTATTAATCATAATCAATTAATATTTCATTATTAAGAATTTTGTAAATTGATTCATAATTGGTGGAGTAATCGTGAAAAAAATACACAAAAAATACATACAGTCGAATTGAGAACTTCCTCCTTTTTTGAAGTGGTTTAATAATTATAAATAAAACGTGTTAAGCAGTAAGCATACTACTACTATACTAAATTGTCATATTGTCGCGGACCAATGTTTCAAATGTAGCATTGCAAGCTTACTAGATTTTCCTGGAGATACATACTAATAAAAATTGAACAAAGAGTATTTATCCATTACGTGAGCAAATCCATAGACTAATGCGAAATTTAAATAACAATCTGTGGTCGAAATTCAAATTAGGATTCCGAAATGACCAAAGACAACAGGTGTGGTGTGGTTTCGTGGTGAAAGTACGTAGCTGGGTTTGCCCAAGGCCGGCAAGTTAAAGACTTTCTAGTTGGCATGGTGTAAGGGAAATGTGGATATTGTGGACAAACACTAATTAGGGAACTTGGCACGAGTTACCGAGATCTCGTATCTAAAGAGGTTTTTGTTGATTCAGTGGTTTGCGCTAAGTAGAATCTATTGTAGAATTCTTTTAATCGGGTTGAAAAATGTATTTCAATGGCCAACTGCTAGTTGGATTGGCATAAGGATTACAACTTCTTAACTATATTAGGATTCTTTTTATATTTATTATTATTTGTAAATAATTATTAAATATTGGACAACATTATTATATTGCTTACATTCCAAATTAAGTAGTTAAAGCACTTTCATTCAGGAAATCATTAAGGCGTTAACGAAAACCGAAACAACTAAGGTATGACAACAAAGAAAAAATTATTTCTACATTGATCCTACCGTTACATTGGCTACGATCTGGGTGACAATGGATTCTATGAAAATGCACTTAAAGTTCAATACTGTATTGAAAATTAAGTGTTCTTGATTGAACATGCACACCGTAACTAACAATACGAATATTGAACGTTCAGTGCATTTTTTTCGGTTTAAGGTGGATTAGGATAGGGCAGACTCATCCTGATTGGATAATTCAGTTCAAAAAATAAATATAAGTTGATCACAAATTATATTTTTGTATGCAAGAAAAAATGTTTTTTTTTTCACACACCTACATAATATGTGGATGACATAGGCTATAATATACGCCGGGGTAGTCACTGGACGGTTCAAATAAAATTGGGACCGAGCGTGTGATGAATGATTTTTAAAATAGGAACTGCATGGCGTGACTGATCAATTTTTTTTAAGAACACGCAATGTTGTTACTTTTATACATTTTATATCGCAATGTTACGATACAAAATAGTGTTGTAACAACAGAACGTGAGCATGTATATTAACATTGTTTTTTATTAACGTTTAACGGAATTTCGTTGCGTTTGATCATAAAAATTTAATATTAAATAACTTGTTTTGTTATTATAATACTTCTTTAGTATATGCCGAGTTATTACTGTTTATTTAAATGTTATTACTTAAATTCGTTGAGAGAACGAGAATAGTCATTTTTTTTTTAAAAACCTTGTTTATAAAATGCTGTGGAAACATAATAAGGTAACTATGTGATGCAAAAAAAACAATCAATTTAAATTCCTCTTCATCTGTTCCACTCATTAAGTATTTTATTTTATAGTACGATGTGTTTTGGATAGCTAGCATTTATGTCAAAAGGTAGCATTTACAAGCTTCAAAGAATCAATAATTATTTTAACTGCAGTTAAGCCTCTCTATTAAGGTATCTTACTGGAGAGAATAGAAAAAATAAAAGAAACAACTGACCGCACAACATTAGAACGAATAAACAAAAAAAAACAATGTTTGTCAAACTTTCTTCATGACGTTTATACATAAGTACAAAGAGAGAGTGTGGTAGCGGATTCCCGCGGCGTCGCTTGCATGAAATCCAATCGTGGTAATCAGACCGTGTCTTCATCATTTGTTGCTCAACATTCGGTTAGGGTTTCGTTATTAATTTATATTATCAACTCATCATATATTTTTATGTGATAAGAATCTTTTTTTATACTTAAGGTACTTTCGCCTTAATAACTCGTCGGTTAATCACGTGAGGCTCAAAGAGGGGCAGGGGATCGGAAAAAACAACGAAATATCACACAGAGGAGGGGGCCATGAGATTTCAATAAAAAAGCGCTCTGAAATTTTGACAAGCCACGACCATTTGACAATACATTTATCTCCGGGTAACCGTTTAATAGATAAGTAGCCTATAAATGTTAATGTAGGTTTTATATGTAAATTATTCGTATACCAAAGTCCATAACAATCTGTAGTTTGTACGTCAAAAAATAACAAATATGTGGGTTTTATTGACCGATGTAAATTCACCTTTAGATTTGTTTGATTCAACTATTTAAATCTATCTCGGCGCATGGGTTCAATAACTAAATACAACGCGCCACAGCTGATACCAGAGTTTTTGTAGACAGTACCTATAACTTGAAAAAAAAAGAAACTTTATTAATAAGTGCTGGGTTTCAGACTTATTTGGGTTTTTATAAATGTAACCTTCATATTTTTTATATGGACAATAAAAACATCTTCTTTACTAATACATATTATAAAGATGAAAGATTTGAATGACTCCAAAACTACTGGACTGAATTTAAAAATTCTTTCCCCTATGCGAAGCTACACCATACGCGGGTGACATACGGTTAGTCGCAGAAATGTTTGATGACGCCATTAAGCTCTAATGAATGGCAAATTTGTATGGGTAATGTCGCTTTAATCTAATGATAATTTTAATGAACGTTTGTGCAATTGGTTGATAGGCTAATAAGGCTATAATTTACGCGGGCGAAGTCGTGCGATAACAGTTAGTTTTTAATAAGTATCCAAAACTGTACTGTTATAAACAGTAATAACAGCAATATTTTTTGTAGACAATGGAATATGGATTTACGTTTATACTAGCTCCCTGAGGAAATATAAGTCCTATTATCTAAGTCAGCTAATACCCTATCTGTAGACCAAATTAGCTCGGTGGCGTAGTGGATAAGCGCCGCGGACCGCGATCGTTGTTGTTAAGCAACTTTCGCAAGGGTCGGTCACGGGATGGGTGACCCAAAAATAATTATCTCGATCTACTTCGTGCTTCGGAAGGCACGTTAAGACATTGGTCCCGACTGCATTTGGAGTTGTTCATACCCTCCAATCCGCATTGGGCCAGCGTGGAGGGTCATGGCCCATCCTCCTTAACCATCCATAGGGAAGGCCTGAGCCCCTGCAGTGGGGACGTAAAAAGGGCTTATGATGATGACGATGATGATGAGACCAAATTTCATCAAAATCCGTTCAGTAGTTTCGGTGTGATGGACAAACATCCAAACAAAGAAACTTTCACATTTATAATATTCATAGGATTACGTTTGTGCCTCAGAATGGTTTCAACAAAAAAGCGCCAACTTCTTTCACCAACTTCAAAATGGGTTATATGTTCCACAGCGATGTGTGTTTTTTTATATGTATGTTCACCGGTTTTCAACGAATTGTTGTCAGTTTTCCATATTTTTTATTATTATTATATATCGGCTATGATTGACGCTATCTCATATCTAAAAGTTCGTGAATATATTACAAATCAAAAAAGGGACTGCTTTAATTTTTTAAAATTTGTCAATTAACCCGCTGTCCTGTAAAATATCAACCGCTGAAGTTGACGTCGTGTAGTAAGCTCTCACAGCATAGAGGTGGCATCAAATAAAATCTACTTCAAAAGGCCAAGCAGTCTGGTTTCTTATTAGTTTTCTTTTGTTTATTAAACTTTGAAGTATATAGAAACCAATAATAAAGTAACAGTACAATTTGTAAAAGATATCTTAAACCTTTTTGGGTGAAACATTTATCTATCAAAGAATTCATCAAACATATTAAAAAGGATTATTACACTAATAAAAAAAAAAAAAAGTAATTTTTAAGATAATACGTGAATTTGGATTACAAATTTTCACCCGTAAATAATTAAAACTGAACAATAATGAAACCGCGAGCGAAGCCGAAGCTCCTGAGCTTTGACTGTAATATAAATTTATGTTATCTAGCTTAATTATAGTCTATGTCACCTGCGTATAATGAAACTTTACGTAGGTGAAAAAAACAAACAATCACATCTTTCCTCTATAATGTTAATAGGTACTATTGAATTAGTAATATTAAGTATATAAATTGAAAGGTCATTCATGAATATGTTTTTGGATCTGTAATCAAAATGAGAGCCTTTTGGTCATTTGTCAAAAGTAAAAATCAATGTAATGCCTACCCGTCAATATTTTTATATGGTAATCGCGCATCAGATAAAGGTGAAGAGATATGCAATATGTTTGGAGAGTTTTTCTATTCTAATTTTCTTAGTAATACATCGGATAATACACCAATTCAAATTACGAACCAACAGCTCCCAACTTCAAGTACGGATATAGGTATAATTGAAGTATTGGAGCGTGAAGTATTTAAATTGTTGAAATCTTTAGAGCTCAATAAATCCGCAGGACCTGATCAAATTCCAGCAATTTTTATTATAAAATGTGCCCGTAGTCTTATTCTGCCATTATCTCTCATTTATCGTCGCTCACTCAACGAAGGCAACGTTCCTAATATTTGGAAATCTGTTTTTATTACACCTATTCATAAAAGTGGCCCCAGAAACAACATTGAAAATTACCGTCCCATCTCTAAATTGTGTCTTTTTGCTAAGATTTTCGAAAAGATGATATATTCTCAACTTTATTCTGCATTAAAGCATGATTTCACTCCACAGCAACATGGTTTCTTGAAAGGTCGCTCCACAACATCTAATCTTCTACTCTGCTCAGAGTATTTAACTAAAATTATGTCTGAACCTGCTCAAGTTGACGTAATATACACTGATATCCGCAAATGTTTTGATCGCATAGACCATTCGGTCCTTCTAATGAAGCTTCAAATGTCTGGTATTAGAGGTAATCTGTTTCGGTGGTTTTCATCATATGTTCAAAATAGGTGCCAGACAGTGGTTCTATGTGGATATTCCTCACTACCAATGACCATTCCTTCAGGTGTGCCACAGGGGTCTTTACTGGGGCCTCTGCTCTTTAATATATTTGTAAACGACATATCCTCCTGTTTTTGTTATTCGAAGGTACTCCTGTATGCAGATGATATGAAAATTCTACATCCAATAAAATGTTCAAATGACGCACTAAAGTTACAGAGCGATTTAAGAAATTTCTTTGAGTATTGTAATGTCAATAAATTGGAATTAAACTTATCGAAATGCTATGTTTCTTCATATACTCGTAAAACATCACCTATCACATATAACTATATGCTCAATAATATATCTCTAACAAGAATTAATAATATGAAAGATTTGGGAGTAACTTTCGATTCTAAATTACTATTTGATGAACATATAAATAACATAGTTAAAAAGGCTTCTAGGGCCCTTGGTTTTGTGTTACGGATATCGTCTCAATTTTCTAACATAAAAACTTTTAAAATTTTATATTGTGCATATGTACGCAGTCACCTTGAATACGCATCGCCAGTATGGAATCCTTGTTACGATGTTTACTCTTCGAGATTAGAAGGCATCCAGAGGAGGTTTTTACGGTTTCTACAGTTCAGAGCAAAAATTTACTTACCTGATTATTTAACAAGATGTCGAAAATTTCATTTACTCCCTCTGTACGAGCGTAGAGAAATAGCAGATCTAACTTATTTTTACAAAATAGCAAATGGCATCATTGACTGTCCTGATTTGTTGGAATTAATTGGTCTCCGTGTTAACACAGCTGCACTAAGAAAACCTAACCTTCTTCATGTTCCCTTAGTTCGTACCAATTATAGGCAAAACTCTTTTATTTTGAGAGCTAGCGCAATGTTCAACACTTTGATCAAGGCAAATGTTGACATCGATTTATTTAATACTTCATTAAACAAACTTAAAGGCCATTTAGTAGACAAATTTTTTGATAAGTGAATTGGTATTCTTTTTTTTTTTTTCTATCTGGAGCTATAAATATACATAAAATAATGAAATATAAAGTAAAATAAGTAATGCTTACAATCTTAAATGTTATCCTACTATAATTTTAATTTTGTTGCTTTTAGCTGTCGTCTGTTTTTGCCTATTGTTCAATTACCTATAAGTGGAAACTTGTAATTGGCCTTCTTTATAGATATAATAAAAACTATGTATAGTATTACCTAGCTGTAAGTTTTCCTAAGATATTGAAAATAAAAAATAAAAATAAAATAAATAAACCTCATTCATTATCATTATCACCGGTCTGTTATGGACCAATGCTGGAGTACAGGCATTCGCTAAGGATGGTATAGAATAGAGAGAATAGGCCTAACACGCGGGCCCAGTGTGGATTTATAGTTGTTAACGACTGCAAATGAATCCGGAGCCAACGACTTACATGCCTTCCGAAGCACGGTGGAGCTGGATCTAGTAAATATCCGGTCACCCATCCTATGACCGGCCCTTGTGAACGTTGCTTAACCGAGATCAACTGATATAGTTACTTCACATATATTATTTCACTATTCGTATTTAATTCAAGCAGTTTGCCATTCAACTATGAAACAGTTATAAAAGAAACCGGTTTCTATAAATTTGATTATGGATTAGCAACGCAATGGAATCTATCTTTAGTGAACTATTATGTAATAAGCCGAGTAATCTAGTTAATTTTAAGCAACATTACATTATACATAATTTTCCCATAATTATGTTATGATAAGCATTGCTAATACCCGCCAAGATGTTTAGTTTGCTTTTTTATTAATATACTTTATTCAACATCAGCCAGTGAATAATATTGGGACATATATAGGGTTGCCCACTCTGTTGATCAAATCAAAAATGTTATGAAAATACCAAACTATTTTAATTAAAGTTGTATTTGTAAAACTGCGAACAGCTTGTACCTTTTGATATTATAGAAATTAATGCAGACTTGTATTTCAGATTTTACACGTATATGTATAAATAAAACATTTATATTTTAATATTTAAGAAAATTAAACAATATTTTCGCACCAGTTAATTTTTTCGACCATTTTCAATATGTTCATTTTATTTTTCATAAAATTAGTACTACTCATTCAAATAAGTCAAACACCAGACACAAGATCGGGAGATTTCAGCTGCATTCCTGGAGCCGGGAGATTTCAAAATTATATTTTTTTTTACCGGGAGAATCCGGAATTCCGGAACAGTTGCCATCCCTCGCCCTTTCTCAACCTGCACGCGTAGCATGACGAACTCGAGAACGTTTTGTCTTCACTCAAATGTCACTTTTCTCGGGTGCGCTCATACAACATCTCACTATCGACCCGAGAAAGTGTCATTTTGGTGGAGACAAAGCGTTTCTCGAGTTTGTCATGCTACGCGTACTGGGCGACTGCTCTAACAAGACCCATCAGGACTGGCGAACTTTTCAAGCACTTATTACTTTTCGCTACTAGTGAGCGTATATTCATCAATGTTCGGCAATCCACCCAAAAAATAAAAACATTTATTAATGTAGCATTGTGACTGCAAAATTATCAAATATAATAAAGTATTGATTGTTTATTTGTTTAATAAAAATCTTGGACCGATTTTAAATATTCGTTCACTTACGGGACTACATCATTTACGCAGGCGAAGTTGTGGGGGAACATCAATCTTACGGAAAGTACGTTCAAAACGTTCCAAAATCGTTTACGCCTAATGACTGGTTTACACGTGATTAAGTAGATAATTAGGAAGTCGATTTTTAACTTAATTTAAACTACGTGTAAACCCACTAATAAGTAGCAAGTTAAAATTTAATTCTAATTAAGCTCATAAGTAGTTAACTAAAATTTATCTTGCTACTTATGTGTAAATCAGCCATAAAAAAAGAATGAGGTCTTATTTGTCTTTTATCTTAGTTATTGTCATAATTTAACAGTTTTGTGCCACATAATTGATTTTAATACCATACTTTAGTATTTATTAGTAGTTATTAATCGTAAACAAAATGTAATGTACGCTAAAACCGTTTTAACTGTACTTATTATGATAATTTGTGTTTCCGCGACCCAGTCGTTATAATATCGAATTACCGAACGGTCTATGGACGTAATTACGTTTCGAAATGTTTTCGATCTTCTACAGGGTTGCCAAATATTGAAAAATGCCAATTACCACGTGTCCAACATAGCTTTTTCAAAATAAAACACTGAACAAGCTATTTTTATAATAAAACAAACCTCCATCACAGTGTCAAATGGTTTATGTACAACTATACTGTACATGAATTAAGCTTTTTTAGAAATAAAATACAAAAGTAAACATAGATTTTGCCTTGAAAACGTATATAACAAACATAAAACAAAGTACTAAATATGTCATTCTATAAAATCTCTAACCGGTGACATGAGTGTTTTATTCATTTATTGATTTGAAGTTTTTTGGAACAACCAAACTGGTTAAACCTAAGAAAGCTAAATAATTAACCCCGAATTACAAATCCAACACGCATTGGGAGTTTCTAGTTTTCTAAATAGTATTACGGTGGTTTCTACGTAGTTTTCGACACAATAACTTACTTCAGACCAGCGGCAGCGACTCTACTGCGTAACTAATAATGTGATTGATCTCTCAAAATGAAGACTTGAATGATCTGTCAAGCTGACAGATCGACTGTCAATAGACTAATTAGGTTTGGTCTGTCCGATTCTATGGCCTGAATGATCTGTCAAGCTGATAGATCGACTGTTAAAAGAGTAATCAGGATTGGTCTGACCAATGCTATGCTAATCTTGTTTGGTTTGATGACATTGAGGGTTTCATTATGAACGGGGTACACCTCCCCTGTCTACAATGAAGACAGGAAATTTCCTGTCTTCAATCTATATTAAATCCAAAATTTACTATATAAAAAAAACATTTAATACGTTTTTTAAGGCTAAGAACCCAAAGTGTAAAAGAGAGACCCTATTACTAAGATCTATCTGTATCTCTATTTTTGTTTTTAGAATTTGATTGGACGGGTAATGAATACTGACTTACAATATTTATTAAATTCAATTTTCTTATTGATAGCCCTGACAATGGCGGAAACTGGCGAGGTCTTGAGATTCAACGGTACCCGAGATTTGGGTCACCGGGCGGGCCGGCCGGCGGCGCTGATAGTGATGTTTGCTTACGTCACAACCGCTATTCAAACTTGGAATGTGTAGGTGGAATCGTGAAATTCCGATCGGGTGCCACCGACGGTTGAGGATTTCGATGGTGTACAGTACATTGCACAAGAGAGGTTTCATTCGACAGTCAATAGATGGCGACTGAATTTTTTTTTAAATTAAATCATGTTATTTTTCATTATATCATTTCTATTTTCTTAAAGTTTCCTTTGGGGAACTTGTGGATTAGGTTCAAAAATCATTGGAAAGAGTACAGAATATACACCTTACATCAAATTCTTTGAAAATTAATAAACATTGTAAATTAGAACCATAAATAATGCCCAATTAAATAATAAAAAAAATCACCTCCAAATGTTATAAAACTGAAGATTTATATCGAGAATAAAAACGTTTTGAAATAAGAAACTTTTAAACTTATAAAAGCTATCAAAGTCATCGAGTGCCAGGAACACCATAAAAATCCCCTCCAAAGACATAAGACGCTATCAAACATGACATAAAAATACCATCAAATAGGCAAACCTGAGTCATTGTTTGGATGTTTGTTTTTTAGGGCCACTATAGTTTATATTACGATAACTTATTTCGTTGAAAAATATTATTATTATACCTTTTCAAATCTAGTTTGTTTCCTATTTCAAATGTGCAATTAAGTGAGCAATAAAAATTATATCCTACTAGGCACTAATTACGATTCACATTCGCTATAAATATGAATTCATAAACTTGTAAACGGGCAGCGGTATTATGCAACTGGTTGGGTGCGACGAACCTGGATCGAATAGGAATGGATGGGAGTGGACATCGGCAGAAATATCAATACTTTATTTAGTAAAGTTATATGTCGTTTGCAGGGACGAACAAAAAATAAAAACGGTGGGTTTATTCGCTAGGCACTACTAGTTGTAAACTATGTCATAAGAGTGGGTGTGAAGCTCAACGTCAGTGCGGCAGTGAGTTAGTTAGGGATAAAGGTTTTTAATAATTTACTTGCAAGCTATTACGGTTATTGTAAAGGTGTTGCATATAACCCTCAGCTGTAAAGAACTATGTTACATGTTTATCAATTTTCCATATAAAAAAAATGTATAGTTGCAAAGAGAAATGGAAAGAGTTGTGAATTTTAGAATATCTTTGATTTTTTACAAAACCTTTTAATTTTTAAATCGCAGCATATTTGAACGTCATTTTTGTGCAGAGCCAGAAGTTGTGGTTTTTAGTGTATGCGCTTTACATCAGCATACGTGTGGGCTTTTCGCAAGACATTTTAAGTATCTAATTTAACGCTTGCAGGTCGTTAGTTTTTTTTTATACTTTATAGGTTAACGCTTGACTACGATCCCACCTGGTGGTAAGTGGTGATGATGTCTTGGGTGGTATAGCGCATTAACCTAGTAACAGCCTATTCACTCTTGATTTGAAGACATTCACATCATGATCGGACGGAAATACACACGCTGGCAATTTATTCCAGTCGTTGGCGGTACGTATCATAAATGACGAATCGACTAATTGAATAATTAAATTTGTTTTAGATTCAATAATATGTAATCAATGTTTTTCTAAAACAGGTTTACAAATTTCTGAAGTGTTGCTAGAATTGAGCTTATTAAAACGAGCTTATTAGTCTAGCTTGGTTTATTTTAGATCTCTGAAACACTTTTCGGAACGAATATTTTAAAATGATTTTATTAGTTCTAAGCTGATATGGCAATCTCTATGGGTTTATTGTTCGCGCTATAAGAAGGAAATATGCTGCATCGACAGGAAACGCCGTCCGGCAACACGCGACAGGCTAGTGACAAAGTAACCTTAGGATACGTTCACACGGGTAAAGCTTTTGATATATTGATATATGTTTTAGATTATCTATACTAACATTATAAGGAGAAAATATTTGTTTGTTTGCATTAAATGGACTCTGAAACTATTGGACCGATTTCAATTATTCTTTCATTAAACTATCATACGTGACTAATATAGCCTGTAATTTATAAGGGCGAAGTGGCGGGAAAACAGCTAGTTACAAAGGAGAGTAATCTGTGTCTTTTACTTCAGCAGGAGGAAAGCAGTGATAGTTGGTACGGGATAACAGTTTTGTCAAATGATTTTTGGACAAGTTATCTTTTACTTTTTAGTGGATTCTTATTAATATAAGAGTTAATAAGAGTTTTTGGTATTTTTAGTTATTATAAATTAAAGTAACTTATAGTCAGGACATAGGCATTAAAATATAATTCTATGCAGCTTTATAAATAGGTATTAGCAATGTTCACCAACGTGACCGTTTCTTTATAATATTATGGAAGTATCATTTTGATGAGCCTGATATTAAACTGAAGACTCCCACTGGTTGCTCCATGTACAGTCAACAGCACAACGTGTTATACAAAAATGTCAAACTTCACTTAATTTTAAGATTAATTTAACGACAGTAGGAGTTGAATTCTTTGGACAGACATGTCAGGTTACCACAATACGTAAAATATACACAATTGATTTTCACTTCTATCCCCAATGCATTAAGGGTTGAAATAAAGTGGTTTGCTAGATTTTATATAAATCTGGCAAAACACTTTATGACATGCAGCTGACTGTACATAAGTACCAGATGACTGGGATCAGGTACCTCTTATAGCATTCGCATATACATGATAATGACCATGAATGACTTCACGGTATACAATATTTTTTTATAATGATATGAGGGGATAATAAGAGATTAGTTGCAGTGCCGGTTCAATGAAACTTGACGTCCACTACTTGAGGCAAAACAATTTACGCCCATAATAATCACTCCAAAAATAAATAACAAATGAAAGAATTTACGAGTGTGTTTCCACAACTTGAGGTAAAACAATGGACGCCCATAAAAATCACAACAAAATAAATGACAAATGAAACGATTTATGAGTGTATTTATGCCAATTACACTCTTTAATCGGTAAAAGAACTCGTTAGGTTACGATGAGGACCGCGAACGTGGATTAAAAGTAAGTGAGTTTGGGTGTACGCGCCCTGTTAATTTGCTGATACCTTAAACTAAATAAAACCTTTTTTTAATCAGTTTCTCAGTATTCTCATGCGTCAATTTAACTAATTATAAAGGCAAAATTTATCTTACTGTCGATCTGAGTAATTTGCAATTCAAATAGACCTATCTAAGTGTCCCGCTTGTCATTATACCTTCTTACGTTTCGTTAAAATTTGCATATTCCAAAGGCGTATTTTATATATGGTGAGGTCACACTGTCAGGCGATTGACAACTGACATGTGAGCGAAAAGATAGCTTAATATAGACAAAAAATTTTTTCGATGTATGTTCGCCATAATAAGTTACTTTTGAAACTTGATTTTGTGATGGGTGACCAATTATATATTGCTTCGATCTTACCATTCTTCAAAAGGTAAGCTACCTGGATACTTATTTATTGACCCGCTGCACAAACAACAATAGATAAAATGCCTACCTATCTGCTTTTAGTTTAATTCGGTTGGCGGAATGTGATTTATTCTCTCTGTTTCTAAGGAGTTATAACCATAGACAAAAAATTTATAATTTTGTATGAAATCTTAGGTTAATCAAAGATAATCCTTTTTATAAATATTTAATTCCGTTCCGAATTGCATTGGGTAAAGGTGAATATTATGACGATGGTTTATCTATAGTTTGTCCACAAGATCCAAAGAGTATATTTTGTAATCTTATTAATATTATAAAGGCCAAAGTTTGCAAGTTGATGTTTGTTATTTCTTCACGCAAAAACTACTAAACGTATTTTGATGAAATTTAGTAGGTATACTGATAGGCAACTATTTATCTTATTGAGCAGTTCCCTAGGGACCAATTTGGCGAAGCCACTGGCAGAAGGCTACTTTATAATAAAGTTCAAGTAGGTATATGAATGACTATTTGAAGAGAGATATGACATCTTAAAAAACGTTAACAGTCGCTCTCAAACGATTCCAATACTTTAATCCATGATTCTACTATCAAGTTCTTGTGATCGCGACATGGTTTCTCGGTGCAGGTACAGTTTTATGGCTTGGCTATTAATTTTATGGACGTCTGCGGTTACTCAGGTTCCGTGTTTGATTTCCTGTTGGTATCTAAATAAACGGTGGTAATAAGGTTTTATAACAGATACACTCATATAGGTATTTAGTTGAGAATGCGTATAGCTTCAAATAATCTTATCTAAAACGATACGGAATAATGAGAAAAAACGCAGACGATATCGTATTTTTTTTTTCAAATAACTAATTAACTACATTTGAAATAAAAGTAAAAAATACATAAAAATATAAATGATTTCATAATTTTAAAATTACTGATAAACGATTATTATCGACAGTTAATAATTTATTTGTTTACTAAGATAGATAAATGAGTTTTGTAAAATAAAAGGCAGATTTATCTTTCTATAGACCGGTCGTCTCCCCAGGCAATGTCTGAGTCGAATTACCACTGCAGAAAGCGTCAAACGAAAGTATGAAATTTATTTAAGCACCAATAAAAACAAACTGCGCTCAATGAGTCGAAAGTACCGGTGCGCAAGAGTTTGGTAGACGGGGAGTAAGAAAAAAAAATACATTTCGACATCTATGAGAAATGGTGTCACAAAAAATTACAATGCCTCAAGATTACCTATTTTATATTTTGAAATAAACGCGTATTCAGCTCTTTAGCCTATGAATAAAACGATTTAAAAGTATTTTGCAAGAAATAGTTTTGTATATCATCATTTGCTTCTGACCTACTTTGATAGTCTTAAGTTTTTTTTTAATAATCAAAATTCGGTTAATCGTTGTTAATAAAGGTTAGTAATGAATAAAAAAAATACGTGTTCCTTTTTCGAATTTGAAAACAATAGAAAAGAAAGTTCGATAAAAAATAAAAAAATTCACCTCGAGAGCTTCAAAGGTCTTCATTGAAAATCCGTTTAGAAGCACTGTTGTCACAATATTAAAAAAAAAAGAGATCGTTTCACATTTTTTTGACACACACGTCGGACAATGCACTCACTGTTGTTACGAAAACTATTCGATAATACGCACGTACGTTTCACGCGGCGGTTGCGGCAGAATGCTTGCGCGACCGCACCATTGGCTGCGAGCCGTGCAAGCAAGGTACTGTTGATTTAAGGGGAGTATTACCTAATGTTAATTTATTACACATTTTATTTTTGTCTCATAAAAGCCACACGTTAAAAAGGCTGAACATAGTAAATTAAATTTTACAACCGGTGTCTTACAACTACAATATTGAATGAAAAATTACGAATACTGAAAACATTATAGGTAGGTATTTTTTATTACGGACAATTGCAATATTAAAGCTCAGACAGCATTGAACATCATCATCAGCACTTTTTGGTCATCCATCCCGTGACCGACCCTTGCGAAAATTTCTTAACAGCAACAATCGCTTATCTCGATAGCGTAGATTATATATGAACTAATCTACGCTATCGATAATACAATGCAAGTCTGAAACCGCAAAAAATGGTACTCACAAGCTTTTGTATAAGTACAATACAAGCTCAAGCGTTAGCAATTTGTAATTTCAAATAAACCGTAAATAAAAGAAATATAAACTACATCATAAAGGTATAACTTCAGATTTTATCTATCACTACTATGAATTACTTCCATAGAGCTACTTAAGATTTCAGTAATTAATAAGACGCAAAAAAAACAACTTACGTTTGTCAATTATAAGAATTGTTTTTATATACCTATGTTGAACGTGTCTTTACAATTAATGCAAAAAGTCGTATAATATGTCGGTATCGTTGCGTTGCGAACGTGCGTCACCTTAACAGCCTAATTTCAAATAAAGTTTATCGAATTTTAGACGAATTTTCTTTAATCTGTTTTAATTTTCTGTTTGCACTTTACGGGTCTAAACTAAAAATCCATCTCCTCAGGAATAAATTCTTTCCATCGAAGAAGATATCTCGAAAATTATAAATAAAAATGGTATAACTTAAAGATTCTAACACGTATTACATATATCAGCCTTTTGAAATCGGTATTTTTTTTTTTACTCTAACTTAAGCAGAGTATTCGCCTTAACAGGATGCGCGTCGCGTTGTCGATGGATGCACGCGGAAGCAACGACGACTAGCCAATAGCCACGGACGTGGTCGAGAGCTGTAACCACAGTCCGTAACGGTGTTCGGATCGTCTTATTGTTCGATATTTACACTACTATAAAAACTAATGAGCTGTTAATGAAAGAAAATCAGCAATTCTGGTTCCCATTAAACAGAAAGAATGGGATACGGCCGGCGTGAAGATAATTCGACGCTGGAAAGCAAATACGAAGTAAGTAACCTGCAAAACCAAAATGGACATTCGGAGTGGATAATCTTAAAATTTTCCAAAAAAAAAAACTTTATTTCCGCATAAATTGACTAAGGCACATTTTATTTGTTTATAGGGATTATTTATCGAAACGCAATAAAAGTTATTGTTTTTGCGGGTTACTACGTGTTTGCTTTCCAACGTCTATATATATAAAACAATAGAAAGCGTAGAATGTCGATTATTTGATATGGTCATATTGTTAAATTATGGTTGGAAATTTGTAGTCGTTTATTATTTTTTATAGGTTATGACGAGATTAGAAGAACTCTTTATTATTTTTAGTTGATAAACGCATAATTGACGTTATATAAACGTTTTATTATAAAATAAGGGCGACTTCATACGACTGTTCAGTTAGCACTTCGATAAATTAGCAGAAAGAAAAGATTTTACAATAAACTCGAGAACTGCTTTACGCCAAACGTCATTTTTCTGGTCGAGACTGAAACTGGACCCGGCGGGCTCTTTGCCGGATCCCGGGTCCTTCCCTCCCCGGAGGGTATTCGCAGCAGGTTTTTAAGGCTGCCCTTTTCAGGACGGTGCGGGGTTGGAGAGCCCTGGTTTATAGCTTAAGGTAGCATTTCCCTTGCGTTAAAAAAAGGCCGAGAGTGAGATATGATTCAGTTAAAAAACGTGGTTTTCAAATTCTTCATGCTACTGCTGGGTGTCCTCCTGTATATTTCGATTTGTTCCTGAAACTTCAAAGAAGCATTGAAATTTCGAAAAACCGTTGCTTTAGTGCAAAACAGAAAAGAAAGTCCTAGTGGTAGAAGTAAGAGTTGCCAGGTCGGCAAACCTAATAGCCGAACAGACCAGCCAGTTTGGCCAGACACCCTACATTATTGAGGATTTCGTGTCTCAGTATTAATAGGTATGACAAACTTATTTTATGTAAAATCACCTTTTATCTACCTTTTGTATTATTATCATACATCTGTCGACTTCCCTGTGCTAGACCATGAACGGCGCTCGCTCGCTAGCTCGCTAGTGAAATGTAGAAAACCGGACAAGCCAGATAACGTTTATTTTGGCCGGAGACACAATCGAACAGTCTACCTATGTCCAGGTTTATCCGGATGCCTGGCAACGATAGGTAGGATTCACTATAGGGCGATCTGTCATTAAACAATCACTTGATTTTTGGTATAATAAGGTTTCAAATAAACCTAAATTACTTTGTAATTGATAAAGAAATGAATAAATTTCGCAAAGATATCTGATGCAGTCTTGTCGCATTGCTCCTTCGCAGACAACAGTACATTTTTGCGTCCTAGGGTATTATGTTCCCGAAGGTAACTTCGGGAACACCGGGCCAGACATCCAAAAATTGGGACAGTCCAGTTCAAAATAGGACGTCTGGTAACAGGTCACTAGTTGTGCGTAACCCCATTATTTTTTCTAATTTGTTTGCCCCACTTCTTCAGAGAGGTATCATTGAATTTAGATGCATGGAAGTGGCGGATTGAGAATTGTAATAAAACTAATACGCATACCAATTGCTCCCGCGGCACGGGCATCAAATACTATACCTAACTACCGCATAATAAATAGGTTAGAATATCTGTCGAATCAGTAAAAGATCCTTTAAAATTAAATACTAAGGTAGTATTTAAGAGCAAAATGTCTTTCGTCATAAGCTGGCGCTAGACATGTCCCAAAGTCGCGAAGTGTGTCACGCATGGACATTTGCGAGTTAGTGCAAAGTTTGATTAAAAAGTTAACAAACAAACGTTTAATAGATAGAAAATAAAAACAGCAAGTAGGTTTCTTTTGCTGTATTTAAAAACCAAGCCGCACGCCAGGTAGGTACCACAAAACGTCTAGTTATAAACCTATTGTGATCTCTACTAAGAATTTGATTGATCGGAGAAAAACAGCCTTATGTACTGTTGACAGTATAATAATTAATGGCTATAGTATGTAAAACAAAACAAGACCAAATCAACTAACCTTTAACGCCTGCAAGTAAATTTATAGCAAATATTATAATTTTAAACATTGCTATACACGTAGTAACAGGCGATAAACCTAATCGAAAAAGTATTCTGTATTTCGTTTTTACCCGACTATATCGAAGCGAAAAGAGGTTTATGATTTTGGCCGGTATGTGTGTATGTATGCAAGAATGTTCATCTATTCCAGTATAACTTCCAAACTACTCATCGTAACTGGATAAATAAGATGTCACGTTACATTAAATTGGCAACAGCGACCTCTAGTGAGCATAATTATTTCAATCGGTTCATAAATAAAAATGTTATGTCAATTTGAAGTATTGTGTTCGCCAAAATTGCTATGCTATGAATAAATTGCTTTCAAAAATTTTAGTCTATAATGTATTGATCATCATCATGAGCGCTTTTATACTCATACTATAGGGGCTTAGGCCTTTATTTAATGTTTTTTGGTCACCCATCCCGTGAACAACCCTTGTAAAAATTGCTTAACAACAATAATTGCGGGCAGAGGTGCTTATCCGTTGCGTTACCGGGCTAAATATTGATATTGTCTGTAAAATGATAATTTTTAAGATGATAAATAAAAAAACAAGTTTCCAAGGTTTAAGATTCTCCATTGTAAGTTGATTATAATTATATATGATCAATCATAGTTAAATAGGGTTCAGCTTATATTGTACAAGTAGTATATATGATCACGAGAGTAAGAGATCAAGCGAAAAGAGCGTTGCGCTGCTGCAATAATCATCGAATAGTTTGCAGTGAACTCACGTATAAGGGTTTCGATAGGAATTTTTTATCAGGCTAGGATCACGTCTTTGAGGCTAGTGGAGGTGTTTGCCAGCCACTCTGCAGGGTCTGGGAGAGGCTCTCGATGTACCCGAGCCTCTCCATCTGTGACGAGACAAATGCTCCTATACTTGAGTCTTCTGGTGACTCGATCACGGCTTTCCGGGTCTCATCTCCAACGAGAGGTGCAGAGCAGCTCACTGCCGGGTGGGTTCACGGAGGAAAGTCCTACTCACCCCCTATTGCTTGCGAGGTAACAGAAACAGTGCCAGAAGCATTTCCTCGACGTTAAAAAAAAGTAAAGTATTCGTCTTAGCAGTTCCTTTTAATTCAACTGTAAAAATACCTCGAAAAAAAGACAAAACTGTAAAAGAATGACACTTAAGAAGATCGTACAGCGAGATATAGAGAATTTCAGGCCAGCTTACGTGCAACAGAAACTAGCTCAGCATGAATCTAAACTGGAATTACACCGTTCTCGAATGAATGAATGAAGACAACTCGAGTTATATACATCTTTTCCTCATAATTGTCTTTTGTTAGTCTTTTTGTTTTTTTTTTTACACACAAATCGCTTTAATTCAAAGTAGGTATTTTCAGTCTTCACTAGAGACAGGTTTATTAATTCATGCAATATGACGTGAGTTTAAAGGTCGGTGCAAATCTGACGATGACAATGGCCGTTGCTCAAACGTCCATTAAAATTCTCATTAGTTCAAAGCGGAATGGAATCACCGATACAAATTTTCAAAATTAGAACATTCAATAGAGTTTAAAATCGTCATTAAACCTTATTGGACGTTGCTGCGACTGACCGTCAGTCAAGCGCAAGTTAAGTATTATGTAAACGATTTCCGTCTAGCCTGCAAGGTCAAATTTAATCTAATTTCTTTTTTTTGAATCTCTGACGTTTCGCGACAAATAAGATGCTACGTGTTTTCCTTCAGACATGCACCGACCCTAAAACTTTTATTGACAAAGAAAGTCGCTTGAGTTTTCAGAGAGTTCGGGCAGAAAGCGCTCGGTCATAGTAGACACCCGAAGGACATGAAGCGTATTTAACTGCCGATCGCGAGGTTTGCGTGAACTATAGCGAACGCGTACTATCAAGTTGAATCTGAAGCATTCACTGTCAGGGAAAATATGTTGAGTTCTCAGAGAAGTCATATGCAAAAGTTTGATCTCATAAAACACAATTGTTTGTTTGGTTATGATCAGTGGCATACGATTTGGCCATCTTTAATATAATATAGCTATTGCTATAAAATATTTTTCACGTTTCAAACTTTTTAGAGCGTGATTTAGCTGTAGTCGGGTTTTAGTTTTTAATTTTTAATTTTCGAGAGTACGACAATATAAAAATTGAGAAGGATGAACATGAATAAAATGAAGAAGGTTGTGTATTTTCTAAGATAAATACTATTTATTGAACCTTGAACTGTATTACTCTGTGGTAGCTAGCTAGCCAATCGGCACGTGACCTCTCGTTTGACCCGAACATCATTCTGAGAACGTAACGACATTTACATCACATTGCATACCAGCAGGGCGATTCTGTAAAAACCCGAACCCGAATTCGAATTCACACATGTGTCCAAATTCACGTAATTAAATGAAGAAATTCCATTTTTAGTATAAAAATACAAAATAAAATAGATTTATTACATGTCTCTGTTATTCTGTTTCTATGTAATTTCAAAACTTACTTCACTTATGCCACGAAACGTCATTACCAATTTAAGATTGAGCGTATGCCGCTTTTTGAAGTGAATTCCAGTGAGTGAATTCGAATTCTGGTTTGGATTTTTACAGAATCCCAGGGCTGTACAGAATCGCTCCTTACCTGTACGTAGGTATAATTATATTTGAATAGCATTAGATAAAACATCAACGATATATCAGAAAACGATACATGTTCATATATCGATCGATATAGAAAAATAGCCATATGTTGAAACTTAATATCGATTGAAGTCTTTGAACTTAAAGTTAGTCAGTCTAATGGCTGATCTTCACTTTGAGTGTGACATTTATGACGGATAAACATTATTCCCCGTCGCGTTCAGCAGTAACCCTGTTTTTTGCTTTGAAATTTCTTTGCGCTTAATTGCATGAAAAAAAAGTTGATCGAATACAATGTACTATAACTGAAAGATGTGTTGAAAAAATTATAAAATTACATAAAGTTTTTACAAATAAGATCTTTTAGATTTACTTTGTCTACTAAAAATGTTGATAACATCGATATATAGGCAATGCGAAGTGATTATAGTAATTTTTATAAACCTTGCGTCCCTAATCATTATTAACAAAGTCACTTCAACAATAATTAAGCATTTCTTAATTGAGACTACAAATTACTTAGGTTATCCATAGTTCTGCGGCATCCGAAACTTTGATTGAGATAAAGTTTCAAATAAAAGTTATATATTTAGTAATATAATGAAAAAGCGCGAAGACAAAGCATTGTATCAAGAAAATAAATTCCTAATCAAAATCGTTTAACAAAATTCAATTCTGCCAAGTTATTATAACTTTAGAACTCGATGGCGCAGTCTTTTTATTATGCAGTCGTTAAACACCTACCAAGCCGCACTTTTACCTATATTCGATTTCAAGGCCTGATCCCCAACACTGGGACATTACTAGGCTAATGATGACAAGATATTAAATTATGCAAAGAAAAATACGAGAAAAGTTTTCATTGAACTGTGTTAGTTCGCTGATCAATGGCTAGATGGCATTAAATCATGCGCACGAGTAATCGTGACTCGGTGGTTTTTGTTTTGACAAACGACATCATTCTTACAAATCGATTTAGATCTTTTTGATCTGTGATTGACGTGTAGAAGTCAACTTTATGCACACGTGTATTTTAGCAGGTCAACGACCATGTAACACAACTTGAAATTCTTATTTGCCATGCAAGCGGCAATGAACATTATTGGTAGCTATCATATCTTCAAAATGATGAGGTCAAATTACAATTCAGATGAAATTATTTTAAGTATGTAATATTAATATTAAAAAAAAGTGTTGCCTCAAAGCCGAGCTTGAGCTCTACCAATCAATTTTTGCTAGCCTGGCAACTACAGACTACTGTTTTAGGTAGAATAAATAATTGACTAATTTCAACATATATCGCAATCCATTACAAAGGTGTATCGCTGGTGATAGCGATTAATGGAGTTAGATACCTACGTAACTTTTAAAATAACATTCGGGATGAATGGTGGTTAGAATGATCAAGAAACAATAGTATATGTATAGTTGTACTGTGTAGTTCTAGAATATCTATGAAATGTCAAATTGAAAGCGATTTTAAAATAAGCCAATTAGACCCCTAAGTACCTACATGGTTTTTATTTATTTCAACTCGATATCTCCACGCGTTCCCCAATTTCAGTAACTAAAATAGGGTTACCATAAATCAGTCCCGAGATCTAGGATTTTTGGACTCTTCTCAGGGTTGCGAACGGATTTTGAAAATCTCAGTATTTTTTAAATAAAATAAAGCACTTTTTGAAGAATTATTAAAAAGTTATACAAACTAAAATCTAACTAACTAACTCTAACTTTGCAATGTGTAACGAGTGAGCGAAATCCCCCTAGAGTTGTAATAAATATAAACTATAAATTTGACTTTTTACAATCTCAGGATTTTACAATGGAAATCAGGCCTTTTGATCTTTTCATCTGGTAACCCTTATCTTGACAAACCAACGGTCAGACAAACTATCGCCAAAGTAATCCTAGAAGGATTATGTTCTTTTAGAGGAGTGGAACTTTAAAAATAAAAAAATAAGATCCTGCGTTACAGTCTCGGGAATCTGTTCTCTGCAACTGTTGTATGCATTTTTCAATTATTCGCTCATTTGATATCAAAAAAGTTAGATTAATACATATATATATATATATATATATATAGAAGAGAGTGACAACTATTCTAAAGCAATGAATGCACACCTTTTTGGTACCATTCAATATTATGAAAGCAATTACTACGTACGATTGTATGCAAATATGAACTTAGACCACCTACGTTAAGTAACTAGACAGATGTCAAGGAATAGTTTGGTGAATCACTATTGTTAAAGTAGTTTTATGTAATAATTACGTTTTTTTATGACAAAGTATTGTTAAAAATACAGTGTCGCGCAGCATTACACTTTTACAAGTGTTTCTATTTTATTTAAGATAAAAAATTATTATGGTATAATTTCTCTTTTTCAGTTGTTTTTCTTGAAGTTGGTTACTAGCCAAAATTGGTGAATAATATTATATTCGTTGCTATGTATTGTAGTCATATTCACGTTATTTTTTTCTATATTTTTGATCTGTTAACATCGGAGCAAATAACAAAATAGGTGTACATATAAACATGAGCTATTATGCTACCTATTATAAAAATTGTTTGTACTCGGAGGCTGACTGCTGATCTTTTTCAAAAACAAGATAATTAAAAATAATATTCATTAATATTTTCTCGCAATAAGGGTTCCGTACCATTATCGTAAATAATCATCTTTATTGTATGTATATTAGGTATTAAAAATCTATAAAAAAGGTAAAAAAGTAGTTTGTTGTATATTTTTTAGTATACATCTACTTCAGTATATGTGAAAATTTCAAATGTCTAGCTATTACGGTTCATTAGATATAGCCTGGTGACAGACAGTCGGACAGTGCGGTACTCTAATTGTGCACTGATAAAAAAAATCGTTTACGTAGTATTCTTAGAAAAATATAAGGTATCTCATTAAAAAGTTGGCAAAAAAAGAACCATTTAACCGCTTATAGCAAAAGCCACATGCAGAATTCATTCAAGTTATTTATTTATTCTGTGACCCCAATACGCTTGCGCAATAACAGAGCCCGTCAAATTTTATCTCACACCTCAATCGAATATCGACTTTAATCTTAATCTGACGAGGTCCAATTTTAAATAATTAGAGATCAAAAAGCATATTTCTTTACGTTCAGTTACCATTACCCTTTTGTCTATAGTATATAGGTAATAAAGAGGCGAATTAAATACGCAATGGTTTACGTGTTATCGCAATGTGCAGTACAATGGTAAAGTTATTTAGTTTTAATCATAGACCAGCGAAGGTCAAATTGTATTGAATGGATGCGATAGTTATAGACAATAGAATTGCTATGTTAATTTTATATTGACTGGTTAGTACAAAAATCGATATGGGGAAAGAACTGTTAAAATAATAGAGATTTTCTAATAAAAATATCGGTATAAGCTTTGATTGTTTTTGGCCTAAGTTTTTAACTATCAAAAAATGGGGCCGGTGTCATAATCTAATGATAACTTTATATATTTTAATATTTTTATAGTATTTTTTAAGTTTTAGTTCGTAAGAGTAGTGTTATTGTGTCATATAAGGTGAATAATACATGTAATTTAATGTAATAATACGGTACGTGTATTGTAAATTGCAAAAGTGTTCTGTGAATCAAACGGGAATGTGAACGGGTTACTTCTTTCCTGTGCAATTCTCTGCATTCTTTGACATTTTCAATTGGCTCAAACCCCAAAGAAACATTAAAATTGGGCTGTTTTAGTAAAAATATAAAAAAAGTATTTAAGATTAGGCTGTATTGACTAGATCAGTTGTAATGATGAACGGAACTATTTATTCTGTTATTAATTAGTACCTAATTAAAGGGAGGTTCTATTTTGGTCTATGAATCCAATGAATACAAAGACTGTGTGTACATGAATAAACCTCAATAGCTTAGCGGACCCCTCGCTAACTAATAATAGTTGTTAGAAAGTGTTCTTATTTCCCACCAATTTCAAATCACGACACTGCAGAACAATAGTATGTTTACAAAACTGCCTATTAAAGACAAACAGTCTACTATTTTCTACTGAAATATTACGGCATTACGCTTCCGATTCCTTTGTTTTAATGATCGGTCACTCTCTCTGGTCTGTTCTCAAGGGTTTGAAAATTTTAATTCGTAATGGTGTGAGTAGGTTCACATATTCTCATCAAACAATTCTAAAATGATTCTTTCTTCTTCTTTTTTTTTTAAATAAAAACTTTTGGACATAGTCAATGGGTATTATTAAACGTATACGTTAAAGATGCCACCTTTGTTCGAACGCTGGTTTCAAGGTGTAGCCATCTCTGATGTCCCGGGTTCCATTGTCGATCGGTTCAATGTAGAAAATGGACTTTTCGATGAATTTCACAACCAACCCGTATAAATATGGCCAGAGTCTACTCAACCCCGAGAAAGTGGTATTAAGGGCATAAGTACGTATATAGATTGAGTTGCATTGCTCTCTGACTATACCTATATATGGTTTGAGTAACTCTCACTACATCAACAGGAAAAGAGCTTTTTGCATTTTGACAAGATGATATCGTGTCAGGTATCCATTCAAAATGGTTAGTTATGGGATGTGCGACCGAAAAATGATATTTGAACAATTGAAACATATTATATTAGTTGTGAATTGGTAGCGTTATCATATCATAAAAATGATAATATAACTTATTGATCACACATTCTCTAACCTAATAATCTCTACAATATTATACAAAAAATGTACCGACGAAATCAAAGTTACTGACTGAAAAAAGGGTCTCAGATTTTCCCTTTGGGTACGGAAATGTTAACCTATCGCAGTTAGTTTGTCCCAATATAATATTTTTCAAAACAAGAAGACTTTTTTTTTTTAATAGCCCATAACAAATATTTTATCAATATGATGCCAACTTTTTATTTTTATTTTAGCTGAGCAAAGAGTTTGTTTACATAATGCCATCCCTATGAAAATGGAATGTCGTAGTTTTCATCATTAATTCGCTAGTTACAAACTGGTTGGCACGAGGCTTGCCTATATGGTGCTATTGGGAAATATTAGAATAACTGACCAAGTTACCTTACGATTTCATAATTGCACATCGAGTTGCGAAATAATTAAACTGTGTTTTTAATAAGTATCCATATTGAAAGAAGTTCCGGTATCGTTTAATTGCAAAAAAAAATCAGATATACGATATGATCAAAAGACAGCGTAGTAAATGCCACTCCCACATCATAACAAAACCATTTAGCGTATTTAACCATATTTGACTAGTTTAGGTTAGTGTATGAAAAACAACGTACGAGCCAAGCGAGCAAAGCGAGCGTACTGTGGCCAGCGAACTGCCAGAAGCGAATCGCTATTGTTTAATGAAACAGCTAGATAACCAATTAATGCGCAGAAAGCATGGTGGCTTTTCTTCATTGCCACAACGCATTGAAGTCGAATAGCATGCATCCACGACACGGATTTGTCGTGAACTATTTTTCGTTCAATGAGCGATTTCGATCTTTGAGCGTGTGCTTAAACGTGCTTATAAAGCCCTTTCGTTTGATACCCTATACGGAATGATTGAATAATATACATTTTTTTAGTTTCTTACTTTATGCTTTCTAGAGGGTGCTGTTGCAAATTTAATGTAACGTTACATAGTCTATAGCATATTGATAACTAAAACGCTTCTAAAAATACCTCATTTGTTCAGTTACGATGAGTAGTTTCGAAGTTATAAGTGAACAGATGAACATTCGCACATAATACCGGCCAAAATCATAACCCTTCTTTGCGCTTTGGCTTAGACGGGTAAAAAACCACAGAAAATGATGACAGTCTTCATAATCTTAAAAGCAAAAAATGAAGAACCAATTTTAAGAATAGTTTTTAAGGTTTTTAATGCACTTTCTTTGTTAAAGGTTTCGTACTGTTATAATTTTTAATAAATAATTATTGATAGAAAAACTAAAATATAAAAAAAAAGAATTTTAGTGTCAGACTGTCATATATTTTTTGATTAATATACACTAATTCTATCACAATATCTAAAATATTGATTAAAAAAAACTTACTCGAACAAAAGGATTCTTCTTTGGCAAATCATAGTCAACTTCGTCTCTGGACTCCTCATCGTCAGCGGAGTTGACCCTTACGCAGGTCTTATGTATGGTTTTGGGTTCATCCATACTCTGAACTCATCATACACGAGTCAGCACAATACAACACGATACTTCACTAAAAACAACTGGCAATTTTGCTTCACAATTTTTAATACACAAAATATTTTTTAATTCAGAAACACTCGTTGTTCACTTCCAGCACTGAATTAAAACAGATTCGAAATTCAAATTATGGGCGAAGGCACACTAGCACTGTGTCACAGAATTTTATTTTTTAATTAACACTTTTTTCGTTGTCTCGTTGCACTCGATCTGAAAAGATAGAAGTCTATTAACGTTTTTAATAACCAAAGAGTTTTTATTGCGTTTATGACTAATCTATGTCCCAACGTTGATGTCACTATATCGGCTATGTTTGCACTATGATATAGTATCACGATAGTATGAGAGAACATTATATGTACCACTAAGATAATAAATAAATAAATTCTCATAGAAACCAAGTTTCGTTTTGAAGAAAAGGAGGTCATAGCAAAAATGTATGATCACAGTATTTGCAGAATCTCGTTTAGAGAAATTTACCTATAATAATTAGGTAAGTAAAACAATGTAACTTTTAGACCAATCAAATTGAAATATATGTTTATGTGGTTTGACAAGCCTTAAGTTGAAAATATTTGCGATAAATCGAAAATTACAATTATTTCATGGAGTGCAAAATAGTGCGGGATCCAAATATCGATAGAGCAATCGGTAAATCGGGATTGGAAGTCCTATATAACTGAATGAGTTGTAAGTAAATAAGACCTTTTCACTGTAGCACAATTATGTTGGGTAATTTATCAGTCAATATGAGTAGACAGATATTTAATTATACGATTGACCGAATCTTATCATATCTAATCGACTACTGAGTGTCAAATAATATATAAATCTGAATAAAATATAATGAAGTTGTTTACAAATCAAAAGTTTTGTTGATCACATTTAACAATAATACATACAAGTAAATATATTATCTACAGATGTTGTTGGCTAATAAAATCTTTTTTAAGGAATGACTACTTTTTCCGTACTCAAAGATTAAAACGGAAGCTTATTACTAAGACTCCGGTGTCCGTTCCTATGTCTGTCTGTTTGCCACAAGGCTGTATCTTATGAAGCGAAACTTAATTTTGTAGGCCTTTGATTTATTTTAGCGCCGCCATTCTGTACTCTCTCTTGAGCTTCTCAGGTCATCGCGTTCACAGTTTTGGAAACTCTTTTGTAAGTTTCTGTTTTTTTAGTTCAATATTAATATGGTGCGCGATGTCCACTAGCTCTTGGCTGTTTTTTTTTATTTCATACCTTTGAATCCTCCATTTATTATTGCTATACTTTTTTTTCTATGACATTGAGTAATGTAGGCAACAAATCACATTGAATCTATGATCCAAATATTTAATATTTCGAAATAGCTTATAATTGAATACCAATATTATCATTTCATTAGCCCTTATCTTTTCTGACTTGTTTATTAGATTAACAATTTAAAACATTTTTTTTGTCAATTGTATAATATAAAGATTGTAATATAAATGTGATTTACCATTAATTCTATTATTAAAATAGGATTATAAATATATGAACGATGTTTATCATACATTATAGATTTGGAGGACAATGTACATACACTGGCTTTTTGGTCATTAATCTTTTTATGTAAATATTTTTATATTTAATTAGCGCTATTCAATCTAATGATTCTTTTTAAGTACAAAATTTATGGGAAAAATTTTAGGCGGTTTTCTTTCATTTCAAGTACTACTTAAATAGTCGCATATAGTCTTGATCCTTACATCAAATATGATCGGTTGTCATATTTTTTGGTTTATAAATTTTAACAAAATATCTTAAAAAAGTTATAGTATGTATAACTATAATATATATAACTATCATGTTTTAGACACTTTACTGTACCGTCTGAAAACTACAACATGTATAGAGGCGAATTGTGAATCTCCTTATTTATGTTTTGGAGTCGGTTAAATATAACGACTAGAAACCTGTCAACCTCCAAAAGGTAGATATTTATTGCATATAATAAGACTCATAAACTGCTCAAAAATCTTGATATCGTCGCCGTATAACAGTTAAGGAATGTTTTCAATGATAATGTGCTAGGAAGAAGGAATATTACACAGGGACGCGACGTAGCATTTTAATGTGCATATTATGCCTTCTTTGTAAATAAGTAGATAATTAATATGATAAAAGTTAATGGTTTTAAGAGAACGCAGGGTCGGTGCATCTGATGGACGATGCGTCGACTTCAGGTAAAAAAAATGGACAGTGAAAAAATGCAAGCAAGTTGAGGTCCTATTGAGATGCTTATTACGTAAAGATTAGCTGAAGGGGTCTGCTGACAAATTGTAAGATACTAATGTTCCGACAGCGGTTTCGACCGGTCCCTAGGGAACGGTTTTGTGAGAAAAAAGTACCATGTGGTATGTTATTTCCAAATACTAAAAAGAACCGTTATTAAAAATTCGGGGCTCCTAGTACAGATTAGTAATGAATTTCATTACAAACTAGCTAACCTGACGAAATTTGTACTGCCAAATTTTATATGACACAATACTTTGTATTTTTTATAATTATTGGAAAACCTCTTAAAATTAAAAACGAATAAAAAAAAACTATTTTCATGTTTATTTTTTTATTAACTTCCGCCCCTAAAGTGACTTCCTTTGTTAAGTACATAGGTTCAGACTACTGAAACAGTTTTGAGTAAGTAAATCATCTGTGACAAACAGACTGACAAATAGACACAGGAGTAGTGTTACGATTTTCATTTGATGTATATTCTCTAAGGCATATTCTCTATAAATATTCTATTCTAAACTGCGTAATCGTAAAATATTTCATTTCTAATCTAACATTATAATTTCAGTATGATTCAATTATCACTTTTAAATTGACCAAGTAGTTTAATTCAAAAATCTATAATTTGTGTAGGCACTTTCATCACTATAATGTCAAGAAAGTGTACACATGTTTCACTAACACGTACAGCATACAACGTAATAACTATCGACGTTTAGTCACAGTCGCCGACTGTACTAATAATCGGAGAAAGATGTTATGTCGCAGCGAGTTTCAAGACTCAGATATTTTGCGTGTTTACAATTAATCGTCAAAATTTATGACATGCAACTAGTTACATAATATATAATTTGTATAGAATATTGTATAAAAAATCTCATAGTTATCATTAAAGAAAAAAACAAAAAAGAAAAAGCTGATCATAATCCTATGAATTTAAATTATATTAGTTTTATTTTAAATATGAAAGTTATTGTTGTGGTGATAAAGAATCTTATGAGTTTTGTTGCGATAATTATAAAAGTCGCAGATGTTTTTTCAAAACTAAAGTAATGTTAAGTATGGTTAATTTAAGTATCCCATATAAAGCTCTCTACATTTTAAAAAATCAATAAAATTTGCATAGAATATGTCTGCAGCCATTTCGCAAATAGTATCATTCCACATATCACCCGTTACGCACAACCATGCTCTGATTCCCGCGCATTTCTATGCGAGGCTGTCGGGCGTTGGTTCAAGGCTGCTTACCGTTCTGCTAATTCAATTACATTGTCATTGACGAATTATATTAATACTTAATGTTATTATATGAATCAAAACTGATCACGTAGTTTTTTATTTGATATGGACATGGACATATCGAATTAAAGTCACCCAGAGGGAAATGTGAGGGAACAAAGACAAAGATACTATACTTGGTGTCTATCTGCGTGATTGAATTAGAAATGAGATACTAGGAATTTTTTTTAAATAATAATAGATTGAGAAGTTTTTAAAATTCTGTTTGTTTTTTGTTTATTGACAAAAAATATTATTTACTTCATATTGTGCCTGAATGCTCATGGAATCGATTTTTTTATGGCAACGGCTTTGGATACTGGTCTTTTTGAGGCGTATAGTTTAAGCCAATGACATAAGAAACTCCTTAGTTACTGCTGGACTGAAAGTTGTGTACTTTTACAGTGCTACTTATAAAGAAGGTTTAGCGACAGAGTAAATTTAAGCTAAAATTGCAATTTTAGTATTATTCCATATTCATATTACACAGAGAATAAGCAAATCTACTACCTTCTGGAAGCAAATATTACTCCTGTAAAACCTCGTACTAGGTTAACCTATGTAAAGTCTCTGTTTAATAATATGAATTTTGACTGATACGATGAGCAGTTTCAGCGTAAATTCAAGTAATTGGAGAAAACATAATCTGTTTGCCACGTGTCATACCGTCCTTCACATTCGTAATCGCCGGTCCTGAGTATATGTACGAATTAAATGCATTCATTTGTTTCGATTTCATAGTAAATAGTGTAAGGGCTCGTGACAACAGTTTTGTAGTAACGACTGATATTACTTTATGTTTCATTGAACGTATAATTTAATTATGAAGGTTATTCAGTTTTCAAGTAAACATCTGTAAAAAACAGTGTACCCTTAATCCTCAAGGTTGAAGTGACATCATTGACGATAAACACACCATTAGTTTGAAGGCAAAGACAAATGGAGAGAAGTTAACCCAAAATCGACTCTAATTATTAAGTAGCAACGACTTAAATAAAATTGCGCTTCTAAAAGGAAAAATTACATTTTCTCGTGTTTTTCCTTTTAGTTGAAAATTAAAGTGATAATTGAAATGATTTGTTTAATGATTAGAAGTGATAAAATAATAATCATGAAGAATTTTGTTATTACTTCTTTGGGTCGCTTGTCTTTTTAACTAACATAAAGTATTTCTATCAATATTCATTTTTCTAAAAACACCATTAGCACACGGGCTGAAAAATTGGATACTAGTACACGATACCCGTTTTTGTTCTGTACTCAAAAGGTAAAACAGGAACCAAGGGTATTACTAAGATTTCGCTGTCTTCTGTCCATCACCAGGCTTTATCTCATAAACCGTGAAAGGTAGACAGTTGAGATTTTCACAGATGGTGTATTTCTGTTGTACTATTATAAAAATACCTATATTAAAAAAAAAACAGAAAAAATAAACATTTATCATACGACAAACGTGATTTTTTGCTCCGTCTTCGGTACGGAACCCTACGAGTGCGAGTCCGACTCACACTTGGCCGGTTTTTACTAAAATATCAAATTGACTTTTAAAAATAAGTAATTATTATTATTATTGCAACTTGCTTGCTCTTGATTGAGTAGCTCGGTGGCGTAGTGGATAGGCGCCGCGGCCTGCGATTGTTGTCGTTAAGCAAATTTTGCAAGGGTCGGTCACGGGATGGGTGACAAAAAATTATTATCTTGAGCTACTCCGTGCTTCGGAAGGCACGTTAAGCCGTTGGTCTCGGCTGCATTTGCAGTCGTTAATACCCTCCAATCCGCATTGGTCCAGCGTGGAGGGTCATGACCCATCCTCCTTAACCATCCATAAGGAAGGCCTGAGCCCCTGCAGTGGGGACGTAAAAGGGTTGATAATGTTGTTGATGATGATGATGATGATGATGAATAATTGATTGTCCTGTCAGATTGTCAGATTGCCTATCCCTAACGTAACGTAAAATAATATTAACAATATGTGGAAAGAATTAGTCTACTATCTAACCCTGCAAACGTGTCACCTAAAAATTATCTATAGGTATGTGCTAACATTACAATGAGATAAAGTTTCTGACTATGATTGTTTGTAGGAATTCCACATATTCGGAAACACTCACCTGATGATTATTTAATTATTTCACATACGGTGTGAAGTCGTAGGAAAACTTCTTATTAACTTATAATGTAGCTTTATATTC
Organism: Diatraea saccharalis; assembly: GCA_918026875.4. Lineage (NCBI taxonomy): Eukaryota > Metazoa > Arthropoda > Insecta > Lepidoptera > Crambidae > Diatraea > Diatraea saccharalis. The sequence continues at coordinate 12,636,635 of OU893336.1, forward strand.
TTCTTTTTTTCAGCGTGCAGTCGCTCACCGTTTGGCACGCCTCCAATCTCTCTCTATACACCTTTGTATTAATGCAATTATTTTTAAAATAGGTTTAGTAATTTTTGAGTTCATCTCTATAATATTATTGTATCGACGACGTGTATATATAGGTACTATTAATTAAGCGATATTTATTTATATTTTAAGCGAGCAGAAAAAGTTTTGTTTCTATTTACTTCTGCAATTATTTTGCCCTTGGTTAGCATTGATAACTTACTTCACATAATCAATTTAACATAGCAAATAAAATATTGGACGTTAGATAATTATTACTGGGATTAGAATAATCGAGAATTACTTAGCGCAGTATTGAAGTTATGAATGTGGTAACTTCTAATAAGTAGTCAAACTCCAAGAACAACGTATTCGATAGGAGAATTCTACATTATTAATAGTTAAGTTTCAAAATTATAACTAAGATCAATATCATCATGAGCTAATTAATGTCTGTACTACATTTAATCGAATGTTGGGAATGGGCCATAAATCACCACGTAGAGCCAATACAGATAGGTGGCTGTTAATCACTGCCGATGCAACCGATACCAACTGCTTAACGTGCACGAACCACGAAAGAGCTCGAGATAGTAAGTTATTGGTCACCCATCCTATGACCGGCCCTTGTGAAAGTTGCTTAACAACCGTATCGTAGACCATACGCCCGATCTCCTCTCTCTACATATGGATTCCAGGAAAATCCACTAAAAGTCTACGGATTTAAAATTGAATTGCACCCTCTGCCGGCGTGTCTTACTCGCTGTTGATGGGTAATTAGGGTTCTGTGCCTAAAGGGTAATAAGGGACCGGATAATTACTAAGATTCGTTGTCCGTCCGTCTGTCACAAGGCTGTATCTTATGAACTGTGATAGTCAGATAGTTGAAAATTTCATAGATAATGTATTTCTTTTGCCGCTATAACAACAAATACTAAAAAAATAAATACCCATACGACAAACGTGATTTTATTAGTTAAATACCTTCGTGCTCGAGTCCTAATCGGTCTTGGTCGGTTTTTTTACTAAACACGGACGGTCATGTGGTATCAATTAGCATTATGCAATTACGGGTTAAGACTTCGCCTATTATAAAGTTAATTAGCTTATTATTATTGTTATTTTAATTACTTTATTTAGTTCAATGTCAGCCGTTTTTAAACTATAACCGTGCTGCGGTCAAAACTAATTAAACGAAGTTCAAAAGATAACAACTGTATTTGTGTAACCAGGTTGATGGTTATTGTGAATGAAAAATAACTGAGAATAAGTATCTTCTTTGTTTATTCAATTAAAAACAAACCATTTCTTTACCTACGAAATAACTGGAAATTGAATAAATGAATGAAGTATAAATTCATTCATTCATTCATATCTGGAAATTGTCGCTTCTGACCGAATTCAAAGAATAAGAGGTTATAAATAAATGAAACAACATTTAAACGGTTTCATCGCCCTTGTATTTTTCTTTTATTGACGTTTCGGAACCTTTACAGGTTCCGTGTGCACAAAAAACAATCCGTATAATCCGTTTAAGTTGTTTCAGTTATGGATGGTGCTCGTGAAAATATAAGAAATCAATAGGATTTTATAAATGTGGCCATAAGTACCCGTGGTCAATGTTGTTATTAATTATAAATGGGCTTCTAAACTTGTGTACTAAATTTCACGATAATTATAAGCAATTCTCAATTATATTTTTGTTTGATGTCTTAGCTTTCATCTTAATGTCGAAGATAGAACATATTACGAAATAACCGACATTAAAAAAGTTCTCCATGTATGATGTAGCTTCCCGTGGGCACGTGAAATTTCTTTAAAACAAGTCTAATAGATTGGGAGCGTATTTTATTTTATATTTCTAATTCACACCCCAAATGTGGCACCTATATTTAAAGTTCCGATAACTTCTGCCGCCAGTAGTTTTGGAGCAAATTAACTATAACAACTACGAATCTCTAATCCTATAGCCTAGAGTTTTTCTTTTGAAACACCTTAAAAAGCATATTTATAGTAAAAGTGTGTTTTCTTGCCTAATGTCGTATCTCTGAGAATAATGACGAAAGGCGGTAGATGCTCGGCGAACTTGGCGCACTAGGCAAAACGACGCCCACAAAAAAAAATACAATTTTGCCAATGACAAAAGATACTCCTTAGGTCAAAAAATTTGTAATTTTGAATACAGGGGATATGACCTAATGTTCAAAGCAAAAAAGTATTTTTTTAAGATTCAAATAATTCGAGCAAACAATCTATTTGCAACGCCATGTCGCCGCACAAATACGAGCTCCCTAGGCAGTTGTCTAACTCGTGTATATTGACGGGCTGGCCCTGGCTAGGCTACAATGGTTTTGCTAAAAGGATGCATGATCGCTTTTCTCTAACCTTTATTCTATGTTTGTGGTCACTCGGAATAATTAATCAATCTTCTCTTTTATAATCTCAATATATTATCTATATCTTTACGCCGTATCTCTTGCGGAATATGCAGAGGACCGAGCGCCATAGCGCACTTTTATTTTTCTTTTCACAGAACTCGCCAGTTTTTAGGGGCTTAAGTCAAACCCCGCAAGGGATACGGCGTGAATATATAATAGCTATCACCTTCTAACAGCACGCGATCTAATATTTTGATCGTAAAAAGTGTCGTGGCATTCCTCGGCATCTACATCCTTCCACTTTCGCGTTGCAAATCAGTTCCTCATAATGGGAATACCGTTTTTGTACAATGAAGCTTTAAAAGTCGTAACAAAATTTTGTTACACATTTAAAATCTAAAAACAAACGATCGGTGAATCCTTAAAATCCAACCCGACACTATAGAGATCCCATAAAAGTGCAGGAAATAGCGAAGTCACGACCAAAGTACCCGTGCGTCTGGCGCGAGTGCGCGTGCGGTGTGTCATGCACGATCAAATTTTGATATAGGGTTGTCAACACATAAATAAAATCAATATCTATACTAAAGTTATAAAGAGGAAATATTTTTTTATTTATTTGCATTTATGATTCCGAAGCTACGGGACCGATTTAAAAAAATATTTCACCTACAGGGAGCTTTCATGGCTACGTCACGTGCAGATGGCATAGGTGATTGGCGCGTGATAACAGCTAGTACCTACATTATAAAAAGGAAATATTTGATTGATTGTTTGTTTGCATTCAATAGATCCCGCAACTATTAGACAGATTTAAATAAATCCTTCATTTACGGGAAACTTAATCATAAGCGGGTGACAAAGACAATATGCGCGGGCAGTCATGGGAAAACAGTTAGTTATCAATAAACTCTATGACATGGTGAACCTTGTACTATCTTATGTAGTTAATTTCATTTCAAATAAGATAATAGGTAATTAATGAGAATTAAAATTAATTGAAATCGGAATTAATGTAAAACGCAGCCTTTATATACAATGCACTAACTGACTGGCAATTGTCTGTATGTAGCTTTTTATTTTTAGCTATGTGCAATACGGTCTGAGCCTTAAGTCGAGTCGATAATTGAATAACATACTATGTGCAAAAGTTCATCAAAATCGGTTAAATCAATCAAATTTTATTTAACACATAGGACAGAATCTTGAAGTAGTAAAGTTTTGTGGAATAAAGGAAACGAATACCCTGACACGAACATGGGATTTTTATAATAAGGAATCTTTATTATCTCAGTATGAAATTAAATTTTTGATAAAATAATAGGTTTTATGATAAACTTGAGAAAATCTAGTGAAATCTATCTAATGACTAACCAAAATACTAATACCTAAATGGTAATGATAAACTTATAATTTGTAATGATACCAAATGAAACATTTTCTTTGATATATATTTCTCCAGCAATTCCCGGTGTCACAAGTTCACAAACTGATACATATAGAAAAAAAAGCAACAATAACGTATAATGTTAACATTAATAAGGATATTATTTAATGTCAATTTATGACTCTTCGTAAAATGTTTTGTTTAATATGATTACAATCATTCATCTAATTAACTTCAGGCAACCAAATTCCATTAAGAAATCGAGCTTAACAAGATTAACATGTCAGCGACAACCCTGCTAAAACTTCACAGTCCATTTCCTCGTGCACAAATTGATCGCTCTTTTGTCCCTGTCTGCTGGACAGGTGCCACGCTTTCTGTCTCTTTCATACCTAACTGTGGACTGCATACAGTTAGCTTGTGATCAATGGAATCGTGTCTTATATTACCATTCGGGATTTAATTAAAACGTTAGCAAGGTTAATAGCTCTATGTCTCTATTTTCCAATGAGCGAGCACTGCCTCACTGTGTTTAACATACATGTCTACAGTTCCATGATTATTAAAGAGGTTTACTGCAAGTGAAAATTCTGGTTTTCATTTTCACTTATAAATATTTCAACTCATTATATATTTTAGAAATTTTGAACTAAATATTTCAAAATTTCTAAAATATATATGACATTAAGTTAGTTACTTAAAATCTGATAACTTTTATTATGATAACTATAAACATAAACGCACAAATAAAAAATATATTACAAATATTGTTCTGAATGACGCCCATACGTTTTAAGTATGGTAGCGAATCATACTATCGGCGTGACGTCACTTTGTGACTATATAGTATGAAGTGTTTTCGGCCTACTAGCAGAGTTCCACAGAGTTATCTCTCTTTTTTTAAGATATTAATGACATCGTTAATTGAAATTGTCTAAGACAATCGTTAGATCCAAATATTACTTTTAAGTTTAAGTCACTAAGTTTCTCTTAATCATTAAAATTACATATCATTAATCATAATTGCTATACTTTTGAAAAGAATTGCGTTAGATTTTGAAATTCGACAATCAGGACACGGGTTCAAGCTGACGCTAGTTCTGTGTGTTGTCACGGCTTCGAGTCCCGGTGGGGTCAATGCAGAAAAGTAATTTCAAAAATTGTCTCGGGTTTAGATGTTCATTGTTTCGAATACTAAATATACGAGTGCTTCAGCTAGTCATTTTGAAATATTGAGCCTTATAATGTGATGTTGTTGATGATTATTTTATATTTATATTTATTTGATAGTGCAAATCTTCACACCATTATCTGTGCTAATGTTTGATCTGCTAAAGGAAGTAAAGGAACAAATGCCAGCCAATATAGGTTCACTGTTTGTTAAATACCAGCGCAGCTCCAGTTCTGCGACCGATTTCCCGACTAAACATGCATTGTTGCGACAACTTAACTGTGGGAAACCGATCGGTATTGTTTCACATAGAAAATTGTCCGTTGACACTTGAAAGTTGATCTGCACGCATACAACAAGCTACTAAGCTATACTATAATGGAGATATTTAAAACGGCAAATTATGTGGACTAATCGTAAGACTACTTACGATAAGGTAAGTCCACAAATAAAAAGGCAGGATATGCTAGACTTATATAATAAAAGCTTTAGATACATAAATGTATATATACAAGCTCTTGCGCTTCTAAAAACGACGCGAAGAACGGCATAGGTTCTGTATTTTACAATATTTTGCACCTAAATCTATTTAATATTTTAGTTGTTATTATTGAGTTGTAATATCTGACGTACATTCCCAGTGCTAATTATTCTGCGGATCCTCATTCTGTACCCACAGGTTAAAAAAGTCGGGTTAGTTCTTTTATCTCGTGTCTATCGCTTCGCTATACACTGGTAAATAGTTGATTCGCTTAATAATTCTGGTAATAAATTGGAGAGATTACTTCACACATTTAACATCTTTCATTTAAGGTCATATGACTATCAATAGATATCGGTATTGATTTCAATAATGTGATGATAATACTTTTTTATCAAATAAAATTTTAGGGACACGGCAATGCTGTTAATGCCGATCTGTCAGAAAGCTGTGTTAATGTTATCCAAATCCAACAGAAGTTAATTTAGAATAGAAAGGAACAGGGGCGGATTAACCCTACGGATATGGTAGGATCGGGCCTACGAGTAGGACAACCAGATATTAGGGGCAGCCAAAATACCATGTACAGGCTCGGTAATTGTATCTCCACTCGTTTATCAAAGATAAACTGTTAAATTAATACTGTATTGAGATAAGAATGGGAATAAAACAACTGTTTTTTATATACGTTACGAAATATTTTCAAGGAATAACGAACGATTGTTATATTACTCGTAATATAATATATATAGTAAGTCTTAATATAGTAATGTAATCATATTGTTAGCATGTCTATTCTACACTGATATACACCAACAGATATTAACAATGAAATTATAATGAAATTGAAATTATATTCTTCCATCACGACATAAACATAATTAGATTTTTTAATCCATTCAACCTACTTTGTCAAGAAGGTCATAGGTAACTTGGAAGAGACTGTACTATTCTCTTTTCTAGTTTCTTCTTGTGTAACGTGTAATAAAGAATATATTATTACTAGCTGACCCGGCAGACGTCCTGTATTGCCAAATCAATTTTAATATGGTGGTTAAATATTCTTAAATTTTCTAAGTTCACATACAATTTATTTAATTTTTTCTTTTATCAAACCTTTTCTTGACAATACCAACACAACAAAAAAGAAGAATTAGCGAAATCGTCCAGACGTGCACTTGTGATGGCGTGTACTTGTGATGGCGTGTGACCAAGGAAAATATGGATTTATTTATATATAGATCATAAAAGTAAATTAATATGCAGTGAGTGTAACCAACGATTGAGCGAGATCCTCGACATAAAAACGATAATAATTAGACTTTTTTAAATTGTCAAGTACTTTGAAAGAAAATCTCAAACTCCAACAAAATCTCAAAACTTTTCAATGGAAATCAGGCCTTTTCTGCGGAATATTTATATTTCATCTGATAACATTTTAACTTTAAACACTTTAACTTTAATGAGAGCTATAAAAGGGGGCGACTATACATGGTCTAGGGCAGGGCAACCAAATTTGCAAATACGCCTCTGAGAAAGAGTATAGTTAAACTTCATAGATTACACGACAATTATAATAAGACTTGTTTTAGATTTTATTGATCTGATTTGCTGTTGTGGTCATATAAGGATGTTACAGTGGGCGTCTTTTGGTCACTCAAATGACCCACTACCTGTATGAGTTAATTCAGGTACACCAAATAGGGTTAAAACATTTAGACCAACATCATAAACACACGTGAATTTTATAAGAGTCTGTTTATTGTATACGATTGATCCATTTAAGGCATTATATGGTTAAAATATTTTTATTACAATATTACAAAAGTAATCCAAAACTAAAGAAGGATTTAATAACAGATTTCAAAAATGCTTGATTTTTATTTCTGCTTGATTGTTTTTGTGCGAGTATATATGTTCTACTATATACTTACAACGATTTCGATTGTTTGTTGTTTGAAATTATCGTATATTCGGTATTTTAAGATAGAACAGTATTTTTAGCAGAGTTTTTAATTATCAAGATATATCTTTTTGAATAATTATCATATCATATGTGATAATGATCCGTAGTTATCGGAAACAATTTCTTATAATACAGAAAGGCATAATTCAATTACCTTTTATTTACCTACGTTGTTTTAATTATGCAAAAAAATACAAACAAAAAAAAAATACTGTAAAATCGAATTGAACAAAAAGTGAAATAAAACATTAATAAAATAACAAAAAGGGAGTTTTTAATATATTTTTTTTTGTTTTTTGGGGGGTTATCCTAGGCAATTATCTCTATCAGAAAATCCACATTTGATTTTGATTATTAGAACTTTAAATGTTTAGATTTTATTTATTTACGTTTTAGTGCGCACAAATAAAAGATGGTGATTTAAAAACTTTTTTATAATATTTTTATTTTTTCGTTTTGTCTCAACTTTGATAAAAATTGTATTGTACAATTGTTTGTTGTCCTAAATAAATAATAAAAACTGTTTTCATAGAGTCGGATCTAAAGAGCACGGTCCAGTTGCGTAATTTAATTGCTATTTTCCTATGACCACCTTCCAGCTCCATCATTATCAGATCTTTGTCTAGAAAGCATCCAGTACAAAAGTCCTCATAGAGACGGATCTAACGTTTCCAAACACGATACAGTTCCGTCACTTCATCACTTAGTTCCTGTGACCACTTTCCAACTTCATCGTCTTATCAGCTTACTGACACCATAATATTGCATTGTCATCTGACTTACATGTCTTAGCAAAATTTTAACTCATTGGCAAGTGGGTCAAATTTGAGTACTAAGATTTGCGCACTAACAAACATACTAACATACAAACAAGGCATGTTAAATAACAGCGGATGAGCGGAGTCTTAGTTTTTAAGTTTAATTTACAAATAAAAAAAATATTTTCAAATAAAATTTGTCTAAAAACTAAGACTCCGATGTCAGTTCGTCTGTTCCAGACTGCATCTCAAGAACCGTGATAACTAGACAGTTGAAATTTTCACAGAATATAGGTATTTCTGTTGCAGCTATAACAACAAATACTAAAACAGTATAAAATAAATATCTAAAGGTTTCATACAACAAACGTGTTTTTTTTTGCGTTTTTCATAGATAACGGTACGAAGCCGTTCCTGCGTGTTTTATACCTATAATTGCATAAATAAGTACGTGTGTTTGCACATAAATTTTCTTGAATATTTTTACAACAAACAAAATTCAATACCATAACGTATTGTGCGCGGAAGTACGCAATTTCTACTTATCAAAGCCAAAGCCAAGGTCGTACTCGTGAAGCGAGTAAAATAGCAAAATGATGAGTTACCATTAAGCCTCATTTGAGATACCGCGTATTTGTGTGCGAAAAACATCATGATAATATAATGTATGGTTACATTTAACCATTGTATATGACTAAAAAATAAACGACGAGTATTTCCTAGTGTAAAGATATATCGATCTTTTTTGTTCAAAAAAAGATATATCGATCTTTTTTTGCTACCGCAGGGGAAATGCACCTTAGCCCTGAAATCAGGGCTCTTTAACCACAAGGACGACTGAATGACGAGGACAGATGGGGGAACCACGAGGGTAAAGCCCAGGTAGGGTCCCCCAATAGGCGGGTTAGGACTGCAGATTGCACAATAGCACATCTCCTGTCTTTGACAGGGACAGCACAGACAGCCGGGCAGATTCGCGCGCTTATCGGGTATTGCACGTCCCTTGTCCTGTCTGGCGAGTAGGACTCAAGTGCCTCTATGTCCGTACCCCTAAACCGCAGTGGGACCCGCCTTGAAAGGGGTGGGCCGAAATAGTGGCGAAGCGCGTGGTAGGCCTCGGCTGTTACCGTGCATCGCTCTATGGAGAGGGACATCGGTGGGTTTTAGTGAATATCGACTAGCCCCCTTCTCAAAAAAAAGCAATCTTCGAAAATATGGGTAACTGTATTATACATGGATAATATAAGCTATAATTTATGCGGGATAGTTAAATATAAAGTGATATGTATTTTTTTTTATTTACACAAGCAAAGATACTTGGTATCTTGCCGCCTGCAAATAAATACACGTGCACTTGGCAGAGATAAGCCTCGTTCCACCACGTAAGTGTACTCTTCATGTGTTTGTGTCTTCATGTGGTGTAGTGCTAAGCATCCAGTGTCTATCATATTTATTCAATGCAGAATGAACATAAAATGGTTGTTCCGTATTCATCCTATGACGTCTCATCCCATTAATCCCAAACTAGTATTCATAACTCAATCTATAAATATTTTACTTAATTCATTCTCATAATTTAGTCTACCACTCGGACGCAGAGCGCTTTATTGTTATTATATTAATTCTTAATATTATTAACCTAAATAAATATTGACAATGAAAAATTTATTAGTCACATTTCTAGTACCTTACTAAAGGTTTTTTACACATGTTTTCTATATGTTTTTGAACAAACAACTCAGTAGTAAGTAACAATACTGAGTTATGTGGTCAAAGTTTTGTTAATTTGAACAAGAATTAACTTAGATTTAAAAAATGATGAGTTAGAAATACTGATGAGATGAATAAGGAATTTAAAATTAATTAATTTGTTGTGGGTTGAGTAAGGAATATGAAAAGGGCGAGTAAGAAAAAAATAATGCGTAGGATGAGATGTCATAGGATGAATACGGAACAACCCCATAAAAATTCCTTTGCCTAACAAAATATTGATTTGTAAAGTTTTGCTGTTTAGTAAATTCGAGACGCGTGTGGGCTATTACCACAAATATTAATAAATTGTTTTAAGTAGTCTTCAAGGCTAAATATTATCGATTTACTTATATATAATTATTAAAGTGTGTGACAAGAATATTTTTTGTCATGTTTTCGGTGTTTTGTTTACTACACTATTGCTTATGACATCACATCCTACGTTACTTTGCTGCACTACCAGAAACAGCACAAAAAAGAAAATCCTGCCACATAAATAGATTTTTGAAAATCGCCGAGTTTTCTTGTTTACGTATCTCTTTTGACCTTCATAATATTCAAAGGTACGTTATGATCTGTATTAAATAAGTATCGATGTAGTTTACTTGTTATCGACATATTTGTTTTATCCACATGAGGAGGGGGAAGTTAGAACAAATAATAAGGCTCGCTGAGGGCATTTAATGCGTTATTGATCATATTTAACTTATTCAACGTATTTGAAAGATATGGGGTCTGACAGCAATCCCTGCTGGATTCCACGCCCTTCCCCCAAACGTGAGAGTGCATCGGAGAAAGATTAGTGGATATGCCATTCACGTTTTGACTGGTCTTCGGATAGGTCCGTGTGGACACACACCCTGTCGCTTATCTAGCGTCAAAGATAATGCATAAAGCATTCTCCCTACGACACAAAGCAGCATCCTGGATTTTTACTGGCGTCCTGAGTATAAGCGGGCGTGGCTGGATCAAGCTTTTATTTTTTTCGTAGTTAAAATAAAAAAAAATTATAATATCTACCACAAATAGCTTTGTAAGGGAATTTCGTAACTAATTAATGCATATTTCCGTGAGACGCTTGACGAATATACTGGTGAACCTTATATTGGTGTATGTTCTGTGTGATGTGTTGTCGTAGATACACATGTTCTACGGTCTTATTATCAGGCTCATGAAGTCACTGTCACGCTTCGCCGATATAAGACTATGGCGTTCGACCTTGGCGGTCGTTCGCAAGGTTTTTTGTAGTCGCCGGCAAGAATGTTAGATTTTTGTTCAACTTTCTAACAAAGAGGTTAAGGGTCAATTTAGCTTGTCTCTTTTTAAATCAGACAACTAGTTGGAATGATATTTTTTGTAGACTCAATTTGACATGGGATGTCTGTCAATAATCTTGCGTAGGCGTAAATGAAACAGTAAAATTCTGTTTGTTCGGTTACGCAACCGTTTTTCAATTTAATTATATCACATTTAAATCACTTTGGCTGAGTAACAACCGATTTGTAATTGCCTATTTTTATGTAAGATTGGCAGTTATTCGAAAGCTGTCACGTCGAGAGATGTGGACTGCTACAATACTGCTTTGCCATTCTGCAAAGATTTCGTAGTATACAATATAAGTGTATTCTGTAATAAAACCAGCGTTTATGGAACTCGACATTGATAATTGAGCTTTCACAGCATAGAGGTTCGGTCCATTAAACCTCTATTAATTGTTAAAATACAAATACTTTTTTAATTGTTTCCTTAGGTTTTTTATCTGTATGCTGTGACAGCGCTGTGCTATGCTATTCTTTAATAAAATCAGCCACTAACATACTAAACTGGAGATCATATTTCTAAGGCTTTCATCACACTAAACACGTGAACTTATAAAATTTTCTCGATGGAAACAATTTACACACACACGGTTACCTCTAAAGTTTATAGTTATTCCTCTGATTTATTTACAGAATTACTGACGTTAATATATTTGATCTATTTCGCATTCACAATGCTACACTGAAAAATATTCTTAATGTTTCATAATAAAAGATCCACTTGGTCCCTGGCACTAGGGTTACCACCTGTACTTTATAATAAAGTATTGTACGTTATTTCAGACAATTTTAATCTATACTCTATGAGAACAATAGTGTACACGAAAATACTTTATTTCGCATGATTTGATTTGTTTGTGATTTTGAAGCTTAGTCGTAAGTATTTTTTCGTTAAACAAAATTTATTGATTCATGCTGAATCGATAAATGAAAATATATATTTTTAAATTTAATAATAAAGAAAAATAAATAATACTTCATTTTGATTCTATGTATTTTTTTTTCTATACCTATAATAACTAATGTACTTTAATTGGAAAAAAAGGTGGCAACCCTACCTGGCACTCTGAGATGTCATTATTTCCCTTAGATTAAATAATTTTAGTAATTGGATTGGTAGCCATCTATCTATCATTTAAAAATCTTTGCGATTGGACCTAAATATTTAGTAAAGTTTCTATATTCGAAATTTCATTTGTAATATTATGAAATTATTCTGATTATAATGTATTCAAAAGTCGAACAAATGAAATTTTTTTTTTTTAATTAATGATGTTATAATTTTCGTATGAAAAAGTTTCACTATACAATTTGACAATATGACCTACATGGTGTCAAATTCCATAGTGAAACTTTTTCTTAAAGTGTTTGGACTTACAATATTTATTTGACAATGTCATATTAAAATATCAATTATTAGGTATGAGGCAGCTTATTAACCTTGTGTAAGACTAAAAACAAAATCTTGTTATTAACTCTCATTTGTTATTCCAAATCTTTTGTTACAAATCCTTTGCCCGAAGGTAACCTTCATATTTTGGTTTAGATATGTAATCCTTATTTTCAATGGCATAGGGTTCAATTTGAAGCATACTTTATGCTCACTTTTTTTACTTCATTTTATTTAATTATTACTAATTAAGCAGTTATAGGTATCTACTTTATTAGTATTTGTAGAAGTGATCATATAATTTAAGAAATAGTCATTACTTATATAATTAGGTAGAATGCTAAAAATTTGTGCAGTGACTCGTAGGTATTCTGTGAAAAATGTAGGTACAGGGGCTTTGAAGTAATGCTGGGTTGTGGAAATTTAATATTTCAAATTTATTATACTAAGGAAAAATACAATATTTATGTTTAAAAATTTAATGTTAGCAGCAGTTTCTCTTCAATTTAATATTTGAAAATTAGCGGCCAGCATTGACTATAGTTCAAAGAATAAATCTATAGTAATGTGCACGGACGTGAATAATATTCTTTTATAAGTTACTAGCTGACCCGGTGAACTTCGTATCACTTACCTCTTAATAAAAACCATATGAATATTGAAAAAATATTGCGTAAACTGACCACTACACGACCATAAATATTGATCGTCAACTGAACGTTTGACAGCTAAGAACAGTTTGTATGGGAAAATCAAATTGTCGTTTTTAGTATTATACTCGCAATTTTGTCATATTTTCTCGTTTAAACCTTCCCAGGATTTCCACGAATATTTCAAGACTAAAATTTGTCAAATCGGTTCAGCCGTTCTCGAGTTTTAGCGAGACTTTCATTTTTATTTACATAGATATATGCGTTTTAAAAGGTTTTTTTGCATAATTTAACTATGTTTTAAGTAATCATTATTAATTATTAATTCCGAAGGAAATACGTACCTGATACTTGAATAATTTTAGTGTTATAAATAAAAAAAATCTTTTAAGTTAATACCTAATGCCAATCAAACAATATCCGGGATCCACGTCAGTCGACTGGTCTCTTCTTGAGTAATTTATAATTATGTTTAATTCAATCAGCATTAGTAACAAAATATAAGCTGAAGCGTTTTCTACTTTAAACATCCATAAAAATTTAATCGACGAAAATTTGTGTCGTTTTTCATGTTATTTTTAATTTAACGGAACAAAAAAAGATAAATCGGTGGACAGACTGTCTAATTTCAAACTCTATTGCAACCCTTATTAAAGGTCTACTTTAGGTATATTTTGGAAAGGTTATGACAGCGACTTATAAAATTATGTAACGTTTAATTTCGCAATCGCTTTTGGAATCAAATGATGATTTAAATGATCAAGAACCATAATAAAAACTCAATGACTTAAACTTCAAGTAGTATTTAGGTCTTTTATAAAAACGTTGCGATCGAAATCGCTTTCAAATGACAATTAATTGTAGTGTGAAGTTCATGAATATCTTGTAAATGTTAAATTGAAAGGGATGCGATGGATTTTAAACTTAGAATATTATTCATAGTAATGATAACTTTAGTACATTCTTTTTGACATCGTCTGATTACCGTCTAATGGGAACAAAATAATCAAATAATAAAGTTTGCATTTTATCCATTACGTATCGTCTACACTCTATATTTTTACCCGATATGTTGTCTTTCTGACGTTGTGTTTAAATGCTTTAGTTAGAGTAGGGCAGAGGATAATAAAGTTCACATTGCATCGATTATCAATTTTGAATACGACTTCGATTGATTTAATTGTCAAAGGAAATGACAGCTTCTTGTGCACTAAATTATTGTAGTAACACACGTTCTTCGTCGCCGTCGGGCGAAGCAGCAGAGTAAAATCGCCGTGAAAAACAGATTTGGTAGCGTATTGATATCGTGATGTGTTTGTTTTTCTTGCTTTGTAAAAAAAAATAGATAATTGACTTTTATAAAAGTGTGTATTATAATATTTTGTTGATCTCTCAGTGTGAAATATTTCAGTAGTTCCCGCTTCCGCTTATAAATTAATAGCTGTTCGAACGTTTAGTTCAAGGTGACGCTTTTAACCCGTCAGAACAATATATGAGGTACCATTGTTTATCAAACTCTTACTAATACGTATTATATATGCATAACGTTATGTGTTGGTTTTTCTCGTTTATTTCTCGAAGTGATTATTACGTTCTTAGCACTTGACGTAACTTAAGGAATGAATAAAATAAGAATGACTTCTAAGGTAAGTGATTATTGTAATGTGTTTATTAAGATGATATAACTTAAACTCGCTAGGCGAACCATGATTCTAGCCATAGGATACGACATATTAGTGGTGTTGTGTCGATATTTCGTATAATTTTACTACTTTGACATGTCCTTAGTAACTACGAAAGAACTATAATGAACGATGATTATGGATTTGTGTATCCTATGGTTAGAATCAAGGCTCAGCTGAACGGGGTTTAGGATATCTTTTGAAAAACGTGCGAATGAAACTCACCAGCTCTAATAAAAGTAACAAAAACCTTAATAATACCATAAATTAAAAAAAAAAAAAACATATTTGTAACAGACTAATTTTGAAATACGAATTAAAAAGAAATCACAACCAGACAGACCATTTACAAAAAAAAAAGTTTAGATACCTACGCAGAACGCGAGCAAAGAGGACGGTGTCTCTTTGATGATATCAGTGATATTATCACAGAAAGAGATTTTGATATATTACTTTAATGTCTTTGTCTAACTCAGTTATTACGAGTGCGTGAAGTTAGAATGTTAAATTGCCAATCCACGCGTTTAGTTGCTAAATAAAGATTATTTTGATACTTCACACCGAGTGTACGATACTGTCGAAAACGACCTTAGCCTTAAAGGTCGCGGATTCAAACCCTGGCGGGTATATAATTTTCGCAACGCTCATAGTATAGTAAAATATCACCTGCTTTGCATTTTGAAATATTGGTATCCTTATTCTGTGGTATCGTCGCTAGAAATAGATTCAATTAAATTTCTTTATTGCATTCCATAATGTGTTACAAAGAAGAAAGGTATCATCATGGACCCTGTCGGGCACCGCAATTAGGAGACTAGAGGACGCATATTTAAAAGAAAAATCTGATCAGCAAAACGCGAGATAATCGCGCACAAACGTACACACAGGTCAAACTGAAAACCTCCTTTTTAGAAGTTGATTAAAAAATAAGTATAATCTACGTTCATATTTAAATGTTGTTTGTTTTTATTTATCTATTGCTATGACATAATAATTAATTTAAATTGATTATTTAATTAATGAAATTTATCTGTTATATATTCATTAATAGTATAATAATATTTTGTCACTAACAAAGGCTTAGCGTGTTTTATGAAGTTTTTTCTTGGGTCATACTTTTAAATATTCTTACTGACATGACTATGGGCCAGAGTTGTAAAGCTGCATGCGTGGAGCCAGTATAAGTTGTTACGATCTTGCAGAGTGTATCTGGATGTTACATCCTCTCGCCTATTATAGAACTCTAAATATTTATTTACAAATTATTATATTTGATTAATTTTGTATTCACAATGCTACACTGAAAATTATTCTTGATGAAAAAAAAAATTAAAGTCCACGTTGTCCCTGGCACTTTGTCATGGGACACGAACCTTATCTTTCGCAAGCCGGGCGACTGCTCTAACCACCGAGCTACCCAGGACCTAACAGGACTGGCGAATATCGGTACTACAGAACGTATTTTTATCAATGTTCAGCCAATCCACCCAAAAAGCTGAAGAAATACGGGGTTTATTTAACCGGTAAAGTTAAATCAATAGGTACTATTAGTTATAGAGTTAGGTTAGGGAGACCCAAGAAAAGCTGTGATAAACTGTGTGAAAGATGAATATGTGTAAAACTAAAGTGAGATAACAACAGAATGTGAAATATTTTTGTATATTAAAAAAAATTAAAAAGAATACACGTTGTCACGGCCGCAAATCAATGGTTTTTTTTGTTTTATAGTTGTATATTTAAGCTTTATATTTTCATTGTTTAGCTGTAAATTTTCGGCAAATAATTTTAGGCGTCGTCGATATATCGAATAGCTATATGTGTATGTATGTAGTTGAATCCCTATTTATGCAGGTATAACTTTAAGATACCTAAATAAAACAACAAATCATGAAGTGGATATACTATTGCTAGTATAATATCAACCTAATTTCTGTCATTCCATAAATGACTATTTTCCGTAAATTATTCTGTTATGCAGCTTCTGTTGCACGTGCAATCATTAAGAATAGAATGTGGAAACCTACATTTACTAAGAATTTATGTATGAGACTTAATGGTATACTTCACTCGATCTAATGCATAAGTAAACAAATCAGTGGCTCAGGAAAAGAAGGAGCTCGATGGCGTAGAGCACAGAATAAGTACATAACGCAATCTAAATACAAAGTGTGCTAAGTAAAGCACACATATACAGCGCTCACGGACACGATATCTCGGACCATTTCGGACCAGGACGAACGCGAGTGCGGGCGCATTAAACATGCGTCTGTCAGCTTTTTTTATGAAAAATGGAGCAACAAAATATATTATTAGAACTTTTCGGAGTACGGTAGCTTTGATTCAACATTAAATAGTGATTGTCGTTTTTTAAGCTACCAAATGTTAGCAGGTAAGAAAGAAGGTATCTGCTTACGTGGTAGCCGCATAGCTAGTTTGAGTATTTATTTATTTATTGTATAAATTTAAGTCAATCCGTTTTATTCTATAAAAAGCGAATTGCAATATCTGCAACAGTATTATTATATAGGCCTGATATTAAGCAATTTAATGGCAATCGTATGATTTCCGAGTAAATAATTAAGTGGCCGTCCATTAATCACGTGATGTTTTCTGCAGCAATTTTTAACACGCCCTCCCCCTTAATGATACATGATGAGATTTAAGAGTACCCCCTCCATCCAAATCATGTGTATTTTTTAGCACCTACAAAAAATCTAATTTTTAACGCTGCTTTTCAGTTTAGTAATCGCGCATTTAAGAAAAAAAGAAATACACGTGATATATTACTACACCCCTCCACCCTTGTGATATTTCGTGACTTTTGACGAGCCTCACGTGATTAATGAACGGAACCTAATTAAAAAGTGGTTTTGTTACATTGTTTCTCGCATTACAACCACACCTTTCTATTATTCACTGATAAAGTACCAACGTAACAAACAGGAGATCAATGTAAAAAAAATTGGTCACTTTACTCAAGATCAACCTCTGTTACAGTCGCTTCACCTTCACAATCACAGGCCAGGTTGAGAATAGTGGCTTTCCATAATCTCATATTAAATCGTGTCAGTTCGTTCTTGTTTGTGTTTCTTGTTAACACATCTCAAAAAGGTATTTTGAAGGTAGGAAAATTCTCTTTTTTCGGATTACAATGGTATTTAAGAGTAATAATATGCATGTAAACATTGTGTTATTTGCCAGTCCCCATGTTAACGAGAAAACGAAGGTTGATGCTCGATTGTTGTTTATTCTTACGGAAAATCATGAATATTATTTGCTTGCCCTTATTCTAATTATTTTATTTATTATAGTCACAATATTCTTCTTCCATACCTCTCCAATGGGATTGCGAACTAGTCTTCAACGAAATATAGTATTTTTAAATAAGATACGAGTATTATGATATAGTACACTAAAAATGTACAGTATTTATTCTAGATATTAACAAATTTCACAGGAATCAAACATAAACTAAAACAAATGCCTTAAGAATAAGGATATACTAGACTATGAAATTTGAATAATGCCGTTTTTTCTTACTACCCATAACTTACTAGCCTCTCTTTTATATACTATCTATCTAAGCTTTCCTATTAATCAAAAGTTAACGTAATAGGCACCTTCATAAACGAAGAATTTCTATGTTAGATTTTCGTGTTGAAAATTAAGTATTTTTACGTGTTAATATATTTATACAACAGTATATAGTACGCAGGCCCAAAATATAGTACTGTAACTTGCGTCGTATTACACTGTTTATTTCGTTCTAGATTCCCACATCCAAACTTTTTGTCTCTGATCTTTAAGAACATTTCTTTTTTATTATTCGCTTTTCGTAATAAATTTAATAAAGCAACACGTTATTGTAAATATATTAAATATTTTTTTAAATATTATGTAATAGAGAGTGTAAATAAAAGTGAACAATCTATATTTATGAAACTAAGTTCCAGCTTATAAGGAAAACCCAGAAACGGGGTATGTAATTAAGTGTAGGTAACATATAGGTATTAATATGATTTTCACATCAATCCTTAACGAACTGTTTTTATATCATTATTATTTTTGTTGATAGTTTTTTTATTTTTATCGTTAATTCAGCCTTTATATTTAACTACAAACATCGAAGCTAGCCCGAAACCGTTACAGTACAATTCTATATATTATACTACGGTTGGCAACCCTAGTCTCCAATGTGATCTCAACGTTCACTTCATTCTTACACATATCATCTTTCACTATCTTTTCTTCGGTCTTCCTCTCCTTACATTTCCTCCCACATTCATGCTCATACTCGGTCATAATCCTTTTTTTTTAACTAGAACCTTGTACTAGGTTAATATTTGCTAAGTCACTGTTTAATAATATGAACTTTGTCTTATACTAAATGCAGTCTCAGTGTACCTATGTTTACTCCAACGCTAACCTTGTTTATTAACAAATTAACACTGTTAAGGTTTAATGACTACTTTAAGCTCTAGTAAATGATCTAAGTTTGAAAATTTGTATCACTAATATCGGTTTAAACTAATGAAAATTTTGTTGTTTCAGGACTAATATACAACATCGCAAACCGAGCGCGCTAACCACTGCTCCATCGTGTAGGTACCTACCAAATGTCATCAAAATTCATTCTGTTGTTTTTTCGTGAAGGAGTAACAAACATACCTACCTACCTACATTCTCACAAACTTTCGCATTGATATTAGCAGGAAGTAGAATCATCATTCACTTTTTGCGTTCATTTACAAATGGTCTCTTGTAAATAGACAGGACAGTTTCTCGCCTGCTAAAAAGGTAAGTTCAAGCAATTGATAGTCTCCAGAATATCATATAGATTATATCGTAAGTAGAGGATTTCGGAGATTGGGGTTCACTCATAAAATAAATAAACCTTTAAACATTCTAATACTCTGAAGATTCTTTACTTTTCATACGTTCGTTCTACTCATGATTAAGCAGCATCTGGAATCCCTGTTACGACATCCATATTGATAAACTCGAAAGGATCCAAAAGAAATTTATAAGGTCACTCAATTACCGCAACAATAGCAACTATGATGAGTCTTTTCGACATTATAATATGCTTACCCTACCCAAGCGTCGTAAATCGTTTGATATTATTTTTTTTAATAAAATATTAAACCCCCTTATTGCCTCATCAGCGTCAGCTTGTTGTTTCTTCCACTGCATTATAAAAAAAAAACTATATATTCTCGTTATTCTTTCCTTTATCGTTCCACCAACAACAAGGTTTTTTTTTATACATAACAGGCCTTAAAATTGATTTAGCATAAATTTTTCTCTCTTTTTTAAAAATATCTAATCGCGTTTTGGTACATTAGAACTGTACGGTTGTTTATAATTTAATGAAAATTAAGGCACTGTTCTTCCATATTGTTTATAATTTTATCACTGTAAACCATATATGACTGTTTGATGCCAAAATAAATTAAAAAAAGTTCATTAATTTGTCATAGTTTTTTTCAAATCGAGGGTACCTACATCAATAAAATTTATTGTTTTATGATTGTACTGTGCTATGACCCAATTTTCTCTCATCGCTTTACTTCCATGTCTACCAAAAAAATTGATTTCTGACAAAAACGTCTGTCTGTTCAAGCTATTTTCACCTTTACACCTTAACGACAATGTTTAATGTTCGCCCAAAAAAACGTTACGGTCCACAGATTGCAAAACAAAAACTAGAAAACAAAAATTAGTCTTTAAAACTTTGTCAAAGAAACAGGTAAATGGTTACCAAAAAGTTTTGTTTCGTAGGTAGAGCAATAGGAATTTTATCTTAATTACAAATAAATGTGGCTAGCGTCTATAGTCAACGAGAAAATCTATTAACCAACCTCCACTACCGATTTATCGCAGCTTACGCCATCACAACACAATGAAAAATCACACACATTATAAACTTTTTTGGAAAAGAAAAAGTTTAACACTATGATCACAAAAAGTTTTTATAACTAACACTGGCAGGCTCGTTCGATCGGCCAATCGGAAAGTTGAGCGCGTTTTGGCGGGAAAACGCGTAACTTATCAACGTCACTCATAGTGCGCGGCGCGCGCTCGACTGGTTGCTTGCATGCATCCATTCATTCGTTCGACAATCGACATTTTGCGACAAGGCATGCATCAATGCCGTCCGACCACCGTTAATTCTCGGTGCATTACCGATTTGTACTGGTTATGATTTTGCGAAGCTAGATATTAGAGTAACTTATAGTTTTGTTATAGAATATATTTTTAATACGAATCTTATTTGAATACCCTTTTGAACATATGACTGTATTTTCATTGCAATATTTCAAACAAGTTAATGACTAAGTAGGTACTTACTATTTTTTACAAGAGTTTGTTTCATATTTTATGATTTTATCTCTTAATCCCGATTTACGCTTCAATAAGTACTATTGCGAGTTACTCAAACATGTTTTTTCTAGCGAGTTAAGTGTATTTGGTGTATTAGAACTTAACTCTTCGGTGAAGCAAGTTAACTCGTCACAGAGTGGAATTTCTTCGATAGTGCATTTTGGAAACTCATTTATTTTCCTTTTTAATAAAAAAAAATGAAACCATAGATTTGGTATGCGGCCTGCTACGTCGGTGACATGGTCGCCCCCGGTGTAACAACACAATAATTTAGGGTCACCGACGTAACAAGCCATCACCAATATGAAAATAAATATTATTAAAATGGTAGCACAACCAGGTTGCAGGCAGGACGACGAAGAATTCCGGCCTTAGTGGCCACCATAGAGAAGATTCAGTAATGGCCAGTGCATACTAGGAAAACCATACCAAGTTGTTTAACTTACTTCTCTAAAACAGGATAACTTTCAAGCCTGAAACTGAATCATCTACCTTTCATCAAGCCTTTGATGAAAGGAAGATGATTGGTTCTAGGTGCTATGACAATTATCTTTATAGTGGTTAGATGTTTTCGGAATAAAGTGCCAAAAAAATATTCTCCTTTATTGCAATGCAAGGCGAAAGTTTGAAAGCTTATATGAATAGTATTTTGTTTAAAAATAAAAATATTGATTTCATTCAAAATTTCTAGATTTTTAGATCATTATTATTTATGGATTAGCTGTAATATAATGTAATTCTCATAGTTAAGAACATCGGCCAAGTGGGAGTCGCACTCGCGAACAAAGGGTTCCGTTCCGGAAACGAGCATAGAGAATAAAGTAGTAAGAATTCGTATGGAGATGGAGATTTGTAGTTCTTGGTAGTCACCGTTAGGGGCACTGGATTCCATACTAAAATCTTAATGCGCTCTTTTTAAAGTGTCAAGTTTCTTAAAGTTAAGAGCCTTACATGTCAATTCATGTAAAGAACATACTTATAAGTAAAGGCTATTATAAAGTTGATGATTATTTTAAGGATCGCAATGCATGGAATTAATAGCCTTCGCTTTGTTCTATAAAGACTAATTATATGGTCAACCTATGCCCTACAGACTTTAAAAGTTCTGTTTATTATTGTGATAATACATATTACTTTGGTAATGACATGATTTATGTAAATGTCATTACTTATGATAAAAAGCTGGTAAGTTTCTTTCATTTGTTCTTCTTGTCAACTAAAAGACGTCCTGAACAAGCATAGGGAAAAACTTTTTTTCCCCCTATGCTTGTTCAGGACTCTTTCTCTCTCAAAAAATCTTTCTCTCTCAAAAATGAACCGAATTATTTATTCATAGAACGACATTATTCCAATTTTGATTGAATTCGTTCTAGCTTTTCGAGAGTAGACTATTTTTGGGAGCAAACACTTGTTGTAAAAATATGTCAAAACTGGGTACATTTATTATATAATGTCCCGATTCCGTGTCCCATAAAAAGCGCAACGATATTTAGTGAAGCCGTATGAGATTCGTGTCTGCGTGAGCAAAGAGCGTGTATTGATTGCAAAGTTTTCATTTATGTCATGAGTGATAATCAGAGGTCGGAATTAGGTAGAGTTATTTATGTACTGCACAGAAATGTTGATATTAATATGGACCTTCCCGGGATTTCTTTATTTCTTCTTTCTTTATTTCTTTCTTTCATTGATGTAAGTTTGGCAACGTCGTGCGTGCAGTAGTTTAAATTGTGTAAAAGTAAATAACTTTTTATTTAAAAAATCACAGGATTTTTTCTGCTCTTTACGTACATACACAAGTAAATTGTCTCTTTTTTTAAGTTGGATAAAATGATCATCAATTTATACTCCTTTTATTAGTCAAATTGAAATATTTATATCTTAAAACTACTGAAACGTTTTAATAAAATTTGTTGTATTCCCGCAGTTGAAAGCTAAGCTTATTATTATTTAAACTTCATTTTATACATATAGAGATCGGCGATACGAGAAAATCCGGATTGTTGCCCGTCTCTGCTCACATAGTACTTTGGTCACTACAAAATCGATTGGCTTAAGTATAGTCGGAAAAATCAACAAACGTTAAGCATTGAACGATATGGTGGATAATAGATGGTGTAACGTAAAATTTACGTCACATGTAATTTTCCATACAACTCGGCTGAATGGGCCTAATCCCGAGGAAAATTTAGTTTCGTAAAAAAAAAATATAAACTTCACTGTCGGTTTTGACATTTGTCACTTCACGACCTTTTTAAATAACGAAAAGATGTGACTCTTTTGTTATATTTTAATCTTGTTGCATCAACGGTATTTAAGTAAAAATACCTTATATTTAATAATGGTAAGCATTATTCTTCATGGAATTATAATTTTCTTTTCTTTCTTTATTTCTTTCTTTCATTGATGTAAGTTTGGCAACGTCGTGCAGGCAGTAGTTTAAATTGTGTAAAAGTAAATAACTTTTTATTTAAAAAATCACAGGATTTTTTCTGCTCTTTAAAATTAATCTCGGGATTTGAGGCATATCCACTTTATTCTTTCGCTGTATGAAATCAGTGTAAGTACATGAATAACTCTACCTAATTCCGATCACTGGTGATAACAATATAAACAACGATTACCTCGAAATGTTGGACACTTTTATTGTTCGATTTTTTTAAATATGTTTACTTATAAATATGATTACGATTTCCCAAACATAACCAATCGGTAATAAAAATCATTATGCTCATTATAGGACTCGTGCGCCTAAATCATTTAACTTTCAACTACTTTTGAACTAAATTATGAAGACTGTAAGAAATAACGTGTTAATTATAATTTATTTACGAGTCCTATTATCGTCAAAACGTCATATTTTTATATACTCGGTAGAGAATAAATCACAAAGTTTCACCGGAATTAATTTTTTTTTCTTGTAATTATACTCTTTTAAAAATGAAAAAATTTTAGGTTTATAAATCACTTTGTAGCCATTATCATAATAGTTTTACGAGAAATTATAGGAGTTAAAAACTTATTTTGCCGCGCAATTTTACTATCTATCTCATTGTCGGGCACGATATTAATACCGCTTTTTTATTTCAGTCCAATGACTGTTGTTATTAATGCGGTTGGAAATGTATATAAAAACTTCAATTTTTAATCAATAATGCAGAATGGAAAGCGCCCAATAAAGCAAATATTTCATTTTTTAATAGGAAAAAATATGTAATTCCTATCTACATATTGTTTTATAACAAATTTAAATATTATGCTGCCTGACAGATCAAACATAGATACTAATTTTGGGACATTTCCTTGTTTATCAAGGAGAATATAACTTCTTTTGATTGTTCACAAACAAAAAAGACATTGATTGTTATTTTTTATACTTACCCACTAGCGCCATCGCAACACTTGCAACATGAAAAATAATCATCACCATCAGCCTTTTAACGTCCCCACTGCAAGGACTCAGGCCTTTCCTTACGAATGGTGAAGGAGAATCTAACCCTCCACGCTGGCCTAATGCAATTGGAGGGTATTAACGACTGCAAATACAGCCAGGACCAAAGGCTTAACGTGCCTGCCGAAGCACGGAGTAGTTGGATATAATATTTTTTTGGTCACCCATCCCGTGACCGACAATTGCGAAAATTGCTTAACAACAACGATCGCGTGCCACGGCGCTTTTCCACTACACCACCGAGCAACTCAAAGAAGTTTTTTGGTTTATAATATGTTTTTTTTTAAATATATTTAATCATTATTATTTCAAAATTTCTAAGTTACTACAAACTAAACGACTATATAAGAAATATCATTATATTCTTTTTTATTTCATTAGCACAATCCAGGAGCTCAAAAAAGTGTCTTCGCGAATTTTACGAAAATCGTTCTTTGCTATTTTGGGTTTAATTAAAAAGTCAAGCAAAATTTTCAAAAAGCAGAGTCACTTAAAACTATGGCAAGAGCTATTCTACTCTATTCAATAAGTCAAAATTATTAATATAATTTTGTTACTGAGATCGAGACCACCAAAATTTACCATATTACGCAAAAATCACCGTTGAAATGTAATATGGCTCTTAAGCGTCCGCCGTCCCCTTTACCAACTAAATGTTTGTTGTTGGAAATTCAAACGTTACGGCAGTAGTCCAACCTATACAAATTATGTATAATGAAATGAAAATGATTACTATCTCACTTATCTTAAAAGCGACTTATTCAAGATAAACTTACACATAAGTATATTTCAAAAAACTTCCTCGTCAGGGTCATAGCGGTAATGAAAGCCTATGATAAAAATTTTAATACAATGTAAACAAGCAATTAGAAATATAAGCAAGCAGTGGCAGATTAAACCTTGGTTTCAATAAACCCTGATTTAACGAATCGTGTGATGTTCAGCCTTCTAATCTTGATCCTTGGAATGAAAGTGAATTTCAAATAAATATTAGATTCATGAATTAATTAGGCAAAATAATATTTCCCAAGTTCCTTATTATCAAATCTATAATTTCAGTTTATGGACAACCTAATACCGTTTTCTCGTCAATTTTTCAAGTCGATAATTAATAAAACGCCTACCCTTGCCCTTACCCAATAATTATGGATCAAAGTCAAATTTGTAATATCTGTTCAGTTACATTAGTTTCCTTGCTATGATTTTAATACCAGGCACTAGCTTCGGGCAAATTTAGTCTTAATTAAAATATTCCTAGAATGGGTTTAAATAAATAAAATAATAAAACAATATTAATAGTTTTATTTGGCTTTTATTTCGCTATATTGATCATATTTATTACGTAGTGTGATGCAACGTATACATTATTATAGACAAACACGAATTTCTTGTTGAATTTTTTATCAATCGTGAAGTATTTTAACAACAAATCCTTAAAAAGATATGGTAAATATCTGATATGCATTTTATTAAAGTAGCTCAAGTATAATATATCGCAAAACAGAAAAATAATATTTTTAATTTTACACAAATATTGTAAGGTATTTAATTTGAGGTTGTTTTATAATTGGCTTCTTGACAGTTTTTGAAATAAATTAAGAAATATGGTATAACTATGTAGTATTTTTTGCTTTAAAATTTATTGTAAGAATATTTTATTTTTGCTAAATTAACTTGAACCGAAGAGTACACAAGAACCGAAACAGGAGCGGCTATTACCGAGCATCGTATGACGTCACATTTCAATAAACTAAATGTCACCGTCTTTGTTGCGAGAAAGAACCAAGGCCTCAGTTCTGCTATATTTAACTAATAATAGTATTTCCATAAATTCTCAACTGCTAGCATTTTGGCGTTGTACTATCTACCTGAAGTCCAATATTATTAGTGTTATGTCTTTCTCACAAATAAATGATGACAAATTATTTACTATTTAAGTAACAACAGCTGTATCATAAAGGGTTGTAGTTGGAGCGCTATTGACTTTCCATAAATACCCTAACATTAGCAGAATTGCCCTAAATACTCGTGTTTAATGAAATGTGACGTCACAGCTTTAAATGTCACATAAATGATTATTTTTTGTAGGACAGTTTTAAATAATACATAAAAATATGTTTCCCTTCCTCTCTCAAAACAGTCAAATAGCCAATTGTAATTTAAGAAGAAATATTTGAAATCTATTTTTTTGTCAATAAATTGAATAAGTTCATACTTATATATACTTACAAATATAATATTATTCAGAATCATAGAAAAATGGATACTATAGTATTCGTAATACTACAGATACCACTTCTACCGATACTTCAACATAAGTTGAAGTATCGGTAGAAGTAGCAAATCGGTAACGGGTACTCAATCGAGGTTATACGCAGTGCATAACCATTGGTAAGTCGCTATTTTGGTTCAACTTACATGCCGCGCATTATACAGGTGTAACATTTAGAACTGTCAGTATGGGAAAGTCATAGGAACCATGTCATCTATTTTAGTGACAAGAAAAACTGCACTCATACATTAAAAAGAACTAGTTCTTAGTCCGGAAATCAAACTAATCTAATCCGTTTTTATTAAGATACCCATTGCGTAGGTCTTAAGATGTCAATGCGATTATGAAACATGATTACTAAAATAAATAACATGCATTGTTTATCTTCGTATGGCGTATGATTAAAAACTTTCCCATACTGACTGTACTATATGTGACAACCTGTTTATTGACTCTTATTTCTAAAGACAACTGTTATTTATGTATGTTATTGATAAATATGAAAAATCATAGATTAAAATGGATCAATACATTAAAAAGTTTTATGTTCTATAGAAAAACGGTGAAAAAAATTTAATAATGTAATAAGGGACAACTTGATTTTTTAATGTTGAATTTAATTAGTTTTGTAAAATAAAGTTGACCAATGAATTTTTTAAGATCATAAATATATTATACTAGAGCATCATTTTGATTTAATGATTATAAACAGATTTTTTAAAACTCCCAAATATTTGTGCGTGGTAAAGATTTATTTCAATAATTACATTTAACTATGAACTAATTTATTATTAATTTATTCAATAGACTTATTCAGTTTTATATATCTACATAATTTTGGACTAATATTTATAATATTATTTTTTCTTTGGCAAAGCATTATCTTATTTACACATCATAAAACCGATAAAATAATTTTTTACTTATAATAAATGTACGGTAACTAACACATAATATCAATAATTTACAAATTACTACATAATATTAATTTATTATTTAAATAACAGTCTTCAAAAAATAAGAAATAAATACTTATTTATATTAATATATTAATTAATCTATTTTCTTTTGGCTTAATTCAAATCCATTTTTATATTAAATTATCAACACACAATCTCCTTCTAAAGATTAGTATCAAAGGAAAGGTTTTTTTTTTAATAAAATGTATTTTTTCCTAAGTTGATACAATTCCTTTTTCTCAATTCTAATAAACTATAGAAAAAAAAACACTATTTAAATAATCTAACGTCAAAATAAAAATTATCTTTCGTTGCCTCTTCTAAGCAAATTATTTACTTTGGAAATTCTGTGTTTATACAATTCAATGGGCGCTCTTCGCAGTAATCTTGTTGCTGCGACACGTGTCATCGCGGCTTTATAACTCTCTGGTGTCAAGATGGCAGGCGTTTCGCGCGTTTTCAAAACGTCAGTCGGGAAGATGGCGGCATCCGACAACATGGCGTCGATGTCACCATTCAGCATAGCTAAGGAGTCTGATGATGTGAAGTTTGTGATTGGCGCGCAGAGGGGAATGGCGTTTGACCATTTCCTATTCCTAGTGAATGATAAGATTTTCGATAAGTAAACTGGTGAATAAAGTCTACGATGTGAATCCAAATTTCATGACTAGATCGTATCATAATGTTGTAAATAAATACTTCAAAAAAATAATCTAAATATTTGATGTATTTGACCAAGGCCGGTTTTAGCACTTCCGGCGCCCTTGGCGAGATTGTTATAGTGTCCCATAACTGACATTTACAACCATTCGAAAAAAGGAAAGAATAGAATGAAATAATTATTTATTTAAAGAAACAATAGTTTATTTAAAAAATATATATAACTCTTCTTGCTATTGGTGCTTAATGAAAAATGCTTAAAAAATCCACATTGCTGCTAAAATGAAAGCTTTTTATAGTTTATCTTTTTTAGCGTAGATGTGGAAATAAATTGATATGTAAATATTAATGTGTACTTTTTAACCGTACGAAGAAAAAACATTATTCCGTAAAACGAAACGTAGCAACCCGTCATTGTAGATTCTGAATCGCACAGGGTAACTTTTTGAAAATATTTATCAGCCTACAAATTTAAAACTAAATTACACGATATAAGTTAAGTAAAAGATATGCTACATTTTAGATGTCACATCACTAGGACATGATTCTTTACGAATAGGTTTGGCTAAATGAGCGAACAGATATAAAGGGGTGTCCCTTTATATCCGCGCCCTACCCTAACGCTGCTACTGAGTAGGATCTTGACCATGATCTGGCTATAGTTTGAGATAAGGTGATCTCACATGAGAGTATTATCCTTTTAATTAATTACTAATTAATATTATAAATGTGAAAGTTTCTTTGTTTGGATGTTTGTCCGTCCATCACGCAGAAACTACTGAAAGAATTTTGATGAAACTTGGTATACAGATAGGGTATTAGCTGACTTAGATAATAGGATATGTTTTATCCCACAAAAAATCCTTAGGGCGAAAGCTAGTAGGTAATATCTCCAATATTTTAATAGTCGCTTTTACTTACTTAAGACATCGGAGCATTGGCGCCCCTTTTAGTTTGTAACCAGGTTCGCAGGTAAATGTGACCGTTTCTCCGATCTTGTAATAGAACTTCACTGAAGACATTCTCCCTGATATCGTGGTGCCAGGGTAAGTACAAGCTTGAGCACCTAGAAACAAAATGAATATGTTTTGTAATTACAGAAAAAAACTGTCAGTAAAGCATAACAGATTCCTCTTAAGTTTTAGCATTACATAGGTATATTGTTAATTCCGAGTAATTTAATTGAATTTGTTTTCTAATTGCTTTGGGATTATTTGGAATATTACACGTATACCAACACACAAAGTGGTTGTTTAAACACAGTTATCGCACTACCACAAAGGGGACTTTTATAAATTAAGTCACAAGAATTCTTGATTTTCGACTATGGTCACGTTAAGTATATATAAAGGTCTTGGTTCCTCCGCAATTAAACTTACATGTGGGTGGTTTATCACTCCATCGGCCGCTGTCTTGACATACTAAAATTGGTCGGCCGTGTAGTGTATGCTCAGGGTTACAATGAAACTGGAGCACATCTCCAGCTCTGTACGGGGCTCGACCGAGTACATACCCTGAAGCAGGCGGCGAGAGAGCTGGACATGATACCTCTGTAGGAGAATGATGAGTATTGTATTAAATGTTGAATTATTCAATCTGCGATTGTGAAAGTCGAGCTCTTATTGCATTGATTAAATGAAATTTAACAACTTTTGCATGTTGAATTATGATACGATTGTCTCTATCGATGAATTTCCGTGAATGACATAAGAAATGCACTGAATCACTTTCTATACTAGGGTAAAGGTGGATATAGTGATTCAACACATATGACATGGGGAACTCGAACTGATTGTTAACGGTTCACCTGATTGAGGGTTTTAGTGTGTTAGACATAAGTGACTAACTGAACCTCTAAGAGTGGAACAAATTGAATTTGCCTTCCCTTCGAGCTAGGAAACCTGGTGTACCGTTCTCCAATTGTATTACAATTTAGCTTATGTAAGCTCGAAAATGTGCTTCCGCGCATAGTTCAACTAATGTTAAAAATACAGCATGGAACAAAGCCAATGAAATGAAACCTATTTAGTGCGAAAGTAATGAAGCTTTTATTTGATTGAACCTCTACAACCTCTGACGGTTATGTTTGACGATGTATCTTTAATGAATACTAACGTATTTAATTATACCGACCTGTGCATACAGGGAATGGTCTCGCCCAGTCCGCGGCGGGCAAGCAGACAGTCTCTGAAGGGCCCCGGAGCGCCCACCCCGCGGGGCAGGAGAAGGCGGCACGACCGCCCACGCCGCGGGACACCACCGCCACGCGTGGTCTCCTCTCACCCTCACCTAATGGCGTATCTTGGACTACTTCTCCACACTCCACGCCTAGGTAGCAATTACCAGAGAGCTTTATGAATGAAGTAGTAAATTAGTTGACTTTTATTATTAAAACTTTTGCCATTAATGCTTTGTAGCATCTTCTTCAGCACTATCTTAGTAGCATACTATTCATTAGATCTCAAACTTAGGTTATTAATTATAGATTCAAATATTTGAGAAGTTAAGTATGTACTATAAAGTTGTAGAAGAAAATTGGAAATATTAGGAAAAGCTCGATGTAGATGGCAGCACTAGCACATATGAAGGAATTTAAGGAACGATTCCCGTACACTTGCAGAAATGAATGATTTCCTTCTTTCTTACATTCAAATAGGCAGCAATGATGTATTATTGAATGTAGTGCTGTAATCTCGCAATATAAAGTTACGGTAATACGTCCTTTTAGTGTTTCAGCTAATCTTTACGTAAATTCGGATCTCTCGAGAACTTGTTTTTGCTATTGTACTCTCTACTTGAAGTGCAATTATAAGTGTAAGGTCTTCCTCACAAATAAATGGTGACAGATATATTTATTATTATTCTGTGATATAGTGAAGTGAGCTTAGAGTTGTAGTTGAAACGGTATCGACTTTCCAGAATCAGAATATAACAACGAAACATTAGCAGAATTATTTTACTACATTGGCTATAGTTCAAAAATCACCCAGGCTATACGTACAATGATTGAATCGGCAACTAGTATTAAAACTATGATTTAATACTGTGAACTAAACATTAGAAAAAACAAAAGAAAATATTAATCCTTTAAGCAGCTAGGAGAAATATCCAAACACATCGATTGTCACGTGAAACAATAAAAATCTTATGTTTCATTGCTAAGTGACACGCGTCCAATTCTAAGTGAATAACAAACACAACGCATTTAAATAAAAACTATTTTCATAGTACTTTTTTTATTTAGCAGCTAAAAATTGAAGCAGGAGCTTACTTTCACAGACAGGTAGCGGCGCAGACCAATTGCCAGAAGCCCTGCAGACGAGTGTATGGGCGCCGAGTAGCGCGTTCCCATTAGCACACGAGAATCGTATTTCCGTACCCAGCTGTGTCCCCAGTCCGTTGGCTACTAGACCACGACGAATAGGCAATGGTGGGCAGTGTACATCTACAGAAAAAAATTAAGTGGCTCACAGATTTACTGGTCTTCTTAAAAGTTTGTGCGATTTTATTTAAGGAAATGATCATATTTTAATAAAGAAATTAAGCAACTGTCGCAAGGGCTGGTCGTTAAATCGTGTCCGGAAGGCTCGTGATATCGTTGGGTCTAGCTAGAGATTGATGGTTGTTAACACTCGTTTACAACCAAAATGTGTAAACTAATCCGGGACCACAGAGTTGGCTACACCTTGAAACCGACATGCGAACCACTCGGCTATGTATAGGCTGATGATGATGATGTAGCCTGCCACAATAATCCTAAGAAAAATAGTGAAGTGCGTCTCCTTCCAACTTGTCTACCGTGTCTACAAGTACCACGTCGTCCACGTATCTTCCATCTCAATAATCTTACATGCGTGGCACATATGGCCGTTAACACTTTTCTGATTACAATAATACAAAGTACAGTGCTTGTTAGAGAAAATGTATACTACGTAAAATTTTCTCTGCCATTAATTCAGTAAGAGATTAACATATTCTACTACAGATACTGAAGAGGCATATCAATCATTACCTTCAACAATAATTTCAACCTGATGGCTCTGCCTTGCAGGTGTCTCACAGCGGTATATACCAGAGTCTTCCTTGACAGCACCCATAATGCTTAGCCGATACTCTAGCTGGCTATCGCGACCAGGATCCGTTGTCCAACCTTCAGGATATTTGCGCTCAGGACTTATGTTGAAACAATATAAAATGTTTAGCAATATTAGAAGAACCATAATAAATAAATAGATTTGGTATTTTATGGAAAATTATTTTACAGGCTTTTCAAGCTGTTTTATGTCTTCCTTTAAATAAGCATCAAGTGCGCATCTAAAATTATTAAGTGTAAATCTGTACAATCGTAAAAATTATTTTAAAATCAAGCAAAAGCTTAAAAATACCCACTCAGGGATATAATGTGTGACATTCCATTTAGGATTGCCAAAACGC
Source organism: Diatraea saccharalis (assembly GCA_918026875.4). NCBI lineage: Eukaryota > Metazoa > Arthropoda > Insecta > Lepidoptera > Crambidae > Diatraea > Diatraea saccharalis. Next base: position 12,669,762 of record OU893336.1, read on the forward strand.
CGCATCCAGAGACATTCCATGTGCAACACTGTTCCTGGGTAGACCAGCAGTTTCCCGTCATTGGTCTGCGCGATTGGCCCTTGGGAGTGCCGGAACAGGATTGTGGGTGGTTTTTCCACTGGGGATAAGTGACAGGAAGTTTATGATTGCTTGGAAGATTTATTGATTACATTTAGTGGGGGTTGTTATATAAACATAAGATTATTATAAATATATAAAAATCAAATTCATATAATAATTAGCGGATGTTTAAGAAGAACCGTAAATGCGAAATTAATAAAGTACTTATGAAATTCAGCAGTCTAGTTACGGCATAATGCAGTGGCCGGGTATCTGAAAGTTTAAGACTCGAATCCCTTTTTTGGACCTGAGTTTGACTAACTTTTTAAGTGTCTTTATAAAATACACATAAACATATATGTGAACGCAAAAACATTAGAAATTTAATAAAAAATAAGTTCATACAACAGTATGTATATAATATCGTTAAAACAATGATATAATTAACGGTTACTTACTGGCATAATCGTTTTCTTGATTGAGTCCGAAACATGTTGGCTTAGCGCCATCCCAGGATCCTCCAATACACTTTCGAGCTTGTGATCCTGTCATTGCATACTTCCCAATATCACTGCATCTGTAAAGGAAATGTTATTACTATTTCGATCAAAGTTCATAGTTGTCATAATTTTGTCAAGTAGTTCAAGTTAAACCTTTTTCGATATTCTAATTAAAATCTTTTCTCACAATGAATAACAAATTTACCTCGATACTATGACAGCACCAGCTGGAAAGTCTACGGTTTCTGTGATCTCCAAGTCATTAAAGAATGATACCACGTGAGGTTCCTCGTTCCTAAACGTACAACTGTTATTATTCAGTAGCTCTTCACTTTGCGCCTCTAATTCTTCTGCAAAACAAGGAAATAGGTTATTATACTTATGAGGTCACTTGATTTATATTTCCGTATTGTGTTTTATTGTCAGATTGGTAACTTACTTCTATACAACCTATTATTAAAAATGCAAGAGTTAATATCTCTGCATCTGTTACGCATTCACACCACAAACCACTGAAAAAAATTTCATGGCATTTGGAATAGACATAAAAGTTCAATTTGGGAAAGAACATAGGCAACCTTTTATCCTGTAAGAAGAGGTTGAAGAAGTTGAAATTAGGGATGTATGTTTGTATAGTAATTTGTCATTGAACCACGTGGACGAAGTCGTGGTCAAAGTCGTATGAAAGAATATGTATATGTGTACATTTACAGTAAACTTAGATACATATATTTAATACTATAAATGCACTTTTGATATTTATGTTAAGAATACTTGAATAAAGCTATCTTGTCAAGTTAGCAAAACTTTGTTGGTTCGAGTTTAGTCTTGTACCTAAGACGAATTTTCCAATAATTTTAATACTGACATTAATATTACACTTTATCTCCCCTAAAAATAAAACTAGCGTTCTTCAAAATAATTTTTTAACATCTGTTCTTAATAGTGGTTGCTTTTTATAAACAATTTGCGATTTTTTCGAAAAAATTTTTGACTTTACTCGATATACTACTAAACAATCTAACTCACCGCAATTGAAACTCTTGCCGACCCAGTCTCCGTGCTCACATATCAGTTTCCACGTGGTCTTCTCACCCATTATGGAAGCAATGCATCGGAACGTAATCTCAGTACCATGAGGATATCCTTCCATAATAACGGTTCCGTTAACTTCTGCTCCGTCACGGTATATGAGAGTGCCTTGAACCCTATCGGAGTATTTTAGGTAAAATTTGTGCCATATAAATATCTTAAAAAAGGAATAAGAAAGAATAAATATCGGAAAAAGATATAAATCAACAAAAATAAACCAATGCCCTTTTGATGAAGCTAATAAAAAAGTTATTGAATAGCATTCATTGATTTCAGTTATCTTGTTTAAACCATCAAATTATTTCTTTTGAAATTTGGAAGTGTCGGAAATGTCATTAACACTTAAGGTATGATAAGTTATGAAACTATAAAGATTATATATTACGACAAAGAAGAGATAGACGCTCGACGAAAGCATGCACTAGACATCAAAGAAATTGTAAAATGAAATAATAATGCAACCAAAATAAAGCTTGGCCAAGACAAAAGAAGCCAATTACATGGCCATACAAACAGCTGACACAACCAGTTGTAAAAACTTTTTTTGTTATCCTAATCATCTAAGCCCTGCTTTCCGAGGATTTGACCTACCTAAAATGAGCTATGAAAGGTTTTTTAATAAGAGACTTTCAATAAAAAAATGTCTGAAAAAAGTTAGTAGATGGAATTACCAAACCAAATTGGTGGTTATAATGTCAGTGAAACTATGAATTGATGATAATGAGATCATATATACGATGAAGAATTTAAATAAGCAAAATTTCGAACCTATAAGGCTCTCACCAGGGCTTCGCATCCCTAAACGCCTGTGTTCCTTTCAGTCTATCCAGCCAGCAAATAAGAAATGCAGACTCTTTGCAAAAATATTATTTTTTGTCACGACTTATTTACTTTTACGTCTTCTAAAGGGTGACAGCATTTTACATCAGAAGCAAATTGCTCTCAAATTATCACTTCTGATACTTGAATTCAACTTGCTCTTGATGTTTATAATAGACAAGACAACAGCAAAATAAATATTACATGGAACAAAAAAAAATAATTGCGTTCAAAGCACATAGGTCTTCATCCACTTTCCTAGTGTCTTAAATCCGTTATAATTACAATTCGTATATAATTTCAATGACACCAGAAAAGCTGAGACTATTTGTAGACGAGACACATGATTCTTGTATGGTCTCTGAATGAGATGTTATAAATGTTGATAAAAGAACACACAGAAGCTACAATGAAAGCGCGTTGAGAGAACTGTTAAAAGCTTATTTCCTAACTATTAAAGGCACAACCATATTAACCAGTTTTTTTTTCAAAGTGCTTTACAATAATGGTTAAAAAGTACAAGTCACTTGATTATATCCTAAGTGTTCGATTGGTGATAGATATTATTTGTTATCTAAAACAATCAGAACTTATATTACCTAGCAGGAGGTCCACAATCCGTTACAGTTTTTCCATCTACATCAGGTTCCAATTCAGATATATCTTCGCGGACGATGTCGGAACCACTTTGATATTCTGATGTCGGTCGTGGTCTTGATAAGTTAGCTGTAAACAGTTTTATTTCTGATATTAATTTTGACTTTCTACATAATATAGAGAATCTAAAATGACATAAGTGCACATAAATTAAAATATTGATCGAATCTAGATTTAATTTTAGTTCTAGAATTTAGTTGTTTATTTATTTGACTAACCAACATCTGTTTACATCGATACATACTATTGATAACATTAATTCTTATTTTTTTTATGTGGAGTAAGAGTCAAAATGTAAATCAAGTAAATCGCTACAGGAATTAAAAGTTTTAGAAAGTCTGACAACCGGCGAATTTAAACCCAATACTGTTTTTCTCATGGGAGGACATAGAGGTGTGATACGACTACGCGGGATTCTTGATGGGGCTCGAAATCGGAAATAACTCAGTAATTTAGAATTGTCAATTTTACCTCTCATTAGTTTGTAAAGAAAAAGCATGTCCAAGAGATCTCTGCGTAATGCTAGTGAGTCCATCCTAAAGAATTGCAATCTAGAAATATACGATTTTAGCTGTGTAGTCTTATGCGTCGAGAAAGAGAGGTGCCAAAGGAAACGTTTCTGTATCCGCTCTAAGCGCAAAGTGTGTGTGGCGTAATGTGGTCTCCACACCACACTGCAATATTCCAATATACTTCTCACTAGACTGTTGTAAATTAAGATTTTAGTAGCAGCATGATGGAAATCTTTGGTATTCCTTATAACAAATCCTAATGCCCTGGATGCTTTGCTGACTATGTTGTCTATTTGAGGTATAAAGGTTACTTTTTTATCGAAAAGAACACCCAGATCTCTAATTGTCTCTACTTCTTGTATTTTGTTTCCACTTATATGATAATCACAATATAATGGGTTGTGTTTTCGTGTAAATTTCATATGGAAACATTTGTTTGGATTTAAATACATTTTGTTTATACAACACCATTCAATTAAGCAATCCAAATCCGCTTGCAGAAGTTTCATATCATTCTCCGATTCGATCTCTCGTGCAAATTTTATATCATCCGCATACATAAAGACCTCCGAGAATTTAAAGTTTTTAGCAGCATCATTTATAAAAATACTAAATAAAATAGGGCCCAAATGTGACCCCTGAGGAACACCAGAAGTAATAACACGGCTAGTAGATTGAGAACCGTTTACGACAACCCTAAAAGAGCGATTGTTCAAGTAAGAACAGAACCATGAGAGCAGAGAGTCATTGATACCGTATGCAGACAATTTATGGATCAATAGACTGTGGGAAATCTTATCGAAAGCTTTTGTGAAGTCTGTATAAATGACGTCATACTGCTTGCTGGAGTCTACCGAACGTATTAAAGATTCTGTGAAATTTAAAAGATTGGTTGCTGTAGATCGGCGCCCAACAAAACCATGCTGCTGATCACTAATATAGAGTTTGAGATGCTGGTGTATATAAGGACAAAGCAAAGATTCAAATATTTTTGCAAAAGTGGAAAGAATGGAAATGGGGCGATAATTATTAACGAGATCGTCATTTCCAGATTTATGTATGGGTACAACTCTGGCTTGCTTCCACACAGTTGGAAAAGTTCCTGATGTTATCGATTTGTTATATATGATAGTTATTGGAAGTGCCAGGGCTGACGCGCATGATGAGATGAAATTGGGTGGTATATCATCAGGACCGGCACCTTTCCTACAATCAATGCTTTTTAGTTTCTTTCCTACAGATTCTACATCAAATTTAGGTATAGTAAGGCACTCGGTATTACTTGGCAGATATTTAAGCAGGCGGTGGTCATAACTATCATCACTACTATTAATTGAATACACTGAAGAAAAAAAGTTCGCAAATAAGTTTGAAATCTCCGCACTATTGGATGACATAATCCGTCCATCCGTTATAGAACGAGGGTAAACGCCAGTGCCACCCTTTTTATTTTTTATATGGGTCCATAACAATTTGGGATTTTCTTTAATGGCTTCCTCTGTCTTTTTCAAGTAACTATTATATAAAGTAGTTGCTAACTTTTTACAACGTTTACTAATTAATTTAAGTTGTATCTTGTCCTGTATTTTTTATAACGACATCTAAGATTATTTTTTTCTTTAAGTGAACGAATCAATTCCTTATTAAGCCATTGAGGGTATCGGTTAGATTTCTGCTTGTGCAGTGTTATTGCGGATAACACCTGTCAGAACTTCATATAACATATTAACCATGTAATCAACGATCCAATTGAAAGTGAAGTAGTTGTGCTTCGGAATACCAAGATCTAGCTATCAAAATACTAATTATTTATTACAACTTTTTAAAACTGATTATAGTTTCGCATATATCAGAAGTATAGGAGTCAGTTACTATCAATACCGTAATTAGGGCAATACCAACGGTATCCACGTGGCGCAGAAATGGACCAGAACATTTTTTAAAGGTGCAGCCATAGTAGCTCGTATCGGGTGCATAAAATGTTAGTTATAAGCACTGGTCACAACGAGCACCAATTAAGTTAATGAAAATATATTTCAAACGTGTCAAAAAGTCCAATGCGGATTTACCAAGAGGTCTGCAGAAGTCATGTACTGTTGGTTGTAGTCGTCCTAGATGGCAGTTGAGCGTTGCTGGAGGAGACCTGCCAGCTTCACATGCTATGTTAACGGAGGAGGCATGTGCTACCGTCAAGCCTGCTCTGTACCCAGCTTCATATGTCGCGCCGTGAAGTAAAGGTAGTTCACATGGAGCTGCCAAAAATAACAATGAATTTGGGACTGCATCTTTATTCTGAAGATTCTAAGAAAAGATGGTGTAGGTATTATTCAGAGATTCAGAGTATACTCAAAAAATGTTGCAATTTTTGGCAGATTTCTTGCTCATGTAACTTATTGGATTTATTCATACAGTTCATGTTCAAAAATTTGCTATCTTTAAAACATTTTAAATTTGGAATAAAAAAAACAGCTTTCCTTTATCGACAGAAATAAAGAAATCTAAAGTACCTGCTACGCATTCTGGCATACTAGTTACAGCCCATTCTCCTAACCAACATCGTAAATTTGTAGGACCTTGTACATTGTATCTGGAAGAGTGTTATTAATTTAGCTATCTACATATATCAAAGGAAATTAAGTAATAATAAAGCTTTTAAATGTAATGGTTTTGTTCAAAGTTTTATTAACGATAATATTCTTACCCATATTCACAGGAGAAATGAATGACCTGCCCGTTAGGTATTGGGTCTGTTTCGTTTAGTTCCTTCTCGTCTCCGTGACCTATACCGGGTGTGCCTAGAACTTGACTAGCTGTCATCAAGTGTCCAGACTCAGTCGGCATTGTGTAAATCCCGTACTCCGTAGCAGGAACATGACATGGCTCTGAAATTTAATCTTCAATCAGTCAAACAAGGTATGATAATGTTGTTATGTGCATTACTACGTTTATTTTTAGTGTTGAAAACACTCCAGGTTACCATAAGGGTCAAAATATAATAGGCATATATTAAATTATAGTACAAGTACGCTACGCTACTCAGTCGTAATGGAATTGTGCCTCACGTATTTCGCATTTTGGTTTCTCCGGTTTCCATCTGCCACGAACACATTTAGCGGTTGCATTCGGTTCTAAATTAAGTCCATATCCCTTTCCACACGCTACTCTTACAATGGTTCCTGTAATTATATAGTAATTTTTTTTCATAAGTTTGGCATCTATCCAATAGGGATGACGACTGGGTAAAAAAATGCAATTCTATTTAGTCCGTCAGTCAGATAATAGAAAGGTATTAGATACGTTTTTTTTTGCTTTAATTTAACGAGAAATAGCTTAGGTAACAGGCATTAAAGCTAGGTCACAGTTTTGTATAAAACGTACTGTAGGGGATACCTACAGTTTATACGGTAGGGAGAGGGAAACGTAATAAATCACCAAACCCAATGAGTGCTGTTTGTACACTGATTTAATGTAATAAAATTATAAATGACAATAATTAATACGTGAATTTAGGTTACAGAGCGTTGAACTTGAAATGTTGATCAGACTATTATTTTTACCTACATACAATGTACATTGACTCGTACATCCTGCCCACACAAAAAATAAGAATGAAACTAAATTATATGTTTTACAAGTAGCCCAAAAGAGAATTAAAATGATTAATAAGTAAAGTATTTATGTAGAATTATGTTTGAAATTATTTCAAAGTTATTACTACTAAATATTATTCTTAGAAATTATATAAAATGTCTTAATGTTGTCCGTATTAAATAGTTTGTTGTTATTATCACTATCACTCACAATCACTGACAGACGGAATGTCTAGTTGAAACGAACGCGACCGCGGGTTAGCCTTTGGTGTTATCCAAGTACACTTTTCTAAATTTCGCACTGAATTACTCGTCATATTCACTTCACAATTATCACTAGATGTACCGTTATTCTGATCTGGAACCTGCTGTCTGTCACTCGGCGTCGCTTGGGAAGCCACTGTCCTGGCTATAGTCATCCTTCTAACTTTACGACATCTTACTACAAGGAAGATTCCTCCCGCCAATAGAATGACTGCTACACAGCAATATAATACTGAGTACTGATGAACGTCGTGGACGGTTAATTGTGAATCGCTTTGTCTTTTTAAATCATCGATTTGAATCTTTACAGTGTTCCATTCATTTTCATGGTTTTCAGGAATAAATGTGTATGATGTAAAGTTCACTATAGCATTAAGCATGGATGTAACTGGAACATTTGGTATATCAGGCTGATATTTGGAATGAGTGAAGTAATTATTGTGACTGTAAATAGTATAACTTTTACTTTTTATAACGCAGTCATGACCTATATCCAGTAGGCCATTACCTGTCAAGGTTTCTAAATGCATGCTTTCTGGGCAAAAAATGCGAATTGAGCATATCTCACAGCATGAAAACAACCACCTAGTATGCAATTGCTAGTATGCAATCTGACCCACCGTTCTTGGCAATCTGACACCTTAAAATTACATAAATTAATTTTATCAGTAATATTAATGTTACATAATGTATTCGTAATTGCAATTTCATAAATAGGTTTATTTGTAGAACATAAGACACGATTTGTTGATAGATGTAAGCATTCTTGGACGTCTAATTCTGTCATTAAGAGAAGTATGTCCTTTTGGAGATTAAATGCGATGTAAGGAGTTGCAAATTGAACAATGTGATTTTGGTTCTGTAAAGAAATAACACTGTCTAATTCTAAAGGTTCCTTGCTTATCAATGGTATTTTTACTTCAATTATTAGATATTTCTCGCCGACTTTGGTATTAACTTTCATTATTTTGTAAATTTCTTGTAAGTTTTGTTTATCAGTAGGTACAGTAAGATCACCCTTCAACTGGCCTGATATAATATTAATCTGATCTGCCAATTGCTCTGGCGGTAATAAATGCATATCCATGTGGCCATGTGTCAAGTCAGTGATAATGTTGATCAATGTATCTTGAATACGTCTCAAGCTGGTGAGAACTGAATTAGCTGCCATTGATGAAGAAATAAAATACAGTTCGGCGTCTATTTGTCTTTTAACGTAATTTATATTGTGGGCCATCTCCTTCATCTGTCTATTTATTATTAGAAATTGTTTGTTCATAATATCTTCATTTCTTTGCACAACATTGTACTGAGCTTCTAAAACAGATGTTTGATTTTTAAGTAAATGTTGTAAATGGTTCTCATTCTGTGATATTTTCTCTATATCTTTTTCGTACTGCTCTGCGAACGAATCATCTAATAGTCCAAATAACTTATTAGCTACATATCCAACACCGTTTATTAAGCCACGCTTTTGTCGCTTAGTCATTTGATTCCTAAGTAAACTATTATAATGTTCAATTTCCGTTAACTCGTGTTTTAATTGATATAGGATACTTTTATCTTGAGCTGGAATGTGTACTGACATAGTGCCTAGACTGTTTTCTATATGCCTGATGTAAACATTCATGTTTGATAATCCAGTCCAGTATGTCGTCATATTATAGTAAACTATTAGTGTCCATTCGTCTCGAATCAAATTCATATCACTTATTTTATTAAAATAAAGATATTGGTCCGAATTCAACGATGTTATGTTATAAGTACATTGTCCCGTAGAAAGTAAAGATAAAATTAAAAGAAATGTAATGGTTATAAAATTAAGGAATCCTTTTCTTGTTGTACATTTTGATCTCCGTTTGTTTGTATGACCCTGTAAGGGTGTTGTTATTGAATCGCTCGTCTGTGGTTGTTGTCCACTGCTCGACACCTTGTCATTTTCTTTGACCGGAATTAAAGACAATTTTATAACTGGCCGTTTTATTATTCCGTTTTTAGTTTTTACGGAGACTACCCTGACATAGCCATCTTTGCCCGGGTGCACATTCACCACTCTGCCTAGCGCCCACTTCCCAGGGGGCAAGTTATCTTCTTTGATACATACAATATCGTCAATTTCGATGTTTTTCGTGGGTGTTCGCCATTTTGATCGACTTTGTAACAACTGCAAATAATCTGAGGACCACCGTTTCCAAATCTCTTTGTTCATAGATTGAATCATATGCCATCTTGTAGAAAGGTTGATGTGATCTGGATCAGTTTGTGGTCTGGATAAGAGTGAATCTCCTATCAAGAAGTGCCCTGGTGTAAGAAATAGATCGTCTGGACTCTCGGTTAATGCGATTAAGGGTCTGGAGTTGAGACAAGCTTCTACTTGATGCAATAATGTGATGAACTCTTCGTACGTAAGCTTTTGCTCCCCCACGACTCTTCTGAGGTGATACTTTAACCGTTTGACCGCTGCTTCCCATAGTCCTCCAGCTGATGGATATGCAGGAGCATTGAATGACCACCGTATGTTGTACTCGTTTATGTTGTTGAAGAAATCACTGTTGAGAGTCTGTAAGATCTCCTTATATTCTTTCTTTAGTATGCGATTTGCTCCGACAAAGTTAGTCCCGTTATCACTGTATACGTGACTAGGGGTCCCACGACGAGCACAAAATCGTCGAAACGCTGCTAAAAATGCGGGTGTGCTGAGGTCCGAAACAAGTTCTAAGTGGACAGCCTTGGTTGACAGGCACACAAAGACGGCCACATACCCCTTGTTCGTCTTTACACCACGGCCTTTGTTTAATTTTATATCAAAGTGGCCGGTAAAGTCTACGCCAGTATGTGTAAATGGCCGAGACGGCGTGACCCTGCATTCCGGTAAATCTGCCATAATCTGTGCCTTGCTTTGGTCATTATGTCGCCTACACCTCACGCATTTGCGTAACTCACGTTTGACTGTTCTTTGTCCACTAATAATCCAGTATTTCTCCCTTAAATGAGACAATGTAAGACTTGGACCTCCGTGCAATGTCATTATGTGTGACTGGTGTATTATCAGTTCGGTGAGACGACTATGACTTGGAAGAATGATAGGATGTTTAGCTGACGAGCTGAGCTGGCTATTATTTAGTCTTCCACCGACTTTTAGCAGTCCGTCTTGCTCATCTAAGTAAGGATTAAGACACGAAAGGTGAGTATTTTTCTTTAAAGACTGGTACAATTTTAATTGTGATATTGTGTCGTGAAATTCAATATGTTGAATTGTTTTTATAATTAAATTGAGCGAATGACTCATTTCACTGCAAGACAAATATTTCTGTTTAGTAAAATTATGTTTATTTTTCAACCAATTAATGTAACGCGAGTACCAACCTATCATTGTTGTCACGCGCCGTATCGAGTTGCAGTCTTTTAATAATTTAATAATTAAATTATCATTTGTGTCGTATAAAGCGGCGTGCACATTATTTTTCTTTATTTCTAAACACGGAGATTCATATGTTGTGTTTTTTAATTTGTTTATATTAAAGTTACTTAACCACTCTGGGCCTTCCCACCACAGATGATGATCTAAAAGTTGTTTCGCGGTGAGTCCTCTCGTTGCACAGTCAGCAGCATTATCTTCTGATCGTACGTGTTGCCATTTGGATGATGGTATTGTCTCTATAATGGATAATATTCTGTGCGATACAAATTGTTTCCATTTGCTAATATTTCCATGTAACCATCCGAGGACGACCATTGAATCTGTCCATGCAAATATATTGAAGTTTGTGTGTGTGAAGGTTTCTAGAACTTTTTTCATGAGCCGCGATAATAATAATGCTCCGCATAATTCTAGTTTAGGTAGCGTAAGTTTGTTTTTCACTGGCGCTAATTTTGTTTTCGCCGCTATGAGAGTCCGTGTGGACTCACCTTTATCGTTTATTGTTACGATGTAGATCGCGCAGGCATATGCTTTTTCTGAAGCATCGCTAAAGCCATGTAATTGGCAATCTATTATATTTCCAATGTAACGAGGAATAATAAATTTATTTAATTGTTGAAAATCTGTTCTTAATTGTATCCAGGATTTTCTCATTTCATCTGATAGAACTTCGTCCCATGTGTTGGCTTTGTCCGACCATGTTTTTTGGAATAACAGCTTAGCGCGAATAGTAAGTGGTGATATCCATCCTAGTGGATCAAACACACTTGATATGTATGAAAGTAATTGCCTCTTTGTAAGTTGAGTATCGTTGTCCTGTTCTTCAAACTTGTTTTGGAATGTAAAAGAATCAGTGTCTGGTCTCCAGCTTATCCCCAGTGTCTTCTTAGATTCCAGACTCTTAAATTGAAGTGGAGTGTCGATGCTATCTGTTGGGAGATCTTCGAGAAGTTCTGGTGTATTACTCGACCATTTTCGAATATTCATTCCAGCTCTTTTTAGGATGACTATTATTTGTTGTTGCAAAGCTTTGACCTCGTTAAGGTCTTCTCCACCACCTAACAGATCATCCATGTAAAAGGATGACTGAAGGGCTTTCACTGCCAGTGGATACGCTCCTATCTTCTCGTTATCCATTGCAATCTGACGAAGTGTTCTCATTGCTAAATAGGGAGCAGACTTAGTACCATAAGTGACGGTAGTTAACTGTAACTCCTGTAATGGTTCCTGTGGTGAGGATCTCCATATGATGCGTTGTAGATGCTGATCATCTTCTCTGACAAGAATCATCCTAAACATTTTTTCTACATCGGCAGTGATGACATATTTATATTGACGCCAAACCAAAATCAAGTTCTGGAGATCCTTTTGCAAATTAGGACCACGTTCCATTAAGTCGTTTAAGCTCTTACCGGTTGACGTTTTTGCTGAGGCATTGAATACGGTCCGTAGCTTTGTTGTTGTTGAATCATTTTTCAATACACTATGATGAGGGAGATAACATGATATTTTGTTATAGCATTTTACCGGTTTCATATGACCTAGATTTTTATACTCTGATATAAATTGTTTATAGCGTTCACCAAAATCTTTATTTTTTAACATTTTGTTTTCAATGTTATGAAATTGAGCAACAGCTTTGGATTTTGATAATCCCAACTCCTTTTCAAAATTCGGTTTCATGGGGATCGCAACCTCGTACCTTCCATCTTCTATCCGCCGCGTGGTCGACTTGTATAACTCTTCACAAAATATTTCTTCGGGTGTAAGTGACGAGCTGATGTCAGCAATTTCTTCCATTTCCCAGTAATGAGATAATTCTGATAAATTATTTATGACGACTTGACAATTGAATGTTTTCACATTTCCCGACAGAATCCAGCCTAACTTAGTTTGTTGAGCCATTGGTGCCGAGTGTGGACCCTTGATTAGACCACTCATTATAATGTCTCTATAAACGTTTGCATCTAATAAAAGATCAATAGATCGCGATACGTTATACTCTGGGTCGGCCAGCTGTAAATGTTGTAAATGAGCCCAGGGGCGTTTTTTGAAGGATATGTTTGGTAAATTATTTACGACCCGTGGTATCACTAACGCCTGTGTAGTGAAGTTGTAATTGTCATAAATAGAATAAAGTTCGAGTGTAACGATGCCTTTACTTGAATTTATGCCGTGTCCTATACCCGAAACCGAGGCATGATAACTTTGTCTAGACAACCCTAATAGCTTTACTGCGTTTTCGGAGATCAGCGATATTTGTGAACCCTGGTCCAATAAAGCTCTCAACGTGACTAGGGTACCATCTACCGCTTTCGCTTTAATCGACAATGTGGTAAGCAGTACTTCTTCATTATCTGTCGCGACGTAGTTGACACTATGCTCCTTGATTGCCGGTGTATTGTCCTGTAGCTGAACTGATGTGGATGTGGTGTCACGGGTTGACCTCGTTGAGGTGGAGGGCATTGACTCGACAGTCGCATATGCGTCATGTAATATTGTGTTGTGGTCGAGTTGACAAATTTTGCACGTTTTAGTCGCATTACATTTATTATCATAATGCTTGTATAGACAGCTTTTGCATACTTGTAATTTCGAAATAGTTTTTAATTTTACATCGGTCTTTAGTCTTAGGAATTTAGTACATTTATATAAAACGTGACTTTGATGACAATAAGGACAAGACCAATTGCTCGAAGTAGCTGTGGCTTGATATTCCCGATTCGGCACTTTTCCACTGTTGGAATGATTAAAATGATTATATTTTTTATAAGCGGGCTTAAAAGGAAATTTCGCTGGATAGTTAAACCTGTTTGGTATAGATGACACTTCTCTTTCCTTTGTGTTAATAGGCTCGAGAGCAGTAAATTTACTTTCTAAAAAACTCATAAGCTCAGTTAACAAAGGTAAAGCCCGAGGTGATTTGCGAGCTTCTTTATAGTCGGCATAAGTCTCCGGGTCCAGTTTCTTTGTTATAAGATGAACCAGTATCGGGTCCCATGTTGATGTATCGATACCCAGATTCTGAATCGCGTGTATATTTTCCATGGAAGTATCATAGAGACGTTTTATTTCATTGGCAGTTTGTTTATGAACAATCGGTTGACTGAGAAAAGCTTCAATATGTTTCGTAAAAAGGACTTGAGGGTTATTGTACCTGTGGTTCAGTAGCTCCCATGCTGTATCGTAGTTTTCTGGCGATATATGTAGGTGTTGGATGAGGCGTTCTGCTTCACCTCTCACCTTCCCTTTCAGATGCTGCATCTTTTGGCTCTTTGTAAGTAAGCCGTTATTATGAATGGTTTCGGAAAATAAATCGCAAAACGTAGGCCATTGTACGTACCGTCCTGTGAATACAGGTACCTCAAGCTGTGGAGTAGCTTGTTGAATATGCGCTGTAGCTGCTAACTTCTGATTTAGAGCCCTCTTAATGTCTTTGAACGACTCCTCGTAGTAGTAGAACTCTTCTTCGTAAGTAGAATCGGATCCTTGAAGTACATTGTCAATTTGCAAATGTAACGAATCTATAGTATTCCATCGTGATTGAATACTCCTTAGCTCATCTTCTAATTCCCATTTAACATTAATTTCATTTACCTTGATATTTCGTGTCAGACGCTTAAATGCTCTAAAGTTGGTGCGTTGCAACATCAGTAGCTCGGCTACTACTTGCCCGCCCTGTCTCGGGGAGGCGGTGGGAGCGGCCGGTGGCTCCGGCGTGCCGGGTCGCGTGCGAGATATTCTCGACCGACCTGGTGGGTTGTCATCATCTGTACTCTCTAAGGCTGCTGTCGCCGAATATGAAAATATTTTATGTCTTACCGACTCGAAGTATTTTCTAGTCTTTTCATATTGATTTTCGATAAAATACGGATGATTAGTTTCTCCATACACTGATAATTTGTCGTTAATCGATTGGAACTCTGCCCATTGTTTGTCTAGCCTGTCCAGCCTGTCCCGTAAATACTCACGCGTCTTACGAGTCGCGGAGTCCTTACCAAAGTTGCGGTCGATCTGTTTGATCGATTCAAGAATATCTTCTTGATGCTTGAAAAGTTTCTCCATCCTGATGCTGTTAATAATTAATAAGCAAAACCTTACTTGATAACAGGATACAAATCTGCTGTGGAAGATGTCGGCTACGGTGTGACCGCTTGTCGGCAGAACTTCTGTTCGAATAGTGGGATACCACGAACGCAACCAAATTACGTATAGAACAGTTCACAGTTTATGATAGTCACTATTTGGTAGAACACTGTATGTGAGATCACTGTCTGTGATAGAGTGACGTAGTCACGATTTTTAAGTCACTGGTTATAAAAAACTACACGCACGCGACGCGAACGCGAAGTCCTTATTATTCGAAGGACCAAAAAACTGTAGGGGATACCTACAGTTTATACGGTAGGGAGAGGGAAACGTAATAAATCACCAAACCCAATGAGTGCTGTTTGTACACTGATTTAATGTAATAAAATTATAAATGACAATAATTAATACGTGAATTTAGGTTACAGAGCGTTGAACTTGAAATGCTGATCAGACTATTATTTTTACCTACATACAATGTACATTGACTCGTACACGTACCATTACGTGACGTCATGCAAAATTTCAACACCATGTATCGCCGTATTTTTATGATTTCGAAAAAATAAAAAAATACGTTTTTATATATTTTTCAACTCACGGACAAATAAATAAAAATTAGTCGTCATCCCTATTAACTCACATGACTTAGTCACAATAATTAGAAATAAAATTTTCAAATCTAATTTATTTACCTGAACTAAAAGTGTTATTGGGATCTCTTCCATATTTTACTATCTCAATGTTGACATAAGGTTCACTTTCAATTGGATCGCAGGGGCTTTTAGGTCTTCCTTTCTTTCCTTTCTCAGTTTGGTTTCCTTCTTTACTAACCTCTATTGTGTCTTTGGTCTCAACACTATGGATATCTTCTGTAGATTCTGATTGCCGCTGTCGGAGTCTGCCTTTACTTTCTCGTCCTCTGAAAATAATATATCATAGTTTCATTTACATATTTTATTAGTCGGCCCACATATTAAAATTGTTCAGTTCTTGAAGAAACTTAAATCCAAAACAGCTTACAGTATTTCTTACGTTTTAGGAACTGTAGCAGTTGTTTGATTCAATCTATCAGTTTTTCTACTCGTTCTCTTATCACGTTTATCGATAATGTTGTCTATTTCGGTAGAATTTGTATTGTTGTACTGTAATGGAATTACTGCCATTTCTTTGCTAAAACTAGTTTCATTTTTGTTTTTATTGTGGATGTTGATTTCTAATGGAATAACTTTTAAAAGATCCGTTCTGATTTCATTCATGGAAGTTGTAGTTTTTATTAAAGGTTGTAAAGTCCAGACTTCTCTGTCGGTTTCTTCAATATTTATGTAACGTTTGAACCTTTTTTTTGGTGTCGCTGATGTGCTTGTAGTAATTTTAACAGTACTGTCAGCTTCCAGGTCTGTAATAGTCTCTTTTTTTGATTCATTGCTATTTTTAAGATTGGAATATCTCTTCCTCCTCTTGTCTACGTATCTTTCAAAATAATCATGTTTTAACTTATTAATTTTAAGCCCATTTTTATTTTCTATTTTGTCGTCCGGGAAAAGTCCACCTTTTAAAATTGTTACGTGTGGTAAATTACCCAGTTCTTCCGAATTTTCATATTCTGAACTATTAACATTGTCAATAATTTCATCTTCTTCTGGTTCGTAAACTGGTTGGTAGGAATATAGTCTGTGGCCAATAGGTTCTCCATGAACATTGTAGACTGTATAAACAGCCGTGGGAAAATTCTCATAGTCGGAATTGTCATCTGTTCCAGTAACTAAGTCTTCTTCTAAATCTGTATCATATTTCTTCATGAGTTTGAAGTTAGCATGTCTTAGAGTTGGTTTCTGAGTGTTATGGTTATATTTTTCATAGAGTTGATCTAGATACTGCTGTGTAGGATCAGGCCTTCGACGCAGGTTGGTATAGTACTGACGAAGGTAGGCAGATCTTCTAAGACGAATTTCAGGTTCGGGGATGGATCGCCTTCTACGGCTCCATCTAATACGTGGATGTTGGTATAATGTGCACCTAAAAAAGGAAAGTAAAACTGTCAAGTATTAATTGCATACAAGTTTTTTATGCCCAACAGTAATAGTACCATTGAATACTTACTTAGGTAGTTCTCTAGGACTCCAACGGCCACCAATGCACGTTGCTCCTGGCGGTCCTTCAGAGAGAACATATCCTTTTTCACATTCGTACATTATTTGTTTGTTGTTTACCACCTAATAAGTTTTAAGTGAGATATTAAAACTCATCAAAATATATTTATAATTTTAATTAACTTTAATTGACTTCTCTACTTTACTGTATTATTTACCTTTTTAACATACGGCCGATAATCATAGAGTCCCATGTTTCCAACCAGTAGAACTTTACCGTTTTCGATGTAACCGGGGAACGGACAAAAAACTGAAATGGGAATGGATTGCTGTTACATTAAGTAAGAAGACTTTTCATTATCAAACTAGCTGGTCTTAGAGATTCTGCTCTATTTCTCTATAACAATCATGCAACCTCTAATGAAATTACTTTAATTTAAGTGAAATCTTTGACAACTGAGGACAGAGTGGTTTATATGGGAAAAAAATATAGTTGTTTTTACTGTTTTATAAGTTAACACATTTAGGAATTATATTTTTTTTATTCGTAAAGATAATATTAATGAAACGTAAACGCAAAAACTTTACCCTCTTCACATTTCGGTGCCTCCCCACTCCAGTTCCCAAAAGAGCAGACGACAATGGGATTGCCCCTCAGCTCAAAACCATCTTTACATCTGAAGCGTGCTTTCATCCCGTGTTCCGTTTTCGGAGCTAGCACCATACCATTACGAGGGTTTTTGGGCATTTTCTTGCACCTGATTAAGTTAATAATAATTGCACTATCAAATTTACTTTTTCATTGACACATATCTGTCTTAACATTTCTCTTATTAAATTCTCTAGAATGTTGCCTTGGAATTTGTTTTTCTTGGTATGTAGGCCAAAGCGTTTTGAAACAACTTTGATTTCTAGGAACTGAAGTTAAACTTAAGTTAGAAATGATTATCTTGTTAATGGTTTCAAGTTCCTAGAAATCAGCATTGTTACAAAAATACTCGCATATTATTGTGTATAAATTTTGCTATCAATGACACGACATGTTAATCGACTTACGAAAGAATTATCTCTTTTTGTTTTTGATAAGTGCTCGTATTATATTGAATTTCAGTTTATATTACCTGGCCGGTTGGCATCTGGGTATCTGTGTCCAAGTTCCATTGTTGCATGTAACAGCTGCATTATTAGAAGGGAATTCATAGTTCTTCTCGCAATCCACTATTATGATCTCACCTAAAAGATAAAAAGGAAATATAAGGACAACATATTGAACTAACTTCTAACACAAAGACAGTCTAAGTATGGAAAATGTATGGAACTTAATGTACTCGTATATCTTACCATGTTGTACCATAGATGAGCTACCGACAATTTGGGTGTTTCCCTCCTGAGTGTAATTTTCTCCAGTTTTGTTTTCTACTAATACTATTCGCCCTTGAGATACATGTGGTACGACGCATGGAGCTGCAAGGAAATTGGATTCCAAGATTTAGGAGTATTTAAAAACGCCGAAAAAAACGACATAAAGGTGACATAATCTTAAAGGTGATAAATTAATGGTTTAAGAAGAAATAGTTGCATTTTATTATGGTAGCAAAGAGTTTGAATTGCGTATTAATCAAATTATTTGCTATTTCTGTATTTGTATGCAAAGAAAGAAATGTTAATATACCTAAACATTGTGGTAACGGATGACTCCAAGTACCATCACTTTGGCATATAGCGGAACCATTCCCTTCCATCTTCATACCATCTTGGCATCTGAAAATTATCGAGGCCCCTAACCCAGTACCCGAAGATATGTTCTCCAGCCATCCATTCCAAAGCTGACCAGGATGACCGCAATTTATTTCTATAAATGATAATTTTACACTTAAAGCATTCAATAGTACTGCAATAAAAGTGTTGGCTTTGAATAAAGCATTTTAACTAAATTTGTGAAAATGTCAAGGAAAAATATCAAACATAGTGTTAAGCTGTTATATTTGTTAGCATTACTACTTGAATAGATCATGTTACACATGCTTCTCTTTTGTGCTTTAATCGACGGGGAAGCATTGGAAGACTTAAGGCTAATGATTATAAAAGGATTTATTTTACTCGAAAACTTCGTTCAGCCTCATTTGAAAGATTGGTGACATATTAAAACTAAACTAACCTTTACATATAGGTTGGGTAACTAACCTTTACATATAGGTTGAGTGCCAGACCATTTTTTGTCAGCGCCACATCTTCTTGTCGCATCTCCCACAAGGCGATATCCATACTTGCACTCATATGAGACGACAGAATTGTAAGCGCAAGATGTGTACACCGCTTTCCCATGTCTCGGCGCTTCTGGTGGTGGGCACTGCACCTGGGTGACCACTAGATGGCGACACGTGTCGCTTTTAAGTAACTCCCAACAGATGGCAATAACTTTATTGCACACATAACACCGCTATTTTAAATGACAATGAAATAGGTTGCATTTCATTTATCAAACATGCAATGAAATAAAAAAACAGCATGCATAAAATGAAACAAATTATTTTTTTATTTATTGTTCTTTATTTCGCTACAGCAAGTATAAGATAAATAATTAGGAATTTCTTTACAATAAATTCTTGCAAGTTCAACATCGATTAAAAGGCTTTACTACGTAAAGAATACCTAATATATGAACTACATAAGTAAAGCTATATATAATTATTTGGCTATATAGGCAGTAAAGGTATTTCGACATAATTTTATCATGGCCATATTAATATTTTTTAACTTGTACTAAATTTAGGAAAGTCATAGTTACATAGTATTGTATAGTACAACAACTAAATAATTATAACAAACATCTTTAAGACACTACGTAATGTTATCATTTAAACTGTGTCCTTCTCTCCTCCTTCTAATCGCAGCAGAAAAGAGGAAAAAGATAACGTTTTAAACATTTCATAAAATCACATCTAATTAATGGAAATCCCACCAAACGGTATTGTGGAACTAATAAAAGAAAAAGATATCATCTAAATATGTTAAAATATAAAAAAGAGAAACTACAAATGGATTTGTGAGAAAATTTAAATTTCAAACAGAGTTAAGAACAAAATTATAATCGAAACACATCAGTTTTCAACTAGTGGGAGATCCATATTATCTAATTGCGTCATGACAATGATATTGCTCAATATGACAGCCATGATAATAGCCAATACCAAGCTTACATGCCATCTAGTCATGTTAACGGAGACAGTTTTAAATTCACAGAAGTTATAAACCATGCACATTCCAAACGATAAGACACGGATCAGCAACTACATTGTCACGAAGCAATGCCAAAGTTTGCATAGAGTTTGAAATCACAATCAACCTTTGATGATGAGTCTAAATTCGTGAAGAATGATATTAAGTCATCGATATAAATTATTATCATAAAGACATTGTTAAATATTCGGAATCGTCAATTCATTCGATAGTCTCTAATTCTTAGCAGCTTTTATCATGAGATTCCGTTTATTTGAGGTTCAAGTATTTAAACGATTAACTTAATTTGAAAGTATAAAGCTTTTTAATGAAAGTTTTAACTTAAACAAGGATATTAACAATAAATATCTTCATTATTATGTAAACATCCAAGTATTACATGGACATGAGCGTTTCTGAGACATGCTTACTCTTCCTTACCTTAGTCTCATTTGATCAAGAAATCCTAGAAATACTTCGTCATTGTACAAATATCTAATTTGACTGAAGAATAAATGAGATCATATTTTTCGTTCGTCTTTTACATTTACCCATCCTACCCCTATGCATGTAGTTTATTTTAATATCTTATAGCACATATGAATATTAAAATGTTATATAAGGCATGTTTAAACGCCATCCTTTCCATTATGACAGATGTGCTATATTAGTACTATATTATCTCATACTATTTTATGTTTTGCTATTAATTAGTACTTGCTTGGCTAATAATAATAAATTGGGTTTATTAAGATTAATAACACTAGACTAAAACAGACGTTTTTGACAACTTTGAGGATAAATTAACTGTATTTTTTTCACTGTGATCACTTTTGATTTACAGAATATATTGAACCTTACCACTGATATAAAGCAGGAGGAATAATGGGAAGAAAGCTTTATTAAATAAATGAAACATAAGACATTGATAGCTGACGTAAAATCTTACTCCCATATTAGATATGTTACAAATGGTTTATGTATGCATCGATTAGACTCATCATCAAATCTTCGGCCATCATCAAATGCTACTTACGGACACATGTAGGGAGCTCCTTTGGTGCCCAAGCGCCATCTGCTTGACAGTACCTCTCCGCTTTTCCAACCAGCTCAAAACCTTGCCCACATTGCACCACAGCTCGGCAACCGAATGTGTGGCAATCAGCTGTCACCCAGCCATGGGGTACGTCACCGGGCTCACCACATGACCGAGCTGTGTGAGGATTTTGAAGTTAAAATTACTTATACACATTAATAGATTTTCTTATTTAAAATTCGATAAAACATCTTATGGTTTTAAATAAAACTACTATTTTTAAACAATTTTGTTAGGTGTGTTTTTTATTTATAACATTTTTCAGACGTTTCGGATTCTTCATACAACAAAGTAATAATAGCTATCTATAATTATTGGAAACATTATGGTATTTTTGGACCAATTTTTCTAAAGTTAAATCAATTATGGATGCCAATTTCATTCACCACGCTGTATCATTGTTAAAACTGTATTGTATCTCAGGTATTATACAATAATTTCAACCTTACTGAGATGCCATTATTACGATAAAAATAGCAGAATTAATATCCTGGAAAATAACCATTGGGAATGAATTGCAATTTATCGCCTTTGTTGTTGAACTATTTGCAGAGGTTACGGCGATGCTCATAAAAGAAAACATTGCACATTAACTTGTAGCAGGGCCGTTATTACTAATAGTTCAGTATATACGATAATAAAAAGTTATCGTATTACGCTATTTCTTCAGCTTCGTATGTTGAAGAAGTATGTATGGAGTTGTCGTGACTTTGGCTGATATAGATAATGACTATATCAGGCAAAGCAGCGGTAACTCATATTACAATATACGATGCTGGAGAAATGGCGAAGTGCAAAAAGGCTACAATAATTTATGAACACATTTTTTTAACAATAAATATTGTAAATTCATTTTTTATTGGAACAGATTAAGTTTGTTAAGTTTTAAGTGTTTAAAAAGATTACATGACCACCTTCTAGTTATTACCGTAGATATTATATCGGATAAAAGTCCTAGTCAAGACAAACTAAACCAACCTACACTCGATGAGGACTGTTCGTTTAATTACAGAGGTCTCAAAACTTCTTTTCGGCTTCATTATCACATAAACTCTATTTTATATTAATATTGTATTGTCATCCAATGTATTTGAGCACATAAAATTTCAGTTCAGTCTTTAAATTGCAAGAGTTGACCCACACTAACATGGCTTGTTATACAAAAGCTTATAAAAAATCTGTTACGCATTGAAATTAACAAGAAATCACTTTATAATCGATATACTCACGTTCACAACTGATGTCAGGACCATACCACGAGGCCTGTCCATCGATGGCCAAGCATTTAGCCCTGGGGAAACCATTTGTGACGTAGCCTGTGTGACAGTTGTATTGGACTGTGGCATCCAAGTCAAAGGTAACTTGTTCAGGGAGGGCGGAGTGACGCGCATGCTCGATGGTTGGAGGTTGAAGACAGTAGACTGAAATATTAGGATACTTTGTTTTTACTCTTTTAGAAAAAAAGAGCGCATCCACGGTAGAAAATCTTTACAAATTCAAAACAGAATTACGATTAATAACTGAAAAAAATCGCTAATTTAACGCTGGTAATGAGATACTTTTTTTTACCAATTTATAGATTGAAATCATTTAAAAATACAGCGTCAATAAAAGCGCTGTCGCAGCTTAAAAGTTCAATCAAATAAAACCTAATTCAAAACTTAATGAAGATGTTATTTGGTTTAACCCTCAATACACCGTGTAATGTGACTTTCTTAATAAAAGCCGTTCTTTACTCTTCACAAATGTGAAATTAATTTGTGGGTACTCGGTAGCTAATGGGAATCAAAAATTAATACTCTCGCAACTCACTGTTTTGTTTACAAGCTGGTGCTTGTCCTGCCCATTTTCCATCTGCTTGACAATTACGACTCTGCAGACCAACGACATGGTATCCAAGTGGACAGGAGTATGTCGCTCTGAAAATAGCATAGTTTTTGCTAAAAAGAAATATGAAAAAAAAACAGATATCTTTTTAGAAATAAGTGCGTAAAAGATCTCATGATCAGCGTGTAAGTTTATTTCTTAGAATATTATTGATTCTCCAATGTTTAGAAGCAGAAATCGATTAATTCATGCTGAGTAAAACATATATTTCATCGATCTAAATTTATATCGTATTGCCTCGCACACACTCTAGTTAGCTCGTCATTACTGAAGATCGTGGTCGTGGGATTCTTAGGAGAGCACGGTTTTCCTCCACATGTCCTGTTCCATAGCTGCTTTTACTGCCTGGTGGAATTTGGGAACTTTTACAGTTAGTTGAACTGATGTGTTGTCGCATACAATTTTAATACGATGTTTGAAAAAACATAGTTTTAGTGCAGGTACTATAAACCCTTTAACAACCAACGAAGACCAAATGGCCCAAACGGTTAGTAATGTAGGCATGTATAAAATAACTTACTTGTTCCCAAATAATCTTCCGTTAAGTGTAATTGTGCCAATATCCGGCTGTTCTAACTCAGGACATTCACGGTCTGTAACAATAGATTAGCATAATGATAGCAGATGGACAATCAACAGCACTTCAGGTTATACAATACTTGACATTGACGGTAGAGTTAAAAATCAATTGCGGACATGTGATATATTTTGATAACTTGACATGCAGCCATGTGTACAAGCAAACAGTATATAGTAGTATATAGTAGTATGTGCTTTCTATACATTGTTCTGCCGTGGCCCGGTAATTTTACACTGCTTCTACGACACATTAAATACTTTTAAACCCAACCATAAAAAGTTTTATTATATTACTAACTTTCCGCTAGCGGCTTCGCCCGCGTGGTTCATATAACTTCACACCCGTATTTCACTTCCTTAGAGATGAAATTTCCAAAATTCCTTTCTTAGTGCTCACTTACGTTATATAGAGAACGGACATGTAAAGTTTCTGGCTTCTAGGTTTAGCGGTTTGGGCTGTGCGTTGGCCCGGTACCGGATGGGGACCCGGCAAAAGGGAAACACTGGTATAAGGGATCGCGATGACTCTGTTAATCGTCGATCCGTTAATATCAAATATATTTATAATATGATCAATGAAAGAGAAACTATATTAACCTCCATTGAGCAAATACGTTATATAAAAATATTATAAGCGAGGAGATCGTTGGTTAAGGCCGTTCGGTCTCCGATGCGGAAGTAAAACAATTTTCGTACGGGCCGGTCATAGATTGAGTGATCCAAAAATAATATTTCGAGCTCCTCTTTTGGAAGGCACGACAAGCCGTTGCTCCCGGCTACATATGCAGTCGTTAACTACCACTTATCCACATTGGGTTCGTGTTGTGGCCCATCCATAAAGAAAGCCTGTGGCGCAGAAATGGGGACATTAATAGGCTGGCGATGAAGATGATGAAACATACCATTTCTACTTGTGAATAACTGTCAAAGAAATATCTATACTTTTTAGTAAATTTTGCGCCATTTTATTTTTCCATACGAAAGAAATATTCTATACTGAACTCTAGTAGGTAAGTTGGTCAGCAATTTAGGGCGACGTATAAAAGTCTCTCAACCTTGAGGGCACAAAGCTGTCGCAGAGGCTGAGAACCCTTCACATGTAAAGCTTTTTATAATTGCCTATCTAGTCCACGAGGCCGAAGAAAAAATAAGAGATATATTTTTTCATTCAAGGCGAATGAAATGCAAATATTGTTACCATTATCGATTACTATCATTATGACGTAATAAATATGTAATTTCGAAAAACTTGAGAGACGCTCTTTTGGAAAAAACTTATAGTAATTAGTTCTTACATGCAAAAATAATCATACTTATATTCTAAAGAAAAAAAACATCAAATGTTTATTTGTTTGCATCGAATAGGATAGAATAGAATTACATTTTCATTATTGTATAATAAAATCTATAATACAATAATGAAATTTCGATGCTTTATCATTTATTTGAAGGATCTCTTTGGAAAATTTATCCGTCGACAGAAAGTTTAGTCTCTTAAAGCGACTTCAAATTTTCTCTAAAGTGAAACACTTTTACTGTTAATTGGTGCTTCTAGAGTTCGAGTTCACTTGCCTACTTTATTTATCGAGTGAAAAACTTCAGTGGCGTAGGGTTGTCAGTCATTCGGAAACGGGGACGCATATTCTTTGATTTTCTTAGGTGACTATCATCCTTTAAGTAATCTGAACAGCTTATGTAGCTGCAGGGGCATCCATGTGGATAAAACATCACACGGATAACGTACCCCGTAGGACTAGAATTGGTGGGTGTTAACAATTGTAGATGCAGTCGAGTTACCTACGAGTTACTCATATTGATTTGACATAACAGTTTATTTTATTTCCCTGGTTTACAAACTTGTTTCCTCACATCTCTTTTATAGAGCCCACGATTATAGAAGCTGCAAATATATGCAGAGAAAGACCGTGCCACGTTTTTATGGTAAGGAAAATTTTCGTATAACAAAAAGAAACGGCAAAGCACGGAGAACCGAGATAATAAAATTTTGATCACCAATTCTATAACAGGCTATCGCAATAGTTGCTAAACTTCCGCAAAGCAGAACGTACGCGCTAACCACTGCGCCATCGAGCTTCTCTATGGAGATAAAAATGTTGTTCAAGAATTAAACCTTAAATTTCCATAACACAATTTATTTTTCACAGCCCTACAACAAATTGATGGCACTCCAAAATGCATCGGGAATTTCATTGCAATCGCTCGTTAATAGTAGTTTAAAACTGTGCTAGAAACTTATGTAAAAATAAAACAGCTTTTCCAAGTAGAGTTAAGCAAGAATGCAGACCAAGCGAATCAAAATTCTATTCTGAAACAACTAAAGAATATTTCGAGCGGTTTTTTCAAAAGCATACAAATGTATGTACCTACTGACTTCGTTCAATGTCTTTCTCCTTCAGCTTTTCAGTCTCTCTCTCTCTCTCTCTCTGGCTCACTTTCTCTCTTTTTCTCTCTGTATGTGTGTTTGTGTGTGGGTGTGTGTCTTTTTTATATTATTATCAATTAAGAATATGTTTCTTCATAGCTTCGACTTTAAATATTTATAGTACGTTAATTTTTACGCAAATAAGCTTCGATGTTATGGTATAGTAGACCGTATAGTTTGTTTTCGTGTTTAATACGTTCACAGCACAGCACGGTTATTATATGACACATATAACGTAATAGAAAGGTATTCTTTGAAAATTTTCTTTTTAATTACAAAACCTTTGATTGTACTATGATATCTATAATTTTATAAATGTATCTACTTTTATAAAGCTTACCCGCGACTTCGCAATTTTTTTTTTTTATAACATCCCACACATTAAACAGATTTCAATATGAGTAGCAAATCTGAGTAAATGAAGGTAAACACAACACCCAGACCCGAGACGATATATAGCCTATGGAGTCGAATTATAGCCTGTCACCCTTATATGATGTAGTTCTCTATATTTCCGATGCTACCCCCTTCCTACAAAGTTAGATACTTAACCTCTTCAAAATGCATATTAGTATATATTCTATGCGCCATAAATAATAATTCATTCATTCGAAATCACCATATTCAAATAAAGTACTAAGAGTGAAATTTTCTTCACATATCAATCTTGTATAACTTCTTAAAATCGCCCGTGGGTAAAATAAGAATCCCCACGAGCATTATAGAGACGTACCTACTTCATCATAAGGATTTATGTTAAAATTTCATACCCTACACCCGGTGACCCGAAGGTCGGTCGCTACTAGCATTACCCGGCCCGAGCGTTTCGCACATTAGCATAGGACGTGACCGGAATACCGGCTTGGACAGTAATAGTCACGCCATAGTGATTTACGTATCAGTATATCAAATATAACGACGAGATTTTTCGAGGAGCTCGATGGCGCAGTGGTTAGTGCGCTTAGTCAAAGACTTTCGATGCGCAGATCGTAGGATGTGTGACCAAAAATTTATTATTTCGAGCTCTTCCGTGCTTATCATCTACTCACCCTCCAATACGCATTGGGCCCGGGTCATGGTCCATTCTCCCTATTCGATTTGATTCGATTGTATCAATAGATAAGGACTTAGCCCCAATAGTGGGGACATTCTAAATTCAAAACCAGAATCGCCACATTCGGCATTTTTTTTCTTTAATATTTCCGTTATAACATAAAGAAGGTTATGGAGACATAAAACACAGAAAATATTAAAAGCAGCACTTCTTTTTTTCTTTATTGATTACGCAAAAATTACGGCGATACATATTGTTGAAATGTCGCATAACGTCATACCTTTGTACATTTTCTACATAGTTGTAACGTAGCAAGTCCCCACTTCAGAACTCCAATGCCTATTATATGAGCTATTTTTAATTAAATTGAATCAAAAAATTTACACGAAATGGCTTAGACGTATCTAATATTTTTTCTTATCTGACTACTAAATCTAAATAGAATTTCTGTTTTATTATCCAGGCATCATTCCTATTATTTTAATATTATGTATATGTTGTAATTGAACTTAGTTCGTCTGGTAGATAGTTAAAAAATAAAATTCCATTTAAAAATTAAAAACAAGTAAGAAAAACCAACAAGAAATTTGTATCTAACTTAGGAGAGAGTAAAAATTTCGAATTTCGAAATTAGATATTCTTTAAAATCTTTTTTTAATAATAGAGAAAATAAAGCGACAATCCTTGTCAAATAATTCGGTATTATATATTCTGACGTAGGATTGAGTAGGGATCCGTAGTTAGACATTCAAAAATTATATTATGGTTTGTAAAAGATAAGATATTGAATAAAGTATTTTCAGTTTTTATTACGAGATATAAATAAAATAGTTATTGTTATCTTCTGGCTTTATACGGTCCGTAGTTTTGCGGTTTTTATCCGCATAAATATGTCAACCCGCATCTAATACATTACTTAGCAAACAAAGATGGACAAAATATAAAAAGGATTCGCTTTATGGTTAGATCATGAGTCTGCAAAATTTTTAGCTATATATTTTTTAAATTGTATTAAAGCTTGTAAAATTAAGTTACTTCTTATAAAGTAGAACTTTCATTTAATTATTAATTAAAAAACTTTATCAAATGAGGATGAGCAGTTTTGTTTTTATATAGGTATATAAAAAAAAACTGTACAGTCTAAATTATGTTGATGACGTAGTAATTTTTAAATAAAAATAGATTCTTATGTTCTTTACAATAAAAAAGTCTTGAAAAGAACTGTAAAAATTTAAAATAGTTTTTAAATGGTAAAAAGCAAATTCAGTAAACGTCATTTGAAGTCAAAGTAAAAGCAAGGGTAACTAGTAATCCTTGTCCGAATTCAAGTGATGTTTATTTTTGTCAACCGCATTTGTAGTTTTTAATAAGATTTTTTTATACAACAGAATAGTTTACTCGTTAGTTTACTGCTTTTGTTAATTAACTATGGCACGCCCCTGTAATAGAATGGGAGAGCCACACGTCTAGTAAAATGGCTATTTAATTTTTTTATAGACCCAGCTCCTAGTAAATTTATGCTGTTTCCGGATAAGGGATCAACCTGCGAAAAACGACGGCCCTGGATTGGCAGCAGCTGTCTGCTATTCGACGAATGGTTTAATGGAATACGTGCGTGTTATATATGTTTAAGATTTATTATTCAATTATCGGAATTTGTACTTATTTTACAGATTTGTGTATGGATTATTGAGAAGGTCGATGGCGCTAAGTTAGCGCGTATGGTTTGGGATGCGTTTCTTAAGGAACTTTTGCAATGGCCGGTCATAGGATGGGTGATCCAGATCCAGCCACGGCGGAGCTCAAGAATTTTGGTCACCCATCTAATGATTGGCCCTCATATTCATTTACATATAATCCCACGTTCGTGTTTAAAATGAATTAACACCAATCGCTTGATTACCTTCAAAACAATACCATATCGTAATGCGACAAGGTTGTGAGTCAATTAGCCTAAATTAACACACTAAATTAATACACATTCTTTACTCTGATGGGTATTAAATAAATTTCTATTAGCTAATATTCTAGAATAATCCACAGACACCGTAATTTAATAAACTATAACACTCGTATTTATGATCGAGTAGAAGTAATTACTTGAGTAAAAATCATATATTAAGCAAATATTTTAACTAGCTTTCCGCCAGCGGCTTCGCCCACGTGGTCTTGTATTATACATAAAAACCTTCCTTTTGAATCACCCTATTTATTAAAAAAACTGCATCATAATCCGTTACGTAGTTTTAAAGATTTAAGCATACATAGGGATAGGGACGGAGAAAGCGACTTTGTTTTATACCATGTAGTGGTGTAGTGATGATTAAATGTAATAAGAACGCATAAAAGTTAATAATATTATTAACTTTTGACAGTTCGCACTATATTCAAATACTTATGTAAAAATTACTTGAGTGATTATAACATTTAAATCATTAATATGAACTTTGATTTGACTCAAAAAATGCCTTATTTGCCACCGTAATAGCATTTCGAAAATTGACGAAATTTCGTTTTCAGAGAAATAGAAAAGGCCTTGATGTCATGTTAATTTGTGTGAATAGTATTTTCTTGTACATCCTTGTCACGAGCTCTTGTGCTATTACGTAGAACTAGAATATTTTGTCATTTAGATTTATCATAGTCATCATCAGTTCTTTTACGTCCTCACTGCAGGGACTCAGGCCTTCCATATGGATGTTATGAAGGATGGGCTATGACCCTCCACGCTAGCTCAAATGAATAGATGGCAAAAGTATTAACGATTGCAAATGCAGCCGAGACCAACAGCTTAACGTGCCTTCCGAAGCACGGAGTGGCTTGAGATAATATTTATTGGTCAGTGGTCACCCATCCCGTGACTGACCATTATGATATTTAAATTAACAACAACTTTCGCGGTCCGCGCCGCTTATCCACTACGTCACCGAGCTACTCCTTAGTCCTATATATTCGTGTGTCAGTTCAGTAATGTAAAAGCGACCTATCTGGAATAAGACAAGGGTCAGTCCCGTGATAGTACATTTACAACAACAGAATACGATTGGCTAATCTATATTTTACTAGTGAACTATTGGATGTTATTAGTAAGTTTAAAATCCTACTATATTATAAATATTAAAAAGTTTGTGAGGATGATTTGTTAGGCTTTCACGCTAAAACTCCAAACGGATTTTGATGAAATTTAGAATACTTACTGATGATTCTACGGCTGAATCACCTTAATATAACAATTCTCTAGGGATAAATGTAAGCTGGCAGAAAGCAAATAGACATGTATGGCGTGTACGTGAAAATGTAACGCAGTTAAAATGAGATAGAAGATCGCGGTTACTCATCAGCTTTTCTTTACTAACTTATAAAATTAATAAAATACATAATTTTTCATATCTTTTAAATTATATTAGTAGGTGTTCGAACTGAAATCTCTTTTTATTTTTCAATACAACATTCAACTCTTCTATTTTATATCGATTCATTTTGTTTGTTTTATAATAAAATTAAGACCTACACAATCGGTATCTAATATGTAAGTTTTATTTTCAAAATGTCTGTGGTTTAAATTTCAAATAAAAATGATTCATCAAATCTTCGGCTGCCCGATTTAATATTTCAAATTACGAGTATCATACAAATATTTGCGCATGCTAAAAAACATAAGACGTTCATTTTTGCTAAACGCGCGTCAAAGAAAAGGGATCTAAGAAAAAAAATAATTTACACCTTACCGTATAACTTTTTAAATGTATTCGAAATCGCGGCAGGAGCTCTCAGGCATTTGGCCACTTTGACAACTTGCATAAACTTCTTGCGGAGTTAGCAGGTCTTCAAAGCCATCGGGGCTTTCATTTTTAAAAAGTTAGGTTACCAAAACGCGACGCCTTTCACCCCTACCTGCTCGTTTACTTTTTTATGAATGAAAACTTTTCAGTTATTTTTTGGAGAATCATTTGATTGGTTCTTCAGAAGCAATAAAGATTAGTAAAATAAAATAAAACAAATAATACAAATGGTGTAAAAATTAGTAGACATTGCGATACTTAAATGCGAATTATTTTGCGCACGATAATAATATCTATCAAAATATGAAAATTAAACAGTAACGCAATAGCAATAATGATATAAAGCTATAAGCTAGTGATGCGACTCAAGCCTTGTTTTTACTCGGGTCAGAAATTGTCAAACTCGTACTCGATTGAAAAAAAATATTACTCGAGTCTCTATGCACTCGATTGCCGCCATGCCATTAGCTAGATGTCACTTTACTACTCTATTTTACTTATCTATACTGCGCCGGTACAAACCATATCTGACAGGTTTAAACTTGCATCTTGTAATTCAGCGCTAGTTTGTAAATTGATTGATTGAACGTAACTTTATAAAAAAGTGAAATTGCGTAATTTAAAGTTAGTTGATATTTTTGGTTTTGGTGTATATTAATAAAAGTGTTATTTGAAACTAAAAGTGATTATACCTTAAGTATTTGATTGTAGGTAACCATCTCGAACCAATACAATTTTGGGAACAGCGACAAAAAGCGATGCCGGAGTTTTATGAATTAACTATTAAATATTTATGTACACCTGCATTATCCGTCCCTGCAGAACGAGTTTTTTCTAAAGCAGCTTTAATTTGCAACCAAAGAAGAAATAGATTAGACCCTAAAAAAGTGGACGAAATTATTTTTCTAAATAGTTACTTCTCTTAATATTTTTTATATTATTTTTTCACAAAGAAGTAAAAATGTTTAGTTAAGCACAATTATTATAGTTGTTTTGTCTTGTAGAATCTGTTTTTATTTGTTTTGTATGAAAACTTATTAGAGTATATTTTGTTTTGAATAGAGTTTTACATAACTTTATTAAGTTTGTCTTTAAAATTAAAATTAATAACTTGTTCTTTTGATATTTTATTTTTTTATTACAATATAATTGTTAAAACTAATTATAAAAATAAAACTAAATTACTTGTAATTAAAATTGCATAAAATGTGATTGTTATTACAGTAGAACTCCAATTATCCGAATTAATGGGGACCGGGACCCATTCGGATAATCAAATATTCGGATAATCGGATTTTTTAAAAAAAAATTGCCATTGGAGAGAATAAAAGCTACGTTTTGATATTGCACTATTTTTTTATTGAATTAAATGAAAGAAACATGAAATTTTCACATGTTTTAAATATAAATAAAATGTACTTATGTACAAGTTTAGAAATAAAAATCATTGTTTTTTAAACATCTCCGTCAATGTAAGCTGTTTTGCGGTCTTCAACCGTTTTCGGGCAGCCAGGTCACGCATTCGCTTGACGGTGAGCAGTTGCAAGTGGTCACACTCGGGCTGACGCTCCATCCACTTCAAAGCAGTCTCGAGGCCGGCAAATGCTTCACTAGCTGATGGTCCAGCGTCTACTTTAACATCAGCAGAAAGTTCTTCTTCCACTTCCACTTCAACATCTTCTCTCACACTTACAACAATTTCATCGTCATTGAGAATTTGAAAACCAGGGTCACAAGCCATCCACTCTCCTACATCTTCAGCACTTACTTCTGTACAACCAGGAATTTTTACAATCATTTTTCTTATTTCCTCTAGTGACAACGCATCTTTATCATCATCATCCTCTCCATATTCTTGTTTCTCATTTTCTTCAGATTCTTTTTTTTGTTCTTCTCAGACGGTAGGCCTTTCAGTTTATTCCACGCACGTCTTAGCGTCACTGCCGTAACCAAACTCCAAGCTTCCGCTACCATGTAACAGCAGTCCTTTAAATTTATTTTGCTATGATTTGCCAAAACCAATTCTTCATCTTCAGCACCTTCGTTCAGCAGTTTTCTCAGCAGTTGCCTTCTGTAATGGCGCTTCATTGTTTCAATAACAGACTGGTCCATGGGTTGCAGCAAACTTGTAACATTGGGAGGCAAAAACGTCGTTTTGAACTGCCCATTCTCTCTTTCCAACAGTTCTGCTGTAGGATGAGTGGGTGCGTTATCAACAATTAAAAGCACCTTACTGCCTTCTTTTCCCACCGATTTTTGGTGCTTTTTCACTTCAGGAATAAACACTTCATCATACCATTCGGTAAACAAAGCTGCAGTCATCCAGGCCTTGGGTTGACTTTTGTAGAAGAGTGGAAGTTTTTTTACGTTTTTAAATGCTCTTGGATTTCTTGATTTTCCTATCAAAAGAAGTGGCAGTTTATGATTTCCAGTGGAGTTGGCACAGTTAAGCACTGTAACACGTTCTTTACTGACCTTATGTCCAGGGGCACTAGATTCCCTTTTAGAAGCCAAAGTGGTTTTTGGTAATGCTTTCCAAACAAGGCCAGTTTCATCGGCATTATAAACAAACTCCGGATCATAGGATTCTGATGCAGTTTTAAATTTTTCAATAAAATTTTCAGCAGCTGCAGAGTCTGCTGAAAGCTTCTCACCAGCCAAATCTAACTCGCGTACACCATGCCTGAATTTAAAATTCCTTAGCCAGCCGTTACTAGCCTTAAAAGATGAATAACCAAGCTTTTCTGCAAAGATTTTGGCTTTTTCACAAAGGATTGGACCTGAAATCGGATTTCCCATAGAACGTTGCTGCAAAAACCATTTAAACACGGCATCTTCCAAATTTTTGTTGGTTGCTGTCTTCATTGTTTTCCTGGAGGAACTTCCATCTTCATTTTCAAGCACCGAAACAAAGTTTAAAAGTGTTGACTTACTGTTTTTAATGTCAGAAATTGTTGCTTGTCCAACACCATAAATCTCAGACAACTTCTTACCCGTTACACCTTTATCGAGTTGCTCTATAATTTTCAGTTTGTCCGCTAACGATAGCACAACACGTTTTCTTTTCGAAGCCATGGTATAAAAACAATACAGTATTGTACACGCACAAACAAAAGTAAGCCGTAGCGAAAGAGTAGCGTCCTCGAGCAAGGTCAATAGCACACTGGCTAATCAAAACAAACAATGACAGGTGCGCCGTGACTGCAATGCGCCGGAACTTGTCTTAACTTGCCGTTGTGCCTACACACGCGGGGGGAAGTCAGTGTAGGCACAACGGCAAGTTAAGACAAGTCAAGTCAAGACTTGACGCGCAAACACTGGCTTCGCGGGGGGGAGAATAATAGCGCACTTAGACTTTTTTTGGACAATTTTTTGTGATTCGGATAATCGGCGATTCGGATAGTCGGAGTTCGGATAATTGGAGTTCTACTGTATTAGTAATTCATTCATGGAAATTTCATTATTCTTATTTCTTAGGGAGACATTTTTTTCAGTTTGTTGATTAATTAAATAAATAATATGTAAAAACTCTTATAATGTGTATTTCATTTCAATTATTACTCCATCCGTGACAATGAGTCAATTAATATAGGTATATGTTTAAATGTTTCTAAAAGAGATCTCACTCAAATTGCAAACTTGCAACTCGAGTGAGACTTTTACTCGAGCTACTCGAACACTCGAGTACGATTCGAGTGACATAGTTAAATTACTCGAATGACTCGAGTCACAAAATCCTATTCGAGTCGCATCACTACTATAAGCATATAACGCAATAGCAATAATGCTATAAAGCTATTAGCATTATTGCTATTGCGTTAATGTTTAATTTTTACATTTTAATCTAGCATTGAACAGACTAATCCTGTTTGATCTACTGACAGTTAATCTGTCACCTTGAAAGATCTTTCAGGTTTCATTGGACAGATAAATCAGAGCTACAGTTTCGGGGTAGGCCTGTTGATACCGATTGACTATATAACAATTGAAATGGCGAACTTATAATGAACTAGAAATAAAATGGGTATTTATGGCGTTTCATTAATTTAATACCGCCATCATATGAACTGCATATTTTTGCAATCATTAAAATAATACCTAAAGTTTCAACTTCACAATTTCTTGTAAAGCATTAATTTTCCCGAAGTCAATTTTGACTGACAAAGTTGGATATCAAAGACACAATGCTAATGATGAATTTTACTTCGAATTTGTGATTTGATTAAATACGAATCCCGAAATTCTGAGTCGGTGAATTATATTACTGCTGAAACTTTCTTGACATCGGCTATTTGGAAGTCTGTAAAATGTAACTTTTGGGTTGTTACAAGTTTGTTGGAAGTAAATTATTTTCTTAAGCGAGTTTTTCCGCACTATTTTAGATTAGTTGTTTTCGTTTGAGGCAAAGGGATCTTAGCCTTATTGCTTCATCTTCGGTATTATTATTCGTCTGATTTACGTAAACGTTGGTGTTTAAAACGTTTTAATTCTTTTGGGAGTTTTTGAGTCAACCGATAGATGTATGTGGCACTTTTCCTGTTCACATTCCACGTAGTAATTTAATTAAATTATATTCTTTATTGTAACACAAAATAACATCACTTTGATGAACCAAACTCATTTTAGTTAGACAATAAAAATGCAAAATATTGTATAAAATTGACACCATATATTTCTTATAGATTCCAAAAACCTTGTCGCACTATTTACTATGTATCATCGAAGAGCGTAGTGGTTACCGAGTTCATTCTTTGATACGGATGTTAAGCAACCTTCGCAAGGGCCGGTCATAGAATGGGTGACCAAAAATATTATTATCTTGAGCTGACTGTGTTTCGGAAGACACGTAGATCTGTTGGTCTGCATCTTCAGCGTTCGCTTTATTAGATTCGATTCCAAGCCTAGGGAAGGTCTGTGCCCAGCAGGGAAATTAATAGGCTCGTGATAATTTATACGCACAGGAAACTGATGGAGTTAAATTTTCCTAGACCATTGACATAACATAATCATTAATTGGTGAGTTATTTTGTAAAATGTCGACAAAGTAGTCTTGGACCATTTTTTCCTCATTCTAATGAAATATGCAAAATTAATCTTTCATAAAAACATTCTTTGGAAACTTCCAGTAGAAAGTTACAAAAGTAAATTGCGTTTCACAAAAAGAAAAATAGCTGGGGAGGACAGTTGACATAGCAGACGATTTTTTTATAGAACTTTCGTTATTAATAATTTTATTATTAGGTCAGTATATGTATTTTAATATTCCTTGAACTGAAAATCAATATATATATATGTATTATTAAACTTTTTTATCATAAAAGTTGGTGTATCCAAAAGTTATAAAATTTCTTTGGAGTTTTGAACCACCCGAAAATATACGAATGCACAGAAGTAAAAAAGTAAAACAATGTGTTTCTTTGCTCCTCCTAGTTCCTTCTACGAGGTTACGTCAGTTGGGTTTTTCGTGCACTCGAAGTCTTTATTAAATTATAATTTAAAAGTGAATATGTAATAAAAAAAGTGTAATTTAATACAAAATATAAAGGAAAAATTAAACGTAACATTACAGAAGAACAAGAAATCCCATACCAACGAATTATAACGCCAAAGAGGGTCGCCGCCAACTGGGTTATGTTTGTAGAATTCATAATGAAACATTCCAAAAACAAAGGTATGCAATAAAAACTAAACTGTAAACACTTGTGCATTTCGTTATTCACTGGTGATAAACTTGTAAATGCTGTAATTCAGTCCTACATATAATGGGAGTCTTGTATTTCAATCTTTTATTTAACTCTCGATCTGAATCCGGAGTCTTGTGACCCTTCTACGGAGGCCTGAGATTCCATTGATCAGATTTCGGGTTTCGCTGATCTAACATACATACACCTAAACTTTGGAATAATAAAATAACAGATGAAGGTTTCATATACGTTTACCGTGTTTCTTACTATAATGTAATATGCTTTAAGTGTTCCCTTAATAAACTTTCCGTGTTTGACTTTAGTCTGTCCCCTAAATGTTTTGTAATCTTCCCGGTTATTTAAATATTCAACAGCCCTTTTGAATCAAACAATTGTTAATTACTTATACAACTTTTATGACTATGGGATTCTACAAAATTGATTTCGGAATTGAAATAACTTTTGAGCGGATTAAAACACGTAAGATATTTTATAGATTTTTTTACTGATAACGGCAATGAAAAAGGGATGATTAATATATTAAACAGCATCTACTGTACTACCTTTCAAAGTTATAAGTTGATAGCGATTTACGGTATTATGTAACTTACAGAGGCGCAATCGCTTTTGGAACGCATAATGGTTTGAATGACCAAGAAACATAAAAATAAACTTATCTAAACCGGTCGAAAGATTGCAGACAGCGTTTCGTTTAACATGTTTCAATGATTAAAAAAAACAACTTTTTTAGCGTTTGATTTAGACAATTCCAATTAACTTTAAATTTACGATATATTTTCAGGAAATATGCATTTTTGTCCTGACATCTTCTAAAAGCCTGCTTATATGCGCCCATTCTTCACAATTAGCCTTTAGCATTAGCAAAGACTGTCATGGCGTCCATACATTAGAATGCCTTCAACAGGTTGTTAATCTCAAGTACTTGCATTCGGCCGTTGTAGTATCTACCTGAAGTCCAATACTATTATGTATCTGTCACCGATGATGTGTCAGGATTTTAGGAAGACATTGCACTAATATTATTGGACTTTAAATAGATAGTATAATCGCCACGATGTGTTTTATGTGTATCTCGGGTATTATAAAAAAACTATATGATGTGACTGTTGCAGCCAAGTGGTATAATCAGACGACCAGTTGGGCGGCTAGCCCTTTAATTGATTGGCGCTATTAAATTATCAGGCCGACTTTCGATTAGTCGAGTCTACTGAAAAAAGGTCAACTGGTGTTTATTGGTAGGATTACGAGTAAAACAAAATATTATTGGTTATATATCGCGATTCAGACGGCCATAGCGCCTATCGAAAGCACAGTAAGCAATGTATTTACTGCAATTGTTTTAATATGGTTAATACGATTTCAAAGTTTGGTGCTACAACAGTAATAAAAACATAAAATGATACACAACGAAGTTATTTGGTCCTTTAGGTCACGTGACAGGTTAGAAATTAAAGATAAATAAAAATAAAATTAAAGAAATTTATCGTCTTAAAATTCGAGGTTATTTTTTTTACAAATAATAGTTTTGTTAAAAATAATAGTAATGATCGTTTTGACGGCTTTGAAATCAGCCGTCTTGTTAAACAGTTCAAATGTCATAATGATTCAACTAGAAAATTAAGCTTGCCATTGAATGGCGCCATCCATTTAAATGGCTAGTTGCCCAATTGAACGGCTGTTTTAACCAGTGGGTGACGTGACCGAAATATAAGAAGAAATTTGTTCTACAATTTGAAAGTAAAATATGCGTTTCGTGGTTTAGAAGTGTTTTCCGTGTGACTATCCTGAACTCGTTAAGTTTGCCAATTCAGAATGAACTCGCTGAATTCTGTACCAACAATAGCGAAATAGTAGTGCAAATAAGTTTAATTTTAGCAAAACTTCATCTTCCCACTATACGAGCTACTTCGGATGCAAACAAAATTATTTTATTCCACTTCATAATTGAATGAGACTGCTTAAGTTCGTCAGTACTGGAGGTACTGTTAATTAAATTTGTGTTTGCTACAACGTATTCAAATATAATATTATTTATTTACTTAAGTTTTTTGGAAAGGCCAACACAATATGAATGTAGTTTCCATTTTAAATAGTAATTATAGATTTCGTTTTTACCGATTTACCTAAAATAGTATGTTACTTATGCAAAAATAAGTTATTTAATAAAAAATCAAAATCTCATCAAAAACCGGTCACGTGCGTGTCGGACCCGTGCACGAACGGATCTGTACCGAAAATGAGCAAAACATCACGCTTATTGTATAGGAGGCCCCCTAAATATTATCTTATCATGTCATAGAAATTATTGGATCCATCGAAACCATCTGACTGAGCAGTATTTAAAAGTCTCTACAGTATTAAATAATCAGATATTAATTAAGTACCTACCACAGAAATTTATCAAAAGAATGTAAAAGAAAAGTTGTTAAGAAAATAAAACGGAAACTTATTTTCATTTTATACGTTCTAAAAGATACTGTGTCGTCAGACGGGGAGGCAAATCAAACGAAACAGGTCATCATTTTCCACTGAAGTAGGGTGACCATAACGTGTAGGATATGTTGTCCGAGCGATACATATCGTTCATCCAACAGAACCAAAGTGCGATTGGATTTTGTTAAATTAACCGGGAGAAAACGGGATACTTAAAAAGGTTGTTTATATTTTTCATTTTGTAATAACAATTCATGTATCTATTGATATAAATTACTATCTACTGAAATAAATAAACAAATAATCATGGCTTGATAGGACAGTCAAAATGTTTAAAGCTCTAGAGAGAACTTTTTAACTCGTAAATGAACCTCATTTCAGCAACGCCTTAGTGAGGCAGGGTGAATTTCAATTACTTATTGATTAAAATAGACTTGAATTTTCAGTTTTTTTTCTTAATTTTAGTCCAATAACGTTAAAGGATACTACTGTATTTCATATAAAACTATAATATCCTTTTTCTTATAAATATTGTATTTTATATAAATATTGTGAAGATTGTGTCATTTTTCTTCACAGCTAATAGGAGTCTTGAATAAGTGATAGAAAAAGATGCAGTTTATGAATGAATACCAATTTGACAAAGTCAATTTTGATTTAACAGCTGGGGCATACTCTGTTTGTCCACGTTCAAAATTTTATAAAAAATTTCAATATGCTTGTAATTTTATTATAATAATAATACTGAAGATTATCTGTGATGCATAGATAATCTTCACGGGTCAGGTTCTAGTTCCGTTCCATTATAAATGATTGAAAAATGCGTTTCTTTGGATGTATTAGCGTTTCGAAAATAAGCACAATTTCGTTTTCGGAGAAACAGAAAAAGTTTAGATGACTTTTTCCAGGTAAAAGCTAAAATATTGTCACCCTAGCATTTAGTTGAATAAACGTAATAGCATTACGTTTTATAGACTCACGGGTATTGATAGAAACATGTTATTGCGTAGAAAGATGAGATGAAAAGATTTTTTTTTCTAACTACCTACTGAAATAAGATGTTTTTCT
The DNA here is from genome assembly GCA_918026875.4 of Diatraea saccharalis. NCBI lineage: Eukaryota > Metazoa > Arthropoda > Insecta > Lepidoptera > Crambidae > Diatraea > Diatraea saccharalis. The sequence goes on from OU893336.1 coordinate 12,710,125, forward strand.
TTTTATTAAGTATAAATTGTCGGATATTAAAAGGAATTCGTTGAGAGATACTTCAACCGTTATTACCACATAAAATATAATAATATTACACTAATATACCGTATTAATAATACTTTTATCGTAAAAACACTTTATGCTATAAGCAGTAGAGTTGTAATTCATGAAGGAATGACAGACCAGATACTTAACTATTAATCATAATTTTATGTCATAACATTTTTATCATAATTGTTTGTTACAGACGTTTTTCCTAATAATATTAATCGTGACAATTGACTAACTTTCATTAATTTCAATTACAAACTTGATAATTCCATGATTTGGCATATTTTTCGGCTCCATTCTCATGGGGGAACGATACGGATTCATTAATTCGGTCTGTTATTCGATGAACTCAATGGTAAAAAAAATACATAACGACCTCCGTAGCCTGGTGGTTTGCACGCCGGTTTCAAGGTGTCGCCATCTCTGGAACGTATAAAAGTGTTCGATTCCCGGTCTCCATAATACAGGGGCTTTAGCTACTCATCTTGGAATCGGAGCAATAATTGTGATGTTCAATATTTGTTAATTTATATAAGACATTGAACGGAAAATGAAACGATCCATGTGTTAGCTATGTTATGTTATGACTGACAGTTGTCACATGATAATTCTTTTTTTTTTTTTTTTTCAATTATTCGTTCCTTTCGGAACAGGCTAAGATCATAGACCATACTGCCTCGTCATTGGTTGAATTGTATTTCTTAGTATTGAAAAATGACGTTAAGTCTTCAGTTTATAAAAATGATATTAAACTTCTTCAGTATAAAAACAAAATTACAATAAAAATACGTTTCAAAAAATTTCAAAGACCCATTGAATTATTCTTTGACTTACAACATCAACAAACAAAAGTTACTTCCCGTTTCATATTGACATCAACCAAATAATACCTATGCATTCGAGACTTCATTCTCAAAAAAATCGAAATAGGATAAAAAAGAAGAAAAAAGTGACTAAATACAACAAAGACACGTAAAAATTATCCTAAGCTATGTACACCTATATTTGCCCAATTGTGCTATCTACAAATTTAAACAAAGGTAGAAATGTGGAGGTATTTACGAGCAGATTTGAAGTAGAGCGCGGTACCCGTTCCGGACTTTTATAAATCTCAATCAGCTCATCCATTAGCACAAGGCGCTGAATGCCAAAGGATGGGCATTCAAAGAATATGTGGTCCAAAGACTGCTCTGTTTGAGTGTCACAACGATCGCAAAAGGGACTTTGTACTATATTAAGACGATAAAGATGGTATTTTAGACTACAGTGACCGAAACGAAGCCTCAGGATAGTTGTATAAAATTTCCTGTTAAAGTAAGTGTTACTTTTGCAGAACCAAGGTGTAGAATTTACAGGAACGTTAAAAGAAGCATACCATAAACCTTTGTTTTCTATTTGGACTTTAAAATTCCAATGTTTTTTCCACGAATTAGTGGATCTATTTTTTAAAAGAAAAATTATGTCATTATTTGGAACAGTTATATTAAGGCTATTGCTGGAATCAGGGATTATTGAAGAATTGGTTATAAACCTTGCCAAAAAGTCAACTTTTTCATTTCCTACCACACCAATGTGTGAAGGAACCCAAACAAATGATACTTGAATATTATCCATAATGTTCAAGTCTAACCAAAGTTGTTTAATCGAAAATATAAGATAGTTTGTGTTAGCATTGAACTTATTGTTTTTAAGATTTTCTAAAACACTCATGCTGTCACTAACTATTACCCACTTATGACATCCATTATTTTTATATTTAATATGTTTTAGACCTGCAAGAATAGCCAGAGCCTCGGCTGTAAATATGCTTGTGTTGGAATTAATTTTGTAACCTGTACCTAACTTCAATTGCTCATCAAAAATTGCAAAAGAGACTGCTGATTCTGTTTTTGAACCATCTGTATATAAGAACCGATGACCAGAAAACTCAGAAAATTTATTATAAACATCTTGCTTACAAGATAATTTATGATCAATGAAAATATTTATTGCTGGGAATTTACTCTCAAATTGTCCCTGATAACAAGGTAGCAATTCTGACTGGTGTATTTGCAAGCCATTAATATAATTTAAAAATTGGGAAAAATTCTGAAGAATGTAAAGATTCTCTGTTGAAATATGTGAATTGACCAAGTTTAAAAAAAGGTGATTATTTTTTTTTGTGTAAAGTTTTAAAATAAACTTTTCTTTCAAGTAGGAAAATCTTATATTTAATGGAGGTAATCCACATTCAACCTGTAATGAATTTATAGGTGTGCTTTTAAATGCTCCTGTTATAATTCTCATACTTTTATTTTGGATTTTTTCTAGTTTATCCACCAGTCTATTATCACCAGAAAAACAGAGAAACCCATATTCAAAATGACTGCGAATGAGAGACTTATAAAGTATTAATAATATTTTGGGATCAGCTCCCCAGGATGATCTGCATAATGATTTTAAAACATTAAATGCTTTGTTAGCCTTTGAACTTATAATTTCAACATATTTGTTCCATGACACATTGTAAGTAAATGATATTCCTAAAAACTTTGCTTCACAAGAAATGGGGATAGGGATTTTGTTATAATATACAATGGAGGCTGAGCTATGAATTTTTCCAAATATAACTAAGTTTGATTTGTGGGCATTGATATCAAGATTTAAATAAGAAAAATAATTATAAAGACCTTCTAAAGATTTATTTACAATGTTGGTAATTTCTGTTAATTTTTTTCCAGATGCATAAACTACAAGATCATCAGCAAACTGTAAATTTTTAACATGAGAACCTAGTACTAAATTAAGACGTCTTATATACAGAATAAACAATAAGGGAGACAGAATTCCTCCTTGACAAACTCCAATGGATGCACGTCTAGGACCATATAAATTATTATTATATTTGACATACACTTCCCTTTCTGTCAAAAATTTATAAATCCATTGAATTATTTTACTTGGAATTCCTAAACAAGCCAATTCAGAACAAAGCACATGAATATTTATATTATTAAAGGCACCAGAAACATCGAAAAATACAGATACCAAGAAATTCTTATTAACTAAACTATTCTGAATATCAAGATGAAGTTGGCAAATACTTTCACGAGCAGACATTCCTCTTCTAAATCCAAATTGATTTGCAGGTAGAATGTGATTTTGTTCCACAAAAAACTCAAGTCGTTGTTTTAACAACTGTTCAAAGATTTTTCCAACACAAGATGTAAGAGTGATTGGACGATATGAGTTTGGATTCAATTTGGGCTTATCTGGTTTCAAAATGGGTACTATACAATCAGACTTCCATGGATCGGGTATATCATTATTTCTCCACAAACTATTTAAAATGGATAAGAAGATTTGGAGGCTATTATCACTGAGCTTTTTGAGCATGGAATAAGGAATGCCATCCAGACCAGTTGCTGTATTCCTTCTAGAATGAATTGCAGACAACAACTCTTGAAAAGAAAAGGGTTTAATTAAATAGTTATATGAAGTATTTGAATGATCAACTATGGGAAAACTAGGTGAATTATGTACATAATCTGGGGTATATTTCTGTAAAAATTCTGGAATCCAATCATCATTATTATTATTACTGAAAGAATATGTTTTGTTAAATTTACGCATTAATTTCCAAATTCGAGACAAGGGGGTACAACGATTAAAAGAATTACACAAATCAATCCAACTATTGTTTCTCTCAGTTTTCAAGGTAAGTTTTTTTAAAGCTTGTAATCTTTTGAACTCTATATATGTTTCAGCAGAAGGATTATTTTTAAAATTAACATACGACAATTTGGATTTCTGAACTGCTTCTAAACATTTTTTGTTCCACCAGGGCAAAGCTCGTGATTTCCTAGTATTGTTACTATTTTTGATAGATGCAGAATTGCTAAGTGGAAGCGACCTTACTATAGCTAAATTAATTATTTTACAAAATGCAGAGTAAGCTTCAATTGGTGTATAATTCTCTAATTTGCAGTCTGTTAAAAGGGACTCTACATTTTGGGTATACATTTTCCAATCAACCATCTTAAAATTAGGGTGGATGGGCAAATGTATACTATTATTATGTGAATCAGAACTTTTGTTGCCTTTTTTTCTAACAAGAACTTTGATAATTACAGGGAGATGATAACTGCCAAGAGGATCATCGTGTACAGACCAATCACATGAAAGAGCTAACGACGGAGAAACTATAGATAGATCCAGAGCATTCGGACGCCAAGACATAGAACCAACTGTTGTAACCTGACCATCATTCAACAAAACAAGATTGTTATTGTCAATCACTTCTAAGACCTCTCTGCCACGAATCGAGTCCGAACCACATCCCCATGAAGTATGGTGAGCGTTAAAATCGCCACCAAAAATCATAGGCTGTGGAATAGATTTAATTAAAGTTTCAAACTTATTTTTATCGAACCTAGGAGTACATTGGAGTGGAGAATAAAAGCTTACTAAACTAAGTTCTCTATTATTTACAGTTAAACGTATGCATATATTTTGTAAAGAATTGTCATAATATGTAGTTATTTTGTTATATGTTAAGCTTTTATGGATAAGAATAGCAACACCATTATGTTTGTTACCAGAATCATTACGTTCAATGTTGTAGTATTTCATATTAAATGATTGTTCTGGCCTTAGCCATGTTTCTGATATTAAAGCTACATGAATATTTTGTTCAAATAAAAATTGTGATAGGGCAAGCCTATTGCAACCTAGGCTCTGGGCATTCCAATGAACTATATTTAAGGTATTAACCATTATTGAGTTAAGGTAGCTTTTTTGCTTAAAGTTTTATTAAATACATCTCGAATAAAACTGGAGTTAATAGGCACATTTTGGTCCTTATTAGTAATAATAATATTTGTGACAATTTCAGTTATCATATTCATAAATTTGTCTGATTTCACTAAGTTTTGAAGTTGGGTATCTATGTTTTTTGCGTGTAATTGTGGAAATGCTTGCTCCCTTAAAACATCTGAATATTTTACAGAGTGAGCCTTGATTTTATTTTCTTCGATTTTTTGTTTTTTAATGGGGCAATTATTTGAAATGGCGATATGATTCCCACTACAATTGACACACTTAGCGTTATCAGATTTAACGTTGCAAGCTTTGTAGTTGTGGTTACCAGTGCATATAGAACAGATTTCGGCATTCTTACAAAATTTGGCTATATGTCCATATTTCAAGCAGCGTAGACACTGCTTAACAGGAGGAATGAACTGACTGACCTCGTGACGCCAAGAATCTAAGTATACAAATTCTGGAAGTTGAGTGGAGGCAAATGTAACAGCTACGGTCTGCGTAGGAAGAAACCGCACCGAGCCATCATCACCTCGTACACGTCGCATAAATCGCCTCACTTGAATGACATTTCGGGAGCTGCCTATTAACGAAAAAATTTTTTTATTAGATAAGTCAGTAGGAACAGATCTTAACACCCCTGTAACTTCTGTATCGACTGCTGGAATTGCAGCGTTAAAGTTTAGTTCGTCTAGTAATTTTTTATTTTGTAAAAAACATTTGCGTTGTTGGATACATCAAATGTGATACCAATTTTAAATTTATTTATTGCTTTTAGGTGAAGGACACCCGAGACGTAATTTTTCCTTAGAGCATTAGATAATGCAAGTCGGTCTTTATCATTGAAGTTAAGTCCATCTTTTCGGGACAAGAAAACAATAAATTCAGATTTTTTTGAATCTTCCAAATATTTCCGGCTATATCCGGGGACTTTGAAGATATCATATTTTTTTCCTATAATATCATCATCTTCTGTATCGGACGAAGACGACAATGAAGACGATGAAACGTTTTTATCATCAGGAGGATTTTCCGGTTTACGACGTTTTTTCGCCTTCCCCATATTTATAATATGTACAACTCTCTATTTGTACAAACAGGCTAGTATTTACACATTATATTACAAAAATATACAAAATAAAAATTCGCAAATAAGAAAAGGCGCCTAAACGTATTCAAGGTTCCCGCGCAAATCTAATTCTTTCTTTCTTACTTCTTTTATTAATAGCTTATCTGCGCATTTTGCACAATTCTGCCAATGTCAAGTAAATAAATTAATTTTTACATGTAGAATGAAAATGAAATGGATGAAAGATAGCGATGGATCTCACATGATAATTAACGTGCACATTTAAATTATTATGTCACTATAATATTTGTATGTCAATAATGTCATTCAATTTATGACCATAGTGACTTAACCCTGTAACGGTGCGTCGTACCACCGTCTTTTATCCTAGGTATCCGCATGTAAACTTTTTGTCTTTGATCTTCAATATCATTTCTTTTTATTATTCACCGTTCGTAATTTGAAATTTTGAGTAATCCATAATGCTTTTTATGAATGTCAGTAGGTAGAAAATTCATCTGCTGTGAACATGATGATTTGATCGTATAAATCTAATAACAATAAAGTTATTATAATTTAAATAAGAAAAATATAAATCTAAAAGTATATCTTCGTGAAATATCTTTCAAGTTTTATCGATTAGGGAAACCCCAGAAATGGAGGATGTACTTATTCTATTTAACAATTGTAATTATATATTTAGGTAATCATAAGAACTGTTTTTAGGTACTTTTTTGTTACAGTTTTTTCTTATTACCCTCTAATAAATCAAATTTTCAAGCTTAGTCAGCCTTTTATTCATTTGCCTAAGCATCGAACCCGTCCCAACCTTTTTTTTTTGGCGCTGAGAAATGCGTTACGCATACCCGCTAGACTCAGCGCGGGCTTCATAGGTTATGTGGAACTCCTCCTGCGGCCCCACCCCCGAAGGGGCAAGACAAGAAGCAGAAGTTTACCCACTAAATCTCAGCGATGTCCCTCGCATGGAAGGCGATTTGCGGGATCAGCCCGGAGGCCATACACCACACGGTTTGCCCCTATTTCGGCCCGCCCTGAAAAGGGCATGTCCCTCTGCGGATTGGGGGTACATCTCAGAGACATTTAATGCCGACCGGCATGCAAACCAGCCAGCTGCCCCCGACCCCCCCTCCCCGACTAGAGACCGGAGATGCGCGACTTTGCAATCTGCAGTCCCTCTTACTCATCGTGTTGGGAGGATCCACACAGGTATAGCCCTTATCGTGGATCGCCCCCCCTCCCGAACCTCTCACAACCCTTCATTAATTGAATAATAGTGGTATAAAGCTGTCAGCTCGTGGTTAATGAATAAATAACTATACAATTGATAGCTATAATAAGTAACTAAAAATAAATTATCAAAAATCCTTTCTGGACGTTATTTAAACATCTGACCTGTACACCTCTTGTAATTTTTAACATATCATTTCTTTCCACCTTATATTTTATCTTTAAACGTATATTGTTTATATTATTGATATTTATCTAAAAATACAGTCTTTCCAACTGACATTTATAGTATAGTACTCTTCAAAACTACTATTTACCTTTTGTGATTGTTAACAAATGTTGAAATTATAAGAATAATCCCTGAAATTAACCCTTCAAATGTCCCACAGTTACGTATGTTTAACTAGTGCAGCACTCTGTTTAACGTAGGTAATGGGAGATTTTATCGTAACCATTGTATAGTTCAATCCCGGTTACGTAAATAACTATTTATCGTAGTTATCATTTAATTTAATTGGTCTCGTTCTTATCTTCAGTGACTCAAGAGTGAGACTGATCGAATTTAGGTGCCACCATCTAGGGGAGGCAAGATTAGGGGGTTATATCCGATTGTGGTGTAAATAATCATATATCCACAATTTTATTATTCCGTTTATATTTATGAACAAAACCAGCCGTGTGCAATATAGTAATTCATAATTTACATATTCGAATTTACTCATGTGTCCGAATTAAAGTCATTTACTGAAGAAATTCTATCGATTCCATTTTTTGTATAAAAATACAAAATTATTTGACTATACGTGTCTCAGATATTCTATTATGTCATTTCGAAACTCACTTTACTTATGCCATGAAACATTATTACTAATTCAAGATTGAGCTGATGTCATTTTTTGAACTGTATTCGGATTTGGATATTTCATAATCGTCTATCACAAAGACTAAAGATGGATCGAGCGAGTGCAAAATCTTATTAGCCAACTAAATATGTCCGCAAAGCAAAAACATCTAAGAGTATCTACTTTTAGAAGTACACATGTTTATATTATATTACGTTATATGTTACGTTCGCTTATTTTATACAGATTATTATTTCTTTAATCCGCGCGAAGTCGAGGGCAGAATAAAATAGGTTTAAATACAATACTATGAATATTCTTGCCACAAATAAAATTTTAAGTCCTTACTACAAAGCTAGACTACGGGAAGGAAGTCAAAATTCCGCAATAGATTCAACTTCTTTTGTATTTCACCCGGTTATATTATCATTGCTCCGGTGTATATTGTAGGAGCATTGTTAAGGAAATTTTAGAATTATATTCATGAAATAATCGTTGGGAACGGACTGATTAATAAATTGTAAAATTATTACGATATATTTGATGTCATTATATTTGGATTTTACTTGAAATGAGAGTCAATATTACAGTTGACGGGTTAAAGTTGAGAAAAGATAAAATTCATTCAATCGATTTTAAGCCTCAAAGTTGGGCGAAAAGATACTCGTTATTGAGTAAAATACGATTCATAATTATTTGCTGCAAACCATTATTATTATTGTAAAAGTGTTCAATATAACCCTTGACTAAAAGTGGCTTGCATCTTTATTTATTTTACTTATAAGAAAAAGGGGATAATTAGAAGAAGAAATCGAAAAAATCATGTATTTTTGGGGCAACTGTATGAGATTTTTCTAAAATTTTCTTCATTCTCGTATTGACTGAGACAAAACCTTTAGAAATATAATGGTACGGTTTTCCACTTTTAATTATAACTTATTTTGACCTTTTCGAAAATAGACATTACCATTTTTTTGTGATGCGATATCTTAATAAATGTTTTTGTATCAAATTTACTGTTAATAATTGCATGCTAATAACCATTGTGCAAGAGTCGTATAGTTATACAGTGTCTTATCTTTTTCAATCATACTGAAAGTAGCATTAAATGATGTATAGTTAAATACTGTTTATAAGTTTCCTACTAGTAAGGGAACATGTGTATAATATTTTAATATGATTTCTTGTAAAGGTTTTCCTAAGAACCAAAAGGTATGTTTTGTATTTTATACGTATATTTTAGATGCGAAATATGCTTCGATTTACTAATGTACACACAACATTTTTAATATCTATTGAAAGAACTAAAGTATGATACAATAGGTACTGATATAATTGATCAAGCAACTTATTGGGCGATTCTGCTAACGTTAGCATAATTATGGTAAGTCAATAGAGCTTCAATTACATCCCTTTATGACACAATTCTTGTTACTAGATCACAAAATAATAAATATATATGTTATCATCGATTTGTCAGAAATACATTGCACTAATAATTTTTGACTTCAGGTAAAATGCAAGTAGTTGGGACTCTTTTGGGATGAGATTATTAAAAATTACTCGAATTGAGGCCCTGATATTTAATAAACAAAAATGTTGACGGGTTCTTGTACCTTAATGCTTCATTTTTAAACTAAATCACCTTCCTGTAAAGTTAAAATGAATAACTGAAAAATTCATAGCTATTTCATCTAATTAAGTGTCCTTTTCCCCTATTATTGCGGGAAACTTTCGTAGAATACTGCATTCCAAATTAAGCATGCAAATTAATCCAATTAGTTTTAGTGGAAAAGGAATACACTAAAAATGTAAAAGGTGGTAGCCATTTAATATGTACACATGTGCCATGTGCATTACAGTCAACGCCAGGTTTAACAAATCTGTCAAACTCTTGATTTCAAACCTTATTGTTTTGAGGGTAGATTATAAACTCAACTGGAGAAATTTGACATACTGTATAAACCTACATGCAGCCGTTGTCTAAGATCCCACTGCTTAAATTTGCAGTTATCTGATTTTTTAATGATAGTAGAATAGATTGCAACATTAGTAATTTTTTTATTACAAATATTTTTTGTTGATAAATTGCAGTTACATTTTTTTTATAAATGACTGCAATTTATTTACAATAAATATGATTTTAGGGAACCTCACATCATTTGAAAGAATCGATCTAAGGAATCGAAATAACCATGATTGCCAGCTCTCAGTTAGCCGCAACCCATGGATTGCCACGCGTAAACAGGTAATATCTTATTGTAAATTATTTAGTAGTGGCCGTCAGCGACTTCGTCCGCGTTTTCAATTATTTCTTCGCTTCTAATAGTTGCAGCGTGATGTTATATAGCCTAAAGCCTTCCTCGATAAATGGTCTATTCAACACAAAAAGAATTTTTCAATTCGAACCAGTAGTTCCTGAGATTAGCGCGTTCAAACAAACAAAGAAACTCTTCAGCTTTATAATATTAGTATAGATGCCGTGTTTTTAAATGAATTATATATCAAGTTATTTTTTATTCTTTTATCTACATTAAAAACCTGCCAAATGTGAGTCGGACTCGCGTACGAAGGGTTCCGTACCGAAAACAAGCAAAAAAAGTCACGTTTGTTGTACGGGCGTCCCCTTAAAAATTTATTTTATTCTGTTTTTTAATACTTTTTGTTATAGCGACAACATTATCTGTGAAAATTTCAACTGTCTAGCTTTCAAGGCTCATGATATACAGGTTGGTGATAGACGGACAGACAGCGAAGTCTTAGTACATAATAAGATTCCCGCTTTACCCTTAGGCTACGGAGCTCTAAAAACACGGTTGCCTGTAAAATAAATGCTGCACATGGTTAAAATATCCTATGAAAATTAAGTGGTCAATGTTTCTAAACAAACACAAAATCTTTTAATTGATAAAAATACAGTAAATATTGAAAATTTTCTCTAAAATACAAACCAGTGTGCGCCCTTCGTCTCCCTTGATCATAGTTTCCGGTGTGGAAAAAATTAATTCAAGTAATGGTCTCTCAACCTCTGGTTGTGGCACTTATTTTACAGGTTTTAATTAACCGTGTTTTAATAGGTTGGTGAAAAAATTTCTTCGCATTTTATATGAAAATTCAAGAGTTTATTTACATTTAACTAAAGTACCTACGTAGGTACCATTTTTTTCGATAACTTTTTGCCATCTTGTAGGTAGGGACATGATCCCATTGCTATAAAAAATTTGGGGCTTCTAAGAAACCGCGACAAGTAGTTCTGGCAGTCCTCGCGTGATGAACTTGACATTGCCTAAAGAATTCTGAAGAGACCGAAACGGGTGATAATCTGAAGACGCAAGGTAAAAACGGCGGATGCGTTAACACCCCCAGCTAGACTCTCTTAATTTTTGCTGAATGGCAAAAGCTATGTGAGTTCTAGCGTTATAAAATAATGAAATACCACACCCCTTCTATTGATTAATTGTAGCCGCTTCCTATCAACTTTTAGCTTAAATTTCATCAGTTATTTGCAGTAGAGTTCATAATCGATGGTCCAGCTTGGCAGTTACAGCTCATAATGAAAAATGCCCTTCCAATCCTATAATACATACAGCATCACCTTATTGCGAGTTAACCTGGGTTTCGCCACAGTCTATGAAGCCTGGCCAACCTTTGCCACGACCTTTTTCGCACGTTCTTGTTCTATGTGATCCACTATTCATTAGCTTCTTCAAAAATGGTTCGGTTTCAGTACGTCATAATAAAGAATCACAAATGAGTACACGGTTCATTAAGTTTCTTTCAGTGAGCTCGTGAGATTTTTTGTATACCCAGCTTTTTTCAAATGCGCCAAAAATTTTTTGTGGTCAATCCCTAGTTCTTCAGCTACGTCGTAACTACTGATATGCCGATCTTACTCCACTTTTTTAAAATGGCATCCATTATACCCGTAACAGGGCGACCCGAGCAACGTGCTGAAATCGAAATTTCTAGGCTGAAAACGCTTAAACCAATTTTGTGCTACTGTCATACTACTGTTAGGAAAAAGGTGTTTGCTGCGTATGGCTCTCTGAATCGTTTGCGTATTTTTTTACTTAAGTCACTTTAGCGCATTCTCTTATATCGCCATTATCGATTGCTGTTTATTATACAGATCTGTCTGAAGAACGTCTCATTAAATTAGAGCGTCTGCAGAATGCCTGCATCAGATTTATTATTAACCTTCGTAAATTCGACCACGGGTCTCAATTCCGCTCCAAACTCAACTGGATTTCTCTTCGCCAGCGCAGGGACTTGCACACGGTCCTTTATTATATACTTTTCCTGCCATTTATCCTACTTTTCACCCAAAAAAATGGGATGGAGCATTGTATTTTTCTTTGAAATTTTTTCCAATCTTACCCTCGAGTTTCCTCACCACACATCTGACTTCTCTTATTCCTTCTCTATGCACGCTGTCCGATTGTGGAACTCTCTACCAAAAACCATCAGGAAAGCTCGCTCGCTGAAATTATTTTGCGGTCAAGTTAAAAACCTTTTCCTTTCCAGGTCTTGAATATTTATCATAATTTACACTTTTATTTAATATATCCATTATACTTCCTTTATATTCCTTATTTAAGATATCTGTTTTTTCTTTTATATGTTGCACCTATTGCCGCACATTACTTTATTTATTTATTTTCCTCTATAGGTTGCCTGGAAGATATTGCTATGTAGCAATAAGGGCGCCTTTTGCTATACTTTTTACTCATGCAGTGTAATTTGTTACTTGTGTCTGCAATAAAGTATACCTATTATTATATTATTATAATATGGCCGCTGTAACAAAAAATTGTAAAAATAGAACAAAAGAATATTTTGAGGGTTAGTATTTATTTTATTCTATTTTTACCCAAACGTGATTTTAGCACTTGGCCAGTTTTATGTTATTTGACTTCTCAGTTAAAGGATGCCCGGAATGAAAAGTAGGTAAAAAAAAAACGGATGATTTCAAAAGTGTCTTCTTAATTACCGAGTTTTTTTATTTGCATTTACAATATTAATGGTCAGTGATAAAATGGCGGATAACCTATTAATCGTGGTGTTACTAAAGAGTTTTTCCTGCAATCCGGCTAGATTATTTATTCAGAGAAGTGTTGTGCTGATGAACGGATATATAAATCTGTAATAAAAAATTTATTCGCATTAAATATGTACAGACCGTAAGTACCGTATTTTTAATACCGATAGATGCTGTCCATGAGCAAATTAATTTTTATTTAATTATCAGAAATGAGAATTTTCATGATTTTACATCATCATTAGAATTTATTGTTCCCACTGCTGCGACACAAGACTTCTTTGTTGATAGCATCGAATCGAATGGTGGGGGTTAACGATTGCTGGTACAGCGGCCAATGGTTTAACGTGCCTTCTGAAGCACGGAGGAGTTCGAGATAATCAATTTTTGGTCACCCATCCTATGACCAGTCTTTACGAAAGTTGCTTAACTTCTGCATCATAGACCGAACCCGTTTAATCACTGCGTCATCGAGCTTTGTTTATTATCCTCTCAATGTTTTTTTAAGATTTGGTTAAATTCATGTAATATGACTGCGATAACTAAAATTGTAAGAGTTTCAATTAGGGGCATTGATAATACTTTTTCCAACATACAGAATTCTACAAAACGTACGTTTAATGTGCCGTGATAGATAAAAAACACGAACATTTCTTTTATAAAAATCAACGACGATATTATACGAGTTATTTCAATTTAAAATACACTGCAAGTAATGAAAAAATTTCACATAAAATTGTGCGGATTTAATTTGAAAAACTAGACTCGGCAAAAATCGTTGTAACGCAAGCAAGCATGGAAATTAAAAAACGTGCGATAAAACGTAAGTGAATAAACCATTAATCCTGCGAAGCTCTCCTGCCAGCTGATTTATTCCTGCAATAAGGCCCAGCCGTTTGTTTCAGCTAGTGCAGCGTTTGCGGATACCAGCGGATATGTTACGGATATTAAAACTTTTTGTGTTCTTTTCTAATTCCAGTTCAGTCTAATAAATTTGTTACATTTCTAAAGACTTTTTTCATCTCTAACGGCAGCTATACCTTTTGTAACCGGTTACAAGTTTGTGTATTACAGCGACTGCAGTGTTAAATTGGTCATTCTTTTTTTTTTTCACGAGAAGCTTCGTAACTGCAGTCCACTTTCACCTACTATATAACTAACCTACTATATGGGTTCAAAAGGGATCATTACCTTTTGAACCCATATAGTAGGTTAGTTAATCCTTATGAACGCGCTCAGTAGCGTAGTGAATAAGCGTCTTTGTTGTTAAGTAACTTTTGTAAGGGTCGGGCACGGGATGGGTGACCATAAAATTATTATCTAAAGCACGTTAAGCCGATTGTCCCGGCTGAATTTGCAGTCGTTAATACCTACGTATTGGGCATCCATAAGGAAGATCTGAGCCCCTGCAGTGGCGTCGTAAAAGGGCTGATGATGATGAATCCTTATGCGGATACGGTTATCGACGATTGAAATAACACATATACAAGCATTGCCAGAATAAACAGCGCCGTAACAGGGTAATCTGCAATCTGCTTATGCTGCGACAGAGTCCTAACTAGCAAACTCTTAAATAAATATATGCTATCATTGTATGTGGCTAATAAATGTATTTTCTTTCATTCGTATGAAAATCTGAAACTACCAATGGGACCTGACAGATAATTAGGATAAAATCTATTGAAATCTCTTTCAAAGGCTGTTGCGATAGCGATATTAAATTGATTGATGGAGTTATGTAACGTTTAAAGTCGCAATTGATTTCGGAACAAATACTATTTTAATTATGAAGAAACATTAAAAACTTCGCTAAAGTCAAGGTCGATAGTCAAAAAGGTCGATATAATAAAATTTTGGTCACCCATCCTATTTACGACCTTGCTTGACTTCCGCATCGCTCATCGAACGTACGAATAACTGTGCCATCGAGCTTCCCAAAGATACATATATATAGTAGCTACATGCAAAATACAATATTGAACCATACATCAACTGAATTAAACTTCATGCGCTACAAAGAACAAAGTTTATAACTATCCATAAATCTTTTTAGTAATAACCTCGTTGTTTGTATTTTATCCGACTACAACGAACCAAAGAGGGTTATGATTCTCTGGGAAATAAAAACAACGTTTTTTGGTTTTATCTATATTTCTGGCATTGTTTCACCATTTTTTCTGCACTAACTTATGTAGTTTTTAATAAGGCATAACCAAAGTTGGTTTTTTTAAATACGTGAACTGTAAGCTCGTTGACGTACATAAGCGTCATGGATAAGCGCCACGTCCCGTGTTGGTTTTTTTAAGCAACTTTAGCAGGGATCGGTCACAGTGACTAAAAATATTGTGTTTTGGAAAGCAAGTTATGACGTATGCGTGGAGGGTTATGGCCTACCTTCCTTAGCCATCCATAAGGAAGGCTTGGGCCACTACAGTCAGGACGTGAAAGAGGTGATGATGATGATGATGGTGATGAGCTGTTTAATCCTAACTTCTGAAATATTTATCATGATTTAACGATCGAGATTAATAGAAGCGTCTTGATAGTCTGCTGTTCGGTGAAGTCAAATTTTTACTCGCACTTTAAAGTTCTATATTATAAACATAATAATATGATGGCTGAAACATTACATCATTTTTCGAGAAAACAAAGGCCTTAAAGAAATAAGCAGCATAGGCCACGACTCACCATACTGTCACGATTGTAGGTATTACAATTTTGTATGAAACTGCTGATTATTTTTTCGTGAATTCAGTGATGCTCCCATAATAAAAGTTGTTCTGTCCTGACACATTATATAAGTCTTAACTTTACAAACTTTAGACCTTGAACAAAACATGTTGGCTTGGCCGGTATTCTACCGTCATTATATGCGTAAGATTGTTACACTACTGCTCAATACTTGTCTGTTATAAGGGCAATAATAGGACTCTTTAGCGGCAAGCATGCAAGCCATGCTCTTTTGACAAGTCAGACGTAGAGCTAGTGATGAAAGTGTGCGAGGGTTTTCTAAAGCTTGATATTTCAGTATATCTATACATAACGTGTCATCAAAATTTCTCCCGGGCGCAAAAATGACCTGTTTTCGAAAATTGAAGCGAAAATTTTGTCGAAAGCACACTAGATTGCCTACGAAGTGAGGAATTGCGGCAGGCGACAAGACTGCATTAGCTACCTATGCGAAATTCATTCATTTGTTTTCTAATAACTTTGGGGTTATTTGAAACCTTATATATCGAAATTTAGTTGCTAAATTACAAAAAGTAATCTAAGAAAAAAATACTCATTCCATACAGTTGTGGAACGCTGAAACTGAGCACGTCTCAGTTGTTGCGAAAGGCAGCACGTGTTCCAGCACCTGACCTCCGCACTGAGTGATGTAACCCCTTAATACTTCTACCTACTGAAAAATCAAGCTTTTGAAAGCTCTTTAAGCGCTTTAGAAAATTTTTGTCACGATCTCTTAGATTAGACATTTTCACACTCAAGACGCTACCACAACAAACATGAGTAAGAACATAATTAATGTTAATATTATGCGATGACAACTGGTTTCCGGCCGAGTTTTTTTATGAATTAGGTCATTATTTACAGAGTCGGTTACGAAGGTTATCAGAGGACAAAATACAACAAAATGTCTTTTAGCAATCAATTTGAGCTCTACTATATATGTATAATGGGTTTAAATTAAATGGATTAAGTTTATCATTTATTACGCGAAGCAACCGACATTGAAGTGTAATTTGACGTGCTATTGACTACGTTCTGATAAAAGCAAGGTTTTGGAATATTCAAAATTGGAAACTCAATTTTGAATATTTCAATATTGGTAAAGCTCTTTTATCCGACCTCTTTGTTGTTAATTGCTACCAAGTACTGATTAAATTCTCTTTGAACACGACCTATTATAATAAAGTCGCCCCCCCTGCACCTGTATTTCCTTATGCAAGAATCTCAAAAATTACCAAAAGGAGGAGGAGGGAGAAGGGATTAGGGGTATAATTAAAGTTTTGTATAGCTGTATGAAATATGACGATACATTAAACTGCATCCTTGCAAGTGGGGGAAACAGCCGTTCTCTCTATAAATTTAAATTATGCTCATCTAAAATTACAAGCGAATATAATTTATACACACTTAAGGAGAAACTTAAGAAACTTTAACAAAGATCGTTTATGGGATGGGTGACCAAAAAATTTATTATCTCGATTTCCATCGTACTCCAGAAATCCATAGTAATATTATATTAAGCCGATCTGCACAGAATCTTGATGGGTCATCGTTTTCGTTAATTTCTATTCGAATGAAAGCGGAGATATCATTACGCTGAAAAGGATATATTTTATGTGAAAACGATAATGGCTTTTGTCTTAATAGATTCCCATGTAATCCAACACTTAGCGAGTAAATAATTCATAACCGAAATACCGTTTACATCAGTTCAAGTAAACTCTGAATCACTTCTGAATATTTATACTGCAGTCGGTTAATATTCATGGGCAGAGATTTTGGAGCGTTCTAGTGGTACGGAGCGGTACTCGCTCTCAAACAAGACAATAATTGTACACTAGTGTTGTGTGTCAGAAATAGTTTCATTATGTATCGATAAAACTATCGAAGTTATTAGGTTGTCGTAATATCATTTCTATATAAAAATGGCAAAGATAGTACTCATATGTCATGGCCTATATAGAGGTTCAAATTGGATTTACGACACGCAAATAACAGTATACATGTATTTATTACACACATTGATTGGTAGACATCGCTATTAGCGATAAGACCGCCTATTGCTACATGCTATCATAAGATAAGATAAGATAAAAACACTTTATTGTACAACACACAACAGAAATAAATAAAGAGAAACTAACAAACATTAAAACATTTGCACAATAGGCGGCCTTATCGCTTAACAGCGATTTCTTCCAGGCAACCTATACTGGAGGAAGCAATGATAACAATAATGTAGGTAGGCTGTGCGCGTTACAAATAAATTTAATAATATTAATAGAAATATAAATATGATAATAAAGTTACATAAAATAAACAAACATACGATGCTTAAGATAATAAGAAGGCAACATTTCAAATAGATTTCTGTTCATCTGACAAAAAGAACTTCGCAGCTAGAGATTTGAAAGACTCCAGCGTTTGGGCACGTCTAACATTCTCAGGTAAGGAATTCCATAAATGGATAGCTCGCAGGGTAAAAGATTGGCTGTAAAATTGAGAAAAGTTAGGCGGTATGTAAAAGCGGAGATTGTCAGATGAACGAAGGGGAAGATTGTGAGTAGAGTAAAGAAATTTAAAATGCTCCTTGAGATATCTGGGTGACAATGGATTGAACAACACAGAAAAGAGAAGGGATAATATGTGTAGGTCTCTGCGTCGGCGAATGGTAAGCCAATTCAACCTTTGACGATAGTGCGAGACATGGTCATATTTACGCAGTCCGAATATGAACAATTTTTACGATTACAGTTAAAGTTTTTAATTTAATGTTAAAAACTTTAACTGTAATCGTAAAAATGGTGTAATAATAGAATATTATTATTATTATTGATATTCTAATGGATCATAAGATACTTGTAGATTTTACCTAATTTTCACGGATTAAGTCACGAACTACACGAATTCTATAGTCGAGGCTCTTTGTGGAAGAATCGAAATCTTTCTTAAGTTCTCAACAGGTTAATGTAGAAAATTATCTTTTCTATCTTTAGTCTGGTCAGGATGTTGTTTCAGATTTTCCTAATTAGACGTTAGCTACTTAATTTGGGTTCTGAGCTATTAAATAAATATTAGATGTTATCTGATATTTATTTATTATCATTAATAAAAACAAGAAATAATATGGTAGAATTGATCCTATATGACATGAATAATTTTTCAATGCAGTTGCTCATAAAGCGCTATTTTTTTGATCCATTGTAAACACCGAAAGTGAGTCATTAAACACATGTTAAATAAAAATGTACTGAAATCCTTTATTGCACGCGTGCTTAAAAGTATTTTTTTTTTTGGCCGAAATAATTTAAAAGAAATTGATGAATATATGTCAAACTTTAGAGGCAAAAGTATTTCAAGGAGCCTAGAACGAATATTTTCAAATAAAAATGTATGACACGAAAACATGTTCAAATATCGTTGTTGAAAGTACAAGCGAGCAACTATCCGAGAAATAAGGGAAAAAGAAGAAATGTATTATTTGCGTGTGTCCTTTGTGTAATATGTGTCTTGTCATACCTCACAACTACCGAGTGAACTCAAAATTTTTACCTAATTTTAAGGCTAACTGTGTGGATCTTTAATTGGTTATCTGATTTATGTATCGATATGTAAGTTCATTTATGCAACCGTTGATCTACCATAAAAAATAAAATAAAATAAATAAAATAAAATATCACGTTTAATTTTAACAAATAATTTTTACCTTTAATACATACTTAGTTTTATTAACCTATATATATTTGTTTTATTTCCTCTCAAAAAGCATTGAAAAATGTTGTAAGAAACTTGAGCGTAAAAGGTTTTTCGAGTATGACACGAAAACATGTTCAAATATTACGTTTAATTTTAACAAATAATTTTTACCTTTAATACATACTTAGTTTTATTAACCTATATATTTAGCGTAAAAGGTTTTTCGAATTCGTGCCAATGAAAACAATCAATTTGGCCCTTATTCGTAAAACCTTATTTTCCGCACTCGTATCTTAAATAACTATTACATAGATCAACTCTTTCTCTAGCTATGCTATCGATAAGCTGTCACCATTTTACAACACTAGCACTTGTTAGTTGTTTTACTGAAATAGTAGGTAGAAATGCAAAAAGTGTCTTTGTATATAATTACTTACAATTATTATTATTCTCCTGATTTCAATAGGAGATATAGATATAGATATAGATATTTAGATATAGAATAGGAATTACATTTACACCTAAAATATACCAGTTGTTATAGGTTGTACAAACTAAATTAATTTTTTTTTTAATGCTATGAATCTGCGTTTAACAAACTTAGTGCATTATATCATCTAACCCCCCTGCTGGGGTTCTGTAGGCCTACCTATAGATGAAATTGAATAGGGAGAATGGGCCATGACCCACTTCGCAGGCCCAGTGCAGATTAGTGGGTGTTAACGTAGATGCAGCCGGGACGTGCCTTCCAAAGCACGGAGAAGCTAGAGATAATAATTTTTTGGTCATCCATCTTATGATGGGCCCTTACGTAAGTTGCTTACCAACAGTATCGCAGACCGAGCGCGCTAAACACTGCGCCAACGAGCTTGTCTTTTATTATATACAGTGGTTTAATTAGCTCAGCTGTACCCTTTTGCTTTGTAACACATATGTCACCGTAACTTCTGTATCAAGTTAGTTATGCTTATGAGAAATCAATAAAGATATGTATTTTCAATTTTAAATAAATTAATTTTATTACATGTGACTACAGAATACTGTTTAAATGAACCCAAATTAAAAATAATTTTATATAAGTATGGACAATGTCCCCCTTTTTAAGAAGTGAATTTGTTTTAAACGGACTTCCAAAAAAAGAGGAGGTTCTATATTCGTCACGTATATATTTTATATTTTATAATTTATTTTGATATATATATATAGGCAGAGATGTGACTTATCTTAGATACAAGTATTTGAAATACAGATACAAGATACAAAATACGTATTTTCATCTTGTATTTAAAATACTTTTTTTAGGAAGTATTTTGTATCTTGTATTTAAATACTTTTGTTTAGTATCTTAGTATCTTTTAAATACTTTTTCTGATAAAATACTTTATTAAAAGATTGTTTCTCGCACTTTATAAATATCTTTGCCTTAAACATACATATCTACAAAAAGAAAGTGTTCAATTATCAACGCAATGAATATTTAGTTAAAAATAACTCAAATCCAAACATTGTTTGGTGTCATTTAAAAAGTAAATGCTTAGAACTGAACGTACGGTTATACCGGTTTAATACACCCTCCCTAGTAAAAATTGATAGATGACGCATAGGGCTTGAAATCAAATAACCAGTTACAAGCAATAAAAAATCTTGATTTATGTAAAAACCCGGTTATATGCTATAAATAAAACTCAGTATATCAATTAAACTCATTATTAAATTTTATTATTTTTTGGACATTATACTTTTTCCACTAACAACAGCATTTAAAAAGTTTATTTAAAAAAAAATTTCATTGTGAAATTAGATACATGGCAAATGCTTGAAATTATATCCCGTGAGTAAAGCAATATTGCTTTTATTGACTCAACAGTTAATCTTTTTCTATCTTTTGACCACTGCATATTCATGAGCGAAAAAAAAAATCAATATTCGCATTATGAGGCATAATACAAAAAAATACTGACAAATCTTCAGTAGTTCGGAAACGAGTGCTGTCATTGCATATATTGAAAATAATTACCCACTGCTTTTCAACTAATTCGTCATAAAAATAAATTTGTTAATAGAAAAAATTCTTCAAATAATTTCTTTGACATCGTCAATTAATACTCCTTTATTTTTCAAAAATACAACACAATCTGTGATGTAATCGTATAGTAGATTTTGCTTTAATAAGTAACCATTTAATTCAAGGGATCTTTATTGAGAAACAACAAAAAAATGGGCGGAGTCCTGTCTTAATATTAGGTCTTTACCTATGTAATTGCCGTTCTGCTGTACTAGCCATTTAAAATCAAACTATATTTTTTTGGCTTATAATTCTAATATCAAATTATTTTTTCTAAAATCGTCATTTGTTCAATAGTAAGTGTTTTGTTTTCAATGCATTTGAATATTTTTCGTCGTCATGGATAAGTTAAAAATTCGAGTAATTATGAAGTATGTGTGCCATCGTGGCAGCATAGCGGCACGCAACATTACAACGTTTGCAGAGCGAACACTACAAACGAACGCACCACCCGTTATTGGTTTACGAAAAGGTTGCTGTTTGGTGGTCTAACGCGGATGTATTTCACAGCTTCTTACCAAACAGGACGAGCATTACTGCAGATTTACTGTGTGTATTGTGAAACTGAACACAATGACGGAGAAGCTGGCACAACTCCAACCAGGTTTTGTCAATCGTTCGGTTCCACTGCTCCTGCACGACCACGTACGACCTCATACTACACAATTGGCGGTACCCAAGCTACAAGAGCTGGGGTTTGAAGTTCTCCGTCATCTGCCGTTCTTAACAGACCATGCGCCTACAGATTTCTAATTCTTCCAGAATTTGGATAACGTCTTAGCAGGAAAAAAATAAATTCCCGAGAGGCAGTACAAAATGCCTTTGAAGTATTTGTTGCCTCCCGTCCAGCTGATTTCTTCAAGAAGGCATAATTAAGCTACCAATGCGTTGGCAAAGATGTATTGATTGCATGGGTGATTACTTTGATTAATAGAAATAAGAAAATAAAGCTTCATTTATTTTATTAAAAACGGAAATTTCATAGATAAAGACTTAATTAATACTTCAAATCCGGTTGAGATCGGATTTATCCGATCAGATGGTAACTAATGGCGCATGACCAACAGTACCAGCAATACCAACTCTACGTCTTTTTAGGTACATCTACGTATTATAAGCCTATCCTACAAACCAACGTACTATAATCAACCACAGAAGCTAAGTATTTTCTACTAAAAATTTTCAAATTAGCTTAACACACTAAATGGGGAATATTTTTCGGTAGTTCTGCAAAAAAAGTTAATATACGTTCCGTTACATACTATCGCACATTCACCTCGTCACAAGTCACGCCATTAATTTTAAAAACCAAGTACTGTATTTATTTTTACCCACTCTCTTCATCTCACTAGGAAAAAATGAATTTTCAATTCTCCGTAATTTTACGTCGTACGTAAAACCAGCTTTTTAAATAAATAATAATTTTATAATTAAATTTAAATAATTATTCTTGTTGTTATATTTCAGCAATTTTTCATACACAATGCTATATTGAAAAAAAAAATATTAAAAAGGAACTAAAAAATTTAAAATAATTTAAACCTGATGTTTTAAATATTTGCATTTTTATATGTTACATTGTGATTGACAAACAAATAAAACGGAGGAAAAGTGGGTGAAATTTAGCTTGTAAGATTTGAGTACAAACACGGAAAACTAAATAAAAGCTTACAAAAATTGTTTCTAATGAAAAATGCTTAAAAAATCTACTTTGTCCCTGGAACCATCTGGTCTAAGATTTAGGTTTTTGTGGTCTTTAATAAACAAACTTAAATTCAAATCTTTTTTTAGAAAAGTATTCGTATTTATAAAAAGTATCTATAAGATACCTATTTTGTATCATGATTTCAAATACTTTTCTCGAAAGTATTTCGTATCTGGTATCTGAAATACTTAATTTAAAAGTATTTTGTATCTTGTATTCCAGATACTTTGTACAGGGTATTTTGTACATCTCTGTATATAGGTTATTTTTTATTTCCTTTTTTGCCAACAGTACTGTAAATTCTGACTGAACGGAATAATGGTGGAAATTAGCGTATCATAATAACGTTTGGAAGGAAGCATAATTCAATTTGTTTATTCATAGCTTCCTAAAAGACGTTTAATGGAAAGAAAATGATAGGACTCTAAAATACTTATATAATCACAAACCGATGATTACAAAAATATGTCTACGCTACGATTTAGTAATTTCCATACTCAGTTAGTATTGAAAGTACATGCATCGTTATTAACAGGCCATTTTAATTTTAAATTCTTTCCAACATTCTTTTCATATTCCTAGGTATCTACTTATCGAAAAAATAAGTAGATAGCTAGGAATATTTTTTCTGTGTTATTTAATTTTTTTCCGCGCTGACCTGTTTTATTTTATCTTCGTTCCCCTCTCATGTGGCTTCAACCATTCTTTATAAAAAATAGCTATGCTAACAGGATAAAATTATCAGGATAAATTATAAATTCGAGCCAAGTGTAATATTCAATCTAAGGCGTTTTTGTCAATTATGCCGACAAAAGAATTTAAATCTATAGTGATGCAAAATTATGCATAGAGAATCCTAAATTATATATTTTAATCCTTCATTATACATCATTCGTAAGTCAATTAAATGTGATACACACGGTTACAGACTAGCGTTCCAATAAGTGATCTTGTTTGCATCTGGACGACAGTTGCAAACCAAACTTACCAATCCGATTTCCATTTTATTGTAATACTGGTTTTGAACAATGTGGGACAGCCTTTACAAATGTTTAATTTAAATAGGATATATAATTTTTAGCATTTCTTTTTAACACAACAGTTTTTGCAGTAGTTGGCAACATTATTAGTATTGGAAAAGTACATGTGCAAATAAAGAAGAGTACTCAAAAGAGCTGAAAGAAATGATTGATCTACAAATACATGTACGTCAAAAATAATAACGAAGCCGCCATTATTGGCTCAAATATCAAACGAACCTTAGCAAATAAAGTATTTGTACATATCTTTGGACCAAAATCTAACATAAGAGTATACGGTTATGATTCATATTAACTTAATACAGTTATCTATAAGTATTTTGCTGTTCTTCTTGAAACTATTGTGGCTGATTTATTAGAATAGTTTGATTAAATAAATAGAAGAAACGAAATCTAATTTTATCATCATCATGGAATCAAATAGATAATGGGCCCGCGTAGTAAACGCGGGACCAGTGAGGAAGTTAACGACTGCATATGCAGCCGGAACCAACAAATATGGAGGATTCATTACGCCTGCGCAATGATAGAATAAAAAAAAAAGTATGTACTTTTGAAAAAGTAAAACTAGACTCGACATTGGTTTCTGTTCTATATTGGCTCTGTTTCATCCTATTAATATTATAAATGTGAAAGTTTCTTTGTTTGGATGTTTGTCGGTTAATCACGCCGAAACTACTGAACGGATTTTGATGAAATTTGGTATTCAGATAGGGTGTTAGCTAACTTAGATAATAGGATACTTTTTATCCCACTAAACATTTCCCTAGGGTCCACGCGGCGCCGCTGGCGAAAACTAGTATAATATAATTATGACCAACCTTTTGAAATTGACGACGAACCTACCTATTTCCATACCAAAAACTTTGTACACGTAACAAAAGAGGAAACCTTACAGTTTCTTGTTACACAAAGGTTTCTGTACGACAAAGTATTGTCGAAATTTCACCTCCATTTAAAACATTGAATTGGAATGCTTAAAACCTCTGTTCATGAATTTATTTCTCTAAGTCTTGGATATTTCTTATCAAATTTAATATCAAAAAGGATTTTCACCGATTTCTCTTTGGATTGTGGGCGGATCTTCAAAATCCTTTTGTTTTTAAAGGTAATTCTTTGCCTTCTATTTTGTTATCAAAAACAGCTAGTGTTTTCCCACAACTTTATCATTATCCGAGTATGATGAAGTTCGTTTCGTAGATGAAAGTATTCGTCAAGTGCTTTTAAGTACTTTTAGAGCCTAATCAATGTAAACGAACAAACAATCGAATCTTTCCTTTTTATACTATCAGTATACTTTAGCCTTCTAGGTCTTTTGTTATGTTAATATCGATTTTACCTGATCAAACGATTTTACCTAAAGTGAAGTTCGATCTGGTTTATCTTGTCTACGTCAAAGAGTTATTAATAAATTTACAAAAAAAATATAAGTATCACTTAAAATAATGACATAATTTCTTTTTCAAGTTTTATTTTGTAAGTTTACGATTTATTAAAAAAAACTAGAATGTTAAAATATTGTTCGCAAATTAATTTTAATGAGGACCCCATAAAAGCTCTCAATCGTTCGAAAACATTTAAAACATACACTTTAAAACCTGCCCAAAAGTTTCTTTACTCATAATTAACTTTGAACACAAAAGGAAACTTTTATTCGAATCCCTGAAGTTATTTCAAAGCTGAACACGTTGTTTTTTTTTAACATAAGCACATTAAATAATTATGGCGTATTACCTAAGGAAGTATCTTTACGCAGAATAAAAGAAAGTAGCTCCAGCTGTCCGTACGCTAAGATCTATTGATCTATAACTACGAACAGTTTTCATCAATAAACAGAGTGATTCAAGAGTAAGGTATAACATGTCTATACTACTCGTAATATTATAAAGAGAAAATATTTTATTATTTATTTGTTTGCAACGAATAGGCTCCAGAGCTACTGGGCAGATTTTAAAAATTCCAATACCTACAGAAAACTAGACCATTTGCGGTGGACGTAGGCTATTTTTATCCCGAAAAACTGCAAATAAAAGGATGAAAATGGGAGTGGAAGTTTGTATAGGGAATTAAAACGTTACCCATAGTAACCAATGTTTACTGTTCGATTTACTCTAATATTGTGTAATATTGTAATGGAAAGTGACTTCAAATTTTAATGAAGTCATTTTTCAATCTTGACGCTCTGTATGAAATAAAACGGAGAAAAAAGCAGCCCTTGCCAAGTTTCTTGCCGGTTCTTCTCGGTACAAGGTCTCCCGCCGTAGATTTACGAACCGATGGCGTAGCTCTCGACTTTCACAAGTGCTTGTAACAGCCTAGACTGAATAAATGATTCTGATTTTTTTTTTATTTGTCTCTGTACCGTGTCACGATATCCAAATTACTGTTTACAGTTGATTTACACAGGAGTAAACTATATAATCTTACTAATATTTGTATCGGTAACTATTTAACCCTAGAGATCACGGGGGTGAAGCCGCTGGAAAATTATGTACGGATGTATTACTGCAAGCTACTTAGAGCGAAATAATTATGATACTAACTTTCTTATTCATTACATTGTTTAGACATTATACACACACATAGATATGAGTAACTCGGTGGAGGAATGGATAAGCGCCACGGCCCGCGATCGTTTTTGTTAAGCAACTTTCGCAAGGGTCGGTCACGGGATGGGTGACCAAAAAGATATTATTTCGATCTACTCCGTGCTTCGAAGGAATGTTAAGCCATTGGTCCCGGCTGCGTCTGCAGTCGTTAATACCCTCCAATCCGCATTGGACCCGCGTGAAGGGTAATTTGTAAACTTCCAATTAATTTATCGTTCGTTCGCGAACACTCAAAGCGTCGCCATCTTTGAGGGACAGAGTTCGATTCTCCGGTCAGGTCAACGTAAAAGTTGTGGTACTTTCGTTATTTTAGATTTCGTTAATAAGTGCTTTAGGAATCTGAACGATATTTGCAACGTTTCAGAGTATTAATATAATAGTACTGCGTACGTTCTAACTAAATCGAGACTAACCAACTAATGACGTAACTAATTAGTTTATGCTGCAGATATGGGATGATTTTTTCTCATTTTTTCCTACTTGTATATGTGTTTCCTTTGCTGTGTTTGTTCGTGATTCCTTTTTATATGAATACGCTGTATAGGTGGAGATCTTCCTGTTGAGTCAGCATTCAATAATTCTTTACTGCGTTTAGATATGTTTTTTTTTTTATTTTGATGAAATGATAGAGCACAGTTTTAGAATGAAAATAGAAAGAAGGAATAGAAGGCTAATAACAACGAATGTAGATGATGACGAAGGAGATGTGGGCACTACGGCTGCGAAAATAAAAACACTGAGATATCTTCACAAAGCTCTATTGCCCATAAAACAGGAGCCGTTAAAACCGGTTTCGTCAATAATCAAAATTAAAAACTTCAAAATAAAAACAAAAACCAAGAAAGTATTTAAATAAAAACATTGAACAAACGTACATTAAAATTAACGTAATTAAAGCAAGACGATCTATACTAATTTTAAATTTAGAACATTCATTAGAGTTTAAAGTCGTCATTAAACCTTTATGGACGTTTGTGCAACTGGATATAAACTATAGAAACAGAAAATTAAAGAAAGGAATCAGTCCACTTGGCGGTCCTCAAAAAGGCTACGTGTAAAAAAATATCTACAATTTTTTAAGTCTCTAAAACTTATATAGTTGAGAAGGTTGACTACACAAATCAGTTTACTTTGGCTCTTCGCATAAACACATGTTTGGAGTATATTTATATGGGTACACGTTTTATTTTCTCTATCTCAATATTGGTCTATAAAAAACTTAACTTTGATGTTTTAATAATAATAACTTTGATGTTGTATGTCACGTAAAACTATACCTTATACTTTCAAGAATAAGACAGTATTTTCATCAATATTAATCTAATTAACGCTATCATTTCAATAATGCCCGAAGCTATGAAAGCAAAGTTTATGAGTTTCTTTTTTCGCAAACTAATTACTTGGATGTTTTTCCTCATTAGTCTCTCTATTTTCCTCTGTCCACCCCTCTTCTTTGACACGTAACCCAATTAGACTGGAAAATTCGACGGAGTTGTTTAGAAAGCTGTTGAATACCCCAAGGAACTTTACTGGATCACTCTTTTTATTGTCGTTCGTTTGTAGTATCGTAAAATTAGGTAGATATCATGGTATTACCGTATTTTTGCATAAATAAAGTGTTTTTTAATTGGATATAAACTTTTAAATCATACCTATTTTATAATAATCAAAGTTAGTCGTTTATCATTAAGTTGCGAATGTATGGCTTTGAAAATCTGAACAAATTATAAATTTTATTGTTTTGGGTTCTATACATACCAAAAAGTTAAAAGTCTCACTGTCTGTCACAAGTCTGCATCTAATAAACCGAATTAGCTCGACAGTTAAAATGTATTTCTGCTGCCGCTATAATAATAAGTACTAAAAATAAAATAAAATAGATATTTACGGGAGGCCCCTCATACAACGAAAGTTTTTTTTTTTTGCATTTTTACGGAACCCTTTGTACGCCAGTCTGTCTTTCAGTTCGCCAGTAATTGCCACAAGTAATGCCACCTGTATACTGAACTAATAATGAAAATTCTTACACCTACACAAAGCTTTATCATACGAGGGTGATATAGACTATAATATACGCGGGCAAAGTCGCAGGGAAACAACTAATTAGTAAATCAACTTAACGTTCTATATTTCGTTGAAAGATTAACAAGAATTAGCGTCAAATTTTGATAAGAAACGAAAAGATCCATTTTAATCTCAGATCACAGTTTAAATCTAAACCAATAAAACATTAATCCATTCCCGAAGGAGCTACTGTAAACAGTAACGGGTTATTTCCATAATGTCCCTGAATGACAACTCTGGAGGCAAATTGTTTGCCCAAAAGCGGAATGGGCACTTCATTGTAATGCTTTTTTTACCCGTATTACCATATTTGGCGAATACAAGATGGATATTTAAAGATAAGCTTTTTATTCATTGTTCTCGATTTTGTATTCAGAATTCTTAAATTGACCAGTCCCAGATACCCCAACATTGGACTGGAACCTACATTTGAGTTATGTAAGACCCAACAAGTAAGTATGATGAATTTCTCAAGTTGTTATTACTTACGCTACTAGTGAGCGTATTTTAATCATTGTTCATGCAATACACTCAATAAGTCAGAAATAAATTTACATTACAAATATTTTAAAATTTCGATTTAGGTAGAATATTGCTATAATGATTATATTTGACCAGTTCTGCATTCACAATATTAAAAAAAATTAAGATATTTATAAAGTAATTTGTTTTCGACACATAATTTATAATGACATCATCATCAGCCCCTTTTACGTCCCCAATGCAGGAGCTCGGGCCTTCCTTATGGATGGTTAAGGAAGATAAGCCATAACACTTCACGCTGATTGTATTAACTGGATGGATTGGAAGGTATTAACCACTGCAAATGCACACGGGACCAACGGCTAAACGTGCCTTCCGAAGCATGAATTAGTTAGAGATAATAATTTTTTTTTGGTCACCAATCCCGTAACCGTCCCTTACAAAAGTTGATTAACAACAATGATCGCGGGCCGCAGCGCTTATACACTACATCACCGAGCTACTCATAATGACATAGTTTTTGTAAATGTCGTCGTTATAGTTGGTACTAAAACAAAATGTTTTAAAAACGAACCAGTATATTTGTCCAAGAAACGATCTACTTTTCTGTTGGTACTATAACGCTAAACATTTTGTTTTAAAAACGAACCAGTATATTTGTCCAAGAAACGGAATAACCGCATATGAAGTAAATTCGAAGGAGAAATATAAGAATTTGCTTTGCTATTCTGCAAAAAAAAATTGTATCGAACACAACGTGGAACACATAACGATCAGAGGTTCGAGGTTCGATCAAATAAAAGCGACTTAAAAAGGTATGGTATTTAGGTATTTATCTGGCTAATCAGTTATTCTATTGACATAAATATATCTTATATATATAAAAAAATTGTGTAACGATGTATGTTGCTAATAAACTCCAAAACTACTGAACCGATTTCAATCAAATTTCACATGTACCCGTATTTTGGTCTAACGTACAAGATAGGATTATCATCTCAATTATTCGCTTATGTCGCGAATGTAAACGAATAAAATATACTTATTGTTTCTTAGGCAAGTGTTTATTTAGTACGAAGTACGAATATGGTAGTACGAAGTTCGCCAGGTCAGCTAGTTTTGATATATTCCTTATTTAAATTAATAGAAGAATTTTGAAATTTCCATTATTTTCTTAATACATAAAACACCGTGAGACGGTGTGATGTTGAAAAGAAAATTAAACGAAATTTGAAAGCTATCAAGGATACACAATTGATGACGAAGAAAAAGAGAAAGAAAAAGCATTAAAATAATTTTAATGAATCCATACTAATATTATGAAGGGGAAGTAGGAATAAGTGAATAGGTACCAATTTCAGACAGGATATTTATGGTTTTTTTAGACATGTCTTAGTAATTCACATTTCACTCAACTTCGTCATTAAAATATGCTATTACTAATATTTTGTTATAAATCAACATTACTATAAGACAACGATTGTTTTTAGTTCTCTTCTTTAAAACTAAAGTTGTGATTATCCAGAACAAGCGCGTTTTTTTTTCGTTTGATTTTATTGTACCTTTGTAGTAACATATAGGACCTTCTTTAATAAACAGACAGCTCGTAACAAATAAGTGCTTGTGTTTTGTAACGATATAATCAGGAAAATCATGTATGTTAAGAGTAGGTAGATTGTAAATGTCTAAATGGCTAGTAATTTTTTATTGGATTTTTACAAAAGGCACCGGGGCCACCATTGAATGTTCCACCACCTGAGACTGAAGACACCATCTGAAGTATTGATCATTATAAAGTCTTGCACATGTACACCACGAGCTATTGCACTATCAAATTTTAAGTAATAAATGTAACTATTTATGAAATGCTATGTACGAATACTTCTATAAACCAGAACATGTGATAGATCACCTATGAGCTGGACTGATCAAGTAAAATACTCCGAGGGAAACCTGGCACCGGGGCCACCATTGAATGTTCCACCACCTGAGACTGAAGACACCATCTGAAGTATTGATTATTATAAAGTCTTGCACATGTACACCACGAGCTATTGCACTATCAAATTTTAAGTAATAAATGTAACTATTTATGAAATGCTATGTACGAATACTTCTATAAACCAGAACATGTGATAGATCACCTATGAGCTGGACTGATCAAGTAAAATACTCCGAGGGAAACCTGACGTCAGACCAAACAGTCAGCAGACAGAGAAAGAGAGAAGAGTGAGAAATCTGTGTCCGTCTCTAACACTGACATGGACGCCTCAATGTGACCACGACGGCTCTGCTAAGAGCGAAGCGACGGCGTAGAAGATTAAGAAGAATAGGACACATTCTTCTCAATCTTCTCCTCCGTCCCCAGTAAACAATATGTCAAACGCATGATAGTATATAAATTTTATGTATTTTAAGTCATTATTATGAATAGTAGATTGTTATTCAAGGGACTTAGGTAAGTCATTACGATGAGGCAGTTTTGGGTGCTAATTATTAGCTGGCACTTACCTGGTTTGATGCAAGACATCCCGCAGGCGCCGTCGCAGAGGCATTTTTTCTTCTTGCTCTTACAGTCTTCATCTGATGAGCATTTCCTCAAACACTTTTGCCCCTATAAATTAGAAAAGTGTAATAAAATAAAAGCCTATTAGGCTTGTATCCTACATGTGAAAATACAGACATATGTTATATGTTCGGCAAATATGAAGCATTTTAACAGATAAATATTTTTAAAATATTACGATTTTTGAAAACTTGAAAAGAAAAGGGAATAGTTATGTATAAACATTTGCTAAAATACTTATAGCATTAAATTAGTTACATAAAACGTTACAACTTTCATTATAACAGTTATAAGAATAAACGATAATAACAAAGGTATTACAAAGATAATAGACTCCCAGTTTTTCGCTACCGTCATCATCATCATCATCATCATCAGCCCTTTAACGTGCAGGGGCTCAGGCCTTCCTTATGGATGGTTAAGGAGGATAAGCTATGACCCTCCACGCTGGCCCAATGCGGATTGGAGGGTATTAACGACTGCAAATGCAGCCGGGACCAACAGCTTAACGTGCCTTCCGAAGCACGGAGTAGCTCGAGATAATAATTTTTTGGTCACCCATCCCGTGACCGACCCTTGCGAAAGTCGCTTAACGACTACGATCGCGGGCCGCGGCGCTAATCCACTACGCCACCGAGCTACTCTACCGTACGTTACCGTAGCACTGCGTAATGTCACATAGTGCCTTGATTTGGTAGAAAGCGTTTTCGGTGTACTCTTCATTATTTTTCAGATATTTCACATAAATCTTAGCCATTTATGTGTATCTTAATACTAAAAGCTAAAATCTGGAAATCTAAAATGAAGAAGGTGCTATAA
Organism: Diatraea saccharalis; assembly: GCA_918026875.4. Taxonomy (NCBI): domain Eukaryota; kingdom Metazoa; phylum Arthropoda; class Insecta; order Lepidoptera; family Crambidae; genus Diatraea; species Diatraea saccharalis. The sequence goes on from OU893336.1 coordinate 12,742,944, forward strand.
CACCCAGATCAAAGACAATGTAGAGCCTGAATGAATTTCTTAATATTTTTCTTATTATCATATAAAAGTTAATTTTCTTCATTGATCCGAGCGAGAACTGAATCCGATCCGGCCTAGTGGCCGGGGTTTAAGTTTTTGTTTTAAATCGTTGGATTCGCTTCTGTTTCATTTCTTACAAACTTTTATTCAACTCAGAGAATTTTCGTGTTTTTGATTGTCTTACGAATCTTAGCTGTAATTTAACTTTTTTTTGCTAGAGTCGAAAGAAAATGATACAATAAACGTCAAAACGCTTATTTAATTTGGCAGTTTTTTCCTCTTACAAGGCAAAAGCACATTTTCCACACAGCCAAATTAAATTTTGTTTATATTGCATTTCTTGAGACTAACGATTCGAATAAGAAGAAATACCGTGTCTTGTGACTTTGAGGACGATTAATATAAAGTTCTTTGGAGACAAAACACAATATTATTTTATGTTGAAAATCTTTCTATAATAGAATATATTGAAAAGCTTGGTGGCGTAATTTATAACCGCCGCGACCCGCGATAGTTAATGTTAAGTAACGTTCGTAAGTGTCGGTCACGGGATGGGTGACCAAAAAAATATCTCGAGTTATTCCGTGCTTCGGAACTCACGTAAAGCCGTTGGTCCCAGCTGCATTTGCAGTCGTTAATACCCTTAAATCCGCACCATTCTCCCTAATCGATTCTATTTATTCCATAGGGAATGTCTGAGCCCCAGATATGGGGATATTAACAGGCTGGTGATAATTATATGATCTGTTTGTTGTCTAATATAGAACTGTATTTTTTTTAGTTTTTTTCTTACCAGCAAAGTGGCCTGTTCTTCGTCCCTGGGGCATTCCGCGGACGGTGAGTTCCTCGGGTTTTTGTACACCCGTCCGTCGTCGTCTGCATCAGCTCTGCTCTGGGGAGTGGTGTCGTCATCATCATCGTCTTCATCAGACACCGTTGGACTTGGTAAGGAGGATACTGGTGACAAGAAAAAAACTCAGTGTTACGTTTGCAATTAACTGGTTTCATTGTTATACCCGAAAAGTTACATTTAATAAATATGTAATAACAGGCCAAGTAGGAAAAGGTAAATAAATAAAAACAGACTCACGCATCGACGCTAAAGAATCAAGGCCATTTATCTACAAAAATGTCGATTTTACAGGAGACGATAAAAACCTTTCATATTTATTCTACAAGTTTTTTTATTTTTATATCTGATCATTTAATGGGTAGACATGGGAAATAAGGTGTCTACATGTATTTCAAGAAATCTTCATTAGTTTCAAAATTACTTTAGATAGCTGGTATAAGTAAAATATTTGCGTATATTTATGCAGCGAACTGTAATATAGATGGTATTGGCAAACGAAATAATATAGATTAAAGACTTGAATTAAACAAAAAAAAACTCTTAGTTTTATTAAATTTTAAAACGAATTGTATGGAAATACCACCTATTTACAGAGAAATTACACGTTCTCTGTAGATAGGTGGTATTTCCATACAATTATTACGACACGTAACTAAGGTGGTATAGGTATTGTCTCATAACTCCTTATTTATTGTGACTTTGAGGTAATCGATTCAAGGATGCGATGCGTAAATTAACCACGAAAAGAACTGCATTAAAAAGTCAAAATCGCCAAAAGTGTAGATAGATGGTCTTGGTTCTTAAGCGTAGATATTCACTTTTATTGTATGAGAGCCCACCCTAAAATTTATTTAATTTTGTTTTTTGTTAATTTATTTGATGTTATAACGGCAACAGAATTACATCACCTGTGAATTTCAACTATCTAGCTATGACGGTTCATAAGATAGAACAGCATGGTGACAGACGGTCGGAGAGGGGAATCCCATTAATAGGGTCCCGTTTCTTTGGGTACGGTACCCTAAAAAAACTAGCAGCAACTCTGCTGCATAAACTAGATTATGTAGTTTCAATACTATTAAACTTGCGACTTCAAGTCTGCAAATATGTAAAATAATCGATGTAATTTATAATGAATGTTATAGTGAATTAGGCAGGAGTAATATTGTTTCTTAATATAGGTATTATTTCCTAAAATGTTAGTAACGACTTTTAGTAAAAGAATTATATATATAGAATAAATACCAACTAAGTTATGACAAAACTTTAAAATTTTTTGGATCTCCTGAAATCTTTTAAATTTTTGTGATTACGCCCTTTGAGCAAGGTATCGATTTAGTTCTTAATAACTAAAAAGTTCTCACGAAATAATATTAACTCAAGCCGTCATTTTATATTTTTGATATCTTTTTTGTACAGCTTTTTAATTAATTGATTTCCTTTGTTATGTAATAAGTATATTAAATGGAGGGAGGGGGGTGTTACGGACATCGGATGATGACGTACGACCGGTAATAGAGTTCCGTTTGTGTACTATTTGGGTACGGAAGTAATCTGTGACGGATGTTAAAATGTACCATCGTAATGTCAGGCAGTTGTCCAACTTCTGTTCTGAAAACGTAGCATTATTATATATAATCAGTTAATCACACTTTTATGCTTATTGTATTTATAATATTGCTGAAAAAACAAATATTTTTTACTCCTTGTCACGTGACCGCAAACAGCGAGTGACGTCACGCTCCTCTTATTCTCTTACGCATACATAGAACGATATTAGTTTCAGAGTGGTAAGTGTAAGTTTTACGCTTACGCGTTCACTAGTGAGAGCGTTAAGATTTTGTATGGAGATTTGTAGTTCTTGGTAGTTACCGCTAGGGGCGCTGTACCGGATTCCATATTAAAATCTTAACGCGCTCACGATCGACAGTGAACGTAAACGTCAAAAAAACTTACACTATGCGCTCAGAGGGCCGTGACGTTATAGCAACGTCATAACAGAAGTGTTGTGTTCGCGGAAAATTTTGAAAATTGAATTTATTTTTAGATATTAACTTCATATTTTTTAGATATATTTCATGTATATCTATAAAATAAAAATATAAAGTTGTTTACACCCCTATTGATGCGTTTACCATAATAAATATCAACAAAAATTTATAAATGGCATCAATAATTCTTTTCATAAAATATTGAGTTGTTATAAATTGACTGTTCTGGTAAAAACCTGAAAGGTATAGTCAAAAAAGTTCTTTCTTATTCTGGCCAAACATGTGTAATAACAATGATAAATAACAACTTAAGGTTTTTCAGTTTGTGTATATTCTTTTTCGAATTTGTTAAATTCATTCTTGTAGAAGAAAAGAAAAACTCAACAAAAGAAACACAAATAAAAAGTTATTTATAATGGTTCTTCATAAGATTTTATTCTAATAATACTTCACAATATTTTCGAGAAATTGTTTCAGTGGTATCTCTTTGTGTTAGTTGCCATACAGTGAGGCAATTAACGGCTTTGTTGACGACAGCTTTGCCAACCTCTAAGGCTAAGTGTTTTTATATACTTTTTTAATTTGAATTTTATATGGCTGTCACTTACACCCGGTTTCTGAATTTTGGATTTAAACTTAAGCACGTCTTAAACTGTACTTAAACGTCACATAAACAGATTTTCGTTTCTCATTTTAGTTTTTTTAATGATCAGGGGGCCACTTCTACTAAATAATTTTTTTTCAATCGAATCGAAAACGGATCGAAATCGAACGAAACTACAGTTTTTAATGGTTTTTCTATTCTACAAAGTGACATACAATACAATTCCAGCTAAAATAGAACTGGAATTGTATCGTATGTCACTTTGTAGAATAGAAAAACCATTAAAAACTGTAGTTTCGTTCGGTTTCGATCCGTTTTCGATTCGATTTAAACAAAATTTATTTAGTAGAATTGGCCCCCAGTTGATATCAGTTCGATATAACGAGGACTTTTTGCCTTGTGAAACGTAAGAAACTTAAGTAATTGAGAATAATCACTTGACATTATCTACTTTTCCCAATTCAGAAACCGTTAGTCTCGGTTGCACTAATTTACTTTAACAATAACAAACATGTTTAAGTATCTTTTAAGCAAATAATCCATGGCACCGTTTGGCAATGGTTAGATGACGTCATAACTTTAACTTTACACAATATAAAACTATTTCAATTATATAGTTATTGTATTACTTAACAGAATTATAAACTACAGGGCTTGTTTCTTTCTTTTTAGTTTTTATTTAAGTTAATTTTTTCATGTATTTTTTAAAAATCGTTTTTACGCAGTCGGGTTTTTTGTTTTTCTTTAAATTATTTATTTTTTCACTGTTTTTTTTTTGTATATCGTTTATACCTTAAATACAAACTTAAATCAATAAGTAATAAAATTAGCGAGAATGATTGTTTTGTTAAACAACTTTAAACTGTTATATATCCTAAAGTATTATTTAAAATGAAAAATGATAAAAGGAATGATTAAATTTGACTGTTAACATGGTGCAATCCAGTCATTACTATTAGTGTCTGTTTTCTGTCTTGTCATTTTGTACGTATTCTTGAAATATACATATTTCTCTCTAATTTCTCTTCTAGCAAAAGTAACCTTCAGTCCACGTTCCTGATGTAAATAATAGGATTTAAGATAAAATAAATACATATTTCAATTACAAAATTAAAGAAGCAATTTTATATATTTCATTTTAGAATTCACTAAACATGTTACGATGTCATATTAATTTTAAAATAATATTCTACAAACAAGGCCGCCATGTTTTTATTTAATTTTGTCGTCAAAGTAAGTGTTACAAGAAAAGCAATATCACAAAATTACACAACAAATAATTAAATTTTCATAGCGGTTATAGGAAAAGGAAGGAAATGGCCAGGTTGATTTTTAAATAAGAAATACGAGTAAGAAATACATTTGTCGCGGAACAGGCGTGCGATTCGACGGCGTCACATGCATCACAGCGCACGACACGTAAGGCTGTGGACTAAGAAACAATGTATAAGCTGTGTACTATACCTAACGAGACATATTTTTTATTTAAGAAAATAGGGGGGGTGAGTGTTGAATAGCCCAGAAACTTGATAAACGAACCCTTCTTTTTCGGTGTATAGTGTCAAATAACCCCAAAGTAATTCCGAAACGAATTAACTTCTCGTAGATAGCTAATGCAGTATTCTCGTCTTCCTCTCTTCGGATGCAACCATCAGATTTCCTAAAATAAAATTTTCTCATCGTCCTTGAAATGGGATATTTTAGCATCCACGGGTTACCGTCGGGGACTCCGGAACAGATAACAAAAAACGAGACGGTTCAAAACTAAAGTCCTAGTAAGCGAAAAAAGTGAGAAATTCCAGTGTGTGAAAATAGCGAATTCGCAATATTGAACTGTTAGTATCGGCAATAGGGAATATGCGTCTGATTCAAAAAAGGGTTAAATACATTTTATTACAATCGTTATTGCCTTAGTATAAAGTCTATCTAAATGTTTTTCAATATTAGTTCGTTTTCGTCTTGAAAATAATTATTAAAAAGTGCAAAATAAACGCGGTAACTTCAAAATATTTAAACGCCATGCTACTTGTCAGAGCGGATGTGACGAAAATGTACACGTATAGTTCTTTTCGTTGTTACAAAAAGTTAACATAGATGCAATAACATCAATGTATTATGTCGCAAAATAAACAACTGATTACAATTTAAATGATGTTTTAGGCTTTTATTTCACCAATTTGGTAAATTATATGATTTATTTAAAAAGTCTATACTTTAAAAAATCGATGAGTTGTTAATCGATATGGGCATTTGAATAATAATCAATCAGTCGTGTATTTTGACGTCACGACGAGCGCGCCAAAAATTCCGGTGTTTATACAAAATTTTAGTTTTTCGGTGCCGGGTATTTTTTTAAAGTTATATATCGATGTAAATTATCATATAAAACCATTTTCCAAAAATGTGCATATTCCCTATCGATGTCGCATCGATAAACAGTAACTTCGTATTTCGTAAGAATTATCATATAAGTGAACTTCAACGAGTCATTTGGTTTCTAAAGAAATTACCACTGAAATGATGTCGATAATGGCCACAGATTTAGAATTCCGCTGCTCTCGATTGCTGCCTTATTCCCACGCGTACACGGTTCGTTTGACGCGAGCGCACTTTTCCCGGAACGAAGTTGTTACCAGCGCTCTTATAACACTATTCAGCTAAAAGGTTACCGTCATGAAGTATATCTGTGTATAATATCCCTCCAAATATTTTAATGTTTAGCCTCGGAATGAGAGAAAATAATCTTGAAAATCGTATATTTTATTTTGGCTTACCAAAAGTTGCCTTGAAAGACTCATAAGATCCCTTGTCTGCGTTGTAAGTTATTGAATATCAAATGTGTCTCTAAAGGAATATTTTGTTTCCTTTGATCCAACGATTACAATATCTATTGAAAAAAAGATACTATTAAACCTACGACAAATTATGTTTTAGAGTCCATTTTTTTATATTTTTTCTTAATTTTTAATCTTGAAATAATAAACAATCAATTATCACATTATTTGACATCCTTCCAACACGCCCTTTCATTTGATATATCACGTGATATAGTTTACAAAAGTTTTTTTTTTAGTTTTCTAATTAACCCTCCCATCTTCATATACTTCATTTACTGTCGTCTCTGGATCATCGACATAAACATGTATACCACTCCAATTGGAAATAATTTCAATCAAACTGTGTACATATAGAAAAGAGTCTTTATGTGGGGCCATTTTTTCTTTCTTTACGTAACCTTAAAAAATGTAATAGCGCACAAACATACCAAATAGCGCCATCAAAATTCTCATTTTATTATAAAACAAGGTATAGAACATGCCGTGGCATTAAGAGATCAAAGGCATACTACAAACACAAAGCCTCGAGAAAATTGAAACTCTGTAAAATAATAACGCAACAATAATACTAAATCAGAGAAAATACGTCAAGAGCATCTCATAAAGATTTCGTAACGAAATAATATCGTATTTTAACCTTCCAAGAATATGAATGCACAATTATTTTTATTTAACCCGTTTTCGTTCATGGATCGAATCTTCCAAGCTAAATCTGAGTCATGCCGATTTTCGATTGAGCTGAAATTTTGTATGACAACTTGAAATGCAATGTTGATATGGAATGGAGCTGATTTGATGATGAAGCCGGAAGGTCATGTACTTATGTAATTAAATTAAGCATACCAATTGAATTTCGGCTCGTTTGATATGTCTTGATAGAGACTTTGGACCGAGATAATATCTAGGGTTTGATGATGGAATTGGAAGGTGGCCATAGGAACTTTGTAATTAAATAACGCAACCCTGTGGGGTGTTGGCTCTTTTGATTTGTTTGTACAAGATCTCTTGTCCAAGATAATATACAGGGTGTATAATTAAGAGCGGTTAGTAAGGAAAAGTCTGCAGCTTTATGATATACCTGTCGTGGAACAATCGTTGAATTGGGCCGATTGAGATTTTCTTAGGCATATCACTATATGCCGCCATTTCTTAATCTCGTCAGGAAAATCGCGATTGGCCCGGTTAGAAGTATAGCAGATCGACGATAACATAAGCGTAACTGAAACTGAGCTGTAAAAATATTATAATTAAGAAATATGTCATTCTATGTTTTTGTATTTAAATTTAAGATCATTATGAACTGTTATAATAATAACAGCCTTTTCATTTACCAGTGGAATAATTATTATGTAAACTTGATTTTATTTGACCACATACAGAGATTGGCTGTAGGAGAAAACCCGCTTTGTTGCCCATCTTTGCTTACATAGTACGTTGGTCACCCTTCAAAATCGATTGGCCTGAGTATAGTCTGGCAAATCATCAAATGTTAAGCATTGAACGATATGGCGGATAATAGATGGCAAAATAAAAAATAGCGGTATATCGTATCGTATCGGGGAGATCTCGATCTGCCCAATTCAACGATTGACCCACGACATACCTACGAAATGATAAGAAAATGTCACAATAGTAAAATTAAACAAAAAATATTGATTGAAATGTGGTATGGTTAAAGTTAGGCGGTTGCACCCTAATTATAAGAAAAACTGCATTCATACATTTTAATAGACTAATTCTCAGTTCGGGAATCGAAATTGGACACGAACTATGGTATGACAACGCTGTGCTTGACGTCAAGTTCGAAGCTGATTTTATTACATAGTAACGTAGCTGTTGTTGTTATAATTACAATGTAGTTGTATAGATAGACAACTACATATTAAGAATAGTTATACGACTGCTATAAAGTACAAAGTTGCTATATTATTACCAGTCGTAAACTTATAAGAGTATCTTAATAAATATGATGATATCCTTATTTTATTGCGTCTATAAAGGGTTATGAAAATTCAAAATGATAATTTACTCTTTAGAGCAAGCAAAAAGGTAAGGAGACCGATGGCACAATATTAGCGCGTTCGGTCTGTGGTATAAAAGTTAAGCAACTTTCTTAAGAACCGGTCATTGATGGGTGTGCAAAATTTTTACAACTCTAGCTCCTCCGTAAAGGCATATAAAGCCATCAATCCCGGCTGCATCTGCAATTGTTAACATCCACCTATCCTCACCCAAACCGCGTGGTGGGTTATGGCCCATTCTCCCTATTCCATTCGACTCCATCCATCAGTGGGGATATTAATAGGTTAGTGATGATAATGATGACCTAAAGGGCGACAACTAATTACAAAATTACTTCATCAAATTTATGTAAAATTTCACAGATTAAACGATGTCAAACAGTTAGCATTCCATTAGTTGTTCGTACAACAGTATCAGCTATCTTTCAAAGTCTCTCACGCGGTTTCTTATAGCACTAATTCACTACCATTTTTAAGTATATTGTTTATTTTTTGTGTCAATTCCCTTGGCGGCTGCGAAAGAGTTAGAATAATGGTAATTGTTTGATCGCTCAGTAAGTAATGTCGCAAAATGCAATCATCAAGTCTATGATCGTTATTAGAAGATTTGTATTATATATTTTTTAGTTTTATAATACAACAGACAACAGTAAATAGCGCTTTTATTTATGATAAAATATTTTTTTTTCTACTTTTAAACTTAACTTATGTATTCTAACTTAATATATTCTGTGAACCCTTCATTTGAGAATGCGTGTAACATGCCTGAGTCATCTTTGGTGCTCCACGGTGACAATACATGAAAGCTGTCATTCATGCATTGTCATTGAGACTAAACCTGTGGCCTAATTATTTAATTTACGGCAATCCCTAAGCTATATCGATTGATATCGCCTGCTATTTGACTAGTCACATTCTGGGGTTCGATTGTGATAGCGAAGGTATAGTTTTAGTGGATATTCCCTACTATTTGACTAGCTAGATTCTGGGGTGGGCCCGTAGGCGAAACACCCACATAACCTGTCGATCCCGCGCTAAAGGGAAGCAGGTATGCGTAACGTATTTTTCCTAACGTAAAAACAAAATACAAAAACGCATCATAGTGACCCAGAAAGCCATTTATTCTACTTTGAATTTTTAGATAAGAGTATTTTTGTATAGATTTACTCCCGCTCAAAATTGAACTAAAAAATCCCTAACTTATTAAATGGAATAACTTCATTTGACCTCGCGATTATTATTTCAAGTTTTCATGAAAAACGGGGGACATAACCCATTTTACCTACCAAAATTTTAAAATCAATCTTAAGCAGTTGATTTAAAGCTCCTTTTCAAAGGGTTAGAGGAGCAATTTATCATTTCGAGCACATAATTCAACCAGGACCATTTCTGACGATGCTCTTCGATAGATAAGGTTCGGATCAGAGCTATAAAATTTATGGTTTCTCTTTTTATTGAGCGGTTTCTTTAAGATCTTTTGGAGATGGACCTCTAACTTACATGTTCAAAATATCATGTTAATAATTTTGCTAATGTACCTATAATGTAACATTTTTCTATGTCAGTTAGGTTTATGAGAGTAAGGTTACTATGTTCTGTGGTTAGTCGCACCCCTGTTACTTAGAATCAATTACTATTCTAACTAACAAGGATGCGTATACATTACCACAGAACGTAGTTCCATTTTAACAAGGATGATGACATTTTTTTTTATTTGTTGGTCAGGTAGATTATTGAAGAAGATTGTACACATATTTTTTTATTATTTTATAATCAATAACTATATTGAGTTGAAATGTCGCATGACGTGACACCTTTGTATATTTTTTTCGTAGTTGTGACGTAACAAGCCCCCCACTCTTCAACTTTAATGCCTATTATCTATGCCACTTCTATGCATATTGAATAAAAAAATATGTATCTAATATTTTTCTATTATTTGGCTGGCGGACTCAATAGAATTTGGTTTTTTTACATACGCATCATGTCCATTGCTTTTATTTAGACTAAAAAATATATAACGAAAAATTAATATAAAAACTTAAATTAAGTGAATTAATTATTCTATTATTAAACATAACATTTATGTTGGCTGATAAGCATTTGTAATTTTTTATCATCACAAAACATCCAAATTAGCTTGTGTAATAAAATAAATGACAGTAATTACTTAGATTATGGAGGTTTATGCAGCAACTATTAGGGTGTACAGTGCGGTTAAGCTGTCGGGATTGGTCGGGACAAGTCAGCTAAGTGAGATAAATAGGTTTAGAGGAATTACAAATAAGATGGTGTGGAAACAAATAGATATTATGATGCACTATGAATTTTGTGCCAATCCACTAGAAACTATAGTTTATAATTAGTGTCTGATTTTAATTTTTAATAAATTTATTGTTCTTAATGAAAAATCCACTTCGTCCCTGGCACTCTGAGATGGGACACGAACCTATGACTTTTTTCAATCCGGGCATTTTTTAAGCATTTTTCATTAATTATAATTTTCAATATAACATCATGAATGCAAGATCAAATCAAATATAATCAATTTATTGTTTATAATATAACACTCCAGTGAACTAAAACTTTAATTTATTTAGAACAACATGCCAACATCAAATTACTTTTAACCAATTTCAATTCTAGTCGGGAACCCTGTCGCATTTCGATATTGATAAAAGCACTTTCCATTAAATAAATAGAAGATAAAAAGTCCTGAAATAAAAGTTACATTTGAAATATAAAAATAAAATCGTCCTGCTATCTCAATATTCGCATGGGGATACTTTTTATCGCAATGTTATGAAGCGTAGCGATAGTGCCTTTGTAATGGAGGGTACACACGATCCGAACTTAATGGGAAACGAAAATTAGATATATTTTTAAATGGTAATTTCTTAAAATAAAGGTTATCTTTACTGATTTTGAAAAAAACCAAAGTGCAAATAAACCTGTAATTAAAAATAAGAAACTGTGTCGTATTTCTATAGCGTCAGACGCGAATTTATATTTATTTTTTGAATAAATAAAATTACATATTCGCTTTTTAAATTCATTGTCCAAAAATTTTATCTTGCAGGCGTAGCATGACGAACCCGAGAACGTTTTGTCTACACTCTATCTCTATCTCGGTTATTCTTATTATACGATGTAGACAAAGCGTTTCTTGAATTTATGAAGCTACGTGTGTTGGAGCGGAGATTTTATGTATATAAAGAAATGACCTCAAACTCTATGTGATTGATTAGTTTAATTACAGAGGCCCTATGACAACCTTCCGGCTCCAGCATCAGATCTGCCCTGCGATTCTGTAAAAATCCAGATCCGAATTCAAATTCACTCATGTGATTCCATTTTTATATATAAAAAAAAAAACAAAACAAAATTGACTGATTATACATGTCTCAGATATTCTAATCCTATGTCATTTTGAAACTCACTTATGCCACGAAACGTTATTACCAATTGAAGGTTGAGCGGATGCCGCTTTTTGAAGTGTTTAAATTCGGGTTTAAATTTTTAAAGAATCGCAGGGCAGATCCATTGCATATTGTAATTTCATCTACGTTTTATATACATGCAATATTTCAGCTCAATCGAGAACTGGAAGTAAGTCAAAATTAGTTTTCAATGGGCGTGTATTCTTCTTCGTCTTTTATATATTCGCGGTTTCAGACTTGCGTTTAAACGCGGGCGTCGCAGTGTGGTCTAAGCCTAAGAAGAAACATGTCTTGTTAGACTCCTATTTCTCTGTGTTGGGTTTCAAGTTGAGTGATCTCGTATATTTCTTTATTCTCCAACTTAACAAGACAGTGATAAAATATAAAACTTACAATACATTCCTTTGTATACATTTTTCTCTGTCGTAATTTTATCTCAAGGCGACAAAAGACATGAAAAAGAACTCCGGGACGAGTCCGAAATGCGTCATCCAAGGCTTCCCTTTCGTTTAAACACTCTGAAGTAATACTTAACATCTAAGAAAGTGGGTAAACACAAATACTGTGAGCATTTGTTGTTCTACCCTCATTCGTGAGGTGAAATTTATCACATTTAGTATAATTTAGATGCTCAATGGTTAGAGCGTTTCGCGGTGCGGAAGTTAAGCAACTTTAATAAAGGTCGTTCATAGGATGGTTGACTAAATATGTATTATTTCGAATTCTTCCGTCCTTCGGAAGGGATGTCATGCCGTCGGTACCGGTTTTATTTGCAGTCGTTAATACCCACCAAATCGCATTGTCATAATAGTTGTCAAACTCGCTTAGCTTCCGCATAGCAAATCGAATAAAAACTACGCCATATCCTCACTTTTCGATGGCAAACATAGAAAAAAATCACAAAAATACTTTGTTCTTATTGTAAATATTTCATTTTTTTATATACTTAAAAGTAAAAAAAACATACAAAATATTCCACTCTTAACAGCTGTTTTGAACATATTCTTACAGGTAAATGCTCCTTTATATTATTAATGGTGGAATCTATTACCCCGGAAATAGAGACATTTTCTTTGAGCACGTGAGTCGTATCACATGAAGAGATGGACGCAAGCTAAATTGATTTCGTGAGAAACTAAAATAGATGTTGTTTTATTAAAAACGTCTTTGATATCTTTATAATAAGAATAATTTATTCTCCAATTGATATATTGGAAGTTTAAAACGTATTTATTTCCACAGAAAAGATAAAAAGGTTTATTTCAATCAGCTTTCCGCCAGCGGCTTCGCCCGCGTAGTCCATAGGGAACTGTTTTTGGATATCGATTTATATCCAATGACACGGATATAATTACAATCAATCGTTACTATGGCAACGTTTGAATTCCCTATACAAACGTCCACTGCCATTTTTATCGCTGTTTTTCGGTAAAAAGTATAGTCTATTTTCACTGCAAATGAAGTAACTTCCCGTAGGTGAAAGAATTTTTCAAAAGTGGTCCAGTAGATTCTCAGCCTACTTGTTGCAAACAAACAAACAATCAAATCTTTCCTCTTTATACTACATATTTACTACTACTACTACTTCTACTTCTTTAATTAATGGCTTATCTGCGCATTTCGCACGATTCTGCCAATGTTAAGTGAATAAATAAATTTCTACATGTAAAATGAAAATGAAATGAATGAAAGATGGCGATGACTTCCAATATCGACGCCTACTACATATTTGTATTGATAATTTTAAAACAATGACTGCAGAGAAGAATATTGGCGCGAAAATCAAAGTGACACCTCACAGAAGGGATGGGTGTAATTTTAAAGTATGAAATAAAATTGGTTTAATACTCTAACAGTATTATTAATAAACACTTTTCAAAGTAATGCAAGACTTGTTCAAACGCTGTTTGGTTGAAAACTCACGAAAATGTATATCCTTAACAACCAAAGTTAGCTAAAGTTCGTAGAAATGGTTCCAACGGATTATTTGATTTATTTCATTGATATCATCTTGGAACCAAGCCAGCGGTTTCAAAATGTAATGCGATGCACTTTGAAGCTGATTACCCGGGTCAGCGCTTAGGATCCGTCTTTTCCATAAAGTTTTATGAGAACGAAAATATTTATAATCTATTACAACAGATTTTTATAGTATTTGGTAACCTTTAAAAGTACATGTTCTAAAATTATAAACCGATTAATTAAAAATGTGCTGCCTTGACGTTCACCTTTCTAGCTTATGTTTCTAGACATAGGATAAGACATCGTAGCGGTGCCTTTTGGTGGAAAAATTTGGGATGAAAATACTGATTGGGTAACGCTGCTGTCAAATCTACAATCATCACACTTTGTCATTCGTTCATAGTTAATAAATAGGAATTTTAGTGTTTTAAATATAAATAGTTCGGTATCGATGTTTCTGTGTGGGTGAATTACACAGGAACAAATCGCAGCCATTTTTATGAACTGTGCTACACTCTGTGCCTGCGAGTTTTGATTTAACAAACTTGAGGGCAGTTGAACGCCATCTATAAAACGTCTAACATCGTAATAGCTATCTGGACGACTTAATCTTTTAAGTATGTGTCTGCTTGTGTTTCCTGATTGATGTGATGTGAAAACTGCGTCAACTCCATATTTCGGATATACTGGACACTAAAAGAACCGGCCGGTGCCCGATCGAGGTGGAATTCATCATGGATCTGCTCAAGGCACGTGGGTGCATTATAGTTTGTTTCTACGTATCTTTTAACCGTATATGAACATCGATTCCCATCGGCAGATCTGACCCAGGTATAGTAGAAAGCCACCAACCGTTTTTCTTTTGTGTAAGATGCAGCCGTTATAAAGTACGCCGTTATAAAGTAGCCGGTATAAAGTACATATAAAAACAGTCAAATGAATGAAATGAATGAACGAAATATCTTCACAACATCGCTAAGAAATTGTATCCTATGGCTAAAATTATAACTAGCGAGTTAGGCGCAATCCTGCCCTGCGATTCTGTAAAAATTCAAACCCGAATTCGAATTCAAAAAGCGGCTTCCGCTCAATCTTGACCCTTGACGCTCAACCTTATAGAATCTCAGGGCTGGTATCTGAGTATTTTTAGGTAAACATTAGAATAGCATGGAATATGTAAAATTCACCAAAAAATAATGTGTTTTTGTGTGACAAATAATAAAATCTGGTCTCACATCCTCTTAATCACGGAGCCGTCTTACATTAAATCAATTATTTGAATTTTTTTTAATGCTTTTAAAAAAAAATATTGAAATTCGTCATATTTCTATAATTTACAAGTAATATCATATCTCCTTTGTGCGCAAAGAGGTGTTAACTAATCCGGCTGTACCCGGGTATACATTAAATCAATTGTGTTCAATTTTTTTAATGCTTTTAAAGAAAAATATTTAAATTCGTCATATTTCTATAATTTACAAGTAATATCATATCTCCTTTGTGCGCAAAGAGGTGGTAACTAATCCGGCTGTACCCGGGTGTACCCGGATACATCCGTACGCCCGGATAACGGCGCTCAACCGGAGTTACAAAGCCACCATTGTTAGAGATATCCTCTCGTGCGTAATGTGGTGATATTGAGAAATTGTTGGAATAGTAAATGTGTGGTATATATAGATAGGTATAGTCAAAAGCACTCTCCGTGAGATTCGGTTCTTTAAATCTTATATACGTTTGAGATAAGGGTTGAAATACGTGTGTTCATATTCTTTCGAGAAAGTTGACATCTTTTAGCTTACTACTGGATATATTTTATTATTTAGGACAACAGTTAGAATTAAATATTTTGTTACTTTCTTCATATAGTACGGTCTTTTATAAAAACAACCTCCGTAGCAGAGTGGTTTGCGCCGGTTTTAAGGTGTCGCCATAACTCAGGTTACAGGTTCGAGTTCCGACAAAGTCATTGTAGAAAATGGCCTTTCTTGTCTACACCGACTTATCTTGGAACCTGAGCAATGTATATGATGTTGTTTAATATTCATTTATTTATTTCATTAGCAGTATTAAATTTAGATACGTAATATTTTCATCACATATGAAACTAAAATTGCACTTATTTAGTATTCTTTAAAAATACATAAACATTATACTGTCGCCGAATCAATGGTTCAATCAAATAAAACTTTTATTGCCCCTTTAAAGGAGGTTTTATTTATTTGAACCTCTAATACTGTTATTACGCTGCGTTCATCGCTCATTTTAACCAGAATAGCAGTGCAATTAGCGGTTCGTTTGAGCTTTACATTTTCAGTAAAGTATAAATATGTAATAATGTATATATAGTATGTGATTTGCTTCAAGGGGACTACTTTGAACGTAATTCAAATGATACACTAAAAATATTAATAAATACTGTAGTGTTAGGGAAAAAGTGTATTTCTTACGCAATTTTTATTAAGAATATTTTGCACTGATTTTTTTTTCTAAAATATCGTGTCATAAAACTTAAATGAACATATATAAAAACATAAAATTATTATTTGATAAAATCTTACAGTGACCTCTACGAATAGGGTATATCAATACCGTTGACTTCAAATTCTGACAAATTTCGTCAGATTATACAAATTCTGTAAAACCTTGTCAGACTATACAAATTCTGTCAAATTTCGTCAGACTACAAATTCTGTCAAATTTTGTCAGACTATACAAATTATGTCAAATTTTTGCGCTTGATTTAAAACATTAAAGTATTGAGGGTAGAATTTGAAATCAACTGGAGAAATTTGACATATTGTGGTAACTTGACGTGCAGCCGTGTGTATGTTATAATTATAAGATTCTGCATGTTCTTTGCCTGCGACTTTAAGTATTGTAAATAGAACATAATTATTTAATAGAGCAAAGAAAAAATCCTGTTGTTATAATCTAATTTAAATACTAAATATTTGTTTTCCCGAAACTCTCGTACTATGTAGTTTCCCGCAGTTGATTAAATATTTTTGCTCTGATTGAAATTCATTTCCCGTATATCGTAATTTGATTTCCGAGTTGGATGAGGCAACGCACTCTGAGAGTTGACCCTTATAGCTCGAACCTGTGTATGTGCCACTTGGCGGATTGCATTTCATCTTGTCCTGACCTATAAACATAAGTACTTATCTTCTAAGCATGTATATAATAATGAAATACCTACATTTATAACAGCAGTGACGACCCTATTACATCATCACTACATATTATTAAACCAAGTCCCCCACCCCTTCTGTTTGTCTGTCTATTCGCGATAATCTCGATAAACGCGATAAACGGATTTTCATGTGGTTTTCAACAATAGATAGAGCAATTCTTGAGTTGAGGTTTTAAGTTTTGTACAACTGACGATATTATTTAAATATGTCGGAAAAAAATATAGCTGATCGGGAGGTTACCACGAAAACGCTGCCAAAAACTTTTGTGGAATTGTACCTCTTTAATAGATTTACAAAAAAGTCCACGGTGGTATATGTGTATCTTCCAAGGATAACCCACAACAACAATTTTTGCGTTTACATAAAACAGTAAAATAATGGGTTATTTACGAACCTATTTTTAACAAAAGATTATTAATTCTTATACATATAAGTGAGTTAGATACGTTACGTATGTAACTTATATCAAAATTGCCCTGTACACTATATAAAAAAAAAATTAATGAGTTATAGAAAAATAAAAATCTCCGGACGAGAATTTAAATATCGATGAATGAATCACCGAAACGTATGTACGCACATAAATTCCGAATTCCAGTTCCGATTGCACCAAATTGGATGATTCTATTTTTTATGTGTTCCACGATTCATGACACGGTGTGTATATAAGATTTTAATTAAAAACGGACATAAGGCGGTACGAAGTTCACCGGGTCAGCTAGTAAACATAAAATTATTAAATATAAGACAATTGAGCTAATGGTGTCAATTTCAATAAACTTGTTTTCTCTAAAAACATTATTTTTAAAATGTATTGATATATAAAATGTATTGATTGACTGTTAAAAGTGACCTAGTAGACAGCAACATTTATTTTTAAATATATTTTTTTTCTATAAGGTGAAATATTATTATATACTAGGACTTCATGGAGAAGACGAGTTAAGTAGACTGAACAACTTCTTTTATGGGAGCAACACTGAATTCATGAAATAAGAATGAGATGTTTCATACAAAATTGTAATACCAACAATCGTTGACAGTATGAATCAGCTGTTAAGTTCCCCACGAAGTCTTGGCAAATAATATTATTCAACCTTATATGTAAAATTATTAATTATTATTATTGTGGAAATATCACAAAAAGCAAAATTATTAGAGATACTTCCTTCATTGCGTAAATAAGTTTTCTGTCTTTAATTAATGGCAACAATTCCGTTCTAAATTAGATTTTCAGTGCGCTCCGGTTCAAATCCCTTTGCGTTAATTGCAAAAACCACAAGCGGTCGCAAATTATGGTGCGCCCATCGCAGTGGTCGTGTCTCGTGATAATGGCAGACAAAAACAATGAGTTTTAATCATTGGACAAAAGCATGAGAAATAATTGAGTATGAATCGAACTCGTAACTGGCGCAAACGTAAATTACTTGATTTCAACTAGGGTTATCACTTGGAAGCTTAGTTATCAGTAATGGCCAAAAAGTTTTTAACTAAGTGACACTGACTTAGACCGTAGATACTATTTTTAAAATTCTTGGGCACTGTATAAAATAGACCAAAAACTATGTTATCCACTTATTAAAGCAAAGGGTACTGACCCCATACAGCCATGGATATGGGCAAAAATGTTTCCAATATCATAAAAAAATATTTAAAAAAATTGCTTCGTTTGTGACTTTATATATTAAATAGGATAATTTGATTGAAAGTAGTTGAAAGTCACACATACAAACACACATCTTTAAGATTCTCGTTGACGAAAGCTTGGCTAGCCTCTGATTGTTTTACTATTTTCACTATTATTAATGCTACTTAAAATATATGTATTTTGTTTTGCTAACTTATATGTATCACTATTATTAATGCTACTTAAATTAAATGTATTTTTTTTGCTAATTTATATATGTCAATTTAATTAAACTACAGTCTGTCGAAAACAAAAGTTTTTTTTAAATTCCATTATCTTGTTTCCATAACAACATTCCTTGGAATTCGTAAAAATATTAAAACAAAATAAAACCGAATTGGTTCACTGATTCTCAGTGCAAACCTATAAATCCTCACCTCCTTCCATCGCGCTTTCTAAGTTATTAGCGAACTACTTACTCCGTGCTGAAGTTTACGATTAAGCATTTAAATACACTAAACGGTCGTAAAACGTTCCAAAGCGGTTACAATTTGCAAACTATATCCATCAGGTCTGGAATGGAGCCAACTACGACTGAACAGCATTTCCGTCCCCTATTATTCCCTATTAAATTATCGTTGTTATAATTGCCTTGTTAATTTCGTCTATGAGCATATAATAAGCGCATATTCATAGGTTTCATCATTATAATGAATACTAAGTGTTTTCCAACGACTTCCTCCCGTGTAAATCATATTATATGTTTATTTGATTGAACCTCCGACGCCCAACAGCTATGTTTTTAATCTAGATTTTTACAAAATAGAAGCATTACACATTTAACTAGGTACCGTAATTCCATTATACTTGAAATGACACTGTCGTCAGCATTTAAAAAAAAATATATATGTGATTTTTTATTTGAACTACATCATAGCATGAGTGATAAAGAAGAAAGAGATGTCTATACAAACGTTGCTACTTATGCTAGCTACTGTACAATGAGGTCGATGACCGATTTTTGTCAATCTACCTCCAGTTTGTTCACTACTATTGAAATAAATATGAAAATGATAATTAAATTTTGAAAAATACTTCGTAAATACATTCTGTTAACGTTGCTTAATCGCAGAACCGTCGGATTGCAAATTTTTGTGTACAGAACGGTCGAGCGACCCGAGAAGAGGCAAAACATAAACCACTCGACTTAAACTCGTTAACTGTAATCAGTGATAAATGTCTTTGCTTATCCGAGTATACTCAGTTGGGTAACTCGAGTTCGATCGACCGACTGTTCCCAACATTCGCTTCAAACTAATTTATCATACAAGTTTGAAGTTGCCTAAATATGTATTTGCAATTTTCAAGTTTGAGTTCATGAGTTTTAATTAAATGTAATTCATTTAAACAATCAAGTGAGAGCTTTGATCAATTTGAAAGTAACTAAAATGCATATGAATTGATTAAAACTAAAATGCATATCAAAGGTAAATAAATAAATATATGTCAACACATACGTTCCTCCGATGGCAAGATGAAAAGCCAAAGTCCTCGTATTAAGAGTACCGAGACAACCATAACACCCACCCTCGAGACAATATGGAAAAGTTAATTTTATAGATTTACCCGGCTGGAAATCGAACTCGGGACCTCAGAAATAGCGACACATAAAAACCGGCGGACGAATCACTTAGATACGGAGGTTGCCCAAGTAGTCCAATAGCAATGTTTATAAAAAAACTTTCAGATATCTTCTATCTTGGCTGTTATAAGGGTCAAAATATAAAACATAAGTAACGAACACAATATAAAATTATAAGTACCTACTTTCTTTATCATCAGTCCCAGTTGCCCGAAATGGGCACTATATACAACTATAATATATTTAAATAATTACGAACTAAGATTACTTTACAAATAGCCAATAAATGAAACATTACTAACGTGACCTGACGTCTCAATTTGAGCGGCACTGTCCTGTAATTTGGTCGTCTGTCACGATGTCCCCGAAGATAGCCCCGGGTCACTTGGACCCCAACAGTGGGGATATAGGGTGGTGATGGATATACCGATAAACACGTGTTCTTTTAATAAATCACAGGTGAAATGAAAACCGCCCCGATTTGATCTAAAGAAAAAATTGACACGTTTGAGATTATATATGTATTGAAATCGAAATTCTATTAGCAGAAATAGTTTGGATCCCAAAATGTGACTGCCACTCGTAACATTGATAAACTACGTTATCACATCCCGAGATAGGTTTTTACAAAGATACATTGTAGGGATGCAATCTTTATATATCGATATTTTAAAACATCTTCGTTATATCATAGATTAGGGCTGTCGAATCCAAATTTCAAACACTAGGATTTGAAGTTAAAAATGTCAGGACATTTGTTTCAAAATAGGATGCAATAGTTAATAGTTAAATGACATTTCAAGTAATGATAATCGATGAATTCTTAAATAAAAGTAAATTGAATAACGTCAATTGAGTTGAAACAAAGTTAGTAGGTACTTAATTAAGATGAAAAATAATATATTATTATCCTTAAAAAAAAATAATAATTGGTAAGTACATTACCTTATCAAGGTAATTTTAAATTTCAGTACGTTGCTTAAAATTTTTCACGGACATTCCAGGTCACTGTAAAAACCAGGATATGTTTTGGGAAAAGATGTAGGCTGGTGATCCTATCATAGACATATGGTGAAATGTTTATTATTTTAACTGTCGGGTAGGTTATTTAAAAAACTCGTTCACTGTTCATGTCGCTCGAACTCTACTTGCCGATATATGTGACAGTTGCACTATTTCTGTTTTCAAAAAAAGAGTGAAGTAACAGCACCTTTCTTCTTCTTGACACCTGAGGGTGAATTATTAACACAGTTTCTGTCCTGTGATTATTAATGTTGATATACGAGTATATTTATTTATTAGCCATATGTTTGTAAGTTTGCTTTTCTTTGTCGTTGTATATATTTATATTTTAATTTTATTAAGGAAGCATACACCGACTTACTGTTGTAATTCTTTTTTCCTTTAGTTGGCCTACTGGTAGAAATTTCAATTTGAAAGAAGCACTGTCCTTGTACTAAAGTCTTTTATAATTGTAATATATGTAAAATTAAAAATGCTTTAGTAAATAGATATATATATAAACTTCAGATCAGGATCGACCACGTCTTGATGCTACAGCGATCAAGCTAACACTTCCAAAAATAATCATTTGGATACCACGAAAAAGATTTGGGTACTTCAGCATCTTGGGTATGATAATTTCCAAGAATTTTGTGGAATTTCATTTTATCTATTAAATATGTTTTAGGAATTCTTTATTCCGTGTGCAATTATTCTCAAATTATCGTAACTCGAATATGGGTCTGGATTTTCACAGAATCGAAGGGTACGGTTGAGGAAATATTCTATGAATGTTTACTGCGCCATTTTGGAACGATGCCAGACAACCAGCTCCACAAAGGCGCAATAGCTAAACTGGCTCGTTGCAGCATATCGAATGCTTATCAATCGGGTCATTGCGTCCTATAACTATCAGTTAAAAATCAAATTATTTTTGTGTTACTGAACAAAAAAAAATATCTAAAAATAATCCTCCTGTACATTTCATTGACTCTTGTCAAGGCGTTGTTTAACGCTTTCTGCCATGTGAAGATTACATTTACCTTACAACAGCATGACATTGATTTTAAGATCTAAATATTTCATTTATCGACGTGAAGTGACCAGTTAACTCTAGTTGAAAGATGTGATTTCGTTTCAGCTGCATCTACAGGCGTAGATAAATACGTAGAAAATTAATTTCCAATTTTTCTCCAAAAAAATACCATAGAAATAAATCAATAAATGCTGTATATTTGAATTTAATTCGAGAGTCGGGTCTTACCAGCTGTAAAAATAAATATAGCTAATTTGTTACATCCTATATATCTAGCATAAATCATTCCTAAACGTTTAAGTTAACCACTAAACATTTTAGGCCCCATCCATCTCTGCTAGTATTAACCTCGTAATCCTGAAGGCTGTAAACTGGATGAAGCGTGGATCGTTAAATAACACAAACGACAAACCTCGTAGCACTTTAATAATATTATTTTACTTTATGGGCGTGTGTTTGTGCTTATATTTTTATTTTATTTTTCTTTTATAAGAATTTTTGCCGTCAATTACATAATATTATAAAGCTTCAGATTTTTTTTGTTTGAATCTGCTCATTTCAGACCAGTTGAAAAATAATAGCTCTATTTGTAAAGTATAAGGCTAATTAACGTTGATGTTGTGTTTTGCTCATCGTTGTAAGGGACTCGCTTCAGTCGCTCGATCCGTCTTTTGTATTTATGTTGAGCTCGCTTTGTTAGAAACTTGCTTAACTCGGTCGATCCATCCTTAGTATTTGCATACGGCGCACTGTTGTAAGGGATTCGCTTCACTCGGTCGATCCGTCTTTTGTGTTTGTGTTGGGCTCGCTTTGTTAGAAACTTGCTTAACTCGGTCGATCCATCCTTAGAGTTTGCGTTCGGCGCACTGTTCTATTGGACTCGCTTCACTCGGTCGATCCGTCTTTTGTGTTTGTGTTGGACTTGCTCAACTCGGTCGATCCGTCCGTAGTATTTGTGTTCAGCCCGCTCGGGTAACAACCGCGCCATCATACCGATCTTATTGCATTTAAACACAATACTAGATTTGTGTTGCCTTATTGATGAAGGATAATTTTTCATAAAGTCTAATTTAGATTACGAAACTGGTTTCATTGCTAATTATGCATGCATTAGTTTGATAACACTAGTATAGTTTAATGTCATGAGCTTATATTTGATGAAACTAGTATCACAAAACTAACTTCACCACGATTTATTTGGCGTATTCTAAAGCTTTGATACTGATGGAGTCAGTGTCACAGAGATACTGTTGATTTTACGGTTCCCGATCTGTAGCAAAGATTCGATTGGTATCGGAGCCATTAAGATCAATTAGTGAAAATATCAAGGACGTAAGATCGATCTTTCAAATATCAGTCTATTCACCTAATGTCTTACAAAAACCTTTTTATCTAAATTACTGGGGTACTATCGAATTATTAATTATGGAAATTTTAAATTGATAATAATTTATGATAAGATAATGGGGTTGTTTTATAAGTTAATGTATAAAATAAAAGAAAAAGAGAAATGAAAATAAAGAAAGATCGAGTTTAAAAAGATAAATTTTCGATGAAATCTAATCGAGATCGGAATCCCTCGATGATTTCACGCCTAAAAATGATAAAACTAGTTTTGCACGTTGCAGAGCATGTTGATTTATTATAAGATTCATGAAACTTGGTTTATCAATAATGACACTAAATTCGTAACGTAAATTCATCTTAACACATTATTAAGTAAACTCTTGTCATATCAAATGTCACATCTTAGTAGGTAAATAACTCGACTTCAAACAAGCGCTATACATTTCCACGCCAACTGTCCAATTCCCACCACCCACCACTGTCATTCAACAACCTTTCAGAGCGTTTATAGCTGAGTCATGCAGTCTATTTGCGATAATAGTTAAAACGTACCTTAAGTAAAGACAGACCGTCTGCCAGACTCATTGTGATTAAGTAAGGAGGCTAAGCTTTCCTAGAGCCTATTTACAAATGGCTACCGTTAATCACCAAGTCTCATTAGCCTCGGTTGATTGATATTACATAAGTATCTTTCAAGTCTAATAAGAGATATACCAATTACAACTTCTATTGTATTAATTATTTTGATCAATTTTCAGTAAGATATAGATATAATAATATATCAGTATTCACAGTACTGATTTTAATTATATAGAAAAATGATTAAAATTTATCAGTCCCAGATGACGAGATAGGTTTAGAACTCATAATCTTTCACAATTGCTCTAACCAGTTGAGTTACCTGATACCTGCCTGGTATTTTTATCTCTATTTACATTAATTTTTGACATCATAATATCCTGATACATCCGATTCATTAAAAAAAAAATATTTTGTCCCCGGTCATCTTATTCAGGGTGATGGCTGAAAACCGGTGCTTCATCTGCATCAGATGATTTTAGTGCACCGAGCCTAGACCCTTTTCTCAACTGCTGCTAACAGGTATATTTCTGCTTCATGTTCTTCTTTGTTTATTTTATCGTGTCAATGTTTAGTAAGTGATGTAATTGTGTGTTGCTGAGAAATAAACTTTTTATCTATCTTGTCTATCTTCACCTTCACGCCGTATCCTTTGCGGGGTACACACATCTTGCTTATACACTTTCATTACTCTTTTCATACATACTCACCGGTTTTTAATGGCTTCTGATATCGGCTGAGAGGACGGGATTGAATTGATGATGAAAGGTGTATCGCGCCTTTCTCGGCGTCCTTCAACTTTCGCATTGTATATCAGTTTTGTCAATCTTGCATTCGGCATTATCTACGAGTATCTTGGGATTTCATTAAATTTGTATCTTGTAGATACGATTCTGAAACTAACGTAGTAAATGTATATTTTCCTTTCTATAAATCTTGGTTACTTTTAATTCATGTTTTAGAATTCGTCAATATAAAGATACTTTGGTTGCTGTACTCACATATCCCATAATCCTAAACTTCGGACTACCATTCCGGGTCGGAGCCATCCAATTTGTCTCGTGACGTCGCTCACAAATATTTAACGGTTCACTGCTTGGAGCGGATCCAAGCATATCAATCAGGATGCAGCCGACGGACATGTTCAAATATACAGTTATACAACACTCAATCAATGCTATGTATATTGCAGTCAATGCGAAATCAAACCTAAATTATTAATAATTGTTTAAATGCGAAGTACTAAGTTTTATTTTGGATAGAAATCGATGGTTATTAAGCGTGCTCTCTCTGCGATTGTTGAAGTACAGCAACTTCTACAACGGTTGCCCATGGTGACCAAAATTTGTTTTCTCCAGTCCCCCTGTCTTTTGGGAGTCAAATATTCTTCAAAATATTCTCCTTTGTGATTTTATCATAGGGAAAAATTCATTGCATACCTAGCGTTCGTACACTCGGCTGCAAATACCACCATAACATGTCAAATTTCTTCAATTTATTCTAGATTCTACTGGAAAAATTTGTTAATTTTGTATAACGTGACATGCTGTTGACTGTACAAGGCGGACGTTCAGCTTAGGATAGGGTCTGACTTTTTTAATTTGCACACTGGCATGTAGAAATAAATAAAATTAAACATAATATTCCAATATTTTACTGAGAAAATATTTTTTCGTAATCTTTATTATGCGAGGCATGGCGTGCGTTTAGCGGATGGGTAATGTGTGAAAATTGTCGGGTAAAGTTAGTTCTTCCAACAAAGAATCCATCTTAATTAAATTTGTATCTTGTTGCACCAGTTTTATTCAATTGGCATAAGTCCCGTAATACAATGCCGTTTAAAATAATAAAAAATGAAAAGTTCTATGATAACATTATTTCTCTAACTATTATATTTGATATAATGGATGTATATAATGGAATCACTAATATAATAATGGAAAATATTCTTAATGAAAAATGTGTCGTGGGTTCGTGTCCCATCTGAGTACTTGGGCCTGGTCAATTTTTTAAGCATTTTTATTAAGAATATTGTTTCTCTCAGTTATAGTTTTGAAATTTTCCTAGTAAGTAATTTAAAGCCGTTTGCTTGCTGGATGAGCGTTTATAGCAGTTGAGACTGACAGAAAATAAGCAACTTTTTCTATATAATCTAAATTAACCCACATATTTGGTAAATATTGTAATCGGTAATGATAAGTCTCCCGAACTTACAGGGTTATGCTAGTCATATAACTATTTGGGGCAAAGCTATGTCGATTACTTAGACTATAATGACACGGTAACTTAGCTTGTGACGTAAATTTGGCAAAGTTTGAAGTGTATGCATAAATATTAAATAGTTATTAATTAAGACGTCAAAATGTCCTATCAACTTCAATTAATTAAGCCTTACTAGGCCTTTAAATGTTTCGGTAGTTCGTGTTTATTAATATTTTCTCTCTTATATCTGAATATACATGTAAGTAAATAATTATTATGATTGATAAATTTTTCATTTACGATGCTATACTGAAGAATATTTTTAAGTAATCATAAATAGTTTCTTTTATCTCTACTTTTACTTTAAAAGTAGTTTGGGGAGATACATTGATACTTTGGTTGTTTTTTTATTTGGTTTCATTTCATTGTTAATTTTTTTCAATTCCATGTATGAGGTGACGATTGGTTCAAATTAATCTATCTAGGAAATTAAACAACAAACATCAACGTTTCAATGAAAATTGACGAAAAAAATACCTCAAACTTGCTTGTATACCGAGCCTTTAATTAAACAACAACAACAGTTAGCCAACAAGCACTTTCGAAGTCCAAATTCTGCGCCATTGCCTCGTAAATCGACGGGCATAAAACCTGAACTTAGAAACGAATCGTTTATGTTGAAATGTGAATAAAACACCGAACAGCAAATCGAAATACCGCGAAATGTAAACGAATACGAATAATTTCAAATTCTATTTCTAAGTATTATGGTGCAAAATTACTTGGAAAATTTTTAAGTTCGGTATAAACTCTACGTATGCAATGTAAAATTATTAGTTTTGTACCTCATATAAGAAAATAAATAACCTGTTGTTTGTTAAAAAGCTGTTCGATAGATCAAGATATATCAATTGGGATGATTTTATTGATATATAAATAATAAAACATATTATCAAATAAAGAAGCAGAAACTATACATCCATTTTCTGGAATTAATTCGTGGATATTGTTTATCCAACTCTAAAATGCAGATATGTGTGGTGCGCTCACCGCAAATGGCATATTAAACCTGTATTGCGGTAATAGTCAGCCGGTATTCTGCCGGTAACAACTGATGTAACTGGGATACAACCGGAATTTTGCTGTCGAGTTGAATTTTCAGCTGAAATTCCTATTCAAATTTGTAAATAACTCCACCACAGCATTCATTGAATGAATATACTTTATTGCATTAAAATAATGACATAAAACAAAAAGAAATATACATATATGTAAAATGCCTGGTAGAAATTGGTACCTTATCAATAAGACTGTAATTGATAAAGTAGCAATTTCTACCAGGCAACCTTTGACTAATAAAAACTATATAAACTAAGAACAAATATTGCCATTAAATCAATTTATAAATATAGTAAACCAAAAAAGAAAGCGAAAAGAGGAACAGCGTGACGGAGAGACAAAGTATTGAAAGAAGGAAAAATATAGTTTGAGGAAATAGTCCTTAACTTGTTTCACGAAAGAGTTCCGAGTCTGCGCTCGTTTAATAACCACAGGTAAAGAGCTCTACGATATAATAGCTCTGACGTAAAATGACTTCGCTACAAAATCAGTCGAGTGGGATGGGATAGCTAAGGAAAGGGAAAACCGTAGATCCCGGATAGGATTAGAGGAGGAAATGACGAAGGGATTTAAGATAAAGAGTATGTGGATGAAAGAAAATGGAATACCTCACCTCACAAATATGACAAGCCCAAGATAAATTACAATCAAACAGGACGCCAAGACTTTTAACAGTGTCATGTAATGTTATACAAACGCCATTTAACAATATCGGTAGTGTTCCATTATTTATCCTAGTTTGATCTTCCAACGATAATTTCCTGTTTTGTGAGGATTGACTAACAAACTGTGCCGTTGACTCTGATCTAAAATATGTTCCAGATCATTATTGGTGGTAGAAATTGCTGTAGGTAGTACATCTATAGTAGCCTGAGTGTACATTTGTAAATCATCTCCATACATGTAATACTACAATTTAATAAAATAAATTAGAATTTTTAGTATCTACATAAAGTAATTATAATTATAAAACGATAACAGTTACTAAACTTTATAATATTACAGATATGATTGCAAGACACTGTATATGTATATATAGTATGTATACATACCTAAACTAATTTTAGTCTAATTTCAATGAGTATTGTTTCAGTAGGAATTACAAAAAAAAATCCTATTTGCGTATAATATGTTTCGGATATTTTATATAACAGACAATTTTACTTTTTATTATATGTATAAATTACTATCAATTTAGCAACTGCCGTATTTGTACAACGAGCTGGCAATAATAAACAAACATATATTTCACATTTAATGGAGCAATAAACCTGTAAATTAAATGCCCGGATTTCAACGCATTATCGAATAAATCCCTGCACTGCGGCACAGAATATATAGGTATAACAGAAGAAAATCTACATACAAAGTGCGCTCGGGCAACGCACACATAGACAACACTCACGAACACGATGTTTTGGACCGTTTCGAACAGGCTTACCAACTTAGGGCTTTCAGCTCCAAATTTAGGGCGGAAATGAATTAATGGGCTTTTTTTGGGGCTCAATTTAGGGCTAATTTTAGTGACAAATGGTTGGAAAGAGCTCAATGCCGAGATAAATGCAAAATGCTGAAGAAGGCCTACACTTATACAGTAGAGACAGGCTGAAGAAGAAGAAGAAGAGATAATAAAGTTCGGATGGCAACCCTACATGTGTATGACTCGTCGATCAAATGTAAGCGCTTCAGGTATAAATTAAAACCCGTCAATCAATAATGAATTTATAGTTTGAAGCTCGAGCTGTAGGTTTGCTGGTGCGAAGTTTGGATTTAAGTTGAAGTGTTACACTTTGACTAAATGTGTAACGTTTGTTGCAGTTTCAGATTTACGTTTAAAACGCGTGTCTTATAGTATTCTCAACCTAAATGAGTGAAATTGGTATACGCGAGGCAGTAACAGGTTACTTTCAGATATACGATGATACAATGATCACATTTAATTTATTTAGCTAAGGCTGTAAAAGTTATATATTTAGAAGAACGTTGTTATAATATGCTTTTTTTTGTGTAGAGACTGTCGAGAGCCGTATATTGCCATTGGTACAACCTTATGTAAACTCATTTCAAATAATGTAGGACGCATTACACAGAGCTAATAAACCTCTTAATATATATCCGACCTTTTTTGGCAAAAGAGGAATTGTTCAATATTTCTCAAGCAATGTGGGCAGTGGTCCGTATAATTTCTCTATTCAGAAGCAGTAAAAAGTGGTCGACCAATCTAGTTGACCGGCCTAAGTGTATCAATAAGGCTGAATCAGAGGACATGGTCGGCTAATAATGCTAAGGTCATTAGTGACGAGACAAAGGCCGGCACACCTGGGCAGCCCAAAGACATTACTGGACACTTGCAATGACATCAGGTAACTACAATCCATCTTGGATGAACTGGGTTGGCAGGACTAAGGCCTCCACTGGTTTGTGCGCAAAACAGTTACCAAGTGTCGAGTTGCGGAAAACACCCGTCGTCAAGAAGAAAAAGAAGAAGGTCATTACTTAAAGAAAATAGAATTATGAAACTCCAAATTGAATTGTTGAGAAAAGAAAGCAAAATAATTTTTATTTTAAAAACTTAAGTCTATAAATTATTAACATCAAATCCACAATTTAGACGTTTTGTTTAATAATCCATTATCAAACAATAATATTAATATAAATAAGGGATTATTATGTACTAAGGACAGCCTACCAGATTTTGGGGCAGCTTATTAGCATTAAAGCAATAACGAACATGAACCAATTAAATAAAAGTATGTTTATTTGTAAAAGAACTTCAGTGATTTTAGGTAAAAGACGAACGTTAGTTGTAGACAGGAACTTTGAGTTGCTCGGTGGCATAGCAAATACGTTGTTGTTAAGCAACCTCCGAAAGGGTCTGTCACGGAATGGGTGACCAAAAATTATTATCTCGAGCTACTCCGAGGAAGGCACGTTAAACCGTTGGTCCCGGCTGTATTTGCAGTCGTTAATACCCTCCAATCCGCATTGGGATACCGTGGAGGGTCATGGCTCACATCTTTCATAACAATCCATAAGGAAGGCCTGAGTCCTTGCAGTAGGGACGTAAAAGTGGTAATGATATGATTATGTGGTAATTTTAGTTTAAAAACTCAAGAAAATCGTATAGGTACTTGGTCGTAAATAAGATAAAACGGTCGACGAGAGCTATTTATTTATATACCCGACATTACAATTATTCGCTCAACTGGTACACACAATTCAGTCGGCTTGCCGCAATCCAGTCTAATGGTCGGTCGATATATAACTAACAAGTATACGTGAATACGTGTAAATAGGACCTTTTGCGGTGAACTAAGGTCGGTACATTATCGAACCTCGTTTTGGGATATTTCGCTGAAATTGGTATGTTGTTTATTATTGATAAGAACCTTATTAGTTCAATAAGGTTCTGATCACTGATAAATTAATATATAAAGAAGAACCATCGAACTCAAATAGAATTTGTATTAATCCACGTCGTACTGAGCGTTGTTTGCGTAAACAAGATGGAATTCCTATTTTCTATTTCTGCTGCCGTTAAGACAACAAATACTAAAAATATAAAAATCTAAATATTGAAGGGGTTCCTTCAAAATTTTCCTTTCGAACGTGATGTTTTGCCGATTTTATAGTAGATAATAGTAAGGAACCTCTCGTGCGTTAGGTCGACTCGCATTTGACTGGTTTTTTGTTTAACCATGCCGGGAATCTAACTCAAGAACTCAGAGATGATGAACAACAGGCGGCATACAAATCATTCAGTAATGGAGGTTCCTAACGCATCTAACCTCCGTAGCCGCGTGGTTAGCACCCTTATTCTAAGGTGTCTTAGAGGACCTGAGTTTGATTCCCAGTCGGGTCAATGTATAAAATTAACATTTATATATTACCTCGGGATTCACGGTAGAAAACAAAACCTTATTGTCTCTGATCTGTTATGGTACCTTCGTTGTCTCAGATACTCCATAATACGATAACTTTAACTAGTCATCTTTGAATCTGAGCAATGTACGTGATATTGTTTAATGTGTATTATCTTCATCGATATATCCATATGTGTTGCCATCGACAAAGGTTTTATACCTTATTATAATTTTTGTATACTTTTAATATTTTCTTTTGTATTATGTTATTATAGAGAAAAAAATATCGAATCCCACGGCTTTTTATTTTGGAATTATTATCAATATGATAGAACCATTAGAGCAAATAAAGAACATCTTCAAGCCACCCTATAATAGTCAATATTTCTTTTAAATAAAAGAGGATAAAAGGTAAAAACAAATTTGATAAAAAATACATTAAAAATATCAAGGGAAAGGTAAATTTAATAACGCCTGTAGAATGATTCAGTTTATACATTTCCCGGGAACATCTTTCGTCCGAAAGAGAAAATATGACAATATGATTTTCAAGCGTTTCGTTTTTCATTTATAAAAAAAAAACAACAACAAAAGAAAAGAAAATTCCATCTCAGGGTATTTGGGAGTGGTTTTTTTTTAAAGATATTTTGAATATAGCATTTTCAATGCAAAATTAGATGCAAAGAGTAGCTCGGTGGCGTAGTGGATAAGCGCCGCAGCCCGCGATCGTAGTCGTTAAGCAACTTTCGCAAGGGTCGGTCACGGGATGGGTGACCAAAAAATTATTATCTCGAGCTACTCCGTGCTTCGGAAGGCACGTTAAGCCGTTGGTCCCGGCTGCATTTGCAGTCGTTAATACCCTGCAATCCGCATTGGGCCAGCGTGGAGGGTCATGGGCCATCCTCCTTAACCATCCATAAGGAAGGCCTGAGCCCCTGTAGTGGGGACGTAAAAGGGCTGGTGATGTGAATGCAAAATTCATCAAATATAATTAAGAAAGCAAGGTATACCTATAAGAATACTTTTAATACATATCCATTCTTTTATTATAAATACAAAACCAACTCCGATTGCAAATATATTTTTTAATTTTACTATACGAAAGTTTAAATTTCTGCTTTCTAAGGTTGCGTTCCTCAAAAGGTAAAGTTTAAACTTTTAAGGATCACTCGGGCTGTGTCTGTTACAGTTAATTTTCTCTAAAACTATTGTTGGCTAATTGTCAAATTTCAAAATGATCGTAATATCAATTTACGGATGTATGTAACTTTTGAAGTTTGTGACTTTAACGAAACTAATTTTACGCGCTTAATTTTAATTTTACGATTTTGGAACGCTGATGATTTGAAGAATCAAAAAACAATAAAAACAAGTCGAAAGATTGCAGTTCGCATTCAACTCTTTCGTTCGTCATATCTTAAATGCTTTCAAAGATATTTGCGTCTGAAGTTGTAGCGTGAAGTTCGTGAAAATCTTTCAAATATCAATTTGATGACAGTATAAAAAAATAGAGAAATTAAAAAAAACGCAAACTATTTTGTGTGAAGTATCAGTCAGTTTTATATACATTAAGAATTGATTGATCTATTAAAACCTGTATTCTGTCATTGGTGCCCATTTTTCATATGATTAATGAATATATTTACGAAAAAAAGCTATTATTTATTTAACAGTAGCAGTATTATAAATATCTCTGCTATTAGAATAGCATAATAATTGCGGGTATATCGACAAAAATCGGTCAACAACCTCCGGGAAGAGTAGATAAGTATATCATACTAGCTTTCCGCCAGCGGTTTCGCCAGCGTGGTACCTAGGGAACTGTTTATTTAGATATCGATTCATTCAATTATAATGACAAATTGAATAGTAAACAATGGTTATTCTGGCAACTTTTTAATTCCCTTTGCCAAACTCCACTCCCATTTTCATTCCTTCATTTGCTGTTTTTCGGGATAAAATATAGCCTATACCGCATATGTTGTAGCTTCCCGTAGGTGAAGTAATTTTTAAAATCATTGCAAACAAATAATCAAATTTTTCCTCTTTATAATATTAGGTTACATAAATAGCAATAGGTTAAATATAGAGAAAAAAAGATGCAAATATTATAATTTATATTAATAAGCATAATATTATAATTTGAGCACTGATAAAATGAACATGTACAGAGGAGGAGAAAAATCTATTTCCTTATTGCAATATTATTCCCTTCCTTTCATGAAGACATGTTGAATTCCATAAATGGAAATGTTCCAAATTTAACCTGTCACAATCGGACCGCACCGGTTTATTCCGGTACAATTGTACCTCCACATTTATATTCGTATCTAAAAACGAGAGCTTTTCACGAAACCTTTGTTGTCGAACACAAATTTACAATAGTAGAAGACTTCATAATTTGTATCAGTTTAGCGTGTTGGATGTCACTTAGTATTTTCTCATTTTAGCGTGCCGGTCAAATGGAACAGGTATTTTAAAAATTTTATATTACATTATATCGTGACCTGTTTCGTCATTTGCTCTCTAATTTATTTATTTTAATTATATAATATGTACTATTCTATATTTGGCTTGGCAACCAAATATGGATTTTCTAAAGTTTACTGAAAATTATATCACTTTTAGTACATATCCAAATAAACTTAGAGAATTCGTTAACTGAATTTAAATGTGATTCTAAAATAAGCTCCTCTTCGACTTCATCATCATCACCACTTGAGCCTCTTTTTGGGGCAATAGATCCCTAATTTGATCCTCATAATATTCACATTTGATCGGATTTTGTAAGATGTCAATCATAAAGACATCAATGGTAAAATGCAGGATTTTCCTGTTTCACAAGATTTACTACATATAACAATTTTATTGAACTATTTTTATGTTATCAGGTTCAAATTCTTTCTACGCGGATAAACTATATGGTATAGGTACTAAACGTAATCATGAATCATATTAAGACTTCATAAAATGTATAAAAATATCACTAAAGTTGTAGGGACTGACAAAAAAGGTGAATAAATCGTTCTACGTGACGTCATATTTAGCAGATTATAATATTATTAAATGCAGTCTGAAAAATTATAAACAACATTAATGTTACAAGACGATTAATCTAGTCATAATATCTAAAGTAGTTATATCTAATTTTCGAATTACAACTCGTACGAATTAACATGACATTTTTTTCATATTTCACCGAAAATGACATTTGGTCTATTTTCGAAATGCTAATAAGACTCAAAAGAAACTCAAATTTCCATAATTTATGATGCAACGGAGGTAGAACCTGACGCTACCTCTGATGCATAGATAAGCATCACGGATATGTTTTCAACAAATTATAAGAACGTTTCATTCCTAATGCCATGCCATTCCTAATTTTCTTTTGAGGACAAATAGAATAGGCCGTTAGGTGTCAAGTTAATTCGTACGAGTTTAAAATAAATATACAGCGTGTTTGGTAATACCTGTATAATCCCGAATATGGCACATACGGTATGATGAATAGAACCCAGAAAAATGATCACTAAGACTGAAACCCAGCACATGACCTAGATATTCAGCTTTTTTTCTTCGAAGTAAAACTGTACGCTGACAACCCTAAAAACAGCTGTTGTGTTGTATTTGGTCATCGACTCCATGTGCTGAACTAGTTTAAAAAATAACAGAAGTTAAATAAATCTAAAGATAAATGCCTAGAATAAATATGCATCTGAGAGGAATTTATTATTTCCAAACAAAGAAAAAGTTAGTAGTAAATGACTTTTAACTATAAAAAAACACTAATCTTGTAATTAACGGTGTTTCAAAAACTATTAACATGAAAACTTCTGTAATAATACAGTCAAAATAAAAAAGAAATTGCAAATACTTTGATTGAAGTTCAATATCTGCACCATTGCTCACATTAGTCTATGCAAGAAAGAGCGAGAGAGACATAAAATCGACGACGATGTGTATTGAGAAACTCGGGTTTCTGATGTGTCAGTAAGGTTCTGTAGATTATTTGCTTTGAAGTTTTGTTATTTTTTTCATAAAGCCGTGTTATTTTCACGAAACAATAAAATACGGACTTATACAATGATATTAATAATCTAAGTATCTCTCTTATTCTTAGTTTAAATGATAATTAAATAAAGGTTAGTTGTAATGGAAAGGTCTAATAATAAATAATATTTCTTGACGCGGAACCCCAAAATCGGTACACTTTTGATTTAGGTACATTGGTGTTCGAGTTGCAATAATAATAACCTATGTAGTTTTGGTCATTTGGTCATCGCGTCAGTCGCGTCCGTGACTTTCATCGGCGTACTTGTGAGTTTTCAGAATTTAGAAGGTCAACTTACGTTTTCGTTCTTTCGGGACTTTTAGTTTGTTTTTCATTCTCGTTCTGTTTACCTGTGTATTATGTTTGTGTGCGGTCAGTGCAATGAATTCGTACTCAAATGCCTAATATTACGAGATGATAATGTGTGGCGGTGCTTGTGACGGTAATCTTGCTGCGGCTCGGCGGCGTTATGATGAGCGCCACGTGTCAGGAAGACCTAAAAACCATCGACGTCTTCCTTCTTACCGGTGATTCGCGGCATTTGTGAATTGGTTACATACAACTGATTCATTCCATAGTGTACCACAGGTAGGCCCGCCGATCACCTATTCCATCGAGACAGAGGATATGACTTTACGTCGAGAGTAACACGACTAGGTAGGTCTGTGTCGAGTCGAATGGAGATGTGTGTTTTATGCGGTGGCCGGCATATCGAGACCCTGGACTGATAAAGTGGAGGTGAAGTGTAGGTAATGTTGACAAGTGAAAGCTGAAAGAGTGATTAGAACGCTATAGGTATGTACCTATTTAATCTTAAATTGTTTTAATTACAAGTAAACTCATACGTAGTCGAGTGCGCGCGTCGGCAACATCAAAATGTATTCAAGGAAACGAGAGAGTGAGAGGTAATGAAAGAGAGAGAGAGAGAGAAAGAGCGAGTGCGCCGGGACGGCACGTATAAGCTTACAGGGTTGTAGCATAGTAATTGAAAACAAATTGTTCAAATATTTGTATGAAAATATCAATTTACATGAAATTGTTTTTTGACCTATCAATTGTGTTCTTTGTGCTAGGTTGTATGGCCATGTTTCGGGATTATACAGGTATTACCAAACACGCTGTATATTCAATGGAAACATATCAATACTTTAAATATTTTTTAAAACTCTATATTATTTCCATTATGACTTTGTCAAAATATTGCAGCAAAAGTAGTAGCTCAAAATCACAGTGATAAATATCGGTGCGTGACATACTCTTCGAGCACGTCCCTGTGCCCTATTGTGTCGCTCATAATGGCGGCTGTCTGTTGCGACCTCGCAGGTCTTTGTAGATAAGAGATTTAATATAAATTACTCTTTTCTAACAAAACATTCCTTCAAAAGGGAGCCAAATGAGTTGAAATTCCCATAACGCATGAAATCTGACGTCACTATATTAGGTACTGTAGGCACACATCCATTTCTTACGTAATACAATTTGGGAGGGGTATACGGTATTTTATTTTTATGTAATTTAATAACCAATGATAGCGAGATATGGCTATATATATCTGTCGACGAACTGATGTGGTTATGCACTAGGCGTATGGTGGTAGATTTTCTACTGAAATGATGCGCTGTGACACTCCGCTTCTTCTATGGGTGCCATCCGCTTGTCGATTTCATTATTGTAATATAGCGTCAACAACGTCTAATTGGATCAGTAATTCTTTTGTAGAATAAAAGAGGCAGTTCTTTGAAATTCTTCAGTATATTTCAAGAATGAACTCTTAACTCCTTTTCCTGGTACAAAACAAAAAAATACAACATAAATTCGAACGCGAAAAACGAAATATTCAAATATAAGCTGCCAGCATTGACCAAAAATCGTTCGGAGAGTGAATCCGCCGTAACGTGCACGGACGTAACAGTAAATTTCCCCTCAATGCAGCTGCTCTAAGAATCATGTGCTCTTTTCAAACTGGCGCTGATTCATAAGTCATTACACACTTTTCCGCAATTTTCTTTGAATCATTAACTGTAACTATTCGCACTTTTGGATTATCGTGATCTGAGACAGATGTGCAAGTTTTCTCCTCTTTATCGTTACTAAAAATTCGATCGATTCGCCCATTCGAAGCAGTACGAAGCCAGTGCCGGCTCAATGAAACTTAGCGCCGTAAACAAAACATTGGAACGGCGCCCAATATATAAAATATCACTACAAAATAAAAGACTAATCAAGGTACACCGATAAAAGAGTAATTTTGCCAATTTTGCCGATTTTGCCAAGGACAAAATAAACTCCTTCGTTACTGCTGGTACGTAAAACTTTGTACTTTTGAATACCGCGGAAATGTACTCATGTTCAAAGAACAAAAGAAAATTTCTAAGGTGCTGCATTTTTAAGGTTCATACAATTAGAACAAACATAATAATCTGTTTGCACTGCTATGTCACCTTCTAAACACGAGCGTCCTAGGCACTTCTCTAGTTTGGCCAATGAAATCATAAGCATTTTAAGAAATTTATCAAGAACTGGTTTTCTCAAATTCATATTTAACATATGAAAAATGTAATCCCTTAGTATGCTTATAATTTGAAATAACATCTACAAAAATAACTAAAAATCGCAGTTCTTATAACGGTCTTCTATACGATAACGCATCAATCTATATAAGCACCGACGAACGAATAATTTCGACGTGTTAGCGACAGGGTCGCCAACTTAGCGCTTTTGGTGCTAGATTGTCACTATTCTCATAAGGTTAGCCGAAATTTGACTTTTAGCATCTATCACATACGGAGAGATTTAAAAATCTTTAGAAAGACGTCTCAAATTTAAAAAAATCAATTAGAAATATGGATATTTCATTGTCCCACACCCTCCTACATGAAAAAAAAATCCGTTTAAGTAGATTCTACCAGTGAATAAGAATAGCTTTAGTTAAATTATATTTTAATAATAAAGAAATAAATACGTAAGTTGTGTTTTTTCTTCATTAAATATTTTTTTGCTTAAGTAAAAAATATATGTCAAGTACTATTTTTTGGATATCCCTAGCAATCTAGCACTTTTTATCGAGTTGGCAATACTGGATATCGACTTAATGCTCAGATGTTTTCGTTAAAAGTTGTTATGTCATTATATTAGGCTTTTTGGGAGGCTTTCATTACAATGTTATGAATCGAACATTAATATCAATTAAATTCGCAGACAGCCATATTTGTCGTCGGGTAAGTGGCAAACGATCGTCGCGTCATCCATCACTCCTGTCGCCCATTTATATCAGCTATAGGATAGGAGCATGTGTTCAAACTGTTTTCTTTTGTTGGAAATGGCAAACAACTACCATATAATTTTCATAGATATCATGACTAAATCTTAATTGAAACCGCGTGAATGAAACAAATGGAGATGAAATCGAATAGGGAGAATGGGCCATGACACACACGCGGGCCCAGAGCGAATTGGTGGGTATTAACGACGGCGTACCTTCCTTGACGTTTGTGTCTCTTAAAAGATATCGTGAACATTTTAGCTCACATTACTTTGACAAAAATGGCTAGATGCATCTGCCTGTGCGAGTGCAAGAGCTAGTATGTTTGCACACAAGTGAAAGAGATATATAATGCTGTCCGACGACCGGGCTTTTACGGGTCATAATCACCGGCATTGTTGAATTTTTAAAGACGAAATTACATATCATAACTTGTTTTAATATCTGAATAAGGTTTGAAATTGAATATTATTATGAAGTTCACTTTCTTTGTATGAAGACTAGCTGTTTTCCCGTGTTTTCACAAGCTGTAATGTAGCTTACCGTAATTTAAAGAATTGTTATGATCGGATCAGTATTTCCAAAGACCCCTTACAAACTAACAAAACAAAGTTATAAACTTTACTTCTCTTTAATATTAGTAGACTTCTTAATGAATGCAAAATTGATCAAATTTAATAATTAGTGGACTTGTATAAGACGGGTATTAACGCGATAGATTTCGATACGATAGATAATGCAAAGCAAATATTTATAAGTTTATATAAGCTATAACTATAATTTACGCGGGCGAAGACGCGGCAAAACAGATAGTAATTAATAAACGGTCTTAACTAAGACATGTCATTGTAGAACACCGAATGATTGCTAAACATAATTATTCATGGCTGTCGTTCTGTCACATCGATGTGACGGAACCACATGACGGAAATAGTTGGATTCCGCGGGGAAATTAATGTTCTTACTGTAATCCGCCTACATCGCACACATAAGAGCTACTTACTCCATTGACAATAAGTATTACGAGACGATTTATCGTTTTGGACTTAAATCTTTATTAAATATTTGAAATTTTTATTAGAGATAATAAATTTATGGTCACCGATTCTATGATCACCATGGCCAAAGTTACACTAAATACTACGCTTTAAGCTTTATAATAATAATAATAAATAAATATTACACAATATCACATACATTGTTCAGATTCAAAGATTTAGTCAAAGCCCCCGTATTATGGAGTATCTGAGACATCGAAAGTAACACAACACCCAGACCCGACACAATATAGAAATGTTCATTTTCTTAATTGACCCGACCGGGTATCGAACCCGGGACCGCAGAGATGGCGACACCTTGAGACCGGCGTGCGAACCACTCAGTATATGTATATTGATAATGATTTCTTTGGACGTGTTCTCTCGGTAAATGCACGATTTTCATAAATTAAAAATAAGGGGAATTGAAAAAACTTACACGGAACATTTTTCAAAGATATTTAATGAATATTATCGTTATTTGGAATTGTGTAAGCAAAGCGATAATGCTTGAAAGCTAATCAAACAAAATAGTTGAATGCTAACTGTAATATTTCGAAGGTTTAAGATTGTTATTATTTCTTGGTCATTCGAATCATTATTCGTTCCAAAAACGACTGCGACTTTAAAAGATACATAATACCATAAATCGCTATCACAATAGGGATTGTAATAGATCCTAAAAATTCGGATTAGCCCCCCAGTTCTAATTCATCAATCTACATCCTAACTTATAAACTTTGTCACATTCAAATAATTGATGAACGGAAATTTTCATGTATACTGTATCTCTATTATCTATGCGCTGTTATAACACGGAAACAGGTTGGTACACCGCACATGCACTTAATTAAGGAGACAATAAACGCTAATGACTTTAGCAGTGCTATTCTATAAAATACGGCTTTGCAAGCAGTGCAGCGTCGGGGACAGCATTCTCCGACTGTATTGATTCAATAAAATAAAACTATTATTACCTTTCGAAATAGGTTTTATTGTTATAACATTTATTTTAGGTACAGTTTCATTTTTTACATACTTCCTCACAGTAGACGGTTATAGAAAGTATTCAGAGAAAATTTGATAAAACTTATAATATTAAATTCATTTTAATAAAAACTAAA
The DNA here is from genome assembly GCA_918026875.4 of Diatraea saccharalis. Classification (NCBI taxonomy): domain Eukaryota; kingdom Metazoa; phylum Arthropoda; class Insecta; order Lepidoptera; family Crambidae; genus Diatraea; species Diatraea saccharalis. The sequence continues at coordinate 12,783,776 of OU893336.1, forward strand.
TTATAATCATTAGAACCCTATAAATATAACCAATTATATTATATTGTAATTAAGGTAGTAGCTGAATATTAGTTTTTGATAATGTATAGATATTATTATATGTTGTCTTACTAGTATAGTTATGGCTGACAACTTTTATAAGAAGAAATAGAGTATATCTGATTCAAAGGAGACACGTAAAGAGAACGGACTTATAGAAAAGAGTATAATTTTTACACTTAACATCAATAAAAAAGGTTTTTTATTTCTTTTTCGAATAATGCGTGACTGGCTCTAGTTTAACAAACGTTTTGTAAAAAGAGTATTTAAGTGTCCTCTACTAGTATGATAGATTATACAGTATGCCTGTATGAAATGGAGTACAATACTGTGACGGGTTCGGTGCTTGGATCAATAAATAAGACTGACTAGCTTGTATGGATTTATTATTTGTATAAAGGGTAAAATAAAGAAACTGTAACAAACAAAAAATGAATATAATAACAGTTCGTATCTTACCTAAATAGAAAATTAAAAATTACCAAATAAACGAATACATACCCCTTTTTGGGTTTCTTGTTAAAAACTTGGATCGTCCAAGTTACAGATTACAATTCACTATGTTATATAATTTGTATCACAATGTCTCATTCCTAACCATTATCAACAATTATTTTAATATTTTATATTAAAATTTATACAATTTAATACGATAATAATTATGTTGATTTAAATTGTATTCTTCTTTTTCTTATTTCATTAATGGCTTATCTGGGCATTTCGCACAATTCTGCAAATGTCAAGTGCACAATAAATTAATTACTACATGTAAAATGGAAATGAAATGAAACGATAATGACATGAAATTGTATTCAAAGATGATTTTTTACGAACTGACATCCATAAAGAGTATATTTGATAAGTCAAAATTTTAAATTATGAAAGATGTTGAATATTAAAAAGACAAAAAGTTTACATGCTGAAATCCAGGGAAATAAACGGTGGTACGGCACACCGTTATGAGACTTCAATTTTAGAGTGCGATTGGCATCCTTAAGTGTAATACCTATTGAGAGCATGCCGGAATCTAACAAATGTGTTTCATAATGAGTTTACTCATCGCGAGAGCATTTAGTTTTTGCTACTCGCGTTCTTATATAAAGCGTTTAGTTCTCATGGTTGTATGTAAATGATGCCACGTTTGTTCAATTCCTCGTTTCATATTGGAAAGAAAGGGAAATAAATGTCTTTAGTTTAGCCAGTTCAGTGTACTTTTCTATATTGTCTGGAGTCTGGATGTTGTGTTACCTGCGTTGTTCCTGATTTCCATAAAACAAGTGGTCCACTGTAGGAACCGTAATGTGGTGTGGTCCTACTGGATGATGAAGACAACTGGCAAGGGAGACTAAAGGGTAATTGTCTCCCACTAATGTGGGATGCGAATTGATACTCATTTATAAAAATGCTTGAATCATGAACTAGTCCGCCATCTTGAGTGATTGGCCATATTGGCGAATTGAGAATAAAGTTTCAACTTTAATTTTCTTAATTAACTGTTCTGTCTTATGGTGCTCTTTTAATGAGAGAGTTTAAAGATAACCAGACCGCCATTTTGGGTGAGCAGCCATTTTGGATTTAGAATGAAGTCCTTTTTAATGTTTTAATTTATTAAAATAATCAAACGCACATCATACATTTAATAAATGACCACTATTTTGGTCTACCATATCCATATGTACGACGTCACGTCATCAAAATAAAACCTGAATGCAAAGTTTTAACTTCATACGTCGAAGATGTTGACGAACACAATACATTGCAAAGAAAAAAATAAAAAAGTTCTAATATAAAACATTTTTTTTTCTAAGTAACACATAACCAGAACACATGATGTTTCAAGAATTTATAAGTATATATATGTATATTATAATAACACTAACGCCATCTAGCGACAGTGAAAATGAACAAAAGTAAAAGACCACACAATCTCAAATCTTGTCAAGTACCTAAAGACATTATAATGGAGTTACCGCTCCTCGCGAAAACTGAGAAGAAATAAACGTATGAATAAATATACTCTATTTCAGCGTAAGAATAAATTTATGAAATTCATCACTCAATCTTTTTCCGGGATACGACCAATGCTTCATAATCTCTAGAACAATTTATACAAAAAAAAAAGTCCAACCGTTTTTTCTATAGCTTAAGAAGGACATTTTCATTGAAGGGTCCTCGTCCTCGACCGCAAGGGGTCCATAATTTCATAAGACTCCCATTTTATTTAATTTACATGAAAAACTCATTCATTTCAAGTTTCTACGGTGTATTAAGAGCTTACGGGCGGTGTATTGCTCCATTTTACTTCGAGATTTGTTTAAGAATAAATACTTTCTCACCGAGCTTGTTTATTGTGAAAAGAATTCTATAGAATACGAAAATCCGACTCTCATTTTTGCTATTTTATCTAAGACAAGTGTTTATTTGTTTTAATAGACACATCATATTAGTTTTATTATTTGAGATTTTGCTTGATTTTAATATTTAAGTAAAATAGACTCATTATCAGCCCTTATGTCCTCAATGCAGGAGCTCAGGCTTTCCTTATGCATTCGTAAGGAAAGCCATGACTCTACACGCTGGCCCAATGCGGATTGGAGGGTATTAACGACTGCTAATGCAGCGGGACCAACAACTTAACGTGCCTTCCGAAGCACGGTGGCACGAGATAATAATTTTTTGGTCACCTATCACTTGACCGATCCTTGCGGAAATTGCTTACCAACATAAAAGCAATACTAGTAGGCAATCCGTAAACGATAAAATTAATACTATTAATAATAATAAATACTATTAACTATTAATAATAATAAATTTGCGGAATAATCGCTGAATATACATCCAAAAAACATATTTATTACGAAGAGAGAACCTGCTCCTTATGCTACTCCATTTCTTGTTAAGTAATGCTCGTTTTGTGTTATTTTTATTTTGTATTATTATCATAAGGTTGCGGGTCAATACATTTTCTTTTTCTTTCGTATTCTTTCTTCCTCTTTCTTCTTCTTTCTGCTCATTTTTTGTTCTCTCTTTCTCCTTTGTGGGAATAGGTTAAAATTACTTTTCAACTAGCGTTATACTAGGAAATAACGTCAAAAATAACTCCAATTATAAACAAAAACAGGACTGCAACACGATATGCTCTTTTTGAATTTCAGTTCGTGAAAGTTCTAACAGGAGAGAACATGTTATTATTGTAGTTAAAAATATATAAAAATTATGCGTTTAAAGTACCTGAATATATTCAAGAATATTACATTTTCAAAATCAACAAACAAACATCCGAGTTTTTCTCCTTCAACATTAGCAAGATAATAATTGGTGGTTTATTCCGACTTTGCATAGCCACAATTTTTATTCACTAAGCTCCCAGTGGATATTATTCTTAACGTTTTCAACAATAATAATCGTTCACAAGTAAATTAACACAAAACCATAATTAATTATGCACCAAAACCTTACCCATGAATTATTCTGTTCATTGGTTGAAAACCGCATGGAAATCCTTTCGGTAGCTTTGAGTTTATCTCGTTCATGCCTCATTTACATTGGTACCAAGGCCGGTCCGTCTGTATGAGCAAAGTAGGCAACTGCCTAGGGCGCTCGTATTAGGTTGCGGTATGGCATATGAACCATAAAAAACACTATTGTTTTTTGAACATGAGTCCATGTCCGCGGTATTCAAAAGTACAACATTTTCTGATCAGTTTGACTAAAGAGTTTTTTTACATCATTGGAATAACTGCACTATTTAAACGGTGTACGTCATATGTATTTCAATGTTTGACATGAGGCGCTAAGTTCCATTGAGTTGGCTCTGATTGGAAAATGTTTGACGTCATTTTATCGAAATAGTTTTGCGATTAAATGGCGCCAAATACTTAATTGCTTCTTCACATCTAGTTTGGTAAAGTTATAAAATAAAATTCTCTGTTGATTAAAACACAGCAAATTAAACTAGACCGCTGTAAGCTCTAATAAAGTATTAATTCAGCTCGATTAAGGTTCATCATTAATGCCTTGTTCGTAAAAATAGAGTATATTTTGCTCTCTGCCGTATATTAAAAGCAATCGTATAAACATATATTTAAACTTTTAAGCTTTCGCATTGCATTATATTAGATTGTATAAGACGGGTATTAACGCGATCAAATTTCCGATAGTTAGGTTTTTGGTCTGGTCCTGGTCGAAACGTCGGGAAATATAGGTAGGTGATCTAATATACGTATATTGTAATTGTGGAATTTTGTTACGGGCTTGTTGTGTTTTCCTTTGGCATTCTTGTTGTAAAAATTAATTTTGTGGAGCTGTCAAGAGATATCACCAATGTTACATTTCCGGTGATGACTGTGTAAAAAGAAATAAATTATATTTAGTTCGTCAGTTAGATGACACAAAAATATTAGATGTTTGCTACAATTTAATTAGAAATGGCTTTGATAATAATAGGCATTAAATGTGAGGAGTGGGAGCTCGCTACGTCACAACTATGTAAAAGATGTGACGTTATGCGACATTTCAACTCAACGCCGTAATTTGCTGATTATACGAAAAAATAAGTCTTTAATAATATGATGGAGAGACTTAAAAAAATTGTCATCATCCCTATGGTTCTCGGCGTTAGTTTATCAAGCACTGAAATGAGTCAACATAAATAGTACACACTGCATGCGAACATCAAAAGGAGTAATTATCAACAGCCAACACCCGGTCTCTGAATTGAGAATTTGAAGTTGAGCACGTCTCATGCCATGCTTAAACCATTTTAAATGTCAATTAAACAGGTTTTCATAACTGATTTATAATTTTTTAATGATCAGTTGATAGAAATTTGATAAAACTAGTACTTATTGCCATATGAAACGTACGAGGGTCAAACTGAAAGTTCTTAGAACTGGCCACTTATAAACAATATAATAAAAAAATAATTCTAAAATTTGAAAATATAACTCTTTGCCAATATTACTGAGTATATATTTCATTCATTTGCCATTTGTTTTACGATTTGGCGGCAAATTGAAAATTGTCTGTGTCACGTCATCATGAATTTAACACGAGAAAATTTTCGTGCAATGATTTTTTATGACTTTCGATGTCATTTAAGTCAACAAGAAAGTTATGATAGACTACGATTGGCCTTTCACGATGAAGCCCCATCTCGTGCGACTGTTTACAACTGGTTTAATGAGTTTAAACGTGGTCGCACTAATCTCACTGATGATTTACGTGAGGGACGGCCTTCTACGGCGACGACTGAAGATAACATCTGTGTTGTGCGGCGTATGATAGAGACTGACAAAAGAGTGACCTATCAACAGATTCGGACAAGCTTAGGCATCGGTATGAGTCAAGTGCACAAAATCCTCCACGAACATTTAGCGGTCAGGAAGCTTTGCGCCCGGTGGATACCTCATAATTTGACTGAGGCTCAAAAACTCCATCGTGTGGATTGGTGTCGTAAAATGATTGAAAGATTTAACGGAGGTGACTCAAATGCTGTGTTCGACATACTAACAGGTGACGAAAGCTGGATTTACTGTTATGATCCTAAAACCAAAAGACAATCTGCTCAGTGGGTGTTTCCTTTCGAGGAGTTGCCAACTAAAGTGAAGAGAGATCGAAGTGCGGGAAAAAAAATGGTGGCCTCGTTCTTTGGAAGGATAGGTCATTTTGCAACAATTGTGTTAGAGGATCAAAAAACAGTTTCTGCAGAATGGTACACTACCAATTGTTTGCCACTTGTCTTGGAAAAAGTTCGAGAGAAACGACCTCGCAGTAGGATCCTCCTTCACCACGACAACGCCTCGTCGCACACCGCCAAGCGAACGATCGACTATTTGGCGACATCAAACGTTGAATTACTGGGTCACCCGCCGTATAGCCCCGACCTCGCGCCTTGTGATTTTTATTTATTTCCAAAAATTAAAGAAAAACTTAAAGGAAAGCGGTTTATGAATGCTGAAGAAGCGGTGGCTGCGTATCGCGATGCCATTGAAGAGACCCCTAAGGACGAGTGGGCCAAGTGCTTTTCCCAGCGGTTCCATCGCATGCAGCGGTGTATTGACGTGAATGGACAATATTTTGAAAAGATATAATAAAACTAATAACTGGCTAATGTAATCAGTTTTTGATTTTCTAAGAACTTTCAGTTTGACCCTCGTATAAAACTTAAGTTATTGAGAATAATCAGTTGAGATTTTTTCTCAATTCTAGTCATATATTCTTTTTATTTACTGTCCCTAACTTCATAGCGCTCGACAATAAGATAATGAAGGATTGTATATATGATGTAAGTAGCTTTATTATTATTTTGAATTAAAATTTACTTGAAAGTTATTTCTTTGTACAAAACACTTGATAGTTATTATGGGTGTACGCGTCCTCTTAATACTGCAGTCGTTGTACCGCCTACGGGTAATCCCCGCAAGCAATAACTATATATATATTGTAGGTGTACATTACAAAAATCTTCTATGCTAACTTGCGGCCTCCTGATACCTCCTACGAATAACATCGTTACTATACCTCTATACACTGCAAAGAAAGGGTTATATTCTTTGTGCATCTTTTATGTATAACATTATTTATTACCTTATATCTTCAGAACCGCTGAATGGATTTAAATAATTTAGGTATCGTTAGATTTGTTTTAGTAGCCCAAGTTTTTGTTAAATAGGCAACGTTAAAAAATATCAAATATAGAGGCTGTGTAAGGCCATTATAATTAAGTTTTTATTTTGTTTTGAATACTACAATATAGGTATCAAATTAATGGGCTCAATACATGGATTTCCAAAAGTTATATATAGTTTAACAAAAAATAAATTCAATATAGTTTGTATCTCGGTCTCTTTTTCCTCTTTAGTCGTCATCACTCTTTTTACCAATACGTGCCTTAATTACCTTCATAAATTGGTCTAACCTCTATTCAAGTACAGTTCTTTATGTGTTTCACCAGTGTTCTCAAAGTTTTGTTAAATTAATACCTTCAAAAGTTTCCGAGAAGAGCTTTTACCTGCCCACCATTCATTAACAAAGAGTGTACCTATTTCCAAAGACTTCCTTGTGCACCAATGTTTAGTTTATTAATTTGTATATTACAAAGGTTTTATAGACCTTAACCATCTTATTATAAAACAACGACTTACTGTAATAATCATATTTAAACGATTATTCGACCAAAAGAAGTTAGTACGTCTCCATTTGACATTTTCTCTTCTATCATCGTCAATTTTCTTTAGGCGGTCAATAGTTGAAACTTACTCTATTTCTTGTTTTATTATAATAATACGCTAATTTAAACACGCAGAACTGAACGTCGAATAGAGGCGCAGACGCATGAGTGAAAGAAACGATACTAGGGTTGCCAACATTAATTAAAAGAATACATCTGATTTCAAAGAAGGTAAGCAAAGGGTACTCTCATAAATTAAACTCTCAAAACTTAACTTTCGTAAACCTGTTTCAAAATTCCAAACAAGCGAAAAGCTGCCTGTATTGGTTCTCCACAATTCGTCACTAATTACCAACATAACTTCTTTTGCGGAAACTTCTTCCCATATGGTTAACAAATTACTAGGTACTCGTACAAATTAACATGACACCTAAGACAGCCTATTCTATTTCTCCGGAAACGAGATTTATAATGTTAATCCCCAGGAAAAGAAATTTTTTCGATTATTTATGATGCAACCGAGGTAGTACTTGACACTGTCTCCGATGCATACGGATATGTTTTTTTTTTCATTCAAGGACAAATAAAATAGGTCCTCAGGTCTCATGTCTCATGTCATCCGCACGAATTATAGTTATCTTTCTTAAACTTTATTAATTTTTTAATCCTAAACTCAATAATTTCAAAGACACGAGTCTTTCTTTTACAATTATCACTAAAATATTACAGTTGTATTATGATTTCCATCTTTTTCTTGCTTTCTCTCTTGTGACTGCATTTGTATAAACGAATATTAACTACCAAAATTTCTTCTTAAATTAATAGATTTTATTGCACTTTTTTAAAATTACTTTACAATGGTAGTTGCCTTATAAAGAAAGAATAAAAATCCACTATTTATATAAGCCCGAATGTAAAAAAATAATAACAAGAGTACACATGCATATACGACGAAATTGCAAAAAAACTACAAATTGAGGTCATAATTACGAGTATTACTGCCCAGAATTATCCTAAATAACATTCATCGCTTTTTTTCTCTAATTTTCATCTATATTATTCGTAAGGAAAACCTTTAGTAAAATGTTAGATATTAAATTAATAAATATATTTTTGATAATATAATTGGTATAGTAAAATTTTATTTTTCTACAGATGATATTAATTATCCTCTTCCGTCAAGCTTGATGTTGAAAGACATTTTTCTCGTGTTTAAAGCGATAAAGCTTGTAACCGTAACTTTTCGTACAATCGCAATGAAAAGCACCAAAACACAAATAACGTTTCGAACACACCATGGTACAAGTAAAATAAACACAAAACAAAAGGTGTGATCGTTCGCGGAACATTAAAAGAAAAACGCGCAATAATCACTCACCCAATGCCAGCGAAATGGCGAAAAGTATGACGAGCAGCACGTGAAATTTCGTCATCTTCCCGTACGAGCACTGAGCACAATGGTATTTTCAAAAATGTAATGACATTTTCGCGAAATAACGAAACGCACGTGCTAACCGAGCGCGCGTCGCGATCTGAATGCTCGACTTCCCACCCCCTCTTTGCTACCCCGGGAAACGAGCTAAGGCCGCTTTACACAGTACGGGAAACAGTTTTTCCTACTGTATTACAAGTGTGCAATTATTAAATGGAAAGTAGCGTTTGTAAATGGAAACTGTTTGTGGATTTTTAGTAATTTCTATCGAGGACAAACTTTTTTTTTATAAAAGGCGTGATATTGAACAAATTATGTTTCTTTTAGGCTTATTTCTTTTTTATTATTATAAATTTCGACATTAGATAAAGCAACTGCAATTCTGATTTTGTTTAGCAATATTTTTTTTTTTCATATGAAGGCTTACTACAATCGGTTATCTTATTTCCATTGAAAACTATTCTTTAGAAAAAAAAAACTTAATCGGTTCACTATTGAAGAAGATATAGAATAAAAAAAGATATTCAATCTACTTAATTGAAATCCTCTTCTCTTTTTAAGTCGGTAAAAATATACAAAAAACACACGAGTGACATATACGCCTGCAATAATACATTATAAAAAAACTGAATGAAAGGTTAAATGTACACACATCTACCACAATATGTCACCGCAAGTGATTTTGTACTTCACGCTCGTTAATAGACTAAGAGATCGAGACAATAATGTGCAAAAGTTTTCTAAAGCTTTGTATTTCAGTACTAAGCTTTAGATAAAGCATAAAGAATAATTTTTATAACTCTTTATGCTTTATCATTCGTTTGTCGTTAATAAAAAATATTTCAAAGTAGTAAAGTGTACGAAATATCGACTTAACATCGTTGAGATATCGTTTCTTACTCTCTAACCATGACTGTATCGAGATTATATATATATCATGGTTAGAAAGTAAGCCGAATGCATATCAGATATTCCTTCAGTGGGGCACTCTTAAGGAAACCAATAGATTAGTTGGAAAAGAGAAAAGTTAGAAAAGGAAAGAAAGAAAGGTAGAAATGAAGCGGCTTCAACGTTTAAACATACCCCTTTATATATATTAAAAAAATTACATTTTCGAAATTTATCAAAATCATAAAAAAAAAAATCCAAATCAAAATAGAAGAGTTACTATGTTCGATGATGATATATATTTTTCATGTATGTTCATTTATTATTCCGGTAGTTGTTAAGAGATTTTCAAAATTATTTTTTATTCAGTAGCTTATTTAAGGTATATTATGGTTATTTAACCATTTAAATTATATTAAAATCAAACAAGTAATTTTCCTTGTAAAACAAAACAAAATATGCTTTTCATCAGATATCACCTAAATATTAATATATGTTTTATATCAGCGAAAAAACAAACGAGTGTGTATTTTGCATTCATTCAAAATCCGTATAGATTATCTATTGGAAAAAAATGTGTTGAGCAAATAAACAATATCCTTTCCTGAGACTTTCACTATATTGACATATTTTCATATAGAGGATATTGATATAGATCCTATACTAATATTATAAATAGGAAAGATTTGATTGTTTGTTTGCATCGAATAGGCTTCAAATTATTGGACAGATTTTAAAAATTCTTTCATCTGCGGGTAGCAACATTATACGGGGTTGACATAGGCTATAATTTAGGCGTGCAAAGCGCGGGAAAACAGCTAGTATTTAATAAGTATTATAAAATTATCAATATTACTAAAAAGTATGATTTTTTTTTAAATAAATAACCAACTTAACATTTTCTTCTCCTCTACTATGCCTATTGATGGCACACGTAAAATTGAAACTTTACGACATTTTTCTAATTTCCCAAAGACAAGTCAAAGTCAAAATAATCTTTATTCAAATAGACTTCTTAAAAGTACTTTTGAATCGTCCAATATTTTTTTCCCTACCACTAGTTCAGGACGTTTTTTGGCTGATAAGAAGAACGAACAAAAAACTCACCAGCTCTAATAGGAGTAATGACATTTACAAAAACCATGTTATTACCAGATCAATACATTGCCGATGCCGGACTCCTCTTTCTTCTTACAACAATTTGCTGGCTGTGTTAAGAGAGCTATTCTGCCCGTCGATTCCGATGCTAAATGAAGTGATTCCATTAGCCGCAAAATGATCCTTTCCATTTTAGATATCCTGACTCCCGTAATTGCCTTTATCCTAAATACATCCCTTTCTACCAGTGTCTTTCCTACATGCTGGAAAGATGCTAATGTTATCCCTATCCCGAAAAAAACAAATACTGCTTCTTTCTGTGATTACCGCCCCATACCCATTCTTCCTTTCCTCTCTAAAGTTCTTGAAAAACTCGTCTGTCGCCAACTTACGACCTTTCTAAATCAAAATCGCCTCCTCAACCCCTTTCAATCTGGTTTTCGTACAGGCTTCAGCACAAATACCTATTGCAATGGTTAAAATTGCAGATGAAATCCGACATGTAATGGAGAATCACCAGCTGACATTGTTGACATTACTCGGTTTCAGCAAAGCCTTTAATTCTGTGGATTTTGACATCCTTCTCGGTATTCTGCGTTCTCTGAACATATCTCCAGCGGCAATTGCTTGGTTTCAAAGTTGCCTACTAGGCCACCGGAAGCGTTTTCGTGGAGAAGACAATTTGTCCTCGTGGTGTAGTCTCATTCCTCAGGGTGGCGTCTTATGTCCTCTACTTTTCTATGTTTTTATAAATTCATTCACTCACTGACTTTCTAATTCATCTCTACCCTGACGATCTGCAGATTAACACTCAAGCTTCACTCTTAAACCTTTCTGATTCGGTTATTGTTACTAATAATGACCTCTCACTTATTTGTAGCTGGAGTAAGTCTTTTGGTCTTACTGTTTATACGCTGATATTTGCTATACTGATCTAACCGAGGAAATCCTTAACAAATAAGAGCGTCTGCAGAATATGTATATGTATTCGATTTATTTTTAATCTTCACAGATATGACCATGTGTCGCTCAAAACTTAACTGCCTCCTTATTCGCCGGCGCAGGGACTTACTCACTCTTACGATTCTCTATTCTGTTCTTTTCTTACCCATGTTATTTTTTTTTCCTTTCGCAACTCCTCATCCAGATCACAGTGTATTCCTATCCTATTCTTTTTCTGTTCAAGCTGTTCGGCTTTGGAACTCGTTACCAGAAACTATTAGGAAGGCTCGCACTTTGCGATCTTTCGTCGCAGAAGTAAAAAGCCACTTTCTCTCCAACTTTTAACTCTCTCTTTCATGTACATTATCTATTTCTCTCTTTATGTATATCTATTTAATTCCTGTCGCTATTGCACGTACTTCCATCATCATCATTATTTATCTATGTTTTCTATATTACCATTCGTTGCCTGGAAGAGATTGCTACATAACAATAAGGCCGCCTTTTGTATACTGTCCGATATTTTTCTTTCTTTGTAATGTGTCCTATATTCATGCAAATAATATTATTATAAGTATTAGAACCGACCGAATAAAAAATACTTATCCCAAAAACGACTTATTCAAGAAACTGTATTGAAATCCGACGCCTATCACTTATTTATTTTTTGAAAAACAACTAATTTATAGCTTTGTATCGTATACGATTTCTATATTTATATAATACTATTGGTGTCCCACGTCTTTGCCCGCGTAAATTACAGCATATTCAACCGCGTATGTTGTAGCTTCTCGTAATAGCTGGTTTTAAGTATACGTATACCTATAAGTAGTAAGTATATTTTTAACTTAATTTTAAGTGATTAAGTACGGGTAATCGTAGCAAGTTAAAATTTAGTTAACAACTCGAGAGCTCAATGAGGAAGTATTAAAAAAAAATTAGTTCCCGCAATTAAACTAGATGTCGTTACGGTACTTTCTTGATTTCTCCATGACAACCCTTCCGGTTTTCTTCATGTATAAAAGTCAATTAATTTTCAAAACTCAATAAACAACTCATACTCTGTTTATACTTTTTAGTGTTTGTATTCATAACTAAGATTCGAACATTGAAAATATCAGTTTTTTAATATGTTAGTCATAAGGAACGGAAATGAATTTGGTCCATTCGTTTTCTGCAAAAATCAACTTTGCTAGGGTCGCCATTTAGTGACGTGCTTTTTTAGTGCTTACTGTATTTTTCTTAAAATACTTCCTCATTAGAATTAATGAATTAGGTATTTTTTTATATTTTTTTATGCGAAAATATGTTTTCTTGAATATCATATCATATGCTATACATTAGGTACCGCATAATATATCGTTATGAAATGATAAACGATGCGGTCTTTGTCGATATCACAATCATTTTTTCTATCAATTGAAGGACTGGTTATGGCAGCTCCTTTTAATAGGGTCACATTTATGGTAAAGGTCAGGTATATTATAGACTAGAGAATGTATGCCAACAACATTCTTATATTATGTTACTGATAGTTAACTTTACACAGTTCCAGAACTTATAAAATGTCAATTAAAATTTATAATAAATTACCTGAATATCTAAAGAACGAAACAACATATACTCGATTTATAAAAATGCTAAAGAATATCCTATTAAATAAATGCTATTATACAGTGAATGAATATTTGAATGAAAAGTTTTAGATAACATGGAATGTCTGATCCTCTTCTTTCCGTCATTCTATATTGCCATACCTATCAAGGTGCATGTGAATATTATTAACTGAAATTTTTGTATTTAGTTTCTAAGTCACATGTATGCTATTCAATGAAATAAATAAATAACTTAATGACAATCAGCCCGTTGCACAAACGTGTCATTTGATATTTAATATCTAATGACACGTTTGTGCATTTGATAATTGGAATGCCTTGCGTATGGAACCTTGGTATAGTAAAACAATAACTCTATCCAGCGACACTTAGGCGGTTATAGTATACAGTTAAAGTTCTCTCATCCAACCACTGCCAAAAGATAGCTCATTATTATTTGCTTGCTCATTTATGGGTAACCGGTGCTTTAAATGTTTGGAATTCGGTGCAGCTAACCCTTATTAATAGGGATGGTGAGCGTCAGATAGACAATTGAAGAATATTAAACACGTATTTTTTGCGTTATTAAAAATTAAAATTATTTACATGCTGAAATTGTTTAAGCTTTTATTTTTGAGAAGAGCTTGATGGCGTTGTGTTCAGCGCCTTAGCGCGCTCGGTCTGTCATACGGTCGTTAAGCAACATTCGCAAAGGTCAGTAATATGATGGGTGATTAAAAAATTATTATCTCCTCCTCGTCTTCAAGGTTCAGGCTCCATTTGCAGTCGTTGACATCCAGCATTTTTTTCTCCGTCCTAAATATCTGTGCTCTGTTTTGCACACCCTCGTTCTGCTTATCAGCCGGACAAAACCCAGACGCTGAGTAAGCGTAATATTTTATGTTTAAAGTCTTACTATTAAATAAGGCAGTCTTGTATCGAACTGATATAAATTATGTCACCTATTGTACGATGCCAATAAAATACCGTGTTTCCATAAAGTCGTAACTTATAAAATATGGCATTTATGAAATGTTATTTATATACGTTTTTATAATAGTTTAAAATTCTTTTAAAAATTCAATTACCTTATTATTTTAATCGCGAAGTACTGCGTTCTGCGTTGCACTCGACGCTATGGATTACTGACCCGACCCCACACCACAATAGACACAATGCAAAAGGAAACAGAGTTCTATGGATATCGATACGTATCGTCTACCTTCATTTTCAACGCTCAAATAATACTTTGAGTAACTACGAACAGATTTATTAAAATATACAACTGTAGGTATTACAGTATAAATGTTACTAATACATTGTTAAATGGTCACTGTTGCAGGTTGTTTCTAACAAAATAATAGAGCTATTATAAGATATATCAGGGCGGTAGACAATAAAAGAATCTAATGGAAGCCAACAATTTATTTTAAATACACACTTTAACACTAGTCACTGTATCACTGTATTCTTTCACTGCTCGTACCATACTAAACCTCCTTAGAAATTACACCGTCTTTTATACCAACAAGCTTTATAATCAAAAATGACGGTAATTATTCAAATCATATTGCTATCCAATGACAAATCGGATATAAAATCGATTTACCCTCATTTTATGATGTATAAACAATTTTTCTATTTACAACATATTGTAAATCATTTCAAAAGATATATTAATTATCAATCCTATAATTAGTATCGGTTTCAGTCTTTTATACCCAATTAATTATTTAAAACACTATAAGCTACTTCTTGTTCTATAGAGACGTATAATAGTACTTATAATAAAGGAACTGTTCTACTCATTATTATTAAATCTAACATTCGGCCTTTCCTGACACTAAGCTTGTCCTCAAGCTTCAAAATTAAAAAAAAACTTATTTTATTATGAGTCATAACAAATTACCGAATGCCTGTATTAACGGAACCAGATATCACTGGTTCTGTCAACGGTAAATATTTGGTTCCATAAACTGACATGAAGTTAAACACTGTGGGATCTATCAACAACAAGTGTTTCGCTTCCATTTAAATAATAACATCAATATAATATCGTTGGATCTATCAACAACAGATATTCCACTTATTATTTTGATCACAATGGCTATAGTAAAAACATCACTGGTTCTATCAACAGTTAATGTTTCACTGTCCATCTCTTTTGATAAAACATCACTGGATCTATCAACAGTAAATGTTTCACAGTCCACCTCTTGATTAAATATCACTGGATCTATCAACAGTAGATATTATTACCTTCTATTAATTTACATAATATATCACTGGATCTATCAACAGTAGATATATTGCCCGCTATTTAAAACTGTTACAATATAATTTATTATTATTTCCATTAACAATAGTTATGTTAGCGCCAATTTGAATTACCTGTTTCTATATATCACAACATCTTTATCTAATAATTTTAATATCACTTAAAATATAATAATCAATTATTCAACAACATGAATTCATGAATCCAAATCAAGCATCTTTTTATTCCATAAATTAATCATTCTTCATTATAAAACAACAACAACATAGAATGTACTTAATACATGTATCTATCATGACACTTCATATAACGAATTTGGTAATTATTAATAATATTTACATACCTATTTTTATAGACAATCAGTATACAAGACATTGTTTATTAAATAATTGTTCCCAATGACATACCGTGTTACTTATTCACAATTTTAAGAATCTATTGTTCATATCCGTTCACAGAGAAAACAGACCCTAGTGATCTTCAGCATCTGTAGCGCTACTAATACTTTCTTCATCAGAGTCTATGTTACTAACAGTAGATATCCATGGTTTAATACGATCCGCAGCCCAAATATTACAGTATTTTTTAGTTGTTATCTTAGTTCCCGGTATGCTTGATACTTCATATCTATCATTGTCTAAAACTTTTGTGATTCTAAAGGGACCAGTGAATTTGGGGAGTAATTTTTTACTTTTACCGTAATTATTTGGTGTAGGTTTCAAAATTTTAACTAATTCGCCTAAATTATATATTCTAGCTTTAATTCTACTCTTGTCGTATCTAACCTTTTGCTGTTTTTGATCTTTCTCAATATGTTTATTTATTTCTGTACGTAAATCTTTTATTGCTCCTAATTGACGGGTTTCCATCAGAATATCACTGAATATATTATCACCTTTACTGACCATCTGTAAACCAAAAAGGGCTTCGGAGGGAGTCTTCCCTATGCCTTTATTTAATGTATTATTCAATCCCCATTGCAACTTCCCTAACTCTTGATCCCAATACTTTTCTCCCAACTTATTCGTATATGCGGTAAGTGCGTCTAAAACAGTTCTATTATACCTTTCCACTTGTCCATTTGCACGTGGAGAGGCAACAGCGTTTAGAATGTGCTTTATTTTTGAGGCTTGGCAAAAATTTTTGAACTCGTTTGATGTAAACGATGTTCCTTGGTCGGAAATTAATCTATTAGGGTAACCAAATGTGTTAAATGTATTTTCTAAGCTACTAACGGTAGGGGTAGTTTTTAAATTTTTTAATGGTGTCAAAATACAAAATTTTGTGAAGCCGTCTACTAAAACAAGGAGGTAGGATTTGCCTTTGGTACTTTTAATGAAAGGACCCAAGTGATCGATATGTACAGTGTCGAAGGGTTTGTCCACTTTATATATCGGATTTAGGAGACCTTCCTTAGGACCTGCTGGTTCTTTGCTGTACGCACATTCAAGGCATGACTGAACATATTTTTTGATAAATTGTTTCATTTTAGGGAACCAGAAATCTTTATTGATTTTCGAATAAGTTTTTTCAAAGCTAAAATGACCAATATCGTCATGATTGAGTTTACATAACTGGAAACGAGCAATTTTTGGTACCACCCATTTCAGTTCCGCGCCTACTTTACGAAATAATCTGTTATTTTTAATAGAATAATTTTTCTTTATGTCTGAATATTCGGTATCTTCTAAAATTTTCCTAATTCGTTGCAACTCGTGATCATTTAGTTGTAAAGTAAGTAGCCAGTCTTCCTGAGTAATTCGTAAAATAGACGGTAAAGTATCTTGTCCAAAATTACTTTCATTTTGTAATGGATTCCTACTCAACGCGTCGACATGGGACATCGTATGACCTGGTTTATACTGAATTTGAAAATCGAATTCCTGTATAGCTATCCACCATCGCGCAATGCGTGGTATTAAGTCACGTTTACTAAAAGTGGATCTAAGAGCCGCACAGTCAGTAGTTAAAGTAAAATTTACGCCTAGCAAATACACTCTGAATCTATGTAGAGAAGCCACAACGGCTAACGTCTCTAATTCGTACGCGTGATAATTTTGTTCGTCTAACGTGGTTTTTCGGCTAAAGTACGCAATAGGTTTTATTTCACCACTATCTCCTTTCTGTAATAATATCCCTGCAAGCCCGAGTTTACTAGCGTCTGTATGTACGAATGTCTCACTATTGGGGTTGTATATGCCTAATACGGGTCGTTGGACTAATGCTGTTTTTAATTGTTGAAATGATTCCTCTTGTTTAGCATTCCAACACCAAGCGACATCTTTTCGTGTCAAATCAGTAAGCGGTCTCGCTATAATAGCAAAATTTCTTATAAATTTTCTGAAGTAACTAGCTAGTCCTATAAACTGTCGGACCTCGTGTACATTGCGTGGTGTTGGGAACTGTTCTACGGAAATTATTTTGGCTACTCCGGGTCTAACCCCGTTTTCGCTTATTTCATACCCCAAATATTCAAGCTGTTCTTGAAAAAAGTTACATTTTAGTATATTTAAAGTTAGTTTGGCATCTCGAAAAAGTTTAAAGGTTTTATCTAATCTATCAAATTCTTGGTCAAAGTCTTTACCAGGTATCAATATATCATCCATATAAGCGAGGGCATAGTTAAACCGAGAGTTCCCTAGTACCTGATTAATGGTTCGTTGAAACACTGCCGGGGAATTAACAAGGCCGAAGGGCATCTTTTTAAATTGAAATAAACCATCGGGAGTAACGAAAGCTGTGAGATGTCTACATTCACTACTTATTGGTATCTGATAATAGCCGCTTGCCAGATCGAGACTCGTATAATATTTATTGCCGTTAAGTAAGTCTAATTGATCGTCTATTCTAGGCATTGGGAAATGATCTTTGATAGTTTTATGATTTAAGGCCCTATAGTCCACGCACAAACGATTGCCCCCAGTCTTCTTTTTTACAAGTATTATAGGACTTGCATAAGCAGAATTTGATTCTTCCGCGATATCATTTTCAATAAGTTCGGTGACCATATCTCTAACTACTTCTTTTTCTGAATGACTCAAACGATAGGGTCGATAAACGACGGGAGTTGTATCATTTAGTTTGATATGCATCTCTGCTTTGTTTGTGCATCCTAGCTCTGAAAGATTTTGTGCAAAACAGTCGCGATATTGGTTTATTAGATTTAAAACCCGCTGCTTTTGTTGTTGTGTTAATCTACTATTGATTTTTATTTCATCCATAGATATAGGTACAAGTGGCTCACCATAAATCTGTCTACATTGCAACGATTTATTTTCGTCGGAATCCGACGAGACTATTGGTTTACTACGCACTAGCACCGAGTCTTTTTGTAGAAAAATAGGTTCTTTTGTACAGATAGCCACCAGACAATCTCCCCTATTTACATTATAAACGCCTCCCATTACGTGATAGGTTGCACTACCTAATTTTCTTACGCTATCTTCTACAAAAATATCGCAGTTAGATTCGTCTTCATCTCTACAATGAACGTAATCAAAATCTTTTATAACCGTGTCTAATTTTATTCTCAAGATTACTTTACCGGTACCCGTATTTGTTGTATTTATATTCATAAGATCATCAGTTATTGTCCGTTTCAATATGTCTAATTTATCGCAAGTTTTTATCACCAAAACGTCTGCTCTCTCTGTAAAGTCCTGTCCTACTAACAATGGTTCTGTAAGAAGACTGGAGTTCACAATGTAAGCCTCGACATCAGCGGTCACCTCACCAATTTGTAGATTAATTTTTGTCTTTCCTATTGGGACTGAGGTGCCATTACCGAAACCTCTAATATTTGGAACATCGTTGTCTAATTTAGGTAACGAAAACTGGTCTACAATATCCTTTCGTATCAATGTACAATCACTTCCAAAGTCAACATAGCTATTAACTTTAATTTTATAGTTTATGATAGCTTCTTTATAATATTTCGTGTCAGATCTTGTTTTTTGTGTCAACATAGTTTTCTTTTCAGTGGACTTTACATTAGTATTGTTCCTATCCTTATTTCTAAAACAATCGTTACTTTTATGCCCGAATCTCTGACAGTTATCACATTTTACAATCGGCTTTGGACATTTGTTTGACATATGCCCTTTCTCTTTGCAATTAAAACAGGTCAGTTCATTAGCATTGGTCGGGGCGCGACAAACAGAACTTTTATGACCACTTTTCTGACATTTATAACAAACTATGTTGTCATTGGAAGCTTTTGCATTGCCTGAACGTTTTTCATTTCGAAGATCTTTCAAGAATTTTAATAAATCTTCAGGAAACTGACATCTAGTAGACGATGCACTAGCCCTAATCATCCTATCGTCTATTCCGTGTACAAGGCAGTCAACTGCTTGCTTGCCTACAATATTGCATGCATTTAGCAAGATCATTTTATCATAGTAATATTCATCAATTGAGTCACCAAATTTCATACGTCTTTCCAACATTTCGGACAATAATACACCGTAGTTATTTTCAGAAGGGAAAGTCTTAATTAACCTAGCCTGCCATTCAGTCCATGTGAAGAGTATGGTGTGAAGACCTTCATACCATTTCTTCGCATGTCCGGTTAATTTTGGTAACGCGTAATGAGTAGTCTGTTCGTCAGACCATTTGTAAATTTTTGCGCACTCATTAACTTTAGCTATCCAACCCTCAATTCTCTGATTTTTCTGTGCCGGATCGAAGGTAGGTATAATATTTTTGTCATAGGTTATTTGAGGTCTAACACAGGCATGAATTAATTTTGTAATATCGTTAATATTAAATAATTTATCGTTACTTGTAATCAAATCCGAAGTTGGGAACGTAGCCGCCGGCTGCGGCTCTGGCTCGGCTGGCGCGGACGCCAAAGCCGCATGCGTCGCTCCGCACGGTGGCTCTGCATATCGCTGCATGGGTGTGCCCACAGTCGACAAGTCCGCCCTCCGTTGTATGCTGTCATGTGATTGTTGCACACGTCGAGGAGTATTAGTCGGGGATCCGCCACGGTGGTTATTTTTACGTCGACGTTTTTTCGAAGATCTTGGCGTATCCCTCCGTTCTACAACGGAGGATTCTCCCGCAGAACTGGTGCTACGGTGACGATGACGATGGCGGCGCTTACGTCGCGATGAACGCCTCGATTTACTTCGCGAGCGATGTGTTTCTTGTTCACTTTCGTTACTGCTCGCCATTTGAATTTTTAATTATCCCACTTCTGATATAAGATATATCAGGGCGGTAGACAATAAAAGAATCTAATGGAAGCCAACAATTTATTTTAAATACACACTTTAACACTAGTCACTGTATCACTGTATTCTTTCACTGCTCGTACCATACTAAACCTCCTTAGAAATTACACCGTCTTTTATACCAACAAGCTTTATAATCAAAAATGACGGTAATTATTCAAATCATATTGCTATCCAATAACAAATCGGATATAAAATCGATTTACCCTCATTTTATGATGTATAAACAATTTTTCTATTTACAACATATTGTAAATCATTTCAAAAGATATATTAATTATCAATCCTATAATTAGTATCGGTTTCAGTCTTTTATACCCAATTAATTATTTAAAACACTATAAGCTACTTCTTGTTCTATAGAGACGTATAATAGTACTTATAATAAAGGAACTGTTCTACTCATTATTATTAAATCTAACACTATTGTCGACACAACAAACTTTGGTGCGTTATAAAATAAAAAAAACATATTAAAATCTCTTTATTTATTAAATATGTAAATATTGACAATTGAAAAGCTGTATGTAGTGCTATTCTGTTCTCAAAAATGCTTTTACGTCATAGAGGTTCTATCAAATAAAACCTTCAAACGCTAAAAAAAGGTTTTATTTAATTGACGCTCTATGACGTGACAGCTCTGCGTTCTACGACGAGTTCGAGGGTTTTTAAGAGAATAGCATAGCTGAACCATTTTTAATTTTGGAAAATATTGAATTATAATGTGTCAATGTAAAATCGTAAGCATCATCAGTTTATATATTATTTGTTTTATTCAACTTACATTATCCAGAATGCATCAAATATCACCAAACGAGTCAATTTCACCAAAAATGTCACAGTATGTGACATACTCGTACTCTTACGGAATAACACGACACCTGAAGACCTATTTTATTTCACAGAAAACTAGATGTCATCTAATTTCGAAATGCTAATACGACAAAGTAACACATTTTTCCTCTATCTTCATGGATATGGTTTTAACAAAATTATAAGAACGATTTCTTTTCCGAATTATCTTTTGAGGACATTTTAATAGCTGTCATGTTAACTCGTACCCGTTAAATTGTCTTTTGTTTCTATCCAGATGCGTTGTAAGAAGGTACTTCTTTATCTGGTGAGCCAGTCCTCGGTACAGGCAATGACCCACAGAATCTATTAATGCTAGCGTCACATTTCTCACTGCTCACTTCTAACCATTTCTCCGTTGTAGTCGGAAAATTATCTGGCGGTATTCCACGACGACTGTTCGGCGCTGAAATTACAGCTGTTACCACGCATAATAATGCCAAAACTTCTAACGACAACATTCTGGAAAAATAAATGTATAATAACATGGTTACATTCATTCACAAATTCAAATTATGCTTCTGAGCATAAAATTACATCGGAAAACATCGATAACAATATGATGCGTAGCTGTACATCACTTTTAAACATAACGAGTGGTTTGGAAAAAAAGGGTTTTAATCTAATAGAAAATTAATCTTTTTCAATTATTAAATGTCAATTTGTGAATGCAAACTTAATAAAAAAATAAGAGTATTTATGAAGGTTTTTAACGAGTATACAAAACTTGCTTAGTGAGAGACGTAATTTTTTTATTACTGCAATTAAAATAAGATTAACCTCAACCTTGTTATGATTAAGACTTCCGTGTCTTATACTAACTAAACAATAAAAATATTAATCATACACTCAAATAAAAAAAGGTAAAAAAAAAATATTATTAAACTTACTTCAGTATTATAATTACAAAGTCGCAACGCATATGATGTATTGACGACACTGTGAACAATAAATTACTGACTGCTCGAGAGAGGAAAGCATGCTACAACGATAAGACATATCGATAATTCACATTGTATGTATTTCGATATCTCCAATTTCTTATTATCGATATATTTCTGTTACCGATATGTCGTAAGTCCCTAATTAAGGCGCCGCATAACGAATATCATAATTTTAGACATTGCTCATATTAATTTAGTGGTTCTTAGTCATTGGTGAAATTTATTTTTACCGTAGGCGATTCTTAAATATTTAGTGGACAGATTTGGCCGATTCCTAAATTTAAAAAAAAAAACATAGAAATTATCAATTATAAAGAATTTTGTCGTTTTAATTACTTTTACGTATCTATATTGAAAGTTTCTGTTCGTAAAAGTGAAGATATTTCGCAAGAAGGACATGAAAGTGAAAAACATATTAATTCAATGCCATAAAAGGTACTGTGCGTGTATCATAAACAGGAAATTGTTATTATTATTTAAAAATGCATTTCATCGAAAGTTTATTAATATTTGTAAAAATATTTTCTTTTGCCTATTTGGGTGGATTGCCTGAACATTGATTAAACACTCTGTAGTAGCGAAGCTTGTATAAAAAGTAACAAGTGCTTGAAAGATTCATCAGTCTGTTAAGTCTTGGATAGCTCAGTGGTTAGAGCGTACGCCCGGATTGCGATAGATCATGGGTTCGAGTCCCATCTAAGAGTGCCAGGGACAAAGAGTTTTTTTTTTATCATTTATCATTAAGAATATTTTTCAGTATAGCATTGTAATTGCAAAATTGATCAAATATAAAAAAGAAACTTGTTCTTTGAATTTAGTATGATATTGCGAAAGCGTTACTGTGTTACATTCCTCCTTTTACACCTTGCAATTGGTTAAAAATCTTCAAAAAAAGATAAGGATATTGAACACCCCTGTTTTATAGACAACAAAAGATTAATATTAGGTACATTACTTTTACCTTTATGGTTAATGTATTTAAATTATAAGTAATAATTGTCGTGTAACATTTAGAAAACTATATAATATGAACATTTAATTACTTTTTGAAAATTGTATACAAAAAAACACAAATGTCTCTGAAAAAATTGTTATATTTATAATAAAACAGTGCGAACTAAAAATACTTTTAATTAAAAAATTGCCGCTAGTTTGGCAACAAACGATATTTATTATTATTATTTAATAAAATATTGATAGAGTAATCCAAATACGATCGTAACGCATAGACTTTTACTTGTGTGGCAAACTATGGAGCGTTGGTGGTCTCTTTGTATATTATTAATATGCCAGGAAATTTGCTTGAGATTTACCAATACAGAGTATTTCCCGTATAGCAATATAGGTATGTAAAATAAATATAGGAAGTTTTAGATACTAATTACTAATTCAATTTACTATACTAATCACAAAATAGGTATACTAATAATTGGATGCGTGTAAATCGAATCTTACGATAATAGCATACCTAATCATTATCACATACCAATAAAATACCTTTCAATTATTTATTTGATAAATACGCGAATAACTTCGAATAAAAGTGTGATATGCTTTTGTTATTTTTTTTTATATGATTACTTTTAGTTCATTTCGTAAACATAACAGCTTTGAACGTAGAGGTAAATACAGCGCTATCGCACCAATGTGAATTAATAAAAAATCGGCAAGGTGCGAGTCAGACACGAATGGATACGTACTTCCGTATGGAAGTTTTATTAGTACTTCGGGTGTTGAAAAGGGTACTATTATTATAAAGAGGAAAGATTTGTGTGCTTATTGTTTGCATAGAACAGGGGGCCAATTCTACTAAATAAATTTTGTTTAAATCGAATCGAAAACGGATCGAAACCGAACGAAACTATAGTTTTTAAAGGTTTTTCTATTCTACTAAGTGACATACGATACAATTCCAGCTAAAATAGAACTGGAATTGTATCGTATGTCACTTTGTAGAAACTACTGGACGGTTTTTTTTTTCATCAACGGGAAGCTATATCATACGCGGGTGACATGGCTATAATATACTATTCTATATAGCTATTGAGATTCTTTATAGATATTGAGCTATTAAATATATACTTTGTCAGTTCTGACGTTGGCCGATAGATTGCCAATGAAATATGACTCATACTACTTAAATTTTTCCATTATAAAGATAAAAATAATGAAGCTCCGGTCATTAATAAACCAAAACATATAAAAATAACCTATTCATTACACGATATTTATTTGATTTTCGTTATGATAAAACTGCAACAGCTCTTATCAAATTAAAATTGTTATTAATGTTAAGAGGTATTAACATGTCAGGTAATTTTCCTTTTTTTCTTTTATTGATTATTATTTTAAAAACTAGCATTTGCCCGCGACTTCGTCCGCGTGGTAAAGTTACTTTGAGCAACATTTCTAACGAATATTTATTAATGATATCGTATAAAATACCTGAAATAAAGTTTCATCCCCTATTTTATCCCCTTAGGGGTGGAACTTATGAAAATTCTTTCTTAGGGGATGCCTACGTCATAGTAGCTTCATGCATGCAAAGTCTCAGCCCGATCGGTTTATAATTGACAAAGTTTCATACAAAGTTTCATCTCCTATTTTATCCCCTTGGGGGTAGAATTGATCAAAATCCTTTCTTAGCGGATGCCTATGTCATAACATCTACCTGCATGCCAAATTTCAGCCCGATCCGTCCAGTGGTTTGAGCTGTGCGTTGATAGATCACTATGTCAGTCAGTCACCTTTGAGTTATATATTTAGATAAATTGAAAGTGAACTTACAAACAATTGATGTAAGAAAATTTAACAATATGTTACTAGGTGCTCTAAAAATACTTTTTGTACATATTCGTTATACCGATTTATAATTTAGCATTGCGACTGAAAACACTTAACATATTAAAACTAAATTTGATGTATATAGCAGTTCGACATCATCATCATCAACAGTCATGCTGGAGGAGCATGACTGTTGATAATGATGATGTGAGCTGCTGAGCATAGACCAAGAGGTCTACGGAGACCATAAGTCTTCACATCTAAAGGTACTGCGCTGCCCGCACCCAGCGGCCCGTCATTCTAGCACAAAATACCAAAATTATATAATTTATTTGGAACCTTAAATTAAATTACTTAAGGAAGCCATACAACAAATGTGATTGTAAAGAACCTGAAAACGACTCCTACTCGCACTTGATCGGTTTTCTTATATAAGTATTTATTTTTTACTGTGATTATTTTTTATGAAACATTCAAATGTATCATACCCTTAATAACGTAGCGTCTTTATAAACAATCAGGATTTTCCAATTTCGGTCAGTTGTGGTGCTGATTGGGGTCAAAATGGGATTACGCTCTGGTGCATTGGGATTAATACTACTTCTGGCATCTGCCTTCGCTTATATTATAGGTAAATTATGTGACAAATTATTACTTTCAATTCAAATTATTACTTTAAATCTTAAACTTAAATAAGGGAAACGAAAATAACAAATTTATAACCTCGTTTTTTAGGTCGGTCAAAAGTTTCTTTTTTGACGTCTGTTGAAAAACTTTTGACGTTTTATTAGGAAAGCTTAGCGGAGCGCAACACACCATCTTCGCCATCTGACTCTAATTTATCTTATTGACATCTCATAAACCTCTAAACATTGATTAGAATACGTTATACCTACAGTTAATTTATTACTCCTGAGCAGTAGATATGAGATTTGTTTAGTACCGGCGTATTTGCCGTTTGGTGGTACCATGTAAATTTTATCGAAATCGAATCTGCCCTGCGATTCTGGACAAAATACAAACCCGAATTCTAATTCACTCAGGTGTCTAAATTCACTTTAAAAGCGGCAGCCGCTCAACGTTGAATTGGTAATAACATTTCGTGGCATAAGTGAAGTGAGTTTCGAAATAACATAAAAATAGAATATCTGAGACAAGTTATTATATACGAAAAATGGAATCAATATTTTAATTCAATTAAATTAATATTTTTCACTAAATAACGAGAATTCGAAATAATTAAAGTGATGATGATTTTTACAGAATCGCAGGGCAGTAGATTTCCTTTTATAACAAAATAATACGCTTTTAACATCCTAATAGATGACCTAAATATTTAGATGATTGCGTATTTAGAATTAATTCAAAATCCGAAAAGAAGATTTTCTATGAGCAGGGAATATATTTTTATGAAAATAGGTATAAGCCATCTATTCTTTCTTGAAATGTGATCTAATTTTCATCAAACTAGCAGTTTCCCTGCGACTTCCTGTTATATAATAGCCTATGTTTAACAAGTATTATATAGCTTCTCGTAGATGAAAGATTTTTATACATCGGTCCAATAGTTTCGGAGCCTATCCAATGCAAAAAAAAAGGAATCAAATCTTTCCTCTTTATAATATGACCATAGAATTATTAAAAAAATATATGTCGAGCTAATAAACAAAATCTTCTTTTCTAAGACACTAAAATGCATGAAAAAACCTTTAAAAATAGAAATGACATCAAACTTTAATAAAGTGACAAGAAACGGGTAATAGTTTTCGCAAAAGCGCCTTATTCAAGAAAATGTTATGTAAGTCGGGCCCCTATTATTTAATTAATATAACTTAACTTACAGAAGACCTCCACATGACTTCAATAGCATTTTCTTGAATAAGTTGCTTTTGAGATAAATATAATTCATCACTTTTTTGTAAAGTTTCAAGTCGGTTCAATTTTTTATAGTTTTCATTATTTATTATATTGTAATAACTTTCATTATGAGAGCGTGAACATCAAAAAGCGTGATCGATATGACGACATTTCTTGATTTGGCCAGGAAAATCACGGTCTAGTCAAAAGTTTGGCAGAATGTTGTCGATTTGCTCGATTTATATTGTTAAATAAATAATTATTATTTAAACTTCATTTTATACTTACAGAGATGAGCGGTAAGAGGACTGCTCCCAGTTGTTGTCTATCTCTGCGTATATAGTACTTTGGTCACCCTGCAAAATCGATTGGCTTGAGTAATGTCGGGAAAATCGTCAAACGTTAAGCATTGAACAATATGGCGGATGATAGATGGTCAAATCAAGAACTGGCGACATATTGTGATATGTTAAACGTAACGACCAAATAAGCTTTATTTAAAAAAAAGATACCTACATCAATTACTTAAAGTTCTGTCACAGCCAAAACGTGAATTTATAAAATTCTTACAATAAAATTTAATGCCAAAGCTACCCTTAAAATTTACACGTCTTCATGTCGTATAAAATATATCTGTAAAATTCTCTTCATTTATAACAATTAACATAGTATTAGAATCTATTTTTTCTATTACAGAGTTATTAGTAAATAACTTTTAAGAAATAACACCTGTATCAGTTCGTAATGTCAACTCTATATTTCTTAAGACATTTTGTTTCTTTCATTTATAATTTATTTATTAATCCTTGAATAAATTTGGTTGGAGCTAGAGGATGCCTAGAAAATTATTAATCTTGTTTTCTTTTGTATTTTCAGAAGATGACAACACACCAACCATCGTCTGGCCAACCGAATACAGTTTCAAAGGTGAAGTGCTGGATGTGGTCACCGGTGAAATACAGACCTACGAAACGTGGCAAGTGTTCAATATAGGAGTAGTAGATAAATGCTCTTGAACGATGTTTACGTAATTTTCGCGGCGCTCGGTCACGGGATGGGTGACCAAAAAATTATACTCCATGCTTCGGAAGGCACGTTAAGCCGTTAGCCCCGGTTGCATTTGCAGTCGTTGGGTCTAATCTGCATTGAGCCAGCGTGGACTATTATGGCCCATCCTTCTTAACCATCGGTAAGGAAGCCCTAATCTTCTGTAGTGGAGACGTAACAGGCCTGATGATGATGAAATGTATTGCATATTGTCCCTGCAGCTTGATGGACAACAAAGGCATATAGAATTCTCAAAGCACAGACCCGAAAGATTGTCAAAACGCGATTCGCATACCACCCACAAAACACCCTTCGATGCTTTGGCGACCCTTGTTTTGAGGAGTGTCATGTATGATGTTGTTGTAGAGACGTGAGTTTAACGCGGATTACAAGCTCAGACTCACATATTACCTTCATGGATTGCCCCATTCCATAAAAGTGATACTACCCACTACATTAACTAATGCAGAGCGCAGTTCGTTCTCATTCATCGTGGTGTACAGACGTTTGGCTAACCGTCAGTAATAACACTGTCACCCTGAATGTTGTTAGATAGATTTACTTAAAGTACAAAAAGTTGTTTAGATTAGTTATTTGGAGTAATTGCTGTTCTAATTATTGGGTTTAACGCTATTCAATAGTATATTAGTGTCCTTGAAGATAATACTATTCTTATTGTTAATACTTAATAGTGCATACCGCGTCTATATGGACAACGACGCTGTTGATCGATTCGAAGAAGGTATCTCGTCGAGCGTCATAGAATATATATTGCTAATTTAAGTAAAAATTTAAATGAATGGAATAAGTTATTTGGTATACTACGAACCTTAAGAAATAACAAAAAGAAGAAAATAGTACACATGATTAGAGAAAGTGTTAAGATATATACGATCAATTTTCAGGAATAAAGCATTACAAAAGATGACTTTAATGAATTTTTCCTCCCAAAAAATATTTTACCGCAGAACAGCATTAATTTTTAAAAAAAGGAAAATCATGTATTGATGTCCATCGAATAATATGTTTTGCATTTGAACAAAATGTGAATTTAGACATATCTCGTAGGTAAAGACCATCAGAATCAACGATAGGGTTATGCGGAAGAGATTGCAGACAGATTTATCTTTAGCGTAGAAATATGTTAATTAGCGGAGATGGGCTTGTGAACTGACAAAAACCACTCCAACCCATACACTTACAAGACTATGCCACAAAAGCTGTAATCACATTAACTACCCGGCTACGAAAGCACACTTATAGGCTGCGAAGGAATGTAATATGAATACTAGCACAAGCCGTCCACGTGCCGCCCTCCTACCGCCTTCTCTTACATCCTCCATTTTTTTATCTTCAACCATCTGTCTCCCTCTTTCTCTTCCAGAATCAACCCTCCTTTGATATTCTATTTCTTTACGATCCTAACATATCGAAAGGATTTCACTAGTGATACAAGATCACGCCCAAGCGTATTCTGGTAGTATCTAACAAAAAACTTTAAAAATGCACATGTATTTTTTTAATCTCATTGTTTCGTTATTTTCATCAGGTACAGTCAAGAACACAACCGCTCTCGCATTGAATATTTCGGCGGTACTAACAAGCATTACTATGTAGCCGAAACTGAAGAAGAAACTGGATATCAGTACGTGGTAAGTATGTCTATTATATGTGTCAAATAATAATTGTGTTCGGTTATTGGTGACTTGCTTCACTCGTATTGTCAAATTTCTGCTGCAATTGAAAAAAATCATAGATCCGGGGTTGGTTGGCTAGTCACAAAAGTCACAATAAACGAAAACCCAAAAAAAAATATCATTTAAAAATGGGTATTAGACCCTTTAAAAAATAAAGGCAAACTTAATATGTTTAATTTTTTTCACCTTAGATCTACCCAGTTACTGATAAGAACCTATATACAGAAATGGTGTGCGAACAACAATCCCACATAGGTGAACAAAAAAACTTCATGCCGGACGTTGAAGAATTCGAATATTCAGGTATTTAATCGTTTCAGTTAAACTAACATTATTCAATATGTAAAAAAATCACAAACATCAAGTGATTATCAACTTCCTTACCTCCCAAACCTAGCCTCTTTAGCTAAAAGATGGCTATCGGTGACCACTTGACAGCTAAACCAATAAATTCTGAAATATATTGGAAATTGTAACTAATATGTAAACAATAACTATGTAGATTTTTTTGATTTAAATAAATTATAAGTTTATTTTGCTAAATGGAATTGCTATGTCTAGAAATGACATAGTAATTTTTATTTAATTAACAATAGTACTTTAATAATTATTCTATGTAAATCAGTCATTAACCTCGGGGTAGTGGGAGTTGGACTTCATTTATTAAAACGTCTGACAGACATTTTTTTCTGTATATATCTGAGTTTTAGTAGAAATCTATTTTATTTTGTTCCCAACTGATGTTGTTAAAAAGCTCTTACGGTTGCAGCATCTTTTAAAAAATTGCACGCCTATGCCTGACTTCTACTATAGGCAAACGTTTGTTCTAAAAAAACTTATTGTTAGTTAAAATCTAGGCTCAGATTTATTCGCTCATCAAACAGTTCTTTCTACGTAAAAAAGTAACAAACATCCAAACATGCGATTCTACAAACTTTCACCTTTGTTATAGGTAAGATTTCACTTGCTCTTTTATTATTTCAAATGCAGCTAAGAAAATTAAAAATAAGTGATTAATATCCTCATATACTTCCGACTATAAATCCTATTTCGTGGACTTCCTAATCCCTTGCGAACATTTAAGTTGGATAAATAAGTAGCTTATATGTAAATCCAGGATATTAATCAAACCAGAATACAAAATTCTATTAATAACAAAAATTTATGTTTAAAAAATAATATGGTTTAATTATCCAATACTTTAATAGTATTTCAATATTATGTCATAGTGCATGGTTCACCAAAAGGTGTAAAACGCGCAGCTAAGCCATTCATTAATATTTCTTATTTCTCACGTATAGAAAATAAAACTGTTGACGCAACTCACAACAATCGGTAGCAAGACGAACTGCAAGAAGTTTCAACACCAAGTAACGAGATGGTGCTGTACCAATACGAACATCAAAAATTAATAACTACAAGGCAATTAGAACAAAGAAACCTACATCGCCCACAATAAGTTTCAATACCAATTAGCATAAATAGAACGTCCAACCTAGACCGGTAGGACCGCGGTCCCCGGACTAACAACGTCTAGCTCGGAGGGAGACAATTATCCTTTAGTCTCCCTGGCCAGTTGTCTCCATCACCACAGTAGGGACCACACATTCAAACTTAAGGTTCCTAAAATCACAACAAGAACAGGCACGCGGACGGTCATGTCAGTGTCACATCTCAATAAACTAAACGCAATTTCTTTGTTGCGAAAACGTATCTATTGCTAGATACTCCTCCTCCGTGTGGCTGCAGCTCCGGTAGGTTCAGGATACTCGTCGATGCGGCTTGAAAGCCGCCCGGGCGACCCGCGATTCCTGAAATCTAAGTAAGAAATCTTTGCGCGACCCAACCCGCGAGTATCCTACCGACTGCGCCAATTACGTAGGCTCCAGCCGGAGGAATTAAAAAAAAACGAAATTAAAATTTAATTTATTTAATAAAAGTAAAATTACAATTTAATATATTACAAACTACTGTCTAAGCCCGATGCTAGGAACAAAGTACTGGAAAAATATAATTATTAATTTATTGAAAAGGTGGATTTCACAATATGATGACGCCAGGTCACGTAGGCCATCGAACGTTGTATCCACACGTTCCGCTGACGCTGCATTATGGTTTCCTGCAATACCTAACTGGCTAATTTGGGTCGCCGTTGATCTATAGGTATCGGCTGATATAATTAACCAGTACCCATGTTTATTGATATGTGATGTCACGCTGAAATGTCACGTGTCTGATTGTTTTCGCATTTCCATATGATCATATCATATGAAAGTTTTAAAATACGATTCCCAAAATAACTATGTAGCCATTTATACCTAGCTCACACCATACACAGCCACGCGCTGTTTCATACATTTGTAGAACACACTAACTAGACAGAAAGTTAATATTATAAGTTACATAATATTAAGAAGTAGTTTCTTTATTTCAGGTGTTGTTAAACTTGATGGTAAAGATGTTCAAGTATGGAAGACAGAGAAAGAATATGAAGATCTAAAAGCAGAGGCAAATTTGTTTGTAACCAGGACGGAATATGACTTCGACATTCCTGTAAGGTAAAAGTCGAGATCCGTTTATTTATTTTTAATAGGCTTAAAAATTAGGGAGATATTGTATAGTTCAAAAACTATACTATAATATTTGTATTTCGTGCCATTCATTAGTAGTATGACGAACTCGAGAAGAATAGTTTTGCCTCCACCTTTCTGGAGTGTTGATATGAACAGGACAAAACCGAGAAATATTCTATTATATTCATGAAATGTCAAGAGTAGACAAAAAATTGTCATAACTTAAGGTAAAGAATGAGTCCCGTTGTCAATTTGTGCTGTTGGTATACGTAGAAAAAACTTATGTTTCTGGATCTACACCAGACGTATATTTTGCGAGCATAACCAACTATCTATATATTGTATTTATTATAAAAAAAATGAGACTCATTAGTCAACCTTAGCTGTTCAAGTGTAAATAGCCTCGCCTTGATCTATAGGCACGTGTTATATCAGCTACTTTTTTTTTCAGAAAAACGGTAAAGGTCTATGAAACGAGTAAAGGTTCCATCGACAGCTATTTGATCACGAATTATGATGGTTTCGGGTTCACCATCAGCTTAGAAGATGTTGACGTCAACAATGGTATCTTTTAAATAATCATATTTTTTTGCGGTAAATGCAGCGGTTGCGTGTAAGGTGATGGACAGATGCCCTAATAAAAATTGGATAGATCCTTTGGATTCAGGTCCCTCATATACGGTAAAATTAAGAGAAATGAAAATCAGTTAGGTACGTTTAGCAATGCACGAACGACTTAATCGCTTGTGCGAAAGATACATTATGAGGTTTATTCATCACGTATTTTTACTATGCTCGCAATAATGAGTTTTTGGCTCTTGTCCTTACGCTTATTGCACTTGAAAATGTGAATTTCATATAACAGTCAAGAGCACAGTAACAGAAACATTTAGTAACGATGGCAAATGCATGCAAATGCTTATTAGTGCGCGCAGAAATTAAACTACAGATTCAATATATATCGATTAATGCACTGATTTTTAGGGTATCATGGCCAGTGGGTAAAAACGGAACCGTATTACTAAGACTCCGGTATCTATCTGTCCATGTATCTGTCACCATGACATCTCATGAAATTTTCACAGATGATGTATTTCTGTTTCCTCTATAACAACGTATAGGTATTAAAAACGGAATAAAATAAAAATTTTGGGGGTTCCTTTACAACAAACTTTTTCGAAGATAATCATCCCGTTGTTTGAATACCATAGTTCAATTAATATACTTATTTATTAGAAACCTCTTTTTGCATTCATAAACAATAATTTACAATTATGCATTATGATGATATACCCTAATGTTTGGTTTAAGAAAAAGATATTTATTACAAATGTTCATATTTAATTTTGTAAACTTTTTCAATCAGATGATGTTTTATTTTTAAATCACTAAGCAGCTTCAATGCAATAGGGCAAACTATCCCCATATAACAAAACGCAGAAAGATACAGAGGTCTACGAAGATCGATAGTGATAAATGTTTTTTTTCCTTGTTTATGCGACGCTCATATAATATCATTGCTATTATCCATTTTTCGCTTGCCCTATAAGCTTTTCTGATCACAATAATTTGTTTGTTCGTTTCCTCAGAAGAACAGTGCATTTACAGTAGTCCTTTCGGAAAAAATCTGAAGAATGACATGAAATTCCTCAACCCACATGTGCCTGGAGACGTCGAATTAGCTTTCCACAGGTGAATACTTTAGGCTCGAAACCTTTAATGATTGCGTGGTGCGTAGGCAACTACATTTCTTGTTTGTTTTTCCCTTGCGTTTTTCTCACCAATTATCACATTTATATTTTTTACAAAGATTTCTTTGGGAAGTACTAAATAATCACTCGCTAAATAGTTGTTCCGAGGCAACTGTTCATTTAGTCGTTTGCGAGCGAGCTGCGTAAACAGTCGACGCACACGAACACTTAAATCAACAATTTTAACCAGTAAAACGTTATTATTTACAAGCATATTTCGTTTACGTGATTGACATATTTCACCGTGAATAACCACCATATTATGATAATAATGACGTTATTATTGCACTTTTGCTTATCTTAACGAGCGAGCAGTACTACCAATGAACTGTCATTGCATAATGTAACAATTTTAGTTACGATCATCAAGATCAATCAAGATTTTTACTTATATTCTTTTAAAGCTATTATACAAAGAAAAGATAATACGGCTGCCTGTAAGCAGTGAAAGAGAGAAACGAGTTTGCAAAACTCTCTCTCTATTTTCATATGCACTGTAAAAAAAACATACTAAAACAGCGATAAAACCCGCTGAATCGTTCTGCCATTACTCTATCGGAAAGAGTATGGTGCAAGTAGAAAGAGAAAGTGTTTTGCCATTTTCTTCTTTTTTCAAACGAGAGACAGCATAACGCTTCGAGTCTTAGCAGATTTAGCTTTAGAGAAAGGTGTAACTCATTGATCTCTACTTTCGTTTTAGCTTCAAACGTCATCATAAAAAGATTTACGATAAGAACGAACACGAATACAGGAAAGAAATCTTCCATAAAAACTGGAGGTAAGTCATACATTTGGTGTACAACTCATGATTTTCTCAGTCTGTTCTGAATTTTACTCAAAATTGACATTTAACCTCTTCCATATTTTTCACTATTCGTTCGCTTCCTTTTCATACAGCATTTATCAGTCTTCTTCTCTATCACGTTCTATATCTCTATCAATCACGGCCATATTTACCATAAGGCGTTATGCACAAAATTATATCTGTGGTATTATAGCACAGACAGGCATTCTATCCTTAATTAATTCCGATGATTTGTCATAATAAAAATATAAATTAAACGCTTCTTTACAGAATTACACAAGACGTTGAAATAATCTTTTTTCTTTCCAGATATGTAGAGTCACAGAACCGTAAGAATTTGGGCTACAAACTGGAGCTTAATCACTTCGCTGATTATACTGACGATGAATTTAGTATGCAGACTGGCACCAGGCCTTCCGATCCTAATGCGATGGGCAGCATACCCTTCCCTCACACCGAAGAAGAGCTGAAACAGTTAGAAGATAAACTGCCTGAAGAATATGACCTGCGTTTAGAAGGATACTTGCGACCTGTCGGAAGTGCGTTTTTGTAATTTTTTGGCAGTACACCATATCTGAGGAATTCAATAGCGCAGTGAACGTGAACTTAAACACACTTTCGAGAAGATCGGTCGTAAGATGCTTAACAAAAAATTATTACCTCGAACTCGCTTGTGATTCTAAAGGCACGTTAAGCTGTTTGCTCAAAGCGGCTGTGTCTGCAGTTTTAATACAAACAATTCCGTACTTGACCCGCGTGGTAGGTTTTGACTATTCTCCCTTCAGTTCAATTCTATCCCGAGGGAAAGCCTGTGCCCCAGCAGTAAGGACATTATAGAAATTGCTTTGGGTTATGTATAAAAACATTTTATTTACCTTTTACACTTTCAGATCAAGGCGGCTGTGGATCCTGCTGGTCTTTCTCCACGACGGCTACAGTGGAAGGTGCTTTATCCAAATCTAACGGAGGCAGGAACCTGGACCTCAGCGAACAGTCACTCGTTGACTGCGCTTGGGGGTAATTACCAATATTCCAGATACATTATGATATCTAGCAACTTCCGCAAACAATCAGTTGCTGTCATCCGAAAAAGCTACTGCAGTGCTATTCTGTTATAAAAGCATTGTCGAAATCAACATCGAACGCACCGCTATCACACTATAGAGGTTCAATAAAAAAAATCACTATAGAGTTTAAAGTTTTATTTTATTGAAGTTGTTAAGTGAATAAAATAGTTGAGCTTGGTAATCTATGTGGTCTAGTCTCTAGATCACATTCTGGTACAAGTATTCTATTCTTCGAGTTATACGTACCCTTTATTTGCTACAGTTATGAAAATTTCGGCTGCAGCGGTGGACAATTAGACAAGGCTTATGAATATATCCTCCAAAATCAGATACCCACGCAGAGAGAATATGGAGGATATCTTGAATTAGTAAGTTTTGTCATTTATCTAAAATCGATATAATAAAAGGTCAGCGTATCAAATAAATCATCTAGTATCAAAAACTTGAAATATTGTAATATACTTCTTGTTGAATTTAGATCAAACGTCTCATTACAAGGTAAATAAAAGAGGGAGTAAATTTATATACCTCGTCAGTTTTCGAAAGTTACTAAATCGATTAAAAATGAGTTGGTAAGAAAATAAGAGTGACATATATCAGGCTTTCTAAAATCCGCGAAAGTTAATGTGGTCTAGTTTCTGACTTTACACTTATTTTGCAACTGCCCTTCTATTTAGGAAGGCATGTGCCACCTCGACAACATGACCGAGACATTCGGCATCCGCGGCTTCTCCAAGGTCACTCCCGGAAACCCAACTGCCATGAAGACAGTCCTCAACAAATATGGACCAGTCGCAGTCGCCGTATACGCTGGAACCAACATGAAACTCTATTCCAGTGGGATACTATACGATTTTGATTGGTAAGTATTTCAGATTTTGTAATTACAGTTCCTTTTGTCGCTCCTGGGCAATTAATTTCGACACCATGGTCGTCTTTGGAAAACATTGCTGTATCCGAAAAATACACGCGATAAAACCGTTTAAGAGCAGATTATTGTTTTTAATAATTATCTAGATAAAGGCTATTTTTAGTTATTTACTTTTTACCGGTTTCAATTAAAAGGTTATGAGTATAATGTTTTTTAAGGTTCCGTCATTGGAGAATAGAAACGGCACACTTGTAAGATGAGTATATGTGTATGATTATCTAGACAGATGAATAGATTCATCTATTTACTTTACTCCGAAACTACTGGAGCAGTAGAGTCAATATTTGGCATACATATGCAAGTTTGCACATATAAAGAGCAGCTGGATCATTGGTTAGCGCATTTTGTCTGCAATACTGAAATTAAGCAACTTCCACAAAGGACGGTTATAAGATGGGTAACTAAAAATTTACTATTTCAAACTCCTTGTTGTTCGTATGGTCAGCCTGCATCTACAATCGTGAATACATACACACTGTGCCCGCGTGGTGGGTTGTAGCTGAGACTCTTTATCTGATTACATTTAGCAATGAGGACATCAATGATGTGTGATATGTACACGCAGAGAACAGGGTACAGCTGAAAATCAGTGACTGTTCCTTTAAGGAACATCCAACGCGGAGCAATTTCCCTTTTTGGACTACTGCTTGATACTTGGTGTGTTTGTGCAAACATACTTTGGTCAAATCATTGTAATGTTGCCTATAATTTTTCTGTACACAAACAACGCGTTTTACAATAACCTGTAACGTAGTGCTCAAGTAGTCAAGTTTTTATCTAATTAATTTAAACAAATGTAACATCGAAGCTCGGTGAGTAGCTCGGTGGCGTAGTGGATAAGCGCCGCGGCCCGCGATCGTAGTCGTTAAGCAACTTTCGCAAGGGTCGGTCACGGGATGGGTGACCAAAAAATTATTATCTCGAGCTACTCCGTGCTTCGGAAGGCACGTTAAGTCGTTGGTCCCGGCTGCATTTGCAGTCGTTAATACCCTCCAATCCGCATTGGGCCAGCGTGGAAGGTCATGGCCCATCCTCCTTAACCATCCATAAGGAAGGCCTGCGCCCCTGCAGTGGGGACGTAAAAGGGCTGGAGATGATGATGATGATGAACATCGAAGCTACGATCTATGACATAGACGTCATCTCAAAATATTTTTCAGTGACAGTGCCGAAAATCCAAACCATGGCGTGGTAGTTGTTGGTTACGGCGAGCGAGATGGCACCCCATACTGGATCATACGCAACTCCTGGGGTGAAAACTGGGGAGAAGATGGCTACATACTCATTTCGGCAGTGAACAACAACTGTATGGTCCTCAGCACAGCATTCTACCCGATTGTCTAAAGTATTTTACTATATTTAAAAATACAAAAAAGGTTTATCATTATTAGAAGGCCCATTTTTTAAATTTTCATATTTAGAATACAATAGCTCAACATTGTGTGACATGAGATATATTTATATTGTTATAAAATATAATGCCACCATTATAAGAAGTCTCTTTTCAAAGCATTAAGATTTCAATTTCGAATTCAATATTCGGTATAGTCGACGATATCAATTATAAAAAAGGATAAATGTTGTCTTTTTGTTCTAGTCAAACTGACTTTACCGTGCTGTCAAACTGTCAAATACAAAAGACAAGAAATGGTGTATCGGCAATTAAATAAAAGCCGGGTAATACTCTCGACTCAAGTTACTCCGTCCATTTTATGCCAGTATAACGAATATATCAGCGCTCATTATATATTTTTCTCATCACTAAATAATCTATCCCTTGCTGATGCTGAAATAATACTATAAAATAAATAATGAATATGAACCGGAGCTACCAACTCCTACATTGTTTTATTATTTTGTCACTTCTACATCATCAACAGTATTATAAAAAGTGACATTAATAATAGTAACTAATTTGTCATATAAAATATGTTATCAAAATATGGATATGCCTGCGATTTAATTATAGAATTGTAATTTAACCTGTCAGTGTTATTGTTGCAATGTTCTTATAGGGCTCATGTTATGTTAAAAAATTAAAGCAATAAATTGGAGTCTAAGATAAAAATATACGGAACATTTCGCTTTGAAAATGTATCTTCTCTAGCTGCCATGATTTTATAATATTGGTGGATTTTGAAATATTAACCATCTTTCATGAAATCGTAATATTGAGCTTTTGTAAATTGTTCTTAATTTATAATTCTGGGTGTACTCTACGACTGATGATTGCGTTATGAGGTATTTTGATTTAAATAAATTTCACGTGCAAACAATGTGCTTTTTATTTCTTTACAAAACATTTTTGTTTCGACAACACAAATGAGCGTCTGTTGTAAGTAAATACTTTGGATCCGATGCCTTTGATGCAAGATTTCACTCACACTAGCAAATAATGTTTGGTCGAAGCTTTGTAATAAAAACGAGCTGACCCGGCGAACTTCGTACCGCCTTATTATACCAGTTTAAAAAAAAATCTTATATACAAACCGTGTCTTGAATCGTGGGACACATAAAAAATTAAATCATCCAATTTGATACAGTCGGAACTAGAATGCGGAAGTTATGCGCGTACATACGTTTCGGCGATTCATTTTTATTCATCGATATTTAATAGCTCGCCTGGACTTATTTTTTTATTTTTCGATAACTCATTAGTTATAATTTTTTTGATATAGTGTAAAAGGCAATTTTGATCTAAATTACATGCACAACGTATCTAGCTTATTTATTTGAAAACTGTATCGTTAAAAATAGGTTTGTAATTAACCCATCATTTTACTTTTACTGTTTTAAGTATATGTAAAAAAATTATTATTGTGGGTTATCCTTGAAAAGTAGACATATACCACCGTGGACTATTTTTTCGATCTCCTAAAGAGGTACAATTCCACCATACAATGTTTTGTTACAACTCAAAAGTTTTTGGCATCATTTTTGAGGAAAGCTTCCGATCGGCTTTCTTTTTTCCGACATATTGAACTAATATCGTTGTAATATCGTCAGTTTGTACAAAACCTAAACTCGCTATACACTAAAACCTTTGTTCTATCACAGAATTGTTCTATCTATTGTTGAAAACCGCATGAAAATCCCTTCAGTACTTTTCGTGTTTATCGCGAACAGACAGACAGACAGAAGCGGCGGGGACGTTTTATAATATGTAGTGGTAATGAGCGAAATACCAGTTCTAGTGTTTTTCTTCTTCTAGCGAATATTCTTCCGTATATGTCAAGGTCTAAGGCCAAGGTCCTAATCTTGTCGCCCGGCTAATTCGCATGGTAAGACCTTCATTAATTTATTACGTAATAATTTTGTCCTTTTCTGTTATCTAGTGATTAACGATCTTGTTTTTAATCGACTTTGTACAAGGAGTTTTTTTTAAAAATCCGACTGTTTTGTACCAAGTACGACCAGGACTTTCTTTTTAAAACGTATTGAATGAACGATATTGTGAATTAGACGTTAATTGTAATTATCTAAGGCAAGCTTGAGACTCAAATATATTTGAAAGCTTTTAAGAATGTCAAACGTAATGCCATCTGTAATCATTCGACCGGTTTGGATAAGTTTATATTATGTTTCTTGTTTATTCAAATCATCATTCGTTTCTGATGCGATTAAGCAACTTATAATAACTTACGTAATTCCATAAATCGCTGTACTTTTAAAAGATTGGGATAGTTTAAAACTATACAATTATTCCACAGACGTACTGTTGCGATAACCATAAAGATAATTATTTTATTTAACACTAAGTTCACAGACACAAAAAACATCGCGACATGTGCCCTTTTTTGCACTTTTTTGTTCTTATTGTTATTTTTTATGTATAATTCCTAGGGCAGTATTCCTAATTCAGCCGTTCCGGATCTTTTCAGCATCCAATCACAACCCGCGTGTCATCTGATGTCGTCCACCCATTTCTTGGGAAGATGGCCACGCGATCTATAGGGCAATTCTGCTTACGTTAGCGTAATTTTGCAGTCAATAGCGCTTCAACTACAACCCTTTATGTCACAATTCTCGTTAATTGATTAAATGAATTAATTTATTCTTAATACAAAATGCTTAAAAAATCCACTTGGTCCCTGGTACCCTGAAATGGGAATCGAACCGACGACCTTTCGCAATCCGGGCGACTGCTCTAACCACTGAGCTATCCAGGACCAAACAGGACTGACGAATCTTTCTGAGATTCTGTTTATATGCGATTATTCCGTAAAAATTACCGAATTGAGGCCCGTTACTAGCACGTGGTGGACCGAAAATCGACGACAGTCGTTAAATCTTTACGGCGTAATTTGTAAGTGGCCTAAGATATATTATATTTTAATATAGAATCAAGTAGACACGTGAGGTATTATAATTATTTACCATTTATTAATAATCTTGACGTTGCTACCAATCTTCTTAAAGAAAAAAAAATTATTTATTCAAGCAATAAATTGTTTATATATTCATAACTTTTAGAAAATTCTTAAGAATTATTCTAAAATGAATAAAAACCAATAACAAAGATGAAAAATTTTACCTTGTAGAAGTCCTCGCTCCTTCTAAAACGAGATTGTACGGATATTTGTAAGTTTGTACGGTGGCTTAGATTAGTCGTATGTCGCTATAGTTTGTATGTCGCTAGATAGGGGAAAGGAAACAAGATGGAAGGGGTAATTTTCTGTAGTAATAATAAGAAATGTACTTGACTCAAGTATCTTATTTTAATTGTTCTAGGAAGGTAATTAAATAATATAAACATATTTCAATTTAATAATAACTGCACGCTTCAAAAAATTATTGTAACTCGTAAAGTAAAACCCTAAAAATTGGTGGTGTCGCAGGGTCGCCTAGGATGGTATGGAGGAGGCAGCTTCTGGAAACGGGAACTAAGGTAATGGGGTGAATAAGGATTTTACATACTACAGAGCTGCTTCCACCCTTAGTGTATTTATTTATTACATTCCATAAAAAATTTCGTTAATTTTTATATAACTTAAATTATTGTTCTTTTATAAAAATTTAATTAATTTTTTTTTAAGAAATATATATTTTTTATACAAATTATCATATTTTTTACGGTCGTTCCGATATTTAAAATATAATTGACGTTTTTTTAAACAACTTTTTACTATTCATTTTTAACATCTACATATAGGTGATCTAGAAGTTCTTTTTATTTTTGTGACAGGAAAATATAAATCATAAAACAATTTGTATGAAAAATAAAACTCATTTAAAGATTCAGTAGCACTCAATTTTAGACCATAAACTTCTGTCACGAAACTTCGTCATTTAATATAATGTTTTAGCTATTTCTAATTAATGTGATATTAACGATAACATTAATTCAATATCTTTCTAGAAACATCGCTATCGCAAACGCTAAAACATGTAGTTGTAGCGTAAGTTCGGGAATATTTCTCAAATATTAAACTGATAGGGATTGTCCTTCAGCCTAG
Organism: Diatraea saccharalis; assembly: GCA_918026875.4. Classification (NCBI taxonomy): domain Eukaryota; kingdom Metazoa; phylum Arthropoda; class Insecta; order Lepidoptera; family Crambidae; genus Diatraea; species Diatraea saccharalis. Next base: position 12,826,220 of record OU893336.1, read on the forward strand.
AAATGGAAAGTTAAAGTAAGAAGAGTCTATGCGAAGATCGGAAATTCGTTTTATTCACTAAGGTCCGAAATTATTAAAAAAATATATTTTTGAAGTGGCCGTGAACTTTGTAAGATAGTATTGGAAATTTCAAAACTTATTTTTGCATTACCAATAACAATTAGCGAATAAATGTTTTTAATGTTCGTCTGTTTGTGGCTTTGTTCAAAGACTATTAGTAGGTACTATACAGCTGGAATTTGTTTGACGACGCGGCGATAAGATATTGAAAAAAACATCCGAAATTGTATTTTATCTTTTTGAACAATATGTGCTTAGAAAACTCGTGACGAGTACAAATTTTAAAGTACATCCGTGCTGCTTAGTAAATTTCCAGATTTATTTAAAGTTTTTTTTGCTCACAAGCAATTGTAAAATAGTGATTTTTAATGATTAAAATCACTAATTTCAATTGTGTTTATCAGAAAATATTATTTCTAAATAAGCTCTAAATCGAGAACAGAAAACTATATCATCGACACTAATATTTTAAAGAGGTAAAGCTTTTTTATTTGTTTGTTTTTACCATTGGAAATACTGATCCGATCATGAAAATACATACACCTACGGCTAGCTACATTATACGTGGGGTGAAATAGGCTATAATTTACGCAGGCGAAGTCGCGGGAAATAGTTATTAATAAATAAAATAGTTTAAAGTGTTATGTTGCCCAGGCATATGCTATCAAAGTTATATAGAAGCGTCACCAGACAATTTTATGTCTCTCTCTATATCTCGGAATCGTGACACTTTATATGTATCAAACGTGAGGAGAGAAGGTGGAGGTTCTTATCTACAGACAAAGCGTGCCTGATAAATAGTAGATTGTTACACAAGGGGCTTAATTGACAATACATATGTATACGAGGTAGTTTTATAGATGAGTTTGGAGCCATTGTATACAAACCATCAAACCCAAATAAAACACATTAAATATTACTTTCTTTGCCTTTTTCTCCTTTTCAGCTAAACTTGTCCTGCATAGCTACCGTCAAACTCTCTAGCCATAATTATAGCCGTAGGATACCACATCTTATCGATGTTATATCGATAATTCGTTTCATTTTACTACTTTGACATGTAATTTAATAACGATGAAAGAACAATAAAGAATGTTGATTAGCGATTTGATAGCAGTGTAAGCAATTTAGTAATTTATTCCAAATTTATCCACCAAAAGATATGTCAAAGTAATAACATCAAACGAAATATCACGAGTAGAGAGTTAGTCGTTCTTACCTCCGAACGAGTAATAAGGAATAAATCTGGATTCAAAAATGATTTTCCAAATAGGCTTATTAGAATAAAGAATAACTTCATTCTTCTTACCGCTTCAGAGTAAAATAATGTATTAAATTTCAATAAAACTAATATTTGAGTTGTTCCGTATTCATCCTGAGACGTATTTGAGTTGTACCGTATTCATCCTGTGACGTCTCATCCCATTTCTTTACTCATCTCAAACTGGTATTCCTAACTCAACGCGATATTTGCTTAATTCAACCTAAACATATTCCTTATTCGTCCTGAAGTAAATATTACCTTAAAAAGAAGTATAGATAGTACAACATTTATTTCTGTTTTCGGAAAATTATTATGCATTCAATAGAAATACTTGTCTAATATTACAAATGAAATAAATGTGAATGTTTAGTTTTCAAAACTATTATTAGCTACATTTTTTAATTAAATGTGTTCGTACGAATCCCTCATCGACCTGATAATGTTTCTAATGCTGGAGCACAGATCTGCCCAATAGATGCAATCGAATGAAGTTGAATAGGGAGAATAAGCTATACCCACCATTGCAGCAGATTAGTACTTTCATAATTTAGGAAAAAGTTATTTCGTTTTTAAGTTTTTGAATGGAACGAAAAAATTTATGATAGGACTATAATATTTTTAAACGAATGCCGAATAAAAGGAGTGTATTGTGTTTAGGGTTAATTAATGTATTTATCTGAGTTTCTTTATTGGCCCATAACTTTTAAAAGAGTTAACTAATATTAATGTATAAGGTATCATTAGAAACTTTGTATCGTCCCGAGTAACAATGGTTATATATTTTTTTGAAATTCCAATTGGGCGATTTATTAGGAAAAAAATAATATGAAAAACGTTATTTCGTATATTATAATTAAAGCAATATGGATACAAAAAATTAAATATATAAGTACATTTACTGGTCATTAAGACGAATAAATAATTTTAAAACTAAAAACACGATTTCAAACATTGAAATAAAAATAAAAGAAACATAATGTGTTATGGCTGCTTGTTTAAACAAAATTCTTATTGCAGTCGAAGGACCCGTTAAGTTACAAATGTTCCACAGAACGGTCCCCAGACTTCATTGAAAATTTTGTTTAAACAAGCCATAACACAACACATAGCTATAACACATATGAATACCTGAAATAAAAGAAGGTTTAAGTGCCCAAAAATTTGAAACGTTTTTTATCCTAAAAATGTATTCTTTATACCAAAGCCAAAGGCTTATAATAAAAATTAAGTGACTTGCGTAGTTTGCTGCTCGGTATTTACAGCTTTAAGAAACGTTGGGGCGCAGAACACAAAGCAATATCTTTTTAAAAGCCTTTAAGTCCCTGGTAGTGAATCGCAAGTGATATGAAAATGGCGTACATAACTATATTAATCAAATCAGTATTATATTAATCAAAAATTACTCCCCTTTTTGTTTTTGGTACTTTGAGCCTATTTTATTTCCATTATCCACACACTATTGTTTGTATATTAATGAAAAATTAATAAATAAACAATAGTGTATACAATACTATTAATGAAACATTTTATTTGTCACATTTTAAATACCTCACTGAAGACTTATTTTTTTACAAATGATACCTATATGTCGGAAAGTGATGCGGGGCCGGCGGAAAGTTAGGTTGATCAACATTTGCCATCTGACTAGTGTTCGAGATATTCCTTCCAAATAAGATCGTAGATAGATCACAAATCAGTTATTTAATTGAATTAATTAGTTGTCTAATCGAAATACATTAATAATAACATGATGCAAACGGATTGCGATACGAAACGCGGAGAGTTCTGCGCTTGCGTCCGCTCAATATGGCCGCACAACGTAAAGTGCCATCTTCGAACAAGCATAGACCACTCCCAAGCGATGACAGCCGTCAATGTCATAACTTGACGTTTCGCAAAGCACCATAGATCTTGACAGATGACAACTGCAGGTGACAGATGGCGTTTCGCACAATCGAAGCGCCTTCTCGCCGACATATATATTTAAGACGAAACAACTCAGTCAGGTACTCAAGTAATTAAAGAAGATTTGTACTTGTTGATTGTAATGCTGTTATAAATATTTATAATTGCCGTTTATTTCATAAAATATCTATATTTTTAGTTTATTTAATTATTGTTAATAAAAAAACATATTTTTTGTGTTCTTTTCCATCGATATACACTAGTTGAAAGATATTATTTAAACAAAAATTTTCAGTAAATAATGCTTTATGTATAATATGCGATAATGCAAAATTTGTCACATATTATACATAATTTATTCTGATTTTCTGTTATTTTATCCAATAGAACAAGAATTAACTCAGATTAAAATTAAAAAGACTATATTTTTGTTCAGACCGCACACAGAAATCTTACATTTTTGGGTTATTTTAAAAAAGGATGAGCTAGGAATATTGTAGGGACGAATAAGGAACAAAACGCGTAAGATAAGACGTCAAAAGATGAACACAGAACAACCCTAATATTTGAACTTAAACTGTCCATTGGCGTATTTAAATTAAAAACATGTCTACCTTATGTCACAAGGGCCAAGGCTTCTAAATCTTCGCTGTTGAACCTTGACACAGTAGCGTCATTGACTATAATTCTTCAAGTCTTGTTTCAGACGACCAGACGTCATCAACAAAATGCGTAACTTACATCCGACTACAAAAAAAAAACTAACCAACATTATTAGTTTGCTTATGTTCTTTTTTAATTTTATTTTAAGACTATAAGACTATATTTTTCCCGCGACTTCGTCCGTGTGGTAAAGTTACTTTGAGCAGCATTTCTAAAACGAATATTAAATTTCTAAAATAAATAAAGTTTCATTATTTTATCTTTAAGAATGATGAACTTCCGTATAAATTTTAATTCTTTTTTTCAACCCTTTTATCACAATAAAAATCATGCTTTCAATATTGCCTTGAAAAACTTACATAATATTGGCTTGAAAAAACACTTTGATTCTTTTCCTGCTTCCATAATGTCTGACATTCCAAAACTATTTCATTATCTTTTATTAACCTCTCACGCTCACGAGAGCGTAAAAATATACCCATTTTCACATGCATAAAAATGTTGTGAATTTCGAATTTCGGCAGAGCCTTTATACTGCATCTCTCATTCAGTGTCTTTTTTTAAAGTAATCCCCAGAAACTTTGAAGACGATGCATTATAAAAGATTCCTTATCGGTCAAGGGTATAACATCTTCAGTATTTTTAGTTTTTCAAAAATATTGTGATTCTGAATTGTCTTGCTCTATAGGCTCATATGTTCACTAGTCATAGAACTACCTTGTAGTTGACAAGCAGACGAATGATTGATTGATGTTGAACGTTTGACATGCGCACGCACGTACGCACACACACACACACTCACACACACTCACACACACACACACACACACACACATACACACACACACACACACACACACACACACACACACACACACACATGCACGCATGCACGCACGCACGCACGCACCTCACTCATACATAAGCAGAATAAAAAGATTTGCGGCCATTCATTGATGAGTAATTTACAAATGTTAAACATTTTAATATGTAAGTCTTTTGTTTCACTATATTGTACATTTTATTTCCAAAACAATAGGGAAAATATTGAAACTGGCTTCTGAGACACGTGTTTTCTCAAATTCAGAAGGCCGGGTATCATTTACATGTAATCTTGTAAAAAAATAATTTTCATTTTTATTTATAATGTCAATTCATCACTTTGATGTCGTTATTTCTTATTTTTAGTATTAGTATTGATGGGATTGGTTGAGGGTCAAGGTCAATAATTTTTAAGGTTGTCATCAATACCACAGTTATTTAATAAATATTAAGATAATCTACTTAAACAGAAATTAAATAATGTTTATATAATGTTCGATAACATTAAAATAATTATTGGAGATACGCCGCAAAATTCATTTGGTATTAATATTTGTATTTGAGTATTTCTATTTTCAAATCAACATTTATTTTAAAACCTCTTTACGCGGCAAAACAATGAAATGGTTAACCGAATCATTCAGACAAATATCCGGTTCGGTAAAGGTATTTTTATTCGGTTAAACACCTTTTCGGCGCAGCACTAATAATTATCTATGACTAGCTATTTTCCCGTGACTTGTTAGGAGTAAATTTAAACCTATGTTCACCGCACATGATGTAGTTTCCCTTAGGTAAAAGAATTTTTGAAATTGATACCGTAGTCTTGTACCCTATTCGATGAAAACAATATTTTATTTACTCTTTACAATATAAGTATAATTTCAATTCTGGTTATTTTCTTTCTGAAATAACAAAAATACAATGAAATTAATAAATAAGTTAACTCCATTTGACGCTTTTTGTGTTTCTTATTATATATCTATGTTTTGAAAATTGATTTTTATTAAGTCACGTGTCATCGTTATGTATAAAAAATTTACAGAAATATCTCGAATATATATTACCGCCATATAGTGATATCGATTTTAGTAGTTTCGTTTTTCAAAATACTCGACCTACAAATTTAGACCCTGAAATTTGTTTTACACGTTGCACTTAACAAATAATGGTCGTAATATTTTTTTACTCCATATTTTATATTTGAAAACATCTCACTTCCCGTCACAGCAACTTAGGTTGTCAATCATAAAATTTAGAATTAAAAATATCGAGTATAAATAACAAAGATATTTTTTAGTTGGCATTTAAATGTAAAATGGTTATTTGTCTGTTTACTTCATACAAGATGTGTCCTTGCTTAAACATTTTTTCTTTTATTACTACAATTTGCAGTATAAGTATTATTTACTTTTAAATATAAACTCTGATAGAGTCTACTCTAAGTATAAAACAGTACTTGTAAGTGTTTAATTTAATCTAAAATTGATAATTACATCAATTTTTGGTTTTATACTAAACGACGTTTTAAATAATATAACGAATATAAAAAAGAAGTCCCAGGTTCGATTCCCGGTATTATTCAATGTAGATAATAATCTTTTCTCTATTGTCTTGCGTCTGGGTGTTGTAGTACCTTCGTTGTTTTAGAATTTCCAAGTAGAAGTGCTTTATCTAACTAATTTTGGATCTGAGCAATATATGTGATATTGTCTCATATTTATTTATTTAAGATTATTTTTTATGAAGCATTTCAAGAACATGTTTATTATCTTTTATAAATGTTGCATTAATAATGCTATTGATGTTTATATTATAGAGAAACGCTTCGATCTTTACAACCAACTCAAAGTCTTTTAATGTTTCTAAAAAATAATATTGGCACAGCCCTACGTAATATCTTATCTGTGGACGCCGCGGTTCCGACACTAAACAAGATCCGATGACCATTTAGGCGAACGGTGTGGTTATCCTGACTGACGGATATTATGATCTTAACCCATATTGTCCCAAGGGCGAATATTTGTATGACGTATATGAGTGGTTACGATCATCCTAATGATTTGTAACAGATTTTAGTTTTACATAACTTGTACAAAAAATATATTTTCACGCTATTATTTACGTTATTGAATTATAAGTGTAATATAACATAAATTTTGTTGTAAATAATATAGTTACAATAAATAAAATACAATAATTCATGACTTTTAACCCGGAACTATAATGGTTCAGAGTTCGTAATTAACAGAAATTATCACTTATCTAATCATACTAATCTAAACTAATCATGGGATGATGGGATGGGATGAAATGATTCTCATTTCATCCAATGATTAGTTTAGATTAGTATGATTAGAGAAATTGAAATAAATCAATGTTGATAAATTCGAAATTATGAAAATAGTGTTCGTTCTTTGGTTTACTTTAAATTATTAAATATAGTTTATTTTTAAATTGCTCCCCAAGTTTTTTTACTAGATGCCAAAATATCATGAACAACATAAAATTAGGGAAACGTTTTTAACCAATTTTCTACAGTCCATTTAAAAATATTTGTGTTTTTCGATATAAGGCTTACTTCAAGTCTTTGAAATAACATAATACAATAGGTACAGCAAGCAAGACATCAATCAGCAAGTAAAAAACTTCATTTGTAGCTTGTCCTCTTCATTATTCTAAAAAAATCAACGAAATAAACGATGGCTGTGAAGGGCAATAAATTCATTAAATATCAAAACATCATTGACTATTATATGTGTATATTAAGGATATTAAAAACATGACAAGAAAACATGTTTGGCTAAATAGAAGACGCAAACTCTGCATGTGAACATTTATAAAAACGGCGCAGCCAACGAAGGTGATTTCGCGCTTTAAATTTTGACGTTCTTCATCAGCGCTATTTTATTAGTGAAATAATATTTTTTTAAACTTTGTCTCTTTATACAGCCAAAACAAATACAAAAGTTTTAATGAGTGATCTTCAATATTTTATTAAAAAACATGTGTGATAATCACTTTTTCAAATGTTTCATCGTATGTGTTTTTTTAGTAATAACTTGTTTATGTGACAATAGTGATCCTAGAAGCGAACTAGGTTACCCTAGAGGATATCTGTCAGAATGTGAGTACGATATTTATATATATATATATATATATATATATATATATATATTTTAATAATAATTAAATTAAAATTAACCTGAATTCGTATTTCATCTATATTTCTATTAGTCTATTTTCGAAATGCTCATACGAATCCAAATAAACACATTTCTCAATCATTTATAATTTAACGAAGGTATGAATGAAGGTAGGAAGGAAGGTATGAATGTATGAAAGTATGACCTGACCTGACGCTGTCTCTGATGCACAGATAATCCTCACGAATTGGATTTTAACAAAATCCTAAGAATATCCGGAACTTTCCGAATTTCTTTCGAGGACAATTCGAATTTACCCTCATGTGCTAGGTTAATTCGTACAGTTAAAGTTTGCTTCTTTTTGATAAAAAAACTACTTATTTTTTGATTATGCAGTCCAAACACGGAAACACCTAATTATTAATTAAGTCGCCGATGATTTCATAATGTTTATCATTATATTGTGGGTGATAATTATCGTAGTTAATAAAGCACGTAATAGCTTGTAATAATGTATAATCTTACAGTGATGTCATATGTTCTTGTAAGCATTATGTGTAATAATAATTTTGTACATAACAATAAAACACAGGGGGAATTTCAATTTAAAATGACTTTAAATTTAAGTTTTATTTACTGTGTAAAATGATTTCCCTTGTTAAAATAGTTTATAATGATTCTTCACTAATTTAATTGTTAAACTTGTTAACATTACAAAATAAGAAATCTATATTTTTTTATCTAGGAAACAATGATGCAAATTAAATTAATATTTCGGGCAAGTCATTTATCACCATATTCTTATTTACCAAAACTAAGGAATTCTAATAAGACCATAAGTCTTATAATAAGACCTTAAACTCTAACATTTGATATGTTAGACGATATTATTTGTTGGAGAATCTAGGATCAGGGCAATGTATGGGTTGCTATCTAATATTCAATATAATTGTTAGTAATAGGGATACATATACCTTGTGAAAAACTATTTTTATTTATATTCCGCCAGTCCTATAGTATAAAAATATAAGATAGACTGTTTTGACGTGCAAATTTGTAGACCTTATCGCACCTCAAGACCTCGCCTTAAAAAGAAACAGACCAAAGGTTGCTTTACTTTCAGTTGTATTGATCTATATAATAAAAAGTTCTCAGAAATAGATTCATTATAGGTATATTATACAGTTACGACATTTAAACAAGAAGTGGTAAAGATTCTATCAGCTTAATGATTGAAATGACTTATCTTTTTCATTGTATGAATTTTTTCATATTTCTACATTTGAATGCGAGCACTGTATGCCTTATTTGCCTTTATTGGAACTTGTAAGCTCTATGTAGTATAAACATGTTCCAGAAATATTTACAGTATTCAATGTTTGTGTTACATATAAAAATACTTGCAACTTTCATCGTAATGATGACTGTTGATTGCCTAACTAGCTTTCCGCCAACAACTTCGCCCACGTGGTCTTGTATTATACATAAAAACCTTCCTTTTGAATCACCCTATCTATTAAAAACAACCTCATCAAAATCCGTTGCGTAGTTTTAAAGATTGAAGCATACATAGAGGCAAAGAAAACGACTTTGTTTTATACTATGTAGTGAACCAAAAATATATATTTTTAGCTTGAAGTCTACAAGAAAAGCAGGCACAGGCAGGCGTCACACGTCATAAATAAGTAAAACATCAACAAAGATGTGACGTCATGTGAGATTTCAACTCAATGTACCGCCTTAATTTATTGATTACGCAAAACAATAAAAAAACTATCTGTTTAATATTCTTTATAGGGACCTTAAAATAATCAAATGTAACTTCCTTCTGTTTTCAAACCGGTCATAAACATGTTTATTTTACAATGTTAACATAAACACAAACTGTTTGTACCGTTACCCTATTAGTATAACATACAACTCATTTTAAGAGACTCAAATATTGAATTTGAGGTTTTGTCCGTATATATTTACGTATTTATTTATTTACAATGGTCAAGGCAAGATATATTTTCTTACCTAATTCCGTGCCAATGGTAGTCAATTTAGGTAAATACACCCTTTTAATAAATAAGTTATTTAGTTTAGATTTTAATAATTTTAGGGGAATATCACGATTTCATTAAATATTTTGTCAAGAGATTGCTTTAGTTCTGTACTGTTTTAAAAACAATTTGATCATATAACATCTTGGTTTGAAAGAGTTGAACCACTTCTAAGTTTAGGAAATAAATTATTTAAAGAAAAATAAATAACCAGACTGCGTAAAAACGAATTTTAAAAAATACATGAAAAAATTTACTTAAATAAAAATTAAAAAGAAATAAACAAGCCCAGTAGTTTAGAATTCTGTTAAGTAATACTAAATAACTACACAATTGAAATAGTTTTATAATCGATATCTTCAAACAAATCATAAATTCTAATGCAGAACAGAACGACTCATAGTCGGATATTCCCCTTGGGAAGATTTGATTGGTAAAAATCATTTTTACGCAGTCGGGTTTTTGTTTTCTTTAAATTATTTATTTTATTTTATAGTTTTTAGTTACGATTCGTTGATTTCGTTATAAGATGGTAAATTTCGCAATCTAGTCATTTCATTGAGGGAGTTATTATAGTTTGTTAAACAACTTTAAATCGTTATATACAATGATATTAATATGTCTAGATACGCAATACATACCAAAAATCTGAAGCTACTAAAACTAAGACGTTTGTCTTAGGCGCCTATTTCACTACCCAATCTATCGGGCCCGATCCATCGGGTACACTGTAAATTGGGTAGTCTAATTAGTTTTTTCGTTTTGCACTTCATTACTCATTCAACTCCCGCCAAGAAAGTAGAAAAAAATGCTCCGTAAAAACAAAGAAAAACAGTAGATAAAATTCGATTCTCTTTCACAAATACACATAATACGAAATAATAATAAGTTTCACACTTAACTCATTAACATTTTTGGCAATAAATACAAAATTAAAGCTAGGTTATAAAATAAAAATATTTAATTTTTCAAATAAAATTTCGACATTTTGTCGTCAGTGTTGCCACTGCTATTTTTTCAATTTTCCCAAGTATATGGGAACCTTTTCTTTTTAATTAACGTGGCTATAATGTGGTTTAATTTTTTCAATGCGTGGAATAATTCGTTAGTTGTCGAGATACAACTTTTGAAAATACGTAAAATTGTTTGTTTGATGTTTTATGAACTTTAACAAATGTTTTTGTCGTAACCACTAACTTTATCGAAAAACAAAGGGATATATATGCACAGAGCCTAATTTCGTAATTGTTTTTTTTTTCAAAGTTTTTGCAAAGAAATTTTCAAATTTACAGTATTTTACTAATTAATTTTATACATATATCTACACTACTCGTTCATTCATTCATTCATCACAATGGGTGAAATTTTCGACAGCTGGCAATACAATATCAATTACCCATTTTTCCGTTCATTCTGTCGTTCGCACATATTCTGTCTTTGTTTAATTTAAAGTTTAATCGTAGATATGAGGGAGACAAATACAATAAATCTATTTATATTATATTAAAGCTACGTCCTGATTCCGAAAAAGTGCTACGCTTTTTGGCGCATCTGTTGTATGGGATTGCTTCTCTAGTTATTAAACTCATTGGTTATATATCCTAAACTATTATTTAAAATGAAAAATAATAAAAGGAACCTAAAGATGATTTTAAAATAGCTATTCAACGATACCCCACTTAACATAGATCATAGTGTTTTTTTTTTCATTTTTACATTATGGCGTCTGGTTGTCGGTGAGGTGAATTTTGATTACTGTCATGTCTTTAGTGACACTCGCAAGGTTAAGACAAATCGATTGACGTAAGAATCATCAAAATTGCAAGACCACTCGGACGGAGCCGCTGGCGGAATAAAATACTATAATAGTTAAACTACACCTGGAAAATTTATTATTCACAAAAGAATATATTCATAGAAATCACGTGCTTTTGAACTTTAACATTTTCATTAAATCAGCCTGTTGCAGTCCACTAGTGGACAAAGACTTCCCCTAGGATGCGCCTAAAAACACGATCTCCGTATATTTTCGTCCGGTCATTGCTGGCCAACTTTATGAGGTGATCAGTCCATCTTACCGAGGGACGCCTGGCACTCGATTATCCGGACATAGTCTCCATTTGAAAACCCGAGTAACCTCCCATCAGTTCAATTGGTTTTTCAGCTTCACTGTCATGGTCCACGTTTTAGTTCCGTAAACTTGATAGGATGCACTGATTCAATACTAGTAGCTCTTTCGCATAACTTTTTGTATATCGTGTTTCAACTTCGAAATATCAAATGAACTCCTGAATTATCTATCAGATTGATAAATAAACTTTCAGCAAACCAAGGAGTACCGATCGGAAAACTGGGAACAACTAATCTGATTTTGTATAACGCTATTCTATTATAAGAACAGCTGCAAAGTCAACTTCGAACACCTTATGTGATTCAATTAAATAAAACCTCCTTCAAATGGTAATAGAGTTTTTATTATGACAGGATTTTTTCGCCGACGAACTGCTGTTTTCTAACAGAATAGCATGTACCTATTATATGGTTTGAGATGTAAGAGTAGATATAGTATTCGTATAAATCTTTGGTTTTCTTGCATCAAAATAATGTTGTCGACCTTATCAAAACATATAAACAGACCTTGTTATTCACATTAATCTAATCAATTTATTAACTGTATTGGAAACTGGTAACATGATATCGAGTTACTACATGATGATAGCAGCTTTATTACACCAACTAGGATAACTGGGCGCTTATATGCAATAATGTTTTAACCCACACACAACATTTTGAGAAAATGGCGTGAAAGTATGCATACGGATTTGTTTTATAATAAATATATGTTTTTTCCATACTCTAAATCTTATGTATGTAAGGTATTATCGGTATACATCAAAATCTTTTCAACTATTTAGGGGTTAATTCATTATTGCTTATCAGTTTAAAGTATTAACCAAGTTTATCGGTGTCCACCTTAAGGTTCTTGTATATATACACACACAATAACCTAAATATATATAAATATATAGGTACAAAAATACGTAGTATTATAGTTCCCGAATGCTTACCATATAGGGGGAATATCAAAATATAGTTATTTTGAATAACCATGCATTTCTGACGATTAAATGACCTATAAGTGGCAGCCCTACACGTTTAGTTTATTACCTCTCGCTCTTCCCTCGAGTGGCTCTACTAATCTGGTTTTAATTCATGATAATTAAATAAATTTTAATACGTGTATTTCGTATTTTCCAGGTCCAGGATCAACACAAGCTTCCACAATTCGTGAAAGCGAGAAGAAATATTTGACTTTCTGGGTTAAAGGAAAGGAAAAGGGATGGAAGAAGTATCCTTTCCACAAAGCTAGAGATATCCCCAAAGATCCAAGACTAGACTTAAAGAAGTTTGTATTTTAAAATACTCATTATTTTATACTTTACAGAAAAATTAAAACCCCAACAATATTATGTACAATGATGCACAAGTCTCGCACGCAAGCTCATTCTGTCCTAAAAGTAATGAAATCAAATATAAACCGTCTGAATTAACTAAAAAATCATTTAAAATAAAAAAAGGATGTATATTTACCTATAGACCTCAGTATTTATTCAACAGGATGTCTCCACGGGTTCACGAAATGATGACGAAGAGACAGATGTACCTACCACATGATATACAGAAAGACGATCAACAAAGTGAACCTATAAAGATTCCCTTATTTCCTTTTTGAGACAGGGAACTCTTCTTTTTAATAACGAAAGGCAAATGCACCTTTCTTAAACGAGGGCTCTCCAACCACTCTTCTGTTAAAGCTTGGTAATCTACCTAGTAAAACCCGCTGAGGGATCCCTCAGTGGGACGGTAAAAATCCAGTATCCAACAAGAAGCCCGCCAGGCAGGAACTCTAAAAATACTATTGACTGTAATGCATCACGGAAATTCATTATTACAGCGTACATTATAGAATTTCAGTTTGATTCTCTTTATTAATTAATTCATACTATATATACATCGGTCAACTTTCAGGCTTTAAACATAAAAAAACTAATTAGATATTTTTACTGTTTTCCACAGAAAGACCTTGTTCCTCATACATGGCTACCTGGACAGTGTCAACTTCTTCATAACTCCAATATTTGCTAACGAATACATAAAGTTGGGCTACAACTTCCTCGTTATAGATTACACGAGATTCGTCACTGTACATTACTATATGTGAGTACAACCAAGAAGTATTGTTGCTTTAAAGTATCGATATACTTTAAGTATATAGAGGATACAGAAAGTCCAGGGCTGCCTTCGACTTACTCTCTAGCCATTTTTCAAAACGACTAAAATACATTAACACGCTGAAGACTAAATGCTAAGAAAAATTAACGCGTTAATAAATGCGTTAATTATTAACGCATAAGGAACATAAAAAGGATGCGCAACAAATGCTTTAAATAAAGCAGTACTCGAAATCTCATAGCACGTTATTTTTTAAGAAGTAAAAGAGATCGGCATAATATGCTGAGCTAGAGACCTTTTTAGTGCAACTGTGGGACATCATGATCGCTTGATATAATACCTACTCAAATATTATTATTTTCTATCTTTTATATCGTTTATTATCTCGTATATATTATCGTTTTCCGTTAATTTTCTTATTAATTGTCTGTAAGTATCCTATGTATGTGTGCCATATAAATGAATTTGATTTGATTTCATCAAATTTTTTTACATAACAATTTTTTTTTTATACTTACATAATCGCAATTTCATCTAAACAATTATCAACTAACTAACTAACTAAAATATCAAGTAACTAAACTATTTAATAATACACAATCATATTTAACATGCTACGAGAATAAATCCTTAACGAGCTCATTATCATTTTTACCTTAACTTTGATACAAGATCGGTTTCGCGCGCTGTGATTGTGATTAACGTCAATACTCGGCCGCGGGCGTTAATGATCGTTGCGTGTTAATACGCTCAAATTTTTACCGCCTTGACGTGTACATACTTAAGCGCTAAATACGATTAGCGTGTTAAATTAACACGTTAATTGCTAATTGAACTACCTCTACTAGCTATACCATAACTATAACCAATGGAAACGACATCTTAGTGACGTTGGCGATATTTCGTTTCACTTTACTATCTTGAGGTGTAAATACTTTAATAACTATGAAGAAATGATAAAGAATGCTGGTATGTCCAAGTGTTAAAAAGAAACTAAATATCATCATAGCATCCAGGGCCGGATTAGCCACGTAGCAAAAGTAGAAAATGCTACGGGCCCCGCGTGTTTGGGGGCCCCGCGCAAATGGGAGCCTCGCTATGGTTTAGAGCCATTAATTAATTATTTTTCAAGTAAACAATGCAAAAAAAGTAATAAAACTTAAGTCACAGATTAGTTGTGTTGTATTATTCGGAAAGCAAAGGACGACTTTTCTGTTTCGGGGGTGTAAGGGGAGATTTGCTACGGGCCCCACTCGGTACTGATAGCATCAATAAGATGTCTTATCCTATAGCTAGAGAGTTATGCGGTCGCTTTCGTGTAATTTCGAAACGTTAAATGCAATTCCATGAAGACGTAGGTAATTTTCGACTATGTAACAGGAATAGGGCAAGACATTCCTGCTAATATGCAGATAATCTGCACGAAAACGATTTAAATAATAAGAATACTAGCTTTGCCAGCGGTTTTGCACAAGTAGTCATGTAATTTACATATAAACCTTGCTTTTGAATCACCTGTATATGTCTTTTTGTTTATTTAATATGGATGTTGAAAAACTTAAACTTGTCTTTATTAAGCTAAAGTTTTATTTCTTCAAGTCAAATAGAGCCTTTGATACAAGAAAACGTTCAGTTAATTGTATTATTGATCGAAGAATCAAACTTAACATTTTATAGTTTCACATTAGCAGAGCGATTCTGTAAAAATCCGAACCCTGAAATTGAATTTACTCATGTGTCTGAATTCACGTCATTCAGTGTAGAAATTCTGTTGAGTCCATTATTTTATTTTATAAAAATACTCAGATATTCTATTCCTGTCATTTCGAAACTTCACTTATGCCACAAAACGTTATTACCAATTCAAGGTTGAACGAATGCCGCTTTTGAAGTGAATTTGGAAACCTGAGTGAATTCGAATTCGGTCATGTATTTTTACAGATCCGCTCTGCAGTACTCAAAACTATTCGACATCTTTTGAGCGAAGTTACAGTCTCAGTAAAGTAAACGCCTTCGAGAATTATCAAGGCAAAGTTTTACAAATGTTACTTTCCTTCTAAATTAGAAAATATTTCAGTTAATCTATTTTATTACCTCTTTATTCATTACGATCATAATAATAGAGCCAATGAATATAACGTTAGTTAATAGGCGCAGAACACTACTATTATTTTAATAGCAAAATGAGAAAGAGAAATGTAATATTCAGTTTCGGCTTACACCTACACATAATCAATTAACTATAAATACTTAAACTATAAATACGTAAAACGTTGTATTTCATCGTACCTAGTGATGCGACTCGAGTCCTGAATCTACTCCAGTCGCGAAGTGAATTTTTCAACTAGTACTCGAGTGAAAAACATATCACTCGGGTCTTTATGCACTTGACTTATTGAGTCTCTCTATGCACTCGAGTTACCGAGGGCCATCTAGTATGCACTGGTGGCATCTAGTGGTAAGCAATGTAGTGGCAAGAGAATTAACTCGATTCGACTAGTTGATTCTCTTGCCAGTAGATGTCACTTTGCTCCTCTAATTTATTAATACCTCCTTTTTTTTATTTTCTAGATCACTTAAATAAATAATATATGTAAACTCTTTTAATGTGTATTTTATTTATATAATCTATGTATTTGTTTAAAATTACTAAGAGATATCTCACATGAATAGCACGTTTGATTTTTTTTTACTCGAGTCACGCGAAAGTTCGAGAATGACTCGAGTGAGGTAGTCAGTTGGCAGAATCACAAAATCCTACTCGAGTGGTGAATTGTGTGGTGTGAAAGAGATTTCGAGTACGCTGCGGTACTAGCTTTGCAGATTTTATGGACCGTTCTCTATTTGTTTGTTTCTCAGCAATGGACAGGGGAGATAAGATTGCGGTTATGATAATATTGAAAAAAAAAATCTAAATTGTAGATATAAGTTATAATTAAGTATGGGAAAAAATAAACAATCATACCCCAACAATTCTACTGCGAACACATTGTATCGCATTAAATCGAAATATGGAAAAACGAACGTCAAGACTTATTGAATGCCAACTATCTACAGTTTGATTCAAATAAAGTGTATTTACGGTATTTAGACGCATACTAGAGTAATTCTGCTTATGTTAGCATAATTAGGTATGGAAAGTCAATAGCGCTGGAACTACAATCCTTGTTACACAGTTGATAGAGTTCTTTTTGCTAGATCAAAAAATAATAAGTTTATTGTCACCATCGATTTGGTTGCGAATTTATATAGGCAGAATAGGCTAGCACCCTGTGTAACATGAGGAACTTGAAAGACTCGAGTTGTTTCGGCATATTTCTCATCCCATTTCTTGAGTATCGAATTTGTCATCTACCTACGGGTGCTGGACACATTTGTGCGGTGAAAAAAAAATGTTCATCTAATTTGTAAGAAATTAATTAAAATGGTTCAACACAGAAACAAAATCATACTCACATTATTTTGTTACAGATCTAGTCGACTCATGCGACCTATAGGCAAATTGATAGCGGAAAAATTAGTGGAGATGACCGAAGAAGGTCTTGACCCTTCAAAACTGGAACTGATAGGGCTCAGTCTTGGAGGTCACACCATCAGCTATATAGCCAAGAATTACCAACAAATGACAGGCAGAAACATATCAAAACTAACCGGTCTAGATCCGTCTGGACCATGCTTTAGACATCTTCCACCAGAAGACAGGCTTTCTGCGTCAGATGCTGACTTCGTTGAAGTATTGCATATGAACATTGATGGGTACGGTATGGCTGCTAGGATGGGTCACGTAGATTATTACGTAAATGGAGGAGAGTATCAGCCAGGTAATTTGTACTTGTTGCCTTGTTCGGGTTTCTGCAGTCACATCAAACTTTTTCCTGTATGGATGTCAGCTGTTAAGAATCCAGACCAGTTCATTGCTATCAAATGTGACAGTATCCAGCAAGCTAGAGACGCTCAATGCTACTATCGAGAGCCCAGGGAAACTAATCTGTTAGGCCCGAAGGTTAACCAGAGTGTCCAGGGCATCTTTTATTTGTCTACCACTAGAGGACATCCATATTTCTTGGGCGCTAAAGGGCTGGATCCTAAATATGCTGCTTGGAAGCATTACAGCGAATTGAACGCGCGTAATAATGAAGAATTTTACACGACATTTTTTGGGCAATGAGAAATAGGTGCAGCCGTTACGTGATGTCATTACCAAAGGAATAATATAAACAATTATATTAGAATCGAAAAAGAATATGACTATCAATGGTATTCAGTAATAAATGTTATTAGATTAATTATGAAGAATATATTACTAATCGTAACACGTTTAATTTAGGTACAGTGCCCGACACGAATCTAAAACACTACCACGCAGAATCTAAAAATAAAACAAATCTTTGTAAAAAAAAAGAGTGTAAACTAAGACGGTAACTATATACAAGCGGCTAAAAGCATAATAATAAATATAAAACCAGACATCAATAAAGTTTAAATAAATATATTGACGAGAAACGTCGCTACGAGTCTTACAATCAATATTAATAAATCTGTTGGTAGATTATGAGTACTTAAAAAATATTATGTCAAACGATATGTATGATTATGAGTAAGCAAATACCACAGTGAAAATGACAAACGTTTAATTTAAAATAGAAAGTAATAGAAAAATATATTAAATATAGCTGTTTTCCCGCGACTTCGAACGCGTAAATTAGAGCTTATATCAACCCTGTACGATAGGCTGTGAGAGAATATTTAAGGCCCAGTAGTTTAAGAGCCTATTCGATATTAACAAACAAATAATCAAATCGCAACAACAAAAGGAACACAGATGAGAATTCACCTATAAAATTACTTATCAATATTATTATTAACCAAATCTAGATTAGAAACGCAGCATTTGGGTTTACTTTCCTGCCGGGTACTGTATCAAGTTAATTTTTAATGTTTGCTTTGGTATTTTGTAAATACCAATATAATGTAGTAAATACAGTGTTGAACGTATAAGAAGAACAATGAAATAAAATCTTATATTTTAATTACCTTTTGAAGTAGATTTTATATGATTATTGTTCGAGATTGTATAAAAAACATCTAAATATGTATATATATATAATTGTGGTGTTTTAATTTCAATATTAGTTTAAATATACGTTCATAAGCTATATAAATATTTAACTACAAACTTGCGGATATTTTTTGGTAAATCGCTTTAATTATTTTTAATTTGGTTTTAATTTCTATATCTCAATACTTGTTTTTTTTAAAAAAAGGATATCGTTTTCTTACAAAATAAAAATTGTATATATTTAAAATATAATTTCAGAACCATAACATCGTTTTATTTTTTAAACCAAGAATATTTACAAGTTACTAACCAATGATCAGATCTGCCTGCCATTCTGTAAAAGAAATCTGAAACAGCGCAAACTTATCAAAAACTCGAAAACTATAAATAGGAACAGGGGCAGAGGTAGTATTGTCATGAAAAGCCTTTTATGCCCATTGCTGGGGCTTTCATGTGAATAACATCAAATTGGGATAATGGGCCATGATGACCGCCAACGTGGGCAAGTTTACAACACGTTTAAACCAAGTACTAACTATGGTCCTCATTTAATAATAAGACTAAGGAAAACGCAGTTAAATTAGTAGTATAAACGAAAAATATAAGGAACAAAAAAAATTATTTATTAAGATACTTATCTCTTTTTCCTTGAAATAAGAGCATATAATATCGTCACGACATGCAGTTAGATGATTTCGCGCCAAAATTCTGACGGGTTGGAGTCTTTTTTTAAATTGCAACATAAAAATAGTTTTTTTTTTATATATTATATCACCAGGAAAATGTGCGTTAATAACTTTATCAAGTGTATTGTCTTGTTCGGTTTTTTATTAGTGCCGAGATTGTGTAGAAATTATAGTGATGTTAGAAGTGAAGAAGGTTATCCCAGAGGATATCTTTCCGAATGTATGTGCATTATTTATAATTTTTATAATCTCCATAATGCGAACTACTGGGTTATTCGCACGCCGCCGGTTGCAATGTGTCGCCATCTTTGAGTTACCGGGTTCCATTCCCGGTCGGGTCATCGTAGAAAACTGGCTTTTTATATTGCCTCGGATCTAGGTGTCGTGTTACCTTCGTTGTCTCTGATACTCGAGTATATGAAGTACATAATACGAGAGGTTTAGCTATTCACCTTGGAAACTGAGCTTTGTGTGTGTTGTTGTCTAAAATTTATTTATACGAGTATAATGGCAAAAAAATAACAATACACTGTCAGTGCTATTGATTCTCCTGTTATCAGCATATCGATGTCCCCTCTTCTGGGGCACAGGCCTTCCCGATCAATGAATCGGACCAAATCTGTAAAAACGGAATACGCACGGCATGAGCCACCACTTTTAAACCGAATGATCCATTACGGATTGGTGGGTGTTAACGATTGTAGATTTATTTATAAAATTGTTGGAAGAAAGTTATACAATAAAAAATCTTATAAAACTATAATATACTATAAATATACTACTTCAAATATATATTACAACCTATATATTGATCACGCACGCAGACACACCAAGTGCGCAGCTATGATAAAATCGGTAGTCTATAGTAAAGTAAATTAGATAATAATACCTAATCAATCACTACATAGTATAAAACAATGTCGCTTTCTCTGTCCCTACATTCCTATGTATGCTTAAATCTTTAAAACTACGTAACGGATTTTGATGCCGTTTATTTTCATAGATAGGGTGATTCAAAAGGAAGGTTTTTATGTATAATATAAGGCCACGCAGGCGAAGCTGCTGGCGAAAAACTAGTAATAAATAAAAATAATTAAAATATATTTCACTGTATCCCAATTACAATTTTGTTTTTTAGTTAGGTAAGTATAAATAAGGAAACAAAAAGGAGGCTAAAATACTTTGTGAAAAGGTATTTGTTTTCTTTGAACCGTGAAAAACAATGTTATATATATTTAACATTATTTTAAATCGTAATAATATTAAATATGCTGCCGGGCTAGCTTCACGTTTCTTCCAAAACATGGATAACAGGATAACAATTTTTTGGTCATTGATACTTACAAGTTTTCAATAACATAAAATACGCTAACCATTGCGCCATCGAGCTCCTCTCTGCCAGGCTTAAAATTGTTTAATAAATTCACAGTTTTAACATCTTTAAACTATTCAAGTTATTTCTACCTACTTAGGTCCGGGATCAACGAGACCTGCCAGGATTCCTGAGACCGAGAAGAAACACTTGACATTCTGGGTTAAAGGAAACGGAATGGGATGGAAGAAATATTCCTTTCACAAAGCTAAAAATATCGCTAAAGACCTTAGGATGAATTTTAAGAGGTTATTTTCAATAATATAGTTACACAAATATAACATGTTAGGTGCCTAATGTTTCATAATAAATCTAATATATGTTATAGACCAGGTGATTAATGCAGACATTATTAATAACTAGTGGCCGTCAGCGACTTCGTCCGCGTTTTCCATTATTTCTTCGCTCCTTATAGTTGCAGCGTGATGTTATATAGCCTAAAGCCTTCCTCGATAAATGGTCTATTCAACACAAAAAGAATTTTTCAATTCGAACCAGTAGTTCCTGAGATTAGCGCGTTCAAACAAACAAACAAACTCTTCAGCTTAAAATATTAGTATAGATGTGCGAGCATTATTAATAATATCTAGCTCTATCGGGCTAAGTGATTAATTTCTATAATTATTTATCACATTGCACAATTATTAATATGCTATATGACAATTGAGCAATTTGATAATAAATTTTAATTTGACGCGGGGCGGGGAGGGAAGAACGCGTGATACGGTTTACTATAAGATGCTAATTATGCCAAATAATTAGTCTGATCCATTAGATCGTCCAGTAGGTCACGTGATAGGCTACAAATAAAATGGATTTCGTGGTATTTGTTTTTTTTTAGCAGATAACAAAAACAATGATTATATGCGAAGTTATTGTGCTCCTGTAGGTCCCGTGACAGGATATAAATTCGTCTGGAATTCCGAGGTTATTTTTTAATATATTCGAGTAGATAACAGTAAAGGTTCTTTAGTATTCCTAGTTTCGTATATCATATTTTTTTTACTATAAAACGAAACTTGAAATCTATGAACAAGGTCTAAATTTTAATTATCTGGTTGATATAGTAATAAAACTTTCCTTTTCTATTTTCTAATTAAACGATGCTTCTCCCCCCTTTAGCGTAGTCGCTGATTCTAAATTGATTCCGTCAAAACTTCTATAAAACATAGAAAAGATATGTTACATACAAAGATATGTTTTGAAATCTTTGTTTTTATTTTTATATGTTTATTCATAAAAACCTACGGTAAGTAATTTTAAAAATATAAGTACCACAAAACATATAGAATTAAAAACAAAGATTTTAAATTTATCAATTACGTGACCTAGGGGACCAAAATAACTTCGTTTATTTGATTTTTTTTTTTCATTATCAATTATAAATATAACAATAATCACATTTTTTATTTGGAATAATTAGCAGCTTATAGTATACCGTGTTACGTGTTATTATCAAATTGCCCAATTATCATGTAGCAATATAATAATGCCCTTTCAATGTGATAAATAATGAAGTTTAAAGCTAGACATTATTCATAATTCCCTTTAATCACCTGGTACATAAGCAGTCAGTAAAAAGAAGTTATTTTAATATTACAAACAGACAATTTTATTTATTTGTAGTGTTAATATTAATAAACTGTAAAACAGAAAGTACTTGTATATTGTAAAGAGAAAAAAATGATTTTTGTTTGTAGAGAATAGAATCCGAAACTATTCTTTTTTTTTAATATTTCACCTACGGAAAGTTACATCATATGCGGATGACATAGGCTATATTTTATCCAGAAGAACAGCACAAAAAGAGATGAAAATGGAAGTGGGAGATTGTATGTGGGATTAAAACGTTACCTTTGTCACCATTGTTTACTATTCAATTTATCGTTGTAATTATATACGTGTCATGATATTAATGCTTATCAAAATTTATAATTAAATTATTTAAACTGATTACGCAGATGTAAATATATTTTTTAAATTATGTAAACATTACATTTAGCTCATGTCGCTAGAAGTCGCCACTGTATTTTAAAAAAGGTTTTTTTTTGCGATTTGATCAATTTTGTATCTACAATGCTGTTATATATTTTTAATAAAAAATGCTTAAAAAATCCATCAGCTCCGGTTTGAAAAATTCGTCTCTTCTCATGGCTTTTAGGTAGCTCAGTGGTTATAGCAGTCACCCGGATTATAAAAGGTCGTGGGCTCGAGTCCCACATCGGGAAGCTGGAGCTGGTGGATTTCTTAAGCATTCTTCATTAAAAATAATAAAGCATCTTTAAAATACTTGGGAAAGATTCGACCAAGTGCCAGCAGTCCGAACTTCTAACTCTCTGACTAAAACTGTTGATATAGAAACGTTTCATTGATTTTTAATAAATATTTACTATTGTTGTACAAACAAAACAAGTTATTATTTACAAAATTATCTTTTGGAAAGTTATAAAAAAAATGAAAGACTATTTTAAATACCAATCACGATTGGTCTGTTTCACTGTTGATATGAAGATATCAACAACCTGAAAGATAATTCAAGATGATTCAGGGCTGCATGTACATAGTACTTGAAATTGTCTTTTTTTTCGAGATAAACATAAAAATAAAACTGATAATGTTCCATCGGGGAGGAGGCGATTTTAAGCAAAGATAAATCAATGGTGCATGATCTAGAGCTGCTTCGGACAGTACGAAGGTTTGCGTCTGCAGTTGTTAACCCACCCACAATTTCGCTCTGAGCCCTCGTCATTTATTACGGTCCATTCTCCTTATTCGAGTCTATCCTCAGGGAAACCAGCTTTTCAGCCAATAATAGACCGGTGATGATGTTATTTTAATGGTAACATACAGAAAGACAATGCTCCTGACTCTGGGTTACCTGGACAGCGTAAACTTCTTCATCAACCCAATCTTCGCGAACGAGTACGAGCGGAGAGGATACAATATTATGGTTGTGGACTTCCAAAGATTCGCCACGATGCACTATTTCATGTAAGAAACTAATCGCACTATTATTTATCCATTATGTCTATCTGTTACCTTCGAACTCGACGCCCAGCACTGTTTCACCATAGAGGCTTTAATAAAACAAAACCTATTTCAAAAGATAATAAAGATTTTATTTCACTGAACCTGTATGCTGTGACAGCGTTTTTCTCAACTTCGATATCTATTGCTGGGCAAGCAAAGAAAATCAGTAGCCACAAGATTTTAACAAGTTTTTAACTTCCGTCACACCTTCTCGTAGACGCTCGTCAGTTTTTATTACTCCTGACATTTGATATTTGATCGTGAAAGGTTTGTTTTGATCATTTTCATTTACCGAATATCATCATAAATTAATAAGACCTTTTTTACTCGACTACGACAAAGCGAATAGGAAGATTATGATATTAGCCGGTATATAAGATTCCCTTATAACTTCCACACTACCATCGTAACTAGACAAATGAGGTATCATTATAAGCGTCTTAGTTGTCCGCGTGTTCACATTTATGGAGCATGATTTAGTTAAGTCGGGTTTGAACTCATTTTTATAAGAAAAAAATCCATATATTTTATAATTCGACAACAGATGAGAAAAAGTGATTTACTAAAAACTTCTGCAATCGCACTCCAAGAGCGTAAATTAAGTGATCAAGCTCGTAAAAATTATTTCATTGTATCTCTAATCATTACGTGAATTTTACGACATACATATATTAGAAAATGTTACATGCTTTAGAGTTCATTTTTGCGTGAATATGGAATCTTAAACTAATTTTCTTTGTTCGATATTTTACTGCGCAGAATATTATTCGTTTTCAGATCAGCATGATATGTACAATATCCATTAATTAAAAGTTTTCCGCTACGTCATGTGCCTCCCGGGTATGCTCAGTCTGCACGGAAAATATTTTCAATATAACAGTGTTTGTTATTAAAAGAAAAAATGTATGTCTAATGCTATGAAAAATTTCCGTTGTGATTAAGTAATGTAACATGTTAATTATTATATGTTGTTTGGGGCCTTCATGATCATTTACATTAGAATAATAGTTTTCTACGGGATTGCTACCATGATCAGCTATTCCGTGTTCATGGCGCTTACAAAAGTGCCGAACTCAATAAAAAAAAGTTATTAGCAATACCATAGAAAACTATCATTCTAATGATAATGATAAATCATAAGATTTTATATTTACAGATCCAGTCGACTTATGAGGCCCGTAGGAAAACTTATTGCTGAAGTCTTAGCTGAGCTAACGAAAGAAGGTTTGAACCCTACCAAACTGGAGTTGCTAGGTCTCAGTCTCGGAGGACAAACTATCAGCTTCATAGCAAAAAGTTACCAGCAACTGACTGGCAGAAACGTATCGAAATTAACAGGATTAGATCCCGCCGGTCCCTGCTTCAGACAACTTGGACCGGAAGACAGATTGACGTCATCAGATGCTGACTTCGTCGAAGTAATTCATATGAACATCGATGGGTACGGTATGGCTGCTAGGATGGGCCACGTGGACTTCTACGTGAACGGTGGAGAGTTTCAACCAGGGGATTTGTACTTATTCCCTTGTGCGTCACTCTGCAGTCACAGTAAAGTGTTCTTTCTATGGTTGTCTGCTATGAAAAATCCTGATAAATTCGTTGCTATCAAATGTGACAGCATCCAGCAAGCAAGAGATGCCGAGTGCTACGATCGAGAGCCTAGGGAGACTAATCTGTTAGGTCCGAAGGTCAACAGAAGCGTCCATGGTATCTTTTACTTGTCTACCACCCGAGGATACCCGTATTACTTAGGTACGAAAGGTCTAGATCCTGCTCATGTTGCTTGGAAGCATTACAGTGAATTGAATTCCCGTGACAACGAAGAATTTCATGTCTAGCATATTTTTTACCACAAACATAGCTTTTATCTTTCTTTGTCTATGTAAAGATTTTAATACACAAAGATTTTTGGTAGTTTGCGAATCTTAACAGTTCTTATTTTTGTGATCAAAAAAGTTTATGTGCAGCATTAAAATGACTTCTGACGAATTTATTTCATACTTTATACGAGTACATTCAAATTCAACACTC
This sequence comes from Diatraea saccharalis, assembly GCA_918026875.4. NCBI lineage: Eukaryota > Metazoa > Arthropoda > Insecta > Lepidoptera > Crambidae > Diatraea > Diatraea saccharalis. The sequence continues at coordinate 12,852,536 of OU893336.1, forward strand.
TATCTATACTATTAGGTTGGGGAAAAGCCTTTTCGCAAATAGTATGCATAAACTTGTAATAAAATCTTTTTGGATATACCATTTTTATCTGCTTAAATTCTAAACAAACTCCGGAACTCCGAATTCAAATTAGAAAAATATGTGTTTGTCATTCGTTTCCTACCCACATGATGGCAAAAAGTTATCGAACAAAATGATACCTACACACTTTAGTTAAATGTAAATAAACTTATTTAAAAAATGTATTTTTAAATAAAATGCGAAGAAACTTTTTCTCCAACCTATTAATATTATAAAGAGGAAAGATTTTATTTTTTTATTTGTATCTTTGTTTGTTTGTATTTGCCTCGAAAATACTGGACCGATTTTAAGTCTTTTTCACCTACGGGTAGCTACATCATCAAAACAGTAATAAAATTTTGTATCCAAAATTTACTATATGACTCTCTTTATAATTCCTTGTATCCCGATCCCACTTCAACATATAAGACTGACTGGGATGAATTAGTCGATCAATCTGTAAAGTCAAAGTCAAAATAATCAAAGTTAAACAAATAATTGATAAATTCGACCGATCGATTTAACGTTGATAAATCCCCATGGGGATAAAATAAGGGATGATGGAGGATGTAAATGTATTAGTTTGAATCAAATGGAACGAATAAATAAATATTCGTTAGAAATGCTGCTCAAAGTAACTTTACCACGCAGACGAAAGCTAGTACATTATAAATAGAGGCTAGTACATTATAAAAGCTAATACATTATAAATAGAGAGAAAAAAAAACTATGGTCTTATAATGATAACATAATCATTTAATAATAATGGAAACAAGTTTAGAAGTAATCACCTACCCAGTTGTTGGTTCATCTCAAGTCCAAGCGTTCTTATCTGTTATATAATCAGATACCTTATAATAAGCTTTTTAATAAGTATTTTTTTAATAGTAGATTAAAACTGCATGATATCTAATTGTTGTATTTTGCTTGGGACCTTATTGTAGAAGCGCACACAAAGACCCTTGAATGAGTTATTAACTTTATGCAGTCTAGTGACAGGAACCGTTAATTTATTTTTATTTATTGTATTAAAATTGTATACATCACTTTTTATAAAAAACAAACTAATATTTTTACGAACGTATGTACACTAAGTTCTCGTATATGTATTGAGAAGCAACAGTCATTAAGTCTATTTCCTTAAATTGCTCCCTTAAAGAATCATTAATCCTAAGATTATAAATTGATCTAATTGCTTTTTTCTGAAGCACAAAAATTGTTTGTATATCGGCAGCATTTCCCCACAATAGGATTCCGTACGACATTACACTATGAGAGTAACTGAAGTATACTAATCTGGCAGTATCTATGTCAGTTAACCTAGGTATTTTCATTACGGTATATGCAGAGCTAAGACTCGACAACTTATCAATATGTGGGCCCCACTGTAGTTTAGAATCTAATGTTATTCCTAAAACTACTGTGGTATCCACAAGGCCCATGTTCTTATCTTTTATATCTACTTTTTTAACATTAGGTAGTACAAAGTTTAAGCATTTTGTTTTTTCTTCAATAAGAAGAAGATTTTTTAGATTAAACCAATGTACTATTTTAGCGATAGAATTGTTCACATCGTCATTTAGAGGTAGCCCTCTTCAAACAAAACTATTTCGTGATCGTCCCTTACGAATTAAGGCAAGTCATTTATATAAATTAAAAACATTAAAGGACCAAGTATTAAGCCCTGCGGAACACCCATTTTAACTTTCTATCCAGGGGATCTTTTGCCATTGATATCAACCCTCTGTACTCTGTCAGTTATGAGATAATAAAATTCAATGAGTTATCTCTAAATCCATAAAAATTAAGTTTCCTAATCAATGTTTCATGAAAAACACAATCAAATGCCTTAGATAGGTCACAGAAAACACCTAACGCATCATGTGAATCCTCCCAGGCATTAAAATTTTCTTGTATTAACTCTACACTGGCTTCGGTTGTTGAGCGACCCCTTGTAAAACCAAATTGTTGTCGATTCATAAGCTTAGTCTGGTAAAAGTATGTTTGTATTTGGTCCAGCATGATTTTTTCAAAAATCTTACTAAATGTAGGTAGCACGGATAAGTAAGTAGGGTTAGATGTGCTACCAAATTTATGTAAAGGAATAATTTAACTATATTTCATGAGCTCAGGAAAAATACCACAATCAGTACATTCATTAAATATATAAGCTAGGATTGGAGCTATTTTCTCAATTACCGATTTAGAAACTTCAATTGAATTACCCCATAAATCAGCGGTTTTCTTTTTCTTTAACTGATTAAAAGATTTTATTATATCGTTAAAATCAATGTGTTGAAATTGAAATTGGCTATTACAATTATTTAAAGTTGCCTTTGAAATAGAATCAGCAACAGTGGAAGAGGAATTCGAAGATTGTGTCATTAAGACTGGAATTTCAGTAAATAAATTTTCAAATACTGTAGCAACTTCAAGATCTGATGTTATTTTTTTATTATCAATGTTTAAATGAAAATTTATATTCCGGTATTTTTCTCTTCCAGTTTCACTATTTATAAAATTCCACGTCATTTTAACTTTATCTTTACTATTTTTAATTGTTGCATTGTAATAATTATATTTAGCTAAACAACACACTTTTTTAAATAATTTAGAGTAATTTCGTACATATTCTTTGAAGTCCTCACTTGTGTTATAATTACGTTCATCATATAGTTCATAGAGCCTTTTTCTGCTTTTGTAGATTCCTGGTGTAGCCCACACACTAAAAGTTATAGGATTACTAATACTAATTTTTTTTGGGACAAAAATGTTATTGAATTCTGTACAATAAACATCAAAGAAATCTTTGTATAAATCTTTGGGATTACTTTTATGTTTCAAATTATACAATTTGCTATATAAATTGATTTTTAAAACGTTCGAAGCGACTCATACTTTTTGACACAACTATAATGTCTATCCTAGCTACAAACGTGCATTTATGCGGAAAGCTAACTGATCTGACGGTAGTTGTTTAATAATGACGGTAATTTTGAAAGTGGTACCAGATCTGTAAAAATATTATCAATACTTGTGGACGAAGTAGCAGATACTCTAGTAGGCTCCTTAAACATGTGTGCAAGATTATAGGACATAAATAGATTTACAAGTCTTGTACATGAATTGGAGTTTCCTAATAAATCAACGTTAAAATCACCCCTAATCACTAATCGTTTGCCTTTGCTATATACCTTTTTTAAAGCTTAATCTATAACTATTTCAAAAAGATGATAATGAGAAACTAAACTTGAAGGAAGTCTATATACGCTCAGTACAATCAGCTGATCCAGCTCTATGCAGGCAATTTCTATTATTTCCTCAACCGATAAGCTCACTATATCTCTACGTTCTTTAAATTAAAACTTTTTATTTAATAAAATTAGTGCGCCACCACGGACTGCGTTTTTCCTAATGAACGAGCTACCAACCAGCCCAAGTAGCACAGAACTGCATTATAAATGTTCACATTAGGCCCACAACGTTAATATACGCACTTATACAGTCTTAGTAGAGTTCACCCGGGCTACAACAGCTGTTTAGAAAAAAACATGGTTCTCTCTAACGCTTTCTCCTGTACTATAAATCTATTAAACATCACAGACACACCACAGATATCACTATTATTCAGCGTTGAGTGGTACAGTACTCTATCAGCTGCAAAAGCGTATGTTTATGAACACAAATAATGCAGTTTTCTGAATAAAATCCCACACGTTACTTTTAAAACGGTACATTAAAAGAGAGAACATATGAACTACTATTAAGTCTTATTACTGACAGTCATATCAATAGAAGAGTGCTCAATAGGAACAATCTGGCTAGCCAAATTTTGGCTGTTATAGAAAAAAAATATGATAGCGAAATAGCTATCTGTCTCTTATAATAATTGTAAAATAATAATAATTTGTTTTCAACGAAATTCAGAAAAAAATCGAATCATATTGTTATAACCATATCCGTGAAGAATGTCTGTGATCAGCGGCAACGTTAGCGTTGCATTATAAATGATCAACAAATGCATTTCATTGGAATATCATTTCGAAAATAGACGTAATTTTCGTTTCGGGAATAGAATAGGTCTTCAGGTGTATTCAGTTCGCATCACTTTCTGGACGAGAAGCAGCATAAAACGGTATGAATACTCTTATTATGATGTGCTATTTATTGTTCTACCAAATAATGTTAACCTTCAGTGTTTATCGTAGCGGGCAGTCATTACTAAAAACGTAGTTTATTACGCAACCTAAACCATTTCGTTTCAAATTACGTTAAGATAATCACTATGGACCAAACCAAGCCTTGGCATTCCTGCACGCTGCTTGTGAACATCCAGCAAAGTTATCACGATATTTCACATCGGTTTCATTTCACAAAATTTTATAAAACATCAAACATATAAAACTTGTTAAAATGTAATTATATAAGAATAGAGAAACAAAATAAGTAAGTCGTCTAAAGACCAAGGGTTACATTTCATTCGTAATTATAAAGTTTTGATTGATTTGCGTTTTAATCCGAAAATATAAATAATGTGTCATAAAAAGAAAAAGTTAATATTCCGATTGCAAATTGTGAAAAAGATCTGTCAAAGATTATGTAAGTAACAGAACGGACAATTCGACTTTAGTGCATACGCTCTACCTTACATTTATTTGAAAATTATGAGACTGAAACTCTGAAATTCCGGGTTTTGAATTCGTAGCATGAAAACGTATTTCCGTAGCTAAAAAATACTCCGACATATATATTATCAGTGTCAACTTTATTTTATCGCTTGAAAAGCTTTATTATTTCTTCAAGGGCAAATAATATATACACTAACGATAAGGAGATAATAATGTTAGACATCAACATTTTTAAGTTGAATTGTTGATCGAAGTCTTGAACTCGTTTAGGTAAAAGTGGGCATTTAATCATTATATGTCTGGTCTGTGACATGTTCAATTATAGTCTATGAATAATGGTAGAGTATTGTGCCATGTACGTGTGTATATGCTGCGGATAATTTTTGCATCGCATTAGTACTGACATAACCTATCTATCCTTTTTTATTGTAATATCATTGGTTCTATAAGTAATTTTAATAATATTAACATACGAACTGTTTTCATATTCATTTTTTGTTTATACAGTTTTTTGTTTACATCACAAATACATATACCTAGTTATCAAGCCTATTCAGCTGTTCCATTTACTACCAACACCTAAGCACAGAACCCGTCACAGTGTGTAATATTAGAAAAATAATTTTGAGATAGTACCTATTAATCCTTTCACCATTCGTAAAATACTTATTAACTCTACCTAAATGAAATTCAAAGTCAAATCTAGGGCCTAAATTACGTCCCGATTGAACGCAGAACTTTTGACTCAACCCATCAAACACTTTTATATATCACCTCTGGGCAGATTTGCAGGCTTGACCGCCTTAGGCTATGTACTCGTAGTACTAGCTGTCACTGGTAGTGGCTGTAGCTAGGCTATGTAGCACAATTAGACACTGATATCATCGAGTGTATTGTATATCATTATTGGACGCTCCTGATCTGGGCTCCCTGAGCCCGGGTGTACTGTAGCTTTAGGGTAAATACCCCGCTATCACCCCACCCCATTCAGTACGTCTCATCAATAAAAAAAATCCATATCAATTAAATTTTACTGTGTATCAAAGATTAAATAAAAAATTGCCGACGTCTTAACGGTTTTAACAAAAAGTTTTTATTGTTCAGTAAAAGGTAATGTGAACATGCCATTGTTTTTAAATTGGCTAAGCATATTGGGTGTACAGTAATTTATGCGATACTGAGGTATGCCTTGGAGATTTTTACTGCATAACAGCAACTGAATTATCGTTCACGCTCAAGATCTTTTCCTTAACCTTATGCTTAAAAAGCATTAAGCTTACTGTTGAGGAGAAAAAATACATAATCCCAAGTTCTTTATAAAAGCATGAACTTTGTATTATGATCCTAGATCAATAGCAAATTACATAATCAACAACTTCATTGAATAGTTTTTTTTTGTATAATATGGCAGGCACGGCTTGTGCATTTTGCTCATTGAATAGTTATAACACTATTTATCGGTTTTTTTTTTTTTTAATTCTGTCATTGAACTTGAGTTTACCAAATGTACGTTTATTCCCTCCATATTTGTAAAACGTCCCTTTCGCCTGCATAATGTCCGCTCAAAACAATAGTTAGATTGTAGCCGCCTTGGCGCATGGTCATTGCACCTACCTAAGCTGATAAAAAAGTTTGCATTCATTATCTTTTTGTTCTTAGAGAATAAAGAGATTTCCTAAATTTGACGGCAAAATTGTCATCTTCCTGTTTATCAAAAATGTTTTCTTAAATTCAAATTATATTCCGCAAAGGCAATATGATAATTCAGCCAACTTAATTATTTTATATAGTAATTTTTTATTGTAAATCATGAGTGTTAATTATTATTTAAACCTGTTTTTGAGTATATGTTCAATAATATCAGGCTTGTGTGACAGTAGCGACCCAAGAAGCGAACAAGGATATCCCACAGGACTCATGTCAGTATGTATGTGCAATTTTAAGGTATTTTATTAATGTCAAAAATTTTAAAAATATAATAGTATATTGAAAAAATGCCAACGAAATGTTTTCTTCTTCATCATATCTTTTTTATTTTTATCTTCGAGGTTAGCAGGTTAAAGAAAACGGGAAAAAACCGTGAACACAATGTTAAATTTTCTTGCACTGACTACAAATCTTTCCTGTAAATCAAATTATCATCGCTTTGCACTTAAAAAAAAAATTGTACCACAAAATAGGATACCAGACATATATAGGGTTGTCATCTCTCCGGTTTTAGCTATTTTTTGGTAGTGGCCATCTAAATATATAAATGTCCGACTTTTTTAGGCTCTGTTGTTTAACGAATACGGCTTGATGTGTAATTAATAAATAACTGTTTTTAATTTAAAACTTAAAAGCTTTTTCTCTTCAAACTTTCAACATGTAAGATGATCGTGATATACTACTATACCCACTATTTACCACCAATTTCTATAAAAAAAAACTTACTGTAACAATTAAAAAATGTGTTATTTTTTGTCAAAATCATAACTTTAAATTTACACATTTTCTTGACTTAACGTTATGACATAGTTTAAAGTTTTCATTTATTCATTTACATTAATTGACTGGTTTTGTAATATATGAACGTTATGATGCGGGTAATTAACATTTCCAATACTAGTACAAGAAGATTATATATAGATACATACTAAATCTATTAACATATAATAAGGGTAAATATCAATAAACAGTAGTGACATTTACCCTGATCATTTATTATATTTATATTAAATCAGTATATTTGAGGAGCTCAATGATTTAATGATTAGCGCCTTCTGATGTTATGATCTACGATGCGGAAGTTAAGCAACTTCCGCAAAGGCCGCTAATAGGATGGGTGATCAAAAATTTATAATCTTAAACACATCCTTGCTTCGGATCGGAGGCACGATAAGCCGTTGATCCCGGCTGCTGCACGATAGCCGTTGATCTGCATTAGTTAACACCCACCATTGGTGGGTGGTGGGTCATTCGATTTGATTCGACTTCATCTATGCGTCACTTCTGAACTGATGTGTACTGCACTGCTGTAGCGGAAGGCCTGTGCTACAGCAGTGCAGTAGAGACAGTAGAGACATTATAAGCTTATAAAGTACAGTGTGCAGTGTCTACATGTGTACAGTGTGCAGTACGGTGGAGACATTATAAGCTTATGAAGTACAGTGTGCAGTGTGTACATGTGTACAGTGTGCAGTACAGTGGAGACATTATTAGACTTATGGATCTGTTGATGGTGATATTTGAATTTACGTTTACGAAAATCAATTTTATTACACCTATAAGCATTACACAAACGTTAAAAATTACGTTTACAAAATATATTTTTATATTTTTGTAAAACTTTCTGTAAACTGTTAAAGAATAAAATTAAATGTACTTTGACAAACTACAATTCAATATATTGAAAATTTCTTTAAAATATGTGCTGTTGAAGGTGACATTCTGAAATATCAAATTTTTGAAGACTTGCAAATTTTTATCCGCTTAGACTAGTAGTTGAAAGAATTTTCAAAATCGATCCAGTTGTTTCGGAAACTATGATGCAATAAAAAAACTAACTAGGTATCATGTCTTTCCTCTTTATAAAATTAAGTTACCAATAAATACCAGACTTTAAAATCTATTTGAATTAACCTATCAATACATTAACGCAATGCAAATTTTTTAAATTAAAACGGTTTTTGTATGTTTGACCACACATTTCAACTCGAATATATTGTATATTTATCACTAGCGATATCAATTAAGTTATAGATGATTTTTAGCTTAATTAGCACCGTATATATACTCAAGCTATGGTAACCGTTAGACTATTTTATTGTACCATTCGCAACGGCAAAACCACCGTCTATATGTACTATGGTTGTCAAATTCAATTAAAAGAAATCTAAACAAATACAGTATTCATAGACCGATTTATTAACAAACTAGCTTTCCGCCAGCGGCTACACCCGCATGGTTCATAGGATACTGTTCATTTGGATATCGATTCAAATCATGACATGAATATGATTACAATTACAAATTGAATTGTAAACAATGGTTACTATGGTAACGTTGTAATTCCCTTTACAAATTTCCATTTTCATCCCTCTATTTGCTGTTTCAGGATAAACTAAAGCCGGTCGTAAATTCGTTGCAAACTAACAACCAAACCTTACTTCTAAACAAATAACACGGCAGAGCACCCAAAAACTAATATAAAGTGATTTGCAGACTTTTATTTAATTTGGAGAGCGACGATCTCGAGTTCGATGTTGTGACGTTACAGGCAGACAGATATTCCGTGCAGAACTGATTCTTATTTATTTTAGTTTTGACCTATATTTTTATTATATTGTTTACTTTCGACTGATTTAGCTTAGATTTTCACAATCGCTATACAATTGAAAGGTACTTTGATAGTTTTTTAAATAAGATAATTAGCCTAGGAGCGTTGGAAATGGTGAAGAATCCAAGAAAACATAGATAAGCACACTAACTTATAAATATAACCCGTACGTAAAAAAATGTCGTCATGTCATGAACTTGAATTATATCCCTATTGAATACAGAAGTGCAGAGTTCTGATTATATCTCTCGATTTTAAGATCCCGATTTCATCGGTGAATCCAATATGGAACTTGGATCTCAGTTTTATTGTTTAGTAAGGAGTGAGGCTCGAAAGGGGCGAGGGGGTTCGTCAAAAATCACGAAATATCACAAGGGGTAATATATCACGTTTATTTATATTTTCCTCGGACACGCGATTACTAAACTGAACAGCGATGTGAAAAATTAAGATTTTTTGAGGGTACAAAATAAAAGCGTGATTTGGGTTGAGGGGAGGTGGTATTAAGCCTTATATGAAAAACCATCACGTGATTAATGTACGGCCCCTTATGTTTCTGATGGGATATTTTCTAAACAATCTGCCGTAGATCTTTCCTGACAACCCTAGGATGTAACACAAGATACAGCCTGATATTAAAGCAGATTGCATCACAATGCAAGGCAAATTAAGTAACACCATAGAGCCGAGTAGAGTTATACTTATTTCGTAACATGTCATACATATAAACAAATGAATGAAAACACTTAAAGAAAATAGACATTTGTCACGGAAAATTACTAATCAAGAATTTGTATTTAATCAATAAATGCATTGATTATACCATGCAGCAATTTTAAAAATATATTTATTATTTCAACTTTTTTATGTAACAGAGCAACTGTTTATTTACACCTCAGACCATAAAATTAGAGAAGAGAAAGAATATAAAGTCAAAAATTGCTAGCTAATTTTTTATGAGAAAGTTGCTTAGTAACAACTGTCGCAGGCCGCAGCGCTAATCCACTACAACGCCGAGCTACTCATTGCATTCATATTATATTTAGACAAGCTACAAGACCAATTAAATTATTACATTCAAGATTGCATTATTTCATTCACAGAATACAGAAAGACCTTTTTCTCTGTTATATGATTTCATTTGAGCTTTATAACCCGTGCAACGTACGACATATTTTTTCCCTTTTTGTTATTGGACAAATGGATTATGCATTCTCCGTTGGCTTTGGAAATGGTGTTGTGACATGAAATTATCCATGAACGATCACGATGATCTGTACCTACCATGAGACCTGTGGGTCTTATCACTAGCCCCTAGGTGGAGTCGTTGATTTCAACCACACTAGGTTTGTGATGTTCGAGTATTATTAAATTATTGAATACTAGCTTTCGCCAGCGGCTTCGCCTGCGTGGACCCTAGGGAAATGTTTAGTGGAATAAACAGTATCCTATTTCCTATCTAGTCAGCTAATACCCTATATGTATACCAAATTTCATCAAAATCCGTTCAGTAGTTTCGGCGTGATTGACGGACAAACATCCAAACATCTAAACATCCAAACAAAGAAACTTTTACATTTATAATATTAATAGGATTATGTATTGCGAACTTTCAAAATTCAATAAGTGTCTCATTGAAATATAATAGGTCAATACGCGTCGGAGCATCCGTTGAGTGCTCAAGGTAGGTATAACTTTTCAGCCCCTTAAATCTATTGCAATCGCTTTCAGTTTGAAAGGTGTTGCATAACCATTGCTGCATAATACAAATACTTTTTTTTCAACTGTCTTCAGAAACAAGCAATGGTTGTGTAACATCTTTCAAACTGAAAGCGATTGCCATAGATTTAAAATTAGACAATTAGGGGGCAGTTCTGACGTTCCGCAACCGACAACACGCGATGCATCTTCCGTCCAATATGCACCTCTTGATACGTGGGCCATTTACAAGAGGCCAGTAGCAAGATAGTCCAGTATTCGCCTAGTGTAAATGGAGACAATCATCAAGCCAGTCCAGTGATATAGAACGGTTGCTAATTTTACTGGACTGGCTTCCAATCTAAAGTTTTAATTTTTAATATATAAAAAATTTTCGTGTTGTTGATATGACAGATTTAAATAAAACTCTTGTAAATGAATCTCTACTACTTTCATAATTCATATCACAAATAATATAGCCCCAACTCGTTTTGACTACTGATTCAATAGACAAGCCATTACTGCGATTGATACTAACTATCTATTGTGTTAGATTACTATCAGCAACAATTATAGCAATCTTATGGAGAACTGCCAAGGACATTCATATTATGATGCCAAAGTACAGGTTTCATTCATTTGAACAGATTTATGGATTGTTAATAAAATAAATACTCGTGAACTGAGGATGGTAAAGCTGGTTTAACAAGTTTTGCAGAAGTTCATTGCAATAAACAAGTGCACAACTACAATATTTAGACATTTCCATATTCTACCACACCTGAAAAATATGCGTGCACCACCCGCAAACTTATATTATATAATATCTAATCAAAGCCCGCATGCTACTACATTACATTGTGCACCATCCTTAAACTTAGATTATATAATATCTAATTTAAGCCCGCGTGCAGGTACATTACATTGTGCACAAGCCGCAAAATTCTTGGATTTAAAATGTTGTTTTGTTGCTCAAGTCTATAAGACAACAAAGGCATCTAATTACAACTATGTAACATTAATTAGATACCTTGAAGTATGGTGATCAAAAAATTATTATCTCGAACTCCTCCGTACTTTGGAAGGCATGGACGAAGGCCCGGCTGCATCTGCAGTCGTTAACACCCACCAATCCGCACTGGGATCGCGTGGTGAGTAACAGCCAATTCTTCCTTTTCAACTCCTTCCATACGGAAGATCACCACAATAATCAAGTGATAATGATAATCAAGTGTATTGAAAAGACCTTACACATAAACAAGCAGACGCAGATCCAGCCCCCAAAAACAGTCGTGGCCAGGTTCGTGAACTTACTCGTTTCGATGTACTTGCATTAAATTCTCACAAAATATAGGTATATGGTATATGTTTGTGTCATAATTTCGCGTGGGCAATCGACCTCGATAGACCGTGAAAATGTGATGTCACAAGTCTAATAAGGTAGTGGGCTTTCCCACTGTGCCTGCAATGGTGGATCGGCGCTTGTAAATAAGTATAATTGGTAGGAATCGCATGAAGGCATACAAAACAAACAGTTACGGGGACATGATGCAATATGAAGAACGAAAGGAGAGCTCAAAATCACCTGACCATGTATAGAAAATTATACAGTACCTTATAGTACCTATGTTCACTTTAAACATTCCGGATTGAATGTAGCTTTTAAAGTCGGCAACAATGCTCTCTTTTCATCATAAATTGTTCCTTAGTCTTACAACTAGTGTTGCCAGGTCCAATTTATTATTAATCGGGACAGCGTGTGCAATTAATCGGAATTTGGAGTTGTAAATCGGGACAGACAAAAAAACAAGTATTAGTACTAGTTTGGTAGCTTTTTTGCTTTCAGACATAGATAAATATAATTAAGGGCTTTCAAAAATGTATTTGACCGTATGAAAAAAAAAAATTATAAAAATTACTTGATTTTTCGGGACATTTTGAGCCGCGGACGCGTCCCGATTTTTACCTAATCGGGACGCGTCCGCGGACCCCTGAAAATCGGGACGTCCCGCGTAAATCGGGACACCTGGCAACACTACTTAAAACCAAGTTTTCTTCTTGACTATTGAATAAGATATTTCAATATAGGTACCACAAAATATACCAAACTAACTTCCCGCCAGAGGTTTCACCCGCGTCGTCTTGTATTATACATATATAAACCTTCCTCTTGATATTAAAGAAAACCGCATTAAATTTTTTGTATAGTTTAAAAGATCTCAGCGTACATACAACAGGAAGCGACATTTTTCTATGTATCTAAAGATAATAAGAAGCGAAATTTTCCGATATAATACACATAGCTTGTTTATATGCACATTTCAGAATCACATTCAAAAATAATAGAAAACCAATAGTTTATTAATTCAACTATTTATCTAACTCTATATTTTACCATTAATATATTTACTTATATATTTTTATTTATTACTATTTATTTATATATTTGACTATGATGGGCTAAGCCCACGTAAATTGTAGCCTATGTACCCGCGTATAATGCAGTTAACCCGTAGGTGAAAGTATTTCATTAATATGTAATATCTATTTTAATATCTTAAAGATATTAATATAGATATTACATTGAGAATCAAGTATTTAGATTTTACAACTAATTTATATTTAATTAAAGTAGGTAAAAAATACAATGCCGAATCATAAAATTTCCAGGTCCAGGATCAACCAAACCTGCCAGAATTCCTCGAAGCCAACTCAAGTACTTGCTCTTCGTAGTTCAAGGTCTTGGTCAATCGAGGAAGAAATACACTTACTGGGCTGCTAGGAGCATTGCTAAAGACCCGAGGATCAATTTTCAAAGGTATCTCAATTTATTGACTTTTTGTGCAGAAATCTTCAAAATACCTGTAATCCAAAGAGCCTATTCCATTGGTTGTCGAACAGAACTCGGAAAATTTCAAATATCCGTGAAAATTATCTGAGCATCAGGGGCAGTGTCAGGTCCTACCTTTGTTGCATCTTCGATTATCGAAAAATTAGTTTCTTTAAAGTCATATTAGCATTTTGAATATAGACGAAAATTCATTTTTATATAAATGAAATAGGTCTTCAAGTGGAAATCGTTCACATCTTTGACTTGCCGTCTGCCCGCAATTAAATCCTACTTATTGGCTATAGCTGAAACAATAACGCAAAAAGTTTATAAAAAAAAGTTAATCGAAAACTGAAATCTACACTAAATTCTTTAAATAAAACGATAACGTAGTTCATTTTTAAGAATAAACGCTCAATAGCAAAGCTTAAAGTTCTTTCTTAATTTATTTTAAAACTCAACCTTGATCAAAACAAAGCTATGTATAAATTATTTAACACCATCTAGTACAGCTCAAAATATATGAATTGTCTTTTCTTTCGTATATAAATCATTTTGGTAATGACATGATTTATGTAAATGTCATTACTTATTATGATAAAGAGCCGGTAAGTTTCTTTCGCTTGATCTTCTTGTCAGCTAAAAGACGTCCTAAACAAGTGGTAGGGGACAAAAGTTTTTGGACGATTCAAAAGTGCCTAAATAAGCCTTGAATAAAGATATGTTCATTTCATTAATATTATTTGTGCTTGAATATTTTAAAAATTTTAATTTAAATGTTATTTTAGTTATAATTTATGTACTCAAATATCTATTTTCATCATTATTTATGGAAATCTCTATTTGCAATGACAAATTAAATAATAAACAATACTCGTTGTTGCTATGGTAACATTTTGATTCCCCATTAAGACTTCCACTCCCATTTTCATCCCGTTAAGTGCTGATTTTCGGGATAAAATATAACCTATTACCTTCTTTGGATCATAAACTACTGAAATACCTATTTTTATCGATGTCAGTTCAAAAACAAAGAAGTTCCATACAAAAAAATTCACCTTTTTTGATCCCCTTAGGAGTGGAATTTTCAAAGATCCCTTCTTAGTACACGAAATCTACGATATGAGACGATCTGCCCTCTCGATTTCAAGACATCTTTTATATATATATATGTATTTCTATAGACTTGTCTTTTATAATACAAACCGTCTTTTATAATTTTGTATAAAGACCAATTTATAATAGAACCATTATTTTTGCTTTGTGTTATCAGGAAGACACTTCTTCTTGCATTGGGCTACCTGGACAGCACCAACTTTCCTATTTCTTCGATGCTCGCGAACGAATATGAAGCGAGGGATTACAACGTCATCATGGTTGACTACCAGCGCTTTGCCACCGTTCATTACTACTTGTAAGAATTCATCGAGCTATTCTCATAATGTTAACTGTATGTATATCTTACCATATGCTGTAGACCCGTGGACTTAAATTGAATATAAGAGCACTTAGTTAGAATTTAAAGACAACTGTATAAAGTTCAAGTATAGGAGTTACAAACTCCTACAAGAAAATTTACTTCAATAAATGAGATAAAAGTTTCTTCTCTCTAAGTTTATTTGGATAAAGCCCTTTTCAATATGTTACATTATTAAAGTTGACTGGTTAAAAAACCGGGTTAGTACGAGTCAGACTCGAATATGAAGCGATGGTACAGAACCCTTAGTAATCCCTATCCATGAAAAACGCAAAAATCACATTTGTTTTATACGATATTACGATATACCTTTAAATATTTATTTAATTCTGTTTTTAGTATTTTTTGTTAAAGCAGCACCAGAAATACATTGTCTGTAAAAATATACAACTTTTTTACTATCTTCGTGGTTAATGAGATACAGCCTGATAACAGACGGATGGACAGCGGAATCTTAATAATAGGGTACTTTTTACAGTGTTGTTTGAAATTAAAATATGTAAAAATCCTGATATTTCTCATCTTATGTCTTTAAATCCTTATAAATGTAGGAAGACAACAATTTAAAAAGTTAGTCCTCTTGCAACTCTAATGCTTGCTCTCGATCTACTTCAGCAAGTTGTCCTGCTTGCTAGAAGAAGAAATTGCTTCTCAAAGCAACTTCTACTTCACCTGTGTTTTACTATTTACTTTATAAGAAAACCTTTTATTTTCTCTTCTGCAGAGCTAGCCGTCTGATGCGTCCTGTAGGGAAGCACATCGCAGAAGTGTTAACACAACTCACTGAATTAGGGCTGAACGCTTCAAAAATAGAATTACTCGGATTCAGTCTCGGTGGACAAACCGTCAGTTACATCGCCAAGAACTTTCAAAGATTCACCGGCAGAAATATCTCTAAGATAACAGCATTGGAACCATCAGGGCCTTGTTTTCGTACCCTTGCACCTAACGACAGATTAGACGCATCCAACGCAGACTTCGTTGAAGTTATCCATACCAATATTGATGGTTACGGGATGGCAGCCAGGATGGGTCACGTTGATATTTTCGTTAACGGTGGAGAATATCAACCTTCAGAGTTGCTATTATACCCCTGCACTTCCACTTGCAGCCATTTTAGAGTGCTAGCACTTTGGGTATCTGCATTAAAAAATCCAGGCAAGTTCATTGCAATCAAATGTGATAGCATACAACAAGCGAGAGACGCCAAATGTTACGAGAGACTTCCTACAGAAACTAATTTGATGGGCCTTAAAACAAATAGGAGTAATCACGGCATATTCTATTTGTCTACAAGCAAAGGCTATCCTTATTACTTGGGTCCAAATGGCCTAAATTCAGAATATGCGTCGTGGAAACAAATTAGCTATGTTAATGATAATGATGACGACGAAATTTATACATAGAAAATTAACAAATAGATATTAAAATTTATTATTTTTTGTTGTTTTTCTCAACCATTATATATGTTGACTTATAAGTGACCGTCAGGCTGGCAACTTCACCCTCTCGGATTTTGAAGTGAATTTTTGACCCATTAATAAGTATATATTTATAATGAAAAATGCTTAAAAATCTACTTTGTCCATGATACTCTGAAATGGGATCCGGGCGGCTGCTCTAACCACTGAGCTAACGGATAATGCTCAGTGCTCAGTGACATTAGCCTAGCAGCGCCACCGCTATAATTCTGTATTTATAATGAATTAAAAAAAAAACATAATTATCAGTTTGGTACATATGCGGCGACAAACAATTAAACACTTTACGAGATAACTAAGAAACAATGTGGCGCAACTGGGCTGACGTAAGTCTGATAGCTCCACAGCATATCTTATAAACTAAGACACTTTCATAGAGAATGGACACTTAGAAGCTCATTCTTTTAAAACATCAAGTTATTTTATCAAGCAATTTGACATCTTTTCATTCTATTCACCACACCAAATTACACAAATGGTCTCAATAACTACAAAGTATTTTACCACTATGACTATTCATATCAAAACATTTAATCTATATAGTCTCCTAACATTGTGACGAAAATATTTTCATGACATTCTAAAACATAATAAAAAAAGAAATAATTATGGATCAAAGTCAAATGCCTGCCGAGTTGTGTTATGGTATGAGTGTGTTAGCTATGATTTCATAGAATTCGATTATGACTACGCTTGCTTTACACAGGATTATAAACTAACTTGTAATACTGGAAGAATTCCCAAGTATGATATGTTATAGGTTGTTCGTGTTTATAATTTTCGAATTTATTCTTATATTGCATTAATTTTTAAATATTTTATTAAATTACTAGCTTTTGCCCACAACTTCGCCCGCGTGGTAAAGTTACTTTGAGCAGCATTTCTAACGAATATTTATTCATTATATCGTGTAAAATACCTGAAATAAACTTTCATCCCCCATTTAATCCCATTTATCAAAATCCTTTCTTTCGCCTACGTCATAACATCTACCTGCATACCAAATTTTAGCCCGATCGGTTTAAAATTGACAAAGTTTCATACAAACTTTCATCCCCTATTTTATCCCCTTGGAGGTAGAATTGTTCAAAATCCTTTCTTAGCGGATGCCTACGTCATAACATCTACCCGCATGCCTAATTTCAGCCCGATCCGTCCAGTGGTTTGAGCTGTGCGTTGATAGATCACTATGTCAGTCAGTCACCTTTGAGTTATATATATTTTATTATTTACTTTCCTCGTTCGTTAAATTACAATACTCTCATTCTTTGTATTTTGATTAAACAATATACTATAGTACCACTATGTACATTAAGGTGTCCTGTCCATGTATGGGAAAGATATAATTTCTAGATACGGTTACGCAAGAGGTGTCAAAAGTTGAGTGTCAACATACATATTACGATTATCTTAAAATTTAACTAGATATCTGTGATCTTGGAATCTCTGCCGGTCCTTAATTTTTATTCAGATTTTCCTTTTTTAGGGGTTCCTAACATAAACTATAAATCAAATTAACATACACTATGAACAAAAATAAAATTGAAATGGTTATTATTAAATTTATGGGTACAATAAAGAGTCAAAGCGAGGTTTGAAATATATGAAAGACAAGTAACGAGTGGCTATTAAAAAAAAAACGGATCTGGTTTTTTTGCCCAAAATTAGGCATTTCCGCGCGAGACATTAAATCTGTTCCTAATGAACCTAATGCTTTGAGAAGCTTCCGTCACTACTTTCATACATATTTCCACTGCCTGTGTGTGACAGGGGAAGTCAACAATGTCATGGTTGTGTTCTTTAGCCTTCATTCTAAGGTCATCGTTAGAGATGTGTCGCAAAATTGGTGGAGCCGATATCTCACACTCTTGCCAAAATATTTTATTAATGTAATCTTTTGCACAGAAGTTAAGTTTTGATGTTTTAAATACCCTGCGAGAGCTACTCTTTTCTGCTTCTCTGGCCTTTAATATTTTGCGAGATGCCATTTCTCGAATGTGGTCTCTATAGTCGAGTAACATGGCACTAAGCAGGTTTTCTGGGTGCACAAAAAGCGTTTCTTTCGACCACTGAATTTATAATAGATATCTGACTATCAGGCAAAAATCGAGAGTGCACAATCATTTTAAAAATATGCTTGGCTCCATCTTTAAATGATGAGTGTTTTTTGATAAGGAACCAAACAGGGGAATAAAATTTATCCACATAGTTCACAAGCAGCTGCAAATTAACAGACGGCGAAACAGTACTTACATAAAATCTAAGTATGCGTTTGGCAGTAATGAGCCATCTCGAATGCGCCATCTTCCCAGATTGGCGGTTCGCTAGCTCCGGGGAACAGGAACCAGTCATCACAGTATGATACATTTCATAGAGATACTTTTGATCCGTTCTCAGTTCCTTCATAATATTATCAGATAATTTGGGCACATTGCCAGCCACTGCACAAAACGACTTTGGAGGTTTATTTTCACAAACAGCTAGCTGTTTTCCAATAGGTCGTGAATATTCTTTAGGCCAAAATGTGTTACCATCCCGAGACATGAATAAATGGCGAAACGGCAATTCATTCGCGGGAACCATACAAACACACCATTGCAAAGGTCTCTTTAAATAATATTCCAGGTATTGAATGACACCACCCTTCCAACCTGTATTCGTCACAACCCACACAGATCACCTCTTCCAAGTTCAACCCTTGACTTTCTAACAAACATATGATGGAATCGGTTATCCCTTAAGCAGTGCTATGACTTGTCGTCGTATGTCGTCCAAAATAAATAGATCCCGACTCTGTGAGGGCTGAAATGTGCTCTTGCAATACTTCTCTGCGGTGGTACCGATCGCCTATTTTATCGTTTATTAGTGTTTTGTCCTTTCGTTTATCAAAGTAAATACTACAATATGCTTTAGAAAGAGTTCTATGAATTTTATTCTTATCAATAACAAGGCTTAAATCTTTGGAAGATACCAATCCTATGTCAGCTAAAACTGCCGAAGCGACCGCAGCAGCAGATCTTGGAAAAAATGTGTGCTCTAATCGCTTCTAACTTTTATTGTCTCTGATGTTTCTTCAACAGTCTTGTCGTTTCTTTTGTGTCTATACCGTTTATTGCCATTTCTCTATAATTTCTTTGGTTCAGTAAAAAGTCTCTTTCAGAAATAGGAACTTTCTTTGGTTTTATGCAGGAACAAATGTCAAATGAAGTGCACTTACAAGCAAAAATATTGAAAAGCTGGTTTGACGATTCTAAAAAAACACTTCACTTTGCTTTCGTAGCTATCATTCCTTTTATTTTTGGGATATCTTATCAATGATAGGTATTTGTCGAAATATGATTTCAGCAATTGGATAACTCGTACATTGGAAACGTTGGGAATCGTGGCTTTGGTTCAAATCGCACTAAGTTTTTCAGAAACCATTAAAAAAACTTCTGAGTTAGAAGGATCTTTCCCATTCTTTTATTGTTTCAGTTCATTTTTAGCAAACAAAATGAATTTGATAACTTCACTTACCACTGGTAACTGGCGATCATCAAGTTCTTTATAAGATCCCAAAAAAGCGCAAGTAGCCTCACGTCGTCTTGAACCCATTATTAAAATGTAAGACGAACATGTATTTTATCACAAGAAAGTACGAAGCGGATTCCTTACAGCAATGAAACTGCAATAGAAATGAGACGAACTGCCTCACCGAAGAAGTAGAGAATTTGAGAAAAACACGAATTTTGCGAGTTCGATCCAAACCAATTCCTAACTGAAAACATCCTGTCGTTGCCTGCAAATCGTAGTTTAGGGCTTCACTATCAATAAAATAAAAAATAAAATGGGAGTAATAAAAAATAGTTATGCGACATTGACTGGACGGTTAATTTTTTAATAAAAGTGCCGGTAGGGTCTCACGATATCTTTTTGTGTTTTTTTTTAATTTTTCAGGATACCTTTGTGTACAGTGGTTCAGCTCAGTTTGTATCCATTAGTTAAAAGTAACTTATATAACAAAGCTCACTAGATGGTGGCACAATTTCGCTATAAATTACATATAAAGGAATGAAAATATCTCATTTAAAATTTAATTTTTCATGAAGGAGTGCTTTTTTGCAATATTATTACTGGTAACATCATAAAAGCAAAAATGTTATAAGCTAGAGCTATGTCGACTTTAAAAATGTAAACGTCAAAATGCCGCAATGACGCAAGCCCGTGACAAGAAGTGGAAAAGTCCTTGACAATTTTTTCTTCAATCTTTCAAAATGGTGTTTCGTTCTCGCGGGTTTCTTTCTAAATTAAATCAATTATTTCAAAAATGAAATACATAACTCGATTCTAACACGCAAACGCCTAATCTTTGTACCATTAAATTATATGTGAATAGTTGTTCGTTCGTTCTTTCAAGTCTAAATCGACAGTGCAATAACTCTAATCAATTTTGTCTGTGATGTTTGTGATCTGACTATTATTTACAGTATCTTACGTAAGTACAAGCTTTTTTTTGTTATTAAACAAGATCATTCACATTTCTGAATGAGATAGTATGATAATGCAGGGTCGTCGAATTTACATTACTATCTGTTCCTAAAGCATCCACCCATATTACTGTAGTTTAACCAGTGTTTATACGTTTTATTTCGTCATTTAACTTAATAGTCTTGCGATATGAGAACAGGTTTTATTCCCCTTGAAGGCTATTTCCATCTACAGTGTTGGAAGTGAAGCCATACATAGTTATCTATTTTTCCTTGGCAAGTTGACATTGGAAAATATTTTGATATAACTATGTTATAGCTATAGAATAGTTCAGATCAAAATAAATCAATCACAACATTTGAGTTGTATTTATTATAATGTTGCAAGATAATGAAACAATTTTAATAGGAGCTAACAATTTGTTTCTTATAAGATTTGTTATTAGGAATATAGTAACATTACTATTTATTAAAAATCCACATTTTCAAGTTAATATTAATAACATTATTTACATCTGGTAATATGCCTTAGTGCCTACTAGGTAATTTGATTCACAACTTTTATCAAACAGTCAAATTATCTATTCCAATACATAGAAAATGAAACAATATGATAATATTTATACTTATTCCTAAATATTATAAATGTCTAATTCTCATTGTGATTAGCTTTTAGTATGTGACCTAGGTTAATTGGCATTTAAACACCAGTGTGTCTATGTTTCTTGAATGAATTAATATTTTTCACTCACACACTTTGAAATTACCTATATTATATTAATATGTACTTATACAACTAATAAAAGATACTTCATATCATATATTAATAGCACACATACTTTCAAATCTAATGTTTATAGATAATATAAATGTAATTTGGTTCAGGTTTCAATAAAATTTATTGCTCTAATCTATAGTATTTTGTAGTTTATAATTTAGACTAACAAATTTCCAATAAGGCTGGATGTAATGACAAAACTTCTTTGTGTTTTAACATTGTTTTTGCTTTAAATCTATTTTTAACATAGAATAATAGAAGATGTGTAGCCTGTACATTCTGAAAATCACATACATGCATGTAATTTTCAGAATATGTGTGTGTTATAAAAGGCCTTGATTCAATTATTCTGATAAGATGTAATAATGTCAATGTAATTCCTATGCCATTGTGTTTCACAATGACAATAAAATGAGAAAAAAAAAATTAAATTCATGAAACTTTCATTAGAATAAGGCATACAGATCTTATAACAATATTTTTAATATGTTGCAAAGTGTAAATTAAATTTTAATTTTACCGTCTATCTAGCGGAATATTTTTTCTTATTGAAATTTTCTAATAATATTGTCCAACACACACTACAAAAATTAGGTAGTTATTAACAAAATTTGTATTGAAATAAAAACTTAATAAAGATTAGACAACATCACACACATTGCTCAGATCCCTAATTAAGTAGCAAAAGTATTTTCATTATGGAATTGTGAAACAACAAAAGTAATACAGACCCAATACAATATAGAAAATTTAATTTTCCATTGACTGGGAATCGAAACTGGCACCTCAGAGATAGTAAAACCAGTGTGCAAGCCACACCTCAATTTGTTATCATTTCTGAACATTTCCATAGGTTTACTAAGCTTAAGACCTCATGTGTGAAGCGGCTAACAGAAAGTATATTTAGTCAAGACAACTTGAATTCCAGTGTCCCTGTAGCATGAACTGAGTTGTTTTGCTATCATATCATTAGTTTTGCATCATTCTTCTTCTAGTCTTCTTCAATGGGACTGTGATTATTAATTTCTGCCCTGAAAAGATTAATAATATGATAATTGATGTTGAATTTCTGTAGAATTATCATACACTGTTATACTTATTATGTTGTTGTATGTTTAACTTGTTTTAGCTATTGTAAGACAAGAATAAATTTGCATTTTCTTTTATATAACTAAATTAACAACTTATTGTTATAGGTTATTATAAGATTCCTCATTTAAATCTTGATCACATAAAACATAGTGACACCCAGCCGTTTTATAATTCAAGTTGACTTTATCTTTGACATATATAAATATTTTAATCTCATTATAAATAGGATTGTTAAGAAACAAAATTCTTTATTTTAGTTAGTAACCAATTGATTAATATTTATTTTACTTTATATACTTATTTAGACATCAGGATTCCTGGTATAGATAAATAAATAAATATTAATCAGCATCACACGCATTGTTCAGATTCCTAGATGAGTAGCTAAAGCCTCTCTTCTCTTTTATGGAGTATCTGAGACAATGATGGTCACAACAACCACACCCAAGACAATATGGAAAAGTCAATTTTCTACCTTGACCCAACCGAGAATTGAACCTCAGTGATCCCAGCAAAGTCGTCGCTCGTGAAATTTATAGTCTATTTCGCCCACTTGTGATGTAAAGTATTTTCATGATTGGGTCAATATTTGCGAAAATGACCCTATAAATAGATAGAGTTAGAAACTTACTTCTTTATAATATTTGTATAGATAGTTGACAATATCATTAAACATATTTTGTGCAAAACGCCATCGTCTATTTCTCATTTCATATTTCAATATGATTTATTTTTCCAGACTTAAACGCACCTTTAATGAGTTTCACAAACAATGATGGCGACGCAAAAATTAATTTGCGGAGTGACACCGCAGTTTCCGACCGGGATGTCACCCTAGCTACGTCCATTTGAAATAGATTTTTTATTTGCAAAAGAAAATTTGCACCTCCCTGAAAATAATCCCAGCAGAGTCCATGGTCACGGAAAATGCAAAACCATGCTGGCAGATGTAGTTCGACACTTATACATCTTTTGTAATAGCTTTTAATCGACATAGTGACCAAATTTACAAGGCACATGAAACTATCAATCGCGTCTGCATCTTGTCGTTACCATCCCCACCAACCCATGTTAAGTCAGTGTATGAGTTATGTATGACCCATTCTCTTATCATATCATGACGATATATCTGGGATCATATCTGCTCTTCCGGCATAACACTGCTGTTTCTAACTCAATCTAATAGAAGGATTCCAATAATAGTTCTGAGAAATAAATTTAAAATTTTTGTGTTTTATGCAGGGTTCGCAAACATCCAATATTATAATAAATATCCGATAATTGATATTTATCCGATATATATCGGATATCATGCATTTATAAAAAGCTGCTATTTTAAAGCTGCTAGTTGCTTATTTAATATTCTAAATCAAAAATATTAAATAAAGCCACTGTATTTACCGTGTAAAATAAAGATTCTGTTTTGTTTATTTAATATTGGTTTATCTATTATAAAATATTAAAAAGCAATATGTGTGCGAGGATTCCCAGTAACGTATGGGGGAATACCCGAAATTACTAGACAGTAAGATTGCTATTTACCCGACTGCACGACGCAAAGGAGGGTAATGTGTTTATCAGTCTATGTATGTATGTATGTTTGTTTCTATGTGGCGTACTAGAGACCAAATGCGTAGGCCGATTTTGATGATTCTTACGTCAATCGATTCTTCTTAACCTTGCACTACAACGATAACCAGACGCCATATTGTCTAAATGAAAAAAATAAAAATTGATGAACTATGTCAAGTGGGGTGTCGTTGAATGGGTATTTTAAAATCATCTTTAGGTTCCTTTTATCATTTTTCATTTTAAATAATCGTTTAGGATATTTAACGATTTAAAGTTGTTTAACAAAACATTCTCGCTAATTTTCATACTTATTGATTAAAGTTTTTATTTAAAGTATAAACGATATACAAACAAATGAAAAAGTATTAAGAACAAATATTTTTGGTAAAAAAATAAAGGATATGTAGCTTTGAGCCGAGTTAGGTCTCTAGAGGGACTAATCATCAGTAGTTTAGACCACCGCAAGTTACTTAATAATCCCCACGATATTAACTCCCTCAATGAACTAACTTGATTGCGAAATTTACCATCTTATAACGAAGTCAACGAATCGTAACTAAAAAGTATAAAATAAAAATAAATAATTTAAAGAAAAACAAAAATCCCGACTGCGTAAAAACGAATTTAAAAAATGAATACATGAAAGAATTAACTCAAATAAAAACTAAAAAGAAAGAAACAAGCCCAGTAGTTTAAAATTCTGTTAAGTAATACAGAACAGAACGACTCATAGTCGGGGCCCCTTGGGAAGATTTGATTGGTAAAATTTGAATGGGCCCCGACTATGAGTCGTTCTGTTCTGTATTACTTAACAGAATTCTAAACTACTGTGCTTGTTTCTTTCTTTTTAGTTTTTGAGTTATTTGGGCCAATGTTGCCAGCGTCACATCGGTTTGGTCAATTTTCTAGCTGATATTCAATACGCAATGCTCGATACTCAAACTAACAATATATACTACAAATATCAATTATACCAAAGTATATATCAATCGATATATATATCCTTTATCTATTATATATATCCTTTGATATGTATGAGCAAACCCTGGTTTTATGATCTTATTTAGATTGTTTGACAACGTAGATTACGTTATGTGAGGCTGTACTCGAACTCGACAAGGCGCATACGAAGGATAGTCCAGTCAGTGATTACATCATTGATGTGTCATTGTTTAAAAATGGTGTTACTGACAAATTACCACGTTCCGACTTTGTCCGTAAAAACCTATAATTTATGTTTGTCATTTGCTAAACAATAAATATCTTTACTAATATTATACTTAGATGTGAAAATAACTTGCGTGTTACTTTATAACGCTCAAACCGCTGAAGCAATTTCAATTAAATTTTGTATGAAGATACTGGAAAGGAATTTGGATAGATTTTATTCCGGAAATTATACCACAATGTTGTGAAATAGAACTTGAACTACTGGTTAGTTCTTTTTTTCATAATACCTAATTTAAAAAAAATAAAAATGAATAAAAGCTCGGAGCTATTTGCTACTGGAAATATTAAATTCAGCTCAGATGAAGTCACGAGAAAATCCAGGGAAAAATATGTTACAAAATCGACTAACATGAACAAGAAAATCTTATGGAGAAACCCGTAGAGTAATAAAAGGAAATAGTGAACCAGGAATATTGAAAGCCTTGGCGTATTGAATTACGTCACGTTAACGGAGGGAAGGATGTTGTAAATATGAAATTAAGATTGCCTCTTCCTTGTGTGACGATCTCTGACGATCGGCGTCTCTGCTGAAGTCACGGGTTAGATTTTCGGCCTGGTAACATTTCTATACTGTCTCAGATTTGGATAAAGGGACCTTCATTGATTCAGATAATCTATATCAGTGATTCCTTAAGTGGTCCAGGTGGACCCCTAGGAGCACACGAGGGATTCAACGGGGGTCTACGTTGGCATGAAATTAACATACATTTTGGACGAATTTTGAGAATATGTAGCAGCAAGAGGTCCACCGAAACCAGTATTTTTTTTTTAATGGGTTACGAGAAAAAAATGATTGGGAACCTCTGCTCTATATTATGATGCCTTAACTACTTATCTTGTAACTTGAGCAATGCATGTGATTTTGTCTAATTTTTATTTAATGTTGCTGTTCAACAGTCCATTATACAGACTTTCGGTTAGTTAATTGCGTTCCTATATTCTTTCTATCCATCAAAAGTCTAAATATCTAACGGTCAGTTGCACAAACGTCCATTAAGGTTTAACGACGACATTAAGCTCTAATGAGTGTCAAATTTGCATCGGTAAGGTCGCTTTAAAATAATAACAATTTTAATGGACGTTTGTGCAACAGCTGTAAGTCTCGAAAATTCATTTATATTTTTTGAACAGTTTTCAATTATTTAAATTATATTTCATGTAAATTGTTGAATATTATTCTTTTTGCCTATTTT
The DNA here is from genome assembly GCA_918026875.4 of Diatraea saccharalis. Lineage (NCBI taxonomy): Eukaryota > Metazoa > Arthropoda > Insecta > Lepidoptera > Crambidae > Diatraea > Diatraea saccharalis. Next base: position 12,879,359 of record OU893336.1, read on the forward strand.
GATGTCAAGAATAGGGATGACGACTGGGTAATGAAAAAAGAAATTCTATTTAGTCCGTCAGTCAGATAATAGAAGAATGTAGATACGTATTTTTTTAACTTCAATTTAACAAGAAATAGCTTAGATAACGCATTAAAGTTGACGTGTGAGGGCTCGCTATGTCACAGTTTTGTAGAAAATGTAAAGAATGTATGTGGACTATGTGTAAGTGTATTATACATTTATATAAATGTGTAGTATTGTTACCAATAATAGCTTCTCCCTACCAAAAAATATAGATATGTACATGGAAGTGGAACCTGTTTTTGTTACTATACTATATAATAATAATTTGTGTGTAATGCTTGCTTTGCTTCGAAAGGAATTATTCAAGTTTGAAACTCTGTTATTGGCTAGATTTAATACAAAATTATTATAAAAATTTCTTCATAAATAAAAAAGCGTGACGTCATGCGACATTTTAACTCAATGTATCGACGTGATTTAATGAAACGCAAAAAATTAAAAATTACGTGTTTAATATTTTTCAACAATAGGTATACAGTGGAATATCGATAACTCGAATGTCAAGGGAAATGCCAAAAAATTAGAGTTAATGAGTTTTCGACATAATTTTAGAATTTTAGAGATAAAATGATTTCTAAAATTTCAACAACTACTAAATCGACAATCGAATGCGCAGTAGCACAATTTTCGATTCAGTCGATAGTTTTTAGGAACAATAGCCCATCGCTACCCCGACCATTCCTTTTGGATTTTATTGCTATGAGTTCGGGGAATTCCAAATTCGTCGCCATTATATCTTACTAATTTTAAGTTACGGAGTCTGTTTTTTTTTATTTCGAGTTATAATGTTTACATTTGTACCATCAATACCTCATAGGAAAATAACATTTTGTTCGAGTTATATATTGCGGATTTGGGGGTTCAGCGGAAGGGAATAAAAATTATTTTCGACTTACTGAGGATTACGACTTAACGAGGTTCGAGTTATAGAGGTTCCACTGTACCTGACGGACAAACAAAAAAACTAGTCGTCATCCCTATTGGCAATGCCGCTTTCTAAAGACATGTTTTTAATACTTCTTCATTAATATCGATAACCAAACTATGAACGGTTGCTCCAACACTATTGTGTAGGTACATAACAGTCATTAACACGTTTGAATTCCAATCACTACGCATCCTTCTTACACATGCCGTTAGAAAAATACTGGCGCCCACCATGAGTTTGGGTTGAACGATTCATATTTATACTACTTTACGAATTAACATTACACCTGAAGACCTTATTCTATTTCTCCGAAAAAGAAAATTCCGTCTATTTTCAAAATGTTAATATATGAGTAACTCCGAGAAAAGGTAGGAGATCTGACGCTGCCTCTAATGCACAAAGTCTTCCGAATTTTTGTTCGAGGACAAACAGAATAGACTCTCAGGGTCATGTTAATTCAATATTTAACGACAAGGAAAGTAACAAGTGCTTGAAAAATCCGTTAGCGTTGTCAGGTCTCTGGTAACTCATTAGTTAGAGCGGTCCCCCGAATTGCAAAAGGTTGTGAGTGCGAGTCCCATCTTAGGGTACCTGAGGTTGGTGAATTATTTCAGGATTTTTATACTAGATACGATAAGTTATTATTGAAGGTCAAGAAAAGTATTCTAAAATCTATTTAATGAACAAACCGATTTATTACTCGTAGATGGAATTTGAAACAACAGTGCCGCGCTGGAAACGCAGTGATGATTCCGGATATGTTCATTGGTGTCCGGCACTGTAATAAATGGAAACATAAATCTCATAGACTGAAATCTGGTACAAACACACAATATCCAGATAAGATTTACCTGTTAATGTTAACTCATTTGTAATATATATTCTTTGTGAGGAGCTCGATGGCACAGTGGTTCGCCGTTTTATAAAATGAAAAAATTTTCAACAATATTTTTTATATATAAATAGTCCATTAATATCTGAAAAATAATGATTAATAGTTTTGATCATACGGTGATGTGATTGTGGAACTGCTGCTAATCGGCAGAAAACGCTCCATACAAAATCAATGCACTAAGTGACGTCACACGGTACTACGGTAGCGAAAAACGTATGGGCGTCTGGGAAATCTTTGTAATAACTTTGTTGTTTGTACGTTTATGTTTATAGCTGGTATAATGAAAGTTGTAACGTTTTATGTAACTAATTTAATGCCATCGAAGCCTAATATTTTGCAAATTAGTGTCATAAAAAAATATTTTATTTAATATTTAAAAGTTAAAATGGTTCGTATATTTCGAACATATAACAGAAACCTGCATTTTCACTTGTAGGACACAAGCCTATTGTGCAGTTTTCTTTGATATTATGATAACACTTCTGGGAAATCCTTAAAAAGTTATTTATAATATTCTTAAAAATAATATTGCCTTGTCATTCCATATTATTAAAACCAGATAATATCAAGCAGATTATACCGAGAGTCACGTGGTTCATAATGATAGTGGTTAGTGACCGTGCATCAGTCATTTATGGCCTTGTGAATCATTCCGCAGTCGTACAGTAAATAGTCTCTTGTTCAGTAAATGCTCCGAAACTTCGGCATAATCTTCTATCTCAAAAGGCATAAATATTAATTATTAAGCACATTATGAATAGCTGTTGTAAGTATGTATGCTAATGGACAATTCTGACTGTGAACTATTTGCGAAATAATAATTATGAAAATGAAAAACGCCCTTAAATAAGCTTATTACGTACTCCGCTAGGTCAGATCTAAGACAATTTATTATATTGACTTACTATCTGCTAGCAGGTTCACCTGCGTGATTTTTAGGGAACTGTTTAGTGGAATAAATAGTAGCATGTGTTAATTCAGGCTTAGAATTATCCGTATACCAAGTTTCATCGAAATACGTCCAGTAGTTTTTCGTGAAAGAGTAATAAATTTATACACCCATTCATTCTAACAAACTTTCGCATTTATATTATTATTAGGATTAAGAACCTTACATTTCTTATTTGCTCATAAATATTGACTTTCAAAATTATGACTTTTTAATATATGCTATGCATGTTATAAATTTATATGAATTTCCACGAGATCAATTTTATGCCATTCGCTTAATAACATTATGTCATGAAAAATCTTTCAGTAGAGGACTCTATGAACTCACACAAACACGTACACAAGCACGTAGATAGTTTTTTTTTATCACTGTTATCATCGCCAAGATCGCTCGATAATATTATGAATAACTATTGCCATAGCATCACCTATTTTTTAATATGGCGATATAGTATCAATAGTATTGAGTTTCATTGTGAAATAAACTAACACGTAAAAAGTAAATAAGATTTTTGCAATACATTAAAGATTCAAGTGCTAATCGGCTTAGAACAATGTCAAATCCTTATAAGTAAAAGTATACAGATAAAACGTTTATCGATACAATAAACTGATAAAAATTGAGATAGATGATTTTGAATTGGAATGTAAACATTTATAAAAGAAGTGGTGATTTCATGTGTAAAAAGTGGTGGTGTTTAATATTAATTGCGTATTTATATGTGGTTTAATATAGTTTGAGTGATGGATGACGGATGCAGACTTATTACTGCCTAACAGCCAGTTGCACAAACGTCCATAAAATTTTTCATTAGTTTAAAGCAACATTACCCATACAATTTTGAAATTCATTAGAGCTTAAAGGCGTCATTAAACCTTAATGGACGTTTGTGCAACTGACCGTTAATCTATAAATTAACGGACTGATCATCAATTAGAACTGCACATCAATTAATACAGTTCGCTTTCATTTCTTGCTACTGCAATCGTTGAACTGCAAACCAGTTTCAAGCTTTTTATGATAACACACGGCCTACTGGTTTGAGGCAGTCACCAGAGGCATATCTGCAGACTTGACCACTCTAAACCATTTAGTCCTAGCACCCCCTTTTTAGCTCTCATAATTCAGACACTGAATTTACTTTCCTGACAACCTTTATTGAAATAGATTATAAGATTAAAAAAAATTGCTGTTTATATCATGATGAATTAATAATATGTATACGTTATTGCTTCATCTTTTGGTATAAATATGTCAGTGTAGAAAGACATGTCCACAAAGAGATTGTATCTGACTCAATAAACTATTGGGTAATCTTAACAGTCATTATTCCGTAAAAATGCTTCGTAGTGTATAATAACAGCTGTTTTATTCTAATTTTTATCACAGCTCTATCTTGAATAAACTACTGAAGGCTATAGTTATACTTGTTTATTCAAGTAACCAACTGAGTGCGGAAATATCAGTACCCACTCTCAGTCAGTAATCAGTTTGTGAGACATAATAATGTCATAGGTCCGGGTCTACTGTACCTTAGGGTAAACCCGCCACTAACTGCCGTCAACTGGCTCCTCAAAAATGTGCACTGCTCTACAAAGATATTTTTTGTATACTCTTATTGAGATAGGGAATTAAGTGTGTATGTAATGCTGATAAATCTGCAGTTTTAGATTATTAAAAAAGTTTAAAATTATTATGTCAACAGAATACCACATCATTGAAAATGTTAACATTAACTGGAGAGCGACCGCTTGACGGGAAAATCATGTGCTTTCTATATATTTATCACGTTAATTAGCTCAACATCAAAAAGTCTCGATATATACCTATAATTTATTATTTTGTAAATTAGTACAGGATAAAAATATACGTGAGCGATTTATTGGAACTAAAAATAAAAGATATCGACTCTAATATGTTACAATAGGGATGACGACAGGGTATAAAAAAAGAAACTCGATTTAGTCTGTCAGTCAGATAATAGAAAAATATTAAATACATATTTTTTTTACTTCAATTTAACCAGAAAAATAGCTTAGATAATAGGCATTAAAGTTGAGTGGGGGCTCGATACGTCAGTTCTGTAGAAAGTTTACAAAAGCGTGACGTTATTCATTCAAAATTTTTAAAGACGTTAAATTTTTTTCAACAATTTTTTTGTACCTAACGGACAAACAAAAATAATAGTCGTTAACCCTAATGAATACATAAATAATATAAAATAGAAAAATGATACCAAACTGTCGTTAATCATAATTGATCACGCTTGTTATCATTATCACAATAATATTAGCAACCTTACATAGTGAAATAACACGATTTATTTATTTAATCGCTTTTGTCGTTTTGGTAAATCCAGCTGATTTTTCTTTTGGAACTTTTTTTATTTATGTCATTTGAGTAAACAGGTTGGACGTGAACTAAAATTGGCTTGCAGACTTTTTTGAGACATAGGTATATCTTTTTAGTGATTGTGTGTTCGAACTGTTAGGTAGTCTTTGTGATGGTGTTTTGAACTATTTCCAAGTGAAATTAAATTATATATGCTGTGTAAGATATGATGTTTTTATAATTGTGTGATTAGTGACTTAAATCGGCATAATGAAGTTCCAACAGACGTGTATAGCTACATCATTGGGTTTGTATACTTTTTTTTTGCAAAATAATTTTTGAAATACAATAATATGTAACTAACTTTTCTACTCTTCTCGTGTTCCCATTTATGGTATTGGACAACGTTTACAAATTTAAAAAAAAATACAAATATTTTATATTTTTTTTTATATTTAAATGCTATTACACAAAATGAATAATGCATTCAAAATGAATTCTAGTATAAGATATAGACAAAGACTTAAATTCTTTGGATGTAAACGATTACCGTAATCTTATAAATTATTTTAATCTCTTCTTAAATCTTATTACAGGCATTAATTAACCATGAACATTTCAGTGATATAATAATGTAAGAATTTTTCGATTATGTCCGTGTTAAAAATCCAGAAAGTTAGGCTTTAGAAAGTGTTGAAAAATGCTTTTCGACATTTTATTTGCGGCCGCGACACCTGTTTGTAGTGTTCGTTGAATGTGTTACATAACGTACACATTCAACGAACACTACACGTAACGAAAATACGTGAAATAAGCAACGCTTGTTGAGCCTCCTAATGCTGACGCTGCATAAAATGGTTAATTAATATCCGACCACACTGCAGGATAAGAATTTCATCAATTAGCTTTCGCAAAGTACCAAAGCTAAGTAAACACAATTTTATTACTTCTAGATCCTCCGTACTTCGCTAGGCACGTTAAACCGTTGAGACCGGCTACATCATACATCATCATCATCATCAGCTCTTTTACGTCCCCACTGCAGGGGCTCAGGCCTTCCTTACGGACGGATAAGGAGGATGGACCGTGACCTTCCACTTTGGCCTTATGCAGATTGGAGGGTATTAACGACCGCAAATGCAGCCGGGACTAACGGCTTAACGTACCTTCCAAAGCACAGAGTAGCTCGACATAATAATTTTTTCGGACACCCATCCCGTGACCAACCCTTACGAAAGTTGCTTAACGACAACGATCGCGAGCCGCGGCGCTTATCCACTACGCCACCGAGCTACTCATCATACATAACATCCCGCAGTCCTCAGATTCGGTTCCATCCATAGGGAAGGCCTTTGCTCCAGTAATGGGCACATTACTAGGCTGTTACTGATGATGATAGTCAATTACTGCAGTCAGCTAATATGATTCTTGTTGTATTTATGAACTAGTCTCCTCGTTCACAAAGGTAGCGAATCAGATTCCTATTCTATCCCAATTAATCGTTTGGAAAGAGATAAAAATGAACTAGTATGTATAGGGTTGCCATCTATGAAAATAAAGACATTGTTCGATGCTCAGTCAGTCCAAAAATAAACTGTAACGCCCCAAGGGTATCAATTTTCAATAACACAATGAAACGCACAGATAAGTAAATGCACAAAAGCCTTTAATATGGAAAATGAAATAAACTTATATCAATGACTAAAATTCTTAACACCGCCATTTACACAAAACTATAGCGCCATCTATTAGAAATTAATTGAACTAAAAATTCATAGTAACATTTTATACATGCCGCCCCCCAAAGACGATAGTCTTTTTACTTAATACAAAGTAATTTTGCATCACTTAAATATAGTAAAACACAATGGTAAGTAACAATGTTATTTGTAAATGTTTACAAAAGGATGGTTTATGTTGCAACAGGGAGTATACATATTTTCGAAACAGGTCTTTTTATAAGAGAATTTTTGCATCGTAATGTTACAACACGAGTGACCTTGTCCAATCCGGTATGTTTTTCAACAACTACACCAAGTAGCCATTTTGCCGGAGGTAAATTAGGCTCTTTTACCAAGACCACATCACCACATTTAGGTTCGGGTACAATACGAGTCCACTTATATCTTTGCATAAAACGAATCAAATATTCTTGGGACCATCGTCGCCAAAAATGTTGAACCATTTTTTGGCACAACTGCCATCTCCTTAACGGACTTATTATTGAATTTTCAAAATTATAATCTGGAGCTACTACTAACGGCCCACCTATTAAGAAATGCCCTGGTGTAAGAATCTCACCGTTCTCCTCTATACTAGTTAAGGGCCTGGAATTAAGACATGCTTCAATTTGAGCCAAAACTGTCGACATTTCTTCATAGGTAAGTGTGGAATTTCCTAGTATTCTTTGTAAGTGATATTTTGTTGACTTGATACCAGCCTCCCATAGTCCTCCAAAGTTTGGACTGTGAGGTGGTATGAAATGCCACTCAGTCCCATTTATTGCTAGATGTTCTGCAATTTCCGGAACAAGTGACAAACGCTCATCGTCAAAAAGTTGTTTGAGTTCACGCGCTGCGCCCACAAAATTAGTTCCATTATCACTGTGTAGCTCCCTACAATGACCTCTTCTCGCAACAAACCTCTTAAAAGCTGCTAGAAAACCTTGAGTAGTAAGATCGCTGACTACTTCCAAGTGAATGGCGCGGGTAGACATGCAAATAAATAAACAAATGTAACCCTTATAACATTTATGTCCACGACCCTTGGAAGTTCTGATGTCAATGGGACCTGCATAATCAACACCACTACATAAAAAAGGTTTGTTCACTGTAACTCGAGATGAAGGCAACTGTCCCATAAGGGGGGTTTTAGTAAGCCCCGAATATCGGATACAAGTAAGACATTTTCTGACGAACATTTTTACCAATTTTTTGGCTCCGATAATCCAGTATTTAGTTCTCAAATATGTTAACATAAGCTGCGGCCCTCCATGAAGTGTATGATCATGAGCTTGAGTTATGAGATGATTTGTTACGAGAGATTGATGTGGTAAAAGTATTGGGTGCTTAGCATCGTAATTCAAATCTGACCGTTCCAGTCGTCCACCAATGCGGATTATACCCCTGGTATCTAAGTAAGGACAAAAGGATTTTAATTTACTCTTATTGCTGACTTGATTTCCACTCTTTAACTCTTCAAGTTCTTTAAAAAATTCCTTCTGTTGACTTAAACGTATCAACGTATCTAATGCTTCTTCTCGTTCTGATTTTGTTATATATTTACTTATGTTTCTATTCCTTTTCAGCATTCTCTTACAATAAGCTACAACTCTTAATAGTCTGTTGAAAGAGGAGTATTTGCACCAGAATTCTTCACCGATCGCCGAATCAGCCCTTTCTATTATAGTAGTGTGTGTTTTAATATCTTTTTCTTCTAGGTGTGTTTTCGACGTTTTCGGGTGAGTGTAATTTATATGACGATTTGCAAGCCAATTAGGACCACTAATCCACAATCTATTGTTAACCATTTCGACCGGACTGATGCCACGAGAAACAACGTCTGCTGGGTTACCTCCAGATTGTACATACGACCAGTGACTACGTTCTAAGCATGATATAATCGCTGACACACGGTTCCCTATAAAAGTCTTCCACTTACTAGGATGACCGCTCAACCATGCTAGAACTACTTCAGAATCGCTCCATGCATGTATGTTTTCTTTGGTGACATTTAACACTCTTGCAACTTCCATGAGCAACTTAGTCAGTAACACTGCTCCGCAAAGCTCCAGACGTGGTACTGAAATTTGTTTGACCGGTGCCACTCTAGACTTAGCAGTAACCAAAGTTATATGGACGCCACCTTTTGCATTTACAACTCGCATATATACTACAGCACCGTATGCAGACGTCGAGGCATCGCAGAATCCATGGAGCTCCACCAATATATCATCATTATGACAACTGTACCAACGTGGTAATCGAAATTGGGTAAGTTCATTTAGTTCTTTGCGATAAACTAACCATTCATTTAATATATCTCGTGGCAAATCTTCATCCCAGTTAATCCCAGAAAGCCATAGTTTTTGAATTAATATTTTACCACGTATTATACTGGGTGCTAGCCATCCCAGTGGATCGTATAAACGAGCTATGTCTGAAATAACATTCCTTTTAGTTATAGGTCCTGGAGACATCTGAGGCAACTGCACGGCATACTCGAATTGATCTTGTACGCGATCCCAGGTAAGTCCTAATATTTTATTTGTTTCTTGTAGCTTAACTTCTATTTTGTTTTTTACTTGCTTGTCTGTATCAGATGTATCTTGAAATTCAGCAATTTTTTCTAATAAACATTCACTATTGCTAGTCCATTTTTGTAGTTTAAAACCTCCTCTCTCCAAAAGTGCGTTTAATTGCTTAAATATTTCCATAGCTTGTATTGCATTTTGACATCCTGACATTAGATCATCCATGTAGAAGTCGTTCTGCACGATAGAAGCCGCTAATGGAAAATCAATTGCTTCATCCTTAGCGACTTGTAATAATGTTTTTACAGCTAAGTATGGGGCTGCAGATGTCCCAAATGTCAACCTCAATAACTTATAATGTTGAACCGGCATGTTAGGATCCTTTCTATATAGAATACGTTGATAATTAGTATCTTCTGAACAAACTTTAACTTGCCGGTACATCTTTACAATATCTGCTGAAAAACATACAGGATGAGATCTCCATCGAAGAATAATATGACGCAAGTCACCTTGAAGTTGCGGTCCCACCATTAGATCGTCATTCAATGAAACTCCATTATAACCTTTACAGGACGCATCGAAAACTATTCGCACTTTACTTGTAGTTTTATCTTCCCGGACGACTGCATGATGTGGCAAGTAAACTGCTTTATTTGTATTAATATCATTATCTAGAGATAGCAGTCGCATGTGATCTAACTCCAAATATTCATCAAAAACCTTATTATACTCTTTCTTCAACAAAGGTTGTTTCTCTAGTTTTCTTTCTAAGGCATGGAAACGATTTAATGCAATACTCATGGAATTTCCTTCTTTACAGGCAGGCGATTCATCTCTAAATGGAAGCTTGACTATGTATCTCCCAGTGTCGTCCCGTGTTGTGGTGGATTCATATAATGTTTCGCAACGTTTTTCCTCTTCAGTAAAAAATTTATTGTGATCAAAATTTTCTTCTAGTTCCCAAAACGATCTTAATACATCATTTAATTGTGTGTGAAGAGTCACTACGTTATATGTAACCGGAGGAGGTGAAACTTCTGCATCAATTTTTCCGCTCAATATCCAGCCCAAACAAGAATTTTGAGCTATTAATGACCCTGAATGATGTCTCAATAAACCATTGTTTACGATCTGACCATAGACTTCTGCTCCTAGTAATATGTCAATCTTATTAGGGGTGTGATAATCTGGATCAGCCAAATAAATGTGTTTTAGATCTGGCCATGAACATATTTCTATTCTTTTTGTTGGTAGTAACGATGTAAGTTTATCTAACACATACGCCTTAACTTCAATGTTGCACTCAGGATCACATCGAGATTTAATTTTAATTTGTACTATGGATTTAACCTTAAAACCTTTATCGCCACCCAAACCTGAAACAACTCCTGTAACAGAAGTTTTCTTTAACCCAAGTGATTGTACGACAGATTCTGTAATAAATGAGGCTTGGGAGCCTTGATCGAGAAGTGCACGTAACAAATGTTGATGACCATTCGCCGATTCTGCTTTCACTAAAGCTGTCGCTAATAATACATTATGCATATTTCTGTTAGCGAAATGGTTCGTCACGTTTTCTGTCAACTCAAGGTTTTCGATTTCGTTTACAGTATCTTCGCACTCCTGAGCCAAAGCTACTTGTATGTCTGCGTGCTGTGGATCCGTCATGCCTTTCGGGTGCAGTAATGAGTGATGACGTCGTTGACATATTTGACAAGAGGTGGTGTTACGGCAGTACTTAGAAGTATGATTACTTAATAAACAATTAAAACACAAGCCGTTATTTTGGACAAAGTCACGCTTTTCATCGTACGATGCATTACAAAATTTTTTACAATGTATGATTCTGTGCTCTCCCTTACAGTAAGTACAATGAAGTTGCGATACATGTAATGTCTGTATTTGATTAGACTTAGGATAGTTATTCCTCGAATAACCTTTGTAATTGTTACTGAATTGACTCTTATAATTAGATGAGCCAGGTTCTAGAAATTCGAGAGAGTGGTATCGTTTAACTAAAAACTCTTGGAATTGTTTTAAATTTGGTAAAATATTAGAATCTGAAGTTACATCACTAACAATCGCTTCCCATTGCTTACGACTTTCTTGATCCAACTTCAAACTGACTATATAAATAATAATAATATCCCAAGACTTAACATCTATACCCAAATTTTGTAGGCCATTCAAGGAATCCATCATATTATCTAATAATTCTTTTATTGCATTGGAGGATTCAACTGATAAAGATTTTTGATTGAAAAACCGGTTTAATATACAATTGGCTAAATATTGTTTATTATCGTAACGACTCTCTAACAGAGTCCAACATTGCATATAATTTTCATTTGTAATAGGAATATGTCGCAATAGTTGTTCAGGCTCTCCTTTGAGGTAACCCTTTAAATAATGTAATTTTTGCACATTTTGTAAACCACTATTATTATGTACTAATGATTTAAACAAGTCGCGAAAACTCATCCATTCCGTATATAAACCAGAAAAAGTAGGTATTACAATTTTTGGTAATTTAATTACAGAACTATGCTGCGGTATATTATCTGATGATTTAGAGGGCGTTTTGAAAGACATTTCACATTCAATTTTCTCTATTTTGTCACTAATTTCAGCTACTAAATCTAGATAAAATTCTTCAGTACTTTGATATATGTCAGATTTGAAATATTCCGTTTCATTGAGGTCTTCCTTGGATGTAATTAATTTAACATGCGTAGAATTAAATTCTTCCCACTTCTTTTCAATCAAATCCAGTCGCTTCTTTAAATGTTGTCTTGTTAATCTTTCTTTTGGACTCTTCTTAAAGTTCGTTTTGGCATTCTCCAATTGTGCCCGCAAAGCAGTCTGAACTTTTATTAAATCCATTGTTAAAATTATAAGAACTAATGTTATGAATCTTAAAAAACCACTTCAATTTGTAAAATTTTTCTAAGTGTTTTTATCTATTCAACTGGGTGTAAAATCGGGCATAGGTTCCCCGTAGTAGCACTTTTACTTAAATTATTCTAAGTCCCTATATAATTTAAAGTTATTTTTCTTGAACAAATAAAGTCTAAATTTGTAACATAAAAGTACTCACAATGTTTTGATTCACTTCACTAGCTTACGTCACTGTTCCCTGCTAATAAATGGCCTCTGCTTCACTTCCTGTAGGTGGCGCTGTTATACTCCTTTCTGGTGTAGTTACCGATGTGATGTTGCTAGTACGTTACTGCTGTTGTCAAACTGAGGTGTTGCTGTTGCCGTTACAATTGATAATACTGCTCTGCTGTGTTCTAGGCTCTACGTACGGTGAAATAAGGGTTACTGTGATGAATAAAACCAAGTCCTGTCGACATTCACAGATAGATCCCATCAACGACAATCCGTCGCTCCGTTCGAGACCTTTAGGGCGCTTGTGCACTACACTGAATTTTCATGTCCGGCGGTCCGATTTTTTCAGATCCGATATGTCAGGCCATATGTAGGTAATGCGCGCTTGTGCACTGTCAGGAATTTTACCGTCCGGAATTTTACTTTTCTCTATTCCGGACCGGTTTTTTCAGGTCCGTGATGGCGGCAATGAAAAACGTGTTTACGCTTGTGCACTGCTGTGTCCGAGATCCGGAAAATTCATAAGGAATAGGCTTGGGAAAAAATAATCGATTTGAATCGATATTTATTTCGGCAATATTGTTAATTTCCAATAAACTTATAATCGATATTTATTGTTGATTATAAAATACTATATTTTATATGATGATTTAATATAGTTGGTATATATCACTGCATATGCTTTGGCAAACTCGGTATAGTTCTAATTTGATCAGCATATGGTTCTAGTATCGATACTTAGCTAGATTTTAGAATCTTATTAAAAGTATCGATAGCTTAAGTAAGATAAATAAGTGTTGTTACGTTTGGACAACTGAACCCATCTAAATGGAAATTAATATAGTAAATAGACTTAACTTTAAGAAAGGACATAGGCTACATTTTATCGCGAAAAATAGGGGATGAAAGTTTGCCTGGAAATTTGTCATTATCAAATTTTTTTAAACAATTGATAAGTATAGATAAATATTTGACAACAGAAGTAATAATAAAGAATAAACAGAAGATTAACATAAGTAATTAAGTGACACTCAATGTCTTTTTCGCATTTAATAAAATTTTAAATGTATGTTTGTGTCATTAATAAATTTTTAAAAAATAAGTATTCTAAGGGAATAATATTTCTGCTCAAAGAAACTACACCACGCGTATAAAATTATGCCTATATATAATACAGTCAACTGATCTCGTAAAGTTCATTTAGCATAATATTTCTCCGCTTACACGGTACTAATTTCGATTTGTTTACGAAATGGCGCCACCGATTGGTCTATCTCTGTAATCGCTGAAAGTTGTTTTTACAAAACTTCGAAAAAAAATAGCACATTTAAAAATTTAAACATCAAGTACTAGACCATTATCAGTAATTTTATTCTAATGTCAGATATTTTTAGCTATTGTATGTGAATAATGTTGTTCCTAAATTAGTAAGGGTATAAGTTTTTACATCTGATAGTAGTCATCCGATAGTAGTAAAAAAAATGCTTTCGTCATGCCATAATTTATTATGGTTTATGTAAAACGATCAGATCATTATTTAGGTACCTTTTTACGTCTTCGAATGGAATTACCAACGTTCCAAAAATCTCACCGTACCTAACGTAAGTGACGTGTAGCTTCAAAGAGAGCTGCCCTACACTGCGCCGCTCCGATCAGGAAAAAAACGGACAAGTGCACAAGCTACTCATCCGAGTTTTTCATGTCATTCCGGACCGGAAAAAATCGGACCGCCGGACCTGAAAATTCAGTGTAGTGCACAAGCGCCCTTACTGAGGGCAAACAATTGAATCCTTTGCCAATCCGGCTCGAAGGACCATGTTCGATGCTCAGTCAGTCCAAAAATAAACTGTAACGCCCCAAGGGTATCAATTTTCAATAACACAATGAAACGCACAGATAAGTAAATGCACAAAAGCCTTTAATATGGAAAATGAAATAAACTTATATCAATGACTAAAATTCTTAACACCGCCATTTACACAAAACTATAGCGCCATCTATTAGAAATTAATTGAACTAAAAATTCATAGTAACATTTTATACAGACATTTTGCTCTAAAAGCCGGACTTATTATAAGGGATTATTTGATATAAAAAAATGCTGCAATTTATAGTTATTTTTTATACACATAACGCCACGTTAGTGCTTTGCGTAAGCGTTCGTTCTGCAGACGTTGCGAGCACTGCGTGGGTATACAAAAGGCCAGGCACAACCTTAAAATTGAACTGTAATAGTCATAACATTAGAATTATTGTTAAACACGGGATTGCAACCATAATATTAACTTTTTAACCTCATATTTATATAATCCCATGATTAACAAATATTACAACCAAAAAAAAACCGGATAAATGACAACCCTATGTGTGTAGCACCTAGGACAGTTAATTTATTGAATCAAGGTAATGGATGCTTTTACAATTCTCAGTGTGACGATTTTATCGTAGACATTCATAATAAATATAATTGTATTTCTTTCTTTTATTACACAAGTAATAAGTTTACTTCGGTTACCATAGTTACATTTATAATTGAAAACACTATTTAACAGAACTTAACTTAAATTTAGTCTATTTTGTACAACATAATTAATACCAATATCTATGTTGACACTGTAGAACTCTGACGTTGCGTGCTTCAAAGCTTTTTATTTTGCGCCACCAGCCAAAAAGGTTATGAACCTCTGAACTTAAGTAATTATTCTAATATATACTTAGTATATAAAAGGGTTGCCCACGCCCCAAAATCTATCATAATTTTATCTCTGACAATGACGAACTTCTATTCAAACTTTAAATCCCTATTTCAAACTTTGTATCACAATAAAAGCAACCTATGTCCTATCTCAAGTCAACTATTTTACTGGGTTGAGGGTGACAGCTTGACAGACATATACACATACCTACTTTCGCTATAATATGTATATATATTAAAATACACTTGCAAAGCAATTGTAACTAAATACCTAAAAACTCTTCACTATCAATACTGAAAACCTTATCCAACCTAAATAAAAAAACCATAAATAGGTAGGTACTTTACTTACTTTACATAATAATAAAAATGGTAACAATATAAAGAAAATTTGATATACACAACTTATAACAATTCATTCATTCAATTTAGATAGCAAGTGTAAGATTCATTAAAATAATCACAGGTGGCTTTTAGCCTGTTGCACATACGTCCATTAAATTTTTCATTAGGTTAAAGCGACATTAACCATACAAATTTGACATTCATTGAAGCTTAAAGGCATTATTAAACCTTAATGGAAGTTTTGCGCAACTGGCCGTTTGTAATCTATAATGTATTTTATGCAATTATAATACGATTCATTGTTTGTTTTCAGCCGAGCTGAGATGGTTGTGGGAGTCGTGCAACAAAACTGAGATGAATCAAGGCGGACTAAAACACGCTGCCACGGAGTCGAGGCTCGATAGTAAACGTGAGTAAAGCAGATCAATCTGAATTTCCGAGCCGAAGGAGACGAACTTATACAATTTTATTAATACATCTTCCTTCAAAACTAAAGACAGCTACATTAATATTCTGATGATCCGAATCGTTGCTGAATGCCTACTATTTGTTTGTCCTCGAACGAAAACTCGGAAAATTTGGAATCGTTGTTATAATTTTGTTAAAATTATACCCGTGAAGATTATCTGTACATACATCAGAGGCAGCTCTCCATTGCCACAACACGTGGTCGAATAGCATGACAACCACACGTGAACTATTTTTCATTCAATGAGCGTTTTCGATCTTTGAGCGTAACATATCTAATATACACCGTAGCACTAATACCTAAAAAAAAATTCATAGAACATGCTGCGTCCTTTTTTATTGTCGATTTTTAGTGCTAACTTTATGTTACTTGTTTAAAGCCATGATTCTCACATTTTTCTGTCTTTTACTAGATATAAACGATAAATTTTGTTCTGAGAATTAGTTGTCAATGTATTTTAGAACCATTCTGTAGTATAAAGCTATTTATTTACAGTACAATAATTTTTGACAACAAAACATTGTTTACCTATCTCTTGTGAAACCATAAATAACTTTTTTTTTCTCTTTATTTAACTTTAAGAATACTTAGTCTCATGTTAGACATTTGCTTACATCAAAGATTGAGCACCACTACCTTTAAAGTGACTGCTTGCCATGTAGGTACATAGCATACCTATCCTCCTCCTCATGTAATTTTCCTCATTACCTTGTGTAGTGACCCCCTCGGCGAAAAGTCAGTTTTTCTCTTACGAGATTCTCCATCTGCTCCTGCCCTCGGCACTATGGAGAGCGTCGTAGAATTTTGTGCCGAGTGTAGCGCAAACTTGGTCAGACTATCCCGTAGGACTGCGCCCCTTCGTTCGTTTCCCATCCACCCTGCTGGTTTCCATTAGTTCTCGATATTGTTTCCGTCCTTGCGGACAGTGTGACTAAAGAAATCCAGAATCTTTCGCAAGCATCTGCTTCCCTAGTGGAAAGCCTATCCTTGATGTTAAGTTCGCGAAAGATAGATTGGTTTTTGCAGTATGCAGTCTACGAAATCTGTAGCATATTCCGCTAACACGACACTTCTAAGGCGTCAATACTGTTTAGATCTGCCTTTCTAAGCGTCCACATCTCCGAACCGTAGCTAAAGATAGAGAACACTAAAGAATTCACCAGTCTCATTTCTGATTTTAGAGATATGTTGCGCTCTTTCCATATTGTCTGAAACATACCTATATTACATGACAATGTAACTCATTCCTTCAATCGACTCGAAGAGTCGACTATTATTGACTTGAGTGGCAAGTTTAGTGACAGCAGCTGATACTTTCCCAACTCTCCTTTCGCTACGGAGCTTAATTATTGAAACATTCGTCTCGTGTCGAACGCTCGGTTTCTACTCATTTTGGTACGAAATAAAACATTTCGTAAAAAATCATATTATATCAACCACTCTCAAAAAAATATACGTCAAAATGAAAAGGTTTTTTTTTAAATAGCTTAAACATGCTTTTGATACTCTATAAAGACCTAAAATCTTTTGAGAATGACCTATTCAAATTATTACGACACTAGTAGTGTACATAGGCTCATTTTTAGGGTTCGGTATGTCGAAAGGAAAAACGGAACCCTTATGGGATTACTTTGTTGTCCATCCGACCGCCTACTAAGACCCCTCATTCTTAAGAACGTGTGGAAGTATCAAGCTAAAATTTATATCAAACACTCAAGTCTACTGTCCCTTGGAGCTGTGAAAAAAATCAAACTTCAAAGCCTACGCACTCAAAAGATACAGCCGCTTATTTTTGAAACTCGCAAGGATATCAAAACCTTCAGGGTACTTACTTTCCGTGAACTGAGAATATTGAAATTTGGTCCGAAACGACATCTTGTAGTACAGATAAAGTAAAAATTACAAAAAGCATACATTTTTAGTTACAACATCATATAATAAAAATACTTTTTAAATTACCTACAGGTTTGTACGGAATCCTCGGTGCGCGAGTCCGACTCGCACTACGCCGGTTTTATTTATCAATCACTTGAAAAGCAAAAATAGATTCAATTTCAGCTGACAGAGAAATATATTAAAAAAAATATTAACATAATTTCGTTCGTTCGTATTTCCTATAATATCAAATAGGGGAAACTTCCTGTAAAAGTTAATCTCAATTACAGTGCACTCAATTACCTAGTGGCAAGTGGTTGATATAACTTGTTGGAGTGAATCAAAAATACTGAATTTATTTTGTCTCATAAAAAATAGTACTAAAAGATCGTTCGATAGTTAAGGCATGGTTCAAAATAGAACGGTAGGTCATCATGAAAGATTCATGATTTGTTCACATCAATATCTTATTCTATTCTTGTCACTATTATTTAACCACCATTATCCTGATCTAAGTCCATGAATTATTAATTGTAGACCCGCTCCCTTTCCCCGTATTCTCACTCACTCACACTACACTCACACTATAAAAAGGTTTTAATTTGTTTACCGCCCACCAAATTATTGTTACGACTTTATAACCTATCTGCTTAAAAATTCATTTAATTTTCCTTCATCATAATCACTCTTTATTTTTTATTGCAAAATACACTGGTGTCTTATTATTATAAGCTATCTTGATAAAGTTTTGCCGTTGTCTTTAGTTTGATAAAGATCTACATTTTCCAGAGATCTTAGTATAAGAAATATAGAAACGTAACATCATTCATCGAAATCATTTTTAAAATTAGTCTATGCTCATGTCAATCTGCACCCATTTTCTCTAAGCGGTGGCTCAATGCCAAGCCGGTGACTACAAAAATAAATGATATTGAAAAAATATGCAAATCCAATCGATTCCGGTGAATCTAAAAGAGTGGCCAAGTCATAATTTACGTGTATGCGCCGCGCCGGTGCGACAGGGAAGTAGGTCAGCGTGCGATCGCGACTGCCAAAACATGCCAGAATGGTGCACAGTGTAGAGTTTGAAATAGTATGCTTCTTCTTCTCAACGGCGTTGGCGGGTAGTTTTCCGCAAGTCCATTCCATGTATAACAGTGGAAGCATTAGTCTTGCCATTCTAGTTCCCTCGAGAAAATTTGTAGTCTCTTAATGACCTTGCAGGTGTCCAGCTTATCAGGGTTGCCCAGGTGTGTAGTCCGTTGTCTCGTCACTCCTCTGCAGTGTAGTAAAACGTGGGCACTCTTCTTCCTTCCCCTCCAGGCAGGCCCTGCACACTGGACTATTAGAGATACCTAAATTATATAGATGTTTGTTAAAGTATCGTCCGTGTCCTGTGAGAATATCCAGTATTGGTGCGTGCGGCGAAATGTGTTAATCATATAATGTAATTTCTTGGGCAGCTAAAGGGAGCGCTGGTACTATACATATAAAACTTTCGCGGCTATAAGAATATAGTAGATCACTATTTTCGTTAAAATGTAACAATTAACTGCACTCTAATGTGCCAAAGCGCAGATGTAATTTAGCGAATAGGCAATTTTTGAAGCAGGCACATACTACCAAGAGTGCAAACAGATCACCAGAAATGGTTTATGTGAACCCAAATAATATGACGAATATATAATTAAGAATATACATAAATATAGGTATTAAATTAATAAAGTTAAGACAAAGTTGCGTAACCAAGTATGCTTAAAACTTTTGTCAGTTCTATTTCGAATACAGAAGAGTATTATCGGGTAGGCTGACTCTTGCTTTGCCCAGCCTCAGTTGGTCCAGTGGTTAGAAAGCCCTCCGTCTGGCCGTCTAGTCAAAAGTCATGAAATTGTTAAACGTGACAGTATGATTTACTGTACAGTCAGCCTGTTCGCCTAATAAATGCCGAGTATAGCGATAGCTCATAAATGTCTCGCTCCATAAAATATACGCGAAAGCAATAAAGCTTTCGTAAGTAGTACCAAATGGTGCAACGGCGTGATAATATTAAACTAATAATCAAAGCGATGGATGATAGAGCCCCGTGTCTAATATGTCTTTATTTCGCAATCAGGCAATCAATTTATTTAGAGATGAAACTGACAAATATTGCTAGAATAAATCCCTGATTTGGTCGGAGCTTCCGAGTTTCAGAATGAACCCCGCGAACTTTCGCCATAGACACTAAAAATGAAGTATAGAAACTAGTATTCATTGTCCTAATAAATTAAACAAGACTATGAACCCCAAATTAAACACGATTAATAGTGCCTCTGCACTGGCAGAGGTGGCCAATTTATCGCTCTTATATTTTATGCTATTAATACACCTCTCATTTTATGCCTAATGTCTAATAGCTCTTGAGGATGCTTCGTGACGAAACAAGTGGTAGTTGAAAGTGGTTGGGAGAGTTGTTGACATTTGTGCATGTGACTTATGTATGACTATATGCAGACGATGTAAAGCAATTCTTGCAGATAGAGATTGAATGTAGAAGTTGCTAGATAACATAGTTCCATAGATTGACGTCATAAATTTCTTGTCTTAGTTCTGATTGTAATATACTGCAGTCTGACGTGCACTGTGTATTTACTAGGTTTAATTAATGCGGGTCACGATACGCTAACCGCTTACAAAATGTTATAACCTGGTCAACACTACGTAAATTCATGCATACTATGTAAATTTATATAAACACTGATGTTCAAATATTTTACGTAGAAATTCAGCATTTTAACCAAATATGCGGGTAGTATTATATTAGGTATATACCGGCATTCCACATGGTGTAGCAACAATAAACTCAAATAACTTGCATACGACAAAATTATACTACCAACACCTTGTTAATTAAGTGAATATTGATAAATAGCATTATTGCAGATTGATATTTTGTTTACATTAAAAATTCTGAAATACCTATCTTTATCTTCTCGTCGTCGGTAGACAGAAAGTACCGAGCGTCACAAGGAACGATCCTTACATATATCTTGGCCACCTCGACTCTCATTACTCTTAAAAAATTCACTAATCAGGGCATATTTAATGTTTCAATCATACAATTAACCTAGATAGCAGGAAGCCACCCCTTTTCCATGTCACATAAAAATTGTGGCGTTCCACTTTATTGGACGTTTGCCAGTACTTTGATGTTAACGACTAACATCAATGCTACCAACGTAATTAACCCTTCGTTTCCATTAGAGCTGTAAATCCAGAAAATTAGTTGTATAAAATAACAAGAGAAAAATTTAATCTGTGCCCTGTTATTTACTATGGTTTAGCATCTAAAAGGTCATAAAAAAACGATAAAAAAAGTCTTTATTCCATATATGAATATGACAATTGATAATTTAATTTCATTCTTATATTTATTAAGATTTTCGTATTTAAGAATAGAAATTAAAAGTCAGTCCTTCCACAAACCCATGTGACATTGATTAAAACAAAGAATAAAGGTATCTTATTATTTTCGTATTTTTCTTAGCAAACCTTTCATTAGCTGCTCATTATTCTTTTTTTTTAAACTAAAAAATAACAAGGCCGCCTTCTAGTACAGAAGGATCTCATTGTGATTTAAAATTTTAACTAGCTAGTCATACATTATCATCTACTAAATCTGTATGCTTTCAGCGTTTGAGGATAACTACTTTAAAATAATTGTAATGAGCCTTAATTATCTCTTGGTTGATTTCGTCTCGTTTTTACATTTGTCTTTGTCGGTGCCTTAACTCAAATACCTTCTTTATATTGAGACTATTAGTTAGTTGTCAAGCGTAACTAACAATGTCTCTAGATGTTTTGTCACACTGTCAATACTCTAACGAATTTGGACAGTGATTTGTATACTTATCTTCAATTCTACATTATAATTTGAGTAGGTATTTGTGTTCAGACTTATAGTTATTCCTAGTGTTTATAATTTAAATGTCACTTAAGAAGAATTGTACAATATTAATAATAATTATTATTATTTTCTCATAAATTACATTTGATTAGTATTATATTGTATTTATAATGCTGATATTAAAAAATATAAGCATTATAAGCTTATATTAATTTTTTGTTGCATACACCAACATTTAGTTAGGTCTAAATGTTGATAACAAGTGTTTACACACAACCCTTTTTATGTCTGAACTAGGTCGACCTGTGTGTCAGACAAGTAGAGCTAGCATAGTTTAATTATGTAATCACTACTTAAACAGCAAACATTATATAATATATTAAATATTATATTAAAAATAAAATAAACGAATTAATTATTTAAATTATAACAGGAATATAAAATACAGTGACACAATTAAAAACTTCTCTGTGTCCTTATACGACATCGTCTGCAAAGTTTCTTTAATATTTATCTCAATCAATTTCTTAAATTTAGTGAGTGAATGTGCGCTTTAGCGTTTGATCTATTGTATAATAACGGGCCTAAGAATGTTTAGAATTTTTTAAAAACGCATTTCATTTCATATTTTCTATATTAATTATAAGTAGGCGCGCGCCCTTTTCTTGTCACCTAATTACTTTATTTTACTCCAAAAATTATTACATTTTTGTATGAAAGAATTACACATTATAAAACCCTAATTTTCCTAAATGTTTTTTAATATGGGATATGATTCATTATAAAATAATGTGGACATTTTCATCGATGTAACTGTAATTGTCCTGCTTAAGAACACCATTATAAATACAAACAAACTCGTCTAAAACTGGGCTCGTATGGCTGGTGGTGCTTCTCATTTTGTAGTGGTGTTGCAGTTATATTTTTCCTTCTTTTATAATAAATTTGTACCTAAAAATGATGAAATCATTAAAGAACTCAAAAAATTACAGAGCGCATTTTACAGAAATCCTTATCTAAAATTTAAGCACAATATACAAAAAAAGCGCCCACTTCGAACTATGTCAGTAGTTATTCTGCACTATTAAATAAATCAAAATTATTAATATATTTTTGTTTCCGAGATCAAGAACACCAAAATTAACCGTTTACGCAAATATCACAGTCGAAATGTAATATATACCTCTTATGAATTTATATTATTTACAGGGGAGCGGCGTCGCGGAGCTTCGGGCCGCGCAGCTGCCCTACGGCGGGCTCCTTCAGACTCTGACTGTTCTGGTGAGACAGCATCGCTGTCGGCCGACAGTGGCGACCGCGTCGTGAGACCACCACCGCCTCCAACCCGCGCTGCCAAGTCACGCAGGTCAGAACAATTATATGTTCATGGCAATAATAAAAAATAATCAACATCACATACTTAAATTGCTCAAATTCCAAGGTAAGTAGTTTTAATGCTCGTGGAGTATGAAGTGAAATACAGCACTATAGAAAAGATCATTTTCAGTTAGATATACATTGATCCTTATTTTTAAATAGTAGGAAAGAATCTTGGAGGGCAATAGACATTTCACATTTAGATTGATCTCGTGTTACTTGTGTGTGATGTCAGAGGTCATATAAACTGGCGATTGTAATAAAAATTATGAACATGATAAAAATTAAAGATGTGTGTCATGTCGACTCTAGGTCTCGATAATTTTGCCGCGGAACTAAGCCGTAGGACTAGAATTTGTGGATTTTGATCTTTTTCTCTTTACAAATTCTAGCTTCCAAACTTGGTATAAGTTACCAAGTTCTTAAAACAAGTGAGAGTTTGTGACATTATTTCTTCTTTCGAGTCTCACACATAAATCCATATTCAAAGTATAGCGTAATAATAAAATGCTGGAGTTGGTTTAGAACACAGAACATAGAGAGAGAATAGAAGTAGTAAGTGGGCGGGGCACGCGTCGCTGGCATATGCGCTTTTACTCATATGATGCCCTTTCCTCGGTTTTATGTTTGTCAGTCGTTCGTCAATCGTCGAGTGGTGATTTTACAGATTTTTTCTATAAAAAATGCCATTTTGTGCTATTATCACTTACAAAAAGCAAAGCAAAGTATACAATCTAACTAATGCAAACATTTCCTTTCACTGGTAAGTACAATTTTAGTGCTAAAATATAAAAAACGTAATAATTTGACACAATGTTAAATAAAATATACATTGATTGCTCAAACCAACATCAATGTTTCTGACCCCATTACTAAACAGCAATGTAAATCATTTTGTGCACTTTTGCAAAAAATAGTGCTGTGCCTCCATTTGTCTGAAATGTACCGATAGGCTGCTGCTGCTCGGAATCGTATTGTTAATTATATGGATCGTAATCGATAAATAAAACATATTTATTTAGAGCTTTTCTTTCATCATTTCATAACAACGTTATCGATAAATATATGCCATAATTATATAAAACTAAAAAATACTGTTTACAAGGGAAAATTATAGATGAACTGATACTGAACAAATGAAATAATGAACTGTCCAGGCACTTTTTTTACGAAGATTCGGTTAATTATTTACACGCAGATAAATATTAAAAATTACTGATGTGCTATAAATATCTAAGTTACGAAGTATATCACCGTTTTATGAACAATACATAAATTAAACGAAACTTCGTGAAAAGCTAAGAGTTGGCCTAATAGGTCTTGTTAGAAACTGGTGAAACTGGATTTCACTTATTTTGCATTACTTATATTTCAGTTTCCCTAATAACTTTACAACGGATTGCCTTGTTTACATAATTAATTTTGCCCTATCTGTTTTAGACCTAAACCTATCAAATGAATTTCAAAACAACATAATATCTATACAAACAAAAAATTATGTTTTCAACTAACGTAATATTGTTGGTGGTGTGAATTTAATTTACAAATTAATTTTTAGGCGTCAATTTAATTTACCTTATTATGCTGATTCATAATCGGAAACTATTATTATAGAAATCGAGTTAAGAAAGCCACTTTAAAGAACCGCCTACAGAACAGCTTTTATTAGTTTTTTTGTTGCTCCATATTTGCACATAAGTTTATAGACGCATGTCTCAAACGGATGTGACTTTATATGTAGATTGACGTTTGTACGTACTTATCGCTTTTGTGTCTATCTTCAAACTTTTTTTGTCACGGCTTTCAAACTCATACTTGACCAGCAATTCCTTATTGTCCAGTCGTTGCAATTAATAATGTAGCTACTACTATTATTACAGATATAAAACTTAGAATAATAAAATAAAACAAACATAGCTATGATCAATTTATTAGTGTAATGATCATATTAGTTATTATGAAATGAAATGAAAATATTTTTATTCAAGAAGGCTATTACAAGCACTTGGAATGGCAAGTTTATATTTATTTCTACTTTTTTTTGTGAAGGAATCGTAATGTTTTCTTGCGTACATAATATTTTCATTGATGTATTGAGAGGCAACAGTCAAAATATTTATTTCTTTAAATATTTCTCTGAGAGATTCTCTAGACCGTAAATTATATATAGCGTGGACAGCTCTCTTTTGTAGAATAAAAATATCTTGAATGCTAGCCGCAGAACCCCATAACAATAGATTATACGTCATTCATTACACTATGAAAATAACTAAAATATATCCAATACCAATCTTGCCGTTTCAACATTTGTTAAGAGTCTAATTTTCTTAACAGCAAATGCTGCAGAACTCAGTCTACTTGACAAATTATCAATATACCAAAATACCAAGGAACTTTGTCGATTCCACCATCTCAACTTTTTCACTATTTACATTTATAAGTATATTAACATGCCTCATATTAGGTAATGCAAACTTTATGTATTTCGTTTTATTTGAATAAAGCTTTAAATAATTACTATCAAACCACTGTAGAAAATTGTCGAACTGAATTACATTGAACTGTTTCATAACAAAATTTAAAGCTCTTATTTTATCAACTAATATGTCACATCACTAATATGCACAATCGGAATGATACCGGTAAGAAAAAAATACAAATTAGGCTTAATGTAATTAATACAAAAATTCTGTTGTTTTCTTAATTTTTGTTTTTTTTTTACACTTTCCCTCGCTTAATTATATTACTCCACAGACATACGATAGAGTGTATCATTAAGTTTTCTTAGTTTTTGTACTGCGTTTTTTAAAAGATATTTTAATAAATTATGTAGGTAAAAGCCTTCATTTTTCAGTATTCACTTGGTTACAGCATAATCTAATATTAATAGTTCGCACATAAAATGATGACCCCAAT
Organism: Diatraea saccharalis; assembly: GCA_918026875.4. Taxonomy (NCBI): domain Eukaryota; kingdom Metazoa; phylum Arthropoda; class Insecta; order Lepidoptera; family Crambidae; genus Diatraea; species Diatraea saccharalis. Next base: position 12,905,460 of record OU893336.1, read on the forward strand.
TTTTTTAAATGTGCATAAACTTAAAATATTTTTTTCCTTCTGGTATCCCCATATACAGCCACGTGACAGTTCAACATTCATGTTAAAGTAAATTATTTATTATCACGTTGAATTAGAGTTTGTTTTTAATCGTGTGATTTCTTAGCTTAGTATCTTTTTGGGATTTGATTTATGTTATCGCGAACCTATCGCGTGGCGGTTTTTCATGTAGTGAACAAAATGATCATTTCATCTAATCTGTATTTGTGTGCGGAGAGGCGACAATCGGTTCCCATACTAAATTAATATCATTATACTTCTAATCTCTCTCTATGTTCTGTGGTTTAGAACGATACTGATGAAGACAAATTTTTGTTTGTTTGTCTGTCAGGTAGATTATTGAAGAATATTAAATACGTCATCATCAGCCCACATTCGTCCACTGCTGGACATAGGCCTCCCCAATTGCACGCCATCTATTTCGATTTTCGGCTGTTCGCATCCAGCTCCTGCCAGCCATCTTGCGCAAATCATCGCTCCACCGCGCCTGAGGACGTCCTACACTACGTTTGCCGAGACGCGGTCTCCACTCAAGAACTCGTTTACCCCAACGGTTATCGGTTCTGCGGCTAATATGGCCAGCCCACTGCCACTTCAGCTTGCTAATCCGGTGGGCTATGTCGATAACCTTGGTTCTCTGTCGGATCACCTCATTTTTGATTCGATCCCGCAGAGAAACGCCGAGCATAGCCCTTTCCATAGCGCGCTGAGCGACCTTCAACTTGTGGACCAGCCGTGCCGTCAGTGTCCACGTTTCGGCTCCGTATGATTAAATACGTTACATTAAATACGTATTTTTTATTATTTTCAATATATGTATTTAATATTCTTCTATATCTATATTCTTATTACTACATAGTATAAAACAGTGTCGCTTTCTCTGACCCTATATATGCCTATGTATGCTTAAATCTTTAAAACTACGCAACGGATTTTGATGCGGTTTTTTTTTCATAGATAGCGTGATTCAAAAGGAAGCAAAAAAAATACGTATCTAATATTTTTCTATCATCGGAATGACGGACTAAATACAATTAATTTTTTTATATACCCAGTCGTCATCCTTATTGTCCATGTGAATATTCTTTCGATCTTTGAACAGCCGGCGACGTGGTAGTGAATGGGAGGTGCTAGAAGGACTGAAAGATGGCCAGCGGTTCGAGAAACGCCCCGATGTCTTCAACGGGTACCTACATAAGAAGCGCAAATGGCCTCTGAAGGGATGGCATAAGGTAATTGAAAAGCCAAAATTTATTTGATGGTTATATAGGGTGTTATACTATTTTATGGAGTGAATGAGTTAACGGACCTGACTTTGTCAGTATACTTAACTCATCTATCTTACGAAGTCCTGGCTTATAATAATATTACACCTTATGTATAAAACGATACAAATAAGAAAACAAGCATAAAAAGTACTATGATACTTAGGCCGCTCTCTGAATTGAGAAAAGTACAAAATCTCAAGTGATTATTCTCGATAAATTAAGTTTTTTTTTACTTTTCATAGGGCAAAAAGTTTTCCTAGTTTTTATTATCCGCTGCTGCTATCAACTATCAATAAAAAAAACTAAAATTAGAAATGGAAACCCGTTTAAGTACAGCTTGAGACGTGCTTAACTTTAAATACTCAATTCAGCAACCGAGTGTTAGAAGCGGAAAAAATATATCCACTTTCCTATTGATGCATACATTTTCACGTAACTTATTTTTTCTCTCGGAATGACAAAGAAATGAAATAGATTTATTTTTCTATATCAACAACGTAATTTCTTACCATATGTTGTGTTGGTCTAGCCCAGGGATTCCCATACTATTTTGGGCAAATAGTCTAGACTCTTTGCCAAATAAATTTGAAGTTCTCTCTATAGTTGTTTTTTGATTATTACGAAATATTTTTCACGAAAAGTTTGCTTTTGTTGAGTAAGTGATTTTGTCATCATTTTTTCATTAATATTTAACCAATAAATAGACCTAGACTATGTTTCAAATAAGAACTTATGTTAATTGATAGGGGTCGATATTAAAATCTCCTCGACCCCAATAATTAAGTTTTCATAAATTTACCTGTGAAATACTGATTTCAACCCAAACGGATCATTGCTATAAAAGAACCTAGAATGTCTACGTCAGTTACCCGCTAATCACCCAATGGATTGACTCCTTTCATTATTTAAGACACGAAGTGGACATAAATTAATATCATCATCATAAGTCTATTAATATCCCGACTGCAATTGGTCGCCCATCCTATGACTGTCCATTGCGAATGTTGCTTTACCTCCGCTTCGAACGCGTTAACCATTGCGCCATCGAGCTCCTCTAAAATAACCCTATAAATATCCATGGGACATGACTCCAATTACAAATTCTGCTGTTCATCCGCACTACATAATTAGTTAAGTTTGACGCTAACGACCGTTTTGCGTACAAAATGAAGTTCAAGTTCACTAAATATTTTCAACATCAGCTGCTAAATGGGATTTAAGATAGTGCCGCCCATGATAGTCCATTGTATCCACTTGAAATTCCAAGTGGTGAAAACTAGATAACATTTGACTATGCCCTATTGGTTAATTAAACTGCAGGACTACAATACGACTTAATACTTCAACTTTTTTTAAACGACAAAATTTATTCACAGAGTAGTTTACAACGAGTAAAGTAATAGGGAGTTTTATATTTTTTTTAATCTAGAGAGTAATTTTATCCAATAATACATCATTGCTGCATATTTGGATCTAACAAAAGGTATCATTCATTTCCAAAAGATAAAATGTTCTAGAGAGTTTGTTTATAACATGTGCTAGTGCTGCCATCTACGCTGAGCTTTGCATAGTATTTCTTATTGAAACATTTTCTAGTCTGTTTTTTCCACTCAGGCTTTCATATACAGACCTTCTCCGGGGCTATTGTTCTTTATGTATTATAGTTTTATGTGGTGTAATTTTTTCACAATTGTAGTTTTTTGAGACTAATGTCGAATTAAATTGAGTTGAATCATTAAAAAAAATTAATAAGCATGATAGCTACTGCAAAGTTGCTTTTGTAATAACATTCTTCAATTCACCAAACACCATTTAATTTAATAAAGTTAAGTGTCCATTTTCTCTTAAATCAGTCTGTTAATGTTATCTTATTGAAGTTCTGTAAATGTTATCTATTGATGGCTAAAAAGTCTGAACTGAAATTTATAATCTACAGCCAAATAAATTATTATTATGAATGCTGTAAATAAAAGTAACGATTGAAATATGAAATCCGCAATCTTAAATGAGACGGTAATAATTTTGCGCATCTCGCCGTCTTTGCCATAGATCTCTTCTGAGTTTTTTATCTATGACATTTTTTTTCTTGTAGCGCTTCTTCGTTGTGGACGGTGGTATATTAGTATACGCACGTTCACCGACAGACGTGGCGCGCGGACGTTTGCACGGTTCAGTGGACGTCGGTCTGTCTGTGATATCGGCTAAAGCTCGCCGGCGTCGCATCGATATAGACGCCGACGAGTTCATATACCACCTGCGAGCTAAGACAGCTGACGTGTTCAGAACATGGCTCAACGTACTGAAGGCGCATAGGTCAGTTCTAGAAGAAGACTAGGCACTAATTCTGCTAATTTAGCGCACACTAACATCTACAACGCATACAGACGTTCAAACACACACACACAAACACACACATACACACACATACACACACACACACTCAGTAAAAGTTTTGGAGGAATCAAAATTCAGATTGACCCTAGTTTAAGATATACAATGTAAATTCGCCTAAAATAGTTACCGACTGTCACTTTCAATTATTATAATAATTATTAAATACTCTTATATACGTTTACAAAAATGTCGGATGAACTATGTTTTATATAATTGTTAATTCAACGAAATTAAGCAATAATATCTTGCTAATCTTTTGACTATGATTTATACAAAATAAAGTTGTCTACACTAACTAATGCAGCGAACTATATTCCAGACTCTACAGGCAACACTTACTTACATTTGGTGCTCGGGAATCTGTGCCTAAAATCCATGCGCCACTCGACGATTTACCACCGACGGATACATCATCACGTGAGTTATAACGCGTTTCTTGTTTCAAAGAGTTTATGAAGTATGCACAAGTTTTTAAAACTAGTTTAAAGTTAGTGAATGAGAAGGGAGAGTCAAAAGTAGAGAAATTATACTCGCTATTCTTCGCTCTGAGACTTAAATAAGTTTGCATGCACTTATATATTAATGTTTGTGAGATTATTTAGATTTGAATAAATGTAGATTTTGAGCATGTTTGAGATTTTCATGAGTGCCGATTGCTTGATAATTTTCGAATTTAAATTCTTTATATATTCTGTGAATATTTTATTAATTTCATGTTCAAAGTATTTGAATAACTATTTTATCATCACTCAATTATTTTTAATTAAATATCTAATTTTTTCCATTAGGGACATCTCAAATGAGCACAGAGACAGGCTTCGTCTTCAACGAAGATTTTCACCACTCCACCTCTACCTGTTCCTACCCAAAACCAAAAAATTTTCAACCTTACAACATTAATGATACAGTCAAAAGCCCTTTCTTCAATTGGCAAATGCTAAATAGACAGAAAAAAATAATATTTTTCAATGTTCAAAAGATAAATAACGCCATTCGGCCTTTGAATATTGCTCTCGATAAAAAGAATAGAAGTTTATGCTCTATGAATTGCATAGCGAGATACCAGAGAGATCAATTGCATATAAAAAAATCCACAGATACATCCCAAGTCAGCACTAATACCGAACAGCAAGTTCATATAACAGATTTAGAATCGAATTCTACCCGTTTACAGTCAAATAAAAGCGTTACACAAAATAAAAACTATAAATTAAAATCTTCAACATCGTTAGATAAACAACCAAAAACTTCTTGTTACTTCTTCACGCAAAAGAAAAATCAATCCGTCTCACAAACAGATTCAATTATGAAAAACAGTAAGAAATCAACCAACCTTGTAAAGTACAGGAACATTTATGCTGAACCGGCTTTAGCAAAACCTATTAGCAAATGTTTACTGTTAAAGAATTATAAGTTTTCTAAACATGAAACTAAAACTGGTTCGGTCAAAGCCACCGGTTGCGATCCCATTCAAAAGAAACACAACGAAATACAAGCTAATGTGCATTGCAGTAAAGCACATAAATCATTACAAAGCTTTGTGTCTGCATCAGAATATGATAAAATAACGGAAAAAATTATGGTGTCAATATTCGAGAAACATAAGATACTTTATAATGACAAAGATAAAGAAATCAAATGTTATATCAACCAAATGGTCAAAGAGTTGTTTGAAATGAAATTCAGTAAAACTGAAATACATCCAGTAAAAATATTGTTTAGATCTCTATTAGAATATTGGTTGACGAATACTAATGAGCAACCATTTTACCAAGCTGTGAGGCGCGCTAGATCTGTTGGCAAACCTTCAAATAATTATTTCACCAAAGATAAAATGTTGTCCAGTTACGTTATTAATAATGCCACCAAGCAAACCCAGTTTCACGGTATTAGTGATTACGCAAATTCATTTGAACTTAGCAATACTATAGTAACAAAGCGTTTGAAACCTTTAGGTATAAATGATAAAAAAGTAATACGTTGTCACAGTCCTAAACGTGATACCGAAAGTTTCGAGAAAGAGAGGCGTATTCAAGAACTTGAAAAGATACTGAAAAACACTGTTTATATGTGTGAAACCGTACGCAGTGATCAAAGCAAAGAAAAAGATATATTTATTACAAAAAAATTAATACATAATCTGGAAAAAATATCAAATCGAACTATTGTGTTGGACAAAACGAATGATCGTGTGGAGACCTCAAATTCTTCCACTGAACTTCCTAAAATTCAAGAAACTATAAACCATCTGATTAGTGAGACAGCCATGCCAGCTGATGTAGCTAAAGGATTTTTAAATGCTTATTTGGGTATTCTGATTGATAGCAGTAAAAGCGTAACTAGTAGTTCTCAATCAAGTGAACAATTCAATAAAAATTATGAACCCACATGTGAAGTCGGAGCCGAGTCTGTTCAAAAAAGAATATCTAAATGCGTTATAACAGCGAATTTAGAAAACAAGTTTAACAACTTTACAAATGGAGATGTAATATCGAAACAAAAAACTGTTAAAGATCCCGGAGAGCTATACTTGAAAGAAGTACTCGATAAAATCACAACTATTTTCACTAAAGTTGGTAAAAATAAAAAAGAAGACATTGAAAATAATGACAAATCAAAGGGAGATAAAGTCAATAAACTCAGTGATGTATTAAGTAAACATATTAACGAATTCACTGGAAAAAACCTTATACACGAAAATATAAAAGACAATTCTCTAGACATTGATCTATCTAAGTATGATTTGGAACATATTTCTATGTCAAATGAACAGAAACTTAAAGGTATAATGTCAATCACAATCAAACTTAAAGAAAAGCCATCGCATTTTGGCGAATCGAAAAAACAACAATTGAGTCTAAAGTTTTGTAACGACAGTCGCAAATTAGAACCGTCTATATCAGATGAAGAATGGCTGAAAAATGTAGGTAACGCTTCATTGAAAAAAGTATGTGATCCTGTTGAAATGAATTTAAAAGCCAGTTATGATATAGAAACAATTGCTGACACCATTGAACTAAAACCGTACACTAGTTCTAGCGACGCAACTTCAAAAGCTTATTACCGAGTAATACACGAAAGTGACCACTCCATCGACTTGTCTTTCAAAAGTAGTAATTTCTTCAGAAAAGAGGTTTCCGATGATAATGAAGATTCGCAATCATGCTACATAGTTTCTTCATTTAAGAAAAACTCATTAACAACCAAATTACAATCGAAAAAGAAAGTACGTATGAAATCTAGCAATGAACTGAGTATAGGCTCTCGTACACTCAATCAATCTAACAAGAATAAATATCCTAATGAATATTGTGTTTTTGAACAGCGAACACCGAAAATTATCGATGAGAAGTTCATATTGTTGCTATTAGAAAATCTCACTTTGCTTTCAAAGAACATACCTAGTCTTTATAAAGATTTGAACACATTGTATTTGAAATTAAAAAAGAAACACGATAAAATAGTTAGAAACTGTAACAATATACACGGCTTGAGTCTTTTAGGTAGAATTTATAATGATGACGATAAACCAAATAATCAAGAGACCCAATATGAAGAAGCTGAATGTAAGCTAAGTTCAAATATTCAACTTGTTGGCAATTATAAAGATACCGCTATGAATACTACGCCCTTTCTCAAGGAGCCGGTGATTTGTGATAAATGTATCAATACATGCAATGTAAACTGTGATACTGCAGTCCAAACAGATTATAAGACAACAGAATTTAAAATTCTCGAATTAAACAATTTCATACATCCACTCAAAGTATCTAGTTCACAAAAGACATTTGGCAGCATAGATTGTACTTACTTAAATCGGGCGTTGTCATTGGCAAAGATTGAAAACGAATATGAGAGTAAGGAGCAAGGAACTTCCGTACAAAATTGGCCAAAACGTTCGCCCACTAAAGAATGCGCTATAAGTACCGTAATACGAACTGTTCTCGACGATGCCGACGATACAAAAACTTTTAGGGTATCTGTTCCTAAAAAAATTGAGAACATCCACGTTTTGAAAGTCAATAAGGATTTTTTACATAACAAAAACTTTCGCAAACAGATTAATCCTTCACTGAAAACTAGCATAGAATCACAAACAGAGAAACACATTAAAATTGAGAAACATGGTAAATTAAATTGTCATTATGTGAATAATTATAATGTGTATCAGTTGGTCTTGAGTCAAATGAATATGCGAAAGTCTACTTCTATAATGAATTCGTTAGCAGCCATGTCCAGTATGAGTGATGATTTAAAAACCATTTACCGATGTTCCAGTGAACCCTCCTATGCCTCTGGTTAGATTATCTTATTATTTAAATCGATTCTTAGAGTATAGTAACTGTATCTGTAAATGTTTTTGATAATAATGCTCATAGAATAAGGTACAGATAAAAAGTTGGTGTTTTAAAATGCCTCCAAAGTCGTAGGTTCATAAAATACAATGTGATATCTTCTAAATTTTTCTATTTATTCATATCTTAATGTTGCCAGTTGTAGTGTTTCTAGCTCTAGAATTTATTTAATTCCGTATTTAATTTTATATGATTTTTTTAATTTAATTGGTATTTTAAATTATAGTGCTACCAAATTAGTTTGTAGTATAAGTAGTGTATATAGATGATGATTTTAATGGATGCGAGAGCTAGATTAGTTGGTATATAATAGTTACATTAGTTTTCCCACTCCTTTCTTCATACTTACTTTCAAAATCCTCCTTGTCTCAATCTATTCTTTGTCACAATGCAAATACGGACGAATTTAAGATGAATCGTTACGGTTTGGTTCATTTTCGCAATTATTAAATAGCGCCACTATTCTACCTCGATGTTTTTTAGTTATTGCTTATAAATTATAATAAAAACATTGTTGTCCATTTTTATTTCATTTATACTAGCGTTCAAAACGAATGATACTGTCACGTTCCATAGAAATGGAAATATTCGATATGTATTGTATCATTATATATATCGTCCCTTGCATTGTAATGTAAAAAGTTTATATTCCTGTAGCACAACTTATACAACTTTCTACATTTACGCATTACCCTTAAGAGGATGACAGATGCACAAAGTTTTCTCTTCACAATATTCTTATAAATAAAAATATGTATATTCTTTTTAACAGTACGTTAAATAATAATGGACATCGGATAACATCGTAAAAAATCATCTGACAACACTAAGAAAATTAACAAAAAGTATTGTAGTTTGACCTTAAAATCGTTTATAATTTCAACTTTATTGCAATTATATAAATGCCAACGACATTTTTAAGAAAAGCAAACTTGTAATCCGTGCAAGAGGCGCACCAGCATCAATAATTTGTCAGTTGTCGGTATTGTTTAAAACTGGAAAGTCGTACAATACCGTTTTTTAGAACTATACTCAGCTAATGTAACCCTGCATCTTACTTTGCCTAGGTGTATGTCGATCATTTTCGGAAACATGAAGTTAGCTTATGTCCATTGTTTATTTCTAAGTAGTTCTTATTTCGTTTACTTTAAAGTCTTATTCATCTGTCATCCACTTGAAAGCTCTATTAGGTAAGGTAAGTGGTCCATCCCCAAGTGTGTGTTTGGTTGTAGGGCTGGTTAGCCCGACGTCCCTGGCGCAACGCGGTCCGCAAGCTGGCTTCGTGTCGGGCACGCCCGGTGGACGGTTCGCTGGCTGGATTATAGGTGAGATTGCGCCAGTGGACTTACCATGCTCTCTCATATCAAAACATGGTATAACGTAATTATATCTAAATGCTTCATCGCTGTTTAACACGTTCATTTCCAAGCCAAAATCTTGGCCTTACATAAATAGCCAACAACTAGCGAACCCGAGCGAAACTAAAACAATATGTGTACCTGCAGGCCAAGCCCATCTAGCAAAAATTAATTACCTACTTATGTGGCCAAAACAAATACTAAAAACGAATACCAAACGTGTATATACGTGATACGCGTAATAGGCCGCTTTGCGCGACACCATGTGGTACGGCAATGAACGTGTTAATAAATCGTATTACTGCAACTTTCTGACGTCAGATTGGATTGCATTAGCACATGTAATAAACGGTATTTTTTATAAACGTCGTTCACAGAGTAGTGAAACAATATTAAAGTAACAGAGTTAGAATCATAATTGGAAAAAGTGCAGTTTAATCCAATAATACATTATTTCTGCATATTTGGATGACAAAATATTCGAAAAATATCGTTTGTTTGCTACATGTGATAGTGCTGCCACCTATGCCGAGTTTTGTCGCTAATACATATTTTTGAAAATACTTTTTTGACATTATAAATCTTATTATTTTATATCTCTGCCATTTCCACATAAAACGGAATTTTGTTAAAACAAAAGGAAAATAAATCTATAGCGCCATCTAATGACGGCCAAAAATTATTATATAACAATAACATCAAATCAGTTGGAACTGACAAATATATAAAAGACATTTCAACCTTGCACGCTCGACGGATAATCCGATTCTTAGTGGTTGGAGGAGTTAACGGCCTAGAACTGCCTTATCTGCTGATCTTGGATTTGCTCGTTGAGAACTGCTGAAAGTCTGAAGTCATATCCTCGTTCTCAAAGCAATGAATATGTTCTTAAATTAGCTATATCCATTAGCTTCTCTGTGAAATTAAACAAATTATGTGGCCTTTTTGCGATGTAAATGATTGGAGATTTTTTTTTGTGTTATCTAAAGTAGTTTTGTGAATTTAATTTTGCCACATAGCATGTGCATGCATTTTTGTGCAATTCAAAATTTATATTACATGTGACATTATTGAAATATCATCGACAAGTTGGATTTTATATTGTCTTAGTATGGCCTACCCAAGAAAAATGCGAGGCATATATAAGAAGATGCATATACAGATGTAAATGTGTTCACAGATATATGTGTGTGCGTATTTTGTTATAAAAACAGCCTAGAAATCGACGATTAGCGCAATACTGTCACTGCGTAAGGTTCAAAGTTAAATGTTATATAATTAAATTAAATAATTTATTTAATTGAAGTTCTATGTCCTGACAATTCTGAACTGAGTTTAAGGCTGTTTTTAACAGAATAGCATACCTGTTGGCTAATCAGCAAGGACTAACAGGGGTCTAGAAAGTATCTGGAAGGTAGGAAGGTAAGGTATCTGACAAGATTTCGTGACGAAAATGTACAAGAGTTTTTAACAACCGATACCTCAGCATACCAAAGTACTAAATTTACAGTAAGACCTGCGTAAAATGCTTTAATTTCGAAGCGCGGCAAATATCGTCCAATCAGACTGATTCAAGATCTGTGCCATCAGGTGATCAAGCAATATCCACAATCCATGACCCCTGCAGAGTGTGAAAGGAACACCTAATGCATTAAATTGACAGGTTAACAAGACCCAATATAAATAAATAACTCATTCGGTTATTGTTTAAATTGGTATGTGTAGTCTGCGCAAACACATTAGTTGGAACTTACTGTACCGTCACAGCTAGTATACAAGTGATCTGTTAATTTGGATAACAATCGATTCATAATGTATGTTATGTTACACACTGTGGTGTACATCAATTCTTATATGCAAATCCGCACGATAGTAAAAGTAAAGGAGTAATGACTGCAGTTTACTACTTGACTATTTTGGGAACAGTCTTTAAAAGCTCAAAAGTCGTCAAAGCGTTATTAAATGGAGGACACATTTTTATTTATTAATTAAAATTGTCCCGCGACAACAGGCAGACACATGACATTTCTAGCCGTGACGTCAAATTTCAATAAACATGACTTCTGATAGCACTCGCAACAAAGACGTTGACGTTTAGTTTATTGAAATGTGACGTCATACAACCTTCTGTCATGGGACGTTTAAGTTCTTGTATCAATCACAACTTAATTATGCAAAAAGTATACTTATAATTTATTTAAAACAAAAATACTGTTAACATTAGTTATTGTTTACATATGAGTTACCTTTTCCAACCTATTGCATAATTTATTAGTATAACTGTCAAGTAGCCGGTTCTATTGCAATACAATTTAAAGAACTATCTCTGGTATGCGATCATAGCATAATTGTAATATTTTAATGTTCAAGATAAGTGTTTAAAGTTATATAATTTTACAGAAGCCGGTGGCCCACTAGAAAATGCGTCCCGAGAACTTGGACAAGCGCAACTATCGGTGCAGCAGCTGCAGCGCCTATTGGAAGCGCTGGAGCTGCAACATCAGGTGCACCACGACACTGACGTGAGTACAAGATCAGTTGTAATAAATGGCAAGGTCACTGAACAGAGAGAATTTAGTACAATGACCCCGGCATTAGATATCTCTTTCACTCGTGCGCAAACATATTACTATTGCTAGAGGCATCTAGCCAATTTTGTCATATTAAAGTGAATCTAAGATTATAACGATATCTGTCAGTAGGCATAAATGCTATAGCTGTGTTTACTATAGTAGAAATTTCACTACTTGAATAGAAAAAAAATAGGATGATGATTTTTAGTTTTTATGAGCGTTCAAAATAATGTACTTGAGTAAGAATAAGTTACTGTCCTTGTTTCTCTCGTGCTATATTTCCGGCTTAAGAGTTCGACAGCAAATTGTGGCAATTGCATCATTCGTGGCAAGCAGAGCTCACTAATGATATTGTAAAGTAATTTCAGTACATAAATAAAAAAAAATACATTAAATATTTTCTTGAGTGAAAAATTTATATTTTATATTAAAGGTATATATCATTGTATTACAGATACAATTAAAAACGAAGGTTGAAGTTGATGTTTTATAAATTTTAAGGTAAAGGATGTTAATTTTTCGCTAAATACAGTTGTTATCAACTTGTATATTAATATTCAGTATAAATTTATAATATTAATTCAACACCGAATAAGTATTAAATAATATAAATTATTGTAACAATAATTATATATAAGTAAAATATATTTTATATAAATAATTTCTTTATTATAGGAATATTTGTACAACATTATTGTATTACATATTGTATGTATAAGTATACAGACTCGATGTAATCGATTTGTGCAGTAGAAAGAAACACATTCATTGACTCACAATCAGTGGCGTAGCTACCAAGGGGCTAGGCGGGGCAGTGCCCCGGGGCCCTCAAGCTCAGGGGGCCCTCGAATCTTTACCAGAATCTCGATCGAACTCTACTTTTGAAAATTTCTCCCATTTTCAAAATAAATATGACAGGTGACAACTCTAGTTTAATCATGGCAACTCAAGTTGTTCAAAAAAAAATCCAAAGTTATAAAAAGGGAATTCCCCTAAATTATTTGTGTGGGTTGACAGTGTTATTAATGTTTTCATCAATTTGTCGGATATAAATATCTGCATATTATTATTTATCGATATGCATTTTTGTGATTCGCGATTGTGAACTTCGGGTCAAAACTTTTTTTCGAGAATGGTTAAAAAGTTAATGTATCAGGAGTAAGTAAGCGTATGTCAATATTACTACTACTCACTATATAACTCAAAATACTCAAAAATCTACTCATTATATAACTCAAAATACCGTGAAAAATACAAGTCACATGGGGTTAAATAACAGTAAGCTGGTGCAACGTATCTATGAATAAATAAATATATAATAAACCCTTGAATCTTTTCTATTTCGTTTTTTGCCCAATACCTACACCAAGTAAAAAAATAATTGTAATTTACGTTGTTAGTGTTTAATAGTTTTATGACCTGGGCCGATAAAGTAGCTTAGCATTTTTAAAGTATTTGTATATTTAATGATTTTACTACAAAAAACCTTACCAGTTTTGATAGCAGTGGGCCCCTTTTTTTATTTGCCCCAGGGCCCTAGATTACCTAGCTACGCCACTGCTCACAATATATCTACTACTTAGTTGAATTACATGCCACCTAGTTAGAATGGTCTAAGTAAAATACAGCATGCAAAAAAGTTATTGTTACTTTAAAGTTAAATGACCATCAACACTGAGATTTTAAATCGATTGGAGAAAACTGATTATCAACCATTCAGAACGACTTATAATTAATTAGACATATTTGAGTTACTTAAATAAATTTGGCAGTTGAATTCAAGCCTACAGAGCATAAACCAAAGTCGTAATTTTGTTTGTCTCTTACAGGTATCTTTAGAAGGCGCCTCGCCTAATGTAAAGAAAGATCGTCGCAAATTCGGCCTTCGCAAAAAGAAATCCAACAGCAAATGTGCCTCTGTGGAGCTCGCACCTCCACATATAGACCCCTCCAGTTCACACATGGTAACTTTAATAGAAACCTTAACAAACAGGAAAGTACTCAGGCCCGGATCTACGATTTCGTTTAGCCGGGGCAAAAACTTTTTATGAGGCCCTTCCTCTATCCCCCACGCTCAGTGAAGCCGGGTTTTGAACCATCTCCGTCCTATTGTAGCCTATAAGGTCGTCGATCTTTTTTAACTGTAATAAGGTTTCATATAGCAATGATTTTGGCAACCCCATAACCCCTCCTAGATCCGGGCCTGAAAGTACTCGACCACTTTGAAATCATTTAATCGTTCATCTTTTTACGTTCACTTACATCCATTATCTATTTCCTAGACAACGTTCCTATCAAACGAAAGAGTTTTTATCAAACATTTGTATTTTAAATAGTGCCATCTAGTATCAAATGAACTACACTATGCATGCTTTTTCTATATTTTTTTAAATTAATTTATTAGTTGAATTTCTATTATTTTTATTCTGTTTTTAAAACAGGCGTTATCTGCCCTCACTGCACCTCCGTCACCAGGCGGCGGTGCATCTTCTGCACCTAATTCTGCCGCTTCATTGCCAATCGGTAAGCTACTATAATTCTTTACTAAAGTGTTCAATTTTCATTAAAACTTTCTATAGTTATGATGTAAGCTTGCTTTTCTGCTCGTATCATTTTGATCTGTGTGAACAATTTATGGCTATTTGTAACACATTCATTCAATATCTTTTGATTTTGGATTGATTTAAATATGAAAGTATATTATTAAAAATATGTTTCTTTCTAGTTAACATGAATATAATCCTGATACCAAAGTGTGAAGGCTGAAAAATACTTTGAGAAACCCTAAAATGTACATAATTAATTAGTGCAACAAAAATCGTGTATATTATTTATATTTGTGTGAAAATGTATTTATTTTTTGATGACGTGAATATAAATAAAGTCTTTTGAAAATATGTCTTGTCAAGGATTCTACGAAATTGGTGAGTTGTGAATGCGCTAATCATGGCATGGCGGGATCACAGACAAGAAAATGTCGTCCAAATGAATCTTCAATTTAATGGCATGTCTGTTCTGCTACGTGTAGCTAAGCTCGATGAAGTCACCGCCATGCTTCTTGACGTATAGTGTGTTTATCTTCATCACTAATAGATGGCGCTACGTAGCGCTCTAACCAACAGAAAATGTATTTCTTACATTCCAGTGTAATTGCACATTTTTCAATATGAAAATTTATAATCTAATATATATTTTCTCGTTTTACCTTCCAGCATTTCTTTCAACATTTCTGGCGACCACTTTAGTTCGTAAGGCTGTTTTTTATTTGTTTTTTTTTTCTTACCCTCTCCTATTTCATTCGAACGCCATTTGTATGTAACAGCATCGCAAGGCAGAAGCTTCGGTAGTTTAAGAAATGGAGAGACTAGACGTTGATTAGATTAAACAGATAAAACGGAAAAAAATCTTAAACATTTTGTTACAATCGTTCTCTTTAAATTACCACTTTTATTATAAGAACTTTAATTTATTAACATCTACAAATCACGTAAATCACAAAGAGGGTTAGTATAGGAATGTTTGCAACGAAGTGATTGTATCATCATATAATAATATGAACATATTGTTGATCAAAAAATAAGTAAATCAGAAAATTTTAACATAAGCGCCATCTATTGCCAGTCAAAATAATTGAAACAGTGACGTTCGATCCTAAAGGATGATTTTTTTTTTGCCACCGGTTTTAAAATATAATCACGGCACGTCTGGACTCTCCTACATTCTTATTGGCTGACCTACAAAAAGTGGTCATGCCGTCAAATGGAAGCTTGGACAAAGTGGACCTCATGGTTATTGTACATTTTGTCACTGCTATGCAATATTCACCTTGCCGTTATAGGAATAAAGAACAAAATGCTTTTTGACAAATGTTTGGTAGGGCAAATGCTAAGCTATATACGCTATCTGGCTCAAATAGTTAAAACACAGACAGTATATTTATTTATGGGCAGTTTTCTTTTTAAAAAGTAGCAAAATAATATGACCATATTTAATACTCGCGGTTCTTCAATTGACAAAGTTGTCCTATGTCCTCTATGTACGAACACTAAACTAAAATACAGGTAAAGATACCATAAACAGTTTGGAACCATTCCGTTCCTCTATAATCGCCTTGTTGTTTAGAAAAACACATAAAACTGATCAATCATAGCGGAAGATCTTTTCAATACAAGGTCTCTCGCCGTAGATTTGTGAAGTCCGATGGCATAGTAATAGCCTAGACTGAATCTTTAATAAATAACATTGAACTTGAATTAGATAACATCTATCAGTTAGTGAAAATAGTGAAATTATGCACCGATCTGTCCAGGGCTGGATTAGTAGTAAATACTATGGGCCCCGTGCATTTCTAACATCGCTATCGTTCTGTGCCAATAAATCAGTTTTTAAAGTCAGTGTTAAAAAATGCGAGTAATAAAATAAGCCACGCTTCTGACTAAACTCATATTTTTAAGTGTAACCATAAACTGACAAATAAAATTCACAGATATTTCGAGGGAGAGGATAAAAATAATGGCAACAGGCCCCTCTCTGGCTTAATTCGGCACTGGATCTCTCGTTCATTAGATCTAAAATGATTTTACTAGTAGGGTACCGTCTCGAACCCTGGCTTACCTACCTATTTTTGTATAAAAGCTCATTGAAGAAAATTGTTTTAGAAGACAAAATATCGAAACGACTATACAATATAAAGAGATCGCATATTAGAAAAAACGCTACGTGTTAGTCACTACATAACATTGCGATAGTAAATCTTTTTTGTTATTTCCGTAAATATGCACACTTTGTACTGTATATTACGTTTGCACTTACACTTGTTATCACTTACGTTTATCTCAACCTGTCAGATTATCTCGCGGCGCTCTCACTAAGATTACAAAACATGAGCACTAATCTGAACCTTAAGTCTTAAATCATACGCCTCGAATTTGACCTGCTGCTTCGTATGATTATTAGATCTGTTTGCTTTTGATGCTTAAGAAAAATAAACGCTCTTACAATCATTTTAGAGGCCAAATCGCCACAGCGAGTACATTGCCTTGATTATTTTTTAATACATTATTCAACAGTTGCGTTGCGGTTCTGTTATGGAACAGTTTAACGTATATTTATAATGTAATTATAATTATTTCTTTGTCGGTGAATTTAATATGAAATAAAATTGAAATAGTGAAATGAAAATTTTATTAAACGTTTGTGTAAAATAATTCTGTATTTTAATATCGATAATTATTTTTATGAATTAAATCTATAATGGTAGTAGTAGTCCATATCCGGCATAACACGGCAATATTAAGCCGCGTACATAGCTATGTCTTTATGTGAATACCACACGACGCCAATCTAAAATAAAGTATGTAATATGTATATTTATCTGAGTGAGTGAATGAAATTGATCATTAAACAATCCTAATGTGGAATTGATGTTTTAATTTAATATCAAACGAGATGCCCGGTGACAATGGTGGTTTCATGTTTTTCGTGGCAAAAGGTGTGTTCGAGTATATATTTAAAGTATTGAGGGAGTGTGAAGAACAATCAAATTGTAAGTTAATTATTTTATGTAATTGAGTTGGGTAAAGGTGGTTTATAATAAGTATTGTAAATTTAGGTGTTTAAGTAAAATATGAGTAGAATCTGTAACTTGACAATAGTTTCATAATTAACTTGCATATAACGACTTAACGTTATATTCATGATTTAGCTATAATTACATATCTAAAATTAACAACGGGATTATTTATTTGTGACAAGTTCATTTATATCAATCGAATTTGAGATTTAAAAAAGTAACTGCCATTTTGATGTAAAGAGTGTTAGTGATTTTGTGCTTTAGAATCGATCAAATTAAGCTTATTATTAAGGTCTCTCACTACATAGTATGCAAACAAAGTCGCTTTCTCTGTCCCTATTTTGATACGGTTTTTTTTTTCATAGATAGGGTGATTCAAAAGGAACGTTTTTGTATATATTACAAGACCACGCAGGCGAAGCGGCTGGCGGAATAACTGAATAAGCCTGAAATTAAATGTTGGTGTATATTTAAGTCTAACAAAAACACCTGGTATCATTTAGTTTGTCAGTTCTGAAGTTTGCGACCGATGAAACGTAGCGTATCCGCCGTCAGAAATGCACCAACCCTAATAAATTATTAACACTCACTTTTTAAACAGCACATTTGCTTATAAGCACACTTTTTCCTTTACTAGAATATTATAATGAGAAATAACTTGATAGTTTTTTTTTGGCGCAAACTACCAAACCTATTTAAAAAATTCTTACCCCAGTATAATTAAACATAATGAAAGAAGATCTGTTGCACAAAAGTACATTAAGGTTTAATGACGCTTTAAGACGTCGATTTAAACTAATGAAAATTTTAATAGACGTTTGTGCAACTAACTGAGAGTCGCCCATTTTCCCTATTCGAATGGATTTGTTTGCGTTCATATTGAAGGTCTTTGTCCCAATGGTGGGGAAATTAATAGACTGATGTTGATAATGAAACAGTAATGTTAGCTATATTTTCTTTAAAAAAGGTTTGAAAAGTAATTAAAATTAGCTTACTTCTTAATTTACAACATAAAACGACAGAAAAGTAGTACATAGGTACATTTTATTCTGAGCATGGGTGATTTTTATCATTAGCATTTTCATTGTATAATAACATTTGTTGATAGTCTCATAAGTTTTTCTGTATTTCGAGTATTTATAATCACATATTTTATGGATTGGTTTATCGAAAACTCGTATTTGTTAAATTATTTAATGTAAAACTGTTACTAGACGAAGTACAAGGGTTTTTTAATAACTTAAGTTCAATAGTCGGTACTGATTTATAGTAGATGTATATTTAGTATATTTTTTTATTATTAACATGTGTGATAATTCTTTACGATGTTATATAATATTTGTCTTATATAAAGGTACTTAAAATATTCACTGGTCCCAAGTGCCCGAGATGATAAAAGTCATCATCATAGATCACTTTTTAGAAAAATCTTCTTATTCCTAATAAACTTTGGTATAACAAGAAGATTTGATTTGGCTGATTCTTATTGTTTAAGTATAATATTAATACTTTGCCATGATTGTTTTTTTTTATCTTAATGATAAATGCTTAAAAATTCCACTTTGTCCCTGGTACTGTAAAATATGAGATGCTCTATATACTTATATGGATCGCCTGGTGATCTGTAATACGGATCTAAAAACCTAGGCAAGCACCACACTCCCCCAAATTACTTAATGTTCTAAAAATTATTATATATGTTATTTATTGTTATAAATGATGTAATTTATGCTGAAAATGTATATTATCATTATTATGAGGATAAAAAGTATGCCATGTTATACTATGTCTGGAAACTTTATGTAAATGGATGATTACCTGCCTGGTGAATGTTTTAAGTACTTTTTTTATAATTTTTATTAAGTATAAGTTTCTGTCAATGTCTCAAAATGAACTCTATAAAAATGTTCAGACAGTGCAAATGCAAATCTATTTGACGACTTTTTGAGTTAGAAACACAAACGTACTCAAATTCAAATAATGGGGCTCAATTATAAAATTAAACATTCAAGTATTACATTAAAAACCATGCATTCGATTTTTTTTTGTATTGACTCATAAAATTCTGGTATTTATTTCCCACATTCTAGCAAAAAACTATTTCAAAAGCTCTCACAATTATTTTGATATTATATTATTTTATTATTACTGCTGAGTTTTGCATTATTACATTGATACACTATATCTATGCTTGGCGCAATACTATTCTAAATGGTGAAACCCATCGCTACAAAACACAACTGATATGGCGTGCAAATATACATACAGCAGCACATTAATAAAAATGCTCTACAGATTAAAGCTTATAATCGATTGGAAAAATATGGCCTTTTAGTACCCTGCGTGCTATAAATTATACCAGCGAAAAAGGCTAAAATTCGAAGCACGGTAAAAGTTGACCAATCTAAATTATTCAAGAAACGCGCTTGAGCTCCACCGAGTGTGAGTGAGATGGACACCTAATGAGTTGTATTATATACGTTATGATTATTAAAAAAAAACTAATTTTGTCATCATCGGAATCGGCAGGTCTGCTCCGATCAAACGAAGATTCACGACGCCACATATTAGTTGGGTTTTTATTATGTGTAAAATTTGCCATTATATTCAAAGTAATCGTTAAAATTACAGGAACAATTTCGAAGTTGCAAAACTAAGGTTAGTTATTAATGAGTCATGGTTTCGACAGCTTGTGCCGCAGCCAGACCTCAATCACTGCCAGGGGCGGAGTCGCTAGGGGGCGCTGCGGGGCCCGCTAGTCTCACCAGTCTCACCCCAGATCACCAGCTCAGGGAAGACTTCACTATCCTTGCGAAAGACTTGGTTACCAATCTAAAAAGCATCGTGTCGACTTTGGTAATTAATCATTTTAATTTCTAGTCAAAATATGAGAAATTGATAGTTCAAAATATTAATGTCTGATATGTTTTTATTCACTATTTACTATACTTTATTGCACAAATTACTAAAACTAAAATTGACTATTTTAGCTTTAGAAATCGAGAACCGAAGTTGCTAGTTTAGATGACCATATGAATAGACACGTACGCTCACACTTTTACGCAAATTACTTGTACTGGTAGTATTTTTTTGCACAAAACACTTTACAAGTCTGATCGTCATTACGAACCTAAAAGAAGTAGCAAAAGTTGCACAGTATTCCTACATCAAAAATAGGTTTATAAGATTGTATGAGAATTCATTATACCCGCGTTTTTTTATATACATAATATTTTTTACATTTTAAACGCAATTTGGAAAAGTTATCTATTATAAGATTACATGTGACTATAAAATAACATTAAAGTAAACCAATTTTTTATTTTTTTTCTAGTCAGAATGATACAATGTAGTTGCCTATTTGACTGTTTTGAGTAAAGTATTTCTCTCATAAGATAATATTAAATCACTATCAGATTCTTTTTCTCCAAATAGTTTATCTCGTGAAAACAATCAGTTACGTGACATTTCGAGCCATGAAATTTAAATAAACATAACTACTGGTAGCACTTGCTACAAAGACGTTGATGTTTAGTTTATAGAAATGTGACGTCACACGATGCTCCGTCATGGATATTTCAGTTCTTGTCTTGTATTTATAGTCTGTGGATACGAACCGCGAACTAATTTTGCAAAAATACAATATATAAAAAAAATAACATCTATTGTATTCATATAAGTTGACATCTCCAACATTTATAAATTATATCTATTGCTGTCAAGTAGCCAATTGGCGCCGTTATATTGCTTTTGCTTGCATACCAGCACTTTGTAATTCTTGTATTATGTACTCTGTTGCATACGAATAACGACTTAAATTCGTTTGTGTTATAGGTGATAGAAAGAGGCCGTCTCCGTGCGGCAGTGGAAGCGACGGATGGCTCTTCTCCCGGTGCACTGTTAGCCGCGTTGCGTACAAATCTCAGCTCCGCCTTACATCAAAACAACGGTGAGTTGATATATTCGAAGTGTTACTAATTTGAACCTTAATGTAAACGATTTAGAGACATTAATTTTACTTACTTGGAATAATAGCTTAGAAGCCAAAATCATTGTGGGGATATCGGGATATGCACCTCAGCTTTAAAAACCTCATCCATGTTAAAAAAAGTCCTTATCGCATTAGTTTTGTTAACACTGCTTATCTGAATTAATAGCAACATTTATCATATTTAATAATGATATAAATCTGGAATGTTGCAAAATTATTATAGGTGTACCAAAAACTTACGGCAAATCAAGAAATTTTAATTTGTAGAAGGCAACATTGGGAAAAAGGATAAAGATGTCTTAATACTTAATATATTTTTAATATGATAAACACTTTTCAGTGACTGCCACATAACATTGATCATATTCCTATCTCGACAAATTTTTACACAGATTAGCCATCTGCGTGGGACATAAAATAGTTCACAAACATACACCCGGTCTAGATAAAAAAACTGGAACTCGGAATCTAACAATAAATAAAAGAAGCTTTCTTTATGTATTTATTTATTGCTAATCTCTACTAATATTACAACTGCTGTTACGCTTACAGAAATAAATCGAATCTGCCCTAGTTTATTAAATCTGCGCTAGTTTATTTTCTTCTTTTCATGGTTCCTATTTTTATCCGGTGTAGAAATGTCTTTATATCTTCTCCTTCGTTAATAATTCGTTTTATTGTAGTACGTATATTCATTGGCATCGACATGCCAACGAATATTTACGAATTTATTATTTAAAATAAGTGAAATATTAAATCTCGTCATTGCTAGTTACCAGTCAATTCATAAACATACTTTAATTTTCACAAATTTTGCTATAAACATTAAAACAATATTTCTCGCTTGAGATATCAGTGGCTTTTTGGGCATTTTCACAAAATATTCTTGACAGTTGTCAACAGTATACATTTTATATTGCCATATGAAAATCGAGACTTTTCTTTTTATTTTTATTTTGCCATCTTATTCTGATACACCTATATCTATTATTATATACAACGTGTCCCAAAATTCAACGATAAGCGGGCGCCAAGAGGTAGACCTGCTCATGTGTACTTATGGAAAAATAAGAAAAAAATTATATCTTATTAATCTTTTTTATTATAAAATTAAATTCGAAAATCTTCGAAAATTTACACATTTTATGATATTTTCAACTACCACGACTACAACTTCTCAATTATGTTCAATCTTTTTTTGGTATCGGATACCTAAGTAGCACTACTATTCGCTACAACTCTTAAAAACACCAAAATGCCCGCAGTTTTTACACAAAAAACAATGAAAATGTATTTTTTCCTTAAATTTTCACAGATTTTTACGTTCCGTAATCTTTGACTTACGGTCTTGTAAAAAAATAGTATGGACACCACTGTGGCAAGTTGTTTTTAAAATTGACTGAACTCATCAAGATTCCAAAATGGTATAATAATCTAAGATAACTAGTCACAGTAAAAAAATATGCACACCATTTGTAAACCAAGAGTATTCCGGGCGTTGGATTGGGCGACTTGGTCCTATCTTATGGCCACCCCGATCACCCGATCTAAACCCCCTGGACTTTTTCTATTGGGGTTGTCTCAAAGACAAAATCAATGAAAAACCCATTACGACATTGGTCGAGCTTCGGCAAAAAATTAGTCAGGCTGCGTCACATATCAATGCTAAAAGGTATGCACGAAAAATAAAACGCTCTTTTTTAAGGCGATGTCGTGCATGTATTAATGCCGGTGGAAAACAATTTGAACATTTACTGTAATGTTAATTATTAATAAATGAATGAGACTAAAACTCACTATTGTTTTATTTCAATATTTTTTTTAAATATTAAAACATTTCGGAACAGTACAATTTATTACTCACAACTTTGGTTCTTGATTCTAAATGGTATGATTTTTAGTTTGTTGCTAGTTATCATGAAGTATTATACCATTATGGAATCTTCATGAGCTGCGTCAATTTTAAAAACAACTTGCCGCAGTAGTGTCCATACTTTTTTTCTACATGACTGTGAGTCAAAGATTACGGAACGTAAAAATCTGTGAAAATTTAAGGAAAAAAATACATTTTGATTGTTTTTTGTGTAAATACTATGGGCATTTTGGTGTTTTTAACAGTTGTAGCGAATATTAGTACTACTTAGGTATCCGATACCAAAAAAAGATTGAACATAATTGAGAAGTTGTGGTCGTGGTAGTTGAAAATATCATAAAAGGTGTAAATTTTCGAAAATTTTCGAATTTTATTTTATAATAAAAAAGATTAATAAGATATAATTTTTTTCTTATTTTTCCATAAGTACACATGAGCAGGTCTACCTCTTGGCGCCCGCTTATCGTTGAATTTTGGGACACGTTGTATAAACATACATATATATATAACGTAAAATATTATATAAAACATTTAATTTAACGCACAGATAAGTAGATTCCCTAGAGATGATTCTGTCAAAATTTACACAAGTTTACGCCCAATATATCATTGTATATTATATCAATTTACATATTATTGTCACAGATAACTTTTCGGTGCGTTGACGAACGACACACTCTCATCAGAACGTTTAAAATCAAACGCCATCTTGAGTTTAATAGTCGATATTTACATGGAAATGATATTATAGTAATTTTGGCTTCTCATCTCATCGGCCCTGTGGCGCAACGGATAACGCGTCTGACTACGGATCAGAAGATTCCAGGTTCGAATCCTGGCAGGGTCGTGGTTATTTTTTGTTACTATTTTTTTTATTAAATATGTTTTTACTGTTAATTTTGTTAAAACGTTTTATAATGATGAAATGCATATATATTAATTTATTATATTATATACTTTTAGCCGTCATAAGTGATAACCTATGTCACCTGTGTATGTTAATAGGTCACCATAGGTGAAAGTATTTTTAAAATCAGTCAAGTATTTTCTGCGACTATTGAATACAAACAAACAAACGACCGAATCTTTCCTTTTTATATTATGTATTAGTATAAAATATTACACAAATTCTTTTATATAATAAATAATATGAAATCGTTTGCTTTTCCCGACGTATATACTAATTGTAATTGTAACACAACAGATATAGATAATACTACATTGACACGTGGGACAATTATAATTTCCCCTCTCTCTTTATCTATATCTCTCGATCGCTTTTTTCTGAAATTTTGTCGATAGTTTATTAAGTATATTTTTATATTGCGATTTATTTCATTTATATCTTCTGCTTTGAAATCCTTGTGAATTGTAGTTACCTTTCATGAAAAACAAGTATTTAATTGGCTGTTTGACAATTTGTAACATTTTAATAACAACGATTATCCGTTGTTTTTATTGTATTTTTCACATAGTGGCTATTCAGTAACCATAAATTCATTATTGGACAAGATTCCATGATATGAGTTGTCTCAGATTAGTGGTGATATAATATTTGTTGGCATACATTTCGGAAACACGACGTTTCTATTGATTCATAAAAGTTATTAATAGGTTCGAAAAAGGCAAGAATATGACGGAGATTTTATTTTATGTATTTGATTTTACAATTAAAGCAGTAATGTTTTTATAAGTTTTTATTTAACTTGCAGTGTATTGTATGTATGATCGCCAAATCTTGCTAGTGAATTTTAAAGCAATTATCGTCTACTGATTAAAGTAAATTTTGTATACAGATTTACGTATATATGACAATGCATGGTTAACCAAGTTATTCTTACGAATTTTAAAAATTTATATATATGCGATGGCGCCTTATCTATAATAATAACAATAGATTCCCAATAAGACTGTGATTCCCATGTATTCCACCATAAAGTAAATTTTATTTATCTAGGAACAAGTGTTTCTATTTTTCTCTATTTTTTATTTGAGTAAATAAAAAAATACTTATTGTTTTATATCATATTATTATACTGTCAAATAGCCAATGTTCCTCTCTTCACGTTCTTGCATGTTACTCGAGATTTGAGTAGGCACACCTGATGTCTGTCAAATCATCCCCCCCACTGCCCCCACTCTATCACACGCTCGACCCTCTTCCCTGTCCCGTGAATCGAACCCACACTGTTGTAGAGTCTGAGCGAATGTGTTATGTAAATAATGAATGGTTAAAGTGTTGAATACAGAACTGCGTTCCCGGCTGTCGCGAATCCATGACGCATCCGACTTGGCAGAGATATCGTCTGTGGGACCTAATTCGGATCCTGTAAGTATTATTATCATCATCAGTCTATTAATATCCTCATTGCTGAAGCACATTCTTTCTCCATAGAATGAATGGAATAGGTAGTGCGATAAGTTAGGTCTCAACGTCATATACAACTGCTAAAAGGGCCTTCCGAAGCAGGGATGAGCTCGAAATAATGAACTTTTGGTCACCCATCTTATGACAGGCCCTTGCCTAAGTTGCTTAATTTCAGCATCACAGACTGAACTACCCTATCAAGCTCTTAACATCATCATCGCTGATTTGTGCTATATCGAAGCACACACGTTCAAATCATTTTAAAGACATTTTAAAAGTTGAATATTTATATCTTAATAGTTTTTTTATTAATTTTTTTAAGTGAAACATTTCAAACGGCATTATAATTCAATCCATACCTTATGAGACTTAATTAGGACTGGTAGCTCAGCTATTAAGAACTTAATTACAGATAACTTACACCCCAAAATAAACGGCTTTGTTTAAACACATTACTTATTTTCTGATGATGATTCCCATGATTGCGAAAAAGTCAATATCCAATTGCACAAATTCTTTACCAGCAGGGTAACCGTCAGTTCCAACAGTCGTTGAGCTACAGTTCTTCATGCGTTTCTGCATCGGAGTTCTTCGACGCGGAGGAACACGAAGACGACCTCAAGCCGTCAGAGATCATAGCGGCAGACGAGGTAATAAAAACCATTATCAGCATTATACTCATGTTATTA
The DNA here is from genome assembly GCA_918026875.4 of Diatraea saccharalis. NCBI lineage: Eukaryota > Metazoa > Arthropoda > Insecta > Lepidoptera > Crambidae > Diatraea > Diatraea saccharalis. The sequence goes on from OU893336.1 coordinate 12,931,940, forward strand.
AAATTCAAAATTAATTTTCATTAGTTTAAGTGATATTCCATCAGGAACAAATAACTCGTACGAATTTACATGATACCTGAGAGCCTATTCTATTTGTCCTCAACAAAAAATTAGGGAAATTTCGAATCGTTTTTATGGTTTTGTTAAAATCATATTCGTTAAGATTATCTATGTATTACTAGACAACTGTGACAGGAAGTCTTACCTCCAGTTTATCATAATTTATCGGAAGATGCTTTTCTTTCGAGTTGTTTTCGAATTGTATTAACATTTCTGAAATAGACGAAAAATCCTTTTAAGTGTCATGTTAATTAATACAAGTAATTTTTAACCTCCAGATCGGGACTGTCCCAACAATCAGTCCTCGAACCTTGCCGCATGCCTCCATTAGTGTCCCCCCTCCCACCCTCTCCAATGAAAGTATTTTTCAGCAGATTTTATCGGGTATTGTCCTTAAAGGGTAATCCTAACGGCTAGGCTTTACTGATCCGATTCGATCTAATTTAAAGTGTTGAAAAGTCACAACGAAATTTTTTGTTATAGGCAGGAGTTATAGAGTTGGACGGCGACTCATCTTCCGAAGCGGGCTCGTTGAGCAGCGAAGAAGGCTCGGCGAGTTCCGATAACTCTGACGGAGCGAGTAAGTTATCCAATCTTTTTTTTTATTTCGCACCGAAACGCTGGCAACGGTGTCTTATTATTATGATTCTCCTATATTTTTTGCACTATATGTAAATACTAGCTGACCCGGCGAACTTCTTACCGCCTAACAGTCAATGAATGTCGTGTTACCTTTTAGCTGAACTAATTTAGGCTTTGATGAACGTAATACAATGATACATACGGAATGAGAATAAAAATTAAAAAAAAATAATAATTAAGTATTTCAAACACATGTCTGACCATGAGAAAAACACGCATTTTCTAGATTGAGGCCACAAATAGTCAAGGATTATTTATTATGATGAATACATACAGAATGAGAATTAAAATTAAAAAAATAATAATAATTAAGTATTTCAAACACATGTCTGACCATGAGAGAAACACGCATTTTCTAGATTGAGGCCACAAATAGTCAAGGATTGGCCCTATGGTTTGTTGATCGTCATGGCGAAAGCAAGACGAATCGGGAATTGAATTTGTTTAAACTCAAAGGGCATATCTGTTGGGATCATCGGAATCCTTGGAATAAGAACGTCCTCATCTTTAAATTTTCCTTTAAGTATCGACGCGTGAATCACATTGCTCATCAGTTTTCTTATCAGCAAACGCGTTCCATTGCACAGTTTTGGTTGGTTTAAATTTCTAAGCATGATGACTACCGAGCCAACCTTCAGTTGTAAATTGTGCGGTGGTAAACCAGGCACATCCAAGGAGTTCAAAAATTTATTGAAATGATTGAGTATTCATTACACATTTCTGAACGCACGCGTAATATTTTCAATTTTTTTAAAAAAACAATACACATAATAGTTTATTCATCCATTTTAAACAGTTTATGAACGCATGCATAAATGTCAATCATTACTTACAGATTTTGACAAAAAAAAAATTGACAGCTCCAAAACTAAACAACTTTTAGGGAAAATAACGCATTTTTCAAGTATTCGTCAATTTTTCATTATTTTTAAGATGTATTCTGCTATTCGGGGCGGAAACAAATCCAACAAACCATGAAAATTGGTCCAGAAGATCTCGAGTTATAAGTTTTGTAACAAACCCGACTTTCTTTTATATATATAAGATATTACATTTTCGATGACTTTTATTTCATCACGACAAATTTAAAAAAGAAATATTATATACTACTACGGACTATGGTTCATAATCTAACGTGTGTATGTAGGACTCGCACTTGATCTAATCTATATACAGGCAGTCCTCGACTTACGTCGTTTCAAGTTGACACTATTCCTCAAGCATACCTCAATTGTTTCGATTTGCCTGAAATAGGAATAGGAGAATTCACTTGTCGCGCGGTCAATGTCCGTGGGGTTTTAATGTTAATAACAAAATTTGTGTAGCCTATCAGTGTGACCAACCTGCATGATAGCAAGAAGAAAGAAGCACAGCAATCGAGAATCGATAGTTTCTTTAAGCCTGTTTAATTAATGAGTTGATTGAGTTTAATTAAAATTTAAAATTAATTAAAATTAAAAATTGAGTAAAATTGACCATGAGTTTAATTAATATTTCTCATGGCATATTTTGATTATTAAAGTTATTGAAATACCAAAAATACTAGCAATTTCATAAGTGCATTTATAAATATCTTAAGTTTAATTAATTACTTTTGATAATAAAGTATTTATATCCTATATTATAAATGTGGTTTTCTGTTTGAGTCCGTGTGGAACCTAAACCTCGAATTTTACATGTAAACATATAAAAAAATATGTGTCGACTTAAGTCGATTCGCTTTACGCCGCGTATTTCGAGAACCTAACATGCTGTAAGTACGAGGACTGCCTGTATATAAAAAACACTCGAAAACGACTAGTTCGATTTGTAATCTTAGTCGTAGTCCAATAGGTTGAAAGGTTCACCCAGTGAAATAGTAACGTAACACTCCTTTAAAGCAATACGCATGGTCAACTATTGTGTATAACCATGACGCCATGTCCGTCGATAAGTCAATTCTGGTGGGTTAAACCAAGAAGCCCGCTCAACGAGTCCTTACTATGGTACGGTATGAAGCCTGTAATCAGACAAAGGGCCCTGTTCCTTACTTAACAAGGCCGCCAAGGTCTCCTAGACAACAGAAAGTTGTATACCATTGACAATATGGGAACACTCGAGTTATAATTAAATATTGTCCGGTTAATATTAAATTAATATCGTCCATTAGCTATCTAAAAATGTTGCTTATTATCAGCAACTATAGATCTCTTTCCTATACTATATTTCCTTGTGTGTTATCGTGTATACTAACTGTATTTATAACTCGCAGTGCTCTCGGCGGAGCAAGTGACGCTGCGTTTGAATCAAAACGGCATCGAACCCCGACCCGCGTCATGTTGGACACGACGGACTTGCTTACCGAGCCCTCGGCCTACACCCGGCGGGCCGAGTCTATGGAACCTCCTGTACAAGAACATAGGGAAGGACTTGAGTCAGATATCTATGCCAGTCACCATCAACGAACCGTTGAATATGTTGCAGGTAATTTTGAGCCTAATATTAACTGTATAAGATTTGTTTTCGCTTATGATTGGCTTGCCGCCAGTCGCTTAGCCTGCAAAACTTCATGGGATAAAATGTAGCCTTTTAGCACTTGTAGTAACAAAATTTCAAACAAACTAGCAACTCCAAACACAATCCCTTAGGGGTTGAATTTCGCAAAATCCCATCCTGAATTGAAAAATAGATTTTTTGTAAATTATTAAATCTATAAAATTAATAAATGTTCTTAAAATATTTTTGTTTTCTTTTTATTCGTACTCTTAGTAGCGTAAAGTATCAAGTGCTTTAAATATACGTTAGTTCGTTTAGGTCCTGGGTAGCTCAATGGTTAGAGTAGTCTCCCGGATTGGAGACGTCATGGGTTCAAATCCCATCTCAGAGTGCCAGGGACAAAGTGAATTTTTTAAACATTTTTCATTAAGAATATTATTAATATTAAGAATACAGTATAACATAGCATTGTGAATGCAAAATTGAGCAAATATAATAATTTAAATTCTCAATTCAGGGTGCAAATGTTCTGATACACTTCTTCAAATTTTAAATATACTTAAAAATTAACCGTTTAGATTATGTTTATATGTATTTAACAATACACTCAACTATATATATTTTTCAATAGAGGCTGTGCGAAGAGCTCGAGTACTCTGAACTCCTAGACGCGGCGGCTGAATGTAAGAACGAGGTGGAACGTATGGCGTTGATAGCCGCGTTCGCTGTGAGCGCGTACGCATCGTCAGCTCATAGGGCTGCCAGTAAACCGTTCAATCCACTACTGGCCGAGACATACGAATGCATCAGAGACGACAAAGGGTTCAGATTCATTGCAGAACAGGTACGGAAATAAACTTGAACATAAATTTTACAGAAACTTGTTTTACGAAGACTTTTTACGAAAAAACAGCCCACGTGTAATAGTTGCGTGCCGGAAACGAGCAAAAAAATCACGTTTGTTGTATGGTAGCCCCCTTAAACGTTTATTTAATTCTGGTTTATAGTATTTGTTCTTGAAGCGACAATAGAAATACGTCATCTGTGATAAATTCAACGGTCTAACTTTCACAGTTTATTAGATACAGCCTAGTGACAGATAGACAGCAAAGTCTTAGTAATAAAGTTCCCGTTTTTTGGGTACGGATGCCTAAAGTAGTACAGTCAGTTACTTTTCATTACAGATATTTCTCAATACTAGCTTTCCTCCAGCGGCTTCGCCCGCGTGGTCTCTAGGGAACCTTAAAGTATTCTGTGTGTCATTTAAGGCTTAGAATTATTGTACCAAATTTCATCATAATCCTAAGTACTTGTTGCGTAAAAGAGTAACATCTTCATAAACTTTCACATTTATAATATTAGTAGGATAGCATTCTGAATGCAAAAAGGATCAAATAATAAATAATAAAATGTCTTTTATTATATTTAAATAATTTTGCATTCATTATGCTATACTGAAAAATATTCTTATTGAAAAATGCTAAAAAAAAAATCACTTTGTCCCCGGCACTCTGAGATGACCTTTCGCAATCTACTACTCAGGACCTAACAGGACTGCACTGCATTTTTCAAGCACTTGTTACTTTTTCGCTACTTTAGACCGTATTTCATCAAAGTTTCATCATACTCAAAATGCAAAAGGCGAAATCAATTACTTCTCGAACTCCATAGAATAAAGTAATATATGTCAATTTTTTTTTTCACTACGTTTACATTCTATGGCACTGCTACTGCCACTTGGACTACTCGGGACGCCCGAAAAGAGCAAATAACTAAGGTTTAAGACGCGAAGAAACAGATCAGTGATGCTTTTAAGACATATTAAGGATTGAAAAAAAAAACACGGACTGGCAATTTGATGGAATTGTTTAGACGTCTGCCATTGCCGAAACTCGAAAGTGAAGTGAGTGATAGGAATGATCTCTTGTTAAAGGTTGTGTTACTTTTTTAAATTTAATGCGTCTATCAGTCAGTTGCACAAACGTCTATTAAGGTCTAATGACGTCTTTAAGCTATAATGAATGTCAAATATGTATGGTTAATGTCGCTTTAAACTAATGAAAACTTTAATGGACGCTTATGCAACTGGCTATTAGTCTATTCTACATTAATTTATAACAACCTGTCAACAACAACTGTTTATTTATAACTGTTTACATGGACGAACTGATTGTAATTTATCACACACAAACTAAAATGGTTTAAGTGGACCATATACTGAAACCTGGATAAAAAAATCTATTTAGTATGTCAAACAATAGAAAAAATTTTGATATGTAATATTTTTTTCCTCCATTTTAACAAAAAAATACCTTAGATAACAGGCATTCAAATTGAGGAATGGTGGTTCGCTACGTCATAGTTTTGTAAAAATGTACAAGGGCGTGACGTCATGTGAAATTAAAATAATGTATCGCCGTAATAAATTAAAAAATACTTGTTTAATATTCCTCAATGATCTACCTGGTGGACAGACAAAAAACATAGTCATTATCCCTATTATATTTTTACTAGAATTAATAAATAAAGCAAGGGTCGGTCACGGGATGGGTGACCAAAAAATTGTTGTCTCGATCTATTCCGTGCTTTAAAAGGCACGATAAGCCGTTGGTCCCGGCTGCATTTGTAGTTTTTAATACCCTCCTATCCGCATTGGGCCAGCGTGAAGAATTATAAACCCTCCTCAACCATCGATAAGGTACGCTTGAGCCCCTCCAGTGGGGACGTAAAAAGGGCTGATGATGATGACGATGAACAAATAAATAATTTGTAATAGGTATCGCACCATCCTCCAATATCGGCATGTCACGCGGAATCGAGTCGATGGTGTTTCTGGCAGGAGGCTCGTATAAAGACAAAGTTCTGGGGCAAATCTATGGAGTTCCAACCGGCGGGGCGAGTGCACGTACGATTAACCACCACCGGGGATCATTACAGCTGGAACAAGGTCAGTTTAATATGTTTTCAACTCTAATTGAAATGTTTAAGGTTGATATTTACACGTCCCCCGAAAGTTGTGGAAATTACCCCATTTGATTTCTTTAGTAGATTGCTCAATATGCAAAGCATGATGTTATAATGAAAACCCTTACTGAGCTTATTATTTTCAACTTTATTTTAAAAAGAGTAAGGTTTATATGGTATTAACTAATCTTGCTTAAATTGTTTGGACGTTTGTGATTCTATTTAATTTTATTAGTAAAATATTTTTTATGATTGGGGGCTAATATTAGACGAAATGTTTACTTATTTGCCTTACAATGTTTGCACACTTAGATAATAAGTCACTTAAAATATATCAAGTTGTTTAATCTATAACATAGTTTTCAATTGTTAGATAAGATTTATTTGTAAAATAAACTCACTAATTTGAATTTGAAATGGTCGTACGTGGCTACCGTGGGTACCCTTTAAAGCGTATTTTTTCGTATTGAAATTATATTTCCAATTTCACAAACAATGGTTTCTCTATATGTGTGTATGTTCGTACGTGTGTGTGTTTGGGTGTTAGGAACTTTACCCCTCTTCCTGGCTGTTTTTGGGTAAGAATCCCACTTAGCTTTAAATAAAATTCACCAAATGCTTTAACTATCACGTTATAAGCAAAAATTAGGCTTAACTTTAGACATTTTTCAGGTAACAACTTGTGTACATAATTTGTTCGGTGGTCAGCGATGGGTGGATCAATACGGCGATATGCACATCACCTGCCACGGTACTGACATCACGTGTAAACTAAACTTTATAAAGGTGAGTTTATACGAGTGTTTGAAGTTACGATCACATATTATATATTTTTTTAATATACTGAACGAACATGTATCGCTGTAAATGTTGTATTTCGAGGTTAATGTAATATTAGACATGATTACATACATTACTCAGATTCCAAGATGAGTAACTAAAATGATGACGTAGTAAGCGCACTATCCCTTTTTTTTAATCCGTCGTTAACCTACAAGTACAGTTAGTGACCACAATAACTCGCGTTTTAATATAAACCTTTTTTCATCTTTACCTCCGATGTTAGAAGATTAACAAAAACGTGTCTGTATCTATGTTTACACCAGTACGCTTTCTTTCTTTCTTACTTTTCGTCTAGCGCATGCTTCAGCGACCTTATTTGAGATTATTTAAGAATATAAATCAAATCAAATTCTTTATTGACCTTGTAACAGAGAATGTTTCACTAGGTAAGTCATAATATACATTCATTGTCATTTAAGAATACGATATAAACTGTTATAATGTCATGATTATTAATAAATATAAAATAAATTATTTCAAATATAAGTATGTGTTTTATAATACGTAATTCGTTGTGTATTCAATAAATTAAAGCAAAAATTACGTTACAACTTTGTAAATTTTCTACATACTTGTGACGTAGCGAGCCACTCATCAACTTTAATGTCTAAGCCAGTTCTTGTTAAATTGAAGCTAAAAAAAAATACGTATCGAATAATTTTCTGACAAATAAAATTTCTTTTTTTATCTAGGCCTCATGCCTTCAAACGCACTGGTGTAGTAGCTTATGATTGACAGTAACTAACACAATATAAAATTCGAGCGCTGATTAAAGAAAATCCTTTATTTCTTGGTGTAGGCCAGTTCTTGGAGCAGTAGTCGTCACGAAGTCCGCGGCATGGTAACTGGTGGTGGAAGACTGAGGCTCCAGGGGCGATGGTCTGAAGCCCTGTACGCGGGGGAACCGCCCGCCGCGCGCTGTCTATGGCGACCAGGTAGATTATACTTGTACCAGACAGAATGTACTAGTTAAGTGTAGAAAATACACTTATACTCGAATCAAAGTTACCAGTTAAAACTGTACCACATACGCTCGAATCAAACTTACCAGTTAAATCTGTATCAAATACAGTTACGCTCGAATCAAACTTACCAGTTAAGACTGTGTCAAATACACTTAAATTCGAATTAAATTGACCAGTTAAAACTGTACCAAATACACTTATACTCGAATCAAACTTACCAGTTAAAACTGTAACACACACTTACGCTCGAATCAAACTTACCAGTTAAAACTGTATCAAAAACACTTATACTCTAATCAAATTTACCAGTTAAAACTGTATCAAATACACTTATACTCTAATCAAATTTACCAGTTAAAACTGTATCAAATACACTTATAGTCGAATCAAATTTACCAGTTAAAACTGTATCAAATACACTTATAGTCGAATCAAATTTACCAGTTAAAATTGTATCAAATACACTTATAGTCGAATCAAATTTACCAGTTAAAACTGTATCAAATACACATATACTCGAATCAAACTTACCAGTTAAAACTGTACCAAATACACTTATACTCGAATCAAACGTTTCTCTGAAAATGTTTGCCTATCTCCAAGCAACATTAACTATAATTTTTACATATTATTACGCATTATTTTAGTCTTTAATCTACATTTGTCGAATTTTGACCACAAATAATCATGCCCACATGTTTTTTTTAACTGTTGCATCTAAGTACCATTAGTGACAATTTAAATTAGTTGTTGCTCAAAATAATATATAGGCATCTTTTTATCTAGAAGCCAAAGAATTAAGTAATTTTTAAATAATGTTTTGAGGTTATATCAACTGCCAAATTTCATGATAATTGTAAAGTTATTTTAAAAATAAATGCATTTGAATCAAATCTTTTTAAAGTTTGACTCGTAAATATGGAAATAATCTAAAGTTAATGTGCACCTTTTTACCATATGACGAAAGAATATTTTTTCGTATTACATGAAACGAAACGTAGCAAACCGTCATCGTAGGGTCCGAATCGCATTCGAGTAGTTATCGTAGTACTATTTAAAAATTATTATTAGCCTCGTAATGTTTATCCTTACTTTATCTTAAGATTTAATTTCCTAATATGATAATTTGTAAAAAAAATAAGCTACATTTTGACATATATCACATCACTAGAGGCAGGCGTTAGTAACTTGGTTTATTAGTTTTGAAAGCCATTTCAATGCAGATAAAAATCCTGGCTGCTTAATTTTCGTAAAAAAATGTGAAAGTTTTTATTTCATGTGTTAATGTAATCAATGTAAAGGATAAATTAACTGAAAAGATAACATATCAACTTACAATACTTATTTTATATGCTAATAGGTGCTATGCCTCCGGAACACGAGTTGTATTATGGCTTCACTCGGTTCGCGATGGAGTTAAACGAAATGGAGCCAGGCATGCAGAAGATGTTACCACACACAGATACGCGATTCCGGTATGCCTGTTTCTTTTTTCATAAATAAAGCATAATATTTTACTTAGTTCGGAGTGATAATATCTTGATTTTTATAAAACCTTACATAAACTCTTTTTGTACTTTAGGACTTGTTAAATGGGAATCATCGTTAAACAAATATCAAGTGTGTTTTTTCTATTAGAGAGAAGAGTTTATCTTAGTCTGTAAAATTGTTTCTTGTTTAAACAGTTTTTTTTTTTTTTGTTATTTTGATTATTTTGTTGTGTGATTTTATAGTTGTATTTATTTACTAAATTTTTGCCAGTACCTACGGGTAAATTGTACGATAATTATCATGTTTATTAAAAAAAATACTATTTTGATAACTAAGAATCCTGATTTTTTTCTCCAAATATCAAAAATAGTTTTTGATACTTTTATCACAAATATTCGTAGAAAGAATAATATGGATAAGAGTTTTTCTGGAAAGCATTGCCGGATTCAATCGGTCAAATTCAATATATTATAACTATGTTTAACCCATTGCTCTTTTTGTAATAATTGATCAAAACTATTGAATTTTGTTTAACCTTTTTGGGATTCCGTTTTGTAATAATCGTATATGATAATAAATAGGCCAGACCAACGTGCCCTAGAGCTGGGCGATGTAGACGCGGCGGAACATTACAAACACGAGTTGGAACAAGCGCAACGTGAACGGCGACGTGACTGTCCAGACCATATGCCTGCCTGGTTCAGGTATTATATGGATTTATATTGATTTACACTCATTTATACAAGCTGTGCCCGCGACTTCGAACGTATGGAAAATAACCTAAGGTACTCCTTATAACATAAGCTATCTGCCAGTGAATGTCCCTTCAAAATCGGTCAAACCGTTTCAGAGATAAGCCGAAACAAACAGACAGACAAAAATGTAAAATAATAATAGTCAATTTATAGTTTTTTACGTATGAAAATATTCATTTTTGCCTCTTTAGTGTAGACTAATTGTAGAAGTTTTCATTTTATTCAAAAACGACAATACTACTCTACAATCGTTAAGTAACTACATATTTGTGTTGCGTACGAAGTTGGCTCCAGTCCGCATTGGGCCAGCGTGAAGGATCATGGCCCATCCTCCTTAACCATCCATAAGGAAGTGGAGACGTAAAAGGGCTGATGATGGTGTAAATTAAATTTTCAGTAAACGGATGGAGGATGGTGAGGAGATGTGGGTATTCACCGGTGATTATTGGAAGGCGCGCGAGGCCAACTTCCCCGGACATACCGCGCCCCGTATCTGGTGACCGCCATACGTTACCGCCCACACGCCCCCTGTACGTATTAATACATTACACTCTGAATTCAATTGATATATCAACCAATATATATCATGACTAGCTTTCCGCCAGCGGCGTCGCCCGCGTGTTCCCTAGGGAACCGTTTATTTGAATATCGATTCATACACGGAAATAATTACAATGACAAATAGAATAGTGGACAATCGTTACTATGGTAACATTTTACCTATACAAACTTTGACTTCCATTTTCTTCCTTTTGCTGATTTTCGGGATAAAATATAGCCTATGTTCACCTCGTATGATGTAGCTTCCGGTAGTTGAAAGAATTTTTAAAATCGGTCCAGTTGTTTCGGAGCCTATTCGTTCCAAACAAACAAATAAATGTTTCCTCTTTATAATATGAGTTTAGATATATATCGATTGATATATACTTTGATATTTATAATATTTATTGTTAGTTTGAGTATTGAGTCTCAACTAGAATATTAATCAACCCGATGTAACGTTGGCAACATTGGCCCGAAGTAGAAATCTTACTTACTAGAAATTTCGGGTTTTATACGTAATATGAACGCAAAGTGCGAACGTTTAGTTTTTTGTTATTTAATGCTTATGTTCATATAATAAGGTTTATTATAGTATGTAGGTAAGAAGTCGGATATTGCCCTATACGTTAGGAGTTCTCGCTCTCACACTACTTCTTAACCATTTTATAATAAATAAATATTAAATAAAGCCATTCGCATCTTGAAAATCGCAAGTTTTCATATGCATGTAATATATATATCCGGTAAATATGGGATAATTATCAAATATCGGATATTTTTTATATTTATTATAAATTTATATATTATCGGATTTTTGCGAACCCTGATTACTATCATCTTTGATTTAACAAAACGACCCTTATATAACAAATGGGCCACAGAACGGTCCCCCGACTACAAAGTGATTTGATATAGATATTTATTAATATGATTATATATACATAGAGCATTTAAGTTTAGCCAAGCCGTGATACGAAAGGAGTTAAATATTATGATTTTTATACTTTTTCAAGTGATTATATTGGTCGAGGTTATTAGGGACAATATTGGATAATATAAAAATATAACATATTCTTTTGCTTCAAGTAGACAAGAATTAAATTAAATCATAGGTGTTAAATTTACAATGATTTACCTGACGGACAAAAATAGACACAGCCAGTTGCACAAACATCCATTAAAATTTAAAGCGTCATTACCCATACAAATTTGACATTCATTAGAGTTTAAAGGCGTCATTCAACCTTAATGGACGTTTGTGCAACGGACCGATAGTCTTCGTCCTTATCGATTGGCTTGTTTGTATGTCTGAATAAATGAGCAGTACGTCAGGTTACTACAATATGTCGAATTGCCAGTTGATTTTAGATCCACACTTAATACGTTTTAAAGTAAGGTTTAAAATCAATTGGAGACACAAAATTATTGTATAACCTGATATTCTGTTGACCGTCCAACATCATAAATGACATAGATAAGTTTTAACGTAAAATGAAACTTATTACAAATAAACATTCGATCTATTTCAGCGTATCCCGCAGTGCGAGGTGCTCTGCTAGTGGTTGTGTACTGTTCGCTTCCCGCTTATTAGAGCTTTATAATAGCCTTCATTGTTAAGTAATTATCTATTACAACTTCCAACTAACCGCGAAGGCAAAACAAAGTACTTGTTGTCGACAGGCGTTCTACTATTAAGTTATGATCGTTTATCTCATTCAAACATTGTGCTTACTTCGACTGAAATATAAACGAAAGGTAGCTAAGAATTACATTCAAATGCTTTAAACCGAACTGCTGTCGACTTCAGATGCAATCGTCAACAGGTCCTTCATTTGAAATCTTCTTTAGTTTTGTCTCTTTTCTACCGAGTGAAAGAGACGTTTATAAACTAAAGTCACACAAAAGTGTTTTCAAATAAAGGATCAGTTTCAATTTAAATAAGCCTTTTTTCGAGAGAGATGTAATTTGTTTTCTATATTTCTAAGTTACCTTGGTTGTATGAATTAATTTATTTCTATAAAAGACATTCAAGATTTGGATAAGCACTGTTGGTGCGATTTCATGTTATATTTTAATTATATGTTTTTTATAAAATACAAAAAGCAATGGCAATGATTTGGTTACATAAATCAAACTTAATTTTAACTAGAGGCTGTCACTGTCTTTCTGCCAAAGCACACTTATTAATAATAAATTGCACAGATTGTATTCAATTTTGGACTTTATTCACGAGCCTCTACATATATATAATAATGATTATCGATAAAGCTGATAGTTCCAATATTTTTTTTCATATACCTTTATAAACACTGACAGCGTAGTTTAAATTTAAATCTGATGTTATGAAACTTAAATCCATATATACATCTCTGTTGTTGCTGAACGATTCTAGAAAATTTAACGAAGTTTATAAAAAATTGTATATCCAAAAAATCAATGCACTTATGTTCGAAATCAATCAAGTTTTAACTTAACTATGCCTATAATAATGTCTTGCCGTCACTTGAATAATCAAATAGTTAACATGTTTTAATTAATTATTAATATTGTTTCATTATTATTAATATTTTTTTGCGTTACAAAAACCTTTTAGGTTTTTTTAATAAAGTGTTGATATTTTATCTCTCTCACTAACGCTAGATGATTTTAGATAATACGTAATGAAATATTTTCTATAAAGAGAACGCTAGCATAGTATTCATGAGCATTATATTTACTTGCGTGAAATGTTAATATATCAGAAAAACAGGTAGGAATTGTCACTTTCTTGAACAAAAAACTTAATCATTTACTGGCTTATAACTACAATACACTGTATTTATTCAGTCTAGGCTGTCAAAAGCACTTTTAAAAGTGAAAAAAGAGTCGCAAATCTAAGACTGGAGTAATTGCAATAAGAAGTACCGGCAAAAACTCAACTAGGGCTGGTATTATTTCCCTTTTTTAATAAAAAATAATCGTAGTGTGTGAGAGAATACACTTATGAGGAAATTCATTTACATTTAGTCTGTGGCATCTTACAGCAGGTAGGTACCAGTTTTCATCAAAGAGTATATATAGGGAAAAGAGAGCCCACGCGACAGTTTTTTTTTTTTAATACTGTGTGAAAACAGTACAACAGCCAGATAAAGGTTCACCGGGGGAAACTATTGGATAACAATACTATGTCAACGCGATGTAGGTAAAAAAATATATTTATAGCGATTGGTATGACTACATTATTATATCCCTTTAGAAAAAAAAAACAAATGAAATGTATGTATAGAACAATTAAGTGTTTATTTCAATATCATTAGGAGAAATACCGATTCTACAATCATATCTTAAAATTTCTGTTCTTCGATCAAACTGTCTATGTAGTATACTTTTCGAGTTATATAGTTTCTTCTTAACGAACAAGACTTCAACATTTACACACAAAGTATCACAATTGTCTTAAGAGTGCTATATTCTGTGTCTTCAAAATGAATAAAGTTGTATTATAATTTATATCAAGTATCAAAAAACAGAAGATTGCCACCTACTTTAAAGTTGATATATATAAAAAAAAATATTGATCCCTCGAGTTATTACAATTGTCTATGATGGCGTTCTTTTTATAACATAAATAATGTACTAACTAAAAAAATATTATTGAATGAATTATATAAAGTCAAATGATGTGACTTAATTGTTATATAGAAGTGTTTTAAAATTAACATAGCGAAAATAAGGTTAAGGGTTCTTTTTGATTTTACTAATTTAGTCGGTTTTGAATGTATACAGTTTTAGGATATTGTGGCTGTGACATTGTTCCATTACATTATGAGGAAAAATATTGCGTGTTTTGTTCTATTTTATTGTAAAAAAAAAATTCTTTTTCTTGTTATTATATGTACTCACCATTATATTGTTGTTTTTTGTGACATTATTTGTAATGGTTAATTTTGTCAATCAACCAACGAATGAATTTATTAACTTAGAATCAATTCTTTTTTAATCAGAATGCAATTCATACCTTATTAGGTAAATATGCATACATATGAGTTATTTTTTCTTAACTACGAATTCAAAGTTTGAGGTATACTTTTATTTATCACCTAATGTTTTTTTCCTTAACTACGAATTCAAAGCTTGAAATAAACTTTTTTTATTACCTAATGTTGACGACGCATTTGGTGAATAAGAGTTATATTTTATTGTCACAAATGTTTATTATATTAAATTGATGGTAATTATCTTAAAAATCGTCATTTAACGTTATCTAAACGCCAACAATCTCAAATATAATCATACATGCAACTCTTAAATATATTTTTTTTATTATTAAAGAAACTATTTTTTATTATTTTCAATTTTGTTTTACTATTATTCAAATAGAAAATTTCCAATGTATATTTTATTCTATCAGAAAGATATAGGTATTATTATATAAATTGTTACATTAAATGTGATAGTATTACTTATTAAATACCAAGGGGTGGTACAATCGTGTAGTATTAATTTTACTGTATTAGTTCATTATTCTTAATAACAGAGGGCGCTAATTTTATCACAAAGAAAGTTTATTTGGTGTTCTTTTTTGTTATTTTTCTTTTTTTTTTGGATTGTGTATAAGCGTTTTCTTGTCAATTACTTGATAAGAAATTTACTAATAAGTAAAGACGTTTCTTGAAACTCGCACGGAAGTAAGAAAGTCGCAAGTTAATTAAAGCTAGTTCTCTAATAAATTAATTCATGATATTGAATGATGTTAAGTAATCATAGTAGGTAGATTGAATTGGGTCATTGACTCTGCATAATATACATAAAAAGACATTCCACCTGAGTTCTTTTAGTATTATGATTTTTCCTAAGATCGAAAAATTTATAAAATTTCACTGATTCTCAAATAATTGTTATTCTTTCTATGAGTTTTTATGTTATACGTACCAAAAGTCAATCTATCTACTATCACTGATTGTTTTATGCACAAGATAATGTTGTAAAATTATACAAAATGAAATTTGAATGAATATGGATACTCGTTTAATGCATATTGTAAAAATTTACATGAACGATATGGTGTGTTTGGGTTTTAACGTAAATTAGGCAACTACAGGAGCACATACGGCTTGCACGTCGGGCGGAAGATATGTCTAGTATATAAACGTAAGTCTTATATATTATACGTTAGTACGCTTCACGTACTTATGGATTATCAATTAACAAGGTTAAATGTCATTTGATATATTTGTTAGTTCTTACGTACTATACAGATCTCCATTAGATGCAACCATCCTTTTATACTTGCTGTTCCGATATGGCTAGTGATGGCTAATATGGTAGTTTTTAGTAGACGTGATATTCATCTGTATGAAAAACTTGCAGGATTATGTGCACCTTTAGTTACCAATGTTTGCTATCGAATTATATAAAATAATACAGAAACCTCTGACGCCATAAATTGATTTGTAATATTGATATTTACTGTTAGATTGCGATATAACAGACGGTTTTTCGTTGTGTAATTATGACTCGCAAATTATATATCTAAGCCGTAAGCAGTTTCACTGTCAAACAATTTGAAGTTTTATTTCCGTTACTAAAATACATAATATTACTTAAAGAGCTATGAAATGTTATGCATATGTCAATGGTACCACAAGTAGTCTTGATGCGGTTATCATAGTAGATTTTTAAGCACATTTTCATTGTTCTCGACAGATACGGCTGATTGCTATGGGTTTAGTTCATTACCGCTTTGTTATAAATCAACCCTATAACTATTTCTTCCATAGATAGCGTAACATGCTTAGAACTTTGAAGTTAATTATATTAACAAAACCATATGGTGCTTTTCGTGTTACGCAAAAAGGTGCGAGATACCAATAGGTTCATTCCATTCTGATGCCATTAAAAAAAATCTTTTATTCCAATTCACCATTCATGTTCAGGGCGTGAGGTTAACAATTGATTATAAACCTTGATATCTTTCAATTAGAATTCAAAATCGATTAATGACTTTTCGTCATATCGTTGTAACCTGATATATGCACACCTGTACAATTAAGCATATTACATGAATAACGTACACTATGTACGATTATTATTATTTGAAATTGAACATTAGAGTAACATTTTATTTTTATTTTCACTCAATATATATGAGTGAGATATACTTTAGATTCAAAGTCCATTAATTTTCATTGAAACATGAACTTTTGTGAAAATGAATCTTATCGCTTCTAGAGCGAAAATTCAATTCGCTTTGTCTATTGTAAGATATTATTAGGCTCTTCTATTATCGGTGTTGTTGCTAGAAAAGTGATAGTTAAATGTTTAGGTATTTGTATATAAGTGATATAATGTGTTAAATTTGTTTGTATCGTTTTATTTTTTTGTGTATACTCTATTTAGTTCACTGTTCTGACCTCATGATGGCGTACGATCCCAGTATTTATTTTGTAAAAAAATGAAATTCTCACTATGAAACTACATATCTCTGACACAGAGAAAAACTATATTGTTAATTTTGAGATAAACACTTATCATATAGATTAGTGGTTGTTTACTTCGTGTCGGGTGGAGGGAATTTTTAAAAAGTAGCTGTGACTTTTTTTGTATAGTCAAGGCACGCTGTACAAAGCTGTCGAATTTCTCCTCTTAATTTTTAACCTTAATGCATTGTAGGTAGAGTTCAAAATAGGTTGAGGAATTTGACATTGTGTGGTAGCCTCATGTGAAACCATAATACTGTAATAATAACCTGTAATACTGTACTACTCGTTCGAGTTAACATGACACCTGGCTCGGAATTTGATACCGCCCGCACTTCTTCGCGCGACACCCCCCCTTTCAGTGGCGTCAGTCTTTGCCCTATTCAATTTTCGACAGAATTATATTTTGTCAGTATTAATAAATAAAAAATTTGCTGCTGCTTTTGTTATTGAATTTTTATTAAGTAAAGATAATAATGAAAGTGATATGTCTGAAATAAAGGGAAAATTATAATAACGATTGACCGTAAAAATTAACTCATAATTATTTAATTTTGCTTTCTTTCCATTAAATTAGAACTGTTTCAATTGATTTCTTAACATTCATTGTCATAATTCACTAATCATATTAATTAGCAGACGCGTTACCCGCGCAAGCACTCTATCGTCCGCAACTTTTTGCACGCAGTACTTTGCAGAAACTTCTTTCTAGCCAGGTGTCATGTTAACACGAACGAGTAGTAGTTATTATATTTATTAAACAAAATTTATTAAAGACATGTGTATTTCATAGTTTGAATGAACTTTTGAAGGGATTGTGATAAATATAATAGGATTTTGATTTTAAAAACAATAATCTCTACGATTATATGATTTATTTTTATTGATAAAAATATGGAAGTATATTATATCGCTTTCAACTTTTTTGCTGTTGTATTATTCTGGTAATGATGTAGAAAAAAATCGGCAAATTATTTGTTATAAATTAAACTAATTAATGTCATTGAAGAATTGACAATAAATCTTTTCTTGTATAAAAATATTGTTATAAACTGTTACCTATATCTACTTACATTTACTTATGGAATTATCCATTGATATGAATATTGGTGAACTATAATTATGAATAGTGTAATTTTTGACTTGATTAATTATCTTGTATTTGTATTGTAATTTTTGTTTTTTTTTGTATCAGATTTTTTTTGTTGGTGCACTTTATATTTTCAAAATAAAAGACGACAGTTATGTTTTTTTTAATCTTCTTATTCATTTAAAAGGGGGGAAATTTTAGATATTCTGAGAAGAAGTGAAAGAATGTTTTCAGTACTTTTCCAGTTGTATAAAGTCGAATGAGATTTATACATGAATTTAGAATCAGTGACGAACACAAAATTAACACGTAATTTAATTTTGAAAAAACGAGAACAGATCTCTTTAGACACGTTGCTACATTAGGTTATCCCAACCGTACTCGAAGGTTGTTTTTGTCAATATACCTACCCTTTGTTGACTTACTACTATTAAAATAAACTTGAAAATGTTAAAAAAAAAAATAAGTTGTCGATATTAATATTTATGTTCTAATACACCCAGTTGCACAAACGTCCATTAAAATTGTCATTAGTACACCAAACGCGAGATAATACATATAACACATGTTAAAGTGCGAACCTCTATTTTATTTAACGGTTAATATACCTAAAACCTTCTAAGTCTAACAAATACTGTGCTGAAAACCACGTCAAATTCGGTTCAGTCAAACGCGAAATCATCGCATACAAAAATGAATGCATACATACATACAACTGAGAACCTCCTTTTTTAGTGCTTTCATTTTTAAAGAAACTTCACAATTATATTGAGTTGTGACAGCTGTTAAATCCACAAAACATTTCCAAATTACGCATTTCCCTGGCCTTCAGATGAAAAGAGGTTTAGATATTATTCGATTTTAAGCAAAAACTAATTTAAATTATCACTAATTGTAGGTAAACACGACTTTAAAATCAACGTATAGAAAGTGGACATGATTCTTTGAAACTTTCGTTAGAGCTTTACGTCATTATTAAACCGTATTAGTCTTGACCCTCCAATCCGCATTGGGCCAGCGTGGAGGGTCATGGCCCATGCTCCTTAACCATCCATAAGTAAGGCCTGAGCGCCTGCAGTGGGAACGTAATAAAGGGCTGATGATGAAACCATATTGGACGTTTGTACAACTGGGAGATAGTCTGGTTATCTTGTCGTCCAGAAATTCGTACAATGGGCGTTCGTACAAAAATTTCGTCTCACTCGGGCGCAAACAAATTGCTATTGCGCTCGCACTAATGCATCTAACCAATTTCATAATAGTGAAGTGGATTAAAATGTATACGATATCTATAACTACGCACAAAGGTCAACGTACGAAATTCTCTCTGTTCAACGACTCAATAAACATGAACGCTATATTGGCAATATTACTTCAAAATAAATCTCTAATAACACGACCTTTAGGTCGCATTCCAATACTTTGAGAGTGAAGTCGACGTGTATTGAAAAAATCAACTTTGATATTTAAGGAATGTTAACATTTATTAGATTGTTTTATTATGTCAATTTTTTTATTATTTAATTAAATTTTTTAGGTCTCCATAATTTAAAAAGTTTAACTACAGACAAAAACAATGCATAGATTATTATTAATTAAAAATGAATATTGTATAATTTATAATGCTTGTGACAATTTACTATAAAAGCTATATTGCTAAGGTTTCATTTTGTTACTTATCACAAAGCTCTTGGTGAAAATTAAACAGATTATATTAAAATGTGTTGTTTTTATTTACATTTACTACAAAGTACCTACTTTTGTCATTGAATACAAAATGAATGGATGTGCAAGGTTTACATTTATCCTATCATATATCTGTCAATTGTGGATATGATGTCAGTCCAGCAGTCACAAAAACCTTTTATCGCAGAACCTACGTAACATGGCTAGTTGTCCTTATTTCGTAACGCATTGATAAAATTGTACAAGATACAAGGGGCATCGCTACCCATGTGTCGATCATCTCAAAGATGAAAAAGAAAAGTTTTTAAAAACAAGCTTTTATTTGTGCGCACTAAACCGTATGTAATAGTTTTATGCAAGATTAGATCATTACGTTAATGTTAAAGTAATTCTAATCAAAATTTTCTCTAACAGTAATTGACTTGAAAAGCTCGTAGCGCGTAAAAAATGTGGGTATTTCCTCGTCTGTATTTCACTGGCGCTGCAAGCTTTTCAAGTTAATTACTGTTAGAAAAAAAATAATTATGAGTACCATAAAATAACGTTATACTTGTCTTGCATAAAATTATTATTTACGTTTAAGTGCTCACAAAAGCTTGTTTTCTAAAACACTATTACATTCTTAGTTTTATTTCATTCTATTCATTTCTGGCATAACATATGTATTGCAAGGTGTTTTTTCATCTATATATGTTGTTTTTCTCATAAAGAAGGATCTAAAGAGCCCAAACACAATGCAGTTGAGTTATTTCTTTGCTAAGTTCCTTGATCTGGAAAGCATCCATTATCAAAGTCCCCATAAAGACAGATCTAACGAGCCCAAAGACCACCTATGACCATATCCTATTACCACCAAATTACCACCTTCTATTATCATATCAGTTTATTTACACCATAATATTGCATTGTCATTTATGTATGTAAAATACAGAAAATTTCGAATGGTTAATTGAATATTGTCAAAATCAATTATCATTGTCATTTAATACTTACTGTCATCATGTCCAATCTCCGTCGCATCATAAATTGTTGAAAAATGCGTTTCTTTGAAGACCTATTAGTACAATAAGGGGCATCCCACAAACTATTATTCCTCTATGGGGCATGCATAAATTACGTCACACTTTAAGAGGGGGGAGGGGTCGAAGAACTGTGACATTAGAACAATATTTAGTAGAATTTATATAGATAAATAGGTGACAGGATGGGTGGGGGGAGTAAAAATCCTGAATTTTGTGTGACGTAATTTATGGATGGCCGCTAAGTTGAATAACTAGAGAAGCGATCCCCTACAACAGATGCGCCAAAAAGCGTAGATTACAAAAATGTTATATAATAAAAGTAATAATATTAACATTTTATTTAATAATTAAATCTCAGACCAAATAAAAAGTATAGACGGAGTTTTGCCTAACAGAAAAGTTAAGCCGACAAAACTACGCCTCGGCGTATTCGTACACAGTTTCACGCACACATACATAACGAAACTACGCCTTCCTTATCAGTCTAACTAAAGACAGTGTGCGGAACGTTTCATTATAAAAAAAACAAAAATTTCTTACTAACTGCCGAATTGTGTAGTAAAAGGTTGTAAAAACCAATCCTCAAAAAATTAAAAGCAGGATGAATCATATTTCACACATAAGTATTGGAGAAAACTTACATTTTCAGTAATTTAAAAATTAAATTTAAGTAATTGCTTGGAACACAAAACCTCAGCCAAATATTACCATCATTAAACGTTATTATTTACCCCGAAATCAGGTAACTATAATTTTATAACGCGTTATTTCTAACAAAACACAAATTACGTTATGTATTTTTTTCTTGTTGTATGGTATATAATAAATTTTGCATTCGAAATGCTACATAGCAATGATATTAATATGTCTAGATACGCAATACATACCAAAAATCTGAAGCTACTAAAACTAAGACGTTTGTCTTAGTTTTTTCGTTCTTCACTTCATTACTCATTCAACTCCCGCCAAGAAAGTACAAAAAAATGCTCCGCAAAAACAAAGAAAAACAGAAGATAAAATACGATTCTCTTTCACAAATACACATAATACGAAAGAATATTAAGTTTCACATTTAAATCATTAACATTTTTGGCAATAAATACAAAATTATAGCTAGGTTATAAAATAAAAATATTTAATTTTCACAAATAAAATTTCGACATTTTGTCGTCAGTGTTGCCACTGATATTCACTTTCAATTTTCCCAAGTATATGGGAGCCTTTTCTTTTTATTTAACGTGGCTATAATTTATCTAAATATCTTTTTATAATTAATTATTAATTAGCTCAGCTTAAGTATAGGCAACTGCGCTAATTGTGTTGATAATTTTTTTATACACACACACAGATGCTAATCTGATTTAATTTTTTCAATGCGTGGAATTCGTTAGTTATCGAGATACAACTTTTGAAAATACGTAAAATTGAACCTTTGTTTGATGTTTTATGAACTTTGACAAATGTTTTTGTCTTAACCACTGACTTTATCAAAAAACAAAGGGATATATATGCACAGAGCCTACTTTCGTGATTGTTTTTTTTTTCAAAGAAATTTTCAAAGTTACAGTATTTTACTAATTGATTTTATACATATATCTACACTACTCGTTCATTCATTCATTCATCACAATGGGTGAAATTTTCGACAGCTGGCAATACAATATCAATTACCCATTTTTCCGTTCATTTTACCGTTCGCACATATTCTGTCTTTGTTTAATTTAAAGTTTAATCGTAGATATGAGGGAGACAAATATAATAAACCTATTTATATTATATAGTATAAATATTATTTGCAAAGCTACGTCCTGATTTCGGAATAGTGCTACGCTTTTTGGCGCGTCTGTTGTATGGGATTGCTTCTCTAGTTATTAAACTCATTGCTACATAGGGATCCAGATCACAGATATTGAAGTGTTAGAATAAGGAAGTAAAAAATAAAAAACGGGTTTAATTTTTTACTTCTTTATTTTTACTAAACGGGTTAGCATACATTTTTTCATTTCCAAACCGACATCAAAATGTGAAAGAGAAGTGGATTTCAGTCATTCGTAATAGACGAAATGAACCTTCATGGAATCCAACTTCGCGCAGTGTAGTTTGTTCGACTCATTTTAAGAGCGATAATATGTATTATACTATAAAAGGGTTACGTCGAATAAAGCAAAACTTATATCCAAAGGTTTCAAACTTTCTATATATTAAAATTTGAGTTAACATAGTGGAAGTTTTCAAATTAAACTTAAATATTAATTTTATAGTCTCTCTAATGTATGGCCTCGAATAATAATTACCTACTCTTAAAAATTTTAGAATATCTATGCTGATATTGACAAACGAATTTACATTATAATTTTAAATAACATAGCGTTAACGTTAACTCTATAACGTCATAACGTTAAGTTATTAGGGTGTTTTTAATGACTATGGTCACACTGGCACGCACACTACAATTGCTAAAAATCGGCTTCATTTTGTTATTCAGCGAACTCCGTCTTTACTTTTTATTTGGTCTGAGAATTAAATATTATAAAGTACAAAAAAATACTCCGCAAAAACGAAAAAAAAACAAAAGCTAAAATACGATTCTCTTGCACAAATACACATAATACAAAAGATTATTAAATTTCACACTTAAGTCATTAACATTTTTGGCAATAAAAACAAAATTAAAGTTTCAGAAAATAAAAATATTTAGTTTTCACCACGAATGTCAAGTTAAACTGGATTGCGTACTGACATATTTCTTAAAATCAAACTTACACCTTATCAGTTATAAAATAAGGCTTATTTTTCTATGTCACATTTCAGAGTAGAAAAACGGTCTACTAGAGATATTAGATTTGTAGTAGTAGGTCCTTGTCTAACAAGTTGCCATTGGAAAATTAAATAATCATTATTGGCAATTAGGAGATTTTATGGTTTTTTTAAAGACATCACTAGGTAATTTTAATTATTATCTAATAGTAAATATATTGAATAGACATAGTTGATATGTTTTTTAAGTAAAAATGTGAATTAATTAAAATAATAATGTTAACCGATGTCGTGTGAGTAGTTTTTCGTTACATTTAAGTGGCAATATTATAAATTGATATGGCCGCTCGATGTGACAACATAAACAATGTTTGATGTTTATTTGTGTTTTGACTTCCTAATTCGATTATTTACATCAAAATGGTATATTGTCTTGCTTGGCTGATTGCGAAAATGAATGGTATCACGGATGTGACTTCACATTCCAACAGGTAAGCTGTTTTCCTTATTTATTAAACAGTGATGAAATAGGGTGTCTACGATCAAGAAACAAAACTTTGATTTAAATTAATATTCATATGTTTATATTGTAAACATTTATAAGTTTTACTTACGCTACCCGTCATTCTTCATTTTAATCTCTGTAAAATTTACTTGCTTAACATTACAGTAAAAATGTTTATTAATAAGTCATGCACTGCGAAATTAATATCTTAAATTCAAGAAGCTTGAATATTTTCACGGTAGGTACAAAGTTATTTGGAAAATGAAAAACGAGAACTAGCTTATTTATGTTTTGGAAAATATCTGAATGGCCTACACATTAGTTTGTATAAATATTTATAAAGTAATAATTTTCTTATGCTGACCATGACAAAATTGCTCTTGTGTTTCTAGGATCCCAAAGGATAAAAGTCTAGCTGAAAAATGGAGGACAATAATACCAGCCAAAGTTATAAAATGATGCGTTGTATTCTAATACAATTAAGAAAAAAAAAAACGTTTCTATCCTTTTAATTGATTTATACATTAAAGATGATTATAATAACATTTATGTACTTGTTTTATTTCCTACAAAATAATAATATATAATAATAATAATAATATTTTTTTATTTTTCTCCACAATATAAAAAATGTACAAAAATGCAGAGCGTATCAGGGACATCAGAATTTATCGTGGAGACTGGTGCCTGCACTTGAGTGTAAAACCCGTTTTACAGGTCACCAGGCCTCCAACATCCGAAATATAAGTGTAGATTTTATACACAAATTTATAAAAGTATTCGTTAAAAATTTAATGATTCATCAGTGATTCTCCCATCGATTCTGCCAATTTGTGTAATATGCTTTATTTATTTTAGTACCATTTATGTTGTATATGAATCAATACAGACACAGACACACGCACACAAATACCCGCACAAAGAAACATACGTGTATGTACTCATACAAGTACGTTTGGTTGTAAATATCGGTAAAGCGATAAATAAAAACTATTTATCGGTTACATTTCTAACATCATCATTCATAATATCTGTAAAAATTTATAAAATTCTATCTGTAAACGTTTAATTTAGGTCATTTAACATTATCATGTGACAAATGTTTTTAGGCATTCACCGTTGCCTCGCATTTCTGCTGCATATAATGATGTCGGTTCTTATTTGCCTAATCTAGATATATTTTTCAACTCGCAGTTAAGTTTTTAAGCTCAGATTCAGGAATTCTTTAGTTCTATTGACTAGATTGGGTTGGGTAAGGGACTGGGTTTGACGTGCTCTCTGAAAGCCTGTGATCTGTGTTACGGGTATTTTGATCTGACTTTTCACTGAGAACCGGAGAGTGCCTTAGCCTTCTTATTGGTGTTTTTATCAGTGGTTGAGTGAATTGTAGGTGTCGTCTAAAATTACACTTATATGTTAACAATGCTGTGTCAACCTATAATTGGTATATATATTAGATTTAAACCTAACTGTAATTTACTGAAGTAAGTTGAAATATGTATGCTGTTGGTTGTCCATATGAAATAAATAAATAAATAAATAAATTATTAAATATTACCTATTTATGAAATTATTAAAAACGCGTGGACATCCTACAAAACTACTAAGACAGAGATGAAGAGTTACTAATTTACTCTCTCACTCTGCCCGTTTTTAATGAAACACTGCACAATCCAGTTTATTTTGACATTCGTGGTTTTCACAAATAAAATTTCGACATTTTGTCGTCAGTGTTGCCACTGCTATTCATTTTCAATTTTCCCAACTATATGGGAGCCTTTTCTTTTTATTTTACGTGGCTACGTACGAATATCTTCTTTTAAGGAGGGGTTCGTTAGTTTTCGTGATACGACTTTTAAAAATAAGTAAAATTGAACTTTTCTTTAATATTTAATGAACTTAAACAATTGTTTTTTTTTGTCTTAAACGCTGACTTTATCGATAAACTAAAGGATTTATATACACAGAGCCTACTTTCGTAATTGTTTTTTTTTTAAGAGACAACAATAATAATAAATGGTGAAGTCATTTTTTTTCAAATTAAATAAGAGTGAAGGTGTTTTAGTCTTACAACTTCCATATATCACATTTAACGAGAAAACGAAACTTTAATGTATTTAACTAAAAATAAGGTCAAAGTTTTTATTATCTGGATGATATAGTAGTAAAAAACTAATTTTCTTTTTAACTGTGCTTCTCTGCTTTTTGCATGTGACGGTTAGGATGTAATAATTGGCGTACTTTGGCGTAATTGCCGATTCTAAAGTGCTTCAATTATATAAATTAACGTTACAAATTCTCGTATTGACATTATAAATTTAAGTTATATTTGAGTTATTTCTAACAACTGCTGGCAGGGTTTTCAGATGAAGAATATCTGTTCATGACCGTACTATAAAAGTATAGACTATTTGTAGCTAAAGCACACAAAAGTGGCTAAAGCACATGTCTTATGAAGTATCTGTTACAACGAAAGTACCACTACACCTAGACCCTAGACAATATAGAAAACTTTATTTTCTACTTTGATCCAACCGGAGATCGAACTCGGGACCCCCGCTATGGTAAAACCTTGAAATAGGCGTGCAAAAAACTACAGAAGTGGTTTTCCCCATAGAAAAGACTGATTATGAGAAGAAAATCGATAAAACTGAATTTTAGAGGTCACTTCTTTTAATGGAGAATATAAAAAAAAAACAATAAAATGAAGATAAAATATAATAAAATGAAAAATCAATAAAATTAATGAAGTTTACATTCAAAATGCTATATTGATATTTAAGTTTAAAAACAATTCTCAAATATTTTCTTTAAAAGGAATATGTTCTGGCAGAATGAGTAAGCCGCATTTATACAATTTTAAATAATATCACTTAGCAAACTGCTTTTTAATTCAGTTGCAAGATTTGACGAGATTCATTGCGATAAAATTAAAATACTACTCTTTCCGTATTTCCGAGTTTATATTCACGTCATCTTGAAATAAAATCGAGAATTTGAATTAGAGACTAATTTTAAAAAAAAAAAATTTAAGAATTAAAAAATAAAATTATTAAAAAATAAAGTTAGTTGAACTTTATTTTTTAATAATTTCATTAACTCAAAGTTTTCAATTAACTCAAAGTTAATTGAGTATCGAAAATTACTATACAGGGTGCTTGGTAATACCTGTATAATCCCGAATATGGCACATAGGGTATCATGAATAGAAGCCAGAACAATTATCAATAAATCTGAAACCCAGCACAAGCTGAATTCAGCGCTCTGCTTTTTGTTCTTGATTCCAAACCCGAATTCGGATGAATCGAGTCAATTTGAAATTACGAGCAACCAATAAGTTGATCCATCACTAATCTAAATATATAAATCAAAGGTTTGTTTAACTGACTGACATAGTGATTTATCAACGCACAGCCCAAACCACTGGATGGATCGGGCTGAAATTTGGCATGCAAGTAGATATTATGACGTAGGTATCCGCTAAGAAAGGATTTTGATCAATTCTGCTCCCAAGGGGATATAATAGGGGACGAAAGTTTATGTAAAACTTTGTCAATTTCAAACCGATTGGGCTGAGACTTTGTGTGCATAAAGCTACTATGGCGTAGGCATCCCCTAAGAAAGGATTTTGATAAATTTCACCCCTAAGGGGGATAAAATAGGGGATGAAACTTTGTTTCAGGTATTTTACACGATGTAATGAATAAATATTCGTTAGAAATGCTGCTCAAAGTAACTTTACCATGCGGACGAAGTCGCGGGCAAAAGCTAGTGTTGACATATAAACCAAACATCGTTCCTTTACACGTAACAAAATAAATAAATAACGATTCAAATCAAATAAAATTAATTTTAAAGTTAGATACCTAGTCTAGCCATAAGTTCTGTAACAGAGAATATATGCGATAATTTCTAAAAAATATATTTTATTTTAAAGTTATAATATGTGATTATGTAGAATGAAAAAGATATGTTAACGTAAACTAGTTATTGAAAGTGTCCATGATTAGCTTTGACGCATGTTTATAATCGGGCCATTTGTCGATGAATTTACAAACGGTTTTCATTGGAAACTTGGTTACTGCTGCCTCCAAAGATATCTTGAGCGACTCAATATTTGTATGGCCTTCTAGCACAGACCACAATTTATAGTTCAAAGGGTTTAAAACTGGACTAGCCGAAGGCCAATCATCAGCCTTTATGAAGTCTGGAACAATTTGCTCAAGCCAAATTTGGGTAGTGCGCACCTTATGACCTGGGGCTGAACTTCATTTTCGAATAAGGTGTTGTTGAGAGGCTTAACTACCGCTTCTAACGCGGTATCTTGATACACTTTGGCTAAAATTTTCACTCCTTTTTCGTAGTACGAGGGTCAAACTGAAAGTTCTTAGAAAATCAAAAACTGATTACATTAGCCAGTTATTAGTTTTATTATATCTTTTCAAAATATTGTCCATTCACGTCAATACAACCGCTGCATGCGATGGAACCACTGGGAAAAGCACTTTGCCCACTCGTCCTTAGGGGTCTCTTCAATGGCGTCGCGATACGCAGCCACCGCTTCTTCAGCATTCATAAACCGCTTTCCTTTAAGTTTTTCTTTAATTTTTGGAAATAAATAAAAATCACAAGGCGCGAGGTCGGGGCTATACGGCGGGTGACCCAGTAATTCAACGTTTGATGTCGCCAAATAGTCGATCGTTCGCTTGGCGGTGTGTGACGAGGCGTTGTCGTGGTGAAGGAGGATCCTACTGCGAGGTCGTTTCTCTCGAACTTTTTCCAAGACAAGTGGCAAACAATTGGTAGTGTACCATTCTGCAGAAACTGTTTTTTGATCCTCTAACACAATTGTTGCAAAATGACCTATCCTTCCAAAGAACGAGGCCACCATTTTTTTTCCCGCACTTCGATCTCTCTTCACTTTAGTTGGCAACTCCTCGAAAGGAAACACCCACTGAGCAGATTGTCTTTTGGTTTTAGGATCATAACAGTAAATCCAGCTTTCGTCACCTGTTAGTATGTCGAACACAGCATTTGAGTCACCTCCGTTAAATCTTTCAATCATTTTACGACACCAATCCACACGATGGAGTTTTTGAGCCTCAGTCAAATTATGAGGTATCCACCGGGCGCAAAGCTTCCTGACCGCTAAATGTTCGTGGAGGATTTTGTGCACTTGACTCATACCGATGCCTAAGCTTGTCCGAATCTGTTGATAGGTCACTCTTTTGTCAGTCTCTATCATACGCCGCACAACACAGATGTTATCTTCAGTCGTCGCCGTAGAAGGCCGTCCCTCACGTAAATCATCAGTGAGATTAGTGCGACCACGTTTAAACTCATTAAACCAGTTGTAAACAGTCGCACGAGATGGGGCTTCATCGTGAAAGGCCAATCGTAGTCTATCATAACTTTCTTGTTGACTTAAATGACATCGAAAGTCATAAAAAATCATTGCACGAAAATTTTCTCGTGTTAAATTCATGATGACGTGACACAGACAATTTTCAATTTGCCGCCAAATCGTAAAACAAATGACAAATGAATGAAATATATACTCAATAATATTGGCAAAGAGTTATATTTTCAAAGGACAATGTCCAAATTAGCCTATGAACCTCTAAGAATATCTTGTATATCATAATTCTTATCATATTATATGATTAATATATCAGCTTCCAAAATCAAACAGACACTGCCTATTTTTGTAATTACTTTAAAAAGTAATATCAATACATTTGATAAACTTCAATAAATGCTGCCACCATATTTTAATAAGTTGACAAATCAGGATCTATGCACAATTTGATGTATAATCAACCAATGAGCACTTAAAGCGCTTGACATTAAAACGAGATCAAAAAGTTCGTAGATTTTTAAGCGGCTGGAAGCGCTCATTTATTCTTTTACATACGTTTGACAGTTTTGAAGTTTTGTTTGTTTGACAATCGCTTTCATACTCGCGTTGTGTTTACGTCGCTTGAGTTTGTTTTTACGATTTCTTGTGTCTTGTGAATATTAATTATAAAATAACGACTTGGCTTGAATTAAGGACTGATTTCGTCTTATAATATCGACCTACGGCAGTGATTTACGGCATACCGACCTACTATAGACGACGACCTGGCATTTCTTTAACGGACATTAACATGGAATCTGGGTGTGTTGAAGTATTTTGTGTTAATTGCGGTTCAGCTTCTGGTTGCATGGTATTAGAAGATGAGGAGATCCTTCAGTGTATACAACACTGGGTTGCTCCAAGATTGGTAAGTACAAACCTTCCTAAAATCTTAACCACACTAAATAACTTTAAATTAGGACTCCCAATCAAAGTATTCATAAGTTGTAAGTCTTGGCAAGTTAACTGTAACTCTAAGTAGATATGAACATTATTATTTATCATAAACTTAAAGTGTGATCATGTGATTTATACCTCATAAGTGACCAGATAGATATAATATATTTATTTATGTTTAAGGATAGAATTACTCTTGTAGACATTCATAGCAATTTTTTGTATTACCTTATTCATTGTAGTTACAGATTTTAAGCTAAATAATAAGAATAGTATATGTTTTTTCTTAAATAGTGTTACAATTAGTGTATTTTATGCCATAATACTCGAGTATTATTTACCATATAAAACAACTATATTTTTTTCAAATCTATATGATATGTTTAGTTTGCATAAAATATATAACTTGAAAAAATTCAGTTGACAATAAAGATACATGTAAGTTTAATTTTAAACTGTTGACCTTTTTTTAGATTCAAGCTCATCATCTGGTTTGTACGGTTTGTTGGTCTGAAGCCAGAGCCACAGCAGCAGCTAATAAGCTCATTATTGGCCAAAAATGTACTCTTTGTAATAAAACACTGCCACATCGAGCACGTTCACACCAAGTAGTTGCTTTGAGGACAGATACTCAACACCAAGTGAATATTAAAAATATCATATTGGAAAGGCTTATTCCATTAGAGGTACTTATGTAAATCATTTGCAATGCTATTTAAATGTTTCCTTTGGTACAGATAATGTCAATAATCATCTTTATATATTTTTTTAAGATACGTGCATCACATATAATTTGCCATCCATGCTGGCAAAAAGCTGATCGTGCTGCTAAGCATTTCTCTATGCCATCAACTTCTTCCACTAGCAGCAATCAATTGAAATGTGTCAATTGTCTTATTGATGTTACTAGAAAAAGAAGACATATACTAAATGATGAGACAACATTATTACAAATACAACAACAACTAGCACCACAAATAGTAAGTGTTATAAGTTTACTTAATACTGATGTATCTTGAGTGTGTTCATTTGTAATTAAACATGAATTAGAGATATCTTCATCATCCTAGTATTATTCCCAGTTGCATCCTCAGCTGTTCGGCAGAATATATACTTTTCCACGGAGTGACTGCCAACTGTCCTCCGTAATCCAGAGGGATAGCAATAATCTATGGTTAGACTAGTATCAAGATATTTGAGGGTACTGACTCCCAGTAACAACTATCATATATTGTCTCATGACAACTGGGACCAATGGCTTAACTTGTTCTCTGAGGAATGAGGCAAGAGACAATTTACTATTCATATAACTTTGAAAATACTTTTATATGAATTTCGATAAGTCATTGCTATGGATTCTGCCTTGAAACCCTCTCTATTATAATCAGTTGGCCTCACCACTACGTTATCACTGCCTACCCAAAAATCAGGTTTTTATTATTTTTAGTGGTACTTAGTCAATAACAAAATATTTTTATTTTACAGGTGACAGCAGCTGATTACATATGTGATGCATGCCATGCTTTATTTGATAATAATTCTGTAGTACCAGAAGAGCAAATAAGGTTGGTTGGTCATGAAAACATCTGTGTCAAATGTGGTCGTTCTGTAACAAATCTGCAACATCATTTTGTACATAGTGAGCAGAACCAGCATATCTTGAATGTTGTACAGAACTGGATTCACCCACGTGAGGTAATTACACAGCTGTTAATTTATATTTAAAAATACACAATGTTATAATTATGCAGTCTGTTTAACAAACATTATATGTTTTTTCTAGAGCCGACCCTCTGATGTCATCTGCCATGGATGCTTTTTAGCAGCTGAAGTTGCTGCACGTTCAGATGCTGATTTATTGCATGACCGGGCTCCACCGGCTGCAAGAATATTATTGCCAAATTATATTAGATGTCCTGATACACATTCTCGCTGTATATTTCCTGGATGTAACAGCGTGTTCCAGCATTTAGTGCCATATAGCATTAGAGTAAGGCTTTTTAGTGATCACAATTATTATATTCCACCGAATTGCAGAATTTGTCAATTTCACTTGGAGAGCCAATTATGGTCAATATTGTTTGAGGCAGAAAATGTGCATCACACTTTTACAGCTCAATATATAGAAGACTTCTGTGACTTATTGAAAAATGACAAAGTTACATTAGATTTTGAAGCCATTGATAATATAGATGACAACATGGTTTGGTATTGGTTGGGACGTACAAAGCGACAATTCAAGGAATTAGTCGCTGAATTGCCTGAGTCTCAAAATTGTGCCACAGCTCTAGGAGCTTATTTACTGAAACTCAGGACTGGTGATCCCGATGAAAGGTTAGCTAACCTGATGAATATAAGCAGAAGCACATTCACCAGACATATAAATAAAGGAAGGGATATGATGGTGGCAAACTTTGTTCCACACCATTTGGGTCTGGACCACATTACCAGAAGAGAAGTTGCTGAAAGGAATTTATACATTCCAAATTCATTATTTGGAAATCCAGGAAGCAGCCCAGAAGATAGGAAAGCTATTATTATTATTATGGATGGCACATATGTTTATGTGCAGAAAAGCACCAATTACAAATATCAGAAAAAAACTTATTCACTTCATAAATATAGGAATTTAGTCAAACCATTCATGTTAGTATGTTGTGATGGCCATATAATTGACGTACTGGGCCCGTACCCTGCCACAAAATCAGATGCTGATATCATAAAAGAAGAGTTCAACGATGCTTCCAACCCTCTCCGGCGATATTTTAAAGAAGGTGATGTGTTCATTTTGGACAGGGGATTTCGAGACAGCATACAGTTGCTAAATAATTTAAATTATTCAGTGCATTACCCTCTGTCAATTGAACAGGGTGAATCTCAAATGACAACAGTAAATGCAAATGAGTCGCGAAAAGTAACATTATGTCGTTGGGTAGTGGAGGTTGTTAATGGGCGTTTTAAGAGAGATTATAAATTGCTGCGACAAGAATATTGTAATAAAAGTTCTAAGAATTTGATGAAAGATTTTGAGGTGGCTGCAGCGCTCATAAACAGATTTCACCCTGTTTTGGTTGACAGAGAGGATGCACGAGAATTGGTCTCAATTATACAAGAAAAAATGTTTACAAATAACACCTTAGCAGATTTTGTGGAACTAAATAATCTAAACAGGAAACGGGCTCAGTTTCACAGTTTAACTGTACAAAGAAATAATATAACAGAATTCCCACAAATAGGGTATAGTGATTTAATTTTAATACCTTTGGGTATCTACCAAATCAAACAGGCCCGATCTTACTATGGCGAACATGTGAGACAAGACGGTTCCTATATTATTGAAGTGTGCAGGGAGGTTGACGAAGAGTTATTAGAATCTCTAGGAATGAGTAATAATGATAACATATGGTTGTTACGAGGTAAGATTCGTAGCCGGCACATTAGCCAAAAAGTCTATTTTATATATATTATAATAGATAATAACCAAAGCGGTAGATATGCAATAAAACAATACTGTTGCAATTGTATTGTAGGGCGCAGAACTATCGGTTGCTGCGCCCATGTAATGACGGTAATATGGTACCTGGGCTGGGCAAGGCACCAAAATTCTATCGTCGAACCCCCTGCACAGTTTTTGGACGATATATTAATTGATAATATTGATGATGCTGAGTAGTTTTGGAAATAATTATTATTGAATAAAAGCTAAAACCAATAAACATTTGTTTTATTTAAGTACCCAATATTAGAAAATCTATTATCTAGGTAGCACTGCCTTATTCGTCCCGAGGCAGAAATATGTTGAAATATCTGGGATCTGCTCCCGGTTTCGATTCCCGGTTCATAATATAATATAGCCTCACGCCTATATCCCTGAAGAGGAGGACCCACATTTCGCCAACTATTTTATTCTTAGGTTCCACGTAATAGAGGCCGGGTCTATAGCCGTTACCGAGCACATTTTCCAGACTCCATGCTATTGAGTATTTCTTGACAGAAAACCCAATAACACTGCCCGAGCCGCAAATCGAACCCGGGTCCTCTCGATCGCACGCGTGAATTTATGCCGCTATAAACTATGAAATAAACTATGAATTCACTAGACTCCGCTACAAAGGGAACTGTCACTAATTATCATATATCTAGAATCTACCAATATTATGCCAGCTTAAACTAGGTTATGACCGATTTAAAAGATTATCCACCCGGAAAAAGCTATGTTGCTGGCAAGCAGACTTTTGTAGATTAATTTCGTAAGTAATAAGATACCACAAACCAGGAATCTAAGCTTTAAATCAAGCTAAGTAAGTACCTACAGAACCTAGCTATATTTAAAGCAAAAAGCAAGTAAAACAAACATTAAGAAGAATCTAACCGCACGCTACAATTGTTAAAATTATAACCTCAAATCCAAAATATATTTTTTGATTTATACATTTCTTAGCAGTGTCCGTTACTTAAACATGTATTTATACGTAAACACAGATACTTTAGAACACAAAAAGTGATAGTACATGTTTAGAGGTTCTTAGGCGAAAAATGTATGGGGGCTGAACATTGTCCTTTAGAATTATTTTTTTATTATATTGTTTATAAGTGGCCAGTTCTAAGAACTTTCAGTTTGACCCTCGTAACAATTTTGAAACCCCTTGGTAGGAAACACCCCACCAAACCATGACGTATGCTGGATGATGGCCTCGCTGAATTTTGGCTGCTACCTCTGATGCTTCTTTAGAGATGTGTGCATACACTCGATCATTTTGTTTGTTGTACTGCTCCTCGATTATAATTTTTTTTTCATCGGTTTTTCTGTGTTTTTCGTCCGCGTATCGAAGTAACAGCTGTTTTGATCTTTCGGCTCTTTTTTGTTTTAGTACCGATTCAAGATATGTCCTCTGTATCTCCGGTAAGCCCCTACACCTAAGTCTTGTTTGCTAATCCGAGAAAGTGTGCTTGGTGGGATTCTCATTTCTCTGGAAAGGATGTTTTGCATCCTTATGGGATTTCAACGAATTCTAGCCTTGACTGCATTAACGGCCTGGTTAGTTCAAATAGACCGAGGTCGGCCTGATCTCTCACGCTCATCAACAGACATGGTTTCAATGTACCTTTGGATGATACGATACACAAACATTCGCCTAATCCCTTTCAATGTATCAAAAATGTTGGCAGACTTCTTACATACTTTTTACAATGCAATTACTGCAATCCTATTCTATTTAATGCCCTACTCCATTTTAAAAACAAATAATTTCTACAAACAAAAAACATACAATATTGGCGAGAAAGAAGTCTATTTTTTTATATGTAGAATGTAGTAGAATGTTCGAAATTCAAATTAATGTTTTTTTTTATGTATATAAACAGCCAGTAACAGAATTTATGGCCATAATAGGTATTATAAGAAACACGAAACGATGTCATATTTATTAATTTTCGATACTAAATTTACTTTTATTACGTCAGAAACAAAATTTGAATGAATATCATAGACAAGATCCAAACATCGCTAGTGACATCTAGTTTGATTTCAAAAACTAATTTTAATTTTTAAATAGGGAAATCTTTCAGGGAAATTCCGGAACCACATGTGGTAACTCATTTTGCTTCTATCAAAATTCAATGATTTGGCGATTTGTTGTGTAAAAAAGAAAATATAATTGTCGTTTATTTAGCAAACAAAGCTCTTTCTATTAAACTTTTGTTTTCCTTTGATCGGTTTTGTTGGAAATAAGTTATAGTTCATTGTCCCCTATTCATGATTTGAGGTAAGTTATAAAATATAACGGTAGTAGGTTTTGAAGTTAGCGCTCAGCTGCCTTGTTTTCGCAAGTAGAAATTTTCTTAACTGTTTGTTTTGATTATTTGACAAGTCTTGAGTTATGTAAGTAGATGATGCTACAAATACGGACACTTGCATCGTGCTTTGCTGTTAGGTATCCATCAATAATAGCAGGTGAATGCAACTTATTTATCTACAGTTGAGTAAAAACGAATAATTATGTTTATATATTTGTTATTACCAAAATTAAAAAGTAAGCACTCCTTATAACCATGCCTTAGAATTTTAACATAATTCAAAATGATCATACTATTATTAATATATTTCTAATGGGTAAAAATATACTGACTTACAGAGAGAACTAATTTTACACAATTTTCTTTTCTGAAAATAGCTGGAAAATCTGAGATTGACTCGGAATTTAGCATGTCGTCCTGTGTCCAGTAATGTCACTTTGCTGTCCATTGCAATTGTGAATTTAAAATTTTTTTTTTTCAAAGTTCTACCTCAGTCAAGGATTTTAATTTTATTTATGTAGGCAGTTTTTAAAGGTTTTTGTAAAAACATTTTTTTTTTAATTTATGACCATATGTATTGGACTAGCTTTTGACCGCGACTCCTCCCATGTGGTCTAGTTTTAAGTCCAGAAATGAGAAAATTCCACAAAAACTCATCCCCTAATTTAGTCACTTTAGGATGAAATTTTCATAAATCCTTTCTTAGTGTTCCTCAACACTCCCTAAGGAATCTTCATTCCAAATTTCAACTTTCTACACTCGGTAGTTTCGGCTGTACATTGTCTGTCACTCAGTCACTCAGTAACGCAATAATTGTATATAAATAGATATCGAACACCAAAACTATGAGTTCAGAAATATTTAGGAAATAATATCTGGTAATCAAACCAAACACCTCAGAACTATGAAACCTAAGTGCACTCAACAATACCAAATTATAAAAAGAAGTGTTGCAAAATCCTCTTTTATGTATTTAAATATTGCTCTTTTGTTGTTTTTTTTAGTAGAAAGAACAATCTCAAGTAAGAATTGGTTAATTATAACTACTGTTCAGTCTCTTGAGTCACATGTTGACAAAATTTCCCTGTATAACGGAACAAGTCCATATTAAAAAAAAGATATATTTGAATAACAATAAAACCATAATTAAAATCTCATTCTAGATTCATAGTTGTATTTCAACGGTCATGATTTTATAGTCATTTAAAACTCATTGTCCTCCTATCTTTCAATAAAGTTTCAATTTCTTAATAGATTAATCAATTTTATTACTTTTGTTATGTTTCTCATAACTCCCACTTGATTTATTTATCGTGATTGTAACAGCTACCAGGCAATAAACTTTTAACTGTGAAGTATCTACAGTCCAAGTTTAGTGTTGAGAGAGATTGGTACTCTTTTATTTTGCATTAAATAAATTTTGGCTAGTAAATGCAAGTGATATCATTTTAGATGTGGCAGAGTGCCAAGTCATGCAGCTTGTTGTATTCGATGACATGGCATGTTTATTCTAACTGATTGTAAATTTTAATATGTATTTTGTGTCTCCAGTTTGCAATATGTCAAGCTCATCTGTGAACATCAAGTTCCGCTGGGGTCTGTCTCCGTCAGATCCTGAACAAAATCCTGTGCTGATTGTGGGACAAGTTGCACATCTTAATTCACTCACTTGGAGCGATGTCCGGTGCAAATTAGAGCCTCGAGTCTCAGAAGAGGTATGCGCTTAATTATACAGTGCTTAATTGTTTTTATTAAAAAATGTATTTATATTAATAGTTATTGTTAATACAAAATGTTTAAAAAATCCAGTTGGTCCCTGGCACCCTGAGATGGGAATCGAACCCACAACCTTCGCAATCTGGGCGACTGCTTTTGTATTTAGAAAATTTTCAGTATGCCATTGTGAAAGCAAAAATTTAATATATTAATAATTATTAACAAAAGAGAAAGGTAGTTGTTGAACAAATGATAATTCAATTTTTCACTGAAAATCCGTTTTATTTACATTATTACAAATATTTATTTTTGTGGGAATAAGCATCCATTTTAATTAATTTAAAAGTTTTTTTAAAGTTGTCAAATCCCCTATTGACCACATCTTAATATAACTCAAGTTTCTTAATTTCTTAACTTTTTTATGTGTTTTGTAGGCGTGGCGCCGCGGGCTCTCTTGTGTGACGTCATCACCCGGCGACTCTGTAGAACTGTGGCCCCGCGCGGCGTCTATAGCCTCACTACCAGTTCGTTGCTCACGTCACTCTGCACCATCTCGCTCACACGCACTAGCTAAAATTGTGCGAGGGACTCAACGTGCCACCGACGAATGCATTGTGGTTAGATATAATAAGACAAAACATTTATACATATAGTTCTAGACAGAGAAATCATTAATCAGTATGCAAGTTGAAAGGGGAAACCAGGGGAAGTGGTAGTAAGCCTAAGTGCCATACACTTGCTGGTTAGGAGTAACATTTTATTTTGAGACTTTTATTTAGTTATTACATTATACATTTACACCATAAAACACATTCTATATTAATGCAGCATTTAGCACAAATTAAAAGGTGTTGACTTGCAAACATTTACTATGCTCGGCGTATGAAGTTTCGAATTTTGTGATCACAGAGTTCTTTACTTTCAAAAGTATTTGTTTTGTTTTGCAGGTCTCAGATCGATTAAGCAATGTACTAAAATAATAATAGTAGATAAACACATTTTTCCTGCATATTCTTAAATCATTATCTTAGACCCATGTGAAAACTTATTTTATCTACGAATTATTTTTGTTTTTAGCTGTAGATGTTTTTTTATTTATTTAGTAATTTGTTATAGAATAGATATAGAGCAGTAAGTTTTCTGTAAAGTTGAAATAAAAAATGCTAAATTGTTTTATTTATTACTCTTTTTCTCAACTGATTATGTTTTCGTACAGTTAGTATGTCGGAAGCGTGATGTGTACGCGAGCGCCGTGGCCATAGCCCGCTCGTTCCCTCTGTACGGGGCGCGTACAGCGGCTGCGCCTCTGGCCGCTGCGGGATCGATTCCCGCGCGCCCCTCCACTGTTACAGTCGAACTGCAACTAGTCAAGGAAGAAAATAAACAGGGTGAGTGTTACTTTTAGCTGGATCTGGAGTTGTTAACCCATAACCAACCCAAATGTGGCCTACTACTGAGCGGGAAACGGCAGGTGTTCAATCATAAATTGCCGGGCAATTAAGAAAAAAATATCAAATCCAAATGACCTCATGCGGTTTGTTTTGGTTCCGTTTCCCAATTCTTTCTTCTAAATGGAAGGATTATAAGACGATAGGCTTATGAGGTAGGTATAGGTTTATAATTATTAGAGATAGAATAAGAAAGGTATTCAAGACTTAACATATTCGAGAAAGGAGATAACAGAAAGGGGAGAAAAAAGAATTTTTTCACTTGTAGAACACAAGCCTAACTTGCATACCTGAATTTCTCATGTATTGTATTATTTAATTATTAGATGGTGATTCAGAAGAGGAGTGTTTAACATTAGACCCGGTGTTGAATGACAGCACCCTGTCCGCTGACGAGTTGAACACAATTCAGCATGCAGCGGACGCTGCTAGACTCGCAGCTCGCATCACAGACACACCGGCTAATATTATGAACGTTGATAAATTCATTGAGGTAAACCATTAAGTTGTGTCTTTACCTAGTGGCCGCCAGCGACTTCGTCCGCGTTTTCCATTATTTCTTCGCTCGTAATAGTTGAAGCGTGATGTTATATAGCCTAAAGCCTTCCTCGATAAATGGTCTTTTCAACACAAAAATAATTTTTCAATTCGAACCAGTAGTTCCTGAGATTAGCGCGTTCAAACAAACAACTCTTCAGCTTTATAATATTAGTATAGATAGAAA
The DNA here is from genome assembly GCA_918026875.4 of Diatraea saccharalis. Classification (NCBI taxonomy): domain Eukaryota; kingdom Metazoa; phylum Arthropoda; class Insecta; order Lepidoptera; family Crambidae; genus Diatraea; species Diatraea saccharalis. The sequence continues at coordinate 12,972,175 of OU893336.1, forward strand.
ATACTTAAAAAATCCCAACTCATGGAACCTCGGGCTGGTGAATTTATTTAAGCATTTTTCATTAAATATATTTATACCATTGTGAATGCAAAATTAATCAAGTATAATAGATTAACTTATTATAATATAATATCGATAATTTGCTCTGTTGCTTTTGATAAAAAATTCCAATTGCCAGTCACCCACGTGCCAGCACAAAGTGCTTCGCTTTTTGTTTTAGTCACAGTTTTAACGTAACCCAAATGATTTATCGATTCTTTCGTAGTAGCGAATTAAAATTATCCAACAAAGATAGCGTAACGTTAGTTCTTATGTAGAATTATCAATAGCATAATATACATATCAACATTTGTGTCTGTCACCACTTTAAGTTTTGTACTAAAATTACTGTTTGACTGGTAGAGAATCCCTCTTTGGCATTAAGTCCGCCATTTGTCTATTTCACTAGGCAATTAAGATTAAATAAATAAATAAATAACCTAAAAGATGCTGTATATTATGCCAACATAATTGAATCATTAGATATATTATGCCAAAACTGTTATGTTAAAGCGTTTATTTATTTATTGAGCTTTATTGACCAATAAAAATATAACAAAAGGCGGACTTAATGTTAATAGCATTCTCTCCCAGTCAGCATTTAGAGAAAATAACAAACACGATGGCGGTATAGAGAAATAAAAGAACGTAACAAAATTAAAACTTGTTCATTGTATAACAATACATAAGCCAAAAATATACATACGCAAACCATAACATACAATATCAATTATACAAATGATGACGACGAATTTTACAAATATCTTGTGTGCAAAAGAAAGGAATTTTCTAAAAATCAATTTATTTGGAGATCAGATAGATCAGATATATGTTGATAAACGCTGTAAGGAGAATTTTTTTTTATCTCGCCATTGATTTAAATATATATGTAAATTTATAGTAGCATATGTCGTTACTTCTATATATTTTAAACGTTTTAATGCAGGCAGTTTCTCTTCTCAATTGACTGTGTTTGTTACCTTCGCATTAATGTGATTCTATCTACACAAAAACAAATTCGTATTCGATTATGAAATGTGACGTCATAAAATATAAAACTTCGCCTTTCGTTATACGTTAATCTGTATTAATCTTTATCCATTTGTGTATAGGAAGCGTGCGCTTAATGCACTAGCCGGCAGTTTCTCTTCTCAATTAGCAGAGTGTTTGTTATCTTCGCATTAATGTGTTTCTATGTACAAAAAAAAAATAATTCGTATTCAATTATGAAATGTGACGTCATAAAATATAAAACTTCGCCTTTCGTTATACGGTAATCTGTATTAATCTTTATCCATTTGTGCATAGGAAGCGTGCGCTGTAGCCAAAGATTTGGACATAGCGGAGCCGTTGATAATTCGCGGCGAGGAGTTGAGGGAGCGCGGCATGGGCGGTCTGTACGGCGTGGGTAAGGCGGCCGCGTGCCCGCCCGCCCTTGTGGTACTGTCCTATACTACGAACGCGCCCGCACAGACTGTCGCGTGGGTCGGGAAGGGTATCGTGTACGATACCGGCGGTCTCAGCATCAAGGCGCGCGTGAGTGACACTTGTTAATGAAATGAAAATGTTTTTATTCGAGTAAGCTTGTTACAAGCACTTTTGAATCGTCCAAAAATATTTTATCCCCTACCACTTGTTCAGGACGTCTTTTAGCTGACAAGAAGAACAAGCGAAAGAAACTTATCAGCTTTTTATCATAAGTAATGACATTTACATAAATCATGTCATTACCAAAATAATACATATATTGAACAATAATTAATACAAGTTTCAAAGTAGGACATAGGTTGGTTACCTATAATTAATCGTTATAGAACAGAGCGAAGGCTATTAATTCCATGCATTGCGGTCCTTAAAATAATCATCAACTTTATAATAGCCTTTACTCATAAGTATATTCTTTACATGAATTTGAAATTTATTTATGGGTAGGTCAATTACATTTTGTGGAACTTTATTGAACATAGCAACTAATAGTAGTTTTCAATGCAGTTGCTCATAAAGCCCTATTTTTAATCCATTGTAAACACCGAAAGTGTGTCTTTAAAACGTGTTAAATAAAAATGTACTGAAATCCTTTACTGCACACGTGCTTAAAAGTAGTTTTTTGGCCAAGCACCAAGAAATTTAAAAAAAAAAATGAAATATCAAACTTTAGAGGCAAAAGTATTTCAAGGAGCCTAAAACAAATATTTTCAAATATCACGTTTAATTTTTGCGTGCGCCAATTTTTTCACAGTTCGAATTGCGCATGCGCCCTTTTTTTTCATATTCTGCCTAAAACCATAGACTAGTTTGATGAATAAAATAAGATAGCGGTAAGGCGTTGTAACTCCAAATAAAATATGTTGAATTTTTGTAAAGTGTACTCATCACACACACATGTAAAATGTAATAAAAGATGAGCACAAAAGTACAGACAATGCTGTAGAATAAAGAAGGCGAATAAATATAACATTAAATATTATTTCTTAAATTTAACATGTTAAACAATTTTATATATTGTGTTATTTGGTATTTGTACATATAATTTAATCGAATATATTAAATTTTTATAATGTTTACTTTAACAAATATTTTATGTTATGCATATACTTTAATTTAAATGTAAGTACACTACAGTGGTACTATAATGAGCAAATTCATCGGATATTAAGTTTTTCTTTTTAATAATTACGTAATAAATAATGTCGGGTGTAAGGAGACTCTTCTGACCGGGGATTCTTCGACGGGACTGTGGCATTTTGCTGACTTGCCACACTGTAGTTACGCATAGGGAAAATTGGCTACGACCCACCAGACGATCCCATTGTGGATTGGTGGGTGCTCATTATTACTGATGCAGCCGAATTGACGGCTTAAGGACGAAAATTTTTGTTTGCTCACCCTATGACCGGCCCTTGCAAACCGTGACGTCATTTTTCTAATTGATTGAAAAAAAAGCGCTTGTGATTATTGAAATTGAATCGAGTTTAGTATGTACGAAGTAATATTTTACCTACCTAAATGCGTTGTTTAAAAATGTTCTTTTAATCCTTGTTTTTATTGATATCAAACCATGACATGATCGATTTGAATCATTATTTTCAAAATGAATCATGTGCCATGTAAATGTTATCATTACAACGTCATTTTGAGCTCTCATTTTGAAAAATTACTTCAATTTATTACTTGTGTCGTTTAGGGTCACGTGACTTTCTGTATCAATAAACCTTTGTGATTGTACATCACATATTCATTTTCGTCTACAATCAGCTCGCGGATTGCAGGTGAACTCTACCGTCGATGTATTAAAATTTAAAATCGAGTAGAGAAAGATAGTTTTCTAATAATTGTCGTGCTGCGTGAAAAGCATACCATTTAACATATCACAAAATAATTATATATCCTTACAAGAAAAGAATCATAGCCACTTTGCAGACAATGCTTGACCTGTCACATATTTTATTAAAGGTTGTCTTAAATTAGTTTTTGTTTAAAAAAAATATCTTTGCGTACTTTCATCTGGAAGCCAGGGAGATTTATAATTTGTAAATAATGATTTGAGGTTATAGCAAATATATTTGTCATAACCGCTGTCAAAACTCGAGATAATTGTGAAGCAACTTTAAAAATTAATGCATAAAAATCAAAGCTTTATAGTTAATGTGGAAATAAATGTTATTGTTAAAGTGCACTATAAAAACTATCATCGGGGTAGTTTTCCTAGAACTTTTTAAATATAATTTCGCATTTCTATTTTAAGATTTAATTACACTATATGAAATAAGTTAAAAATTAAGCTAAATTTTGAAATATATTACAAAATAGACGCGTTAGTATTTTTTAAATTTTGTTACATTATTGATTGTAGACATCGATGGTGGGTATGAAGGGTGATTGTGGGGGGGCGGCGGGCGTGCTGGGAGCTTTCATGACGGCAGTTAGGGCGCGGCCCACTGTCAACCTGCATGCCGTATTATGTCTGGCGGAGAACGCCGTCGGACCTAATGCCACCAGGTAAACGATCTTTACACATAAATCGTTAACTTATTACTTATTTCATCCTAGCTTTCCGTCAGTGGCTTTGCCCGCTCGGTCCCTGGGGAACTGTTTATTTGGGTAACATGGCACGGGCATGATTGTAATGACAAATTGAATAGTAAACTATTGTTACTATGGTAACGTTTTAATTCCTTATTCAAACTTTTTCTACCCATTTTCTACCCTTTATTTGGATAAAATATAATCTAGAAATTGACATTGAAAAACAAACGAACAATCAAATCATTCCTCTTTATAATATTATTTAATATAAATTTAGGTATAAGAAACAAATCAGTAAATACAAGGTGTAACATTTGAAATGGTCAGTTAGAGAAAGTCTGAAACTATAACATCTTAGAAGATCTGTTTTTAAGGAACCATGTCATCGATTTTAGTGACCAGAAAAAACTGCATTATATGCTAATTGATTAACTGTTTAAGACCTACACAATCGTTATGTAAATGAAAATAGAAGTGAAAAGAAAATTAGTTTTTTTTTTTTCATTTAGTTAATGTAAAACTATGAACGGTAATGTCTAAAATAAACATCTATACGAAGATATTATCTTTATTTAGCGATGTTAGGTGATGATTGTATTAATTTAATTATTAATATTTAAGATTAATTTAATAATTGTACTGTTTTGTTTGTTTATTAGACCAGACGACATCCACCAGCTGTATTCTGGTCGTACTGTAGAAATAAATAATACAGACGCTGAAGGTAAGTTTTTAACAGACTATTAATGTTCCCACTACTGCCTTTCCCAGGCCGTCTTTCTTAAGGAATCGAATAAGGAGAATGGGCCGTGACTTGTCACATGGGCCCAGAGCGAATTGGTGCGTGTTGACGATTGCAGATACAACCGGGACTAACAGCTTAACGCACCTGCTGAAACATCAAGGAGCTACGATAGTTAAATTTTGGTCACCTATCCTACGCTCCTAAGTTGTAAGTTCTAATACGTACTATTAGTAGATCTGCTCTTCGCAAACGAAGATTCACCATGGTGAATTTTGCCATATAAGTTGAAACTTACTGTATCTCAAACTTTTGCCTCCACAGTCCCCAGAATCTCCCCCCCCTCCCGACCATAAATAATGAAATTGGTTGTTAAAATGAGGCTTACATAAGGTTTTTATTTAAATAGAAATGGTAACAAATACAGTAAATATATCTTACATCTAACAATAACCTTAAAAGCAACGTCAAAATCTTGTGAACCACTTACCGTCGAATGGCGTACCCCTAGGTTTTCTTTGACAAACCCTGCTCTAACTAAATAGTTTTTAATATGGGTGTATACAGTAAACGAAAATAAATTCATATATATATATATTTGGTAGTCTTTAATATATTATTACCAAAAATCACAATTTTATGCTTTTTATATTTATAATATTGCTTAAATTAATAATGAAGAAAACAAATATTTTTTACTCGATGTCACGTGACCACAGACAGTGCGTGACGTCACACCCCTTTTACTCATTTCAGAACTTGGAGATTTCAACCTTATGCATACATAGAACGATATTAGTTTCGTAGGGCTGTGACGTCGTAGCAACGCCCTGACAGAAGTGGTGGGTTCGCGGGAAACTTGAAAATTAAATTTTTTGAGTTATTATATTAATGATATTTTTTCAAATATTTTTTAGATATATTTCACATATTTTTAAAATAAAATTATTTTTTAAAAAGTTATCTACACCCCTATTCTTATATGATTGTGCAGGTCGTCTAGTATTGGGAGACGGTGTAGTGTACGCGTCTAGAGATCTGAAGGCGGACATAATTGTGGATGTTGCTACACTCACAGGAGCACAGGTTTATAGTTTTACTAGTTGTTTTACCGCGACTTCGGCTGATTGAACTGTAACTTCCCGTAGGTAAAAGAATTTTCACGATCGGATCAGTATTTCCGAAGATGATCCCCTACAAACAAAGTTAGAAACTTTAACTTTTTATAATATTAGTTAAAACACTGAAAAAATTAAAAAAAAAAAACAAATAAGACGTCGAGTATTTCGCACACTTGACATTCAAGTGAATATATTAATTCGTACATGTAAAAGGAATTGAAATGAATGAAAGATCAAAATATAAGGCTGGATTGCACCATAATAGCACTCAAAATTAAGGTTTATGTCAAATTGGACAATATCTGTCATATAAACTATGGAATGGGGTGCTCAAAATTAAGTTTTATATCAAATTTGACAATATCTGTCACATTGACTTTACACCATCCGTTGCACCATCCTCTTTATTTGCATAGTTTAATTATAACTAGCGAAGCTTGGGTGGATATAGTTAACCGTTGAAGTTATGACGTCATCTAAATAAATGTGCTACTGACTATTTGCTTAACCGTTACTTTGACAACCGAGACCGGCCCTAAACGCTCCATACCATTAACGTCACACGGGGCTACGGTAGTGTAAAACGTATGGGCGTCTGAGCAATCTCATGTTTATAAACTGTTATAATGAAAGTTGTAATGTTTTAGGTAATTTAATGCCATATGAGTTTTACCAAAAAGATTTTAGTATATATTTTCTCTACTTTTTTCAAGTTGTCAAAGCGTAATATTTTCCAAACAAGTGTCAAAGAACTTATTTTGAGTGATATTTTTATTTCTTTAATTGGTTCATATTAACAGAACATATAACAGAAACCTGTATTTTCACTTCTACGACACAACCCTAAGAACAAATAAAATATACCCTCAGGTGATATGGGCTTATAGATAACAATCTCTGTTACGATATTAATTTTTTATTTTTTTGTTATACCTCAGGGTACCGCAACTGGTAAGTACCACGCGGCGGTGATATCCAACACCCGTCGCCTGGAGAGCGCGTGTGTATCGGCCGGTAGAGTTTCCGGTGATCTGACACACGCGTTACCATTCGCTCCCGATCTACACTTCAACGAGTTCAGCAGCGTCGTAGCAGATATGAAGAACAGTGTTGCGGTAATTTGTATTATGTCGTGGGTCAATCGTTGAGTTGGGCAGATCATGATCTGCCCAGGTAAATCGCGATTGCTGCCGGCCCCGCTTGGCGGGCAGGCTTGCTTAATTCATAGGTCTTCCTTATGGATGGTTAAGGAGGACGTCTATCACTGTCACAACGTTGTTTTCTTTCATATATAATAGTAAATTAATTTTCAAAACTCAATAAACAACTCATATTCTATTTGTACTTTCTCGTATATGTATTAATATCAATGTTTCGAACTTTGCAAATTTCAGTTTTTTTATGTTTGCGTTAAAAGGATCGGAAATGACTATCTATGATCCATTCGTTTCCTTCCAAAAATCAATTTTTGCTAGAGTCGCCATCTAGTGAAGGTGCTTTTTTAGTGCTTTCTTTTTTTTAAATACTTCTTTCTTTATTTAATGTTATTCTGTGTTGTCATTTTGAACAATGACTACATTGTTTTTATAGTGTCCTTTGCGGCTCACACTTTAAAAATAAATAAATTGTAAATGACAATATTATTTTAAATTCGTAATTTATTAATTAAATTAAATGTTTTTGGATTCTGTATCAATAAACCTTTGTGATTACATATTGTGATGTCTACAATTAATTGATGTACGACTAGCTGTTTATCCGCGACTTCGTCTGCGTAAAATAAAGCCTGTCTCCCGCGTACCCATAGCTGAAAGAGTTTAAAAATCGGTCTAGTAGTTTGCGAGTATATTAAAACAAACGACCAAATCTTTCTTCCTTATTATATTAGCATAGATATTAGCCATCGAGTTCTGCACGCTAGTGTTTTACAAATATTAACTATATAATGTTTGTTTTTAATCACTATTTCTTATTATTAAAGGTTTACCGTTTGTTTTTTTATTACGATCCAAATTTGAACTTAATAATCTTTGTGGTAAAATAAAGAACACATTTATTTTCTGTTGGTATCGCCTAGTGCAAAAATGTTGAAATAAAGCATCTAGAAGTTGTGAAATGTGGAAAATTCGTGGACGATGACGTCACTACTCTTGCGTCGTCGGGATAACATAAACTCATTCATTTATTTATGCATATTATGCAAAATAATATATCAGGAAAAATATTTCTTAGTGAAAACTTGATCCACCTATTATTATTTTTATCAATTAAAGGCTGTATAATGGATATTTAACTCCTAGAAAAATTTTGAACGCTGTCTAAAAAGTTACACACCCGATTTTGGAATTGAGTATTTAAAGTTAGGCGCGTCTCAAACTGAATTTAAACGTCACTTAAACTGATTTCAGTTTTTTAATGATCAGTTGATAGCAGTTTGATAAAAACTAGCACTTTTCCTTGTGAAAAGTAAAAAACTTTAGTTATTGGGAATAATCAATTGAGATTTTGTATTTTTCTCGATTCATAAACCGGACGTAAGTTTATTTGTTAATGTATCTATATTTGCAGGATCGTAACAACGCTCAGCCATCATGTGCCGGTTTGTTCGTACTCGCTCAGCTCGGATTCGACTATCCCGGCGCCTGGTTACATGTAGATATGGCTGCTCCAGCCCATTGTGTGAGTATAATATTAATATCATTCGTATAGTGTACATATTGAATCTAAAAACATTGGCCTAATTATTTAATATTGTTTAATATGATTTTTTCCCCAATATTTTTTTATTGATTAAACGATAAAGATATAAAAAATAAAATCGTCACTGTTAACAATCAGTTACGGCTTATTTCGAACCGTGACGTCATATTTCAATAAACATGAGTACTGGTTGCACTGCAACAAAGAGGTCGACATTCAGTTTATTGAAATGTAACATCACACGATGCTAGATGGTTGAAATCCATGGATTATAAAATTAATTTTGCAATACTAAAATATGCTTCTAATTTATTTTAACATAAAAATACTACATAGTTGCTGTTAACATATAAGGTACCATTTGCAACATATTTTATAATTCACTGTCAAGTTGGCTTTCTGCTGATAATTCTTTCTTTCTTCTCACCAAAAGGTGCATCACCTGAACATTAATAAGAATACACTCACTAGTAGAGAAAGTAAAAAATGTTTTAGATATGTCGTCCAGATTGCGAAAGGTTATGTGCTCGAATACTATCGGGCACGTAAAATTGGTGGTGTTTTTAATTTCATTACTTTTATTTTTTACAGGGTGAACGTGCTACTGGTTACGGCGTGGCGTTACTCACTGTACTTTTTGGTGCTCACACTGAGAACAAACTGCTGAAAGCTCTGTCGCCACTATCTAAAGCCTGATATAAGTGTCCTTGTCCATATAATGTCCACCAACTATGCTCAAAGCCGCCAATCGGAGCTTAAAAGTATTTTTTAATAACCAACTACAGTCTAATATATAGGAGCCACTGATGTAAGAATAAAATCGTATAATAGTTGACTTCAAATGAAATGAAATTGCAAGAACAAATTAAATATTTAATAATTTACTGAAATATGAACGATTTAAATATCGATTGCTATGTGACGTCAAAGTCTAGAGACCAGTAGTGTCGTACGAGAGTGACAATGAAAGAAATCATCCCCGCTACATCCCCACCACATTATTTCAGAAGCTAATAATAATAAAGCAAATAATAATATTAAGTTATGTATAATATGAAGAATATAATATTATTATTATTAGCATATAGTATGGAAATGTCCGCTATATTCAAATGATGCCTGGTGCATATACCCTATTATATCCACAGTTGTATATCTATATATATTATACAGCTATGTATATATATATATATATATATATTTCATCAACTTCGTCATGCTCTGTCCAATTTATTGACATTAAAATACTTAGAACAGGACAAAAGACGAACTATCCACGATATACCACTTAGCACGCTATGCAATGCTAAATATCTGAATTTATATATGCAGATATTTATGTATTTCTGTGGCTTAATCTGTGCTTGACTTTATTTTTATATGTAACATGTTGTATCTTCTATAAGTGAAGGAATAATTAGATATTAAGAAATAACTAGTGTATTAATCTGAATTTTAACATTGAAATTCATAAATTTTGATTAGAAATATACTTTATATTTTTTGGGGTCTCGGATATCTTCATGCTTAAAATAATTTGGAAATCGCTGATTTAAAACGTTTCACTATAACTACTTGAAAATATTTAATAATGTGGGATAGTTTATGCAGCTCCTGAAATATTGTCCAAAATCTTATCTGTTGTCACATATAATAGAACTTATTTATTTAATGAATAATTTACTTATACCAACTAATACCTTAAAAAGATAAAAAATAGTCAATTGACACGGCCGATTTTTTATTACCTTTTTTTTAGAAAGATTTGGAATTTAAAGCATACAGCCATAATATATTTTTTTAATTAGATATACTTAATACATATAAATCCTTATAGATGACTGAAAATGAAAACATATCGAGTAATAGTTACCAATAATTAACAAAGCACTATTTTACAATTTGCATTTATATATTACACAACAGTAAATTAGCAGTAAATACAATATATCAAATTTCTACAATTGATTAAGAATTCTACTTTCAGTGCATAAAGGTTTAAAACCGAACGGAGTAATTGAACGGTTTTTAAATTTCTCTCATACAAATCAACTTTTATGTAACTGATGAAACGCCAATTTCATGTCTTAATACGTTAGAAGTATAGTTGAAAACCGCTTGCCGAATCGAAATTACACAATTTGTAATAACCATGGTGTGTAATATTTTGTACCGAATTAATAAATAATAAAAGTATAATTACTTTAGTTTTTTTTTCTATTGATTATTTTATTTCAATAGCCGACCGATAATATAAGAGTATGTATTAACAACTGCATATTTTTAAATACTTCATTTCAATTTCTTTTTTATTATATTTTTAATGTTTAATATATTTTAAAATAAATATATTTAAGTTCATTGGGTATTTTTATACGCGTTTAGTATAGTAATGATTTGTTTGAAAAATTGACATGATTTTCAATATTTTTTTCCACCGTGCACCGAGTACAATATGCCACAGTAAATAAATTTAAATAAAATTATTACTTATTTCATTTATTTAGATTATTTTCTAGGTTGTCAGAGCAGTGGTTTATTAAATTGAAACTGTGGGATATTTTTCTGTTTTTAAATGTATTGTGTTATCAATATAACAAAGGTCTGAAACTAATCATTACTGTTTTGTTAATGTGACTTGTTCATTCGACAAAATATAATAAGTATAAGACAACATAAGTTTTAAATAATTACCATGAATTATAACTATGATGCATAATAGTAACATTATAACAAAAATAATTTTGCTACGGTAAGTGGCTAAATTTCAAAGCACGGCGAACGTCGGCCAATCAGATTGACTAGTATCACGACATCGGGCGATCTACCAATATCCAAGCGCCTGACCCCCGCTGAGTGTGTGTGACGGACACCTCACGTTGTATTACAAACCTTATGGTTATTGAAACAACAGTCACTATAAATTTTAATTATACTTTCGGTCATCGTCGGAATTGGTAGATTTGCTCCTTACAAACCGTGCGCCATATTAATTGAAACTTACTATACAGTCTTCATATTTCATAGTTTAACACCCGTTTTCACTAACCTAGAACAAGACAAAGCTTGACTAGGAAACGCCATTTTTTTTACGAATCCCCTAAGCAGATTCGTTTAATTCCAAATGAACATTATTTTCTTCTACCCTTGGCGCATTTATGACCTGTCATATTACGCAAATGCCTAGCGCAAGGCGCCCCATAACGCATATCTTAGACATTCCTTAATATCCTAAGGTGATTGGTTCCTAATCATTGGTGAAATGCAATTTCACTTTAGGAGATTCTTAAAAATCTGGACTCCTCCGAAGTTTAGTAAAAGCGGGCATTAATATTTTTATTAGTTCTGAGTGAAACCCATTGTCTTTAAATGCTCTATAATACCAATAATGAGTATTATAGAGCATTTAACCTATTTGTACCCCAATATAATTTGGTGCAAATGTTATACAACATCTATTGTACATCATTATCATTTTTATGTATACGGCTGCACGTCAGATTAACACAATATGTAAAATTTTCGCAAGTGATTGTGTACTCTTATCTTTAATATGTTGAAATTTTAATGTCAAGTGGAGAATTGACAGTTTTGTATAATCAAATGTGCTGTTGGGTGTACTTTAGTGATAAGTCAAAATGTGTTCGATAAAGAGCCAAAATATTTTTTGTAAGTTCATTTATTTTACAAGACTAACATAATAATAAAACATTGCTTTTTTTTTCTTTTCGTACGCATTTTTATATTATTACGCTAAATAAATAAAATATATTTGGATACTTTTGTGTTTTTATTGTGTTTATAGTATAATGTCTACCTATACTTACATTGTCCTTATTTATGTAAGTAGGTAGTCGAAATCTAACTAATCATACTAGTATGAAACTATATTATTTTTGTTACGCACGTTTAAGAGTCAAAATTGGTTGCACATGAGTGCAATTTATATGTATATCAGCAGGTTAAAAGAAAAAAATTTAATTGGTTAAATTGTATTTATTTCTGTTCGTTTTACCAATAATAATGCAGGGTAATAACACTAATGTATAAGCCAATAAAATCCAAAATATTGTAAACTGTAAAAATTTTCAAGTTGACAAAAATAAATGCACATCATCAGCGCCGTCTACATGGCAACATTTACTAATATTTTTGGTAAAAATCTTACTAAATTAATAATTTAATTTAAGCATACAGAAACATACTTTTAATTGCACGATACCTTTTTAAACGATAATTTCACTTAATTCCATAAAATTTAAATAATAATAAATATAATGACTTCAATCGCAATAATATTGGAAATAAATAGATTACATTCTTTGAAAGACGTTATACTGAAATTGTAATTAAAAAAACTATTCATTATTTAATCAAAAGCACATTACTACCGTATAAAAAGATAAGTCAGTCCTTTTCCATGGATACAAAACTTGCCAGACTTGTTTCTTTTTGTTTTAAAAAAATATGTTTATTTGTAAGAAAAATTTAATGGCAAGAGAGGCTATTTATTTATCGTGCAATTCATAAATCTCTCACTCCTGTTCCGTAGTTGGCTCCACCTGCTTTATTCAATGCATCTTTGAATTGATCAATGTCTATTTCGGCTTGACTCTCCAGTTGTAGCTCTACCGCAAAATTCTGTAACAAGAGAATTGGTGGTCATCTTAAGCAAAAAAAAAAACATTCGATCATAAATTTGAATAAAATATTATTAAATAAATCCGTTGCGCTATGGATTAGATATTTAATATCAATACAATAAATTATTTGTATAAAAGAATCGACATGTAAGCACGAACAAATGTTCGCCGACGAATGTAAAGTTCTCTGTGTCAGGGAATGAAAATAATTCGTAGTGATTGATATGTACCTGCAAGCGATCAGTCAGAAAGCGCGGGTCTAGAAATGTCAGTTAACGTCAAATTCAATAAAGTCCTTTCTTTAATACGTACGTGCTAGACAAACATTGTGATGATTTATTTATGAAAGTAGACATAATGGAAGAACTTTATCGTAAAATTCCTTGCAGAGAAAGTCAACTCAATGATTTGTTCAATCTATTTGGAGATTATGATGAACCGTTACCTTGTTCTTTATTTCTTAGTGGTAATATGGGAACCGGTAAGACACTTTGTTTAACTTCAGTTCTACGATATTTGGGCTACAAACACGTTATAATTGATTGCATTGAATGTTATACGATAAAGATCATCTGTGAAACAATACTATGTGGGCTGAATACAACTGAAATTGACATTAAATGTGAATCTATCTTAGACTTTACGAATGCTATAAATCGAATTAATTTAAATATAACGCAATATCAGCCCGTCGTTCTGATCTTTGATAGAGCGGAAAGGCTTCGGAGTATGGATCAAAGTATAATAAGTGCATTTTTGAGATTGCGTGAACTTTGTAACCTCAACATCTGTACAGTGTTTGTGACACATTTGGTTTACGATAGCTTCTACTTCAAAATGGGAGTAAGAGAACCTATCAAAATTTACTTTTCAAATTATAATAAAGAAGAATTGTTTAAAATTATATTTCTAAATAAAGAATCATTCACCCATCACATATTAAAGAGTCATGATGTCGACTATGATGTAAAAATTGAATTAGAAAAGCCTGAGCTGTTTGCTAATTTTCTAAATGCATTCCTTAGTGTCTTCTATAGACCATGTCGCGATTTAATTGAATTACAATACATGGCAAGAGTTAATTTTGTTAAATACTGTGAACCTATAATAAAAAATGAGATACAGTCTCAAGATCTATCAAAGCTGTGGCGTCACATATCACCAATTTTGAAGACCAGCCTTGAACTCTTATATCTGCGTTTAAGTTCAACTCAATTATCCAATCCGTCTCCTGGAAAGGAGAATAGTGATAACATAGAAAGTTATAACTTTGAAAGTACATTAAAAGAGGAGCTCACTTGTACTAAAACATTTGCCCAGAGTTTTGAATTACCTTACTATGCTAAGTTTTTATTAATCGCTGCATATTTAGCCAGTTACAATCCACCAAAGGAGGACAAGAGATTGTTCATGAAAAATCATGGGAAACAACGTAAGAGGCTACAACAGGTGAAAGCAAAGGCTAAAATAAATGAGAAATTGAACACACAACTGGGTCCCAAAGTATTTACACTAGATAGATTGCTTGCAATATTTTACGCCATTTTAGAGGAGAAAATTGGTTTGACAAGTAATCTATTGGCACAGATTGCAACATTAGTGGAACTAAAACTGATTGCCGGCAGCAAAGAAATAGATTTGGACACAGCCAAATATAAATGCATAGTTGGCTATGATTTTATATCGGCTGTTGCTCAGACAGTCTCTTTTAATGTTAGAAAGTATCTGTATGATTTTATGTGATCAATGTTTTTATTTATTATTATTACCCATAGAATGCATTGTGTTAATTTATTTGAAATTATATTTATGACAACTAAAATATTTGATTTTATTTAAATTTTAATATAAATACACTTAAATAACTCATTAACAGCACATCATCAAGCATGTTAGAATAAATCTTACTAATCTTCAATCAACTCAAAACATTGCTAACTAGACCAATAATTAGAATTATCGATTGATCAGAGAAAGCAGAAGGAAAGGAAATTTTCTATATTAACTCAAGCAGGAATGAACATCTGACATCAGCGTGCCATAATTCCATGGAGGTCGAAGTTCTGGTGAAAGTTACTTACAGATATAATGTCTTTGATGATAGCTTTATCGGTGGACATCTTGGCTCTATTTATGACTGACACATTTGGTCCAACCCACGTGACAAACAGGAATTTCTTGCGTTTCGACATCTCGTCACCCATCTGCAACCTGCAGACAAATTAACATATGAATGCAACTGAAATTCAACGAGTTGCTTATACTAAACTTCTTCTAATCGGGCAATATTTTTCGGCAATCAGTGACAGCACTATCGGCATTTTATTGCCTGGTCATTCATACAGGCAAACTAGGCAATTTACTAAGGCACGTATTATATTTGGTGGCGGCACAGCATGACAAACAGATTATGTTTGCTCTAATTATTAGCACAAAAAAAAAACAACTAAGAAGTATTTTGATTTTTATGGGCGTCGTTCCAATGTCTTGCCTAGGGCGCTAAGTTTCATAGAGCCGACGCTTTGGCCATCCCAGGAATATTTTAAACGATATCGGCCATACCAAAAATGTTTAGCTAAGCAGCCGGGATATAACTGTAATACCTGGCTAGTATTTCTTACAATGGGCTTTATATTTGTTGAAAGAAATCAAACTATTATGTTTTGTCAAAAATAACAAGATTGACTGATATTATTATCAATAATTTAGTTATATCTTAGAAACATATCACATTCACGAGTCTCAGGTGTTCTCTGGGCTTCTCGGCGTGAGTCTCTCTGGCCTATAACGATTACTAATTACTAATTTAAAGACATACCTTAAGTAACCAAACGCACGGTCATCGTCTGAGAATTGGGTGCGGAACTCTGTAAAGTCACTGCCGTGCGCTGAACACACTATCCTGGCTCCCTCAAATTTGAATACGGCCCTGGAAATAAAAATAAAAAATATGGACCGTTTACACGAGGCCTAACTAGTTGTCTTCCCACGACTTCACTCGCGTAAATTATAGCCTGTGTGCATTTACTACACGTAGGTGAAAGAACTTTTGGAATTAGTAGTTTCGGAGTCTATTCTAAAATTCATAGGTAAATGCTTCATAAGGCATGTTAAAAACCATCACATTCGCAATAATAATTGAAAACTCCCGTAGCCGTGTGTTTCAAGGTAAGATAAAAAAAAACTAATCAAATTGGCCTATTCGTAGGATGCTGTTCATACAAATAATTGAAAAAGTAGCTACTTCGCCTTGATAAAGTGTTTGTAGCTTCTAAACTACTTTTCCAATTTTTATAACATAGCGATGAACATGGCGTTCGAATAAAAAAAAATCCCTCAAATCAATTCGTTACTTCAGGAGTTACGGTGCCACATACAGACACGTCAAACTTATAATACCCCTCTTTTATTCGCGGCGGGTTAAAAATTTTAAAGTTTTATATGACTGAAGCTCTAATACTGCCGTGACAGAGTCGCTGAATTTTTACGTAATACCAAAGCTGGTTAAGTTGTTATTAAACTTGCCATTCTGTCGGTGATGTGTCGGACCGGACGTCCTCGTACGCGGCTCGTATCGTGTCGCGGTCCAAACCGGTTGTCATGGTTACCTGAAAAAAACACGAAACGCTTTAGGAAGACTGCGCGGGCGCAACAAAGTGCCGACTGATACAGCCGGACAAACACTTTGTCCTTCTATGTTAAGCAGCCCGATAAAATGAACCCTGATTTATCTGCAATGCTAATAAATCAACTATCAAGATGATGATACCTTGAAAGCGGCGGGCGTGGGCGCCAGGGAGTTCGTAAAATAAATCATTACATCAAATAAACTATAGATTCTATAATTCCCTAATAAGGAACCTATTTAAATATCATCATTATATGGTGAGAAAAATGGCGGGGCACCAAATGTTATATTAAACAACCTTTGGGGGAACTAGTATTAAATAAAAATTATAAACCGAGTGCAAGTCGAACTTGAACGTCGCACGAAGTGTTCCGTAGCGGAAACCAGCAAAAAATCATGTTTGTGGCATGAGGTCACACTTAAATATATATTTTATTTTGATTATTAGTATTTTTAAATTTCAACTGTCTAACTATCATGGTTCACGAGATATATCCTGGTAGTAGACGGACAGAGAGTCAGAAAGTGTTATGTTAATAATAGGCTCTCGTTTTTTACTTTTTGGTAACGGAACCCTATATTTAGGGTTAAGAAATAAGATTTTAGCGTCCATGTGAAAAATTACATGGACCTTAAAATCTAATTTCGTAAGAATGCCATAACTTAAACGCTTATGTAATGAAGTTTGCCATTTCGAATAATTGCATTACTTAAATCTATTCTTCACAGAAAGTATTATTACCAACTCTGGTAATTAAGGCAGCGCAACTTGATCGACCATTTATCAACGCCTTGTAAAAAATGAAAGAAAAAAATGTATTTTGTACAGTATCGACCGACTACTAACCATCTACACGATTTAATAAAAACTAGTATTTTAGGGGCCCGTATAAATTATTATATACAAAAAGATTCCATTGCCAAAATATTATAAGGACCGCTGTTAAATATGTTATTTGATTTTTAGCTTTTATCAAGGTTTCGTTTGCCCGAGGAGCATAATCGAGGGCGCCTGCCCGATCTTATGGAGTCCTCAACAATGAGCAGAACCCACATTTTGTTCGCTAGGAAGAAAATCTCAACTAAAACATTAAACTAACTTATCTTGAATCAGCTCATAACTGTTACGGATGTAACCATATTGTAAATAATTCTGTGAGCGCCCAAAACAAAGTGTCTTATAGGGCTGCTGGACTTACAACAGCAAAAGAGATCTTTTTGCACTAGTGTTGCTAGACGTATTTCGTGCACAAATTCAAATATCCCGCCGGGTCCAGATGGTGTTAAAGTGGGTTGATGAACGAAGTAAATGTACCTCCAACTTAATAAAAACAAATTTTATTGACAATATTTTACTATGATTTTAATTCATTTTCAAACTAGTTTTTTTTATTAATCCTAGGTAAAAAAATGAAATCCCGTATTTTTGTATTTTGCTCATTTAAGCATTTGTCCCTAATAGGCTTAAAAACAAATTAGCACCTTAAGAGGGGGCGTAAGACAAAAGATAGCTTAAATCATTCATCACATAGTTGCTCAGATTCTGAAATGAGTAGCTAAAGCACATACGGCTACACGTCAGGTGGTAACAATATGTAAAATTTCTTCAATATGTTTTGAACTACCCTTAAATATATTAAGTGTCACAATCGTGTGGGAAAATTCGACAGTTATAGTCTGACGTGCTCTGACTACCACGATACCACGAAATAATCTAGAAAAGTCCATTTTCTACATTGATCCAACCGGGAATCGAACTCGATGCCGACACCTTGAAACTGCCGTGCGAACCACTCATATAGAGATAAAGTAAGGCATATTATGTGTATTGTCAAAGTGCTGCATAATTTTCTGTATTAGAAAGTGTTGCCCTTATTAAAAGGTATAAAGAACAAGAAAAGAAAAAAAAAGAGGAATAATTATGTGAATTTCAAAAATTCACTGTGACAAAACTCTTAAAATCATGATTTGGTTTTCTTATTCTTAAGTAAAGATTATTTGAATTCTATTTCTTTGTACAAAACCAGTTGAAAGTAATTTTTGTGTAAGTGCCCTTTTGAAAAGGACGTCTCAATTACCTTCGAGGAACAAGAAAATTCTGAATGGCAAGACTCAACATCGTGAACGTCTTCACTAGGACAAGAATCTTCTTTCCCTTCTTTTACTATTCCATAAATATCGTCTATCCTACTCTTCAATAATTTCATCTCCGCTTTTAGTTTTCTTCTCTCCTTATTCACTTCTTCTAGAGATTCTATTTTCTCCGATACTTGAGACAAAGCCTTTCTGAGTTCATCTACAATTTTGGACAGCATATCGAATTTCGTCAACATATTAGCTTGATTTTCAGTCAGTTTGTTTATTTGATGCTGAACGGTCTTGCATGCTCCTTCGATATATAAATTGTTGTCTTCATTTTCCATTTTGTCTTTTATTGGTAATATTACGTTATCATGATACGTGAAACGAAATTTATATATGTGAATCAAATTCCTGTTTACTTAGATTATATGTGTAGAAATGTATCCATTTAATGGAACTTAATACAAGATTTTGATGGCTTTTCTTGACATGTGTGACAATTTCATATTTATTTTTCTCATCTACTTTTTATTAAAGTAGATTTTACTCTATGGTTATTTTTCTTCATTCAGGGCGAGTTGCACAAAAGTCCATTTAAATTTACATCAGTTTAAAGCGCCATTACCCATACAAATTTGACATTCATTAGAGCTTAAAGGCGTCATTAAACCTTAATGGACGTTTGTGCAACTGTCTGTCAAAATAATAGAGTAAAATGGTAATAACAAAAAAATTATAAATTAAAACGCATACTGTAGAGTCTTACTTACTCTATGGGCTAATTCGCAAGTGATAGTGTGCAGACATATTTCGAGAAGCGTTTCGAGTTATTATAAAAAGTTGTTCAATTGCTTGTTTGTCTCATTAAAAATGCAGCCCTGACAGGAGAGTCAATGAACGATTTGTGTGGAACTTAATATTTCTACAGATTTTAAATCTATGTTAACGTTAAATTTGCAGAGAAGTATCACTTGTGTCTATTCTATTGGCACAAACTAGTCTAAATTTAGTTTTGAATCTTCAAAATAAATAAGATGACAAGGGTAAATATACTAAATTACCTTATATCAGATATCTGTTCAAGAGTGCAAATATTTCTAAGATTACATAATAACAATCGCGTTACTGCAACGTAACACTACGTAATAGCGTTATAGAACTTATAAATGTGATATAATTGATTAATAAAGTACCTAAATATTGAGGTGTCGTCTTAATTTAGCGCTGCATGTAAATATTTAATTTCCAAAATGGTACATAGTACAAAACAGAATAGGCATTGGAAGATTTTCTGCATCAATCCCAACCGAATCTAGTCTCTAGGCATCAATTAACAAATACCAGTTTACTTGTGGTATAAAAAAAACTACCAAGTCTCCGTGAGTATCGCACCGTGAAGATCCAACGTCTCCAATCACTTTCAATTCAGTGAAAACTTATATAAAAACTGGAACGGCTCTTCGCAATGAGGAATTCGCTCTTCATTACGATAATGCGCCAATTTCATTGGTACAATTTTTATCTTCTAATTAAGTTTCTAATAAGATTCGATGTCCGATAGAATTACAAAGTAGGGGATACAATGTTACTGGAAATATGTATTTGGAAATGATAAATATAAGACAATTCAGATTTCATATTAAGTAGCAAAAGTTATAATGAAAATCTGAAACAACACAGATACCAAAACACCAATATTTGAAAAAATACATGCAGAGAAGTTCATTTTCTACATTGACGAGACCTGGAACCTGGACCATTGGAATTGAGCCTGGGACCTCGACAGACGGTGTTGATGGTACGAACGATAGGTACACAGTTACAAAGCTATAACACAGAGGAATATTTTTTTATCTAATACATGTTGAGGAGTTCGATAGCGCAGTCGTTAGGTAGCGCGCGCGAGAAGATAAGCAAATTTCACCGACCGGTCGTAGGATGGATGACCAAAAGTTAATCTCGAGCTCTTATGTGATTCGTGCACGCTTAGCCGTTGCTCCCAACTGCATTGGTGGGTCATGGCCCGTTTTCCCTATTCGATTAATTTCCATCCATAGAAAAGAAAGTCCCTAATGAATAATGGTAAGTTGCGAGAATTCGTTTTCATATAAAAGATTGTTATAACAAATTTAATGCCGCATGACGTTTAAACTGCGTTATTTATTATTATTTTCACATAATTACCTTTGAACAAGATTTCTTTTGCATAATCATAATGATTGTGCAACGAATAAGGGTGAAAGTGAATTGAGTTACAAATTAGTAACTTTTTTATTTTGAGGGCTCACCAAAATTAACTGAAGAATGACAGTAGGTAACGTCTTCTTTATTTCTATCATCACTACGTCAGACTTAGTAGTATTAAAATAAGAATGAATGGAACTAAGTGAATGTAATTAATCAATACCAATTAATTTTCCAAAACAAAAAACGAGTTGGACTCAAGACGGATTCTAATATTTGATTCGTATAACTTTAATCATCAATATTGACTAATATCTGCTAGCCACGCATAAACACGTTTCGATCTATAGCTGTAAAATAATAGAAAAAGTTCTAATAAACAGGCTCAATTAGAGCAGTATCAAATATATTCCTATGTCTATAAATAAATTTGAATCACAAAATGTGTTGCTAAGCGCAAAAGTCGAGAACATCTGGCCCAACTTATCTATTGATTTTTTAATATTCTTTGAAGTCTGAGAAAGGTTCTTTTCATAAGGAAAGAAAAAAACGGAAAGAATTGAAATGAAAATACCAAATACAAGTTTGCTTTTCCATTACTGTTACAAACCTGCCAAATTAATAAATGCTCGAAATGAGTTTTGTCAAGCTATTGACGTCAATGAAAAACAAAAAGCGCTACAGAAATGTAAAATAAATAATGTTCAAATGCCGTACACACAAAACGGTCAAGTCATCCCGTTTTTAAATAAAATTACCAAAAACCAAGGAGGATGACAATTAATTTTCTCAGTCATTGCTTGAATCACAACAGGAAAATTAGGTTATTGGCTTGAAAACTGTATTTATATGTATAATAAACAACATAGCTGTGTGTTGACTAATTCGGGTTAATATTAGAACATCCTGTTTATAAAACATAGGCATATTCATGCCATGTCGCGGTCAATATACCTTCCTAGAATAATTGTTGTCACTAGATGACAAAAATAAAATTCTTGATCTTCTCGATCTTATTGTTTGTTGCATCCTAAACAACTATGGCCACAAAAATTTTACTCAGGTGACGTCGCGCAGAAACAGCTAGTTATATTATAAAGAGGAAACATTTGGTTGTTTGTTTGTTGGGATTGAAAAGGACACTACTGGAACGATTTTAAAGTCTCGTTCAACTGAACTAGTATACGGGTACTGGTTATACGCGGGTGACATAGGCTTTAAATTACGAGGCTGAAATGTTTATTTATATAATTCTTAATGATATTTAAAGAAATACTAAACTTTAGCTATAGGTATTTTAATATATTTTAAAGTAAACAACCGCGATAAACGCACGCATCTATGAGGTATGGTCTTGTGTCTGAGGGAATCTTCGGAATTCCAGGAGTAAAATAATTGAATCTGAGAATTGTAACACAAAAATATAATAGGCTCATCCCATTTGTTGCACTTGCTATGGCAAATGCATTCCTGACACATCCAAGGAATACTCAGTAACTACGAAGGTCAACAGACTAACACTTAAATAACTCATGACGCATGCCCAAGAGTTCAACAAACGTACAAACTCTCGCGACGCAGGATAGCCATTATTTATATAAATATGTAAAGACATACAGCAGATCAGGCACAGTCATTGGCGATTAGTAAATTTCTTAAAGGCTTAACATAAAATGGGTGACCGATTTATTTACTAAGTTCAAATGTAAAATGTGCAAAGCCAATTTTTTTTTATCAAGTTCAAATTGGTAGGTATTTTCATAAACTCGTGACAAGCAAAAAGAAAGTCATTCGAATGAGCTTACCTGAGAATTAAAAACAAATTAAAAATAATGTATTTAAGTAAACTGCTTAAAAAACATATTTTAGAACCAGAGTAGGAGTGTAACTGAGTGTAACAATCAGTATGTCTACTTAGATAAAGAATACTGTGCGACAAATTTATTTACCTACCCAACAACAAAATGAAATCATCGGCTATTATTATCGATATTTTTCGGTATTTCTTTTTAATCTGTAAATTTAATCGTTTACTTTGATAATGCAATATTTTGATTATTAACGGAAATTACGAGTTATATATCAAAGTTTCCATTTCTTTCTCTACTATTCTTTTGAAAAGGAACTTCGAAATCGACGTTAAAAGAAATAAAAGCTACTCCATCATCATCATCATCTTTTTACGTCACCACTGCAGGGTTTCAGGCCATCCTTATGGATGGTTATGGAAGATGGGCCATGAATCTTCACTACTATATCTAAGCTGTTTTTTTAAAAGAATAGCGTAAAAGACATTTTATTTTTTGCTTACATAGGTTTCTGATTGTTAGTAGTATTTTGAAAAGAAAAAAATAATATTACTATAAGTATATGTTGTAAATTGTAACCGCAACCTCAAGGCTGTGGTTTAAGTTAACGCACGACACTGATGATAAGATTGATTATAGAGGATTTGTAGAATGCCCACAATTCTAACAGAGATTAGTAATATACTTGTAGGTAGGTAAGGTAAGTAGTAATATTTCAAAAGAGTATACTAGAGTATACAGTGTAGTCAGTTCTTTAATTAAGATATACTTGTAATATTATTATTACATAGAAATGGAAGAGAGTACATACAGAAATACGGTTAGATAAAATGTTGAAACGAAAAGTGGAAGTCGGGTCTTCCACATGATGGGGTCGCGTTGAACTCATTTCCAATACATGAAATGGCTATTTTTATCTACATGCTATCAGGTTGACAGATTTGAAGCATAATTTTGTAAAATCAATCGAAGCTACTCATCGGATTTACCACATCGGAGGCTAGGGACGGCAATAGGCCCGGATCGACAACTTTTTCCTTACATTATATTTTTATTAATTTTCCATTTACAATGCCATTCTGAAAATTATTCTTAATACAAAATGCTTTACTTTTCGCTCTGTAGTAGCGAAAAGTAACAATTGCTTGAAAGATTCGTCAGTCCTGTTAGGTCCTGGGTAGGTCAGTGGTTAGAGCAGTCGCCCAGATTGCGGAAGGTCGTGGGTTCGATTCCCATCTCAGGGTGCCAGGACCAAGTGGATTTTTCCTTAGGTACAGTGCAGTAACTTGATATTGCGTTTATTAATTTAATTTATATTTATTAATCACAAAAATATAAGATCAATTGCTCAGGAAAATTAATGTGTGAAAAAAAACATGCTTTTTCTATTTTGCATCGAATGAAAATTCGGACATGTACTTGTAGGTAGTATAATAAATTATCGAAAAATGCGTTTCTTTGGACTCTTATTAGCAATTCGAAGATAAACGCAATTTAGTTTTCGGTGAAATAAAATAAGCCTTAATGTGTCATATTAATTTGTACGAGTAAAAGAAATAAAATACTCTGGCTATCTATACAAATTACATAACACTTTATGACATAGAAATAAATTCGAAACTACATAAAGTTGACGCATCGGCTATGATTATATTTA
The DNA here is from genome assembly GCA_918026875.4 of Diatraea saccharalis. NCBI lineage: Eukaryota > Metazoa > Arthropoda > Insecta > Lepidoptera > Crambidae > Diatraea > Diatraea saccharalis. The sequence continues at coordinate 12,996,805 of OU893336.1, forward strand.
TATTGTAAAGATAAGCTTCGAGTGTACGAGATTATGGTCTACCAACATAAAATTGATGATTGCACTATGATAAACATTGTTATTATTAAGTATTTTATTTTTCGCAATACACAATAAAACTTAGTAATATCTTCGATCGATTCTACGCTGTATTACTTTTGTTAGGAACGGCTAAATAGGTGAATCGGGCCTTGATGTCTATGCTGCAGTAAGAGCTGATAAAATGAGTAAAAATCTTGCGACGATTCCAAAGTGCATTCTTTAAGATTTATTAAACCTGGTTTTCTCTTTACTTTTAACATGATCATCATCTGCTTATTAATCTCCCCATTGCTAGGACACAGGCCTGGAATCATGGAAACGAAGAGGGAGATGAGCCATGACTCATTCAAAGTGTGGATTAGTATGTTAACAAATGCAAATGCCGCCGGGAACAAAAGCTTAACGTGCCTTCGAAGCATGCAGGAGCTCGTGATAATTAAATTTTGGTCTCCCATCCTATGCCCGGCCATTAAGAAAGTTGCCTAGTCCTACTTTTATATGCATTCCTAACTAGAATATATTAGTACCAAAGTAGTTATACGCATTGTTATTTGTAAAGACTTGTGTTTATCGCGACTGAGTCGTAAAAGAGTGTGACGATATCAAAGGCGCAAGTACAAGCAATCACATGCATACTGCAATGCTATCAATTGCAGTAATTCAAATGAAAAATGAGTTTCGTGCTAATCACGATTTTAAGATTGTCACAAAATTACATTTACCCATTTTTACCGATCAGTTGGAGCGGGATTGTATTAATTGATATGTATTGTATTGGCTTTTTATCACTATAACCGGTATTGTTTGTTTAACAAAAATCTCGCTTTGTACAGTTTGGTAATTCAATTGTGCACAAATAAATCATAAAAAGTACGGCGCACGACACTGTTCGTTCTTCAGTAGAAAGCGGACCAATTCTCGCACATTGTTCGTCCCCCCTCTATCATCTCGACTTTGATAATAAAAGAGGTTAGTTTGTTATTTATGGTTTTGCCCTGTGGTTTTGCCTCTTTATCTATACAAATTGATCTATGATTTCTGCTATTATTTGAATAGAGTACTAATAAGGATCGAACTTTAGCCTGATACAAATACGTGAAAAACGGAAATAATTCGATATAAGCCTGGAATATTTTTAATCAAGTTTGTGAGCCAATTAGAAGAGACTATATTTAAGAATCCATCTCATTTTAGCTACGGAAGGTATAAAAAAAACATCAAGTCAAAAAACCTTCATTTTCTTTACGCAAAATTACTAACACAACTTTTTTCACTAATTTTGGTTTTATTTGTCATAGCGACAATGAAAATTACTGAAATACAACTAAAAAAAATACAGGAAATAGTGATTTTTATTAAACTTTATTTTTTAGGTACTTTTATTAAACTTTATTTTTTTGTAGTAGTTTAATATGATAAAACTTTTATTTGAAGTATTTCTGAGTGGGTTTTAATGATATTTAGTAGAATATGTGTTTAACTCAATAGTCTGCTGCATATATTGCGTGTTATATTTTTAGGCTATTGGTATGCAACATTCCCATGGAAATTTTCATTGGATTCAAAACAAAATATTCTTAACGCAATATAGTAATGTCGATTGAAGTCGTATTTCATTGTTAATATTATTGATTTTTTTACAATTTTTTTTTTTAATAGTTATACAAATATATAATTTTTAATAAAATTGAATAACAAGCTTACAAGACTGTCAGTCCACACAGATTTTGATCTTGTTTCGTCTGTGCTTATATTATAGAGATAATTTTTTTTTGGTTGTAAATGGTAATCTTCGGAAATACCGACTCCATAGTGAAAATTCTTACACTTACGGAAAGCTACATCATACGCGAGTGACATAGGCTTCGATTAACACGGGCAAAGTCGCAACAATACAGCTAGTAATCGATTTATTCCTAGTGTAGGAGATTTGCTTAAATTAGTTTTTTTATCGAATATAAACCAGCGTAATGTATGGCTTTTATCTCATCATCATCTTCACCAGCCTATTAATATTCCCACTGCATGGGCCCAGGCTTTGCATATGGATGCAACCGAATGAAATCAAATAGGGAGAATGAGCCATGAGCCATGACCCACCACGTTTGAATAGTGCGGATTGGTGGGTATTAACGACTTAAGATGCAGCCCGTACCAACGGCTTAACGTGCCTTCCGAAGCACTGAGGAGCTCGAGATAATACATCTGGGGGCCGATTCTACTAAATAAATTTTGTTTAAATCGAATCGAAAACGGAGTTTTTAATGGCTTTCCTATTCTACAAAGTAACATACAATTCTAGTTCTATTTTAGCTGGAATTGTATCGTATGTCACTTAGTAGAATAGAAAAATAATTAAAAACTGTAGTTTCGTTTGGTTTCGATCCGTTTTCGATTCGATTTAAACAAAATTTATTTAGTAGAATTGGCCCCCAGGGGTCTAATTCTACTAAATAAATTTTGTTTAAATCGAATCGAAAACGGAACGAAACCGAACGAAACTACAACTTTTAGTGGTTTTCCTATTCTACTCGGTGTCAAAATGGCGTCAAACGATACAGTTCCGGTTCTATTTTAGTTTAGTTAACTATCGATCGACAGAAACTGTAAACGGTATTCTACTCGCTCAATCGAACATAGAACTATATAGATGTAGTTATGCAAACCGGAACCAACCCACAAATCTGTCAAAATCGAGTTATGTGCAGAGAAGCCTAAAAGTGTTGCAATTAAACTCACATGTTGTAAATTCACAAAACTTCTTGATAAATAAATAAAATAAAATATATTCTACAATAAATTATAAGTAAAAACAAGAAACCCATTTTTCTCAAAACTGACATCATGTGGCTGGTTTGCATAACTACGTCCATATACTTGAGTCGATCGTCGGCCCGTCGGCCCTTATTCCACTAAAATTTTGACACTTCGTTGGATCGAAACGCTACTGAAATGTTACTAAATCCGAACGTTTCATCTGTCAAAATTAACGATTTCTAAAAAGTTGCAAATTTCTACTTTTTCATGATCGATAGTTAGCGTTTAATGATAGATGTGAAACAATTTATATTATTTAAAATCTTAAGAGGTGCAATTAGGTACCCCCAATTGCTGAGTGAAATAAAATACCTTGATCCATCTTCAGAATTGATAATTAAAAACATTTTGCCCTACAAAAGTAACTTCGGCAAACATATTTGTAGTGTTTGTATAGAAAAAGTTTTTATCTCGGTACATTGGAGAGCTGTGAAACCTGTTCTTCGGTACCTGAAGGCTATAAAAAATAGGAAACTGACCTATAACAATAGTGGTGATCTAATCGGATTTGCTGATGCCGATTATGGTGGTAATCTGGTGGACAGACGATCCTATACAGGATATAATTTCCAAATGTGTGGTTCAGCAGTGTCATGGGAATCACGTAAACAGAGAACCGTTGCAACATCAACAACAGAAGCTGAGTACATGGCTCTAAGTGAAGCCTGTAAGGAAGCCATCTACATTCGCTCATTACTAAGCGACATCTTTTGCTTTTCGTCACCCATCACCATTAATTGTGATAATCAAAGTGCCATTAAATTAACAAAAAACAACATTCATCACGCCCGCACAAAACATATTGATATTAGACATCATTTTGTTCGTGAGTCTATATCCACTAAACAAGTCAATGTGTCATTCATACCATCAGCTCACCAAACAGCAGACATTCTCACAAAGCCACTGCCTAAGCTGAGACACTATATGTACCTAACTAATTTAGGATTAGTTTAGTGTTATTTGTTTTGTGTTATTAGGTTAATTAGGTTAGGGCATCAGTGTTAAGGTACCTTTGATATAGTGTTTTTGTACATACAGTGTGTTGATATAAAGGGTGTACATAAGTGTCCTGATGACAGGGAGGTGTAGATAAAACCTTTTTCTATATTAATCAGACACTGGCATCTTTTCGTATACCTTTTTGAATTAGTATTTTATACATTGTTTTTTGTTTTTTATGTCACTCTCTTCTTTACTCTCATCTGACTTTTATGTATTTACAATGTGAAATATATTAAATACTCCAATCCACTGTGACTCTTAATTCCTACATTTTAAGAGTTTGTGAGTGAGTTATCAATAGACTGTAAAGAACATAATAAATTGTGTAAATCCATTGATATGTTTGCTTTATCATTAATTATTTATAAAAATACCTTATATTAAGGTACCAAAAAATTTTAATCTTTAACTGTCTAGCACTTCAAGTATATAAAATTTTCTATCCAATATTATTTATTTCACAAAGATACAAGGATACTTTCAATGAGCACCCTGACGTCTGAAGTAAATATACAAAATCTGGGTATCAAACACCAGATTCCTCATCTACCTCATGAGAACATAGCAATCCATATGATATAAATTATGTAAAATTACTAGAAAAAAAATGAAATCGAAAACTATGGAGCTAGATAAACAAGTGTGATAGTGCATGCATATGTTTAATAAACTTTTTATGTACACCATTTCATCTATTTGTTATAGATAGTTCTGTAATTTTGTGGTTGCTTATTGATATGTAAAAATGTTGGCAGACTTTAAAAATAAAATAAATTATATCTTGATTATTAATCTTAAATTATTATTTTTTATTAAAAACTTAAATTTTATAGATAAATTAATAGGTTTTCATTTCTCTATCAATTTGAAATGTTAAATTCATATTATGTAGATTCTTAACATAAATAAGGTCCACTTATATTTCTGTTAAAACTTTACATAATTATAAACAATCATTGTAAATAGGAACATCTTAAAAATCATTATTATATTGTAGGGGCTATTGGCTTTAAGTAAACTTATCTATGATTATAAAAACATGAATTTTTGAATATTTTGTATTGAAAAAAGTAAACTATTGTAGTATTTTTACAGGGAAACTTAAAAGTGTGTATTTACAAGCATGTGTGGAATTCATTTAAAAATGGCACTGAAAAAGTCCTTGTTTAAAAATTAATTAATTTATCATTATTTTTTCTGATCACTTGCATTTGCAATACTATATTGATATTTATCTTAAAGGAAAATAATTAAAAAACCCACTTCAAGCAATTAGTGCTTGAGGTGGGATTTAAACCCATAAACACTCACAGTCTGGGCGTCTGCTAAAACCAATTTAACTACCAGATAACCAGCAGGTTTTGTGAATTTAAGAATTACCTGCATTACTAGTGAGCATATGCTCATTTATGTTTAGGAAGTTCACCAAAACTATATTAATAATACCATTATAGAGAATAGAATAGAAAATTCTTTATTGTTAACATTACACAAGTTATATAGGTAAAATAAAATAAAATAACAATTGGCGGCATTATTGCTTAAAGCGATTTCTTCCAGGCAATCATGGGATGGAGAGAGAGAGACAACAATTTATGAAGACAGGGGTGTAAATGTTATCAATAACATTAAAAAGAAAATATGATCAAATAATAATCTTAATTAAAAATTTATAATTATGAATATTTTTTTTTCTGACAAAGTATTACTCACTTTTTTATTTGGAGATTATAATATTATAAAGGATTATTTCATCATATCATCATCATGTTTAAAGGATTGTTAAACAGGTAAATATACTGTTTATAAGATTTTATTCTGAATTATTTTTAATTTTAAAAATAAAATAAAATGATCTTAGCCTCAGCTCAGTTTTATGTAACATTTGAAATAACATGAGGCTTTCTGTAACCATATATTAAGTTGCGTGCAAGATAAATGTTCAGCCTAATTAGAATTAGCTACATGAAAAATACATATTCTACTGTTTTTGACACAAAGTTAAAACCAACCACCAATATTCCAAAGAAAACTGTCATACGCTATGAT